>JAECXW010000003.1:0-1443161 GCA_018153365.1 Drosophila fuyamai | reverse complement strand
AAAAAAATATAAATTTTAGGACATAATCCATATTTATTTGCAAAATTCAGTTCAAATTATGTTTGCATAGAGTTTATGTTATACCCAATGACTTGTCACTTCACTCTGCCAGCGTCAAGGAGCTTTGAGGTGAAGCGTCGCTGCCAGCAGGAAGTGGACTGAACGCGATAGTCAGCACTTTTAGGGCTGGCTATTGACCCGAAGCCGGGAGTTGCCCTTGCATTTTTTCTTGCAATGCAGATTTTATTGGATAGTGGCCAACTTCGGTTGCCAATTCATTTTAGTATTAACTCACTCCACCTTTAAGATCAGGTGTCCGCGGCTCGTTGCGGTCCATTGATCTCGTTATCGGAAGCTATTTTGTTGGTGTACCAGTATTTTGAATCCCTTTTAATCAGAAGAAGCTGACTGGCCTTTAGTGCCCAGTTTAGTCGATGATATTGTTAGGAACTTATTAAATCAGTAATAATGATATTAGTTTTTATAGTTCCAAGGTCTTACTGGTTTTGTTGATGTTCAGTTCTTTGAATTTCTAATGATAGCTTTTCTTCTACTTTTTTTATTTTTAATGGTCATCTCAGTTAGAGAATTGCTGGCATCAGTTGACCATTATTTTTCTGAGAAGTGTCTTTGTTGGTCCAGGATCTGTCCATCGGCAATAGTAATTGTGGAATTGCTGAAGTTAATAACAAAAAAGGTTTGGTTTGGATTTTGTGGATGTCCCATTTTATTTTTTTGGCCATTTTGCCTGAAATTGACATTCTATAAAGAATGACAACACAGGTGCGAGTTCATTCAATAACTGGAATGTGTTGGTTGTTGATTCGAGTGCTGGCAGGTGACAGGGCGACTTTTTTGAATAAATTTGGTGGGCAAAAGGAAAAGAAATTGCTGTCATCTATCTATTCTCATGTTTACGACTGTTTATCTTTTTATAATTATTACATTTGAAAATTTTGCAAAAGTTTTCCTTTACATTTATTTTATTTAATTTTGTTAATCAATTTTCTGTTGCTTTGATCTAAAGTTATGCAATAGTTAGGTATCAGTTATTTTAAATTTAATGATGTAGAAATCAAGGTGTTGACCCATTGCTTCATAACTTTTTCACTTCTACTATTGCTGTGCATTCTTCAAAAAATTGAAAGTGTGTGGCAACTGGTTACGATCAAGTGATTTCATAACTTTACTTACCCTCTTCATCTCTCTAATATCTAGTTGCTACTAACTATCAACTTTTTCTTATTGTATTGCAGTGTTTTTTAAGTTGTGATTTTCTACTTCTCTTTTATAAGCATTTTAACTAGAACATTATTATTATTGCTAAGTGTCTCTTTAAGGATCCTCCGTATTTTAACCGTTTATAAGATTTCATTAGCCTGGGTGATATTTTTATTTTTCTACGATAAGTCTGTTTAGAATAACTTCATTGTTGTTTGTTTAGTTAATGCTGAATTTATTTTCTTGAACTATTTCGAAATCTCTACTGTCGGGAGATCAATGACTATGCATTCCAGGCTTTGCCTAATAAATCAATATGTCTTTCTTCTACTCCATAATCTTGATATTAATTAATATTGTTTGAAATTCTAATTTCATTTGATTTACAAATAAGGAGTATTGAGGTCGTATGTTTTTAATTTTTAGTTTAGCAGTGTAATTAATTTTTTCAAGTGTTTCCTTCGTATTTTATACCCGTTACTCGTTCTGAGTAAAGGGGTATATTGTATTCGCTGAAAAAGTATGTAGCAACAGGTAGGAAAGCGTTTCGACCCTATAGTATATACCTATTCTTGTTCAGGATCACCAGCCGAGTCGATCTGCTTCCCATGTCCGTCCTGTCCGTCTGTCCTTTTTTTCTTGTCCGTCTGTCTGTCTGTCCATTATGAGACACTTAACACGTCTCGGAAACTATAAAAAGCTAGAAGATTGGCACATTTTGCGTGTAGATTTTAGGAGGTCTCTTCGCAGGCTGCAGGTTTATTTCAAAGTGGTTGCCCACACGCCCACTCTGGCCTTACATTTATATTGTATTTTACGGTTTTGATGCTATCTATAAAAAATTTTTGATTATGTTATTATTTTTTTGTCAATATCTATCGATTTTTTTATTATAAAAGTTTACCACTCACTCTAACGCCCAAAACCCATTAAAAACACTTAATATAGCTAGAGCATACTACAATTCCACCTTTCATGGCCTATGTAATAGCGCCATCTAACGGACGGATGACTTTAAGAACGACGGCCGAGGTGCTCGGCAGAAGAGTCAACGTTAATTCCCTTCGATAAGGATTATATTAAAGGAAATTGCGATGAACATTCATTGGTCAATTTACCGAACTATATCTCCAGAGCTATACCGCTCAAATCAAGTTAATGGGAAATTCGGAGGTGTTAATCCTAGGTACGAATTTTAACATAAGAAATCGGGAAGCTAATTGCGAGCGGCAAAAACATACAAGAAAACATATTTATATGTGAGTTATTTATTTCAGTTTTGGGTATCTGGTCCGAGGCACGCTCGACTATGGCGTTCTTTCTTCTGTTCTAAAAGTCAGATGAATTAATCTGAAGGTTCCGTTTGAACCTTTGCCAGACCCGTAATTAGAGTCACGATATTGGATTTCGTATTAGTCCAGTTGTTTGTACAGTCAGCAGCGCGCCAGTGAATTTTTCTGTAAATGAGTTAATTTCGAATAAGTTGTTTTATTATTTTGAACAAATATCATATATAATAGGAGAATATATTTTTATTTTATCTCTACTTTTTTTATGTTATGTTTGGTCTTTTTTCTGAGTGGTTGTTATTTTTTTTCTGAAATTTTTATACCCGTTTACTCGTCGAGTAAAAGAGATTATATTATCTATTTTTAAAAGTATATAAGGTAGAGGAAGCGTTTCCAGACCTATAAGTATATATGTTCTTAGGTCAGGATTACTAATGCTGAGTCAGATATTTTTAAATCCAGTCTATCCCCCCTCTTTTCCGTCTGTCTGTCCAAATGATCTCGAAACTATAAAAGCTAGAAGATTGACATTAAGCATGCAGATTCTAGGAGTTCCTACACAGCGCAAGTTTGTTTCAAAAGGTGCCTTGCCTTTTTTAATGCATAGCAATCACTAAAAAAGTAAAAATGAAAAAAATTCGGAAATTTTATTGTGTTTATCAATACCTATCGAAATGTAGAAGAAATTTTCAAAATCGGACCATTCGTTAAAGTTATGCGTGATCAAAGTTTCTATCTCCATCCCTCTCGCACTCCCTTCTCCTGAGTAACGGGTGATCTGATAGTCAGGGCACCCGACTATAGCGTTCTCTCTTGTTTGTCTCTCTGTTTATTTGTAGTTTAAGTTTATGATTTTCCTTTCTTCCAAAAACTAAGTCAGCTGGTTTTCTGTTGGTAGTTTAGTGTATTGAATAATTTTATTTGACAACTGATCTGTCTATAAGATTTTTTTTTGAAGCGTTAAAAATGCCGACGTGTGCAACCCAGTGTTTTCTGACAGTGCCAGATGAATCGTTCCGATTTGGCCGTTCGCTGAGCGCTGTTATAAAAAGGTGTTTGTAAACTTCGATGTGAAATGATCTTGTAGCATCCGCATTGCGATGGTTTTCGAACCAGAAGTGATTTCTCATTATCCCATTTACTACTAGCTCTGGATACTAAAATATAGTTGTATCTTTCAAAAGGTTCTTTTATGTCTTGAGTTGCTCAAGTTTTATTTATCCTAGCCTTGCTGCAAATTTGAAAATTTATCTATTGCAGTCAAAACGATTTGTTTGCATGTGAGGTAAAAATCAACGTTAGATAATTTGACCTGGGTATTTGTATTATTGTTTTTGTATCTAGTTTGTTTCAGTTGTCTCCTGTATTTATATTCTTACAAAATTTGGCATTCTTTTACAAGTTTTATTATTTTGTCCCTCCCCCATGTGGAAAGTAAACTTTGTTTGTTAATTGTTGTTTGTTTTCATTGCTATTTCTATAATGCTTCCTTCTATTCTCTGTTATAATTTGCATTCTCCTAAGTCACTTTTCGTCTTTTTAAATCTTTAGCTAGTCTGCTTGAGAATCTGGTTTTATATTTATTTGAAAGTGGATAGATTTCCTGCAGGATTGACCTAAGGTTTTCGTCTGTATGAATTCGTTAACTGACGGACAGGGTTGAGTCTATCTCTCTTAAAGATTTTTGGTAGAGATTTCTGAATTAGAAATTGGTTCTGTAATAATATTGCCTATGGTACGTGGGAAAAACAAGTTCGAGATTTATAGGATTTTTATTATTTCCTAAATATGATGTTATTTGATTTTTAAAAGCTTCTTTACTGCTTCTTCTGCCATTGTTTATCGTCTCTCAGAACAAGTTTTTCTAGTTATATGTTCATGCTTGAAGTTTCATGATTGTGCTCCTCTAGAATTGCTTTTCATCACAGTCGTTACGGCTTTTTAGGGTTATTAAATATTTTCACCTTCAGTCGGACCGTCTGAAAATTTCTAAAATTATGTTTTGATTAAGTTACCAATAGCATTTCTTCTTTTTTGTTGAGGGCATGTCATTCTTCTGCCCTTACTTAGGTCCTAGAAATGTTTATTATTGGTTTGTCTGTGTTCTTCCAATAAATTACTGACAGCATAATCTGGAGCATCAGTAGTTAGTTGAAATTCTTTGTTGTAGTCTGGATATGATAACATTACCTCCTCAGAGGTGAGAGTTAGTGCACAAAATTATAAAATGCTTTACCATCCTCTTTGTTAGATCGTTCAGATTTATTCAGAGGCACTCATTGAGATAAGGCTATCAGCCCTCTTCCATCTCTTAAAAGGGCTGTTCGGGATTCTTTACAATCTTTAAATAATCTTTAATGGAGGCGACGGTGAGACCCTGAGGCACAGATCTTCAAGTGTACTGAGGTTCCGGGAAATTCATGTAGTTTATCTCTGCCCCTTTTCCGGATTTTTCTTAATACCGAGATCTGCTACTAAAATCCTAAAAAATTCAGCGCTTTTTGTAAATTTCAATTATCTAACTGATTCTCATGTTTGTTTCTTCAGGGCGTATGCAATTTCTATGTCTTGATTTTCTTCGTTTTTACCAGGAATATGTGTATATCGTCAATCAAGACAGAAACATCTAATTCTTTAATGTTCTCTAATAAATGTCATCTGGCGCTCTTTGAAAATGTGGAAGGGACGGCATTTTCAATTGAAGGCCGAGTCCAAGTAAGCTCATATTATATTTGATTTTACTGAAAATGCAGTTTTTCTATGTCTGATTGTCTAGTTTAGGATTGGTGAAATCCGCACCATGAAGGTCTAAAACAGAAAAATGTATTTTGTCCCTAGTTGTGCCCAGTACATTGTTTGTGTCTGGTATAAGGTACCTGTCTGGAATAATGACCAGATTAAACTTCCTATAGTTAATCACCATTCTGTATTTTTCTGTCCAGAGGCATCCATTTTTTTGGGTACCAATCGATATTGGAGAATTATGCGGAGACCTTGAGAAGACGAATTACGCCGTTCCCCAGTAGCTCTTGTATTTGTTTTTCAGGCTTCGGGCCTAAGATGCTTCAATTTGTGGGTATTTTGCCTCAGTATGTTTGGACTTTCGTTTGTACTTCTAATGTGGCTTCTACTTTGAGTAGTGTATGTCAGTTTTCGTCCGGGTCGGCAAATGAGTTTTGGAAATTTTGAGCAAATAATTTTACAATTTTTTTTTTTGAGTTTTTGTTGCTATGGTCTATTCAGATATCTAACTTGTTGACTTCGGGAGCTTTCTGTTTTATTTTTAATTTTACGTTTGTTTTTTTAATTGAAATGTAACCTTCCTGCATATTTATTTGAGCGTTGATTTCACGGGGTATATCATTTCCTATAATAGCATCGAAAAGATTTTAGGGTAGTAAAAGAGTTTAACAAATGTATCTTTTAAGTCAAATGGGTTGGCAATTGTGTGGTGGGTGATATGGATATCTCAGGCTACAGAGCTTACATAAAAAAAGATTTATTATTTTCGATTGGTTTTTACCAATCGTGGTTGAATATAATTTTATTTGAGCCGGTGTCTATTAAAATTTTGATCCTCTCTCATCACCGTTTTACATTCAAAGTAAGGTAATGAAGAGGATTTTTACTCTAAACAAGGGAGAGAACGCTATAGTCAGGTACCCCGACTATCAGATACCGTTTCTCAGGTAAAAGGGAGTGCGAGGGAGATGGAGATAGAAATTTTGATCACGCATAACTTTTTAACGAATGGTCCGATTTGAAGAACACCCACATTTCGATAGGTATTGATAAACACAATAAAACTGCATTTTTACTTTTCCGAAATATTTAAACTTTTAAAATCGTATATAAGCGATTGTGGGCGTTAAAAGGGGGCGTGGCACCTTTTTGAAACAAAGTTGCGCTGCGTGGAACTCCTAGAATCTGCATGCAAACTGCCAATCTTCAAGCTTTTATGGTTTCCGACATCTCAGCGTTCATACGGACGGACAGAACGGACAGACGGACATATAATTGATTTGTCTTGTCTGTAAACTTTTATCATATCCATAGGTTCTGGCTTGGAAGGCTGAGGTTTTGGAGCCAATGGTTGTGGTGGTTGTATGTGCTGGGTAAGCAGAATATTGTTGTTGATGTCCACTGAATTGCATTTGCTGCTGTGGAAAATAGAGGTGTCGTTTTCAGGGGTCTGTGTGAACTAAAAGCTAAATGTGGAATAAAGGACGTTTCTATCTGCGTTGAATGGTTGCTGTGCGAATTTCATGGTAAGGTCCTCTAATAGGGCCTTCGAATTTTCTTTAGGTGTTTGTTTATTATTGGCGTAGGTGGTTCTGAAATTTTGATTTTCTGAGTCTTTCCCTTAAGGGTTGCAGTGCAGATGGAAGATCTGCAGGCTCTTTGGTACCCTAACCAGTCTGATGGCAAGTCGCCGGTAAGACCTCTAATAAGAGAGTATCAAGCGCCTTGTCTCTGTAAGATTTGGCAAAAGATCGATTGATTCTCTTCCCATTTCCATGCATGAAATTTTGTTCAAGATGAGTGATAAGTGAGTACAGGCCTGTTGGTAGAAATCTGCTGTGGTTTTGATTACCCTGTACTAACGAAGTCATCTGATATTCTAATGACGTAACGTCTCGTTTATCAGCGTAATGGGCTGTTAAAAATTTAAAGATTGCTGTCCAGTTTAGTGGTGTGTTATATGATTCTAGAACTGAGTCTGCAGTGCCTACTATTTTGTTTCTAATAACATTTAAATTGAATAGTACCAGGGGTGATCCTTCTGTTAATGAATATATTTTTATTGATTCTCTTTACGCTCTTTCTCCAAGAGCTGAATTCTCCTGCTTGGCCAGAAAATTCCTGAGGCTTTTTACTATGTCTGGGACTCTGTCAAATTCATTCATATTATTGCATTAGCAGTATAGGTTTGATCAGTGGCGGCACTGAATCTGGATTTAATTTTTATACCCGTTACTCGTAGAGTAAAAGGGTGTATTGTATTCGTGCAAAAAGTATGTAACAGGTAGAAGGAAGCGTTTCCGACCCTATAAAGTATATATTCTTGTTCAGGATCACTAGCCGAGTCGATCTAGCCATGTCCGTCTGTCCGTCTGTCTGTCCGTCTGTCTGTCCGTCTGTCTGTCTGTCCATGTGACCGCTGAGATCTCGGAAACTATAAAAGCTAGAAGATTGGCATTTTGCATGTAGATTTTAGGAGTTCCTACGCAGCGCAAGTTTATTTCAAAATGGTGCCACGCCCCTCTGACGCCCCACAAGCCGCAAGCTGTGGCCACAGTTTTGATGCTATTATAAAATTTTTGATATGTATTTGTTTCGTCAATACCTATCGATTGGCCAAATAAAGTTTGCCACGCCCACTCTAACGCCCAAAACCCATTAAACACTTAGCCTGGCTAGCGCCTACATTTCCGCCTTTCATGGCGTAGACAATAGCGCCATCTAACGGATGACTTTGGAACAGCTGGCCGGAGTGCTCAACAGAGTCAACGTTAATTCTCGATAAGGATTTATATTAAAGGAAATTGCGATGGCATTCATTTGTCAATACCGAACTATATCCCAAGAACTATCAAATCAAGTTAGCCAAATTGGAGGTGTTCCTAGGGTACAGATTTTAACATAAAAATCGGGAGCTAATTCGAGCGGCAAAAAACATACAAGAGGGCATATTTATATTAAGTTGCGTTCTTTCTTGTTGATTTAGAATTCTCTCTACTATTTCTTGTATTTGGGCTTGCATATTAACTAAGTTTGCTGGGACTTGCTTTATTTCGGGGCTTGTACCCCACTATTGGAGGTAGCATCGCGGGCCTGATCAGGTGATTAGGATTAGCCATTGTAATAAAATGTTTTTTGTATGTGTAGAGTTGTGTAGGGTTGTATGTAAAATATAAATTCTTAAATTAATATTTTTTTAGATTTTTAGATATGATTTGTTTTGTGTGTTTCTTTTCTTTGTTTTTTTGCTTTTGTTTTGGCTTTTTTGCCTTTGTTTTTAGCTTTCTAGCTTTTGCTTTAAAAAGATTTCTTTTAGGTATGTTTCACTTTTGTGATTTCTTATTTGTGGTTTGTAAGAAAAGTTAGCTTACAGTAAAATAAAATACATCATGAACCCGTCAGTTGGTTGTAGTCCTTTTTGCTCCTTGCTACTGGGGTACCTTTTCCTGACACTCCCCCGTCCAGTTGTCTACGGCGATCGCCTACAGTCTGATGTAAGTGAGGTCCTTTCTTGGCGGGTCGCCCGGCAGTGTTGCCTTTCCTTTGGTGCGCCTTTTTTCCGGTGTTACCAGGGCAGCCTATAGGGTGCGCCTTGCAGGTGATTTTTAGAGTCGCGACTTATTTTTCGGATCGGTGGAACCCAGGCAGCCTATGGGGTGCTCTTACGAGTGTTCCTTTGATTCGATACCAAAGGATATTTCCTCGGACAGGACCCTTAAACGTTGGGCGCCAGTTAAACACGAATGAATTCAGTATTTTGAAAAATATAAATTTTAGGACACTTGGTCTTTATTTTGCACAAAATGGAACTAAATTATGTTTATAGAAATTGCCATATTTATACCCAATAACTTTGTCGCTGCTCTTGACTGACCGCCAAGATTTCAGATTTGACGCCACCGGTCCTCTCTTTGCGGGGTTTTGTAAAAGCAAAGATTATGACAAAAAGCCGAAGCCTTAGAAGAACTGAAAGACAACATTCGAGCCACGATCAAAGCTATTTCGCCTGACAGCGGTGTTAAAATATCATAATAAACGCGAAAAAAAGAGCTTTCTATTGTATAGCAATAAAGGAGGCTACTGGCTGATATTGTTTTTGAAATAAGCCGACATAAATAGTGGAGAGGTAATCTGAATAATAAATCAAAATATTTTTGAATTTATAAATCATTCCCATTGATACGATTCAGATGGCAACCCGTATAGATAGCTACGGTCAAAATAATAGTAGTGCCCGCAGAGGTTTCTAGAAACGCAAAAAAAACTTTGAAGGTTTTTTACAAAATGTTTTTAATTATTGAAACTCAACTAATGGTAGGTAATAATAAAACAACACAACTTATGATAATTCATAAGATTTTAGAGAAAAAATAAAAAGGTGGAATATTACAAAAATGTGTTCGTTCAAAATAATAGTAGTGAAAACTTAACAATTCATCAGAGCCAAAAAAACGTTTAAAGATTGAATGATTAAACGTATATAATAAAACAATATTTAAGGATTTTTAGTATTTAGTTGCATATCCTTTGTTTGGAATAACGAACGCACAGCTTATGCATGGAATCAACTACAATTTGGCATCTCTTCAGAGGAATAGGAGGCCCCCAAGTCCTAAATAGCTTCAAAAAGTTGAATTTTATTGTTAGGTCTTATTTCCGAGGACTGCTCTCTCTTCACGTCAAATCCATAAATTTTCTTTTGGATTAAGATCGGGGACTATGCAGGCCACTCCATGACACTAACTTGATTGGCGAGAACCACTCTTTGAGTTTATTCCTGTAATAGGAATCGTTGTCCTGTTGGACGTCCAAACAAGTGGTATGTCCTCGGCAGCATATGGAAGAATCACTTGTGTACACTTGAGATATAAATAGACGGTCCATGATAGTTGGATCCATATACTGGCCCGGCTCCATGTGAAAAAGCTTGCCCAAATCATAATTGATGAACCACCGTGCTTTACCGTTTTTAAGGTATATTTGGAGAAAAAAACATAGGGGTGGTCGTCCAATAAACTGCCGAGTAAGCGGCCTCTAAACAAAACTATTTTAGACTCATCACGACAATATTCATCGACTTCTATCAATGGCCAATTGAAGTGCCGTCTTGCAAATTTAACCGTTTCCCTGGCATGTTTTTTTGTGAGTGACGGGATTTTGCTTGGGCTTCTGAAAATGAGGTTGATCTCTGAGTCATCTTCTACTTCTATGGTTTCAAACTGCATTTGTTACAAGTTTTAGAGATGCAGCAGACAGAAATGGTTCGATTCAACTGGCTTTCTAGATCCACTGACCTTTGTCCAATATCTGGACCGAGGTTTTCATTTGCTCGCTCGTATTTCTAGGCATTTCCTAAACCATTAGAAGATCCAGCCAAAAATATTTTTGCACTGGACATAAGTTTCTCAGCAGAAATCAATTTGTTAATCAGATCTGCCTCTCGGCAGTACAATGAGTTTGCCACGCATCATGTAGTCAGATTGAATGTTAAAGAAAATATCACCAAAATGCTTGGGACTGTTAAATAACTCCCAAAACTATTATAAACCACCACAAAACTCTTTTCAAATTAAGTAAACTAAATTATTCTTGCTAATTTCTCTGGCACTACTATTATTTGACTGGAGTCAAACACGTGAATTTTGCAAATAAAGGCGAAAAGAATAAAAATAGAGATGAGAGTCGAAAATAACTACATTATAGAGCAGTTAATTACAGTTACTAATGTGGAAACAATGAATTGGATTTTTGAATAAATGGAGAAAATATTGAGAAATAACCGATTGCTTGCCGGCACTACTATTATTTTGACCGCAACTGTATGTCGGAACGAGCCGGAACGGACGTCTATATCATAAAGCTCCCAGGCGAACGAAAATTTTTTGCACTCCATTTAAATCATTATTTCGGAAAAATAAAAGATGCTCATGTGGCCCATCTCCCTGAAAGTTAAGAATTAAAAAAACCAGTTTACTCTACTTCACAGGTGAACGGATAATTTTGATGGGGGTCTGCACCGAAGGTTCGTATTTATGTCGAGCGGAAACGCAGACGACGTTGGTCGTGAGTCCTAGTCTTGTATTTCGCGTCAGAGGCGGAAAATACGCCGTGCTGACCCTGGGCGAGGCCGAACCGGGAGGGTACTTTGCGGGCGTCGGGTAGAACGAGGACGGAAAGGTTAGACTTGGTCGACAGCCAGGGATCAATGACCACCTCCCCGACGGCCATTGACTTTGCTGTGAACAAAGGCATCCCGTGCAACCGCCGTACAATCTCAGAGTGCCGGACTTTCCTCTGATATTATTCCGCTCTAATATATTTTTGCGTGGCTGCCTACTGATCGTCACCATCTCCAGGCTTCTTCCCGGGGCTCGGATCTTAAAAGATTAGTGCGCAACTTACTGCTCCTGACTCAGGAGCAACCTTCTCTTCTTTCTGTGGACGATGTAGATTCCTTTGCTGAGTTCTTACTTGAACAAATCCATCAAGCTGACCCTCCTCCTAGAAGTATACCTATTCCTCCCCCATCTTGGGCTTATTCAAAGCCAGAAATTGCTGCCTTGGCCAGAAAAGGTCATGCACTTCTGCCAGTCTCTGGATGAGGGATGGGCATGCCATCGATATGGCAAGGTGGAAGGCTACTGTATCAGAGCTAAGGAAAGTCCTCCGTTCGGCCAAGACAGAATTTTTTATAGACAAGCTCAGTGCAATTGATCCTAACCAGAATCACGGATTTGCTCTGGAAATGCACCCGCAACCTTAGAAGACAGCCGCTTCAGAGGTTTTCCTTAAACGGATGATAGGACTTGGGCCCAAAGTGGTTCCGAGATTGCTGAAGTATATGCTGATGATCTTGAAAATCGCTTTACTCCATTTGAATTTGCAACAAGCGAAGAAGAAGACTACAATCTCTAGGTTAGGTCTTTCATTTGGCCCTCCTGTTACTGTCCGTCCAGTAGACGAAGATGAGGTACGTGGTCATATAAAACGACTGGTTACTACTAAAGCTCCTGGCATGGACGCGATTGATGGCAAAGTTGCAAAGGCTCTTCCTAGCTCTGTCATTGCACAGCTCTGTCTCCTATTTAATGCTTGCCTGGACCTTGGCTATTTTTCCATCCCCTTGAAACGAGCATTAGTCACAATGGTGGCAAGGAAAAGACCCATGTTGCGCGGAATCTTATAGGCCGATTAGTTTGCTGTCTACTTTCTCCAAGATTTTTGAGCGGATTATGCTTGGTAGACTTCTAGCTATTAACGCCTTTGAAGTCGCACTTCGAACCACCAGTTTGGATTCCGTAGTCGCCATAGTGCTATCGAGCAAGTACAGAGTAATTAACCATGTTCTGGGGCTTTCGAAGACCACAAATTCTGCGCAGCCGTTTTCTTGACGTTCGACGGGCCTTTGACGGGGTTTGGCATGAAGGACTGTTCTACAAGCTAATGCCGCTTTTTGCCTGAAAGGCTCTGGGAATCTCATAGTATCGTTCTTAGATAATAGGGGTTTGCTGTTGATATTCGTGGACACCGTTCTGGACTTCGCCCAATTCGTGCTGATGTCCCCCCAGGGAGGCGTCCTTGGTCCAGTCCTGTATACAATTTTCACTTCGGATCTTCCAAACCCAGTTGCTCGTGGTACACTCCTGGCCACATATAAAAGTTGACACACTGCATTTCTTGCAGCTGGTAGCACCACTACGTCTGCGTCCCAACGTGTCCAGATTCTTAGACGAATTTGAGTCCTGGGCCTCTCGATGGAACATTGCGCTTAATGTTGACAAAACGCTGCATGCCACTTTTGCTCTCCGCCCTGGCCGTTCGCGTAGCCTTTACATTGATGGGAATAGGCTCAAGCACGAAGATAAGGTGACGTACCTCGGAGTTACCTTAGACCGACGCCTTCGTTGGAAGGGACAAATTAATGGAGTCTGTGGATCAGCAACAACAAAACTTGACAAAACGGACTGGCTTCTTTGTCTAGATACCAGCCTATCCCTTGAAGCCAAGGTGCGGCTCTTTAGATAAAGATAATGTCTTTCCAATTTTAATCATTGGAATCACTTGCTGGGGAACGGCCTGTGACTCATCACTAAAAAATGTACAAAAGTCCATTACAATGGCTCTCAGGAGGATGCTGGTGGTGAAGTGACACCATTATGTGGTGTAAGGATGCTCTCTGGCCAGGATACAACTCTCAGTCGGATCCAGAGGTCCTTTTACAAGAAATTTGCAAAGTCACTGAGACATAGGGCTAGAAGGTAATGTTCGCGCGGCGAACGACGATTTTTGATCAATTATCCCGAAATGCTCAGGACCTTCGAGGGGTGTGATAACGACAGACCACCAAGTCTTTCCGGGACGGAAAATTCCACAGGCTGGACCTTCTGGACCAGGTTAGTGGGTGAAATTCAGTAGATCGGGATAACGTGTATGTATATGGTGCAAATAATTTACCGCTTCAATTGGGTCATCAGTCGCTAACGGCCTGAATCACTCGGGAACAAAGGGGTACGGGGTAAAAATAAAATGCATAACAATCCGGCTTGACGTTTCTTTTCGTACGAGTTCACTCAGTTTAATTCTTTGGTTTTAAAACGTCCCTGTGTTTCACTGCGCCGATTACACTGATTCACTCAACCTTATTTCCTACCGACCGCGCTCTCTTTCACACGTGTTTTCTTTGTTTCACTTTGTCCGCGTGCGCGACCGATCGCTTCGAAGTCCAAGAGCCGAGAGCCCTCCGGAAACTGCCGTGTGACCCTCTCATCCTTTTTTTGGACCTTTCTCCCCAAGGAAGGTTTGGTATTTTCCCTATTTTCCAGTATTTTTCTCTATGGTTGCCACCTCGGGCGGGTGGTACGGAACCAAACTTGACCTATTTTGGTTTTATACCAAAAAAATCCATAAGACCGCTTAACCATTACTAAATTAGAATACTTCATTTTTAAATCTCTTACATACTAATGGTAATAATGTGAAACTTAGATAACTATTGCTTAAATATATATTTGTGGCGGCCTAGCCGTCAGGCGGGATCGTCACACCCCCTTCCTACCGGGGGCTGATGATGAACCGCCCGTCGCTCTTCACGGTGACGACGTAATCCAATCCAATCCCTTAACGCCGAAAGCGAACGCGATGTCCTCGTCCGCTTGTTCGGCCGCCCTCTCGGCGATCAGACGAATGGCCGATGTCGGCAATCGCCGCAGTTCGCCCGTCCCAATCCAACCTTCAGGTTACGGGGCTAACTCGTCTCGGGGTACCTCTGGAGTTGCTATGGATGAGGTCAACTCCTCCATGAACGACCCGTCCCAACCGGTCCCCTGGATCTCTGTCAAGACCTGATCGAGGACTCTGTCCTCCCATTCGGTCAGTGGTGCTCCTGGCGGTGCGCAGATCGGGGATTGGTGTGACGTCGATTGGACTGCAACGTCGTCCTCCTTGGCCTCGTCCGTCGGGTCCGGGTCTGCCGTACTGGCCTCTGCTGCCTCCGAGTTCTGGAATACCCGACGGAACAGGGGGCGATCTTCTATCCCGTCCTCGCTGTCGGTTGCCAACTCGCACTCCATAAAATATTTCACGTGGTGAGTCCCGTGGTGCGAACTCACGCGGCAACGCTTCGTCTCCTGCCCTCCGGTCTCCCGTGGTGAGCGCCGTAGTCCGACTGGGGATGTCTGGACCGCCTGGACGCGAGTCTCCCTCGGCGAGCGTTGTCGGCAAGTTGGCGACGTCTGGACAGACCGGGCACGGGTCTGCTTCGGCGAACGCTGCCAGCAAGTCGGGGATGTCTGCGTCTCCTGCGCACGGGTCCCAATCCAGAGCGGGGGGTAGCGGAGGTGATGGAGGTTCGTCCACGTAAGGACCTTCGGCGTGTATCCAGGGTGTCTTAAACGCGAACGACTTGACCTCGATGCGCATCATCGCGACATGCCCTTCCCAGCGGCTGACTTGGTCTTCGACCGTACAATGACACGAGTGTTCAATGGAGGGACGTTGGTGGGACTCGGTATATCGCGGGTGACCGCCTCGAGGATCTCGCCTGGTCCACGGCTGTTCGTCGTCTCCTCGCGGTGCGTAATACCCTGGCCCCTGTGAGCGACGACCTCTCGTGTAATCCTGAGGCTCGTCGCGTTCGTCGCTGTCGCTCGCGTAGCTGGAGTCGTCCTCGACGTTGAACGCTGCCGATGGTCGATCGGGTCGTCGTGTTTCGCCGGGTTTAGGGCTCCACATGCCCGCAAACCGCGACCCACCTGTACCCCCAGGCTCCTGGTCGTCGGAATACTCAGCGCCGCCATGTGGGTCTTCTTCACCTTGGCCATCGTCGGTAACCTGGTCCCCTGCGATCTCTCCCTCTTCGTCCCCCGATGTGTCCGAATCTCCTCCGCTGTATCCTTCCGCGACCCACTCGTCGCGATCGGAAAGGTCGTGATGAAAAGATTCGGTATCATCGGAACCATCCGACAACTCGATGACTTCTTCCATCTGAAAGCGGAGACTAAACTTATAGATACGAGACCCTTATTGATTAAGCTCCCTACCTATCGGTGCAGTGAAACCTCTACTTAGAATACTTAGATAATAACATAGGGTGTGTTAGTACAATTCAGCTTAGAAATTACCGTATGACCTTGTACCCTACTTAACCTCTCGTGTCGGCGCCCTGGGTAGCCTCGTCATCTTCTTCTGCGGCGGCATTCTCGAAGTCCTCTGAGTAATTGGGTTTCAGTTGGCTGATGTTGGCGGAGCGTGAACGTCTTTCTCCGGGGCTTCGCAACAGAACAAGGTTAGGGGATGTGAACCTCGTTACGGTGTAGGGACCGTCATATTTGGGGGCCAATTTGGCGGCGAAACCTTCGGCTGCCTTCGAGAGGGATGTTGGCGTACCCACACTTTGTCACCGAGCTTCGGTCTCCACTCACGGCGTCGAAGGTTGTAACGACGTGCTTGCTCTTGAGAAGCACGTTGGAGGTTGGATCTGACGATGTCGAAGATTCCTCTGAGTTGGAGCGCTTTTCCTGCGGGGTCCTTAGATATCACCGCAGATCCAGGCGTGACCTCGTCGTATAACATAGTAGGGAGTCAGGGTTCGCGTCCTTGCGTCAGAAAGGCGGGACTGTATCCCGTCGAGTCCGATACACTTGCGTTAATGGCGAGCGCTATTTCCGGTAACAGCTCGTCCCAGGAACTTTGGTCTCCCTCGGTGAGTTGGGCTATCATCGTCTTGACAGTCCGATTCGTCCTCTCGGTAGGGTTCTCTTGTGGACAGTATGGGGCAGTATATTGGACCTCTTCCCCTATCGTGCTGAAATACTCTTTCAAAGTGCGACTGGTGAATTGAGTACCATTATCGCAGACGAACTTCCGGGGGATGCCGACCCGAGCCAGTATCCGTTCCCGGAATGCCTTCTGAACCTCGGCGGCGGTAGCTTTCCGTAACGGGATCAACTCCACCCATTTGGAAAAAATGTCATGAAACACGAGGAGCATGGTGTTTCCGTGCTTTGACCGAGGTAGCGGGCCGACAAAGTCTGCGCATAGAACGTCAAACGGTTCGCTTGTTACGCGGGTTAGCATTTTGCCTGCCGCCTTCGTCTGGGCGGTTTTAAATTTCTGGCACGACTCGCAGCGCTGGACGTAACGCTTCGCGTCTCCTAAACATGCCGGGCCAGAAATACCTCTGCGATAGTCGGGAAACGGTTTTTCCGACGCCCAAATGTCCAGCCGTGGGCGCGTCGTGGCATTCTCGGAGGACTCGGAACCTGTTTGAACTAGGGACGCACAGTTTCCATGGGAAGTAGTCCTCGTCATCCACTCTATGTCCCAAATTCCGGTATAGTTGTCCATTTTCCGTCATGTAGTCTGAGAACTTCTCGGGGCACTCTCTTATCATAACTTGCATACCTTGGATCCATTTACAGGGTGTCTCCATCTCGGTCATCTGTTGCAAGACTTCACAGGGTTGCCGGGATAACGCGTCCGCCACCACGTTCAATTTGCCTCGGCGGTACCGCACGTCGAACTGGAATTGTTGCAACTCCAGCGCCCATCTGGCTACCCGACCGGAGGGGCTTTCGATGGAGTTCAACCATTTGAGGGCTAGGTGGTCGGTAACCACTTCGAACCGATACCCTTCCAAGTAGCACCTCATTTTCCTAATGGCCCATATAATGGCCAGACACTCTTTTTCCGTCGTCGTATAATTGCCCTCCGCGGCCGTGAGTCGACGGCTGGCGTACGCGATGACCCTCTCCTGGCCTTCGATATCTTGCGACAAGACTGCTCCTAGTCCCACGTCGCTTGCGTCAGTTTGCAACACAAACATCTTGTCGAAGTCGGGACATCCTAACACGGGGGCGGTGGTTAACCTCTTTTTCACCTCCTCTGTTGTTCGGGACCCCACGACCACTTCCGGCCTTTCTTTAACAGGGCCGTCATCGGTTGGACCACGGTTGCGAAGTTAGGGACGAACCGGCGATACCAAGATGCCATGCCTAGCCACTGCCGGAGCCCCTTGAGAAAGGTAGGGGACTTAAGGTTGGTAACGGCCGTCACTTTCTCCGGGTCGGTTTGTACTCCTTCGGCGCTAATCACGTGACATAGGTAAACTAACCTCCTCCTGAAGAACGCGCACTTCTTTGGATTCACCTTCAGATTCGCCCTCCGCAGCCTACGGAAGACTTCGGCCAAGTTGGACAAATGTTGTTCCTCCGTGGCGCCTATAACGATGATATCGTCCAAATAGGCGAAGGCGAACGGCTCCATGTCCGCACCGATCACACCATCCAAAGCGCGTTGGAAGGTTGCGCTGGCCGAGTGGAGCCCGAAGGGCATGACCTTCCACTGGTATAGGCCTCTGTCCGGAACGGTGAAGGCTATGAATTGGCAGCTGTCCTTGGCCATGGGTATTTGCCAATAACCGTGCTTTAAGTCCAGCGTCGAAATTTATCGGGCTTGTCGTAGCTTCTCCAGAATATGGTTGATCCTGGGGACGGGGTACGCGTCGGGTACTGAGTGAGCGTTCAATTGCCTATAATCAACACACATGCGCCATTCACCCGTCTTCTTTTTGACCAACACTATGGGTGCGCTATGTGGACTCCGTGACGGTTCGATGGCGTCTTCGCGGAGTAGTTCGTCCACTTGGGTGTCGATCACGCTCTGCATTGCCGGATTCCTTGGGTAGTACCATTGTTTCAAGGGTTTATCGTCTCGCATTATAATCCGATGCTCCGCCACGTGTGATACGCCTTGAAGCTCCTTGAAAAGCGCCAACTCGCGAGTGATGAATTCCCGCTGGTCGGGTCTCAGATCATCCTCTTCCGCCGTTGGTTCTTCGCCCTCTGCTTCGTCGATTTCATCTGGAAAGTCCTGCAAGGCCCTTCTCGGTTCGTCGTGCCTCCCGGTCCCGTCTCTTCCGTCGTTCTTTAATTCTCCTGATGGGGCCATCTGACGCATGATCCGGTTGTGTGCGGGGACCTCACTCTGCTCTGCATACCTGGTGTCCTTATCGTCGGGTGCTTGACCCCCTAGAACCGTCATACTCCTTCCTTCGAGTATTTCCGAGTTCGTATCCTCTGATGACATCCGATCGACTTTGCTCGGCCGCAGTCGGGGGTCTTCCACCGACGTGCGCAATTTTACCTTTAAGGTAGCTTCTCCGCACTGTATCCTTGTTCCCATTGCCGCCAAGAAATCCATACCCAATATCACGCGATCCAACATGGTTGGCATCACCAAGAATGGCATCCACACTCGCGTGCCAGCTAACTCCACGCGAGTACGCCATAACTTCTTCACTGCCAGGCTTGACCGATCAGCTAACGCTATCGTAGTGATGATCTCCTGCATCTCCTCAGGTCTTGCTACCATACGAGCGTACCCTTCACTCGCAAAGCTCCTCCACGCTCCTGTATCCACCGTGGCATCCACCCATCGGCCTCCGATCTGCACGGAAGCGGTGATCAGGCCGTTGCTTATCCTTAATGGTGGGTTTCTTGGTGCCGGGCTGTTACTGCATTCGTCTCCGCTGCGCCCGCATCTCGGCGAAGACGTTGTTCGTTTCCCGGGGTATCCCGGCGACAACAGTCGACGGTCAATGTGTTCCTTCGACCGCAGTCCCAACAAAAGTTCAGACGTGGGTTAGTACAACCCCGCCTAAAGTGACCGACTTCTCCACATCTACTACAAGCTCGCTGTACGTCGACGTTCGAGAGGGGCTGTCTGATCATTCGGTGAGTTGCATTCCCTCCTTGAACGGGTACCCCGTGGCCTCGAAAGGGGTTCGACGTCAGCTGCCTCACACTTTCGTATTCCGTTGCCATTTGGGTTAATTGCTCCAGCGTCGCGAACTCGTGGCGTCTTATATACAGACGATATTCCGGTGCCATATTTTCGTAGATCCGATAGAGTTCTTCTTCCTTTTGGTATCCGGCGTGCTGCATCTTGGTCCTCAACTCGACCAAATATTCCTTAAACGCCTTATCCGCTCCCTGGATGTGAGCTCGGATTTCGTCCTCTAGTCGCTCGAAGTAACGTCGGGGCAGGAAGAAACTTAAGAACTCGGCGCGAAACTCTGCCCACGTAGCTGTCTGTAAGCGGCTCGTGCGGAACCATCGCGCTGCCCTACCTTCCAAAATCTCTGACATGGCGCGGGGTACTTCCTCCTGGTTGATTCCGTAGGTCGCTATCTTCTCTTCAAGTTCAGCGATCAAGGTCAGCGGGTCCGACGTCCCGTCGAATCGTAGATTCCATTTATGCATCCGCTCGGCTAGTAAATGACGAGGAAGAGTGATAATGAGTGGAACTTCTGACTCTGGCGGCTTCAACACGCCATGATTTCCGAGGGATGAGGCGATAAAATCTCCTGACGTGCCGGGATGGACACCTCGATAGCTTGTCAGCCTTCCGGGAAAACTATGACCGGCGAAATATGGAGCCTGACTCTGGTCAACTTGGGTTATCTTGGCTCCCGGCATGAACCCTTTGTCGCCTCCTAGGCGGTTCGGAGTGACGGCTCTCGAACTGTACTGCTCCTGTAGTTAAGCGAGTCGTTTCCACACCGATTCTGGAAACGATCCTGTGCTTACGAGTGTAGCGAACGCCTTCTGCGTTTCTGCTACGGTGCCGTCGGCGCTAAACCCGAACTCGAGTGCTAGAGCGGCTAACTCATCTTTACGCCAGGCGTACTCCTACGCCTGGATTTTCTATCGAATCGGCTTACTCGTACTCGCCGTCGGACTCCTTCGTATTAGCCATGGTTTATTGTGATACGTGAACCTTCTTCCTTTTCCTTTGCTTTTCCTTTTCCTTTGCCTTTTCTTTTGCTCTCACAGTTGTAACACTCGGCAGGGGCGCGATCCTTCGGGATAAAGATCTTTATCTTAGTGGGTCTTTAGGCCACTTTGGTGTTACTCTAGTTAGCCTCAATGTCCCTGTTCGGGCGCCACTTGTAAGGATGCTCTCTGGCCAGGATACAACTCTCAGTCGGATCCAGAGGTCCTTTTACAAGAAATTTGTAAAGTCACTGAGACATAGGGCTAGAGAGTAATGTTCGCGCGGCGAACGACGATTTTTGATCAATTATCCCGAAATGCTCCAGGACCTTCGAGGGTATGATAACGTCAGACCACTAAGTCTTTCCGGGACGGAAAATTCCACGGGCTGGACCTTCGGGCGAGGCCGCAGCCGGATTCTATCGTGGTTGGCCGAGATGTGTGGTGCTAGGGGTCAAGAATCCCACGGGCTGGACCTTCGGGCGAGGCCGCAGCCGGATTCTAATGTGGTTAGCCGAGACGCGTGGTTCGAAGGGTCAAGAATCCCACGGGCTGGACCTTCGGGCGAGGCCGCAGCCGGATTCTATCGTGGTTGACCGGCTGGAAGCAAGTTTGATTAGTCGGAAGGATCTGCCTTTCCGTTAAGATGTGGGATTAATAGGGCCGGTGAGAGGATCTTCCACCTCACCGTCGGAGTTAATAGGATACGAAGGGATCTGCCACTTCGCGGTAGGATACGAGGAGAGGTTGCATGAGAGGATCTTCCGTCTCGCCGCGGGGGTTAGTAGGGCACGAAGGGATCTGCCACTTCGCGGTAGGATATTAGAGGGGGATGCGTGAGAGGGTCTTCCGTCTCGCCGCGGGGGGTTATTAGGGCACGAAGGGATCTGCCACTTCGCGGGGAAGGGGGATTAAGTAGGAGAATGGGTGAAATTCAGTAGATCGGGATAACGTGTATGTATATGGTGCAAATAATTTACCGCTTCCAATTGGGTCATCAGTCGGTAACGGCCTGAATCACTCGGGGAACAAAGGGGTACGGGGTAAAAATAAAATGCATAACAATCCAGCTTGACGTTTCTTTTCGTACGAGTTCACTCAGTTTAATTCTTTGGTTTTAAAACGTCCCTGTGTTTCACTGCGCCGATTACACTGATTCACTAACCTTATTTCCTACCGACCGCGCTCTCTTTCACACGTGTTTTCTTTGTTTTACTTTGTCCGCGTGCGCGACCGATCGCTTCGAAGTCCAAGAGCCGAGAGCCTCCCGGAAACTGCCGTGTGACCCTCTCATCCTTTTGGACCTTTCTCCCCAAGAAAGGTTTGGTATTTTCCCTATTTTCCAGTATTTTTCTCTATGGTTGCCACCTCGGGCGGGTGGTACGGAACCAAACTTGACCTATTTTGGTTTTATACCCAAAAATCCATAAGACCGCTTAACCATTACTAAATTAGAATACTTCATTTTAAATCTCTTACATACTAATGGAAATAATGTGAAACTTAGATAACTATTGCTTAAATATATATTGTGGCGGCCTAGCCGTCAGGCGGGATCGTCACAGTGGAAAACCGAGTTATGTTCCAGGACATGGGAGTGCCGATGGTAATGGAGACGATTTGTAATTCCTCAAGTCGAAACAAACTATTTTTGATAAAAATTACAATTTTAAGAGGTGATCAAATTTTTCTGTCAAAGCAAACTATTTTTAAGCTGGCCACCGCTGGCCAACGATTTTGTTTTAATTTATAAATTTCAGGAGATGGGCAAATATGGGCATCTTTTATTTGTTTGAAATAGTGATTTTTATTGCTTTTTGTCAAAATTAACTATTTTTAAGAGGTGGGAAAACGCTTTTTTAAATTGAAAAATGTCAGGAGATGGAGAAACATTGGCATCTTTTTTTTTGAAATAATGATTTTTAAGGGGTGGGCAAACGATTTTATTGTCAAAATAACCTTTTTTTTAGCGGTAGGCAAACGATTTTGTTTTCATTCTTTAATATCAGGAGATGGGCAAACATGGGCATCTTTTATTTTATCAAAATAGTGATTTTTAATGCTTTTTGTCAAAAATTAATGATTTTTAAGTGGTGGGCAAACGATTTGTGTTTAAAAATGCCTGTTTAAAGAGGTGGGCAAACGTTTTTCGTCAAAAATAAATATGAAATATAATAAATTTTTAAAAGGTGGGCAAATGTTTTTTGTCAAAACTAAATACTTTTAGGAGGGCATTTTTAATGTTTTCGAAATAATAATAATTAAGGGGTGGGCAACTGCCTCTACGTTTGTCATTGTTTTACTGATCTACCTAAATTTATGACCACATAAAGAAGAATAATAATAAGAATATATATATATATATATGGTCTATCGTTGGGACACAACCGGAGAGCTTCTTGTCGGCTCGGTTCGTCCCTTTTCTCAATAGGAGCAGGTGCCTCCCACGAGGGTGAAGAGGGCGGATTGCCCTCCGCACTCATGTATTTCCAGCGTTGGTGTAGAAGGATTTGCCATTCCTTCCACACATGTTGATTTTCTCGTTCTGATGTCCGGGGCCTCTGAACTGAGGCGGTACCGGTGCCGGTCATCGCATAGGTTTTGTTTGCTGTTTCTTATATTTGTTGGAGTTTTTATTTTCGATTTATATGATACAACAACATCATATAAATATTTGACTAATATTTTTGTTGTTGTTGTTCATGTCGTTGTTATATAATAATTTTTTTTGTATTGTTTTATTATTTCCTCCGTTTTATTTCTTGTTGTATTTATATAATATTATTTGTTATATTTGTACCATGTTGGCACACACACACACATATCTTATATTTGTTAGTCAACCACAACAACCTTTGTTATAATGTTAATATATTAAAAACAAAATATTTATTAGTGGCCATCAGCCACGTCCAAATTGGTTTTTTATTCTTTTATGTTCAAAATTCGAATGAAATTACAATAAGCTATTCGCGGCTGCGCTGTCTACAAACATTGGCAGCGGCCGTCATGTATTTTCAAAGTATATATGCTCACATATGTATTTATCTTATAGCAGCGAGCGCAAGAGAAGTTGCATATGCATTCATTGTATGTGTCTGCAAGCCATGCCTTTTTTTTTTTTTTTTTGCCTATTTGTTTATTTATTTTTTTTGCTTATTTATTTTTTTTTTTTGCTTATTTATTTATGGTATTTATTCTATGTATGGCCATACGGAAAAATTTTATAAGAGTGATTATTTTTTTTTTTTTTATACTTTATTCTTATTTATTGGATCTTCTCTATTACTTAAGAGACTAACAATAAGTTTTCAAATCTTAATCTATGTTACGTTAACTTATGTTATTGAAAAAGGGATGGGAAATCATTCCGCTGAAGACGGGAATGATAGCTTAGCCGGTTGAGTTGTCTGGCAAGCAGGTTTGGGTGATTTGATAATCTGGCTTCATATTTAATTTTTCTGGAAACAATTTCTTCTTTTACGGGATTTATATCCAGGTCTCTCTGGATGTTTGCATTGCGGATGTACCAGGGGGCTCCAGTTATTGTTCGTAGGGTCTTTGATTGTACTTTTTGAATAATTTCTATATTGCTGCTGCTTGCGTTTCCCCAGAGCTCGGAACCGTAGGTCCAGATCGGCTTTAAGCACGAGTTATACAGTAGTACTTTATATTCGAGTGGAAGGGGGAGCGGTAGTTCATGAGCCAGTGAAGGCTGCTGGCCTTTAGTTTTAAATGGGTCTTCTTTGCTTCTATATGCATTCTCCAGGTAAGCCTCCTGTCTAGGTGTATGCCGAGATAGGTGAATTCGTCTGCTTGTGGAACCGGCTTGTTGTTTAGCGTCAGTGGTGGGCATTTCGACAAGTTTAGTGTAAATGTAATGTGCTTACACTTTTGCTCATTGACTTTGATACGCCAGTCTGCGAGCCATTTTTCTACAGCTACCAGGTGTTCTTTTAAATGGGCTGTAGCTGTTTTTGGGCATTTCGAGCGGCTGACAATGGCAGTGTCGTCAGCAAAGGTTGAGATGAGGGTCTGGCGGCTTGTTGGAATGTCTGCCGTGTAAAGGATGTACAGGATTGGTCCAAGCACACTTCCTTGGGGTACTCCAGCTTCGAAGTTACGGATGGTTGAGGTAAAGGTTTTACATCTCACGGTGAAAACTCTGTTTCTGAGGTATGACTCAAGCAACTTGTGAGTGTTTTCCGGTAGGAGGGTTTTGATTTTGTATACCAGACCGTCGATCCAGACGCGATCAAATGCCTGTGATACGTCCAGAAATAAGGCACTGCAATATTGCTTGTGTTCGAAAGCCGTGCGAATTTCAGATGTTAAGCGGTTTACCTGTTCGATAGTTCCATGCTTTTCCCTAAATCCGAATTGGTGCAGAGGGATCGTTCTGTTGTTTTGAAGATGTGTTACTAGATGAACAAGAAGCAGTTTTTCAAATAGCTTTGATAGACATGGGAGCAGACTGATGGGCCGGTACGAGGAAAGCTGGGATTTGTCTTTTCCTGGCTTCGGGATCATTGTAATGACAGACTTTTTCCATTGGTCAGGAAAGTAGCCCCATTTCAATATTGAGTTAAATATAAATACGATGCATCTGACTGCGCATGCAGGTAATTCAATTATCATTTTTGGAGAAATAAAATCGTGACCAGGAGCCTTTTTTGGGTTTATGTGTTCTTTAATAGCCTTAAGTATTGTGCTGGTTTCAAGGGTAACTGGGGAGGACGGCGACGCTAGCGAGACGTTCGGTAGAGTGAATTGGTTGAATGGCGGGTGGGGCTTGAAGACGTTTTCCAAGTGATGGGCAAAGGTGTTAGCTCTTTCTTCGTCACTGCGCGCCCAGGCACCTGTTTGTGATCGAATTGGCCAATCGGGATCTATTGGCGTCGGGGATAGTTTCCCAATGTAGGCCCGTTGGGCCTGGTTCTTTTCGGTAGAGAGGGCCTTCGACAATTTTCGAGATGCTTCATTAAGTCTTTTCTTAGTAGCTGGGGACCGATGAGTCTACCAGTCTCTGCGAAGTCTACGTTTTTCAAGTAGGAGAGACTCGATCTGGATACTTGAGCGTCCAGTTCTTAGCGGGTTTGTGGATGAGGGTTCTGGCGTAGAATGTTTGGCGGCAGAGGACATTACGTCCGTGAGGTATTTAAGCGACTTGTCAATGTCAGATTCAGAGAAAATTTCAGGATCAAGTTCGATGTGTGCACTTACATATTTTTTGTACTTCAGCCAGTTTGTTTTGTTTGACGTTAGATGTTGGGGGCGTTCCAGAAGCTGCGGCTGTTCAGATAGACAGAGGAGAACTGGCGAATGGTCCGATGTAAGCTCTTCTAAGGTTTTTATGTTTATCAGCCTGTGCGAGACTCTTCTAGTAACAGCGAAATCGATAATGTCAGGTTGTTTATTTGGATCTGTGGGCCAGTATCCAGGAGTGATAATAGCGTTGTATAATTGGCGGCCTTTGGGGTTGATAAGACGAGATCCCCAGTGGGGATGCTTTGCGTTATAATCACCGGCAGCTATAAAGCAGCGTCCTAGTGAGTTGTGTAAACTCATTTTCTGCAATACTGAAGCGTGGGGGGCAATATATGGCGGATAGGGTAAGTGGGTCTCCAATTAGGTTTATACGTAGGGATGTGGCCTGCAGGTAGTTAGTAGCGAATGTCTCCAAGGGATGATGTTTTATGCGTTGTTTTATGAGTATGCCGGTACCTCCGTGTGCTTACCGTCCGGGTGGTTGGTCGCGTGGAATATATATCCGATGATATGGAAGTAGTTTTTATTAGTTAGATGGGTTTCAGAAAGTAGCATGATATCGATATTGTGGCTGTTTAGGAACTGTAGGAGTTCGTTTTTGTGCCGGGAAACGCCGTTTGCGTTCCAGAAGCATATTCTTAAGGAGTCCTTTTTTACAGACTTTTGTTTGATCAGCAGTTCCATTAGAAGGCTCTGGTTTCGCAGTAGTTCTTGAAGGGAACTTTGAATCGTCATCATGACGTTTGCAAGAGTAGCTAGTGTAGATTCTAGACCGCTAAGTGTTTGTGGGGGAAGAGTTTGGTTTTGCTGCGTAGAAGGTTGACTTGTTGTTTGGCCATTTTGGCTTAAGAACGGAAAATCAATTAGGTTTGATATGGGTGGCTGTGGACGCAATGCTGCATTTTGAGCGGTAGATGTTTGTGAGATTCCAGGGTAGCGGAGTGCGTTGGCAAAGGAGACACCAGGAGTGGTTGTTGATGGGGTGAAGATGTTTGGTTGGGCAGAGTGTTGAGCCGCGAGTGGATTACTGCGTCTCTGATTTAGGCGGCTCTTGAGTTCTTTGTAGACGGGACAGCCCCGGTAATTGGCAGTATGATTTCCCCCACAATTACTGCATTTCCTCAGAGTAGGGTCTTCTTTGTTTCCCAGGCATGCTTCAATGCAATGCAAATCTTCACAGGCGACACAAACTGGACACAGGGTGCAGTAGGTTCTTGTATGCCCGAACTCCTGGCAGTTTGTACACTGTTCCGCTTATGCGGTTCCTCTACGGTGATTCTTCGGTGAAGGAGATATTGCAGATTGTAAAAAGGATGCACTGCATTTTTCTTTAGAGGTTTCGTCTCTGGGGCCAGCTCAATCTTAAACAGTGGTTGGGGAATTTTATCCCTGTTCACTATGTTTACGATGTGCTTAACGTCGAAGCCATTTTCCGTGAGGCCTTCAGCTATTTCTGCTACCGCAACAGTCGATTCTATACCTTTAAGTACAACTTGTAGGCCTTTCTTACTTTTTAATTGGTAAGTGTAGTAATTTATAAGCTCATTGTCGAGATATCTTGTTACAGAACGGAAGTTGTCCTCGTTGTTAACATGGAGTTTTGTTTCTAATATGTTTCCTCTTTTTAGGGTATTGATATAGAAGTGGTTAGGCCCGATTACTTGTTTAAGCTTATTAATCAGATCGACACTGTTGTGTTTCCTAATATATATTGGCGGTGGCTTTACAGCTTTCATGACTTGAGGCGCCTGACCCTTGTCTTCTTCGGTCTCGCCAAGTATGGCAAATCTGTTTTCGGATGTTCGTGTGTTGCCTAAAGTTTTTGATACTTTTGGCCAATTTGAGTTTACGTTTTTTTGTGGACTAAGCTTTCTTTTTATTTGTACATACCGATCGATCCCCGTCTGTACGACAGTATTATTCGTAAGAGGGTCAGTAGAGCAAAGTTTTACTTGTGGTGTTGAGATAGGCCACTGGGTAGCCGCAGACGTTAAAGTTGTTGTTGTCGTTGACGTTGCTGTAGTAAGAGAGGGTACAGTGCTGGTGGGCGCACAAGCCGAAGTAGTCGGTGCATCGATGAGAGAGAGAGGTGACGGGCATTGTGAACTCCACGACTGAGTAACGGCAGCGCTGCTTGTGCATAAAATCGCTGGTGACAGTGAGCGGGCTCTTTCGGTAGCGGTCAGTGACGTTAATTTTGTTGTTGCCTCCGATGAGTCAATTTAAATGTAAGCATTGTTCCGTGCAGAAGACAGCCGTCGTTCGTCTAGTTGTATTTGTTGCCGATCGCGACTTGGCTTCGTGGCTTTACCGGTTGCACTTGTTAATATTTTATTTGCGTTCGACATTTTTAATTGATTTGATTAGCTAGATCGGTTTTATATTTAGTTTTAATCACAAGGAGATGTTGACCTTGGGATATGGCATTGCTGCCAGCGTCTTTTCGCTATTTTTCTTAGTTTTGGTGGTCACTTTGTAGATTTTTGGAAGTCTTTCAGCAGGGCGAGCAAAAAGACACGTCTACGCGGTTCGGTGGTTCTGTTACGTTTCAAGAGTGATTATGAAATAAAAATTTTTTATCCTATCTTTATGAACTGTCTGTTCTTTGTTTTTAATATTTGAAATTTTTATATTATCATGATCTCCTATACCAATTACTGTATATGATCCCGTATATTTGTATTCTAATTTGTGACCTGTTTCATTCTTTAATAAGACTTGATCTCCTATTTTTAGTTCAAAATCTAAACAGTTTTTATCCTAATGACATTTTTGTTTTCTTTTATATGATTCTAATATTAATCTGGCTCTTTTGAAAGCTTGTTCCAATCTAAACTTTGTTTCTTTTGCATAATCATCTATATTATAAATAGGTTCTATTCTATCTACGCTATTAAAATGTTTTGGTAAATTCGAAGTTCTACCAAACACTAGCTCATATGGACAATAATCATGTGCCATAGAGGGTGTCGTGTTAAAACAATAAACAAAGTATTTTAACCATACATCCCAACCCGTCTTATCAGTTGAAATGTACGTACGTATAAATTCATTAAAGGTTCTGTGGCTTCGTTCCACAGTTCCGACAGTCTGATGATGGTGTGCTGTCGATGTTATATGTTTAATATTTAGGATTTTGCATAGATGTTCAATTAAAGAATTTTTGTATTCTGTTCCCATTATATAGCAACAAGATATTTTGACAGATCACATATTAAAGTGACTGCATATTCATTTCCTTGATCTGATTTCGGCAGTGGACCGATCGTATCCACAATTACCTTATCAAATACCATTTCTGAGGTTTCTGTAAGTGTTAAAGGAATTTTAGTATGTCTCGTTGTTTTTGACATTTGGCATTTTGGACATTTTCGTATGTACTGGGTTATGTCTTTACACATTCCTTTCCAATAATAATGTCTTTTGACCTTGGCCAAGGTTTTTGTTATACCTGTGTGTCCTCCTTGAATAGGATCATCATGTAGTGTAGACATTATTGCTTCTTTTTCATTATTAGTTGTTATTAGGGTCACCGTGTTGAGTAGCGCTACTCTTAATGATTTTAATATTTTGTTGCCCATTTTTTTAAATATATCTATTGAAATATTTGCAAAGATATTATCCCAGGATGCCACTTTAAGTTGGGTATTTTTTGCTTTACCAGCCTGCAGTTCAAGCCTTTGGAAGAATTGACCTAAATCAAGAGTTCCATTAGTATACAAATCTCCAACATTATATCTTGATGTAATTTTATTTCCATGTTTGAAAAAACATAAATTATTATTCACTGCAAGGTCGCTACTTTACGTACTTCGTCATTGTTAATGACTTCATATACGTTGGGCTTAGAAGCTTTTATTTGAGATTGCCTAGGCAATTCTACTTTACCTTCTCCTGCGCAGGAATTTTGTCTACTTTTCTGTCTTGTAGTGACTTGTTATATATTTGCTGCCACGAAGTTATCTTTTCCCGTTAGATACTCGACTGTAAAAATCATATTCTTCTAATTCGAGCCGCATGCGTGTGAGTTTTGAACTAGGATTGACCATTGAAAATAAGTATGTTAGTGGTCTATGATCAGTTTTAACTGTAAAATGTTTGCCATAAATTTATGGTCGAAAAAATGTAATTGCCAATGAATTGCTGCTAATTCCTGTTCGGTAGTGCTTTTATTGCTTTCGGCTTTTGTAAATGAGCGTGATGCGTATGCTATCGGGAGTTGAAGTCCGTTATGGTTTTGAGTTAATACCGCTCCACATGCTTGTTTACTTGAATCCGTTATTATACAAAATTCTTTAAGGAAATCAGGATATTGTAATAAAGTTGGTTCTATAAGTTTATCTTTTAAATATGGGAATGAATTTTGGCATTCGGAAGACCATTTAAATGGAACATTCTTTTTACATAATATAGTTATGTGCCGTGAATAGTCGGCCAAATTTTTAATGAAACGTCTATAAAAATTGCAAAATGCTATAAATCGTCTAGCACTATCTGCATCATGTGGGACTGGGTAATTTTTTATGACATCATATTTCTTATCATCTGGTAATATTCCTTTGTCTGTACATTTATGACCAAGGAAGGTCACTTCATGCATAAAAATGAACATTTTTGTGGATGTAGTTTTAAATTGTGTCTTCTGTATATTTCAAAGATGTATTTTAGGTTTTTAAGCATATGATTTTCAGAACATCTAATGACTATTAAATCATCCATATAAAGGAATGCTTCAGAAGCTTCAAGTCCAGAAAATGCAATAGTCATCATTCGTCGAAATGAGTTTGGGGCTATTTTCAAACCGAAGGGTAATCGCGTGAAACGATATGAGCCATTGCTCGTTGAAAACGACATTATGTTTCTTGAATTTTCTTCTAATTCGATTTGATGGAAACCTGACTTCAAATCAAGGCATGAGAAATACTTTGCTCTACCTAGTTGGTCCAAAATGTCGCCAATTCTTGGAAGTGGGAATTTATCAGATAGAAGTTCTTTGTTGATTTGCCGATAGTCGACTACTAGTCTCCATTTCTTTTCGTTTGAACCCTGAAGTGTTTTCTTTATGACAAGTAAAAGTGGGCTGTTGTATTCTGATAAAGATGGTTCGACTATATTGTCTTTAATTAATTTTCCTACTTGTTTTTAAATTTCCTCAACTTGGCTATGCGGTTTCGATAATTATACCCGTTACTCGTAGAGTAAAAGGGTATATTGTATTCGTGCAAAAGTATGTAACAGGTAGAAGGAAGCGTTTCCGACCCTATAAAGTATATATATTCTTTTTCAGGATCACTAGCCGAGTCGATCTAGCCATGTCCGTCTGTCCGTCTGTCCGTCTTTCCGTCTGTCCGTCTGTCTGTCTGTCCGTATGAACGCTGAGATCTCGGAAACTATAAAAGCTAGAAGATTGGCATTTTGCATGTAGATTTTAGGAGTTCCTACGCAGCGCAAGTTTGTTTCAAAATGGTGCCACGCCCCCTCTGACGCCCACAAGCGACCAGCTGTGGCCACAGTTTTGATGCTATTATGAAAATTTTTTTTGATATATATTTGTTTCGTCAATACCTATCGAATGGCCTAATAAAAGTTTGCCACGCCCACTCTAACGCCCAAAAACCCATTAAACACTTAAGCCTGGTTAGCGCCTACATTTCTGCCTTTCATGGCCGCAATAGTGCAATAGCGCCATCTAACGGATGACTTTGGAACAGCTGGCCAAGGTGCTCAACAGAGTCAACGTTAATTCTCGATAAGGATTTCTATTAAAGGAAATTGCGATGGTTTTCATTTGTCAATACCGAACTATATCCCAAGAACTATGCAAATCAAATCAAGTTAGCCAAATTGGAGGTGTTCCCTGGGTACCGATTTTAACATAAAAATCGGGAGCTAATTCGAGCTGCGAAAAACATACAGAAGGCATATTTATATTAGTTGTTTAGCTGAGTAACGGGTATTTAATAGAGAATCATGTACTTTATGATTATATTTAAATAGTTTAAAAAAAAATACTAATTTGTGGTGTTAGTGATATGAATTAATTCATTTTAAATCGTGAAATATTTATCAATTTGTAGAATTAGATTTATAAATTTAATTTATATTAGTTTATCTTGTTTTTTGTTAAGATTATATTTATACCCGTTACTCGTAGAGTAAAAGGGTATATTGTATTCGTGCAAAAGTATGTAACAGGTAGAAGGAAGCGTTTCCGACCCTATAAAGTATATATATTCTTGTTCAGGATCACTAGCCGAGTCGATCTAGCCATGTCCGTCTGTCCGTCTGTCCGTCCGTATGAACGCTGAGATCTCGGAAACTATAAAAGCTAGAAGATTGGCATTTTGCATGCAGATTTTAGGAGTTCCTACGCAGCGCAAGTTTGTTTCAAAAAGGTGCCACGCCCCCTTTAACGCCCACAATCGCTTATATACGATTTTATTTAAATATAAATTTAAATATTTCGGAAAAGTAAAAATGCAGTTTTATTGTGTTTATCAATACTTATCGAAATGTAGAAGAAATTTTTCAAATCGGACCATTCGTTTAAAAGTTATGCGTGATCAAAGTTTCTATCTCCATCTCCCTCGCACTCCTTTTACCTGAGTAACGGGTATCTGATAGTCGGGGCACCCGACTATAGCGTTCTCTCTTGTTTTTAATATAAATTGGTTCATCGTCCTTCAATCTCAATTTTTGCTTGTAAAAATTATTTGTTGTAATTGCTTCGGTTTCAAGTTCGAATACATCACTATATTTTCCACATAGTTCAATTAATTGTTGTTTGAAATGAATGGGAAAATTTTTCCGTAGGTCTTCTATAATGTTTCGTTCTCTATTACTTGAAGTGTTTTGAATTACATTATAATCAGAAATTGGTTCACATTTTAAATTACTTATACTAATCAATTGATCAGTACTGGTTGTGTTGAGTAAAAGGATAAATGAATTTTCTTTTGATGTTATAGTATTGGCAATGTAAATACCACGTTGAATCTCCTGATTTGGTATTAATATAGTATAGTCCGATACTGAGGACATTATTTCGATTTTTCGTATTACTTGAGATCTGGCTGGTAGTAGGATTGTATTATTACCAGAAGTATATGTTTTTGGAATATAAATGTGAATTTATATATTATTTAGTCTTATTATAAACCAAATCTTCTGTAGGGTTAAGGTCTATTTGGCAATTTAATTCTTTTATAAAATCGATTCCTATAATTCCATTACATGGAATCGCAAAATCTCGGTTTACTATATGAAAATTATATGGAATTATATATTTGTCTGTCTTATGTTCTATTGGACAAAGTCCTTTGGATTTTATGATTCCCCCGCCTATTCCTTGAATATTTATTGTATTCTTTATTTGTATATTGTTAAAGATATCAGCATTTTCTTTTAAAAGTGAAATATTTGCTCCCGTATCCACGAGGAACGTAAGCTGCTTCCCTGTTTCTGAATTAATAAATGGTACGAAGATATTGAGATTGAAGTTGATTGTATAAACCGTTGGTATTTTTAATTTCTCGGATCTAAAGGGGTCTGCGAGTTTCCCGAAACTGGCTGGGTAATGCGGACATTATTATTTTGTTGTGTGTTGTTGGAGTTGCTGTTATTTTGCTAACTGTTGTTTCCTCTATAATTTCCACGACCTCTATAATTATTGGTCTGGTTATTATAGTTTCGATTATAGCCATTATTTTGGTTGTAGGTGCTTCTTCAGTTGTAGCCGTTATATTGGAAATACCCATTATTTTGGTAGTTACCACAACCACTGCCTCTAGCTCTACCACGGTAGTTACCTCTGAAGTTGGTACCTCTATAGGCTTGTCCTTTGTTTGCAAATAGTATTGCGTTGGCATTACCCGTCATTTGACATTGAATGTACTTTGTGACAGCCTCATTCATTGATGAGAAGTTGCCTGCCTCAAGGATTGTTTTGAGTCGGCCATGCTCACAATTTTTTATCATTGTGTTTATAGCCTCCTTGGTGCTGAATTTGTCTGCGTGTTCAGTGGGTAATCCTTCATCAATATACGAAGCTTCAAGGAGCTTTCGTAAATTTTGAACTTCAGTTGTGAAATTTTCTGCTGTTTTTCCTTTTTGAGTAGTTTTTGACATTTTGGCTTTAACTACGTCGGATGTATCGCCAATAATTGTGTCTTGTAATTTTTTTATAATTCCGTTTATAGTAGATCCATTTTGCACTTTATACAAAGTTGAACACACTAATTTTATGATTTACGATTTTATGACTTCAACAGCTATCTCTTCAAATGTGCCTTTAGTTAGGTTTACTAACTTTAGGGCTGTGACAAATCTTTGAAGGTTAATTTTTGTCCGTTGAATTCGGGTATAGCATTTGCTATATCTTTAATATATGCCCGTTGGGCAACAGTATCGTCCGGCATTGTTAATATTTGTTCGATTTCGCTATCGGAATCAGCTGGTTCTTGATCTGATAATTCAGATTGAATAAGTACAGCTGGAATTGTAAGATTATTTAAATCTTTCTCTACCATTTCTGGGCTATAAAATGTAGATTCTTCTACCTGTATTTGGTTGACTTCTGATGGATCTAATTTCTAATTTCAAAGGGGTGTTTAAAATTGTTGGTATCGAAATATTTAAATTATTCCTTTCTTTTATAGTTATTAGATTTGTTCGAAGTCTAGACAGAAACTTCGATACCTCAGACCAACGATTTTTATCTAGTCGATCTCTTTGCTCATGTATTAGTATACGCGCACTGTTAAAGCGAGTTACTTATATTTCCACATGTTTATTATAGTGGTTTGTTGTGTTGATCTATTTTGCGTTAAGGATTTATAGGATTTATCGAAATCGCTTTTAAAGTTATTTAGAACCTTATATAATTCACTCCATTCCATTATAATATGGATATGAATTATTTTTCTATACTACTGAAATGCTAGTTCTACCTAATATGTCATGATCACTTCGAATTATTCTCACATGACCGGTTGTGTTTATTTCAAAGCTCCCCTATTAAAAAAAAAATAAGTTTTATACAAAATTCTGTTTTTCTGTGTCTTTATGATTTTTCTTTCGACTTTCTTAACAAAACATTTGCCGGCCTTGTCTTCCGTTGGCAGGCCGGCTGCTGCGGTTAACTTTCTTTTTCTTTATTTTCTTAGTTCATTACGCAAGAACAATGTCAGATGCTGGTATAGTTCCCAAAAAATATGTCTTCCAATTTCAAGCCATCTCGACGAAAGGTTGTCGTGAAACCAATCATGAGTCTCATGTGGCTAAGCACTCGGTCTTTGCTAAGGACCAAGTTACGCGACCACCAGTCAATACAGACGAAGCTGCTAAAGTAGCTGTTATGAATGCCTCTAGGAATGCCAAGGCGACTGCCTTTGAGGCCAATAGGTGCCTCTCAGATACTTCGGATGAATTTGATGATTCCAATTATTCAGACACCTCATCTGTCCCGACTCTGACCATTTTTACCCCCAAGAGGATTAGTAAGAATGCTGCCGATGAAGAACGCTTTATTCAGGTAAATAACCTAAGGAAAAGACGAAATCTTGACATACTCGGAGGCAGTAATATCAACAAATCATCGCTGCCAAACCCTGTTGGCGACCATAAACGTCCTCAAGCTCCAGCCTCTGGCATGACCATACAATCACAATCTTCAAGTCAAGAAGATTGTTCTTAGGAATGAACAATAGCTTTGCTATTTTGTCTGACGATGATATTAATGAATCAATCAGCAACTCTAAATTTGGTCATGATTTGTCTGAGCCTGTGGAAGCTAACTTGCATTCGGTGTCCCCAAGCAATGCATCTTCTCAAGCTAAAACCAAGAAACGTGAGCTCCGTCCTCCACCCTTCCTTTTGAGGGGAATCACTGATTTTAGGCAACTAATTTCCTTACTATCTTCTGTGACCAATGGTTTTCGCCTTAAGACAACTGGTAAATCTTTCTGTAGGATTACTGTGGATGACGGCAATATTTACCGTGTAGTCCAGAAGCTTTTCAAGGATAATGGAATTCCAGTCAGCACTTTTCAGTTTAAAAATGAACGAGCCTTTCGAGTCGTCATCAAGGGACTTCACGCTTCCACTGAAATAACTTAAAGCTCTGGAACACAAGCCTCGGAATGTATTCACCCCCCCTGGTGAAAATGGGAAGGCGAACCGGGATATATTCTTTGTTGAACTGGAACCAGCTAGAAACAACAAAAATGTATATGATATCCAGATAATTGACTACCAGGTGGTTAAAGTGGAACCGCAGCTTCAGAGAAAGGGTCCTTTAAGATGTTTCCGATGTCAAGAATTTGGACATTCAAAAAACTTTTGCTCACTCTTGCCAAAGTGTGCCAGATGTGCTGGTGACCATGAGACAAAAGACAAGGAGAGGTGCTTGGCCATAAATGAGGAACAACTCAAGTGCATTAACTGTGGTTCTAATCATAGTGCATCTTCCCGTCGATGTCCTGCCTATTTGGAGGCTATTGAAAGACATAAGCCCACTGGTTCTGTAGAGCGTAGACCCACTCAAAAACGTACTTTTAGGCCTGCCACGCCCCCGGCTCAAAATGCTTGACTTACTACGCGTCTTTCTGCATCCTCAAGTCAGACTTCGCCAACGTCTAATTCACATCCAAGTAAAAAGACCTCTTTGATTGTACAACCTTCTCAGGACGGGCTTATGGAATTTATTAATGGATTAAGGAAGCTGCTGCGACAGCCCAAGCGGCTGCAATTGATAAGTTGTTGTTACGCTTTGATCAAATGATGTCAGTAATGACGACCACACTACAAATGTTGCAGTGCGTGATTTCTAAGCACGCCATTTTATCAGGGTCAACGCATTGCGGTGACTAATTACGGTATAAATATCGTTATTTGGAACGCCAACAACTTAGTTGGCAAATCACTCGAGATTGAGCACCTCGTCCAGCAACGGAACATTGACATTTTATTGATCTCAGAGACACATTTTACCAGCAGTTCATTCTTCCACGTTAATGGATATGCTGTTCACTCCGCCAACCACCCTGATGATCGACATTGGTGATGCTGCTGTCATCATCAAATCCTGTTTAGATTATCACCTAAGTGCCACAATATCGGAGCCTCACCTGCAAGCAGTTGCCATATGTTTGGTCACTGGGGTTGGCAGAATTTCATATGGTGCTGTCTACTGTCCACCTGGTCACCGCCTTTCATGGACGACTGAGGAATATCTGCGTCTGTTTGGCTCTGTAGGTAGCCGCTCTCTCATTGGAGGGGATTGGAATGCGCACCACAGTTTCTGGGGGTGCAGGCGTTTATCTCCTCGGGGAAACAGCCCTGATGTCAGTTATTGCTGACTCAAATATGCAGATTTTGTTTACTGGCGGACCCACTCATTTTCCTTGGATGAATGACCACCTCCCGACGGCCATTGATTTTGCTGTGTACAAAGGCATCCCGTGCAACCACCTTACAATCTCAGAGTGCCCGAGACTTTCCTCTGATCATATTCCACTCCTAATATATTTTTGCGTGGCTGCCTATAAGATTGTCACCAAATCCAGGCTTCTTTCCCGGGGCTTGGATCTTAAAAGATTCAGTGCGCAACTTACTGCTCTGACTCAGGAGCAACCTTCTGTTCTTTCTGTGGACGATGTAGATTCCTTTGCTGAGGTCTAACTTGAACAAATCCATCAAGCTGCCCCTCCTCCTAGAAGTATACCTATTCCTCCCCCATCTTGGGCTTATTCAAAGCTAGAAATTGCTGCCTTGGCCAGAAAAGGTCATGCACTTCGCCGTCTCTGTATGAGGGGGAGGCACACCATCGATATGGCAAGGTGGAAGGCTACTGTATCAGAGCTAAGGAAAGTCCTCCGTTCGGCCAAGTCAGAATTTTTTATAGACAAGCTCAGTGCAATTGATCCTAACCAGAATCACGGATTTGCGCTCTGGAAATGCAGCCGCTTCAGAGGTTTTCCCTTAAACGTGATGATGGGACTTGGGCCCAAAGTGATTCCGAGATTGCTGAAGTATTTTCATAAAGAAGAATAATAATAAGAATATACATATATATATATATATATATGGTCTATCGTTGGGACACAACCGGAGAGCTTCTTGTCGGCTCGGTTCGTCCCTTTGCTCAATAGGAGCAGGTGCCTCCCACGAGGGTGAAGAGGGCGGATTGCCTTCCGCACTCATGTATTTCCAGCGTTGGTGTAGAAGGATTTGCCATTCCTTCCACACATGTTGATTTTCTCGTTCTGATGTCCGGGGCCTCTGGACTCAGGCGGTACCGGTGCCGGTCATTGCACAGGTTTTGTTTGTTGTTCCTGATTTTTGTTGGAGTTTTTATTTTCGATTTATATGATGTTGTTGTGGTTTGACTAATATTTTTGTTGTTGTTGTTCATGTCGTTGTTATATAATAATTTTTTTTGTATTGTTTTATTATTTCCTCCGTTTTATTTCTTGTTGTATTTATATAATATTATTTGTTATATTTGTACCATGTTGGCACACACACACACATATCTTATATTTGTTAGTCAACCACAACAACCTTTGTCACGGTCAAGATGTTGTATTAAAGGTTATAATGTTAATATATTAAAAATTATTTATATTATTTATGTTCAAAATTCGAATGAAATTACAATAAGCTATTCGCGGATATTATAATAGTAGGAACACACCTTCTAGGTGAGTTCGTCGTAGTTGTTTAATTTTTTTGTTTTTTTGGAATAAAAACGGACGTCTATAATAAAATAAATCTAAAAATGAAAAAAAAAAAAATTGTAAGCAGTGTATGATGATGTGATTAACATGTCTATAGCTATTTCTAAGTTATATTAATTAAGTACCAACATCCACATTTATGTACCAATCCTGCTGTTCCGATTTGATATAGAACTAAGTAAAACTAATATTGCAAAAGGCTAAGGATAAAGTGAATATCAGAGAACGGTCACTTTAAGATAAAACAGAGAAACAGAGAGACATTGTAAAAAGCACGCTCACATAAAATTAAGAATAAAAAGGATTAAAACTACGATAACAACTTCAGAAGTTTGATAGACACCATTTAAACATCCGCCTACATAAACATTGTTGGCTATCCGAAGACGCACAAGTTTTTTTTTTTCCTATAATTGCGTTTTAGCGAGTGACGCCAAATTGGAATGGACAATGTGAAAATTGTAGAGTGGCTACAAGCCAATGAAATCAGGTTTCCAGGAAGTGCAACTTTAAGACAACTGCGCAAGCTTGCATTGGATGCCGGTTGCCAGGATGCGACTAATATCCCAGAAAGCCTATTGGAGGAAGAAGATGCCAAAATTGAGGTTGTAAGCCAGCGGAGCGCTAGCGAAGACATCGACGAGTTAGAAGAAGAAGAAGCACTACTTGACGCCGCCATAAGGGTAGCTAAGAAGAAGAAGATATTGGCCGAATTAATGCGAAACGACAGCAAGACGACAGATGACATTCGTATGGTAAAACAGCTCATGATTCCGTTTTCTGCCACTGAAAATGAGGAAGCCTCTAAGTGGATTATGGATTTTGAGAGAATCTGCAGAGATGTTAACGAGTGTAAAAATTTCCAATTACGCTGCGTACGAATGCTGATGAAACCGGGAACAGATGCCGACTTGTTCTTGCGTGTTGACCAATCGAATACTTATGACGCATTTTAAGAGAACTTTATAAAAACATTTCGTCGTGGTAGTTCAACTGCTGACATCGTATTGCTGTTAAAGGAGACCATTTTCAACCCGCTGAAAAACACTGTTATGGGATACATACTTCTAATGGAGGAAATTGCTATGCGTGCTAGCATCGAAGAAAAATTGACAGTTCAGCTTATAATTGATGGTTTTCGCGATCGTTCAGCCAATATCGCCCTATTGTACACAGCAACAACAATCGAAAAATTGAAGGAGTTGGCACGAAAGTATGAAAATCTAACAAAGAAGTCCCAACATTTTTCTCTCCGCTCAGAAGACACTAGAAAAGATCGGAACACAATCCGTTGCTACAATTGTTCCGCTTATGGGCATTACGCTTCGTCGTGCACTGCGCCGAAGCGCGAGAAGAATTCCTGCTTCCGCTGTGGATCGCTCCAGCACATGCTAAAGGATTGCCAACAGAAGCCAGCAAGTAACCCAAGAATGGTGGGAGCAGCCAACAACCAGCCGATACGGGATGACGAAGAGGAGCCAAATATGTTTATTCCGATTATTAACCAGGTAGGAGTATATTTTTAAACTGATTGTCAAATGAAGCCTAATGTAACCTACCTTTCTGCCATGTTCGATACGGGTAGCGCAATTCCTTATAAAAACATTAGCGATGTATTGTTCCCGACTGACTACTGTGGAGTCAATGGATTTAAGATTAAAACTTTCGGAAAAATATTTGTTAAGCTCGTTTTTCAAAACATAGAAGAAGAAATCTTATTTTTTGTTGTACCCAACAACTATGTTGCAACTAATGTGCTATTAGGGCGTAAGTTTTTGACAAAATTTGGAATAAAATTGATTTCTAAGTATAAAGTAAAAGAAATTATTGAATTGAATATTTTAGAGAATAGTGAACCATTGAATATTTTAGAGAATAGTGAACCATTGAATAGATTAGTGAACAGTGAACCATTGAATATTTTAGAGAATAGTGAACCATTGAATAGATTAGTGAACAGTGAACCATTGAATATTTTAGAGAATAGTGAACCATTGAATAGATTAGTGAACAGTGAAACATATCGAGACAGTGATCAATTGATAGACAGTAGAAGTTTTGAAGACTTATGTGAAGAAAGTGAAATTGATAGTGATGACAGCATACCAGAGATATATAGTATAGATGTATTTAAGGATGATGAAAGTTTTGACATTGACCCAAAGTTGAGTGATAGAGATCGGAGTGAGCTCAGTGAAATAATAAGATTGAATTATTTATGTTTATCTAACATCCCAGCGATTCAACATAGTTACGAAATGAGGTTAAGGCTAAAGTCAGAAGAACCTGTACGTTCTGTTCCAAGAAGACTTTCATATCAGGAAAAGAAAGAAGTAGATTTTAAAGTTGACGAATTATTGAAAAAATGATTTATAAGAGAAAGCAATTCGCCCTATAGTTCTGCTATTGTACTTGTTAAGAAGAAATCTGGGGAAAAGCGCATGTGCGTAGATTATAGGCAACTTAATAAGATAACCATTCGTGATGGATACCCGCTTCCCCTTATAGATGACTGTTTAGAGCGCTTAGAAGGAAATCAATACTTCACACTTTTAGATTTGAAAAGTGGATACCACCAAGTGAAAGTAGCAGAAAGTTCAGTGCAATATACAGCTTTTGTAACACCTTCCGGTCAGTATGAATACACAAGAATGCCTTTCGGACTCATGAATGCACCCGCGGTATTCATGAGATTTATTAATTTTATTCTGCAACCCTTGATTCGCGAAGGAAATGTAGTAGTTTACATAGACGATATTGCTATAGGTTCAAAGACATTGAATGAACATTTTAAGACGGTAGGAAGAGTATTAAGAATTTTAGCAGCATATCAATTGGAAATTAAAATAAATAAATGCCAGTTCGCTTACAAAAGTATTGAATTTTTAGGATACACACTCAGTGAAAAAGGGATAAGTCCGAATAACGAGCATACATCAACTATTAAACATCTTCCGATACCAAAAGATCGCCATGGAATGCAGAAATGTTTAGGTCTATTTTCTTACTTTGGAAGATTTATTCCGGCGTACTCAAAAATAGCAAAGCCATTGCAGGAGCTCACAAAAGCAGGTGTTAAGTATGAACTCAATGAGGATTGTATCAATATTTTTGAATATCTTCGTAAGAAATTAATTTCATTCCCTATATTATCTTTGTACAATCCAAATCGAGAAACGGAATTGCATTGCGACGCAAGTAGCGAGGGATTTGGTGGAATCTTATTACAAAAACAGGATGATAACAAGTTCCATCCAATAGCTTATTTTTCACAGAGAACAACAAAACTAGAGGCAAGATATGAAAGCTTTAAATTGGAAACACTAGCTGTGGTTTACTCATTACGAAAATTTAGAATATACCTAGAAGGAATTCCATTTAACATAGTAACAGATTGTAATGCAGTAGTTTTATGTCTAGGGAAAGTACGCCTTAATTCAAGTATTGCCAGATGGGCTTTAGAATTGGCAAATTATAATTATACACTTAAGCATCGTAGTGGAAAATATATGAATCATGTTGATACATTGAGTAGATACCCTTCAGCCTTAAATGAAAATTTTGAATATGATATATATTATGATATATTATATCGAAAAAGAAACATTTGTTAGTGATTATTGACGGATTTACCAAATTTGTTAAATTGTTTCCTGTAAATTCAACGAGTACGAAAGAAGTCAATACGTGTTTTTCGAAATATTTTCAATATTACAGTCGACCACGTAGAATTGTAAGTGATAGGGGTACGTGTTTTACTTCATTAGAGTTTGCCAACTTTTTATTAGAAAATAATATTGAACATGTTAAAGTAGCAACTGCGTCACCTCAAGCGAACGGTCAGGTGGAAAGAGTAAATAGAACAGTGAAAGCAATGTTAGCTAAGATAACTGAACCAATAAAGCACGAGGATTGGAGCAAACTACTGGTTAAGGCCGAATATGCCATTAATAATTCAGTGCATTCAACGACGAAGGAATTACCATCAGTATTATTATTTGGAGTTCAGCAGAGAGGGTGTAATATTGACGCATTGACAGAATATTTAGATGATAGAAATGATAGACCACAGTGCGCTTTAGGAAATGTTCGTAAGAATTCTTCAGATAAAATAGAACAGTCTCAGAAAAGAAGCAAGGAATATTATCAGAAAAATCACAAAAGTCATGTAGAATTCGAAGAAGGCGATTTTGTTGTAATGAGAAACATTGACACCACAATTGGTACAAATAAAAAATTTGTACCGAAGTACAAAGGACCATACGTCGTTAAAATAATTTTGCCAAACGATAGATATGTTATAACTGATATTGAAAATTGTCAAATTAGTCAAATTCCCTATGATGGAATTGTAAAAGCATGTCGGTTACGAAAATGGGCAGATTGGCGTAATCAGTGTGAAATTAACTCCTAATAAATGTTAAGCTAACCTATATATATATTTAAACAATTAATATCTAAAGTATTAACCAAAATTTTACAACTTAACTTATTCTTTACAAATTATTTATATTTATATTTATTATACTAAACGTAAGAACATTTTAATAATACTTATATAAACTAGAAACCCACGATCGAGGACGATCTAATTGTCAGGATGGCCGAGCTGTAAGCAGTGTATGATGATGTGATTAACATGTCTATAGCTATTTCTAAGTTATATTAATTAAGTACCAACATCCACATTTATGTACCAATCCTGCTGTTCCGATTTGATATAGAACTAAGTAAAACTAATACTGCAAAAGGCTAAGGACAAAGTGAATATCAGAGAACGGTCACTTTAAGATAAAACAGAGAAACGGAGAGACATTGTAAAAAGCACGCTCACATAAAATTAAGAATAAAAAGGATTAAAACTACGATAACAAAATAAATAAAATAAATTTTATTTGCTGTATATCTATTTGAGATATAGCACTTTTAGTTTTGTCAAAATCGGACAACAATATCAGGTAGCTGCCATAGTTTGAATCTTTTCTTGTTGTATTGTCGGTTAGATGCTTCGATAATACTGTATAATTGTCTTCCTACTTAATTTGAACTTTATTTTCATGGATATTGCCCCGTACAAAAGTAATGACAGCTATATTTGGATGGACAAGAAAATAAAGAAGAAGAAGAAGAGTGAACAGAGTGCGAAAGATGCGAAGTCGCGAAGAACATAAAGGAAGCACACATTAAAGAACTATTAATTACAAATGCACAATCTGCGCGTGGTCAAAAGCAACAATCCGAATTTGACTATATTAAATACGCCCTAGAGCGAAAACCACCTTCCTCAAAGCAACTGCCGAGGAGTGCTGACGTCTGTCCACAAGACTGCCATCGATCTACAGTGAAGGGTGTAAATAATAACCGGCTCCGGTCTCGCCCTGAGGTCATTGAGGAACCATCAGCTATTTCTTGAAAATACCACAAAAGTACCCAAAATAGGCTTAGTAGATACGAAGAGGGGTGCATAAATATATTATAAATAAAGTAGACTCAAGCAGAGTTGACTTCGGATTTATTTTTATTATAAATAATAATCATAATAGTGATCTTTAAATTATGTACAGTGCAAAAAAACGGCTATATGATGACAATCACCAGATTTTAACGCAATTGAGAATATCATGGTTCATTTGAAGCGAAGCCTGATCGACAAGACACAAGTGGTATTTAAATAATTATATGTATGTCTAGAGATTGCCCTGGGTTAGCTGCTGGTGTCCAATTTGTGCGCCAGTCGCATGACGCGCTGCTCGGATTCGATTTCGTTTCGAAGTTCAATTTTTCATTGTCGGCAAAGGATACAAGTTTTCTTTCCCGCTGGGGGAGAAAGCTTGTGAGTGACCAAATCAGATGAGAATTTATTATATTATTATTAATTCAAATGATAAAATCGATGCTCCCCCTGGTATGCAAAAAAGGTATCAATGCTAATTAGGAACTACAAGGCGGTGGATTTAGTAGCGGGGGTTCCAGTCAAGCTAAGAATTGTTCCGGATGGCGAGATCGTTCCATTACGTCAGTCACCGAGTTGATTCGCAATTGGCGGAGAGAAGGATGTCGAAAAGAAGATTGACGAATGGTTAGCTGCTGGAATTATACGCCCATCTATATAAAACTTTGCCAGCCGTCTGGTGCTGGTAACCAAAAAGGATGGCACACGCCGTATCTGCGTTGATTTCCGAAAAATTAACTCGATGGTGTTGAGAGACTGCTTTCCCGTCCCTGTAATCGGACATCGTGCTCGAAAAGCTGCAAAAAGCGAGTTATTTTACGGTGATGGATTTGGAGAACGGTTTCTTCCACGTAGCCATTGAGGAGGAAAGCAAAAAATTCACAGCATTAATTACTAAATCCGGACTGTACGAATTCAAAAAACACTATTTGGATTTCGTAACTCACCGGCGGTGTTTATTCGCTATGTAAACCATGTGTTTCAGGAGCTGATGAACAAAAATATCCTCGATTTAAACATGGATGATATAATAATTCATGCCGAGACTGCAGAGCAATGCTTGGAAAAGATGGCGCTCGTTTTTAAATGAGCTGTTGCGTTTGGCCTGAAGATCACATGGCGCAAATGTCATGATTTCATGAAAGATTTACTTCTTGGGCCACAATAATGAAGACGGAAACCTGTGGCCTGGACAAGAAAAGACTGCTGCGGTTAGAAAGTTTTCGGTGCCGAAGAATGTCAGAGCAGTTTAAGCTTTTCTGACTGACGTTGACTGACCTGCTGAGAAAAGAGGCCCGTTTTGAAATGCCTGAGCCCTAAATAAATGCATTCTAGAGTTTAAAGGATGTCTTGACTAAGGAACGCGTTTTGAAAATGTATATCAGAGGGGCCAAAACTGAGTTACATACGGATGCATCAAAGGATTTGCCGCAGTATTAATGCAGTGGATCGATGGCAGACTCCACCCAATCCAGTATTGGAGCAAGAAGACAACAGAAGCTGTGTCTCGTCAGCACAGTTACACCCTGAAAGCAAAAGCCGTGTATCTGGCGGTAAAGAAATTTAGACTTTATCTGCTGGGATCGCCGTTTAAGTTGATAACAGATTGCTCCACGTTCAAGCTAACTTTACAAAAGACAGATGTACCAAGAGCAGTCACACAGTGGATTGTTTACGAGGGCTGCTATATATATTATATTTCTGGCCTAGGCCATACTAAGTGTTGCCTGGCGCCATCTGACGTTTTCATTGGGAAGTATGAGGGTCCAAGACCGTATATTTGCCGTTTGACTTGGATGCCCCTCATTCCTCCGGCATTCTCGCCTCCTTGCTGTTGCCGAGACGCTCTCCTGCTTCTGTGGTGGGGAAGCTTAAGACTCCTCACAATTCTCCCTTTCTTCGCAAACGTAATGAAAGAGGAGATTTTCCCCGCTTTTGATTTTGGACTATTCGAATTTCCTTATCGACATATTCCCCAGACAGTTTCCCAAAAGACTTTTCTCATACTGCTCCCTGAAAGACTTAAACTCTTCCAAGATTGATTCAACAGCTACCATCGTCGTTGCCATTCTCGTTGTATTCAGACGCCATTTTTGTTGTATCCATCGATCGCAGCTATCTATCAACCGTGTCTTTTTAAAACAATATCAGAAGATTTTCGTGCGGTGACGTTGGCGTTGGCGAACGTAGTGGATGCGGGAAAAGTGCGTCTGCTTCTTTATTTAACTGGCCCTACCTGTATGCGAGTTCAAAGTCGTATTGTTGGGATCTCGTGCTATTCCACTTTTAAGTGGTAAACCTCTTTTTTTTGTGAAAATGTCACCGAGTTCATAATGGCTGGCGTCAGTCTGCACAAACGTATTGGTGAAATTCGGACATGCCAAAATCCGGTCGGCGACTAATGACAACTTTAAAGGCCTGCTGATAGTAGTCTGTCAACTCCCATTTTGTTCTCTTCCGGAGAATGGCGTTCATGGGTTGCACCAGCTGTACGGTTCCAATAAACTGGTGCAATGGCCGCTGGAACTGGTATCGTGAAACGTTTGACTGAAGTGCTGCTTTATAAAGGATTCCACGGATCTGTATTGACGGGCCACGCTACAGGGTTCGGCACTTGCTCGTCGGCTTGGGGGGTGGAGGTGTTGCTCGTACAGATCGGGCAACTGTCTACGCATTACTATTATCAAATTTAGATTTGAGCGTGCTTGCGACAAAGATAAAAAGCTAGTTTACTAAACTAGGCTTTGGCTTCCAACTTCACAATAAAGGGAGGAGGGAGAGCACAATTTATTAACTTGAGAATACAAAAATAGGTGGTCTCCACGATGGCTCGATTGCAAAAGAAATATACCGGGTTCAAAAATTGCTAACAAAGGCTGTGGGCGCAAAATCTCAGCAAGCGATGAAACTAGGTTGATAAACCCAAGCTTTCCATAACACCCCTGGTGCAGCTGATTTCGGTACTTATGAACTATCATCTGGCATCTCTGTAATTAGTTTTACTAATTACCAGTACTCATTAAGGCATGCTTTAAGGCTAGACTCTCCGTATATTTGTAGGCAACAAAGCTTAGCTTAAAACGCTCCCAAAGTGAAGTATACTTCTAGGCAAAACGTAAAAACGTTTCTTCAGGAGGCGTTACAAACTTATCTTACTGGATACACCTTGCGGCTAGTTGAAATTTCGTACAACCTTCAAAAAATAGTTCCGGCTTTTGTCGTTTTGAATCAACATAGTTTTTTTACATAATGACGTTTTTTTCTGGCATATATCACCTTGTATACGTCGCTCAGCTCCCGGATTGAATTTCGGGTGCGCACATGTGGCTCTTTTTTACGTCGAGCCGGACAGCGCTGTCGATTCTGGACCCCACGGTTGCCGAACAAATCTGTTCGCCTCCCACGTTTGTGGTCGGCAAGCGGAAACGCTAGCGAAGCGTCGATGCAGCTCATAGGCGTACACGGGTCGATGAGCGCTGCAGTGTCGAAGACTTGACTCCCAGTCTTTAACCGCATCAAAGGGTGCCGAGGAGCGGCTGAGGAGTGTCTCAACGGATCTCTGCGACCGGCGTGCCGTCGGGCGGGATTACAGTGATGACATTGGTGGTTCCGAGAGATGTAGAAGAGTGTGGTGATCCTGGCCACACGTTTCGTCGACACGCTCCGTCGGAGTGCTCGTGAGCCAAACAGCGGTGGCAGTACCGGTTGGCAAGAACAGCCCCGAGCCTCTACTCGGCACTTAGACGGAGGAACCGACGACACTTCCGAAGCGGATGGATCCCACTACAGACTCGGCAACGGTAGAATGTATGCAATTCGAGTTCGTCTGTGTTCCAATGCGATGGCGATGCGCGGACATGGATACATTCTGTGAGATCTGATTGGCGGAATGGGACAAATAAAAAAATGTGATCAGTAGTGATAAGAACTGCGAATTGGAACTACGGGTTGGAACTATTAATTGACGCTACGAATCGGAGTGAGGAATTGGAACACCGGAGTGAATGGTCGACTGGTTATTGCGGGCAGGCGGACTCTTCCATTGGAAGAAGGACGACCTTCGCTATCGAACGCTGAATGAGTCCCCGCGTAGTGCGGATGTCGACCACACGAACATGGCCATCGGATCCTGGAAACACCGCGTCGATTCTGCCTAATCGCCACTCATTGGACGGAAGGTTGTCTTCCTTGACTACCACCATGTCCCCGGCACGGAGATTGCTTGTAGGGGTTCGCCACTTATTCCGCTTATAGAGTTCCTTGAGGTACTCCTCCTTCCATCGCAGACGAAATTGTCGATGAAGAGCCTCAGGTGTTGCCTTTAACTCGGGTTCGACCAAGGCGAGGAGGGGCCCTCCAACAAGAAAGTGCACAGGCGTAAGTGCCAACAGGTCAGTAGGGTCTTCGGACATCGACGCGAGCGGACGCGAATTCAGGCATGCTTCGATCCTAGCTAGATGCGTGGACAGCTCTTCGAACGTATATTTTCGCGTATATTTGTAAACTTGTAAAATAGGGTTAAGAGCTTTAACTTAAAACCTGCTTTCCACTAGCCTCCCATGTGGGGTGCTCCGGGAGGAATGAATTGCCAGAGCAGCTGCTGGTGACTATAGGCACCTGTCACAGCTTCTTTGAGAGCTTGGAGAAACTCGCGGGAGAGTTGGGCAGCCGCACCCACAAAGGTCTTCCCATTGTTCAGTCGGACTTGACGGGGACATCCTCTTCGGGCGGCGAGAAAATTCTCAGTCGTAAGGTCGGAAGTAGGCTCTAAATGCCTTAGCACACGAACATCAAAACATATGCCTTCGTAATGAGAAAGGCTCGTCCAGTGCAGTTTTTGTTGTCGAAGGGACCAGCATAGTCCACACCGGTATATGTGACAGGGCGCGAGAAGGACGTTCGTTCTTTGGGTAAGTCTGCCATCAGCTGCGTTTGCAACCTCTTTTTGTGGATGATGCAGACCTTTCATGAATATATGACGGACTTGACCAAATTCCTCACCCTCGGGATCCAGAACTCGGAACAGATCAAACGGATCATCAGCTGATTGCCACCGTGCAGCGTTATGCGATGCGTAAAATGGACGAGGAGTCGAGACAGATGACAGTCGTATGGAAGGATGACAGGATGCCGTTCATCATGCCGCATGCTCTCATGAGCCCTTGGGAATCAATGAACGTGTTTAGGTTTTGGACAAGGCTGGATGCTGGCACTGGCCGTTTTTGGCTTAAGCATCCAATCTCAAGGGCAAAGTGCCTGCGTTGCGTGACGGAAATCAGGAGACGCTCGGCCGACGCAATTTCAGGAGCTGTCAAGGGATCCTCAAACGGAGAAATGAGCTTTCGCGAGCGCTGGATGAACCGCTGAGCGTAAGCGAGGACTCGCAACGCCTTGTCGAGTGTGGGAAAACGCTCAAAAACGATCAGGGGGAGCCTTCGCCACATGGACTTTGACTGCTCGGTTCTCGAGTTCAGTCACAGGGGGTCATAGCCTTGAGTAGGCCACTCGCAGCGAGGCCACAGCAGCCAGGCAGGACCAAGCCACTACAGCTGGCTGTCCGCAAGGTCTTGAAGCGCCACCCCCCGGCTGGCGAGATCTGCCGGGTTATGCTCGGAGCGGACGTGTGCCCATTTCTCCATCTCGGTGAGCTGGGTGATCTTGGCCACACGATTTGCCACGAACTTTGTCCAGTGGCACGCTGGCTTATGCAACCAGGCGAGAACAATCGTAGAGTCCGTCCAACAGTGCAGGGCGGACGCCTGCCCGTGCATCTTCGGAAGAACGGCGTTGGCCATTTCGGACAATAACAAGGCTCCGCACAACTCGAGCCGCGAACTTTGCCGTGAGCAAGTTCACCATTACCGTGGACCCAGCCTCAACTCGGACGTAGATGGCTGCGCCGTACGCCTTCTGCGAGGCGTCGCAGAACCCATGATGCTCAATTTTCAAATGTGGTCGGAAAGCGACCCACCGGGGAATGTGGATCTGTTCGGGAGCGAAGTAATCATCCAGGAAGTCAACCCATCTTTGGCAAAAATCTCGAGGGAAGGCATCGTCCCATTCTAGATTTTGGAGCCAAATGTCCTGCATGAACATCTTTGCCCGGACTATGAGGGGGGCTAGCCAGCCTGCTGGATCAAATAGTTTGGCGATTTGGGATAGGACTTGACGCTTTGTTAACGTTGAACCAAAGGTTAATTCGGGCGGAATGAAGAAAAACTCGTCAGACGTCGCCTTCCACCGCACTCCGAAAGTTTTAGCCGATCTCTCTGCGTCGATTTCAAGGAAGTCCGCGCGAAGGAGATGGTCACTCTGGATGTTGGTCAAAATCGCCTTGCTATTGGATGTCAATTTTCTAAGAGGGAATCCTGCATAATGCAGGGCCCCCTGGAGCTCGCGGATAGTCGCTTGCGTTACTGTCGGATAATCCGGCTCACCTGCGGATACCTGGACTCATCGTCGTCGGCGAGCTGTTGCAGGACCCGGATCGTTAGGACCCCGAAGGTGACTGTCTTCAACTCGTAGTCGCGGATATCCCCATCGGTGCGGAATAGAATACGCTGCAAGATACATCTTCTCGGCGTTGAAAACGAACCTAAAGTATCGCCACTTCAGGATTTGAATCATGAGGTCAGATTGTAAGACCGGGCCCGCGTAAAGTATGTCATTCAGACTGGTCCCGTTTGCGGAAGGGCTAGAGGCGTTAAAAACCACCCGCACTTTAGTGGTTGTGCTCTCGGGCTTAAGAACGGCGTGATGTGGAAGGTAGTACGTGGCGGAACTGCTCGTCAAAGGGACCTCGGCCATGTGACCTAAATCGAGGTATCTCAGTGGAGGATCTCTTTTTAGAACTTTAGCCAGAGCAAAATACCGTGAAGATGCGAGCTCGGAACCACTATGCTCGGGATCGCGCAAGGGGAGCATCACAACGTATTTGCCACGATTGTCCCTTCTTGTAGTCTCTGTAGTCTTGTGTTCACAGACGGAATCAGACTCGGGGACTATCTGTGTGGGTACTTCCTCCACCTACCAGAATTTGGTAAGCGAGTCGTCGAGTCCGCAGGTAACTCGAGTGGAGAATGCGGACACTTTGCGGGGGGCCGCTGGAGATTTGGGGCCTGTCAACACCCATCCAAAAATGGTTTCCTGGCCGAGAAGTGAACCGCAAATGTTAGCCCTGGCGTTGCCGAGGAGGATGGTCGGAAGAATGTCGGCTCCTACAAAGACATCGCAGACAGACTTGTAGCGGCCGCGAATGGATTACCGCGGTGCCGGAGGGTGTAATGACGGCTGTGGCACGTAAAGTAGCTCTGGGCGCTAGTGCAATCCCGTTGCAGGTGCCCTCGTGCAAAACAGTTCAGGCAAAGCTGCTTTTTCTTAATGTAGTCGGAGCGACCATTTACATCCATCTCAAGGAAGCGCGGACATAAGCGAACAGGATGATTCTCTCTGGAGCAGAGATTGCACCCTCTTGGGGCTGGAGTTACTCTGGCCTCGTAGGAATTAAGCCTACGCGCTGGGGCGCTCGCAGGTGTCGACCTTGGCGGAAACTGACCCGAACTGCTAGGCCTGATGTCATCGATAGCCTCCAGAGTGCGATGACGCTCTGTCAAGAACGAGTCTAACTCATTCCATGTTGGAATCTCTGCCTTGTTGTGAATGGATTGCTCCCACATCGAAAGCGTGATTTTGGGAAGCTTTAAAGGAATCCTATACACCAGGAGACAATCGCAAGTCTCGATTTGAATAAAGGACATCTTTAAGGCTGTCTGGCAACTTTGGATTGTGCATTGCAGCTCTTTCAGAGCGCCTCCGGACTCTTGGAGTACTGCCTGAATGTTGAAGAGGATTTTCAACTGGCTATTGACTAATAACCGCCGATTTTCGAAGCGGTCGGTGAGGCTTCGCCACGCGGAGATAAGCCCTTCGTTGGTCAGCGGGGCTTTGGAAACAATGGCCTGCGCATCGCCACTTGTTTTGGACAATAGGTGGAACAACTTCTCTACCGGTGTAAGACGCGAGTTGAGGATGTATTTCGCGGTAAAAAGATCTCTGAAGGTGGACCAACGCAGGTAATCACCAGCGAAAACTTCGGTATCGACTGGTGGCAAACGACACTTCGTAGACGGTGGTGTTAGTACACTGACAGCAGCCTGAGTGGGCTGGGAGGCGGCCTTGTCTATTATGTTCTATTATTGTAGCAATTATTGTTCTACTGTTGTAGCAATAAACTTTTTCAGGGCGATGTCGATCGAAGCCATCTTGGACACCGACCGAGAAAGCCTTGACGGGAGACCGGGGATAGTCTCGACGGACTCGACGCTTTTTGCCCTTGGAATGGCAGTGGCAGCCTTTGGCGTTAATTGAGACGGCCGCGGAAACGCGGATGAGGACCTGTCCAAACGGATAGATGGGATCGACCTCGGTTTCTTGTCGTCTCCCGTCTGCATTCTCGGACCCGAACTCTGCGGATCAGCTCTTGTCGACTGACCTTAGCAAGGAGAGTTTCGTTCGAAATGTAAGGATATTCACCGTTGAGCTCTCGGCCCGATCTGAGTCGCCAACGAGTTGGTCGTCGCTGCAAATTAACGAACACAAAAAAAACACAGAGAACGGTCACACTGTTAATTTGTGCAGAGTAGAAAGCACAGTGCCATATAAAAACGAGAAGAATCGGAAGAAAATATTTGAAAATCGATGAAAATGTATAGATTATATATTTTGTTACTCCCTTTGTTGACTTCTGTTTTTATACCCTTGCAGAGGGTATTATAATTTTGGTCAAAAGTGTGCAACGCAGTGAAGGAGACATCTCCGACCCTATAAAGTATATATATTCTTGATCAGGATCACCTCCTGAGTTAGTATAAGCATGTCCGTCTGTCCGTCTGTCTGTCCGTCTGTCTGTTTCTACGCGAACTAGTCTATCAGTTTTAAAGATATCGAATTGAAACTTTGCACACACCCTTCTTTCCTTTGCACGCAGTATATAAGTCGGAACGGCCGGGATCGGCCGACTATATCCTATAGCTGCCATATAACTGAACGATAGGAAATGCCATAACTCTAGTGTTTGTAAAGTTGGGAAGTTGGGATTTTCTATGGCTTTTTTATTTGGCCAATCAATCCGACCTACCAAATTTCATAAGGATCGGCCGACTATATCCTATAGCTCCCATATAACGATAGGAAATACCATAACTGTGGTGTTTTTAAAGTTAGGAATTTGGTATTTTCTATGAATTTTATATTTGGCCAATCAATCCGACCTACCAAATTTTATAGGGATCGGCCGACTATATCCTATAGCTGCCATATAACTGAACGATTGAAAATGCCATAACTTTGGTGTTTTTAAATTTAGGAAGTTGGGATTTTTATGAGTATTTAGAATGCATTATATGAAGAATATTATTTACAGAATATTCTGCAAGGGTATATCAACTTCGGCTCCGCCCGAAGTTAGCTTTCCTTTCTTGTTTTATTTAATTTTTTACCTCAGTTATAAGGTTAATAATTATAATTATAAATAATTATTTTTGAGCGGAGCCGGGACGGTGAAATTGAAACCTAGGCTTGGTTTGGGAGAAATGTTCACTCGGTTATGCCGTCGGCAGCGCAGCGCATGCGAGAGGGACCCGGGAGAGAGAGAGAAGGGAAAAAAAATCAGCACAATAATAACACAGCCGCTGGGCGGTTAAGTGCGGTAATTTGGAGAAAAAACAAACACTGTCGCACCCGTGTGGATTTGAATTTATTTTATTTTATGTTCCTGTATGTGGAGGCAGAAAATATATAAATGTATGTATGTAGATATGGGTATGCAAGCCTTTAGGGATATGTGTATGTATGTTCCTGTATGTGGAGGCAGAAAATAGTTTTATGTGGATATGGGCATACATGAGTTTATGGATATGTGTAAGTGTATATCGGTACAGTAGAGCGTCGAGGAGTGGACTGTATTTGAAGTGACGGAGCAGGTGAAATTATGTGGAGAGAAAAAAAATATTAGTTATGCCTTTTTATTTTCCACCACACAATTTCACTTTTTGTCGTATTTCTTTTTTCTCGGAGGCAGAATTGCACTGCACTATGTACACAAGTTGTCACGCTCGTGTATGTGTATGCCTGGTGCACATATGTATGCCCTGACCGTTGGCAAGTTGATGTACAGCAGGGAACGAAAAAATAAACGGCAAGGAGTATGGCGACGCACACAAAGCGGAGACGGATAGAAAATTGGAAATTGAAGGAATGTTAAATTTCTCGACTGCCGTTGTGTCGGGAAAACTCGGACGTGGAGTTGACACGAAAAAAATTGATCTTGATTTGCAGTGTGAACGAAATTAAATGTTCGAACCACTGCTGAGGACCGGCAGCGAGAGGGAGTCGGAAAATGCTCGTACTTATCTTTTTTGCGGGATAAAACACCGGAGCTGCTGGTCGAATGGCAGAAGGATATCCTTATCCGGCTCGAAGGACCAAATTCCCACGGCGCAAACGCAAAGGAAGACGAAAATTAAGAAGTCTGGGGCGTCGTGGTGTAATTCAGTCAAAACTTAAAACCTAAAACCGCGCTCCCGCCCGCTTTACTCCGCTGAAGCGAGAGCGGGAGATCGGCAGCTGCCATCCGAGGAGTTCGGATGCGAAACCCGAAGCTCGCACTCTGCGTTGCGAGAAGCGAGCGAGGGAGCGCAAGAGGGGCGAGAGCAAAAGCTCGGAGAGCTTAGTGAACAGCGGCGATGCAGTGGGTCACTGACCTAAACAATCAATAAAATTTTCTTTTAAACTATCAATATAACAACCGGAAGTGATGTTAGGCGTAAGCCTAACCCCAAAAAACATTACACTTGGTTATTGATTTAAACTACGGTTTTTGTGTTATTTATTGTAAACTCTACTTTGTCTACAACTTTTTGCCATGGTTGATTATGTCTACGTCTGTTAACTTTGCTATCACAGGACCTAAATCTCAATTGACTCCTTTTTTTTGTCCGTTAGCTTGTGGTGAAGCTGTTGCTACTTTAACATACCTTTTTATTGTTTTTTACAACAAACTTCTCAAATTCCTTTGAGGTGAAACAACTGCCTCGATCAGATATTATGTTTTAGGTCTACTGACGATATGAAATAGTTGTGTAACTCTTCAATTGCTTCCTTGGAACTAGTTGTTTTGGTTGGATATAATCTGGTGAATTTTGTACATGCGTCATGCTAGTATGTGTTTCTTATTCGTTTTCTGACTATTTATCGAACCATAATGGTCAATATGATTGACCTTTCGGAATGAAAAAACATTCGGTTTTACCAGTTTTATTAGAAAATGCTATACACATTAGGCAGCTTATGTGAATCTTAACTTGCTTTCTTATACATGGAAACCAATAACTCTTACTTAAAAGGTCCGTTACTTGTCAATTCCTCCATGCCCCATTTCGACATGGTATTTATACAGACCATTTTTTTCCATTGATTGTGGAACACACAACAGTAGCCTATCGTTACTTTTCTTATATACAAATACGTAATTCTTAGTTCTCATCCTCTTGATTTCATAACATTTCTTTAACTCTATTCATCTCTCTTTCCTGACATATAATTAGATTTTCTTCGAAAGTATTTGTTTCAACTACGAGAATGCTATTACTTCGACAAAGTGCATTCCTCTCTCCGACCTGTGGACGTAGTCATATTTTTGAAGATCTAAGGCTCATCTTGCTATAATGGGGATTTATTTCTTTTTTATTTAAAGTTAAAGTTAACGAATTGCAAACAGTCACAATTTTAAGTACTTTCTTTACAAGAACAATTGGCGACACATATTCGCATTCACTTGGGCGCATATACCCTAAATTCTCGTCCAATATTTTTTAACTTCGAAATTTTCTGCGTAGGACAATCTTCTAGGGGGACACCGAAATGGTTTATCACTTTCAATTCGGATCTTCATAGTACATGTTATTTTAGGTTCCATTGGACGATCAGCGTCTTCTTAAAATGTCTTAATCAAACATTTCAGCTTATTTCTAGTTCCTTGACCTTTCCCCAGCGTACAAATCGCCTTACCATGGCAAATAACATTTATAATAAGCATTATTATATTATTGTGTCTCTCTTCATTCGCAACGATTTTGTCTAATCTGGTGTCAACATCGTCATCTGTACCTTCATAGACCTCAACATTAGTATTCACTACATTTTCTAAACATTTTGCTACTCTACTTTTGTCTCTACGTCTACCTGTTTCTCTACATTGATTTCTACGTTCTTTGATAAATCAGTTTCGCACTTTTCTACCAAATGTATACCCATTGGCTTAACAGACAAACGGTTTAAATAGTTAACTACTTGTATAAGCTCAAAATAACTTAGACTTCAAAAATCGCATCCTACTACCATTGAGTATTCATTCATTCATTCCATTCATCACTTACAACCAGAAATTCAATTAATACGTTTTTATTTGAACTTTTAATTAAACAAACTGTTTTCCAATTACATCTAGCTTACTTTCGTTTATTCCGAAGAAGTATCATTGAAGAAATATCATTTAACTTGTTCTTATTAATCATTACGTTACTGGGAACTACTGACTTTTTTAGAAACAAAATGGGACTTCTCGAATCTATGATGCACTCTATAGAATACAGTTTATTAGAATTAAGTATTCCTCGATATGTTCTTTCTTCTTGTACAATAATCACTTTCTAGCCAAGTGTCCAACTTCTCCACAAGCATAGCAAGCTCCCGTATTGACTTGCGACATTGCTTAGCCAGATGACCAAGACTGTGGCAGTTAAAGCATTTGATAACCTTCTGTTCCGGGGTAGCAGCGTTTGATGAAGACGTTCCTTGCATCCTACTTTGTTGTACCGGAGCTTTGGGTTTCTCTACATCTTAAAAGGCTTCCAATAAATCAGCAGGCACTGCAAAACGTAGTAGTATTGCTTGGTTTTTAAGTTGTATTATTCAACTTGTCCTTATTAATGATTACGTTACTGGGAACTGCGGACTTATTTAGAAACGAAACGGGACTTCCCGAATCTATGAGGCACTCTATGGAATACAATTTATTAGAATTATGTATCGTATTTTTAAATTGAACTTTCAAATTTCTTACATATTCGTTGTTATTCTCTTTCTTCTTGTACGTACCTTGCATCCTACCTACCTATCCTTTAAAGATGTAGAGAAACCCAAAGCTCCAGTACAACAATGAGCTTTGGGTTTCTCTACATCTTTAAAGGCTTCCAATACATCAGCAGGCACTGCAAAACGTAGTAACTTCGATTGGTTTTTAAGTTGTACATTTTGTATGCCATCTGTCAAGTACTGAACTAGTTCAAGAACAGTCATAGCTACGTCTTGTGCTCGAGTAAACTTGTCAAAATAGTAAATGGCAAGCTTCTTACCTAATTGCCACTTACGGTTTTCAATTTGCGTTCCATTTCCAAGGCGTTATCCTAGGTTCCAAAACAATTTTTAGTTGTGCCAAATCATGTCAATACTTCCAGACAACAGTATGGGCGAGACAACAGCCAAAAATTAGCCTTGCCCTTTAAGCGCGAGCAAATTAATGTACGCATGACGTCATCTTTGACTTTGAACACATCCCGAACATTTTTAACAACCAAAAACCATTCGTTTATGTTGCTATCGCCGTTGTATTCTAGGAATATCTCTTTGACGATGTTTAAATTCATTTCTGGCTTGAAAGATGGTCAAAATGTTCGAAACGTGGATTTTGCATCGCCTCTTCTTTTTCTTTGGCTGCATTAGCGACAGCCATCGTATTAGCGACAGCCATCTCAGGACCAATTTCGCCAGTAGACTCTACCTTTTCGTAGTACAACTCCAGAGCAATTTTAGACGGTAGTACAGCACTTAACTGCGAAATTAGCGCAGATTTGTTTTCCTTTGTGGATATGCCAAGTTTTTCACAGAAACTTTTGATTTTCATCAATTTTTGTTCACCGAGATTAATGCGCAAACCCATGTTAATAGGCATTTGCCTATTCTACTCTAACTTGCTTAGGTTCAGTTACCACTTCTGAACTATAGTACTCTCGACCTTTATTATCTCTGGCCTCCGATCACACCGACCACGCTTTTTAGAATGTTCTCGTTCTGCTTCGTGCGTCAATTTTTTATGAATGGAACATACATATCGATACTTCATAACCAGTGATTGCACACATAATAAATATTCAAAATATAATATAACTAACTTAAAACTACTTTGGCCATGTTGACTAGTAGGGATTGCTTATAGTATATGGTTCTTATTACTACAATACCAAGAATACAATCGGCTCTAATTTTTGAAAACTTGAATATCTTTCATGTAATTTAGATATGTTGTTCTCCGTACTCGTGATTACAGTATTAAGTACTTGGCCAATGGTCTTTAGGTATCGAAAGCCTTTTTGGCCCATATTGAGCATCTTTGCTGGGCTGCGCAAAGTTCTAACTTAGGAATAGTCTTTCTGTTTATACCCGTTACTCGTAGAGTAAAAGGGTATATTGTATTCGTGCAAAAGTATGTAACAGGTAGAAGGAAGCGTTTCCGACCATATAAAGTATATATATTCTTGATCAGGGTCACTAGCCGAGTCGATATAGCCATGTCCGTCTGTCCGTCTGTCTGTCCGTCTGTCTGTCCGTCTGTCTGTCCGTATGAACGCTGAGATCTCGGAAACTATAAAAGCTAGAAGATTGGCATTTTGCATGCAGATTCTAGGAGTTCCTACGCAGCGCAAGTTTATTTCAAAAAGGTGCCACGCCCCCTTTAACGCCCACAATCGCTTAAATACGATTTTAAAAATTTAAATATTTCGGAAAAGTACAAATGCAGTTTTATTGTGTTTATCAATACCTATCGAAATGTAGAAGAAATTTTTCAAATCGGACCATTCGTTAAAAAGTAATGCGTGATCAAAGTTTCTATCTCCATCTCCCTCGCACTCCCTTTACCTGGGTAACGGGTATCTGATAGTCGGGGCACCCGACTATAGCGTTCTCTCTTGTTTTCTTATGATTTACTTTACTTTTACTACAATTAATTTGGTCTAACCAAAGTCTTTGGATAAATAATTTCCTAACAATAGTGACTGGTGATAGCCATCCTAATGGATCTTATATTTTTGCTTAATGGTTTGTTTTTTACACTGATTAGTAGATCTACATCCGTTAGCACTCTTTTAGATAAATATTGAGCCGAAGCATTACCATAGGTGACAGTTAATTTATAGTCTTTGATTTGCAAAAAATATAGAAATTCCTGATCGTTTTCAGCTATATTTTTTAGACGATGCATTTTTCAATGTCCGCTGAAACTACATACTGCCACCTACGCCATTTTAAAATGATGTCGAAAATACCTTTTAGAACTTTAGGTCCAATCTACATAATATCTTTAAGACGTTTATTATTAGTTGTTTTTGCTGACGCATCAAAAACAACCCTTAATTTGTGGTTAAGCTCGCATCTCTAATTACGGCTTAATGAGGTAAGTAATAATTACCTTCTGTGTTTCCCCCAACCATATACCCTAAAGTCATAAACTTGCAGAACTGTTATTTTAGGTTTTGATTTCTTACTAGTTTTTTCTCCAAATTTTAAAATCTTGCCATGGGTTGGCCTTTCGATTCCTCCAAGGTGTGCTCATTCTTAAAGGACTTCTTCCCAACCTGACGAGTCTATGTATGTTGTTTTCGAGAAATTTTCTCGGGCTGGTTGCAACACCCGTGATACTTCCTTTTGATTTGGTGCATCGAGACAATATCCACCCAAAGTCTGTGTTCTGACTAAGAAGACCATCTATCTTTATTACTCCTTTATGAAGAATCTTAGCATATAAATCGGCTCCTATAATTAAGTCCACTCGACCTGGCTTGTTAAATTCGGGATTGGCTAAAGGGTAGTTTTGCCAGCTCGTTTTAATAATTTTTAATGAGCGCATTGGCAACGCATTCATTAACTTTGGGAGGTCAGTTGCCTCCACTACTAACTCATTTTTTCTTTCTTTTAAAGGTTTAATGTTTAGTTTTATTGTATGGTTTGATTTGCATTTTTTATCGAGGAAACTCCACTAATCTCAGTATATTTTTTTATTTTTGAAGAACTTTTAAAGCTTTCCCCAATATTATTGTACTCTGAGATCCACTGTCAATCAGCGCACTGCGTTTTTCGAAGCCTCCACTAGCTATTTTACATGAATCAATGCTGTGGCCAATAAGACTTGTTCCGTCTTCCTACACGTATTCACTTTTTCCCTGTTATTATTAATGTGTATAAGAGTGTGATGAGGTTTCTCGCAATTCAAGCAAAGAATTTCAATAGTGCACTTTTTATACCCGTTACTCGTAGAGTAAAAGGGTATATTGTATTCGTGCAAAAGTATGTAACAGGTAGAAGGAAGCGTTTCCGACCATATAAAGTATATATCTTCTTGTTCAGGATCACTAGCCGACTCGATCTAGCCATGTCCGTCTGTCCGTCTGTCTGTCCGTATGAACGCTGAGATCTCGGAAACTATAAAAGCTAGAAGATTGGCATTTTGCATGTAGATTTTAGGAGTTCCTACGCAGCGCAAGTTTGTTTCAAAATGGTGCCACGCCCCCTCTGACGCCCACAAGCCACAAGCTGTGGCCACAGTTTTGATGCTATTATGAACATTTTATTTTATATGTATTTGTTTCGTCAATACCTATCGATTAAACGCATAAGCCTGGCTAGCGCCTACATTTCCGCCTTTCATGGCCCGTGGTACCAATAGCGCCATCTAACGGATGACTTTGGAACAGCGGCGAAAAACATACAAAAAGGCATATTAATATTAAGTTGTTTAGCTGAGTAACGGGTATCTAATAGTCGAGGCACTCGACTATAGCGTTCTCTCTGTTATTGCTGAATGCTTCAGACACTTTAAACAAAGGTGTCATTTCTTGGCTCAGTCAATTCTTTCTGCAGGTTCCATTCCCTTAAATTTATAACACTGTGTTATATTTTGGGTTGGTAAATTACAACAAGAACAATTTTCTTGATTGCTTTTGCTTTATAACTCTTTTCTCAAAGGTTTTTTTCCTGTAGAAAAAAGGAAAACTTTATGACATCAGATAGTGTCTAGCAGAAATGGGAAATGGCTTCTTTTAACGCTGACTTCAGATAATTAATTTTAAGAGCAGTGCTTGGGTCCTCTCGTGTATGAATGAGTTCCATAAAAAACTCGTTAAATAGATCCCATTCTTTGGAATCACCAAAGAAAGTGGGTATCTTAATTTTTGGTAGCTTAGGTAATTCCTCTGCCTTTATAGTTATAGGTCCTTAACCTAATTTTTTTGATTAATTTTTTCTCCGAATTTAAAAATCTTGCACTGGCTTGGCATTTAGATTCGACTATGCTCTATGTTTGCTCTTCCTTAAAGGGCATCTTAATAATTTACCTTTCTTACTTTCTGTTTCCAATTCCCAATTCTTTCCATGTCCTTGCACTCTACCGTGTTACTTCCTTTTGATTACGATTGCCTCCACTACTAATTAAGTTTATCTTTCTTTTAAAGTTTTAATGTTAAGTTTTATTTTATATTTTGATATGCATATTTTAATCGAGGAAACTCCACTAGACTCAGAATAATTTTTTTATTTTTGGTAACTTGAGAATTTGTGAAGCTTCCTCCGATATTATCGTACTCTTAGATCCACTGTCAATCAGTGCTCTGAGTTTTTCGAAGCCTCCACTAGCTGAGTTCACATGAATCAATGCTTTGGCCAATAAGGCTTGTTCCGTCGTCCTACACGTATTAATTTTCTTCCTGTTATTATAAATGTGAAGAAGCGTGTGGTGCGGTTTCTTGCAATTCAAGCAAAGAATTTCATTATTGCTTGAAAGCTTCAGACACTTTAAAAAAATGTGTCTTTTCTTTGCCCATTCATTTCTTTCTACTATTCCCTTAAATTTAGAACACAACAAGAGCAAATTTCTTTGCTGCTTTTTATTTGAAACTCTTTTCTCCAAGGTTTATTTTCCTGTGGAAAAGAGGAAATGGAGCTGAGTCTTTGCTCTAAAAATTCCATGACATCAGGAAGTACTTGAATTTCCTTTGTTCTTTTAACATGACTCTCATATAAATTTAGAGAGGTATAAATTTCCGAGGTATTATGTGGGCAAAAACTGCATCCACATCTTCGGATCATTGTGCCTTTAATTTTATAATATAAATTGACTCATTAATTGTGTCAATAAATGTTTTAATTTGCTTATTGGATTCCAAATTTAGATTGGGTAAATCCATAAGCCTTTTTATGTGATCAGAGAAAATTTTTCTTCTGTTCTCATTCATTAATTTTGGGAGCACAATTGTTTCCACTACTAACTCATTTTTCCATTCTTTTAAAGGTTTAATGTTTTGTTTTATTTTATGCTTTGATATGCATTTTTTTTTCGAGGAAACTCCACTAATCTCAGTATAATTTTTTATTTTTGGTAGCGTGAGTATTTGTGAAGCTTCCACCGATGTTAAAGTACTCTGAGAACAACTGTCAATCAGCGCTCTGAGATTTTCAAATCCTCCGTCGTCCTTCACGCATTTACTTTCTCTTTATATTATTAATGTGAAGAAGACCTATTAAACAAATATGTCTTTTTTTTTGCCTATTCATTTTTTCTGCTGGGTCCATGCCCTTAAGATTATAACACTGGGTTACATTATGGGTTGGTAAATTACAACAAGCTCAATTGTTGCTTTTGTTTTAAAACTCTTCTCAAAGGTTTATTTTCCTGTGGAAATCAGAAATTTGATTTTCCTTTGCCTTTATTACATGACTCTCATATAAATTTAGAGAATCTTTGTTAAATTTCCGAAGTATTATGTGGGCAAAAACTGCAAACACATCTTCGGATAATTGTGCTCTTAAGTTAAGAGTAATATAAATTGAATCATTAATTGTGTCAATCATCAGAATGTGCATGAATTTCTCTTGTTTTTTTTACATGACTCTCATAAAAAATTAGAGAATCTTTGTTCAATTTCCGAAGTATTATCTGGGCAAAAGCTGCATCTACATCTTTAGATAATTGTGCTTTTAGTTTTATTATATAAATTGACTCACTAATTGAGTCAATAAATAGTTTTATTTTCTTATTGAATTTTAATTTATATTGGGTAAATCCATAAGTCGATTTATGTGATCAGAGACAATTTTTCTTCTGTTCTTATACCGCTTGGTTAGCAATTCCAAAGCAGCTTCATAAATATCTCCGGTGCCCAGAAGTAAATGAGAAACCATGTTCTTGGCTCCTCCTTTTAATGCTGACTTAAAATACTTAAATTTAAGAGTAGTACTGAGGTCCTCTCTAATATGAATGAGTTCCATAAACAACTCATTAAACAGATCCCATTCTTTAGGATCACCAAACAAAGTGATTATCTTCATTTATGGCAACTTAGGTAATTCTTCTGTATTTACTGCTAGAATTTCCTTAACTTGATTTTTTCATCGTTGAGTCTCTCATCTATAACATCCAAAATGTTTTGGACGTTGAATTCTAATTTGGTTATCGTGTTGATCTTTCAAAACAACTTTGTTTTTTACTGCTCACTGCTTTCTGGCCTAACCGAGTCCTTTTCAAACTGTATCTTAAGTTTGGGAAATACATTTCATCTTAATGTTTTAATATAAAATATTCGTGCATAGCTACACCGATCTTTAGCAAACTACTATGGTTATGTATAAAGACCTAATGAATTGAGTTAAGTGCACTTTTTTCTCTAAAACCCTGATTTGCCGAGTTAACTCGGACTGCTTCAGCTAGAGCTCAATGGTTTTGTCGGAAAACCTTTTCGTAATATATATATTTTTAATTTATTTATAAGAACGTTATGCAAATTAGAAACAATTTTTATTTCTCACTAATTTGAAGTTTTACTGGACGCTGTAGATGTCGATTATGTCGGCGTTGCTTGCTTGCTGGCTGTTTGAAGTTGATAATGCTGATGCTTTCTGTCCAAAGCTTAAAATCTTCTTTGTTGAGTTTGCTGGTCTTCTTGTCTTCTTTTTATAGATTGTTTTGTTGTATTTTTTTTGTGTTGCAGTTTATTGTTGTTTCGTTGCCTTCAGTTATCTGTAATTCTTAACGCTTTTTAGCAGTGTAGGCACTTTTTTTAATTTTATGCTTTGTTTTGAGGCTTTTAGCATTTATTTTCTTTTTTGCGCGGTGTGCACTGGCCCACTTACCTGCCCAAGCGACCGAGGGGCGCAGCCGTGTATCGTACGGCACGATTTGCGAGAGGATAGACGCGAGAAAAAAGTAACAGTAAGATTAATTTTGTGCCAATGAAGCTAGTATTAATTATTTTAGGAACGGCAGAGAGTCAAGATTTGATATTATAGGAAAAAGTCTATAATAGTCAGAACATAATACTCTGAAAGGCTCATGCAAGGCATATTTAGATCTACAATGATTTAATATTAGGGGAATATAATTTCTGGTTAATCTCCTTGGCACAGAAAAGTTTAGCAGACGTACAAAGTCGGTGCTGTCAATCTCACCATATATAAGGTTACAAATGAAGACTGCACCAAGCATCGTTGTACGGTTGTCTGGGGAGGGTAAATTAATAATAGGTCTACTACAATAAGAAGGTAAGTCAAGATTTGCATTCCAGTTTAGGCGCCGTAAAGCAAAAAGAAGAAAGTTTTTTGTACTGATTCAATACGACCCATATGTATTCCGTATTGTGGACTCTAGACAGGAGACCCATATTCCAGAATCGAACGGACTAGCGAAATAAATAAAGTTTTAGTTAAATAAGGATCATCGAATTCTTTTGACCACCTTCTAATAAATCCAAGCACTCCTCTGGCTTTATTAACCATGGACGAAATGGGGTTTGAAAATTTTAGTTTAGGGTCAAAGAGAACGACAAGAACATTTACAAGAGTTATTTTATCCAAAGAGCTCCCACTTAATGTGTAAGTCGCGTATATCGGATTAACCCGAAAAGGTCATCAGCTTGCACTTGGATGCGTTTAATTTTAGTAAATTATCTCGGCACCATGTTATGAAAATTATCCAAATCGGATTGCAAGTCTAAATGGCAAGAAATGTCCTTATACTGCAGACACAATTTAACATCATCTGCGTATATAAGTATGCGAGAGTGACTTAAAATTGATGGAAGATCGTTAATAAATATGTAAAAAATAACACCGGAGGTAACACTGAGAATTTTAGAAATTGAATTTTAAAAAAGGACTCTGACCTGCCATTCAAATACTTGAGATCCATTTAATTAGATCGACTGGAAAACCTATCAAGTCAAGTTTTTGAACAAGAAGTTATGAAAATTATCCAAATCGGATTGCAAGTCTAAATGGCAAGAAATGTCCTTATACTGCAGACACAATTTAACATCATCTGCGTATATTAGTACGCGAGAGTGACTTAAAATTGATAGAAGATCGTTAATAAATATGTAAAAAATAACACCGGAGGTAACACTGAGAATTTTAGAAATTGAATTTTAAAAAAGGACTCTGACCTGCCATTCAAATACTTGAGATCCATTTAATTAGATCGACTGGAAAACCTATCAGTCAAGTTTTTGAACAAGAAGTAAGGGATTTACAGAGTCAAATGCTTTACTAAAGTCAGTGTAAAAGACGTCTGTTTGAAAACTACTATTGAAGCCCTTTATCACAAATGTAGTAAGCTCTAGAAGGTTGATCTACGTTTAATAAATCTGTGTTGACCTGGAGAAATTATTGATCTACAAAGGTTCTTCAGATGAGGAATAATGAATTTTTCAAAATGGTTAGGAATAGCTGACAACATAGAAATACCTCTTTAGTTACTGGCTTCTAACTTGTTACCTTTTTTGAAAAGAGGAATTACAAATGATTCCTTCCAAATATTTGGAAATTGTGAAGTTTCTAGAGATAAGGTAAACAACTTGTGAAGAGGTTTGCACAGGGCCCTAGCGCAATACCTAAGAACGCACCCATACCGTCGAGCCCTGGCGAATAAACAGGCTTAATACGAAGAAGATCCAAAAGAAGAGAGCTTTCTGTACAAGTGGGGCAGAATATGAAGTTTGTCTTGGATATGGTGTAAATTGGGCAATTAAATAGGATATTGCCTGATCTGTGGTTGCCGTCATGTTTTCGAACGACAACGAGGATAAGAATTAGATTTACGCTTGGTGTTAACGAAGTTATAGAACTGTTTCGTGTTCTAAGAGAACTGGACCTTACGTTGGTTTAAGTAACTATTATAACACTAAGCATTAAACACGAAAAAACAATAATATGAGATGCAAAGGAGAGGCTATCATAATACAATTTAGTGAGTTTGCTACGCAATCCTCTTGCATTCTGATAGGAAAAAAGGAGATTAGAAGTTAGTTTTTTAAAATTGAAATTGGTACACTGGTTTGGCCTCGACTAGGAAGTTTGACTCCCACGGGCCCCTTTTTCTTTATCTTAGCCTCAAACTCTTTTACAACCATATTATCCGCCCAAAAGCATATGGCTTCAAAGAGCTCTTTAGGGACAGTTATCTTGAAAGATGAAATGTCTCTAGCATAAGAAAACTTAAACTTTTCCACCTTTACACTATTTCAATCGGCTTTACTTTTGTCTTGTATATAAGACAATACATCAGAAGATGTGAAATCAGGGTAAAGCCGAGAAACGAAAATTTGTTTCTTTAGTGAAACCACTGAAAGGGATTTTGGTGAAGCAGAAATTGTTTCTGCAAAACCAACTTGAGCTGGTTGTCCGGACTCAGTAGTCCCTTGTGGTGGTGAAGCTACATTTTGAGAGATATGTGGATCCACTAATTGTGAAATTCTTAGAAGTCTCTGGTTGCATGCATTCTGTTACGGATTGTTCGGATACCGAATCTTTTTAAGCTGCTGATCTTAGCAACATTTTTGTAGGCACTTTTTCTATATTAATCCAATTTATTGTATTTTTTAGAAATTTTTTGTTTTTGTTGTGTTTTATAATTTGTTATCATAACTGTTATCTTGTGGGCACTTTTTATTTTCAGTGCACTTTTCACGAATATAGATCGACTTTCCTGGTGATGCTAATCAAGAAGATATACCTTATAGTGTCGGAAATACCCTCTGCAAGGGTATACCATTACACATTTTATTTTTCGGATGTTATGGCCTTGGAATCGCTCAATCAGTAGCGACCTTTTGCTGTTTTAAAAAGATAATCTTAACGGTTTTAACGAATTGATTTGTTTGGCTTACTCGCTACGAGTATCGTGCGGCTAGCTCAGAAGATGTGTGTTGCTCGTCCCACTAAGTTTATATGAGGGCGACTGCCCGATAAGTACTTAGCCTCATCGTACGATGGCGTCACTATCGCAAGAGGTAAATTTCTCATCGTGTAGTACATTCTCTACTGCCAAATTTCAGCCGAATCGGACACGGAGTTTTGTGCATGAAAAAGCTGTCGGCGCGATGGGTGCCGCCTTTGCTCACTCCGGACAACAAACGCAACCGTGAGACCACTTCAGAGCAGTGTTTGACGCGGTTTAAGCGCAATCCGAAGGAGTTTCTGCGTTGTTTCGTGACCGTCGACGAAACATGGATCCACTGGTAGACACCAAATACCAAGGATCAGACGAAACTGTGGACTTCACCCGTCGAACCTGTTCCGAAGATGGCGAAGACTGTCCCATCGGCCGGAAAGGTGATGGCAACCGTTTTTTGGGATTCACAAGGAGTGATCGACATCGACTACCTGGAGAAGGGCAAAATGGTCACAGGACTGTACTACGCAGAATTATTGGGCCGATTAGCCAACGAATCGCAGAAAATACGGCCCCAGTTGGAGAAGAAAAAAGAGCTCTTGCATCATGACAATGCACCGTCTCACACTTCCGCCCTCGCCAAGGCCAAATTGGCCGAATTGGGCTACGAACGCTACCCCATCAACCATATTCTCCAGCTTGAACCGTGTGACGTCTTTTTCTTGGACAGAAATTTGCGTAGAAAGAGGAGGTCGTCGCCGCCACAGAGGCCACTTTTACAAAATTTTCGTTTTTATTTTGGAGGCTAATACTTTTCGGACCACCCCCGTATAACCGTGACCGCCCGATTGTCTAGTGAGAACGCACAGAATGTTAGGATGTTTTTATTATGATCTTTTATTCGCCGACTTGGCCCTCGGTCCGGGATTAACGGTGAAAAATTGGTATCTCACCGCCTTCTCCGACGAGTTGTGGTTGCTCCACCGTCGCTCTCTGCTGCCTCGCGCCTACACAGTTTCTATCTGACGGTTCAGGCATATGCCGGAAGGCCGCCAGTGCAGTCCCCGTGGCAGGAAGTTAGGTTCACGACGAACGCTACCGCCCTTGCCTCTTAGCCGTGACTGATTACGTTGGAGTATCGCTTGCTTGCTGCTGGGTCTGCGATGACCACTCGTCGTTCTTTGTGTCCTGCTGGCTCTGCTGTCTGCGTGTTCTTGCAGGACTAGGTGCAGTGGGTCTTTCGCTCTCGGGATTCGGTCAGCTGCCCTTCTAGGACTCTGGCGATGAACTACTGTGCTTTCGACGCATACGCCTCTCGTGGTTCGGACGCGCGCCCCTCTGGCTAGCCGCACCAGGGCCTGTACAATTTTCGCCGGCCGGGTCAGGCGTACGCCGGAATTCGACAAGGCAATTGTTTCCGCACGGCAGCTGGTTCTGGACAACTTCCCTTCCGAGCCCACGGTTCTTCGTCGAAGGACTCTTTTTATTCAATTCTCTTGGACTCACCGAGCAATACGCCAAGCTCAAATGGCGACCAGAATTAGAACGAAACGCCTGGACTTAGCCGAGTGATGCCTTAAGGACATCAGCTACCTGTTTCTCAGCTCGGAGACTTCAACTCTAAGTCCCGAACGTCTTGATGTAGCGATCTTGCTCCTGTCGACTCGGCGCGGCTCTGCTTCCTCCTGATGTTGACTTGACTTGTGTAGTTCACTGATCTACTGCTTGTTTACTGATCTTAACGGATTGACTCCTTGTGATCGACTGATCCATTTTCCTGCACTCGGCTCTCTTATATAGCCCATCTTTGCGCACGGCACTTCACTAGGGTTCAAAGTGAGAAGTTTTCTACTGTTATCCCTTCTCTCCAAACTCTCTCCTCGTACTTTCCAAGCTCGTACTCTCCAAACTCTTCCCTCGTTCTCTCCAAACTGTCTTCTCGTTCTCTCCAAACTCTCTCCAGCTGCATTCGCTAAACTATCTTTTCCCACAGTGCCGTTACTACGCGTATCCAGCAACTTAAAGTCTTCGGTATTCTAGATCTTCGCTTTTATTTGTGCTTATTTAATTCCTCAAACGGTGCTTTCAAAAACAAAAAAGGCTCTTTATATCTTTATCCTTTTTTTTTGTGTTCAACACTTTGTCCCTTACCACTGGTGGGGGAAAACAATCGTGCGAATCTATTTCCAAAAATTATCTGCAAGTGCACAATTTCTCTAAGTTTCTTACGACTAATTGGATAAAACTGCAGAGTCTTACAATTGTTCTGCAAGGAATTAAAAAGGCCAAATGACCAAAATGAAAGGGTACCCTGTTCTGTATAAAAACTGATTTTATTTGTAGGTAAATAGCATGAGATTCTTATAATCCACTTATGTATGGTCTACGCAGCGACCAGCGACCCTTTGTGCAGGGTGAGAACTATATTTATGGTTACGCTCAAATGGCCTGTACCTTAGATTACAATTGTTCGGTACTACACCCTTGTAGGTTTTAAGTTCTTCTGTTCCTTTTCTTCTTAAACACTCACTTCCTACTCCAAGACCACTAACTAAGGGCTGTCAAGCAAGAGCACAGAAAACGGTGAGACTTGCTAAACAAGCCGATATGAGCACGATGTAACTTTGACTAGAAGGGATGCCTTGCAGATCAATCAGGATATTAGGAAGTGGACAACTCAGCCTCCGGTGATCATAAGAACCCGTCCTGCAGCGCTGGCCAGCCAAACTTCAATTACTGAAAGTAGAATCTGATCCTCTTTCATTCAAAACAAGCATCTCGCTCTTCACAGTGAACGGTCGTGTTTTTGTTTTGCGCTCCGAATTTTCATTTTTCTTGTTGAAACCACCGACGTTTACTTAAGTCTTTTTAACGTTTCTACGCCTTATACTGTCTATTAAAAAACTTTCCATTCGCTTCGCGTGTACATCGTGATTAACTTGTGTTTAGAAAATAAAAAGTTTTTATAATAAATTTATTCGCTGCTGGTTTGTTGATATTGTTTTCTATTGCCCCTCTTTTCAGTCTTTCTCTTCGTCGTTGGGCGATGTTGGAACTGCACGCAATCCAACGGTAATGACACTCAGAGGTGATTCCTGCTCAGCTGCCAATCTTAAGCGCCACTAAAATGGTAGATCGGGGGAACCGATGTGACGCCGTTAGGTACTTCCGCTCTGTCCGATCAAATTAAAGTAGTAGCCCCAATACCTGATGTAGACTTAACGTCCGGATTACCGGCCGATACTGGTAGTACAGATGCAAATTCTGTAGTACTATGTTGTACCAAAAACGGTTACTTTTATTCGGGTGCCCCAGCTAAAACATGTATTTTCACGGCTCGCCCCAGACCTCTCATCAATGGATATTACGGCATATATCCGTAACAAAATCCAAGTTGATGATTTGAAGGTCGAACAATTTAATTTAATTTATTCTTAGCTCCGAAATTCTCCCGGGTAAGTACACAATTTACAGAACATCATACAGGACAACACCAGATACACAACCGGAAGATCCTTATTATTCAACTTTACTTTATATCCGGTTATGACTGGTCCGAATTTTTTTCATACACTAACATGGCTGAGGCCATTAATATCTTTTATAATGCATTGAACTCTTTCTTTTATCTGTGTGTTCCCTTACACAATCCGTCAATTTCAAATAAACCTCCGTGGTTTAATAAGGTGTCACACCTAAAAAATATTAAGTGCAGACTTTTCAATAAATTTAAAATGTGCCCAGTTTTCCGGACAACATATTCTGTTCTCTGTTTCATCCCGTCAAGTCCTTCTTATTAAAATGCCATATCCAAGTCGAACTTGATTTTTGGTACGATGTTAAGCACATTCAGACTGACGTAGTTTACACTGATTTTAGTAATGCGTTTGATTCAGTAAATCACTCGCTTCTTGTATTAAAGCTAGACTTATTAGGGTTCCATGTGATCTTCTAACATGGATCTCAAGTTATCTAAGTGTTAGGACTCAACGAGTCCTTTTAAAAAACTCGATCTCTAATTTTATCCGAGTTACTTCAGGCGTCCCACAAGAAAGCTACCTTGGCCCACTTCTTTCCACTTTATTTATAAACGACCTCCCTCTAGTCTTGACAATATATATGCCTGCAATATAACGAAATTTCCAGCAGTTCAGACTTACAATCGGACCTAAATGCTTTTCAAACATGGTGTTGTGAAAATCTTTTGGATTAAAATAGCGCTAAGTACAAAGCAATGACAATTTTTCGGGTGAACCCGCAATATGCCACGTATACGCTAACCATGTTGGCGACCTTCTTGACCCAAAAATTAATTTTTGTGAACATATTACTTCTATTGTGAATAAAGCCAGGGGAGCACTTGGATTTATTAGAAGGTGGTCAAAGGAATTCGATGATCCCTATGATTACAAAGACTCTGTTTATTTATCTAGTCCGTCCAATCCAGGAGTACTGTTCAGCCGTTTGGCGTCCTCAGTATGGTGTACAGTGAGGTGTACATATAGACTATGCAAAAGAACCTTTTATTATTTGCTCTACGGGGCCTTAACTGGTATGCAAGCCTTATTTTACAATCCTACTCTAGTAGATTTCTCCGAATTAATCTAACATCCTAACTTAACCGTAGAGCGATGTTTGGCACCACTTTTATTTATAAACTTTTTCACGGGGATGTGGAGAGTCCCGAGTTACTGGATCGCATAAACTTCTCCGTGCCTAATAGAATTACCAGGAACTATGTTCCTTTTACATTTAATATTTGTAGAACTTACTATGATATGCATTAACTGTTTAGAGAACTGTGTAACGACTATAATAGACTATACCATGATATTTCTACTACCGACTCTTTCCCAAGCTTAAAAACATTCATTTTATATAACTTAGCACAAAATTAGTATCAGTATTAGTCTCGTGGCCTACGAAAGATTTGCGTTTTAAAATCGCTATAAAAAAACAACGAGAATATATTGTTTTATTTATTGGACAGCCTAAACATTGCTGTTTATGTATGAAACACCACTTCGTTCATATGGCTGTCTCGGCTGGTATCACAGTAGCCCATTCGGTCGACCCAATTTTTAAACATATTTTCGATTGTATGGCCCTCAATGGATCTGATGGCGACTTTAATGTTGACGGTCGTCAACCGTCTCTGGGAGAAGACTCTCCACATTAAAAGAAAGTTTTCAATATTTCCCAATTTTTTTTCGATCGTAGGCTTAACCATTTCGTAAATCGCAAACCTTCTACTAAATATCTGACACATTGACAATGACATTCAAAATGTCAAAGTCAAAATTATCTATAGTTTAAAACGCAAACGCTAAATGGGGTGCGGATTTATATAACTCCTCACAAATAAAAGAGAATTTGGAGAATACGGCTAGAGAGAGCTTGGAGAGAACGAGGAAAGAGAGAGCGTTTGGATAGAAAGAATAACGGTAGAAGACGGCGGACTTTGACCCTATTGTAGTGACGTGCGCAAAGTCCGAAAAGAAGAAGCCGAGAATTAACGGGATGCGCCGGCCTATATAAGCAGGCCGAGCGCCGGAAGCGAAATCAGTCGATCACATGGAGTCAATCCAAAGAGATCTGTAGACAAGCAGCAAATCAGTGAACAACACAAGCCAAGCTAACATCAGCAGGAAGCAGAGCCTCGCCGAGTCAAGAAGGAGCAAGATCGCTACATCAAGACGTTCGGGACTTACAGTCGAAGTCTGCGAGCTGAGAAACAGGTAGCTGAGGTCCTCAAGGCGTCACGCGGCTAAGTCCAGGCGCTTTGTTCTAATTCGTGTCACGATTTGAGCTTGGCGTATTGCGAAAACAATTGCCTTGTCGAATTCCGGCATACGCCTGAGCCGGCAGGCGAGAATTGAGCAGGCCCTGGTGCGACTAGCCAAGAAGGACGCGCGTCCGAACCACGGGTGTCTCGAGAGGCGTAGTCGTTGAGAGCACAGTGGTTCACCGCCAGAGTCCTAGACAGGCAGCTGACCAAATCCTGAAAGCCAAACCCCCGCTGCTCCAAGTCTCACAAGAGCACGCGGACAACGGAGCCAGGATTCACGCCGTGAGCAGAGCAAGGACATCGAGGACACAAGGAACGACGAGCAGGCTTCGCAGGCACAGCAGCAAGCAAGCCATACTCCGACGTAGCCAGTCCACGGCTAAGAGGCGAGGGCGGAAGCCTTCGTCTTGAACCTAGCGTCCTGCCACAGGGACTGCGTTGACGGCCTTCCAGCGTATGCCTGAAGCGCCAGGTAGAAACTGTGTAGGCGTCTGGTGTGACCGGCCGGGACAGATCCAGGGACAGGAGGCTGTGGCTGCGAAAAGCGTACGCTTTGAGAGCCCAGTGCCTGTTCACCCTAGTCTGGGAACGGTGACGCATCCCTAGACCCTCATAGCCCCCCGAGGCCAAAGACAACGGAGGCGTTCCGGACCAGCACGAAGCGAGTCAGCGGAGAGCGACTGTGGAGCAGCCATTCCCAAGTTCATTAGGAAGGTGTTGAGACGACCATCTGTCACCCTTAGTCCCAGGCCGAGGGACAAGTCGGCGAATAAAGATCCTAGTATAAACATCCCAACATTCTGTGCGTTCTCACTAGACAATCGGGTGGTCACGTTTATATAAATTTTGTGGGACGAACAACACACATCTTCTGAGCTAGCCGCACGATACTCGTAGCGAGCAGACTTATAAAATCAGTTCGTTAAAATGGGCCACCCTGTATAATGTTTATTTTAGTCGTTTGTCGATTTCTTAAGTAATAACATAATAACATACTCAGAAATTTTAAAATAAATTAAATTATAGGGTTATAGATCAGTCTGTAGTTCTATGAAATTTAAATATACCTGGAGTTACGTGGTCCATAGAGGATGGATGGAATGTCTTACTACTTGATTTGTGTTTTGTATCAAATTCTGAAGGTGTGTTTCTGTCCAGAGTAACATCACTCACGCAACCTAAAGGTCCATATCATCCTACAATCGAACTAACGATTGGCACGGGTACAGTTATTGAAGAAAAATCAACCAAATGAATACATTGTTTTCGCAAGTTTATTTCTGGTATAAATTGGTCTGATCTTTCATAGTGCAATAATATGTGCAATACAGTTAATATTTTTTACACTGCAATAAACTAATTTTTTAATTCCTGTATTCCGTGGTACTATGCGTCAATCTCCAATAAATTACCTTTGTTTAGCAAGGAGTTGACACAATTAAGAAATGTTTCGTTTTTGGAAAATATAAAAATACCGGTTCTCAATCTGTTTTAACTAGATATTTAAGTGCTCGGTCAAGATTTACCGTGCTGAATGCTGAGTGTTATAATAGTTACTAAAACCGTTGCAAGGTCTAGTTTTTTCAGGACTCGAAACAGTTTTATCACTTTGTTAACACCAAACGAAAATCTAATTCTTATCCTTCCTAGCTTTCGTTCGAAAACATGACGGGAACCACAGAACAGGTAATAGCCGATTTATTTGCCCAAGTTTTTTTAAACGATTTATTCTTCTTTTCTTCACTTGTTGTTATACCATCCAAATATAACCTCATATTTTGTCCCACTTTTTTTTTTTTTTGACCGCCATCACCTTGTGTGGTCGGGTAATGTCTAGCATGCACGATTCACTGCTTTGTTAGAACCTTCTTCACGTTGATGGTTCTGCAGTGCCTACGTACTAAAACCATCCTTATATTGTATTACCAATATTGCGATGTTTGTGCCTATTTTGATGTTATGCCAAGGCAGCAGGCATAAAGCTTTTTTTTTAATCTTCTTCGTGTTAAGCCCGTTTACTCGACATGGCCCGATAGTATTGCTGGGTGCATGCATAGGTATTGCGCTGAGGGCCTGTATCGACACTCGTACGGGCGAATGAACCTCCGGAGTGCCGCCATGTTGTTTTCTTTTATCCTGTCTAAAATTTCCTTGGCAGACATGTTCGGTGACCGCATCAATGTCCGCATGTCCGCTTTCAAAGTAGGCTTGCTTCCTTTGCCTGACCTGATCCGCCAGCTTCACCAGATATCCTCAAGAAAGAAAATAGTTTTGGAAGCTGTACATGGATCATGTACAGGTGCATGGGATCTGATTTATGTCGAGACCGTAGGGGTTGTGAGCTAGAATTTTGGTGTGGACGGTTTCCGGAATTTCCTTTTCAGGCTCGTTACCAAGTCGGCAATATCCGGCTCGTCTGCCGACCGGTCAACGAAGTCTCCCATAATCTTCCTCGTCGACTTGACTGAGCCCTAAAGTTCTAGTCTCAGAACTTGTCTCAACGTGCGGCTGGTTCAGTGAAGTTGTGAGTTCGTTCCACCAAATATATAATGTGTCATTGTTCACTGATGCGCTGCTCTTCATTAGCTTGCTGCATCCGAGACCCTGGATGTTATGTGGGCCGGCAAGGTGTAACGCCTAGCAGGTGAAACAATTTTTCGATTTATTACCTAGCCACCTTTATCGCTTGGCTCCCGGAGTTCAGCCTGGACATTGTCGGCTAGGTGAATCGCCTTACAGGTAGAACTGTGTTCTCCTTTATCGCCTAGCCACCTTAACCGCCTAACACCGCACAAGGACCTGTTAAGCTCGGATTGACTACGGACTAGTACCGTTAGACCTCAGCGTTGTAGCCTTAGCCTGGTAGATCTGCGATCTTGATCCTTGATTTTCGCACTCGTACTGTTCCTGAGCTGCTCCTTTTATAGGCGCTGGAGGTGCCGTTATTTCCCTAGCCGAGTTCAGGTCCATGGTCGACTGCAGTTAATTCACGGTTCGTCCTCTTTGTGCGGGTCCGATGTCTGCTAGTTTGCGTGGATCCAAGGCATTCCTTCTGAAACGTTATAAAATTGGTCATTTTCCCCGCCCTTGATCTGTAGACTATTCGAATTCCCCGCCTGACTTGAGTACCAGAAAGTCTTAACCTTACTCCTTTCGCCTTGGCCACCACGTCCTAGCGGCCGCTGTCGGGCGTTGCAGCACCGGCCTTTGCTGGCAGGGACCGCTGTTCCGGGCAGGACACTTGCCGGGCTATCTAGGGTGGTTGTGCGACCTTCTGTGCCGGCCTCTGCGGAGGCACTCGCTCCAGCCCCTCCGGATATTGGACCTGCTGCTTCTTGGTGTGGAGCTGGATTTTCTTAAGTCGAGGTTTCATGATTAATAACTTATCAAACCAAGGGCAGTTCATTTTGGAGACGACTCGATCAGTCGCCAAAAAATCTAAGTTAATATATAAGTGACTTGTGAAATTGAATTTAAGAAAATAAAAGGTGAACATCATAGTAAAATAAAAAATTATTTTTTTAAAAATCAATCAACAAATAAATTTAATTTACATGCGCATAAATACATAGATATATTTTCTGCCTCCATAATTTTTGGTACGCCCTCACAACTACAGTCCAGCTATCGGGTTTCCCCTGTACAACAAAGAGCAGCATCCAACACATACCCTCATCCAACATTTATATATTTTCTGACTTCACACATAGGAACTAGCCTAAGCACAATCATGCCAAGCCAAAAGAAATAAAAAGCGAGACAAAATAGCAAGTATTAAAAACCAAACGTCGATTCAAATCGACACGGGTGCGACCGCGACTGTGTTGTTATTGTTGCTGTTATTCCTTCTCTCTTTCCGGGGTCCCTTAAGTATGTACTGCTTTGCAGACGGCATAACCTAGTGAGCATTTCTCCCGAACCAAAGCCAAGGTTCTTAATTCCGGCTACGTAATAATTACGTTCGAAAATAATTTTATGTAATTATACATCCAATAATTTTCTAAATTAGTTGTTAATGGATTTTAATTTTTTATAACGGGTCTTCCTGTTTTTTGCTACCTAATTAGCGAGCGAAACAATTTCGCAACCCCCAAAAATAATAATAATAATATATAAACAAAACTTAATGCAATTAAATAATTTGGCAAACGATAATAAAAGAAATAATATAAATAAACAAAAACCAGGACTGAACAAAGGGGGGAGTAACAAATTATACAAATAATACATTTTCATCGAGTTCCAAATATTTATCCCGATTCTTCTTGTAGTTACGGAACTGTGCCTTCCACTCCGCATAAATCATCATATACTAGCAGTGTGGCCGTACTCGGTGTGTTGTTTCTTTTCTGTTTGTGTTTGCCAGGGCACAGCCCTCATTAACATTTGCCATTTAGTGTGCAATTTCCAGGCGCGAGCCCTGATCGACTCTGGTTCCGAGCCAACCTTTATTATGGAGAGGCTTTTAAGCCTCGTCTAACTTCCATTCAAGACTATCCAGGCCCAAGTCTCTGGCCTTAATCAAACCGTTGCCGCTCAGTCATCGAAACTCTGCCATTTTTTCATTCGATCGCCTTCCAGTCCTGTGCTGCAGTTAGAAACTGCAGCTTATGTTCCTCCGCAGCTGGCCGGAAATCTGTCTTCGTTTCCAGTCCCTCGTGAGCTTCTTAAGGGAAATCCTGACATCCCCCTTGCGGACCCCAAGTTCTTCGATAGCTAGATTGGATGTGTGTTGACAGACCCCACACTCCAGCGGCCACCCGCAATGTATTCGCCTTCTCCACGCGAATTACCTGCGGCCTCAACGACTCATTGGACCAGCTCTTTACTAAATTCTCGATCCCGAGCATAATAGTTCTGAGGTCGCATCTTCACGATCTTTTGCTCTGGCTCAGTTCCTGCGTAACGAGTACCGCCTAAAAATGGGTCCTCTCCTAAAGCACGGTATGCCGCTGTGATCCAATAATTACGTCCCATGGTCGAGGTTTCTTCGACGAGCAGGAGAAATAATTTGTGGCAGGATTCGGCTGGAAAACAAAGCCATTGTTCCAGCTCTGTTTTAGTCGTTTCTGGCCCGGAATCCTGAAGATTTTCTTATCGTCTTAATTGTTTTGATCGGAGCACTAAAATTTGGGTGAGCCCTTCATACGGCATTCTTTTTACTGGTTGGCGAAATTTTCTAGATTTACCGCAACAGGTCGTTTTCTGCCTGTTGTTGGAGAGCAAGGCCGAGAGAGCAGATTGCTTCCTTAAGGAATTACTTTGAAGATGGCGTACTACTAGTCTGCCAAGCACCTGGATTTGCTGTATTTAAGTCAGTTCGTTCGTGCGACGTCAGCCTGAGGGGGTGTTCGATTATTTCACAGCTTTGAGCGCGCACTTATAAGATTGCGAGATATTTTTTTTACTTTGATGCACTATGTTTTTGATAATTATGTTTTTGGTAATGCAAAATCAATTAAATCTGGGAGCTTTCGGGGCCTGCTGGCCACTATGTGGTGACATAGTCCAATTTGTTTATTAAATTAATAATTGCATTGTACAATTGGTTTCCCAAAGCGAGGCGCGCTGAAGACGGCACCAATTGAAAGGTTTCCGTTACTTGATTGCATTTTTATAGATGTGGCCTTCAAGTAGTTCATTGCAAACCTTTGGAGGAAGTGTTGTTTGATGCGTTCTCTGATTAAGACTCCGGTTCGGCCGTGGGCTTTTCCATCCGGGTGATCTGTGGGGTAAAATGTATAATCTCTTATTTGAAAGTTGCATTTGCAGCACTGATGAACACTGATCTGCTACGAGCAACTGAATCACCATGTTCTAGTTTTGAACAAGTGTTTGCATAGTCGTTTTTATACCCTTGCAGAGGGTATTATAATTTTGGTCAAAAGTGTGCAACGCAGTGAAGGAGACATCTCCGACCCTATAAAGTATATATATTCTTGATCAGGATCACCTCCTGAGTTGATATAGCCATGTCCGTCTGTCCGTCTGTCCGTCTGTCCGTCTGTCCGTCTGTCCGTCTGTCCGTCTGTCTGTTTCTACGCGAACTAGAGTCTCAGTTTTAAAGCTATCGAATTGAAACTTTGCACACACCCTTCTTTCCTTTGCACGCAGTATATAAGTCGGAACGGCCGGGATCGGCCGACTATATCCTATAGCTGCCATATAACTGAACGATAGGAAATGCCATAACTCTGCTGTTTGTAAAGTTAGGAAGTTGGGATTTTCTATGGCTTCTTTATTTGGCCAATCAATTCGACCTACCAAATTTCATAAGGATCGGCCGACTATATCCTATAGCTCCCATATAACGATAGGAAATAGCATAACTTTGGTGTTTTTAGAGTTAGGAAGTTGGGATTTTCTATGGGTTTTATATTTGGCCAATCAATCCGACCTACCAAATTTTATAGGGATCGGCCGACTATATCCTATAGCTGCCATATAACTGAACGATTGAAATTGCCATAACTTTGGTGTTTTTAAAGTTAGGAAGTTGGGATTTTTATTTGTATTAAGAATGCATCATATGAATAATTTTGGAGAATATTATTTACAGAATATTCTGCAAGGGTATATCAACTTCGGCTCCGCCCGAAGTTAGCTTTCCTTTCTTGTTATTAATGAAATTAGTTCCATCATGCTTTGTTGCAATGTAAACATCATAAAATGATATACTTTATTATTATTAATGTTCGTGTGAAGATTCTGGCAAGGGTCGGCAAGACTAGGTGAACGAGAAATGATTAAATTATTGATTATTTTTTTTTTTTATAACATTACAAACAAAATTATGGACTGTATTATAGTATGCATAAATCGTTGTAGCAAAAACCCACTGTACCAAGGCCAACATTGCGTTATAGTGTACGGACGGGCGGGCGGGCGTACGGTCGGACGGACGGACGGACGGACGGACGGGCGGACGGACGGGAGCACTGGTGGACGGACGGGCGGACAGGCGGACGGGCGTAGGGACGGGCGTAGGGACGGGCGGACGGATGGACGGACGGACAGACGGACGGACGGTCAGATGGACAGACGGACAGACGGACGGACGGACGGACAGACGGAAATGTCTAGATCGACTCTCCTGGTTTCCCTAATACCCCTGGTGCAGCTGATTTCGATAGTCACGAAATAGCATCTTGCCAGTATTACCTACAAATACTAATTACGAAACTAATTAAAGAATGCAATAAAGCTTGATCCCCTTATTTGGGGCAGACGGCAAGGCTTGGCTAAAAGCACACCTAGAGTGAAGCACACTTTTAGGCAAAACATATAAACGTTTCTTCAGACATAACATATAATCGGATTTTTAATAATTTTTTAAGTTGTAGTTTTTTAAGTTAACAGAATTCTTTATAACATAACTACGTAACAAGAACTCTGTTCTCGTATGAATTTCATAGAAAGACTAGATGATGAAAATTACAGCGAGTGGGCTGTGCAAATGAAAAGCGTTTTAATATACGCAGATTTGTGGGCTGTGGTTTGTCATCGTGTTGTAAAGAATGAAAATGACACTAATAAAGTCAAGGCTGCATTTTATATAAAGATGAGAAAGCTCTTGCGAGCTTAATGTTACATATAAAACCGTCTCAAATAAATCATGTAAAATATTGCGTTAGTGCAGCGGAAGCATGGGACAGGCTTCTAGGAATACATAGGCCAACAGGACCGGCGCGGCGGTCAACAACATTGGATCGCATATAAGAAAATTTTCTGATACTCTGGAAAAGCTGAACGAAGTCGGGGTAACTCTACCCGAAGAAGTTACAGTTATTTTGTTGTTGTCTGGCCTAAGTGATGCATTGGAGAATTTTGTTGTTGCTGTCGAGACGCGCGACAGATTGCCGTCGTTGCATGTGCTAAAAATCAAATTGCTGGAAGAAGGGAAGAAGAAGAAGAGACGAAAGAACGACGAAACGGTTCATGAGAAAGAGACAAGTATGTTTGCGTCGCGAAGTGAAAAAGTGTCTTCCAAAACCGAATGGAAGAACAAAGACAAGAACAAGAGAGCGTGTTGGGCATGCGGTCGTCAAGGACATATTTCTGTAAATTGTCGCGAAAAGGGTACACCCGAAAGGAAAGATGGGGAGAAGAAGGAGAACAGTCGTAATTATTCTGTTTTCTCTTATGGCCAAGTAAGTTCGGAGAGCGCCGAGAAAGCGTTTGGTGCTTAGACAGTGGCGCCACGACGCATTTGTGTTGCAATCGCTCTAATTTTACAAGTATTAAGGAACATAGAACATAGTAATAGCATCATGGCGGAAGGCCGTGGAAATGTACGCATAAAATGGAAGAAAAATACGATCGATCTCGTGGATGTCCTTATGTAAAAGATTTACAGTGTAACTTTCTATCCGTATCGAGAGCACTTGAAATCGGATTTCGTGCAGAGTTTTCTGGAAATAGTGCCCAAATAATAAATAAAAATGGAACTGTTATGTTGAGTGCCGATGAGGAAAACGACTTGTTCTTACTAGAAACGAAGCAAAATTTTTGTTTTGCAGCAGAAGTGAAAGACTCATAAATAATAAAGTGGCATCATAGGCTTGGTCATTTAAATTTTGGAAGCCTAAATAAAATGATTAAAAATAACATAGTGCGTCATAGTCAGTGTGACATGCTGGATCATGTGTGCGAAACGTGTGCTAAATGTAAAATAACTGTAAAGCCATTTCCTAAGGTTGCAGAAAATCGGGCGAATAATATTTTGCAACGTGTTCACACAGACATTTGCGGACCGATGAGCAAAAAAATCAAATGGCGGATCTCGGTATTTCGTGACATTTATAGACGATAAGTCGCGATATATGCATGTATATTTTCTGAAGCCGCGTGATGAAGTTTTCGGAAAGTTCACGGAGTTTAAAGCTCTGGTGGAAAAACAAACAGGAGAAAGGCTCAAAATCCTGCGCATCGATAACGGACGGGAGTGCTTGAGCGGAGAATTTACGCAGTTCTTGGTAAGCAATGGAATAAAGAGAGAGCTTACTGTACCGTATACACCTCAACAAAACGGTGTGGCGGAAAGAGCTAATAGGACGCTGGTTGAGATGGCTCGGAGCATGTTGCAGTATGCTAATATGGACTAAGCATTTTGGGCGGAAGCCGTAGCTGATGCAGCATACTTGCGAAACAGATCGGAGTCATCAGCACTGCAGGATATGTCGCCGTTCGAAGCTTGGTTCGGACGGAAACCGAGTGTAGCTCATGTCAAGGTATTCGGGTCTAAAGCGATCGGCTTGGATAAGAAACATTTCCGTAAATTCAAACCGAATCGAATATGTTTTTGTAGGATATTCAGATACGGCTGCTGCTTACCGTTTGTATAATCCATGTACAGGAAAACTCATAGAGTCACGTGACGTAATATTTTTGGAGCGTTTTCAGAAGCAAAAATTTGATGAAATTAATTTCGCTCCACAAATTGAAGAGATCGGAGCTTATGACGAAAATGAGCCCGATGTATATGCCAGCGAGGAGAGCAAAGAAGAGCAACCAACAGAAGCAGAGTACATTGCACTTTCTTCAGCTGCAAAGGAGGCAGTGTATATTCGTAAACTTTCGAGTGAGATGGGTCTTGGTGAAGTCCAACCGATTATAATCAAAGCGCGCAGTATCTTGTAAAGAATCCTGTGTATCACGCGCGCAGCAAACATATAGATATTAAGTATCATCATGTAAGAGATATGTTTAAAGAAAAGATAATAGATTTAATATATGTATCAACAGAAAACATGATGGCAGATGTGTTAACAAAGAATCTAAGTAAGATTAAGCATATGAAATGTATTAATATGATGGGTTTTCTGTAAATAATGTATTTAATTATCCTGTAAAATGACAAACAGCGTTGAGAAGGATTGTAAGAAATATGTAACTATTTGGCAACGCCGTCTGTCAGCCGATTGCGATAGTTGCCTGCGAGCAACTCCATATATATATCGATATAAAATCTAAGAACTCTCTCTCGCCTGTAATTTCACAACGAACAGACGCGTTCATTCTTTTTTGTTCTTTTTAATAAAGCACTCACATATCCAATAAAATGTTATTAGGAATGACCCGTCTAAATATAAGTTGTTGACAAAAGTGTTACTATTAACAAGATTGGCACTCTATTCAAATTGATTTATTGGATCTTATCCTTTCGGATACTAAAAATAACTGTATAAAATCTTAGCATATTAACTAAGAGTCATATTGACTAGCTAAGAGTTAGACGGCCTTGAACACTATTGCTGGGTTGGAGGTCGTGGCGTCGGAGGCGGATAATAATGGAATCACGAGTCAATACTAAAGCGAGACAATTCGGGTGCCCAGAAAGATTTTCTTAGTAAGACACTTTTTGTTTCCCGATTTCGTCTTTTACTGCGAGGATGCGACGCTCTCTCTCGACATTTTCGTTCCACCATTGTGTCCCAGTGATAGTTCTCAGGATTATCGATTGTGCGTGCTATATGATGTCCATGTTGCTCCTGCTCGGGTTCCCCCAAAGCTGGGAACCATATGTCCAGCTAGGCTTGAGAGTAGAGCTGTAGAGCAGGACCTTATGGTCCTGACGCAGAGGTGATCGAATGTTGAATATCCAGTGGAAGCTGCTGCTTTTGGTTTTAAATGAAGTTTCTTGTATTCGATGTGTCTTTTCCAGGTTAGTCGTAATTGTTCTTGCAATAATTAAAGCATTTAAAATATCTAGCCGACAATTTAGTTCTACTTTTGGAATCGTAATCTTGCCGACTTCTATTCGATCCTTTAATCGATCCTTTAAACGACGAAAGAAATATTAAATTGAATATCAAGCCACGAAGTATAAAAATGTACATATAGTGGTTGCCATTTATTTTTTTTTGCGTTGCTATTTATTTATTGAATCTTCTCTATTCGGATACTAACAAAAAGTTAATCAAATCTTATAGTAATCTAACTAACAGTCATATAATTGGTAATGAGTAATGTGGCCCTGAGAATTATTGCTAACCCGAGACAAGCCTCTTGCTAGATGATTTGGGTGCACGGGGAGTTTTTCTTTGTAGGTCATCATTTATTTGTCAATTTCATCTTTTACTGCATCTCTTCCGGGCTTCGGTATTATTATGAAAGTAGATTTTTTCCATTTGATCGGATAGTAGCCGAGACGTAAGATCCCATTGAAGAGCTTACAAATAGCCTCAGTTGCGAGTTTTGCGAGTTACTTCCTTAAGGCGTTGTTTTGAAGATGGCGATCTATTGGTCTGCCGAGCACGTCGCAGACGCCTCTTTTCCAGTACAAGCTGTTCCAATTGCAGTAGCATTAGTGGATTGTTCGATGTCCGCTTCGATGTTTAACTGGGGGGATAGTTCGATGTGAGAACTTACATACATTTCTAAATTTGTAAAAGATGAAATTGACAAATAAATGATGACCTACAAAGAAAAACTCCCCGTGCACCCAAATCATCTAGCAAGAGGCTTGTCTCGGGTTAGCAATAATTCTCAGGGCCACATTACTCATTACCAATTATATGACTGTTAGTTAGAATACTATAAGATTTGATTAACTTTTTGTTAGTATCCGAAAAGAGAAGATTCAATAAATAAATAGCAACGCAAAAAAAAATAAATGGCAACCACTATATGTACATTTTTATACTTCGTGGCTTGATATTCAATTTAATATTTCTTTCGTCGTTTAAAGGATCGATTAAAGGATCGAATAGAAGTCGGCAAGATTACGATTCCAAAAGTAGAACTAAGTTGTCGGCTAGATATTTTAAATGCGTCAATTATTAAGGCAACTCAATTACAAGAACAATTACGACTAACCTGGAAAAAATTTAAAACCAAAAGCAGCAGCTTCTACTGAATATTCAACATTCGATTACCTCTGCGTCAGGACCATAAGGTCCTGCTCTACAGCTCTACTCTCAAGCCTAGCTGGACATATGGTTCCCAGCTTTGGGGGAACGCGAGCAGGAGCAACATATAGCGCGCACAATCGATAATCCTGAGAACTATCACTGGGACACAATGGTGGAACGAAAATGTCGAGAGAGAGCGTCGCATCCTCGCAGTAAAAGACGAAATCGACAACTATCGCAATCGGCTGACAGACGGCGTTGCCAAATAGTTACATATTTCTTACAATCCTTCTCAACGCTGTTTGTCATTTTACAGGATAATTAAATACATTATTTACAGAAAACCCATCATATTAATACATTTCATATGCTTAATCTTACTTAGATTCTTTGTTAACACATCTGCCATCATGTTTTCTGTTGATACATATATTAAATCTATTATCTTTTCTTTAAACATATCTCTTACATGATGACACTTAATATCTATATGTTTGCTGCGCGCGTGATACACAGGATTCTTTACAAGATACTGCGCGCTTTGATTATAATCGGTTGGACTTCACCAAGACCCATCTCACTCGAAAGTTTACGAATATACACTGCCTCCTTTGCAGCTGAAGAAAGTGCAATGTACTCTGCTTCTGTTGGTTGCTCTTCTTTGCTCTCCTCGCTGGCATATACATCGGGCTCATTTTCGTCATAAGCTCCGATCTCTTCAATTTGTGGAGCGAAATTAATTTCATCAAATTTTGCTTCTGAAAACGCTCCAAAAATATTACGTCACGTGACTCTATGAGTTTTCCTGTACATGGATTATACAAACGGTAAGCAGCAGCCGTATCTGAATATCCTACAAAAACATATTCGATTCGGTTTGAATTTACGGAAATGTTTCTTATCCAAGCCGATCGCTTTAGACCCGAATACCTTGACATGAGCTACACTCGGTTTCCGTCCGAACCAAGCTTCGAACGGCGACATATCCTGCAGTGCTGATGACTCCGATCTGTTTCGCAAGTATGCTGCATCAGCTACGGCTTCCGCCCAAAATGCTTAGTCCATATTAGCATACTGCAACATGCTCCGAGCCATCTCAACCAGCGTCCTATTAGCTCTTTCCGCCACACCGTTTTGTTGAGGTGTATACGGTACAGTAAGCTCTCTCTTTATTCCATTGCTTACCAAGAACTGCGTAAATTCTCCGCTCAAGCACTCCCGTCCGTTATCGATGCGCAGGATTTTGAGCCTTTCTCCTGTTTGTTTTTCCACCAGTGCTTTAAACTCCGTGAACTTTCCGAAAACTTCATCACGCGTCTTCAGAAAATATACATGCATATATCGCGACTTATCGTCTATAAATGTCACGAAATACCGAGATCCGCCATTTGATTTTTTTGCTCATCGGTCCGCAAATGTCTGTGTGAACACGTTGCAAAATATTATTCGCCCGATTTTCTGCAACCTTAGGAAATGGCTTTACAGTTATTTTACATTTAGCACACGTTTCGCACACATGATCCAGCATGTCACACTGACTATGACGCACTATGTTATTTTTAATCATTTTATTTAGGCTTCCAAAATTTAAATGACCAAGCCTATGATGCCACTTTATTATTTCTGAGTCTTCACTTCTGCTGCAAAACAAAAATTTTGCTTCGTTTCTAGTAAGAACAAGTCGTTTTCCTCATCGGTACTCAGCATAACAGTTCCATTTTTATTTATTATTTGGGCACTATTTCCAGAAAACTCTGCACGAAATTCGATTTCAAGTGCTCTCGATACGGATAGAAAGTTACACTGTAAATCTTTTACATAAGGACATCCACGAGATCGATCGTATTTTTCTTCCATTTTATGCTATTACTATGTTCTATGTTCCTTAATACTTGTAAAATTAGAGCGATTGCAACACAAATGCGTCGTGGCGCCACTGTCTAAGCACCAAACGCTTTCTCGGCGCTCTCCGAACTTACTTGGCCATAAGAGAAAACAGAATAATTACGACTGTTCTCCTTCTTCTCCCCGTCTTTCCTTTCGGGTGTACCCTTTTCGCGACAATTTACAGAAATATGTCCTTGACGACCGCATGCCCAACACGCTCTCTTGTTCTTGTCTTTGTTCTTCCATTCGGTTTTGGAAGACACTTTTTCACTTCGCGACGCAAACATACTTGTCTCTTTCTCATGAACCGTTTCGTCGTTCTTTCGTCTCTTCTTCTTCTTCCCTTCTTCCAGCAATTTGATTTTTAGCACATGCAACGACGGCAATCTGTCGCGCGTCTCGACAGCAACAACAAAATTCTCCAATGCATCACTTAGGCCAGACAACAACAAAATAACTGTAACTTCTTCGGGTAGAGTTACCCCGACTTCGTTCAGCTTTTCCAGAGTATCAGAAAATTTTCTTATATGCGATCCAATGTTGTTGACCGCCGCGCCGGTCCTGTTGGCCTATGTATTCCTAGAAGCCTGTCCCATGCTTCCGCTGCACTAACGCAATATTTTACATGATTTATTTGAGACGGTTTTATATGTAACATTAAGCTCGCAAGAGCTTTCTCATCTTTTATATAAAATGCAGCCTTGACTTTATTAGTGTCATTTTCATTCTTTACAACACGATGACAAACCACAGCCCACAAATCTGCGTATATTAAAACGCTTTTCATTTGCACAGCCCACTCGCTGTAATTTTCATCATCTAGTCTTTCTATGAAATTCATACGAGAACAGAGTTCTTGTTACGTAGTTATGTTATAAAGAATTCTGTTAACTTAAAAAACTACAACTTAAAAAATTATTAAAAATCCGATTATATGTTATGTCTGAAGAAACGTTTATATGTTTTGCCTAAAAGTGTGCTTCACTCTAGGTGTGCTTTTAGCCAAGCCTTGCCGTCTGCCCCAAATAAGGGGATCAAGCTTTATTGCATTCTTTAATTAGTTTCGTAATTAGTATTTGTAGGTAATACTGGCAAGATGCTATTTCGTGACTATCGAAATCAGCTGCACCAGGGGTATTAGGGAAACCAGGAGAGTCGATCTAGACATTTCCGTCTGTCCGTCCGTCCGTCCGTCTGTCCGTCTGTCCATCTGACCGTCCGTCCGTCTGTCCGTCCGTCCATCCGTCCGCCCGTCCCTACGCCCGTCCGCCTGTCCGCCCGTCCGTCCACCAGTGCTCCCGTCCGTCCGCCCGTCCGTCCGTCCGTCCGTCCGTCCGACCGTACGCCCGCCCGCCCGTCCGTACACTATAACGCAATGTTGGCCTTGGTACAGTGGGTTTTCGCTACAACGATTTATGCATACTATAATACAGTCCATAATTTTGTTTGTAATGTTATAAAAAAAAAAAATAATCAATAATTTAATCATTTCTCGTTCACCTAGTCTTGCCGACCCTTGCCAGAATCTTCACACGAACATTAATAATAATAAAGTATATCATTTTATGATGTTTACATTGCAACAAAGCATGATGGAACTAATTTCATTAATAAAAACGACTATGCAAACACTTGTTCAAAACTAGAACATGGTGATTCAGTTGCTCGTAGCAGATCAGTGTTCATCAGTGCTGCAAATGCAACTTTCAAATAAGAGATTATACATTTTAACCCACAGATCACCCGAATGGAAAAGCCCACGGCCGAACCGGAGTCTTAATCAGAGAACGCATCAAACAACACTTCCTCCAAAGGTTTGCAATGAACTACTTGAAGGCCACATCTATAAAAATGCAGTCAAGTAACGGAAACCTTTCAATTGGTGCCGTCTTCAGCGCGCCTCGCTTTGGGAAACCGATTGTACAATGCAATTATTAATTTAATAAACAAATTGGACTAGGTCACCACATAGTGGCCAGCAGGCCCCAAAAGCTTCCAGATCTTATTGATTTTGCATTACCAAAAACATAATTATCAAAAACATAGTGCATCAAAGTAAAAAAAATATCTCGCAATCTTATAAGTGCGCGCTCAAAGCTGTGAAATAATCGAACACCCCCTCAGGCTGACGTCGCACGAACGAACTGACTTAAATACAGCAAATCCAGGTGCTTGGCAGACTAGTAGTACGCCATCTTCAAAGTAATTCCTTAAGGAAGCAATCTGCTCTCTCGGCCTTGCTCTCCAACAACAGGCAGAAAACGACCTGTTGCGGTAAATCTAGAAAATTTCGCCAACCAGTAAAAAGAATGCCGTATGAAGGGCTCACCCAAATTTTAGTGCTCCGATCAAAACAATTAAGACGATAAGAAAATCTTCAGGATTCCGGGCCAGAAACGACTAAAACAAAGCTGGAACAATGGCTTTGTTTTCCAGCCGAATCCTGCCACAAATTATTTCTCCTGCTCATCGAAGAAACCTCGACCATGGGACGTAATTATTGGATCACAGCGGCATACCGTGCTTTAGGAGAGGACCCATTTTTAGGCGGTACTCGTTACGCAGGAACTGAGCCAGAGCAAAAGATCGTGAAGATGCGACCTCAGAACCATTATGCTCGGGATCGAGAATTTAGTAAAGAGCTTTATGTTAAAGTGGGACAAAATATGAGGTTATATTTGGATGGTATAACAACAAGTGAAGAAAAGAAGAATAAATCGTTTAAAAAAACTTGGGCAAATAAATCGGCTATTACCTGTTCTGTGGTTCCCGTCATGTTTTCGAACGAAAGCTAGGAAGGATAAGAATTAGATTTTCGTTTGGTGTTAACAAAGTGATAAAACTGTTTCGAGTCCTGAAAAAACTAGACCTTGCAACAGTTTTAGTAACTATTATAACACTCAGCATTCAGCACGGTAAATCTTGACCGAGCACTTAAATATCTAGTTAAAACAGATTGAGAACCGGTATTTGTATATTTTCCAAAAACGAAACATTTCTTAATTGTGTCAACTCCTTGCTAAACAAAGGTAATTTATTGGAGATTGACGCATAGTACCACGGAATACAGGAATTAAAAAATTAGTTTATTGCAGTGTAAAAAATATTAACTGTATTGCACATATTATTGCACTATGAAAGATCAGACCAATTTATACCAGAAATAAACTTATTTAGGCTCAGAAAGTATGCCTTGCGAAAACAATGTATTCATTTGGTTGATTTTTCTTCAATAACTGTACCCGTGCCAATCGTAAGTTCGATTGTAGGATGATATGGACCTTTAGGTTGCGTGAGTGATGTTACTCTGGACAGAAACACACCTTCAGAATTTGATACAAAACACAAATCAAGTAGTAAGACATTCCATCCATCCTCTATGGACCACGTAACTCCAGGTATATTTAAATTTCATAGAACTACAGACTGATCTATATCCCTATAATTTAATTTATTTTAAAATTTCTGAGTATGTTATTATGTTATTACTTAAGAAATCGACAAACGACTAAAATAAACATTATACAGGGTGGCCCATTTTAACGAACTGATTTTATAAGTCTGCTCGCTACGAGTATCGTGCGGCTAGCTCAGAAGATGTGTGTTGTTCGTCCCACAAAATTTATATAAACGTGACCACCCGATTGTCTAGTGAGAACGCACAGAATGTTGGGATGTTTATACTAGGATCTTTATTCGCCGACTTGTCCCTCGGCCTGGGACTAAGGGTGACAGATGGTCGTCTCAACACCTTCCTAATGAACTTGGGAATGGCTGCTCCACAGTCGCTCTACGCTGACTCGCTTCGTGCTGGTCCGGAACGCCTCCGTTGTCTTTGGCCTCGGGGGGCTATGAGGGTCTAGGGATGCGTCACCGTTCCCAGACTAGGGTGAACAGGCACTGGGCTCTCAAAGCGTACGCTTTTCGCAGCCACAGCCTCCTGTCCCTGGATCTGTCCCGGCCGGTCACACCAGACGCCTACACAGTTTCTCCCTGGCGCTTCAGGCATACGCCGGAAGGCCGTCAACGCAGTCCCTGTGGCAGGACGCTAGGTTCAAGACGAAGGCTTCCGCCCTCGCCTCTTAGCCGTGGACTGGCTACGTAGGAGTATGGCTTGCTTGCTGCTGTGCCTGCGAAGCCTGCTCGTCGTTCCTTGTGTCCTCGATGTCCTTGCTCTGCTCACGGCGTGAATCCTGGCTCCGTTGTCCGCGTGCTCTTGTGAGACTAGGTGCAGCGGGGGTTTGGCTTTCAGGATTTGGTCAGCTGCCTGTCTAGGACTCTGGCGGTGAACCACTGTGCTCTCAACGACTACGTCTCTCGAGACACCCGTGGTTCGGACGCGCGTCCTTCTTGGCTAGTCGCACCAGGGCCTGCTCAATTCTCGCCTGCCGGCACAGGCGTATGCCGGAATTCGACAAGGCAATTGTTTTCGCAAACGCCAAGCTCAAATCGTGACACGAATTAGAACAAAGCGCCTGGACTTAGCCGAGTGACGCCTTGAGGACCTCAGCTACCTGTTTCTCAGCTCGTAGACTTCGACTGTAAGTCCCGAACGCCTTGATGTAGCGATCTTGCTCCTTCTTGACTCGGCGAGGCTCTGCTTCCTGCTGATGTTAGCTTGGCTTGTGTTGTTCACTGATTTGCTGATTGTCTACAGATCTCTTTGGATTGACTCCATGTGATCGACTGATTTCGCTCCCCGCGCTCGGCCTGCTTATATAGGCCGGCGCATCCCGTTAATTCTCGGCTTCTTCTTTTCGGACTTTGCGCACGTCACTACAATAGGGTCAAAGTCCGCCGTCTTCTACCGTTATTCTTTCTATCCAAACGCTCTCTCTCTCCTCGTTCTCTCCAAGCTCTCTCTAGCCGTATTCTCCAAATTCTCTTTTATTTGTGTGGAATTATATAAATCCGCACCCCATCTAGCGTTTGCGTTTTAAACTATAGATAATTTTGACTTTGACATTTTGAATGTCATTGTCAATGTGTCAGATATTTAGTAGAAGGTTTGCGATTTACGAAATGGTTAAGCCTACGATCGAAAAAAAATTGGGAAATATTGAAAACTTTCTTTTAATGTGGAGAGTCTTCTCCCAGAGACGGTTGACGACCTAAAGCACGACATTAAAGTCGCCATCAGATCCATTGAGGGCCATACAATCGAAAATATGTTTAAAAATTGGGTCGACCGAATGGGCTACTGTGATACCAGCCGAGACAGCCATATGAACGAAGTGGTGTTTCATACATAAACAGCAATGTTAAGGCTGTCCAATAAATAAAAAAATATATTCCCGTTGTTTTTTTATAGCGGTTTTAAAACCCAAATCTTTCGTAGGCCACGAGACTAATACTAATACTAATTTTGTGCTAAGTAAGATAAAATTAATGCTTTTAAGCTTGGCAAGGAGTAGGTAGTAGAAATAATGTGAAATTATAGTCGTTACACAGTACTCTAAACGGTTCATGCATATCAAAGTTAGATCTACAAATATTTAATGTAAGAGGAACATAGTTCCTGGTAATTCTATTAGGCACGGAGAAGTTTATGCAACCCAGTAACTCAGGACCCTCCACATCCCCGTGAATAAGTTTATAGATAAAAGTTTTGCCAAGCATCATTCTACGGTTTACTAAGGATGGTAGATTACTAGAGTAGGATGGTAAAATAAGGCTTGCATTCCAGTTAAGGCCCCGTAGAGCAAATAATAAAAAGTTATTTTGCACAGACTCTGAGGACTCCAAACTGCTGAGCAGTACTCAAGGATTGGACGGACTAGTGAAATGAACAGAGTCTTTGTAACATAGGGATCATCGAATTCCTTTGACCACCTTTTAATAAATCCAAGTACTCCCCTGGCTTTATTTACCATAGAAGTAATATGGTCACAAAACTTAAGTTTTGGGTCAAGGAGGACGCCAAGGTCATCAACGTGCGTAATTCTAGACATCGCGCAACCACCCAACGTATACGTTGCTTATTGTGGGTTCACCCGAAAAAATTACTTTGCACTTAGCGCTATTTAAATACAAAAGATTTTCACAACACCATGTTTGAAAAGCATTTAGGTCAGATTGTAACTCGGAACTGCTAGAAATTTCGTTATATTGCAGGCATAACTTAACGTCATCTGCGTACATAAGGACACGCGACTTTGTCAAGACTAGAGGGAGATCGTTTATAAATAAAGTAAAAAGAAGTGGTCCAAGGTGGCTTTCTTGTGGGACCCCTGAATTAACTCGGATCAAATCCGAGATGCAGTTTTTAAAGAGGACTCGTTGAGTCATACCACTCAGATAACTTGAGATCTATGTTAGAAGATCACATGGAAACCCTAATAAGTCTAGCTATAATACAAGAAGCGAGTGATTTACTGAATCAAACGCTTTACTAAAATTAGTGTAAACTACATCAGTCTTTATGTTTTTTCTGAAGCCATTTATTACAAAAGACGTTAGCTCCAAGAGGTTTGTCGTCGTAGATCTTCGCCTTATAAATCCATGTTGACATGGAGATATAATCGATCTACAAAGATGTTGCAAATGGGGTGTAATAACATTTTCGAAAAGCTTTGGGATGGCGGATAATTAGGATATGCCTCTGTAATTACTTGTATTGCATTTATTTCCTTTCTTATGAAGGGGAATGACAAATGACTCCTTCCAAATAAGTGGGAAATGAGATGTCTTTAAAGACAAGGTAAACAATTTGTACAGAGGTCTACACAGAGTTTCAGCACAGTATTTAAGCACGCAGCCTGGAACTCCGTCCGGACCCGATTAATAGACTGACTTAACTTTATGGAGATCCAGAAGGTAGCTTTCGCTTAGCCTCGGACAAAAAATCAAGTTCGACTTGGGTATGGCATTTGAATAAGACGGATTTGGACGGGATGAAACAGAATATGTTGTTTGGAAAAACTGGGCAAATAGATCGGCTATTGCCTGATCAGAGTTTGCCGCAGAGTTTTCAAATGAAAGCGATGAAGGGTAACAAGCTGATTTACGCTTAGTGCTAACAAAATTATGAAACTGTTTTGGATCTTGTGAAAATTGGACCCTACAACGAGTCAAATAGCTTTTATAACACCGGGCGTTGTGCACGATAAAATTTGACCGAGCCCTTTGGTACGGAGAGAAGGCAAATTGTGAACCGCACATTTTAAATTTATTGAAAAGTCTGGACTTAATATTTTTTAGGTGTAAGAACTCTTTATTAAACCACGGAGGTTTATTTGAAATTGGCGGATAGTATAACGGAACACACAGATAAAAGAAAGAATTCAATGCATTATAAAAGATATTAACGGCCTTAGCCACGTTAGTGCATGAATAAAATTCGGACCAGTCATAGCCGGATATAAAAGTATTTAAAAGATGAAAGATTGCCTTACGAAAGCAGCGGATTCTTTTAACCGACTTTTCGGATTTTTTATTCAGCTCTGTTCTTACGTCTACAGTCAGCTCTAGAGTTGGATTCTGATAGGCAAACGCCTTCTGAATTTGAAACAAAACACAAGTCCAGTAAACGTCCTAAGGAGTTCTTAACATGGTTCACTTGGGATAGCGCAATGTCAAGCAAGCCGTCAATAAAGTCATGCTGCGCTAAAGGAAGTAAAATGTTAGAGTTTTCGTCAGGGGACCATGTCGCACTAGGTATATTAAAATCACCCAATACTATTAACTGATCTCGATTTGACAGTTTTTTGGAAATTGACTGAATACAGGAAAGGTGATTTGCGTAAATAGGGAACTCAGATGATGGTGGGATATATGAACAAGTAATATATACAAAACTACCGGGAAACGATAATTTTATACCTAGGAATTCCATGTCATAAAATTCATCGAAAATTAGTAATTCAGACGAAAAGGTGGAGTCGACAGCAATTAGGACTCCACCTCCCCGTCTGGACTGACAATCAAGCCTATAAATTGTGTACTTACCCGGGAGAATTTCGGAGCTAAGAATATCCGTCCTTAACCAGGTCTCTGTACATACCATATATTATATGGGAAAGAAAAACTATCCGAATACAATTTAGTCAGCTTACTAAGTAAGCCTTTTGTATTCTGATAGCAAAGAAGAAAAGAAGAGGCTAGTTTTTTGGGACAGAAGAGGATGTGGAGGGCGGTGGGGATGTTTCTTTAATGGTATTTTCCATTTCCCCTGAACTATTATTTTTTCTCTTAGCTTCGTACTCTTTTACAAATATGCCATCGGGCCAGAAACTGATGGAACACACAGATGCAAAAAGACCACAAGGAATAACAATCTTAAATGATGATACTTTCCTAGCATAAAAAAATTTTAATTGTTCGACCTCCAAATCATCAACTTGGATTTTGTTACGGATAAAAGCCGTAATATTCAGTGATGGGAGGACTGAGGCGAGCCGTGAAACAAATACATGTTATAGCTGGGGCAACCGAACGCAAGTAACAGTTTTTGGTACAACACATGCAACCCTTTTTGGAACTACAGAATTTGTATCTGTACTACCAGTATCGGCCGGTAATCCGGACGTTAAGTCTACATGAGTTGTTGGGGCCACTACATCATTTTGATCGGACAGAGCGGGAGTACATAGCGGAGCCACATCGATTCCGGCGACTTCGGATACCGAATCACTTTTTGCCCCCGATCTTAGTACCATTTGAGTGGCGCCTAAGATTGCCAGCAGAGCTGGAATCGAATCGCGGGCAGTAGGTTGCATAGAATGCCCACCGACCGCGACTTTTTTGCGCTTTGGGGAATCGGGCTCAGCTAGCATGCGACTAGTGAGCTGCGTTTCAAGCGCCACGAGCAGGTCCGTATTTTTACGGCAGTTCCGGATTAATTCCGTAACACTGCTTTTCGTGAGCCGCCTAATAGTTATTGCCTGGTTCTCATATACAATGCATTCACCGCATTAGTAGCGTAGGCCACTCCTCTTATCGATGGCATCACGAACCAGGCCAGAATAGCCAAGACACTTTGCGTGATAAATTTTATCACATGTATGGCAGGGAATACTTTGCTGACCAGCCGAGATAAATTTCTTAAAATTTTTTTATGAACAGAAAGCCATTTTCGCTGACCACGGACCACTGTGCACTAAAGCGGACAAAAAAATCGAAAGCGCTCAAGAAGTTTTTAATGAGAGATCAATCAGAGCGACAGAGCGGGAGCGAAACACCGAATAACATTGATGTTAGGCACCACGAAACGAAATAGAAACGAAAAGAGAGAGAGAGAGCGGGATTATTAACCGATTAACTTCGGTATAAAACAACTCAGAGAGATATTACCGTTGGAGTGCGTGCCGTTCCAACAGCGCTCAACGACGAAAAGAAAGACTGAAAAGAGGGTCAATAGTAAACAATAACAACAAACCAGCACCGAATTAAATTATGATAAAAATTGTTACTAAACACAAGTTAATCACGATGCACTCGTGAAGCGAACGGAAAGTTGTTAGAAAACACTTAAAGGTGTAGAAACGTTAAAGAGATTTAAGTAAACCCCGGTGGTTTCAATAAGAAAAATGAAAATTTCGGAGCGCAAAACAAAAACACGACCGTTCTCTGTGAAGACGCATTTGAACAGACGCACTCAGCAAATTGTATACGTGACGCTTTAATAGCCTTGGTACAGCGTCGCGTGAACCATATGTAACCATTTTGTTCTGGTTTAAAATTTGGTTTATACGTCTTTTGGATAAGTTAAGATTCAGTTGACCTTTTATTTCCATGCAAGACTTGTTGTCTTAAACAGCTAGACGCCGAATTTGTCTCTTGCACCGCTCGTCGATTTCACTGGGCCTGCCGCCTCGCCTTATTTTTCCATAAGTTTCCGGATTTTTATGGAAGTTACTAATTGTATTCCTGTGCCCATTTAATCTGGCAGCAATATAAGAAATGGTCTGGTCAGATTCGGCCAGTCCTTTGATCATGCCGCGATCTTCCTCTGACAAATGTAAACCACGCGGCATTCTACCGTAAAATCAAACTTAATATTAATTATTTTATTCTACAAGGATAAAAAATCTATTTTACTTACGTTCCGCTGATTAACAAATATTTTTAGATCACACTTCTTACACAATAATCTCAATTTGCACATATACTTATTTCCTATTAAAAACACAAGTTCTAGCACATGTTATTAAAAACGGAACAACGAATGAAGCCCAAAGAGGAAATTGAATTAGGAGATGTTCATAAAATATAAGAATACAAAACTGCGTACTTACAAAAACAGTACCGTTAACTTTAAAGAAAATAAAAGCAAATTAAAAAGTACACATATGTATACTTCTTTCCCTGAGGTATAAAGTTTAAGATATTTGCGTTTGTGCCAAGAGGTGATATGTTGTGAACATAACCGTACCGTTAACTTTAAAGAAAATAAAAGCAAATTAAAAAGTACACATATACTTCTTTCCCTGAGGTATAAAGTTTAAGATATTTGCGTTTGTGCCAAGAGGTGATATGTTGTGAACATTAGGCACATAAATAAAATATTCTGTCAGACTATCTTTTTACGAAATCGCCTTATTACCAATTTTAAAAAAATAAAAAGGGAACAAACTGAGAAACGAAAGACGATACAAACTTGAAGCATTCGAATTATTCTAACACACAAAGACGTGTGAATTATTAGGGAGGCAGAGTGGTAAATTTACAAACTTGTATTTTTAATAAAAGCTATTAAAGTTATTACTGAGAAATATTTCACAGTTCATCAATAAGACACAGTTGACAGTCGCTGCCAAACAAGGGTAGAATAAAAAACCTATAGATATAATTCATTGGCGACAGACGTGCTGAAGAGACCATCGAGAAGGACAAAACCGAGACTTGCTGTGCCATTGTGGCAACTAATGACTCCACAACTCCAACATATACTCAATAATTATATACAACTACTAACACTTGAAAAGCTTGATAAATTCATTATTAAGTAGTCGCCCATTAAAATTTTTTGTTATTTTCTGTGCGTAATGTTTTTAAAGTTTGAATGCTTACTTTTTGAAACCCATGTTGCACTTACCGTTACTTTCGTTGGCAACTCACTTTCATAAATATTCATGCCATAAATGTATTGGGCTATCAGTAGGAATTGTGCATAGAGAACCACAAAAAAGCTGGATCGCATCATGGAGCGACGTTGATTTGGTATCATCCATAAAATGTTTGCCCAAATTAATAAAACAAAAGTTAGCCAACTGTGATAAACAATTGACCAAATCTGCGGTTAAAAATGTAAGAAAATAATTTTAATATAAAAAGCACAATGGAAACAAAAATTAACAATATAAGTAAACAAACATTAGGAAATATATATAATAATATAATAATAATAATAATAATATAATAATAAGCCTAGGTTAGGAGAAAAACATGAAGTTTAGACCATAAAAGCATGAAGCGAAAGTCAAATAGACAGGCGCGTGCGCCAAAAGGAAGAGCTGGGCACACTGACCACCGACCACCCGGCCACACGCGCTAAGTCGCATGGCACGGTATTTTGCCGTTGTACGGCCACACTAATCGGGGCCAACGGGTATAAAAAAAATGGAGGAACTGAGACAGATATTATCAGCATTCGTAAGGAACCTAGATCACACAGAGAAGATCAGGTGGAGGCTGGGAAAACTAACGGAGAAACACAGGAAGGAGAAAGGGTCGACGGAACAAAGCAAAACACCGACAGAGGAACTCAACACGATAGCAAACCAGATCGACATACTGATGAAGCAAATCAAAGCACCATCGTGGTCAGACGTAAAGACAACAGACATGACGGACAAAAAGGAACGAGTGAACACCAACAACCAATGGAGGAATGGGCCAAAGGCTACGGGATAGACAAAGACGAATCAGAGCGTCTTCATCCTGGAGGGAGTAGCAGTAGACTGGTGGAACACCACACCGATTTATATAAGTGTATGTGAGGAACTGAAGGAGGAGCTATTGGAATATTTCCTACCACCCAGATACCTGGAACAGGTAGAGAAACAAATTGCGCAGCTAATACGGAACTAACAAGAGAATATGCAATGAACCTCAGGAAGTTGATGATTTTTTTCTAATTTTAAACCAAACCAGGTTACAGGAGGAATATTACTGGGACTGGACTTCCTGGCGAAGACACAGAGAAGGATTCAATACGGCAATCTGGAATTGGACATCACATAAGCGGAGTTACCAGAAGAGGAGGAAACCAGGTAGAGCTCAATCGAAACGAAACCAACGGAGGAGGAGATTAACGAATTTCTACAAAAAAAAAAAAAAAAGGCAAGTATTCGAGGGAACGAAGGGAAATAAAAATATTACAACCCATAAGATTTACATGAAGGATGGTAGGCCAGTAAAACAAAGATACTACCCACGAAACTCAAAGCAGAATGCGATAATCAACGAACAAGTGGATGAATTGCTGGTATGGGATTAAAAGAACCATCATATAGCCCATACAGCGCGCCAGTGGTGTTGGTAAAAAAGAAAAAAAAAGAGTGGAGTATGTGTGTGGACTATCGGCTGCTGAACGAACTTACCGGAAGGGATGCTTATCCAGTACCAAGAATGGAATTTATCTTAAATCAGCTAAGAGAGGCAAAATTCATCAGCACGCTGGACCTAAAATCCGGGTATTGGCAGAAACCAATGGAGGATCACAGTCGACATACACAGCGTTCACGGCACCGTGACGGGTTTATTGTGGAAGAGCATTTGATACGGTCATAGGGCCAAAAATAGATGACATCGTGGTTATTGGAAGGAACAAAAAGAACACTCGGAGAAATTAAGGGAGGTATTCAGACGGCTACAAAACGCAAACCCAAAGATAAAGGAGGAAAAAAGCCATTTTTCCAAAACGAGTTAAAATACTTGGGACACATCGTGACCCACAAGGGCATCAGAACGGACCCAAAAAAGGTTGCATTCATACGGGAATTACCAAAACCGAAAAGCACAAAGGAGGTACACAGTTTCTTAGATATGGTATCATGGTACAGGAAATTCATCCCTGGATTCACCAAAAAAGCACGTGCACTACAAAAACTGGTAAAGAACGGCAAACAAATTCGAATGACAGACCCAACATCAAGAAGAGTTCGAACAGATAAGGGAAAGCTTAACGATAGCACCGGTACTGGCATGCCCGGACTTTACAAAACAGTCCAAACTGCAAACGGATGCAGGTGACTTGGGAATAGGAGCAGTACTAACCCAGGAGGATGCCGAAGGGGAACATGAGATCTCGTACGCAAGCAGAAAGTTGAGTAAGGAAGAACAAAATTATAGTGTAGCGTAAGAGACCTGCAACCATGGAAACTGTCGCCGCCGAAATCTGTTACAATTGACTGATCCAATGAGCCCGATATACTTTAGTGGGTTAAAGTTCTAATCAGCAGATGAGTGGCTGGAATAGTACCGTTCAACATATGCTTTAAGCAGGGACTGAAGAGAACCGGTACCGGTACCGAAACCGGAACCGGAATCCGAACGAAACCGAAATTTTAATTTTCGATGGAACCGAACTGGAACCTGAACCGATTATTTGGCATACTGTGGAACCGAAACCGGAACCGAAACCGATATTTTTTTTTTGAGAATGAGTCTCGGATTTTAAATCTACATTTCTACTCGATTATACATTAAAAAATGGAACCGATACTGGAACCGGAACCGATTTGTAATATTTTTTAGGAACCGGAACCGAAACCGGAATCGTTTTGCGATTTTTCTTAGGAACCGAAATTGGAACCGGAACCGCAAACAGATTTTTATAAGAACCGAAACCGGAATCGGAACCGGTATTCCAATCGGTTTCAGTCCCTGGCTTTAAGCGCACTTGTCGGGTACGCGAGCACTTGCTTCGCCCAGGTTTATTCAGTACAGCATTAGCTACCGTCTGCTACGATTATTTTTAAAGCGGTTCCCTTATTTCTTTGTCTCACGGCTATATGTAACGCCATACATCCAGCAGTTATATACTGAATAATAGATTGGATATATGTTAACCTGCGAGTTCTATTAGCAACGGGACGTGCTAAGTAAAGTCGAAGTCAACATACTTTAAAAATAATAGTAATAAATTACGTAACTAATCACGCGGATCACGTGGTGCCCGACTTAATAGTACATTAGCCCCGTCCAAGTGAAAATAACAATATTCGGGGAACTGCCCGCCATACAAACATACCTATCAAGTGGAGTGTACCATTGCCTGCACAGGAGGATTGTGATCAAATGGTTCAGTGCGGCAAATGCCACTCCTGGTACCACAGCGAGTGCGTGGGCGTTGATGATGATCACAGCTGGCAATGTGGTTGCGAGAATATAATACGCGACTTCATCACAGAAGTGGTGCCAACGATGCCGATGTCATCCCACAAACCTTAGGCCTCCTCATCACTGACACAAGGAAACGAATTGGCGAAACTTCCATACAACCCGTCATTTCAAGCTTCGCCTCTGGAACACATTAACAAAAATACACAGTACGCGTCGACGTCGGTCACGACCACTAGCATGGCAATATGTGTCATGTCAGAGATAGGTGAAAAGCACGCTCAAACGCCATGCCGTTTATCGAACCTAACCTCACATGGTCCGGCCCCGGTGTCGCAACAGCTGATCAGGTCAAAGGAAGTCGAAGCCGCAGGGCGCTTATAAGTGGGACCAGGCAAAGCCAACAAAATCATGCTGACCTCTGGCATACCAACACCTTCGCAGATTGCCGCTTGTCAAGCGATCGCAAGGAAGCTGCCAACAAGCTTGGCCATTATTTTATAGCAGTTTTCAAACTAGCACAGAGATCGCCGGCTACACCAACGCGGAGAACCTCATGCGCCTTCAGTCAAGCGTAAGAGGTAAGGCCCGAGAACTAGTACAAAGTAAATTACTATTACCAGCGATGGTCCCCGAAATCATACAGACCCTTCAAATGTGTTTCGCCCGACCAGAGCATGTACTTCAAACAATGCTTGGCATAAACTGCGCACCATGGCATAAACTGCGCACCATGTATCGCACACTTTATACGAGGCAGAAACGCTGATAGGTTCCAACAGCAATATCCCGCCGCCACACAAGCCGAGAAAAATTACCATTACGTCTACGACTTTATCTACAGCGGCAATGACAATAAGGAGGTGATAGAAATCGCCACAGAAGTTCGCCATATTCACGCCTCAGGGAGGTTCTATATTCGCAACTGGGCATCGAACTTGAAGACTATGCTTAGCGAACTAGGCGGAGCACCATAGTCAACGGAGGTCGAAATCACCACCGCCGAGAAAGCCCTCGGCCTATACTGGATCCCGGAAACGGACGACCTAACGTTTATCTTCAAATTCTCCCGTCTGAAACGCGACATATGGACAGAAAACGATGCACCCTCGAAGCGGGAACTCCTCCAAGTACTTATGTCAATGTACGACCCCCTCGGCATCATCGCCTGCTACACTATAGAGCTGACCCCACCGACTGGGACGACTGCATCTTAGAAGGAGTTCTCCCAAGATGGAAGCGCTGGAAGCAGGCATTAACCCTAATCGCCACAGTTAAGATTCCGCGATGCTTCTTCAGAACCAACGAGGACATCCATGACGTGCAGCTCCACACCTTCGTAGACGCGAGTGAACTCGCATATGCAGCAGTCTCGTATCTTCGCATCCACCAAGGCAACTCTGTTTATCTTAGCCTACTAGCAGCCAAAACTAAAGTTGCCCCGCTAAGCCCGCTGTCCATTACCCGCATGGAATTACAGGCAGCAGTCACTGGGGCCAAGCTTAGCCAGCTAATTCAAACAAATTCTCGGCTATCAGTTAACTCCCATTACTTCTGGACGGACTCCAAAACAGTTCTCAAATGGCTGCGAATGGACCCACGCAAGTTCCAGCAGTAATTCATCGAGTAGGAAAAGTGTTGAAGCTCACCAATGTCGACCAATGGTACTGGGTGCCATCGGACTCAAACCCAGCTGACATCGCCACTAACACTGCAATTTTTACTTCCATGCATACATGGTTTGATGGCCCGGAGTACCTTCTCCAGGAACGCTTTCGTTGGCTCACCTGTACCGACCTAGAAGCCCCAACTAACATCGAAGTGAAGCAGGTGTTTTTCGTCGCTACTAAGCCACTGGAACCCAATGTGAACGTAGAACACTTTTCCGACTGGCGGAGGCTATATCGAGCAAAAAGCTGAAAGCAACAGCGCGGAAAACGCCTCCGATTACGAGCATTAACGCCGAGATGTTACGTCGCACTTAAACAACACTGATACGCTACGCGCAATTATAAGAAATATGTTTGCTCTCCAAAAAATTTGTCTTAATGTATTTCTAGAGAACCAGCTGCTACGAATCCGAGGGCGAGCTGAAAACTTGTGCCCCCAACAGCAAATACTCCCTTAAGGACATGACGTAACACGCCTAATTGTCAACTGGTATCACCGTCAGATGCACCACACCATGCGCGAGGCCTGCATCAAAAGGATTCGTGGCATTTATTATATACCACGCTTACGAGTTTTATATAAGTCAGTCCGACGAGCATGCTAACGCTGCAGAAACGATAGCTTATTGCCGCTTATCAACGCCCATTTACCTACGTTGGATTGGATTACTTTGGCCCAATTCCCGTGACTGTTGGCAGGAGCAAGGAGAAACGATGGGGAGTAAACTTCACCTGTCTCACTGTCAGAGCAGTGCATTTAGAAATAGCTCACTCCCTAGACGCCTCGTCCTGCATTATGTATATCCGCAACTTCTTCAACCGCCGCGGGACACCTAGAGAAATATTCACGGACAACGGCACTAATTTTAAAGCTTCCGAGAAGGTGATCTGCGAGGAGCTTCAAAGGGTTAACTTCGACGAAGTGTACGGATTTTTCGCCACAATTAAGTGGAACTTCAACCCGCCAGCAGCGCCCCATATGGGGGGAGCGTGGGAGCGCCTTATAGGCTTCATAAAAAGGGTCCTGTCCGCCATCTGCCCAGCGATGAATTTTACTAGGGAGAGTCTACAAAGCGCACTCTGGGAGATCGAATTTATAATAAACTCAAGGCCGGACACCAACGACGATGAAGCCATCACACCCAACCATTTACTACTGGGGTCGGCAAGCGGACATAAGCCCATCTTCGACAACAACCTCTCGGTTCGATGCATGTGGCAATCTGCTCAACTATTCGCCGACCATTTCTGGAAACGATGGGTCAGGGAGTACGTTCCCGACTTAGCTCGCCGAGGAAAATGGTACGTCAAACAGCCACCCCTAACGATTGGCAGCGTCTTCCTCATAGTGGACGAGGACTTACCACGGAACACGTGGCCGAAAGGAATAGTCACCGATTTGGCCTTAGCTATAGTAAGTAAGAAGCGCTTCAATTAAGACTGCCCACGGCATCTTACGACGACCCGTAGCGAAGCTGGCTGTATTGAACGTCGGCAAGATTGAGGGTAACCCAGACCCAGAAGAGCCAAGTTTACCGGGGGAGAATGTCGCCGCCGAAATCTGTTACAATAGACAGATCCAATGAGCCCAATATACTTTAATGGGTTAATGTTCCAATCAGCAGATGAGTGGCTGGAATTGTACCATTCAACATATGCTTTAAGCGCACTTGTCGGGTACGCGAGCACTTGCTTCGCCCAGGTTTATTCAGTACAGCATTAGCCACCGACTGCTACGATTATTTTTAAAGCGGTTCCCTTATTTCTTTGTCTCACGGCTATATGTAACGCCATACAGTTAGCAGTTATATACTGAATAATAAATTGTATATATGTTATCCTGCGAGTTTTATTAGGAACGGGACGTGCTAAGTAAAGTCGAAGACAGGGTGGCGCTGGCCTCAACAGAAACTATGCATCTCGAAGAGCGAAATTCAAACGGTGCTCCAAGAAAACCACTGCAACACAACGGTGGGACACCTGGGAATAATCAAGACTTTGAAATGGATTAAGTAGAGATGTTCTTGGCCCAGAATGCGGATGAACATCAACAAATTCTTAAAGGCTTGCGAGAGCTGCCAAAGATACAAGTTATCTCAACAAAAATCCGCGGGTAAAATGCTAACTAGGATCACCGAAGCACCATGGGAAACCTTATGCGTAGACTTCGTCGGACCACTACCACGCACAAAGCATGGAAACACCACACTAGTAGTGATAGTCGATAAATTCTCGAAATGGACCGAAGTAGTAGCGGTAAGGCAGGCAACGGCAGAGGCCTTCCTAAAACTATTTCGGGAAAGGTTAATCGCAAGAGTTATAGCACCAAAGACACTGATATCCGACAATGGGGTCCAGTTTATTGGAAAGAAAACAAAGACTGCCATGGAACAGTGGGGAATCCAGCAACAATTCACCGCACCATATACGCCACAACAGAACCCAACCGAAAGGACGAACCGAACCATCAACACCATAATATCACAAATGCAGGGGAAGAACAAACCAGGTGAGACGAGAATCTACCAGAGCTAATTCTAGCATATAACAGCAGCACATCCGAGTTAACGGGATTGAGTCCAGCACAATTACTGTATGGAAGGAATCTCCGTCATCCGGAAGCTCTATTCGACAAGGTTACTAAAGGATCGGGACTATCAACAGAAGGGATCAGAAGTGAAGCAATCAAGAATATGTAAGAGGCTGCGGAAACACAAAAATCCCATTACGATCTACGAAAGAGAGAATGGCAGGGCAGCTAGTCTGGTGCAAAACATGTTACCTATCAAACGCCGCGCAAGTTTATCGCGAAACTAGCGCCAAAATACGTCGGGCCGTGGATAGAAGATAGTGATAGTTAGACTAAAATATCCAAAAACCAAGAAATCGAAACGTGCATATAACATATTGGCGATTTGAAAATATATATTCAATCTAACAAGGCACTAAAAGACCTTGATAATTCAGAGGGAGCGGGTAACTCATGTAACTTCTTAATCGTTTCAGGACACAAAAAATTCCAAGAGTAGAGCAAAATTTCAAGAAGGACTGCAAGCGGCTGCAGCAGGCAAAAATGGTAGCACAACTGATAGCGGCCAGGCCAGCGGGGGTGGGAGTGCGGGTACGGACAGCCAACTCGTCTTAAACCACCGATGTGCAGACTGGCGGGCCACGAAAACAGAGGCACGATCACGAAGGATGGCCATCTGGAACCACGACCACCGGTGCAACCATCCGCAGCACGACCAGTACTGGGAAGAGCGAGAGTGGCACACGTCCTTAAAAAACCCCCCGGAGTAACATACAGCGGCCAGACGTAAAGTGTAGAATTGTCCTTTTGAAGTTGAATTGAATAGACCATTCGGTTTGATCGTCTTTTATTGAATGTTCTTTAGTTCTCTTAAACTGAGGCTTGCTAGCTGTCGGCACAGTGGCAGAGCAGCCGTTTTATATATAATTGACTACCGCCAAATCAATAAGAAAATCTTATCCGATAAATTTCAATTACCAAGAATAAACGATATTCTTGAACACCCAGACAAAGATAAATACTTTTAAAGTTTAGATTTGATGTTAGAATTTCACCAAACACAATTCAAAAAAAAACTGCCGGAACATTTTTTCTACGAGCAATGGCTCTTATCGTTTCACGCGATTACCTTAGGGCTTAAAATAGCGTTAAATTCCTTTAAAAAATGGTGACTAATACATTTTCATGTATCGAACCTTCAGAGGAATCCCTATAAATGGAATACCTAATTGTCAGATTAAAAATCTTACAAACGTTTTTGTCTTATGCAGAGTGCTAATTTTTCAGACACAAGTGTACTGACAAAGGTATTCTATTAGACAAAAATAAATATGATGCCATAAAAAATACCCAGCCCAAACGGACCCAGATAGCACTAGATAGATCGTTGCATTCTGCAATTATTACCAGAAGCATACGCATCACGTTCATTCACCAAGGGTGAAAGCAATAAAAATTTGACAGAGCAAGAATTAGCAGCCATTCCATTTATACCATATATCTACGGAAAACACATCACAGTAAAAACAGACCATAGACCACTAACAAATCTATTTTCCAGGACTAACCCAAGTTCAAAATTAAGCAGAATGAGACTTGACTTGAGAGAAATACGAATTTACTGTTAAATATCTTACGGAAATAGACAAGCATATCGCAGATGCATTATATCTTATATATAACAATACTGTCGCGGACGGTGAAAGACCAATGGACCAGGCAAACCCCTTCGCAAAAAGCACAGCGATGGCCAGATCGCTAACGGTGCAGGAGCAGCATAAGGTTGAACAGCAGCCAAAACAAGCGGAGGCAATCACGTCCCTGGAGGACATTATTGCGAAAATAGGCCTCGCCGTGAATGGCCTCTCCCTTCTGTTTAAGGACCACAGGGTCGTCAAACAGCCGATGCGCGATCTCCTAACAGAGCTGGTAGAGCTGCATAAAACGGCAGTGGCCTCCATCAAGCAGGAGGAAGCCACAGGAAAGGAGTGCAGGGAAAGTGCCACGCAAACCACACCGAGAGCCGAACAGCGTGACAAGCTGTGTGGAAAAGAAAGGATAGTAGCGACACCAAAAAGGGCAGAAGAGCCAGCAGCAGGCCAAAAATGTACGCCACCAATGAAGAGGGTACATCGGGAACGGATACATGAGAAGCGACACGAAGATTTCCAGCAAGTAGCCGACAGAAACCCTAAGGGAAATTCCAAAAGGCAGCTCAGGGCCAGACCAGACGCCATCGTGGTTGCAAGAGTCGGGGAGATTACCTACGCGGAACTTCTCAAGGCCGTTAAAGGAGACTCCACGTTAAAACAGTGGGGACGTACAGACCATCCGTAAGACGGCCAAGGGAGAACTTTTGCTGCAGCTGAAGAAGTCTCCAGACCACAGCGCGGAGGAGGTTAAAAAGGCAGTCGGAAACGCTCTCGGGGTTAAAGCAGTTGTAAGGGCCCTGACCGAGCAAACAAGACTTGAGGTCATGGACTTAGACGAAGTCACAACCAAGGAGGAGATAGTGGAGGCTCTAAACAGTAAGCTAGGCGATACCCCTCTTTCGGAGGAGGCCGTAAAGTCGCTGAGAGCCACCAGAAACGGCCTGCAGATAGCCACACTAATGTTGCCAACACCCACAGCGAACAAGCTGGTAAACTTGGGGAAAATAAGGATTGGATGGGTGATCTGCCGGATTAAACCCATTTTTTCGCCAAAACGCTGCTATAAGTGTCTCGCGTTCGGCCATATCTCGTCGAACTGCACGGAAAAAACGGATTTGCGCGGAGCATGTTTCAAGTGTGGTGGAAAAGACCACGAGGCCAGAAGCTGCAATAGGGACCCACATTGCCTACTCTGCGCGCAGAAAAGAGATCTTCCAACAAACCACGCGTCTGGGAGCTTTAAATGCCCAGCGTATGTCGAGGCGGTAAAATCTCAACAAAGATGCTAAGGGTCATGCAGCTAAACCTCAACCACTGCAGGGTGGCCCAGGACCTTCTCACCCAAACAATTTCCGAGCTCAAAATAGACCTGGCAATTCTGAGCGAACCCTATAAAGCAATTAGATCCAACACGTGGGTCACGGATCAATTGGAAAAACCAGCAATCTGGACATGTGGTCAACCGGCTCAACATCTAGCATGCGTGAAAGCATCAAAAGGCTACGTAAGGGCGAAGCTAAAAGACCTTTGGATTTTTGGACATGTGGGCAACCGGCTCAACATCTAGCATGCGTGAAAGCATCAAAAGGCTACGTAAGGGCGAAGCTAAAAGACCTTTGGACTTTTAGCTGCTACTTTCCACCCAGCTAGACACTAGAGGAGTTTAGCGAGACGATAGACAGCGTGGCAATCGACATAAGAGCACACTCGCCTGCGATTGTTGCCGGGGACTTCAATGCGTGGTCAACGGAGTGGGAGTCAGCCTCAACAAACGCCAGAGGAAGAGTGGTCACTGAGACGTTCGCATCGCTGGACGTTCTCCTACAAAACAGGGGTTCTACCCGTACATTTAGGAGAGCGGGAGCGCAGTCCATAATCGACCTCACCTACTTAAGCGCAAGCTTGGCGGCGACGGCGACCTGGGAAATTAGCGAGACCTACACGGCGAGCGACCATAGTGCAATTATAAGCACCATCCGCATGAGAAGAACCGCCACACCGACAATTACTCGAGGACACTACAAAGAAAATACGCTCGACATACCAGCATTTAGAGCGGCCCTAGAGGGGATGGAATTAGCGGAAAACGAACGGGCATTGATGGCAAAGGTCAAGGAAGCCTGCGACGCCAGCATGCAGCGCAGTAAAAGCTTCAAGGGGCGCAAGCCAGTCTGCTGGTGGAACCAAGCGATTGAGGAGGCACGCCGCTAATACATAAGCGCTAGGAGAGCCTCCCATAGGACCCGCGGAACCGAAGCCTTCCATATACTCAGGGAAGTTTTCACCCAAAAGAGGAAGATCCTAAAGCGGAAAATAAAAAGCAGCAAAAGGCGGTGCTTCCTGCAACTCTGCGATGAAGCAGAAAACGACTTGTGGGGAAAGGCCTACAAGGTGGTAATGAAAAAAACCAACGCCGTTAAAAACGTGACCCCAACAGGCTCCGAGAAACTGGGAGAGATTATAAGGCTCCTTTTCCCAGTGCTGAAACGAGGCAAGCGGAAGCGTTTGGTGTCCCGGACCACCAGATACCGCCGGTTACCCTACAGGAGCTGGTCAACATAGCCCAGAAGGTACCAAACAACAAGGCACCAGGGCCAGATGGGATCCCAAATCGGGCACTCAAAATTGCCATCAGCATGTACCCGAGCACCTTTGCCAGTGCATAGACTAAGTGCCTGGCCCAAGCCTGCTTCCCAGAAGAGTGGAAACAGCAAAAGCTGGTGCTTATCCCAAAGCCAGGAAAAGACAAGGATGAACCGTCGGCTTATAGGCCCATTTGCCTACTAGACACGGCCGGCAAAATATTGGAAAGTATTGTCAGTGCAAGACTCGGAGAGGCAATAGAGGTTGCCGGAGGGCTCTCAGAAAGTCAGTATGGCTTTAGAAAGGCTCGCTCAACCCTAGATGCACTAGAAGCCGTGGACCGCATAGCCAGGCAGGCCATAGAAGGCAAAAGGTGGCTGGGAGGAAACAAACAATACTGTTTTGTGGCAACTCTGGACATCAAAAACGCCTTCAGCATCCTGGAGCAGAATAATGGCCTCACTCGGGATGCTGAACATCCCAAAGTACTTGCAGGCGATCGTTAGCGACTACCTGAGCGACAGGTGGCTCCACTATGACACGGACGAAGGACCTCAACGCTACAAAATCACAGGAGGAGTGCCACAAGGGTCCGTCTTAGGCCCATTATTGTGGAACACCATGTACGATGGTATCCTGCGACTAAACTTCCAGCAGGGCGTAAACGTTGTTGGCTTCGCGGACGACGTAAACGGTTATAGTGGTCAAAAAGTCCATAGCTGAGGTAGAAAGCTCTACAAACGCAGCAATCAGTATGATAAGTGAGTGGCTACAAATCGTAGGACTTGAACTGGCTGAGCAGAAAACCGAGGCGGTACTCATCGGCAGCAGGAAAAAAGTGGAAACGGCACGAATCACAGTGGGCGGAGCCCAAGTGGAGACGAAAGGGCTATAAAATACCTAGGTGTCATGCTGGACACCAGGCTGTCCTACAGGGAGCACCTGCAGGCGACTCATAAGAGGGCTCACGGAGTCACGATGGCAGTGTGAATGATGCTTAACCATAGAGGCCCAAAATCCACGAGCAGGAAGCTACTGTTTAACGTAGCAAAGACGTCCATAATGTATGCACACCAATATGGGCCGAGGCGACAACAAAAATGAGCTACATAAAGGGTATAGAGTCGGACTACAGAATAGGAGCTCTTAGGGTAGCCTCCGCCTTCCGCACGGTCGCGGCCATTCTGGTCATCAGTGGTATAACACCAGTCAAGCTCGCAGTTGTTGAAGCCAAGGAGAACTTTGAAGCGAGAAAATTAGCTGACACACAGGCGGACCACCGCTTGGCAAAACTAAGGTCAAGAACAAAGTCCCTTGAAAACTGGCAGCCAAGATGGGATAGGGCAGAAACCGGCCGGTGGACGCACCGACTCATCCCCAATATAGCGGCTTGGGTAAACAGACCACACGGCGAACTAACGTTCCATCTGACACAGGTGCTGAGCGGACATGGATGCTTTAAGGAGTATTTACATCGCTTCGGACACGAGACAAGCCAAATCTGCGATACCTGCGGAACAGTGGAAAATGCCGAACACGCACTAACCACATGTGTCAGGTTCGGAGAAGAGCGCCGAAGAGCTGAACAAATTCTGGGGACCCCGATCACAGCGGAGGGACTTGTTCCTAGTATGCTGGAGAGTCAGGATAACTGGACAGCTGTATGCAGTCTGGCTGCGGAAGTCACGACGGAACTGAGGCGGCTGGAACGCATAAGGAACGAGAGGTCCTAAACAGGCCAGCCAGCCTTGCGAAGCAATGCTTCACGGCAAGCCTGGATATCATATGTATATTTATTTATTTTGTCTATATATGTAATTTATGAATACAAAAAAATATATATATATAACAATCCAAGACATACAAAATATTCAAAAGGATAATAAGATTCTAAAAGTCACTACCAGAAATCAAAGTAGACAAAAATCCTGCGCAGGAAAAAAACAAATAGAATTTCCTAAGGAATCACAGAAAAAGCTTATAAGCCTAACGTTTACAACGCCAACAAAATCTGCTAACTCAAAGTGGCATCTTGGGCAAATATATTTTAATTAATAGTCAAACTATATAATTATAATAATAATAATAATAATAATGTATTTTTCTGAATGGACATTATCTCGAGAGTCCAAATAAAGACATGCCATAGTGTGTAAATTTATTTATTTTGCATTTTTTATATTCGAGAAGAATAATGTGTTAAAATCTTAGATCGATTCGAGTAAAACTTCCGAACTTATGGGCAGTTGAACGTTGGTAAGTAAACGCGTTTTATATTGAATTTTTGGGTGTCCAAAACTTTGAAAAGCTCTTCTGAAAAGTGGCCATTTCAAAGTCGGTGTACACGATCCTTCAAAATCTTTCGAACGGATCGTTTTGAGATTTTGCACAGTATTTCTCTACTAGATTCCTCAGGTAACGCTGCCGAGTTTATTTTTTTAATGTATTATTTTTAGAGCAGCAAATAACTCTACTTTTTGGGCGAAAATCTTGGTTTTTTACTTTCTAGTGCCTCCAAAAATCGAAAAAAAAAATAAAAACTTGACAGAGTTACCTGAGGAATCCTGTCCTTTAACTAATGCAATTTGATGTTTTCAATTCAGATAACTCTGTGACCAGTTATCTTGTACACCGCAAAATGTGTTTTCTTCAAGGCGCTGCCGGAGATTGCCTGTTTCTCACTGAATTTTTTAATATTTTTGGGTCAATTCATGAATTCACACATGTTGTTTAAATGTTGCCCTATCACATGCAAAAACCAAAATTGAGCTGAGAAAAGTTTTTAAGAAATGACCGATTTTGCACCGAATGGTATAGTTTATTCGGTGCAAAATCGGTCATTTTGCTTAAACGAATATAAAATTTAACTTTCGTTGGCAATGCAGCCATACGCGTTCGAAATACGCTATCGTAAAGGAAAGCTCAATGTCGTTGCAGATGCACTATCCAGAATGCCAGAAGAAGAAGCTCACGGAGCCGAGCTCGAAGAAGACCTCTGGATTAAACAGAAACTCCTAGACTTGGAAAGAAATCCCGAAACATGGCCAGATTGCGCGATAATCAACGGAAAACTATACAGACATCTACCGTCATGGGCTGCAGACGAGGACACACAGCCATGGAAACTATGCGTAGCGAGGAGTCAAAGAGCACGAGTACTACGAGAAAACCACAGCGAGGCAACAACAGAACACCTAGGCGTCAGAAAAACAAAATACCGGATAATGGCAACATACTACTGGCAAGGGATGCACAGAGACATACAGCAGCACGTACGAAGCTGCGAAACATGTCAACGGTATAAGACATCACAACAACAAGCAGCTGGGAAAATGTTGTCACAGATCGCGAAAACACCCTGTGAAACCTTGTGCATAGACTTTGTGGGGCCACTACCACGGTCTAGCCACGGTAATAACATGTTATTAGTAATGTTCGATAAATTCACGAAGTGTGTGGAGATAGTAGCCGTCCGGAAAGCGACCACGGAAATCGTATTAAAGGTCCTCAGGGAACAAATCATATCACGGTTTGGAACTCCAAAAACCTAATCTCAGACAATGGAGTACAATTCACAAGCAACAAGTTCAAGGCACAACTACAGAAATGGGGGATTGCTCACCAACTAACAGCCCCATACACCCCTCAGGAAAACCCAGCAGAAAGGGCAAACCGCTCGATAAAAACAATGATAGCCCAATTCTCTGTAATAACACATCTTGATTAACACCTGATTTGCTCAAGTAGAGCACCCGTTACCCGCTTTTTTTGGGATCATTAGAAATAATTTGTCAATACACGAAAACAAGGTCCATCCTTGTGTGGCGTGTTCAATAAAACTATAAAAAAAAGCCCAATTCTCAGGAACAGAGCACACAAGATGGGACGACTGGCTACCTGAAATCTCGCTAGCAATCAACAGTAGCAGATCGGAATCAACAGGGTATAGCCCGGCATATCTACTATACGGACGGGAAATTAGACTACCAGGAAGCCTGTTTGGCGAAAACACTCAAGGATCCGGAATCATAGAGGAGACCGTGGAGGCACGATGGGAAAGGATAATGGATACAAGGAAACTAGCACACCTAAACATGGGAAAGGCAGCACAGGATCAAGCTAGATCATACAACCTCCGGAAAAGGGACTGGAGACCCAAAATAGGAGAGCTAGTATGGGAAAGACAACACCCCTTGTCAAAAGCAGCAACCGGATTCGCGGCCAAGCTAGCACCAAAATACGAAGGTCCATTCAAAGTAACAGGCTTCATATCAGCGGTGATTGCAACAATAAAACACACGGTGACCGGGAAGACGCACAGAGCCTACATAAACGAACTAAAACCCCATGTATAAAACCTCGACTAACAAGCATGCGTAACCCCAAAAACAACAAGCTAAAACTATACGCACATTTTTCAGAATTAACAACAAACTGTGACGACCCAGCGTCACAAACAATAAAAGAATATTCCAAAAACAACACACAATGATCTTTTATTCTCCCTACGCTACACCACATTCAAAACACGCGCCAAAATCGCGCACTTTCAAAACGCGCGCCCAAAAACATTAAACCGGTCACACTAATATACCGATAGTCGACTACCATCGCTATATTTCGTGACCCGAGAACGAGTTATCGAGATCGGGATTCTCGTCATCGACCACTCTGGGCACACTCAACGGGGCCTATATAAGCAGAGGCAAGACCCCAGATGAGTCACTTGCGTTCCGACGATCTTCGAGGAAACATCAGCAACAAGGTAAGTGTTCTGGTAGATAGTCTTGGTAGTAGTAGTGGATCCGTAAGAACGCGGTTTATAAATCGGTTCTACGACCTGGACAGGATCACTGGCGTCCCGGTGTGGTTTCCAAGAATTTAGCCCAGACCCAGTCGTGATCACTGAGGCGGCCCGGTTTTCGTAATACAGGCCCACCTCAGTAAGTTCCCCCAGAAGTCACGTTTCCGGCTCCCGACCCGGAAAGTGCAGTGCATCACTCGGCCCCCGCAGCGCCGACACTCGCAGCAAGCAATTCATCACTCGGCTCACCCGCAACGCCGACACTAGCAGAAAGCAGTGCATCACTCGGCTCACCCGCAGCGCCGACACTCACAGCAAGCAGTGCATCAATCGGCCCCCGCCGCGCCGACACTCACAGCAAGCATTGCATGACTCGGCTCACCCGCAACGCCGACACTCGCAGTAAGCAGTGCATCACTCGGCGCACACGCAACGCCGACACTCGCAGCAAGCAGTGCATCACTCGGCTCACCCGCAACGCCGACACTCGCAGCAAGCAGTGCATCACTCGGCTCATCCGCAGCGCCGACACTCGCAGTAAGCAGTGCATCACTCGGCGCATCCGCAGCGCCGACACTAGCAGCAAGAGGCTCACCACTCGGCCCTTTCGCAACACCGAAGCTCGCTCACCGGATCACGACATCAAGCAGTTCATCACTCGGCCCTTCCGAATTGCCGAATCAACAGAACAAGCAGTCCCCACGCATCTACACACAACTATACGATTATACGATTACTTGAAATACACGTCTCTAGTTTTACCCATTTGTGTCATTATTGGGGAAAGGGAGGTAAATCGATCTATAGAGGAATCAATATAAATATCTGTCACGAACCCTGACCACGACGAGCTATACCGCCTCCCAAAACAGGGTCGTTACAGTGGCGCCCAAGCAGATTAAAAAACAAACAGATAGAAACCCAAAATACCAGCAAAGATCGTTTACCCTCTTCCTCAACACAGCGCGGATTAAAAATGGAAGACAAACTGACTCGAAGCTGGATCAACTATTGCAACAAGACCCAACTGGAAATCTATCTGAGGGAATTCGACATCAAGCCAGAAACGCGGTGCGAGGACATGCGGAAACAAATGTCGGAGTTAATCAAGAACGGTGCCCACAGCGAAGAAACCACCAAACGTCTCCAAGACCTAGCACAGAAGCACGCGAGAACACCATCACCAGCACCCGACGGAATGGAAAAAAACCGGAACTTGCTACAGATACCAGACAAACAAGAGACAAGCAACGGAAAACCCGCACCCGAGCCCAGAAAGACCGACAAAGTGGCCACAATGGGAGTAATACGAAGCTGGGGAGAATTTTACGACGGCACGGGCGACCCGACAGAATTCATTTCTAGAATGGAAGAGCTGGCAAAGGCCTATGGGATAGAGCTCGACCACGCAGCAGGAGCCATGGTAAGAAACCAATGGAGACCCCAGGAACAACCACAAACACTGAACCGAGGAATCACAAGATCATTCAGCATGAATAATAGATGTTCAAGGTGCAAAGAAGAAGGGCACATAGGACAGCAGTGCAACAACACACCAAGAATATATTGCTGGATATGCGGACATGATGGAATACGCACAATCCATTGCTGTCGACGGAATGAAACGGCGGGAAACGCCAGAGGCCCATGGGATCAGAGCGGGCACCCAGGGCAAACACCACACCCGCAACAGCAATAAACTTCAACGGCCGACGACTGATTGCACAAGTGAATATAGGCAACACAAGAGTTCGCGGGGCCATAGACACGGGTGCAACAAGAAGTTTCATCGCCAGGAAACTAGCCAACAACATTGCAAGGGGATAAGGAAGCAAGTAACCGAAGCCATTAGACTAGCAGACGGGACAAACAGAAAAGTCACAGAGGCACTAGAAGTACCAATACGTCTCGGGAACCAAACAAGCACGATGACGCTGCTAATCCTCGCAGAAGTAATCGGCGACCTTTTACTGGGGATAGACTTCTTGGAACAATGTAACGCGACACTACAATGCGGAGGCATCACAGCAAGAATGCACAGAAAAAAAGAAACAAAAACAGAAAATGGAAGAGTCACGGCATCGGATCACTAGCGACAGGCGATTTAACAGATGCAGAGATCCAAGAAACCCTCAAAAAGGAATTGGATATGATGAGTCAAATCAAGGGAGTTAGCCACATTGCCACGCATAAGATCTTTATGAAGCACGATCGCCCAATTAAACAGAGGTATTACCCTCGAAACCCGGCCATGCAAGCAATAATAAACAAACAAGTGGACGACCTCCTAGCTCAGGATCTCATCGAACCCTCACATTCCGCTTACAGCTCGCCAGTAGTAATCGTAGAAAAGAAAAACAAAGAATGGAGACTTTGCATAAACTACAGGCAGCTGAACGAGCACTCAGAACGAGACGCATACCCGGTACCCCGAATGGATCACATACTCAACCAACTACGGGAGGCCAAGTATATAAGTACACTCGACTTAAAAAGTGGCTACTGGCAAATACCAATGGATAAAGGGAGCAAACAGTACACCGCTTTCACCGTGCCAGGTCGCGGACTGTTTCAGAGGAAGGTAATGCCTTTCGGCCTACACACAGCACCAGCCACGTTTCAAAGAGCCCTGGACTCAGTCATAGGACCGGAGATGGAACCCTTTGCATTCGCATACCTTGATGATATAGCGGTCATCGGGCGCACCAAAAGGGAACACCTAGAAAAACTACAGGAAGTAATGAGCAGACTACGAAAGGCAAACTTGAGGATAAACACAGAAAAATGCCACTTCTTCAAGGAAGAACTAAACTACCTAGGCCATGTGGTGAGCGTGAGGGGGATACACACTGACCCGGGAAAGATAGCCGCAATCCTAGACATGCCAAACCCACAAACAACAAAGCAAGTACACAGCTTTCTGGGAGTAGCGTCATGGTACAGAAGGTTCGTCCCGAACTTCACGGAACTGGCACAACCATTGTACAACTTAGTCAAAAAAGACACAAAGTTTAAGTGGAGCGAAGAGACAGAAAAAGCAATGCAAAACCTAAAAAAAGCACTAACGGAAGCACCGGTACTGACTTGCCCGGATTTTGGGAAAACGTTTATACTTCAAACAGACGCCAGCAACTGCGGATTAGGAGCGGTCCTGACCCAAGAGGACGAAAACGGTGAGCACGTAATATCATACGCCAGTCGGAAGCTCACAAAAACAGAGCAAAACTACTCAGCGACCGAAAAAGAATGCCTGGCAATCCACTGGGGCATCCAGAAAATGAGGATGTACTTGGAAGGATATCACTTTATAGTCATCACTGATCATCAGGCGCTAAAATGGCTAAACTCGATAGAGAGCCCGTCAGGACGGATTGCCAGATGGGCGTTGGCAATGCAGCCATACTCGTTCGAAATACGCTATCGTAAAGGAAAGCTCAATGTCGTTGCAGATGCACTATCCAGAATGCCAGAAGAAGAAGCTCACGGAGCCGAGCTCGAAGAAGACCTCTGGATTAAACAGAAACTCCTAGACTTGGAAAGAAATCCCGAAACATGGCCAGATTGCGCGATAATCAACGGAAAACTATACAGACATCTACCGTCATGGGCTGCAGACGAGGACACACAGCCATGGAAACTATGCGTAGCGAGGGAGTCAAAGAGCACGAGTACTACGAGAAAACCACAGCGAGGCAACAACAGAACACCTAGGCGTCAGAAAAACAAAATACCGGATAATGGCAACATACTACTGGCAAGGGATGCACAGAGACATACAGCAGCACGTACGAAGCTGCGAAACATGTCAACGGTATAAGACATCACAACAACAAGCAGCTGGGAAAATGTTGTCACAGATCGCGAAAACACCCTGTGAAACCTTGTGCATAGACTTTGTGGGGCCACTACCACGGTCTAGCCACGGTAATAACATGTTATTAGTAATGTTCGATAAATTCACGAAGTGGGTGGAGATAGCAGCCGTCCGGAAAGCGACCACGGAAATCGTATTAAAGGTCCTCAGGGAACAAATCATATCACGGTTTGGAACTCCAAAAAACCTAATCTCAGACAATGGAGTACAATTCACAAGCAACAAGTTCAAGGCACAACTACAGAAATGGGGGGTTTGCTCACCAACTAACAGCCCCATACACCCCTCAGGAAAACCCAGCAGAAAGGGCAAACCGCTCGATAAAAACAATGATAGCCCAATTCTCAGGAACAGAGCACACAAGATGGGACGACTGGCTACCTGAAATCTCGCTAGCAATCAACAGTAGCAGATCGGAATCAACAGGGTATAGCCCGGCATATCTACTATACGGACGGGAAATTAGACTACCAGGAAGCCTGTTTGGCGAAAACACTCAAGGATCCGGAATCATAGAGGAGACCGTGGAGGCACGATGGGAAAGGATAATGGATACAAGGAAACTAGCACACCTAAACATGGGAAAGGCAGCACAGGATCAAGCTAGATCATACAACCTCCGGAAAAGGGACTGGAGACCCAAAATAGGAGAGCTAGTATGGGAAAGACAACACCCCTTGTCAAAAGCAGCAACCGGATTCGCGGCCAAGCTAGCACCAAAATACGAAGGTCCATTCAAAGTAACAGGCTTCATATCAGCGGTGATTGCAACAATAAAACACACGGAGACCGGGAAGACGCACAGAGCCTACATAAACGAACTAAAACCCCATGTATAAAACCTCGACTAACAAGCATGCGTAACCCCAAAAACAACAAGCTAAAACTATACGCACATTTTTCAGAATTAACAACAAACTGTGACGACCCAGCGTCACAAACAATAAAAGAATATTCCAAAAACAACACACAATGATCTTTTATTCTCCCTACGCTACACCACATTCAAAACACGCGCCAAAATCGCGCACTTTCAAAACGCGCGCCCAAAAACATTAAACCGGTCACACTAATATACCGATAGTCGACTACCATCGCTATATTTCGTGACCCGAGAACGAGTTATCGAGATCGGGATTCTCGTCATCGACCACTCTGGGCACACTCAACGGGGCCTATATAAGCAGAGGCAAGACCCCAGATGAGTCACTTGCGTTCCGACGATCTTCGAGGAAACATCAGCAACAAGGTAAGTGTTCTGGTAGATAGTCTTGGTAGTAGTAGTGGATCCGTAAGAACGCGGTTTATAAATCGGTTCTACGACCTGGACAGGATCACTGGCGTCCCGGTGTGGTTTCCAAGAATTTAGCCCAGACCCAGTCGTGATCACTGAGGCGGCCCGGTTTTCGTAATACAGGCCCACCTTCGTGAGTTCCCCCAGAAGTCACGTTTCCGGCTCCCGACCCGGAAACGAAACGGATGTAGAAATTAACGATGCCCTACATTCCCGAATCCCACTAGAAACCAAGTAGATCTTCCCCAACGACCCAGAACACTTCGACCCGACGTACGCACGACGAAGCAGTTCATCACTCGGCTCATCCGCAGCGCCGACACTCACAGCAAGCAGTGCATCACTCGGCCCCCCGCAGCGCCGACACTCGCAGCAAGCAATTCATCACTCGGCTCACCCGCAACGCCGACACTCGCAGCAAGCAGTGCATCACTCGGCTCACCCGCAGCGCCGACACTCACAGCAAGCAGTGCATCGCTCGGCCCCCCGCAGCGCCGACACTCACAGCAAGCAGTGCATCACTCGGCTCATCCGCAGCGCCGACACTCGCAGTAAGCAGTGCATCACTCGGCGCATCCGCAGCGCCGACACTAGCAGCAAGAGGCTCACCACTCGGCCCTTTCGCAACACCGAAGCTCGCACACCGGATCACGACAGCAAGCAGTTCATCACTCGGCCCTTCCGAATTGCCGAATCAACAGAACAAGCAGTCCCCACGCATCTACACACAACTATACGATTATACGATTACTTGAAATACACGTCTCTAGTTTTACCCATTTGTGTCATTATTGGGGAAAGGGAGGTAAATCGATCTATAGAGGAATAAATATAAATATCTGTCACGAACCCTGACCACGACGAGCTATACCGCCTCCCAAAACAGGGTCGTTACAGTGGCGCCCAAGCAGATTAAAAAACAAACAGATAGAAACCCAAAATACCAGCAAAGATCGTTTACCCTCTTCCTCAACACAGCGCGGATTAAAAATGGAAGACAAACTGACTCGAAGCTGGATCAACTATTGCAACAAGACCCAACTGGAAATCTATCTGAGGGAATTCGACATCAAGCCAGAAACGCGGTGCGAGGACATGCGGAAACAAATGTCGGAGTTAATCAAGAGCGGTGCCCACAGCGAAGAAACCACCAAACGTCTCCAAGACCTAGCACAGAAGCACGCGAGAACACCATCACCAGCACCCGACGGAATGGAAAAAAACCGGAACTTGCTACAGATACCAGACAAACAAGAGACAAGCAACGGAAAACCCGCACCCGAGCCCAGAAAGACCGACAAAGTGGCCACAATGGGAGTAATACGAAGCTGGGGAGAATTTTACGACGGCACGGGCGACCCGACAGAATTCATTTCTAGAATGGAAGAGCTGGCAAAGGCCTATGGGATAGAGCTCGACCACGCAGCAGGAGCCATGGTAAGAAACCAATGGAGACCCCAGGAACAACCACAAACACTGAACCGAGGAATCACAAGATCATTCAGCATGAATAATAGATGTTCAAGGTGCAAAGAAGAAGGGCACATAGGACAGCAGTGCAACAACACACCAAGAATATATTGCTGGATATGCGGACATGATGGAATACGCACAATCCATTGCTGTCGACGGAATGAAACGGCGGGAAACGCCAGAGGCCCATGGGATCAGAGCGGGCACCCAGGGCAAACACCACACCCGCAACAGCAATAAACTTCAACGGCCGACGACTGATTGCACAAGTGAATATAGGCAACACAAGAGTTCGCGGGGCCATAGACACGGGTGCAACAAGAAGTTTCATCGCCAGGAAACTAGCCAACAACATTGCAAGGGGATAAGGGAAGCAAGTAACCGAAGCCATTAGACTAGCAGACGGGACAAACAGAAAAGTCACAGAGGCACTAGAAGTACCAATACGTCTCGGGAACCAAACAAGCACGATGACGCTGCTAATCCTCGCAGAAGTAATCGGCGACCTTTTACTGGGGATAGACTTCTTGGAACAATGTAACGCGACACTACAATGCGGAGGCATCACAGCAAGAATGCACAGAAAAAAAAGAAACAAAAACAGAAAATGGAAGAGTCACGGCATCGGATCACTAGCGACAGGCGATTTAACAGACGCAGAGATCCAAGAAACCCTCAAAAAGGAATTGGATATGATGAGTCAAATCAAGGGAGTTAGCCACATTGCCACGCATAAGATCTTTATGAAGCACGATCGCCCAATTAAACAGAGGTATTACCCTCGAAACCCGGCCATGCAAGCAATAATAAACAAACAAGTGGACGACCTCCTAGCTCAGGATCTCATCGAACCCTCACATTCCGCTTACAGCTCGCCAGTAGTAATCGTAGAAAAGAAAAACAAAGAATGGAGACTTTGCATAAACTACAGGCAGCTGAACGAGCACTCAGAACGAGACGCATACCCGGTACCCCGAATGGATCACATACTCAACCAACTACGGGAGGCCAAGTATATAAGTACACTCGACTTAAAAAGTGGCTACTGGCAAATACCAATGGATAAAGGGAGCAAACAGTACACCGCTTTCACCGTGCCAGGTCGCGGACTGTTTCAGTGGAAGGTAATGCCTTTCGGCCTACACACAGCACCAGCCACGTTTCAAAGAGCCCTGGACTCAGTCATAGGACCGGAGATGGAACCCTTTGCATTCGCATACCTTGATGATATAGTGGTCATCGGGCGCACCAAAAGGGAACACCTAGAAAAACTACAGGAAGTAATGAGCAGACTACGAAAGGCAAACTTGAGGATAAACACAGAAAAATGCCACTTCTTCAAGGAAGAACTAAACTACCTAGGCCATGTGGTGAGCGCGAGGGGGATACACACTGACCCGGGAAAGATAGCCGCAATCCTAGACATGCCAAACCCACAAACAACAAAGCAAGTACACAGCTTTCTGGGAGTAGCGTCATGGTACAGAAGGTTCGTCCCGAACTTCACGGAACTGGCACAACCATTGTACAACTTAGTCAAAAAAGACACAAAGTTTAAGTGGAGCGAAGAGACAGAAAAAGCAATGCAAAACCTAAAAAAAGCACTAACGGAAGCACCGGTACTGACTTGCCCGGATTTTGGGAAAACGTTTATACTTCAAACAGACGCCAGCAACTGCGGATTAGGAGCGGTCCTGACCCAAGAGGACGAAAACGGTGAGCACGTAATATCATACGCCAGTCGGAAGCTCACAAAAACAGAGCAAAACTACTCAGCGACCGAAAAAGAATGCCTGGCAATCCACTGGGGCATCCAGAAAATGAGGATGTACTTGGAAGGATATCACTTTATAGTCATCACTGATCATCAGGCGCTAAAATGGCTAAACTCGATAGAGAGCCCGTCAGGACGGATTGCCAGATGGGCGTTGGCAATGCAGCCATACTCGTTCGAAATACGCTATCGTAAAGGAAAGCTCAATGTCGTTGCAGATGCACTATCCAGAATGCCAGAAGAAGAAGCTCACGGAGCCGAGCTCGAAGAAGACCTCTGGATTAAACAGAAACTCCTAGACTTGGAAAGAAATCCCGAAACATGGCCAGATTGCGCGATAATCAACGGAAAACTATACAGACATCTACCGTCATGGGCTGCAGACGAGGACACACAGCCATAGAAACTATGCGTAGCGAGGAGTCAAAGAGCACGAGTACTACGAGAAAACCACAGCGAGGCAACAACAGAACACCTAGGCGTCAGAAAAACAAAATACCGGATAATGGCAACATACTACTGGCAAGGGATGCACAGAGACATACAGCAGCACGTACGAAGCTGCGAAACATGTCAACGGTATAAGACATCACAACAACAAGCAGCTGGGAAAATGTTGTCACAGATCGCGAAAACACCCTGTGAAACCTTGTGCATAGACTTTGTGGGGCCACTACCACGGTCTAGCCACGGTAATAACATGTTATTAGTAATGTTCGATAAATTCACGAAGTGGGTGGAGATAGCAGCCGTCCGGAAAGCGACCACGGAAATCGTATTAAAGGTCCTCAGGGAACAAATCATATCACGGTTTGGAACTCCAAAAAACCTAATCTCAGACAATGGAGTACAATTCACAAGCAACAAGTTCAAGGCACAACTAGAGAAATGGGGGATTGCTCACCAACTAACAGCCCCATACACCCCTCAGGAAAACCCAGCAGAAAGGGCAAACCGCTCGATAAAAACAATGATAGCCCAATTCTCAGGAACAGAGCACACAAGATGGGACGACTGGCTACCTGAAATCTCGCTAGCAATCAACAGTAGCAGATCGGAATCAACAGGGTATAGCCCGGCATATCTACTATACGGACGGGAAATTAGACTACCAGGAAGCCTGTTTGGCGAAAACACTCAAGGATCCGGAATCATAGAGGAGACCGTGGAGGCACGATGGGAAAGGATAATGGATACAAGGAAACTAGCACACCTAAACATGGGAAAGGCAGCACAGGATCAAGCTAGATCATACAACCTCCGGAAAAGGGACTGGAGACCCAAAATAGGAGAGCTAGTATGGGAAAGACAACACCCCTTGTCAAAAGCAGCAACCGGATTCGCGGCCAAGCTAGCACCAAAATACGAAGGTCCATTCAAAGTAACAGGCTTCATATCAGCGGTGATTGCAACAATAAAACACACGGTGACCGGGAAGATACACAGAGCCTACATAAACGAACTAAAACCCCATGTATAAAACCTCGACTAACAAGCATGCGTAACCCCAAAAACAACAAGCTAAAACTATACGCACATTTTTCAGAATTAACAACAAACTGTGACGACCCAGCGTCACAAACAATAAAAAGAATATTCCAAAAACAACACACAATGATCTTTTATTCTCCCTACGCTACACCACATTCAAAACACGCGCCAAAATCGCGCACTTTCAAAACGCGCGCCCAAAAACATTAAACCGGTCACACTAATATACCGATAGTCGACTACCATCGCTATATTTCGTGACCCGAGAACGAGTTATCGAGATCGGGATTCTCGTCATCGACCACTCTGGGCACACTCAACGGGGCCTATATAAGCAGAGGCAAGACCCCAGATGAGTCACTTGCGTTCCGACGATCTTCGAGGAAACATCAGCAACAAGGTAAGTGTTCTGGTAGATAGTCTTGGTAGTAGTAGTGGATCCGTAAGAACGCGGTTTATAAATCGGTTCTACGACCTGGACAGGATCACTGGCGTCCCGGTGTGGTTTCCAAGAATTTAGCCCAGACCCAGTCGTGATCACTGAGGCGGCCCGGTTTTCGTAATACAGGCCCACCTCCGTGAGTTCCCCCAGAAGTCACGTTTCCGGCTCCCGACCCGGAAACGAAACGGATGTAGAAATTAACGATGCCCTACATTCCCGAATCCCACTAGAAACCAAGTAGATCTTCCCCAACGACCCAGAACACTTCGACCCGACGTACGCACGACGAAGCAGTTCATCACTCGGCTCATCCGCAGCGCCGACACTCACAGCAAGCAGTGCATCACTCGGCCCCCCGCAGCGCCGACACTCGCAGCAAGCAATTCATCACTCGGCTCACCCGCAACGCCGACACTCGCAGCAAGCAGTGCATCACTCGGCTCACCCGCAGCGCCGACACTCACAGCAAGCAGTGCATCACTCGGCCCCCCGCAGCGCCGACACTCACAGCAAGCAGTGCATCACTCGGCTCATCCGCAGCGCCGACACTCGCAGTAAGCAGTGCATCACTCGGCGCATCCGCAGCGCCGACACTAGCAGCAAGAGGCTCACCACTCGGCCCTTTCGCAACACCGAAGCTCGCACACCGGATCACGACAGCAAGCAGTTCATCACTCGGCCCTTCCGAATTGCCGAATCAACAGAACAAGCAGTCCCCACGCATCTACACACAACTATACGATTATACGATTACTTGAAATACACGTCTCTAGTTTTACCCATTTGTGTCATTATTGGGGAAAGGGAGGTAAATCGATCTATAGAGGAATAAATATAAATATCTGTCACGAACCCTGACCACGACGAGCTATACCGCCTCCCAAAACAGGGTCGTTACAGTGGCGCCCAAGCAGATTAAAAAACAAACAGATAGAAACCCAAAATACCAGCAAAGATCGTTTACCCTCTTCCTCAACACAGCGCGGATTAAAAATGGAAGACAAACTGACTCGAAGCTGGATCAACTATTGCAACAAGACCCAACTGGAAATCTATCTGAGGGAATTCGACATCAAGCCAGAAACGCGGTGCGAGGACATGCGGAAACAAATGTCGGAGTTAATCAAGAGCGGTGCCCACAGCGAAGAAACCACCAAACGTCTCCAAGACCTAGCACAGAAGCACGCGAGAACACCATCACCAGCACCCGACGGAATGGAAAAAAACCGGAACTTGCTACAGATACCAGACAAACAAGAGACAAGCAACGGAAAACCCGCACCCGAGCCCAGAAAGACCGACAAAGTGGCCACAATGGGAGTAATACGAAGCTGGGGAGAATTTTACGACGGCACGGGCGACCCGACAGAATTCATTTCTAGAATGGAAGAGCTGGCAAAGGCCTATGGGATAGAGCTCGACCACGCAGCAGGAGCCATGGTAAGAAACCAATGGAGACCCCAGGAACAACCACAAACACTGAACCGAGGAATCACAAGATCATTCAGCATGAATAATAGATGTTCAAGGTGCAAAGAAGAAGGGCACATAGGACAGCAGTGCAACAACACACCAAGAATATATTGCTGGATATGCGGACATGATGGAATACGCACAATCCATTGCTGTCGACGGAATGAAACGGCGGGAAACGCCAGAGGCCCATGGGATCAGAGCGGGCACCCAGGGCAAACACCACACCCGCAACAGCAATAAACTTCAACGGCCGACGACTGATTGCACAAGTGAATATAGGCAACACAAGAGTTCGCGGGGCCATAGACACGGGTGCAACAAGAAGTTTCATCGCCAGGAAACTAGCCAACAACATTGCAAGGGGATAAGGAAGCAAGTAACCGAAGCCATTAGACTAGCAGACGGGACAAACAGAAAAGTCACAGAGGCACTAGAAGTACCAATACGTCTCGGGAACCAAACAAGCACGATGACGCTGCTAATCCTCGCAGAAGTAATCGGCGACCTTTTACTGGGGATAGACTTCTTGGAACAATGTAACGCGACACTACAATGCGGAGGCATCACAGCAAGAATGCACAGAAAAAAAGAAACAAAAACAGAAAATGGAAGAGTCACGGCATCGGATCACTAGCGACAGGCGATTTAACAGACGCAGAGATCCAAGAAACCCTCAAAAGGAATTGGATATGATGAGTCAAATCAAGGGAGTTAGCCACATTGCCACGCATAAGATCTTTATGAAGCACGATCGCCCAATTAAACAGAGGTATTACCCTCGAAACCCGGCCATGCAAGCAATAATAAACAAACAAGTGGACGACCTCCTAGCTCAGGATCTCATCGAACCCTCACATTCCGCTTACAGCTCGCCAGTAGTAATCGTAGAAAAGAAAAACAAAGAATGGAGACTTTGCATAAACTACAGGCAGCTGAACGAGCACTCAGAACGAGACGCATACCCGGTACCCCGAATGGATCACATACTCAACCAACTACGGGAGGCCAAGTATATAAGTACACTCGACTTAAAAAGTGGCTACTGGCAAATACCAATGGATAAAGGGAGCAAACAGTACACCGCTTTCACCGTGCCAGGTCGCGGACTGTTTCAGTGGAAGGTAATGCCTTTCGGCCTACACACAGCACCAGCCACGTTTCAAAGAGCCCTGGACTCAGTCATAGGACCGGAGATGGAACCCTTTGCATTCGCATACCTTGATGATATAGTGGTCATCGGGCGCACCAAAAGGGAACACCTAGAAAAACTACAGGAAGTAATGAGCAGACTACGAAAGGCAAACTTGAGGATAAACACAGAAAAATGCCACTTCTTCAAGGAAGAACTAAACTACCTAGGCCATGTGGTGAGCGCGAGGGGGATACACACTGACCCGGGAAAGATAGCCGCAATCCTAGACATGCCAAACCCACAAACAACAAAGCAAGTACACAGCTTTCTGGGAGTAGCGTCATGGTACAGAAGGTTCGTCCCGAACTTCACGGAACTGGCACAACCATTGTACAACTTAGTCAAAAAAGACACAAAGTTTAAGTGGAGCGAAGAGACAGAAAAAGCAATGCAAAACCTAAAAAAGCACTAACGGAAGCACCGGTACTGACTTGCCCGGATTTTGGGAAAACGTTTATACTTCAAACAGACGCCAGCAACTGCGGATTAGGAGCGGTCCTGACCCAAGAGGACGAAAACGGTGAGCACGTAATATCATACGCCAGTCGGAAGCTCACAAAAACAGAGCAAAACTACTCAGCGACCGAAAAAGAATGCCTGGCAATCCACTGGGGCATCCAGAAAATGAGGATGTACTTGGAAGGATATCACTTTATAGTCATCACTGATCATCAGGCGCTAAAATGGCTAAACTCGATAGAGAGCCCGTCAGGACGGATTGCCAGATGGGCGTTGGCAATGCAGCCATACTCGTTCGAAATACGCTATCGTAAAGGAAAGCTCAATGTCGTTGCAGATGCACTATCCAGAATGCCAGAAGAAGAAGCTCACGGAGCCGAGCTCGAAGAAGACCTCTGGATTAAACAGAAACTCCTAGACTTGGAAAGAAATCCCGAAACATGGCCAGATTGCGCGATAATCAACGGAAAACTATACAGACATCTACCGTCATGGGCTGCAGACGAGGACACACAGCCATGGAAACTATGCGTAGCGAGGAGTCAAAGAGCACGAGTACTACGAGAAAACCACAGCGAGGCAACAACAGAACACCTAGGCGTCAGAAAAACAAAATACCGGATAATGGCAACATACTACTGGCAAGGGATGCACAGAGACATACATGTCAACGGTATAAGACATCACAACAACAAGCAGCTGGGAAAATGTTGTCCCAGATCGCGAAAACACCCTGTGAAACCTTGTGCATAGACTTTGTGGGGCCACTACCACGGTCTAGCCACGGTAATAACATGTTATTAGTAATGTTCGATAAATTCACGAAGTGGGTGGAGATAGCAGCCGTCCGGAAAGCGACCACGGAAATCGTATTAAAGGTCCTCAGGGAACAAATCATATCACGGTTTGGAACTCCAAAAAACCTAATCTCAGACAATGGAGTACAATTCACAAGCAACAAGTTCAAGGCACAACTACAGAAATGGGGGATTGCTCACCAACTAACAGCCCCATACACCCCTCAGGAAAACCCAGCAGAAAGGGCAAACCGCTCGATAAAAACAATGATAGCCCAATTCTCTGTAATAACACATCTTGATTAACACCTGATTTGCTCAAGTAGAGCACCCGTTACCCGCTTTTTTTGGGATCATTAGAAATAATTTGTCAATACACGAAAACAAGGTCCATCCTTGTGTGGCGTGTTCAATAAAACTATAAAAAAAAGCCCAATTCTCAGGAACAGAGCACACAAGATGGGACGACTGGCTACCTGAAATCTCGCTAGCAATCAACAGTTGCAGATCGGAATCAACAGGGTATAGCCCGGCATATCTACTATACGGACGGGAAATTAGACTACCAGGAAGCCTGTTTGCCGAAAACACTCAAGGATCCGGAATCATAGAGGAGACCGTGGAGGCACGATGGGAAAGGATAATGGATACAAGGAAACTAGCACACCTAAACATGGGAAAGGCAGCACAGGATCAAGCTAGATCATAAAACCTCCGGAAAAGGGACTGGAGACCCAAAATAGGAGAGCTAGTATGGGAAAGACAACACCCCTTGTCAAAAGCAGCAACCGGATTCGCGGCCAAGCTAGCACCAAAATACGAAGGTCCATTCAAAGTAACAGGCTTCATATCAGCGGTGATTGCAACAATAAAACACACGGTGACCGGGAAGACGCACAGAGCCTACATAAACGAACTAAAACCCCATGTATAAAACCTCGACTAACAAGCATGCGTAACCCCAAAAACAACAAGCTAAAACTATACGCACATTTTTCAGAATTAACAACAAACTGTGACGACCCAGCGTCACAAACAATAAAAGAATATTCCAAAAACAACACACAATGATCTTTTATTCTCCCTACGCTACACCACATTCAAAACACGCGCCAAAATCGCGCACTTTCAAAACACGCGCCCAAAAACATTAAACCGGTCACACTAATATACCGATAGTCGACTACCATCGCTATATTTCGTGACCCGAGAACGAGTTATCGAGATCGGGATTCTCGTCATCGACCACTCTGGGCACACTCAACGGGGCCTATATAAGCAGAGGCAAGACCCCAGATGAGTCACTTGCGTTCCGACGATCTTCGAGGAAACATCAGCAACAAGGTAAGTGTTCTGGTAGATAGTCTTGGTAGTAGTAGTGGATCCGTAAGAACGCGGTTTATAAATCGGTTCTACGACCTGGACAGGATCACTGGCGTCCCGGTGTGGTTTCCAAGAATTTAGCCCAGACCCAGTCGTGATCACTGAGGCGGCCCGGTTTTCGTAATACAGGCCCACCTCAGTGAGTTCCCCCAGAAGTCACGTTTCCGGCTCCCGACCCGGAAAGTGCAGTGCATCACTCGGCCCCCCGCAGCGCCGACACTCGCAGCAAGCAATTCATCACTCGGCTCACCCGCAACGCCGACACTAGCAGAAAGCAGTGCATCACTCGGCTCACCCGCAGCGCCGACACTCACAGCAAGCAGTGCATCAATCGGCCCCCCGCCGCGCCGACACTCACAGCAAGCATTGCATGACTCGGCTCACCCGCAACGCCGACACTCGCAGTAAGCAGTGCATCACTCGGCGCACACGCAACGCCGACACTCGCAGCAAGCAGTGCATCACTCGGCTCACCCGCAACGCCGACACTCGCAGCAAGCAGTGCATCACTCGGCTCATCCGCAGCGCCGACACTCGCAGTAAGCAGTGCATCACTCGGCGCATCCGCAGCGCCGACACTAGCAGCAAGAGGCTCACCACTCGGCCCTTTCGCAACACCGAAGCTCGCTCACCGGATCACGACATCAAGCAGTTCATCACTCGGCCCTTCCGAATTGCCGAATCAACAGAACAAGCAGTCCCCACGCATCTACACACAACTATACGATTATACGATTACTTGAAATACACGTCTCTAGTTTTACCCATTTGTGTCATTATTGGGGAAAGGGAGGTAAATCGATCTATAGAGGAATAAATATAAATATCTGTCACGAACCCTGACCACGACGAGCTATACCGCCTCCCAAAACAGGGTCGTTACAAGACATTATCTTTATCTAAAGAGCCGCACCTTGGCTTCAAGGGATAGTCTGGTATCTAGACAAAGAAGCCAGTCCGTTTTGTCAAGTTTTGTTGTGGCTGATCCACAGACTCCATTAATTTGTCCCTTCCAACGAAGGCGGCGGTCTAAGGTAACTCCGACATACGTTACCTTATCTTCGTGCTTGAGCCTATTCCCGTCAATGTAAAGGCTACGCTAAGGCCATGGCGGAGAGAATATGTGGCATGCTGCGTTTTTTCAATATCTAGCGCAATGTTCCATCGATTCGTCCAAGAATGTCTGGATACATCGGGAGACGTAGTGGTGCTACCAGCTGCAAGAAATGCAGTGTCGTCTACATATGTGGCCGGGATAAGGTAATAACGTGAAACGATAAGATCCATTGTTCGTGGAAAATAACGATATGTTCCGAGAGTTTTCTTCGGGTTCTATTTGGTGATCGAGAATATCTATTCTTGGTAATGGGAATTTATCGGATAAGATTTTCTTATTGATTTGGCGGTAGTCATTTATTAAACGCCATCTTATATCGGTTTAATTGGGTAGTGACTTTTTGGGTACCATTAATAAAGGACTGTTATATTCTGAGACTGAAGGTTCTATGATTTTATTTGATTAATTTATCGACTTGTTTGTCTACTTCCTTCTTTTTGCCTGTGAGGAATTCTTTGGTTTTTAATATAACCTGGTTCATTATCTTTCATCCTTATTTTATGTTTGTAAAAGTTGTTATTGTTGTGTCCATATATGTTGTGCATAATTCATTAAGTATTGTTTTAAATTGGGAAGAGAAATTATTAAATTTATTTAAAATTTCTGTATTGTTTTCATCTATATTTGGTTTTACTATTTCGTAGTCATCTAATGGTTAAATTTTATATTCGTTTAAGCAAAATGACCGATTTTGCACCGAATGGTGTAGTTTGATGTCGTGATCCGGTGAGCGAGCTTCGGTGTTGCGAAAGGGCCGAGTGGTGAGCCTCTTGCTGCTAGTGTCGGCGCTGCGGATGCGCCGAGTGATGCACTGCTTACTGCGAGTGTCGGCGCTGCGGATGAGCCGAGTGATGCACTGCTTGCTGCGAGTGTCGGCGTTGCGTGTGCGCCGAGTGATGCACTGCTTACTGCGAGTGTCGGCGTTGCGGGTGAGCCGAGTCATGCAATGCTTGCTGTGAGTGTCGGCGCGGCGGGGGGCCGATTGATGCACTGCTTGCTGTGAGTGTCGGCGCTGCGGGTGAGCCGAGTGATGCACTGCTTTCTGCTAGTGTCGGCGTTGCGGGTGAGCCGAGTGATGAATTGCTTGCTGCGAGTGTCGGCGCTGCGGGGGGCCGAGTGATGCACTGCACTTTCCGGGTCGGGAGCCGGAAACGTGACTTCTGGGGGAACTCACTGAGGTGGGCCTGTATTACGAAAACCGGGCCGCCTCAGTGATCACGACTGGGTCTGGGCTAAATTCTTGGAAACCACACCGGGGCGCCAGTGATCCTGTCCAGGTCGTAGAACCGATTTATAAACCGCGTTCTTACGGATCCACTACTACTACCAAGACTATCTACCAGAACACTTACCTTGTTGCTGATGTTTCCTCGAAGATCGTCGGAACGCAAGTGACTCATCTGGGGTCTTGCCTCTGCTTATATAGGCCCCGTTGAGTGTGCCCAGAGTGGTCGATGACGAGAATCCCGATCTCGATAACTCGTTCTCGGGTCACGAAATATAGCGATGGTAGTCGACTATCGGTATATTAGTGTGACCGGTTTAATGTTTTTGGGCGCGTGTTTTGAAAGTGCGCGATTTTGGAGCGTGTTTTGAATGTGGTGTAGCGTAGGGAGAATAAAAGATCATTGTGTGTTGTTTTTGGAATATTCTTTTATTGTTTGTGACGCTGGGTCGTCACAGTTTGTTGTTAATTCTGAAAAATGTGCGTATAGTTTTAGCTTGTTGTTTTTGGGGTTACGCATGCTTGTTAGTCGATGTTTTATACATGGGGTTTTAGTTCGTTTATGTAGGCTCTGTGCGTCTTCCCGGTCACCGTGTGTTTTATTGTTGCAATCACCGCTGATATGAAGCCTGTTACTTTGAATGGACCTTCGTATTTTGGTGCTAGCTTGGCCGCGAATCCGGTTGCTGCTTTTGACAAGGGGTGTTGTCTTTCCCATACTAGCTCTCCTATTTTGGGTCTCCAGTCCCTTTTCCGGAGGTTGTATGATCTAGCTTGATCCTGTGCTGCCTTTCCCATGTTTAGGTGTGCTAGTTTCCTTGTATCCATTATCCTTTCCCATCGTGCCTCCACGGTCTCCTCTATGATTCCGGATCCTTGAGTGTTTTCGGCAAACAGGCTTCCTGGTAGTCTAATTTCCCGTCCGTATAGTAGATATGCCGGGCTATACCCTGTTGATTCCGATCTGCTACTGTTGATTGCTAGCGAGATTTCAGGTAGCCAGTCGTCCCATCTTGTGTGCTCTGTTCCTGAGAATTGGGCTATCATTGTTTTTATCGAGCGGTTTGCCCTTTCTGCTGGGTTTTCCTGAGGGGTGTATGGGGCTGTTAGTTGGTGAGCAATCCCCCATTTCTGTAGTTGTGCCTTGAACTTGTTGCTTGTGAATTGTACTCCATTGTCTGAGATTAGGTTTTTGGAGTTCCAAACCGTGATATGATTTGTTCCCTGAGGACCTTTAATACGATTTCCGTGGTCGCTTTCCGGACGGCTGCTATCTCCACCCACTTCGTGAATTTATCGAACATTACTAATAACATGTTATTACCGTGGCTAGACCGTGGTAGTGGCCCCACAAAGTCTATGCACAAGGTTTCACAGGGTGTTTTCGCGATCTGGGACAACATTTTCCCAGCTGCTTGTTGTTGTGATGTCTTATACCGTTGACATGTTTCGCAGCTTCGTACGTGCTGCTGTATGTCTCTGTGCATCCCTTGCCAGTAGTATGTTGCCATTATCCGGTATTTTGTTTTTCTGACGCCTAGGTGTTCTGTTGTTGCCTCGCTGTGGTTTTCTCGTAGTACTCGTGCTCTTTGACTCCTCGCTACGCATAGTTTCCATGGCTGTGTGTCCTCGTCTGCAGCCCATGACGGTAGATGTCTGTATAGTTTTCCGTTGATTATCGCGCAATCTGGCCATGTTTCGGGATTTCTTTCCAAGTCTAGGAGTTTCTGTTTAATCCAGAGGTCTTCTTCGAGCTCGGCTCCGTGAGCTTCTTCTTCTGGCATTCTGGATAGTGCATCTGCAACGACATTGAGCTTTCCTTTACGATAGCGTATTTCGAACGAGTATGGCTGCATTGCCAACGCCCATCTGGCAATCCGTCCTGACGGGCTCTCTATCGAGTTTAGCCATTTTAGCGCCTGATGATCAGTGATGACTATAAAGTGATATCCTTCCAAGTACATCCTCATTTTCTGGATGCCCCAGTGGATTGCCAGGCATTCTTTTTCGGTCGCTGAGTAGTTTTGCTCTGTTTTTGTGAGCTTCCGACTGGCGTATGATATTACGTGCTCACCGTTTTCGTCCTCTTGGGTCAGGACCGCTCCTAATCCGCAGTTGCTGGCGTCTGTTTGAAGTATAAACGTTTTCCCAAAATCCGGGCAAGTCAGTACCGGTGCTTCCGTTAGTGCTTTTTTTAGGTTTTGCATTGCTTTTTCTGTCTCTTCGCTCCACTTAAACTTTGTGTCTTTTTTGACTAAGTTGTACAATGGTTGTGCCAGTTCCGTGAAGTTCGGGACGAACCTTCTGTACCATGACGCTACTCCCAGAAAGCTGTGTACTTGCTTTGTTGTTTGTGGGTTTGGCATGTCTAGGATTGCGGCTATCTTTCCCGGGTCAGTGTGTATCCCCCTCGCGCTCACCACATGGCCTAGGTAGTTTAGTTCTTCCTTGAAGAAGTGGCATTTTTCTGTGTTTATCCTCAAGTTTGCCTTTCGTAGTCTGCTCATTACTTCCTGTAGTTTTTCTAGGTGTTCCCTTTTGGTGCGCCCGATGACCGCTATATCATCAAGGTATGCGAATGCAAAGGGTTCCATCTCCGGTCCTATGACTGAGTCCAGGGCTCTTTGAAACGTGGCTGGTGCTGTGTGTAGGCCGAAAGGCATTACCTTCCACTGAAACAGTCCGCGACCTGGCACGGTGAAAGCGGTGTACTGTTTGCTCCCTTTATCCATTGGTATTTGCCAGTAGCCACTTTTTAAGTCGAGTGTACTTATATACTTGGCCTCCCGTAGTTGGTTGAGTATGTGATCCATTCGGGGTACCGGGTATGCGTCTCGTTCTGAGTGCTCGTTCAGCTGCCTGTAGTTTATGCAAAGTCTCCATTCTTTGTTTTTCTTTTCTACGATTACTACTGGCGAGCTGTAAGCGGAATGTGAGGGTTCGATGAGATCCTGAGCTAGGAGGTCGTCCACTTGTTTGTTTATTATTGCTTGCATGGCCGGGTTTCGAGGGTAATACCTCTGTTTAATTGGGCGATCGTGCTTCATAAAGATCTTATGCGTGGCAATGTGGCTAACTCCCTTGATTTGACTCATCATATCCAATTCCTTTTTGAGGGTTTCTTGGATCTCTGCGTCTGTTAAATCGCCTGTCGCTAGTGATCCGATGCCGTGACTCTTCCATTTTCTGTTTTTGTTTCTTTTTTTTCTGTGCATTCTTGCTGTGATGCCTCCGCATTGTAGTGTCGCGTTACATTGTTCCAAGAAGTCTATCCCCAGTAAAAGGTCGCCGATTACTTCTGCGAGGATTAGCAGCGTCATCGTGCTTGTTTGGTTCCCGAGACGTATTGGTACTTCTAGTGCCTCTGTGACTTTTCTGTTTGTCCCGTCTGCTAGTCTAATGGCTTCGGTTACTTGCTTCCTTATCCCCTTGCAATGTTGTTGGCTAGTTTCCTGGCGATGAAACTTCTTGTTGCACCCGTGTCTATGGCCCCGCGAACTCTTGTGTTGCCTATATTCACTTGTGCAATCAGTCGTCGGCCGTTGAAGTTTATTGCTGTTGCGGGTGTGGTGTTTGCCCTGGGTGCCCGCTCTGATCCCATGGGCCTCTGGCGTTTCCCGCCGTTTCATTCCGTCGACAGCAATGGATTGTGCGTATTCCATCATGTCCGCATATCCAGCAATATATTCTTGGTGTGTTGTTGCACTGCTGTCCTATGTGCCCTTCTTCTTTGCACCTTGAACATCTATTATTCATGCTGAATGATCTTGTGATTCCTCGGTTCAGTGTTTGTGGTTGTTCCTGGGGTCTCCATTGGTTTCTTACCATGGCTCCTGCTGCGTGGTCGAGCTCTATCCCATAGGCCTTTGCCAGCTCTTCCATTCTAGAAATGAATTCTGTCGGGTCGCCCGTGCCGTCGTAAAATTCTCCCCAGCTTCGTATTACTCCCATTGTGGCCACTTTGTCGGTCTTTCTGGGCTCGGGTGCGGGTTTTCCGTTGCTTGTCTCTTGTTTGTCTGGTATCTGTAGCAAGTTCTGGTTTTTTCCATTCCGTCGGGTGCTGGTGATGGTGTTCTCGCGTGCTTCTGTGCTAGGTCTTGGAGACGTTTGGTGGTTTCTTCGCTGTGGGCACCGCTCTTGATTAACTCCGACATTTGTTTCCGCATGTCCTCGCACCGCGTTTCTGGCTTGATGTCGAATTCCCTCAGATAGATTTCCAGTTGGGTCTTGTTGCAATAGTTGATCCAGCTTCGAGTCAGTTTGTCTTCCATTTTTAATCCGCGCTGTGTTGAGGAAGAGGGTAAACGATCTTTGCTGGTATTTTGGGTTTCTATCTGTTTGTTTTTTAATCTGCTTGGGCGCCACTGTAACGACCCTGTTTTGGGAGGCGGTATAGCTCGTCGTGGTCAGGGTTCGTGACAGATATTTATATTTATTCCTCTATAGATCGATTTACCTCCCTTTCCCCAATAATGACACAAATGGGTAAAACTAGAGACGTGTATTTCAAGTAATCGTATAATCGTATAGTTGTGTGTAGATGCGTGGGGACTGCTTGTTCTGTTGATTCGGCAATTCGGAAGGGCCGAGTGATGAACTGCTTGCTGTCGTGATCCGGTGTGCGAGCTTCGGTGTTGCGAAAGGGCCGAGTGGTGAGCCTCTTGCTGCTAGTGTCGGCGCTGGGGATGCGCCGAGTGATGCACTGCTTACTGCGAGTGTCGGCGCTGCGGATGAGCCGAGTGATGCACTGCTTGCTGTGAGTGTCGGCGCTGCGGGGGGCCGAGTGATGCACTGCTTGCTGTGAGTGTCGGCGCTGCGGGTGAGCCGAGTGATGCACTGCTTGCTGCGAGTGTCGGCGTTGCGGGTGAGCCGAGTGATGAATTGCTTGCTGCGAGTGTCGGCGCTGCGGGGGGCCGAGTGATGCACTGCTTGCTGTGAGTGTCGGCGCTGCGGATGAGCCGAGTGATGAACTGCTTCGTCGTGCGTACGTCGGGTCGAAGTGTTCTGGGTCGTTGGGGAAGATCTACTTGGTTTCTAGTGGGATTCGGGAATGTAGGGCATCGTTAATTTCTACATCCGTTTCGTTTCCGGGTCGGGAGCCGGAAACGTGACTTCTGGGGGAACTCACGGAGGTGGGCCTGTATTACGAAAACCGGGCCGCCTCAGTGATCACGACTGGGTCTGGGCTAAATTCTTGGAAACCACACCGGGACGCCAGTGATCCTGTCCAGGTCGTAGAACCGATTTATAAACCGCGTTCTTACGGATCCACTACTACTACCAAGACTATCTACCAGAACACTTACCTTGTTGCTGATGTTTCCTCGAAGATCGTCGGAACGCAAGTGACTCATCTGGGGTCTTGCCTCTGCTTATATAGGCCCCGTTGAGTGTGCCCAGAGTGGTCGATGACGAGAATCCCGATCTCGATAACTCGTTCTCGGGTCACGAAATATAGCGATGGTAGTCGACTATCGGTATATTAGTGTGACCGGTTTAATGTTTTTGGGCGCGCGTTTTGAAAGTGCGCGATTTTGGCGCGTGTTTTGAATGTGGTGTAGCGTAGGGAGAATAAAAGATCATTGTGTGTTGTTTTTGGAATATTCTTTTATTGTTTGTGACGCTGGGTCGTCACAGTTTGTTGTTAATTCTGAAAAATGTGCGTATAGTTTTAGCTTGTTGTTTTTGGGGTTACGCATGCTTGTTAGTCGAGGTTTTATACATGGGGTTTTAGTTCGTTTATGTAGGCTCTGTGCGTCTTCCCGGTCACCGTGTGTTTTATTGTTGCAATCACCGCTGATATGAAGCCTGTTACTTTGAATGGACCTTCGTATTTTGGTGCTAGCTTGGCCGCGAATCCGGTTGCTGCTTTTGACAAGGGGTGTTGTCTTTCCCATACTAGCTCTCCTATTTTGGGTCTCCAGTCCCTTTTCCGGAGGTTGTATGATCTAGCTTGATCCTGTGCTGCCTTTCCCATGTTTAGGTGTGCTAGTTTCCTTGTATCCATTATCCTTTCCCATCGTGCCTCCACGGTCTCCTCTATGATTCCGGATCCTTGAGTGTTTTCGCCAAACAGGCTTCCTGGTAGTCTAATTTCCCGTCCGTATAGTAGATATGCCGGGCTATACCCTGTTGATTCCGATCTGCTACTGTTGATTGCTAGCGAGATTTCAGGTAGCCAGTCGTCCCATCTTGTGTGCTCTGTTCCTGAGAATTGGGCTATCATTGTTTTTATCGAGCGGTTTGCCCTTTCTGCTGGGTTTTCCTGAGGGGTGTATGGGGCTGTTAGTTGGTGAGCAATCCCCCATTTCTGTAGTTGTGCCTTGAACTTGTTGCTTGTGAATTGTACTCCATTGTCTGAGATTAGGTTTTTTGGAGTTCCAAACCGTGATATGATTTGTTCCCTGAGGACCTTTAATACGATTTCCGTGGTCGCTTTCCGGACGGCTGCTATCTCCACCCACTTCGTGAATTTATCGAACATTACTAATAACATGTTATTACCGTGGCTAGACCGTGGTAGTGGCCCCACAAAGTCTATGCACAAGGTTTCACAGGGTGTTTTCGCGATCTGTGACAACATTTTCCCAGCTGCTTGTTGTTGTGATGTCTTATACCGTTGACATGTTTCGCAGCTTCGTACGTGCTGCTGTATGTCTCTGTGCATCCCTTGCCAGTAGTATGTTGCCATTATCCGGTATTTTGTTTTTCTGACGCCTAGGTGTTCTGTTGTTGCCTCGCTGTGGTTTTCTCGTAGTACTCGTGCTCTTTGACTCCTCGCTACGCATAGTTTCCATGGCTGTGTGTCCTCGTCTGCAGCCCATGACGGTAGATGTCTGTATAGTTTTCCGTTGATTATCGCGCAATCTGGCCATGTTTCGGGATTTCTTTCCAAGTCTAGGAGTTTCTGTTTAATCCAGAGGTCTTCTTCGAGCTCGGCTCCGTGAGCTTCTTCTTCTGGCATTCTGGATAGTGCATCTGCAACGACATTGAGCTTTCCTTTACGATAGCGTATTTCGAACGAGTATGGCTGCATTGCCAACGCCCATCTGGCAATCCGTCCTGACGGGCTCTCTATCGAGTTTAGCCATTTTAGCGCCTGATGATCAGTGATGACTATAAAGTGATATCCTTCCAAGTACATCCTCATTTTCTGGATGCCCCAGTGGATTGCCAGGCATTCTTTTTCGGTCGCTGAGTAGTTTTGCTCTGTTTTTGTGAGCTTCCGACTGGCGTATGATATTACGTGCTCACCGTTTTCGTCCTCTTGGGTCAGGACCGCTCCTAATCCGCAGTTGCTGGCGTCTGTTTGAAGTATAAACGTTTTCCCAAAATCCGGGCAAGTCAGTACCGGTGCTTCCGTTAGTGCTTTTTTTAGGTTTTGCATTGCTTTTTCTGTCTCTTCGCTCCACTTAAACTTTGTGTCTTTTTTGACTAAGTTGTACAATGGTTGTGCCAGTTCCGTGAAGTTCGGGACGAACCTTCTGTACCATGACGCTACTCCCAGAAAGCTGTGTACTTGCTTTGTTGTTTGTGGGTTTGGCATGTCTAGGATTGCGGCTATCTTTCCCGGGTCAGTGTGTATCCCCCCTCGCGCTCACCACATGGCCTAGGTAGTTTAGTTCTTCCTTGAAGAAGTGGCATTTTTCTGTGTTTATCCTCAAGTTTGCCTTTCGTAGTCTGCTCATTACTTCCTGTAGTTTTTCTAGGTGTTCCCTTTTGGTGCGCCCGATGACCACTATATCATCAAGGTATGCGAATGCAAAGGGTTCCATCTCCGGTCCTATGACTGAGTCCAGGGCTCTTTGAAACGTGGCTGGTGCTGTGTGTAGGCCGAAAGGCATTACCTTCCACTGAAACAGTCCGCGACCTGGCACGGTGAAAGCGGTGTACTGTTTGCTCCCTTTATCCATTGGTATTTGCCAGTAGCCACTTTTTAAGTCGAGTGTACTTATATACTTGGCCTCCCGTAGTTGGTTGAGTATGTGATCCATTCGGGGTACCGGGTATGCGTCTCGTTCTGAGTGCTCGTTCAGCTGCCTGTAGTTTATTTGCATTCCATTCTTTGTTTTTCTTTTCTACGATTACTACTGGCGAGCTGTAAGCGGAATGTGAGGGTTCGATGAGATCCTGAGCTAGGAGGTCGTCCACTTGTTTGTTTATTATTGCTTGCATGGCCGGGTTTCGAGGGTAATACCTCTGTTTAATTGGGCGATCGTGCTTCATAAAGATCTTATGCGTGGCAATGTGGCTAACTCCCTTGATTTGACTCATCATATCCAATTCCTTTTTGAGGGTTTCTTGGATCTCTGCGTCTGTTAAATCGCCTGTCGCTAGTGATCCGATGCCGTGACTCTTCCATTTTCTGTTTTTGTTTCTTTTTTTTCTGTGCATTCTTGCTGTGATGCCTCCGCATTGTAGTGTCGCGTTACATTGTTCCAAGAAGTCTATCCCCAGTAAAAGGTCGCCGATTACTTCTGCGAGGATTAGCAGCGTCATCGTGCTTGTTTGGTTCCCGAGACGTATTGGTACTTCTAGTGCCTCTGTGACTTTTCTGTTTGTCCCGTCTGCTAGTCTAATGGCTTCGGTTACTTGCTTCCTTATCCCCTTGCAATGTTGTTGGCTAGTTTCCTGGCGATGAAACTTCTTGTTGCACCCGTGTCTATGGCCCCGCGAACTCTTGTGTTGCCTATATTCACTTGTGCAATCAGTCGTCGGCCGTTGAAGTTTATTGCTGTTGCGGGTGTGGTGTTTGCCCTGGGTGCCCGCTCTGATCCCATGGGCCTCTGGCGTTTCCCGCCGTTTCATTCCGTCGACAGCAATGGATTGTGCGTATTCCATCATGTCCGCATATCCAGCAATATATTCTTGGTGTGTTGTTGCACTGCTGTCCTATGTGCCCTTCTTCTTTGCACCTTGAACATCTATTATTCATGCTGAATGATCTTGTGATTCCTCGGTTCAGTGTTTGTGGTTGTTCCTGGGGTCTCCATTGGTTTCTTACCATGGCTCCTGCTGCGTGGTCGAGCTCTATCCCATAGGCCTTTGCCAGCTCTTCCATTCTAGAAATGAATTCTGTCGGGTCGCCCGTGCCGTCGTAAAATTCTCCCCAGCTTCGTATTACTCCCATTGTGGCCACTTTGTCGGTCTTTCTGGGCTCGGGTGCGGGTTTTCCGTTGCTTGTCTCTTGTTTGTCTGGTATCTGTAGCAAGTTCCGGTTTTTTTCCATTCCGTCGGGTGCTGGTGATGGTGTTCTCGCGTGCTTCTGTGCTAGGTCTTGGAGACGTTTGGTGGTTTCTTCGCTGTGGGCACCGTTCTTGATTAACTCCGACATTTGTTTCCGCATGTCCTCGCACCGCGTTTCTGGCTTGATGTCGAATTCCCTCAGATAGATTTCCAGTTGGGTCTTGTTGCAATAGTTGATCCAGCTTCGAGTCAGTTTGTCTTCCATTTTTAATCCGCGCTGTGTTGAGGAAGAGGGTAAACGATCTTTGCTGGTATTTTGGGTTTCTATCTGTTTGTTTTTTAATCTGCTTGGGCGCCACTGTAACGACCCTGTTTTGGGAGGCGGTATAGCTCGTCGTGGTCAGGGTTCGTGACAGATATTTATATTTATTCCTTTATAGATCGATTTACCTCCCTTTCCCCAATAATGACACAAATGGGTAAAACTAGAGACGTGTATTTCAAGTAATCGTATAATCGTATAGTTGTGTGTAGATGCGTGGGGACTGCTTGTTCTGTTGATTCGGCAATTCGGAAGGGCCGAGTGATGAACTGCTTGCTGTCGTGATCCGGTGTGCGAGCTTCGGTGTTGCGAAAGGGCCGAGTGGTGAGCCTCTTGCTGCTAGTGTCGGCGCTGCGGATGCGCCGAGTGATGCACTGCTTACTGCGAGTGTCGGCGCTGCGGATGAGCCGAGTGATGCACTGCTTGCTGTGAGTGTCGGCGCTGCGGGGGGCCGAGTGATGCACTGCTTGCTGTGAGTGTCGGCGCTGCGGGTGAGCCGAGTTATGCACTGCTTGCTGCGAGTGTCGGCGTTGCGGGTGAGCCGAGTGATGAATTGCTTGCTGCGAGTGTCGGCGCTGCGGGGGGCCGAGTGATGCACTGCTTGCTGTGAGTGTCGGCGCTGCGGATGAGCCGAGTGATGAACTGCTTCGTCGTGCGTACGTCGGGTCGAAGTGTTCTGGGTCGTTGGGGAAGATCTACTTGGTTTCTAGTGGGATTCGGGAATGTAGGGCATCGTTAATTTCTACATCCGTTTCGTTTCCGGGTCGGGAGCCGGAAACGTGACTTCTGGGGGAACTCACGGAGGTGGGCCTGTATTACGAAAACCGGGCCGCCTCAGTGATCACGACTGGGTCTGGGCTGATTTCTCGGAAACCACACCGGGACGCCAGTGATCCTGTCCAGGTCGTAGAACCGATTTATAAACCGCGTTCTTACGGATCCACTACTACTACCAAGACTATCTACCAGAACACTTACCTTGTTGCTGATGTTTCCTCGAAGATCTTCGGAACGCAAGTGACTCATCTGGGGTCTTGCCTCTGCTTATATAGGCCCCGTTGAGTGTGCCCAGAGTGGTCGATGACGAGAATCCCGATCTCGATAACTCGTTATCGGGTCACGAAATATAGCGATGGTAGTCGACTATCGGTATATTAGTGTGACCGGTTTAATGTTTTTGGGCGCGCGTTTTGAAAGTGCGCGATTTTGGCGCGTGTTTTGAATGTGGTGTAGCGTAGGGAGAATAAAAGATCATTGTGTGTCGTTTTTGGAATGTTCTTTTATTGTTTGTGACGCTGGGTCGTCACAGTCTTTCCAATTTTAATCATGGGAATCACTTGCTGGGGAACGGCCTGTAACTCATCACTAAAAAATGTACAAAAGTGCATTACAATGGCTCTCAGGAGGATGCTGGGGGTGAAGTGACACCATTATGTGGAAAACCGAGTTATGTTCCAGGACATGGGAGTGCCGACGGTAATGGAGACGATTTGTAATTCCTCAAGTCGATACCGGGAACGTCTGCTCGCACATCCAGACATCTTGCAACAACACTGGGTCGACGGCGTCTCCGCAAACGACACCCGGCAAACTTATGGATTCTCGGCCGTGACAGACACGGTCGAGTTCTATAACCACACATCCTGATTAACTTATGACCGGCTATTACCACACCTGATTTGCCTAGGAATGGAGTACCCGCTACCCGATTCTTATTGGGATCTTTCGAAATAATTTGTCAATACACGACAACATGGTTCATCTTTTGTGGCGTGTTTAACAAAAAAAATACTAAAAATGGCGTCAAATTCCTTTGAAAGTATGATGACAATTGAATTTTCTGGTATTGAACCTTTACTGGCATTCCTATATATAATGACTGAATTGTCTTCGGTTGTTCAGAAAAGCTTATGATTAAAAACCTTACAAACGTTTTTGATTTATGCAGGAAACACAACCTTAAATTGTACCCAGAAAAGTGCTCATTTTCAGGTACGAAGTAACCTTCCTTGGACCCAGTATACTGGCAAAGGTGTTCTACCAGACAACTGGAAATATAACGTCAGAGAAAACTACCCAGTCCCAACGGACGCAGATGCGTTGGAAGATTACTTGAATTCTGCTATTATTACCGAAAATTCAATAAAAATATTTACAATTTTTCAGAACACATAAGGCGATTATGTAAGAAGAATGTGAAATTCGAGTATCTAAGAATCCAATTGATGAAACCAATTTTATAACAGTATACCGATTTTAATAAGTAATTTTGTATAACAACAGATGCAAGTAAACAAGTATGCCGAGCCGTTCTAACACAAGAACATAATGGAACGCAGCTACCAGTAACATTCGCATCACGTTCTTTTACTAAGGGTGAAAGCATTAAAAACACGATAGAACAAGAATTACCAGCCATTCATTGGGCACTTAAACATATTAAACCATATATCTAAGAAAAACACATTACAGTACAAACCATGACTGACCCAAGTTCAAAAGTAACCAGAATGAGACTTGACTTGAGAGAAATACGATTTTACTGTTGAATATTTTAAGGGAAAAGACATAATTATATAGCAGATTAATTTGTGACGCTGCGCGCACAAAACGATATAAATAAAAAAGACTAAAAAAGTTAAATGAAAGGAGCGTTTAAATTCAAACTAAGAACGCGCGCGCGCCAACGATCGGGCGCGTAGGGGCACACTTGACCGAGAGAGGCCATCACACTTATACCGGCAAATCCCACACTGGCAGCGGGCACACTAGATCTCGCCAAGCCCTTTATAAGGCGGACCACGGGCCATAGCAGCCAACCGTCTAAGGGTATAGAGGCAACTCCCCAGGGCTGGTAAGCAGCAAAATCATTTCTTTGGTGGACTAGATCATTCGATCCAAGTCCGCTTATGCATTGTAGTTAGCTCCCGTAGCGCTTTCTCCTCCCCCTAGCCGATCCGAAGGTAGCACTAGGAGACGTCTGATTTCAGGATCACACCTCCTTACGGCGTGGTTCACCGGCCGAACTCTCTCTCTCTTGCGGCTGACCTCACGGTCCCCAAGCAACTGGCTCTCTCTCTTTTGCGGCTGACCTCAGGGTCCCCAAGCAACTCTCTCTCTCTTGCGGCTGACCTCTGGGTACCCAATCAACTCTCTCTTTCTTGTGGCTGACCTCAGGGTCCCCAATCAACTCTCTCTCTTGTGGCTGACTTCAGGGTCCCCAAGCAACACACTCTCTCTCTCTTGTGCCTGACTTTAGGGTCCCCAAGAAACAAACTCTCTCTCTCTTGTGGCTGACCTCAGGGTCACCAAGCAACCCACTCTCTCTCTCTTGCGGCTGACCTTAGGGTCCCCAAGCACTAAAAAATCTCTTTCGCTCGTGGCTGGCTTCAGAGTCCCCAAGCACCCCATTCTCATTTCAGGCTCTCTACGTAGCAACCCACCCCGGGGACTATTCTCCCGCAGCCGAGATCCCGCGCTGTCCCTCTCGAGCAGCTGGACGACTGCCGATACCAGGTATTCTAAGTGGACGAAGGAAGCGAAGGCAGCAAGGGCGGCACCCCGCCAGTCCGGAGAACCCGTTAGTTATTAATCAAATGTCAAGATTCTTAATGAAATAAACCTAGTTATAATCAATTACTAAGTAATTCCCCACGACTTCTACTATGGGCTGGGTCGGAACTCTCTTTCAGCAACCTCGCCTGACACAAACAAATTCTTGTGACGAACCCTGGCCATCCCTGAGCCACCCGACAACGACAAACCGTCACACATTATCTCGAATAACAATCAAAGAATTATAAAATATCCAAAAGGATAATAATATTCTGATAGTCACTACCAGAAATCAAAGTAGACAAAAATTCTGCGCAGGAAAAGAATAAATAGAATTCCCTAAGCAATCTAAAGAAAAAGCTTCTAAGCCCAACGTTTACAACGTCATTAACAATGACGAAGTACGTAAAGTAGTCCGCTTCAATGTAAATAATAACTTCTTTTTATCTAAACACGGATAGAAAATTTCAGCTAAATCTGATGTTAGTGATATGTATACTAATAAAGCCTTGACTTAGGTCAATTCTTCCAAAGGCTTGAAAAGCAGGCCGGTATTAACAAAATCTGCAAGCTCAAACAATCAATTAATTCTTCCGGTCGACATATCACTCAAAAAATCTGATTGGAACGTTTGGCTCCCATACTTCACTTACTGTTTTAAAACTACACCCTCTAAGTCTCATGATTTTTGTCCATATGATGATTATACTAAAGCATCTAATAATGTGCCTTCTATTGTATAACGTTATTTTATTTTATGAAAATCAAGATTCAAATTAATTGCTAAGTAAATAGCATTAATAGCAAAAGAAATCACAAGTACAGCTTCGATCGGTGCGCTGGTAGATAAGGGCACATGGGCCAGAGAGAGACGGGCTATATGGCTCTCATAGGCTACACTGGCAAAAATGTACGGCGGCAAAATGTAAAAATTAGGAACAGGTGAGAGGCTAGAACAGTACCTATGCATATTGTTGCATTGTTTTTGTTTGAAACTTACTTTTGTTATGGTTCCATCGGTGAAAGATCTTTCGCCGACCTCTATGGGAGTCAAAATTGTGTTTGCATTGATTGTGATTGCATTGGTTTTGTTTGTTTTTATTTTCACTGGTTCACATCTCTATTGTTTGTTGTTATTGCTAGTCATTGCTTTTGGTTAAGCTGAACTCTATTTATCTCGGCTTATCTCTTACACACTCAAAAAAAAATTGGCTTTGTATCCACCATCATTCACTTGAATATTGGGTTCAGAGAAAAAAATTATAAAATAAATGGATGTTAAAATGATGAACTCAAAAGAAAACGCAAAATAATAAAAAAATAATAATAAGAAAGAAAATTAACAAAAAATACAAAATAATAAATTTGAAAATTAACAAAAATAAAAAGTAAAGAAAAATAATAAACCTAAAACAACTCAGGAACAATATAATATAAAGGGGACAGATTTCTCGCACTGTAGAGCGGAGCTGAGATGCACGTGGTTTTTCTTTGTTCATGCACGAAAAAAATAAAAATATATTTAAACCGCGTGGTTTTTTTTTTCAGCCGAAGGGTTTCTGGCGATGCCAACACGTTTTTTTCGCTCAATGCATCCGCTATTTTTGGGCACCGATTTTTCTACGTTTTTTTTTGTTTTTTGCGTGATTTGTTTTCACTTTTTCGGGCACTGTAGTTGTTGGGGATGAGGCTCGCTCATACGGAAAACTTTTCGGCTACTACATGTTGTTTTGTCGATGTATGAGCAAGCTGGCTACAGCGGCGGCTGATCTTTTAAGATCGACTGATGACTTGGGTGGGCCTTTTGCATTTCCCCACGCAATCGACTAGTTTTAAGTATGACTGTAGATCTGCATTAGTGCAAACGCTGCACACTAGGTGGCTTGACCAAAAGTACAGGGTGGCCACTTCGGTGAATCACGATATAAAATAGGATAGGAATATAATAATATATATAAAATAAAATATTCTTGGGCAGATTTATTTTGCCGCATCGAATTAAAATAAACGCACACATGCACCCCTGCATGAGAATGCATGAATGCAACCTTCTTCAAAATGCGCGTCCCTGTGACTGAACGACTGAATTTGTGCAACGAGTGCGAGAGCATCAAAATGAGAATAAGAATGAGAGCGCAAAAAACCCTAAGGCACACGAAGTGTCCGGGGCCTACCGCTACTAGCCCGGGGGCCTGTCCCTTAACAATTTTCGTTGTATGAGATGACCAGTCTATATGTTGTATGGTTAGTGATATTACTCTGTCTGCTGAGCCTTGACCTAGTTTAATTATTGTAAGGTGCTGAGTCCCAGTGGCGGCTCAACATAATGAGTATGGTTAAACTTTATTTAGTTCTAGCAATATGAAATCGATTTAAACTTAAGATTATTTAAATATGTAAATATATTAACTACTTATGGCAAACTATGGACTCATGTTACATTTATTATATTTATATAATTATTATTGTACATTCTTTAGAAATATGTAACCCTCCTATTTCAGCCCCCTTATCTCACTCACGTTGTAAGTAAATAGTTGACTAGGGAATTAGAAAAATTAAATGTTCATAATGCAGTCGAATTTTTGAAATTAATATTTAATTCCTTATCTTTATTTTAAATTTGTTTCGGTTTAAAATATAATTTTTAGTTCTAGCAATATAAAAACGATTTAAACTTAATAATATTTAAATATGTAAATACTATGGACCCATATTTATTATATTTATATGATTATTATTTTACATTCTATGAAAAATATATAACCCTCCTATTTCAGCCACCTTATCTTACTCACTTTGCGAGTAGATAGTTGACTAGGGAATAAGAAAAATGAAATAATAATAAAATCTTGATAATGAAGTCCGAATAAGATTTTTTAGTTTGGGAATCATGCTGTACTAATATGAGGCAATGACCTAGCTGCTACACTACCTTGAGGCATTGCCAAACAAAAGTATGAATAATGTTTAATAAAATCTTTATAGTGAAGACCGAATAAGATTTTTTAGTTCGGGAATCATGCTGTACCAATATGAGGCAATGACCTAGCTGCTACACTACCTTAAGGCATCGCCAAATAAAACTATAAGATGCAATGCACCAGGCCATCAATGGAAGGGTGGGAATACGGCCGCTCACAGACATTTGAGCTGGGCCAACAGGTAGTACTTTTTCTTTCACTGTCCCTTCGAAACAAACTAATAGGTAAACATGACATGGTATGTTTGATTAAGCAACCCAAACCTATTTGGCCGACTAAACTGAGTCGGAATATTAGCGCCTTCTCTCTCCATCAGCTCGAATTACATGTAACGATTTCTTCGTTGTATGCGACAACAACTTGCAAGCCTTTGCTGTTTTTTTGTTGGTACGTGTAGTAGTTTTTCTTAGCTTCCTGCTGGTAGTTGGACACATCTCGGAAATGTTCTTCAGATTTGGTCAGATGCTTGGTTTCTTCAATATTGCCTTTAGTGATCGGATGTAGCGATCCATGCCAGTTTGTGTGGCAGAGTCCGCTCGCTGAATATTTTCTTAGTTTTGTTTTAGAGCTGCAGTCGAGGACATCGCATAGTTACCATCATAGCTGCCAGTGGGCTTCTTGACTGTCCTGAGCCCTGCTGAACGTTTCCTAGATAAGACTGGAGTGGGTTTTCCGTTCCTGTTCGAAGAACATCGGCGTTTGAGAATCCCTTCTGTGTAATTAGCTGTCCAAATTAGGATCTTGCAACCGTCCCGAAAAATACTTCCGGCGTCGTTTTTGAGTAAGTGTACACGTTTTGAGTGTTTTGGTGGCACGTTGTTGTCACTCGTCCCATGCGGTCTTTCAACTCCTTGTAGACCACACAGCCCCTGTAGTTTGTCATGTGATTTCCTCCGCAGTTTCCATATTTCTTCTTTTGGGGGTCTTCCTTGTTGGCAGGGCAATTGTCGGAATTGTGAAAGTCTGAACTGATCGAAGTGTGCAGTATGTTCTGGTGTGTCCATACTCCTATCAGTTTGTACATTGAACTGGACCGTTTCTTTTATGTGGTTCTTTAACCTTAATTTTTCGGTGCAATACGTATTGCAGGTTATAAAAAGGGTCACTTCACTTTTTTCAAGACCCTACTTTGAAAAGTAGTTGCGGCTTTTTGTTCCTGTTAATGATGTTACTAACGAACTTTGCAGAAAAACCATTTTCTTGAAGGGGATTGTTAATTTCATTGGGGGTTAGGTCGTGATCGATTCCGCTTAGTACAACTTGCAAACCCTTGCTGCTTTTTAGTTGGTATGTGTACTAGTTTTTTTTAGCTTCCTGCTTGTATTTAGACACAGCTCGGAAATGTTCTTCGGATTTGGTCTAAAGTTTGGTTTCGTGAATATTCCCTTTAGTGATCGGAACAACATGAAAATTTCCGTCCCAGACCAGCGCAACAATTTTGTTGACCAGGGCGTTCGAGCTTTTATCCCTAATGTAATTTGGTGGTGGCTTCGGTTTCGGTTGGGTCTTTTTACCCAGTTCTGGTTGAGTTTCAGCTAGGAGGGCAAATCTGTTGTTATTGGATCTCCCGTTGTCTCTTTGGACTCAGTAAATTTTTGGCCTATTACCCACCGCGGGCTTAATTTGGATGTAGCGGTTGTTGAATATTTACTGTTTTTGTTTTTTCATAATTTTAGTTGACGTTATATTTGGTGCTGCAGTCGGCGACATCGCAGTCGATTCTGCGGTAAGAGCCGTTGCTGTAGAAGTTGGTGGTTTTGCTTTTCTTTTGGTGCGATTGAAGAAGTTTTACCGCTGCATGTTGCTGATGTGACAAGAGTCGTTTCTGATGGTAGGGGGAGTAGGAGTAAGAGTGAGTAGAGAGGGTGAGCAAGATAGTGCTATTTGGGTATCGACTGTCAGTAAAGCCGGGTTGCTCATTATACACGTTTTTTGCACTATTATTATTTAATACACCAATTTTGTTTTTACAATTTTATTTGTCTGTAATACATTAAATCTTAAACTGAAAATACAGATAATAATTAAAAATCTAGTTGTTCTGTATTTAAAATAACAAAAGGTGAAGTCTAGTTGGTTTAATTCAGCTTTAGAATGCAAGGGTGTGTCGAAAGAGGAAGGAACCATATCGGCTAAACCTTTTCTCTGGTTTCTAAGTAGGCAAGAAGGCTTGAGATTCCTGGTGGGATGACGTCGGCGTAGAACTTAATAATTATGTTGCTACTGTTGATGTTGCTCCTGCAGTTTTATTTGTTTTACTTAAATCTATTAACAGATCCCAGTGTCTTTCCAATTTTTTTTATATGTACGGATCGAGGCTCTTACGAATGCTTTGGGTGCCAGTAAATTTTTTCTGTGGTAACGAATTTATGAAAAACGCGCGGTGTTGCGCGAATGAGAACATTTTGGGGATACCGAGGCTATGACCGTTATTATTTGAGAATTAAAGTACATAAATTCATGAATTCAAGGTCCCCCCTAATGAAATACACATATACATTTTTTTTAAATTTTAATTTAAGTTTTTGAATTTTTCAGTTTTTGTTCATTTTTTTTTGATTTAACTATTTTTTGTTTTTTATGTTTCAGATGGAAATTGCAAACTTCCTTTTTTCCCGCCGCACGAAACATGCACACTCGAGGCTCATTGGCAAAATGCTTTCCCAGGCATAATATGATATATATTTTTATGAACGAATTTGAGAAGACTGTTGAAATATATAACAATAAAACCTGAAAGTTTCGTTTCAATCGAATATTTCTTTCCTTCCCAAAAAAGTCCTAGGAAAAATCGATCTTTTTAAGCTTCTAAACAAGGCTACTCTTTTTCTTGTGCATAAGAATTAAACTGCAGTTCTGTCGTATTTTACAATACTTAAATATAAGTTGCTCAAAGATGTTGCTTTAACTTTTCAAAGCACTCTATGTCTGTCCCAACAAAATCGAATTATCTACACTTTCTTACAAGATCATTCCTGCAATTAACGTAAGTCAGACTTTAGTTAGATTAAAAAATTTAATCATTTCAATTGTCTGTTGTCAGAGCAGAGTTTTTTAGATCGAAAATGCACGTTTTTTCGTCAACAAAACAAAAAAAAACAAGAGAGAACGCTATAGTCGGGTGCCCCGACTATCAGATACCCGTTACTCAGGTAAAAGGAGTGCGAGGGAGATGGAGATAGAAACTTTGATCACGCATAACTTTTAAACGAATGGTCCGATTTGAAAATCGATAGGTATTGATAAACACAATAAAACTGCATTTTTACTTTTCCGAAACTCAGCTGACTTACAAATGTTTATGAAGAGCGAGAGAAACGTCGCGAATAAACTAACAACAAAATTGAAAGAGAGACATGAGAGGAAGTATAGAAGACTACAAAAGGAACGGAATAATGTATTCACGAACAACAACAAAACGAACGATTGGTTTGTCAACAAAACGAATGTGGAGTTCCCGCCAGACGTGAAAGCACTTCTTGCAAAGGGTCCAAAGTTCGCGATACCAATAGAGAAGAAGAATTTCCCTCTCTTCAAGTACATAGCGGACGGAGAGGAATTGGTGCAAACTCTTACATGTAAAGACCAACAAGAAGAGTCACGCACTAAATTCTCTTTACTTATTAAAGATTATATGACGTCGGTTCGGGAAAGTGCAATAGATCGCGCAATACTAGACACAGTGGGGCAGACACGAAAATTTTTAAAGGAAAATGACGAAATACTTATTTTAACTTCTGACAAAGGAAACAAGACAGTTGCTATGGACAAAGATACTTACAATCAAAAAATGAATAACATTTTGGAGGAAAGGAACACATATCGGATTTTACGAAAGGATATAACATCGAAACTTCAAACAAGAAACAATGAATTAGCGGAAAATCTACTCAAAAAGGACTTATTTCACGGAGCGAAAGGAATAAGTTAGTCACGACAACGGCATTACCACCACGCATATACGGACTACCAAAAATCCACAAGGAAGGGACGCCATTAAGGCCCATATGCTCCTCTATAGGATCACCATCACACGGACTTTGCAAATATATATCAAACATATTAAAGAACATCACCATAGACTCTAGCTACAACATCAAAAACTCAGTAGAATTTAAAGAAAGAATCAACAACACGTACATCTGTGATGATGAAAAATTAATATCATTTGATGTAGTCTCACTATTTCCCAGCATACCTACAGACCTTGCACTAGACACAATTAGAGAAAAATGGACAAAAATAAAAGAACATACAAATATGCCGAAAAAAATGTTTATGGACATAGTACAATTTTGCATACAAGACAACAGATATTTTAAATTTAATGACGATATATACACACAACTAAAAGGAATGCCGATGGGATCCCCTGCTTCACCAATAATTGCAGACATAGTAATGGAAGAGCTATTAGACTATACTTTGAAAAAACTAGAACACAAACCAAGACTTTTGACGAAGTATGTGGATGATTTATTCGCAATAGTAAAAGAAGACGAAATACAAAACACACTTGACGCTTTAAACTCTTTCAATAAAAATATAAAATTCACACTGGAACAGGAAGAAGATGGCAGACTAGCATATTTAGACTCAATGGTTCATAGACAGGGGAACATTCTAAAACTTAAGTGGTATAAAAAACCAACAGCATCAGGACGAATCATTAACTTTAACTCAAAACACCCTAAAACAATGATAATCAGTACAGCGGTAGGTTGTATACAACGGATGCTAGCCATTTCGGACAACATTTTTCATGAAGAAACCAAAAATGAAATAAGACCAATTTTAAAGGACAACGACTTCCCAAACCATCTAATTAGAACTTTAATTAAAAGACACCAAAACATAGAACAAAAAACAAAATGTAGAGAACCTACACAATACATGTCCGTAACATATATACCAAGACTATCAGAACGCCTTAAAAGTCAGAATTTTACAATAAACAAAAATAACAATAGCACACAAGCCCAACAATACCCTACGATCAATATTCAACAAGACGAAGTCCAAAATACAAATGTTTGACAAAAACAATGTGGTATATAAAATACCATGCAATGGAGATATAAATGAAAAATGTGACAGTATATATGTAGGAACAACAAAATCCAAACTAAAAACTCGAATATCACAACACAGATCAGACTTCAAATTAAGACACCAAGCTAATATACAAAAAACAGCACTTATGGCCCACTGTAAAACCAGCGGTCACTCACCAAATTTTGAAGCAACGACTATTTTGAAACAAGAACAACATTACAAAAAACGCTTCACCATAGAAATGTTACATATAACAAACACACCCACAAGCATAAGACTGAACTACAAAACAGACGTTGAAAATTGCGCTCACATTTACAGACACTTACTTAATAACAACTAGTATTAATCTTCACGTCCGACGGTGCAGACGTGTAAAATTATGTAGGTGTAATAATTTTTAAAGTTTTGTTTTTTATTGACTAAATTTATGTTATTTTATGTTTTTATGTTGATTATAGTGCCCTGAAGACGGTTGCCGAAGTGCAACCGAAATATATTGGAAATAATAAAAAATAAAAATTAAAAACTTTTATTTAAAAAATTTTTTCAATTGTTGACCTCGAGCCGGATAAACTCAAAAATTTAAACAAACATCAAAGGTCGCCTACAAACAAAATTACAAAAAACGGAAGGCACGCCGTACGTATACACCAACACAAACATGGGATATACGCATATTAAAAACCACTATAACAACTACAAGGACATAATAAACAAATTCCAGACAACATATAAAAAACAAGTAAAATTAAAAGCTGGTATTATCTTTTTGTTAAAATGTAGAAAGTCCCAGTTAATTCCAAATTTTTTAAAGAATACAACTAAATGTAATAAGCTATTTATATTTGACAATGACGCACATCCAGACATTAGAAGAGCCTTAGCTAGACATTCACATATATTCCACAAGAAAGTACTAAACATCATAATAAAACACAAACATGACTTAATGAAGGAACTAAACAAAAGGGTAAAGGAAACCAAATAAATTCTGGAGAGGTAGTTAAACTCAGCTGACTTACAAATGTTTATGAAGAGCGAGAGAAACGTCGCGAATAAACTAACAACAACATTGAAAGAGAGACATGAGAGGAAGTATAGAAGACTACAAAAGGAACGGAATAATGTATTCACGAACAACAACAAAACGAACGATTGGTTTGTCAACAAAACGAATGTGGAGTTCCCGCCAGACGTGAAAGCACTTCTTGCAAAGGGTCCAAAGTTCGCGATACCAATAGAGAAGAAGAATTTCCCTCTCTTCAAGTACATAGCGGACGGAGAGGAATTGGTGCAAACTCTTACATGTAAAGACCAACAAGAAGAGTCACGCACTAAATTCTCTTTACTTATTAAAGATTATATGACGTCGGTTCGGGAAAGTGCAATAGATCGCGCAATACTAGACACAGTGGGGCATACACGAAAATTTTTAAAGGAAAATGACGAAATACTTATTTTAACTTCTGACAAAGGAAACAAGACAGTTGCTATGGACAAAGATACTTACAATCAAAAAATGAATAACATTTTGGAGGAAAGGAACACATATCGGATTTTACGAAAGGATATAACATCGAAACTTCAAACAAGAAACAATGAATTAGCGGAAAATCTACTCAAAAAAGGACTTATTTCACGGAGCGAAAGGAATAAGTTAGTCACGACAACGGCATTACCACCACGCATATACGGACTACCAAAAATCCACAAGGAAGGGACGCCATTAAGGCCCATATGCTCCTCTATAGGATCACCATCACACGGACTTTGCAAATATATATCAAACATATTAAAGAACATCACCATAGACTCTAGCTACAACATCAAAAACTCAGTAGAATTTAAAGAAAGAATCAACAACACGTACATCTGTGATGATGAAAAATTAATATCATTTGATGTAGTCTCACTATTTCCCAGCATACCTACAGACCTTGCACTAGACACAATTAGAGAAAAATGGACAAAAATAAAAGAACATACAAATATGCCGAAAAAAATGTTTATGGACATAGTACAATTTTGCATACAAGACAACAGATATTTTAAATTTAATGACGATATATACACACAACTAAAAGGAATGCCGATGGGATCCCCTGCTTCACCAATAATTGCAGACATAGTAATGGAAGAGCTATTAGACTATACTTTGAAAAAACTAGAACACAAACCAAGACTTTTGACGAAGTATGGGATGATTTATTCGCAATAGTAAAAGAAGACGAAATACAAAACACACTTGACGCTTTAAACTCTTTCAATAAAAATATAAAATTCACACTGGAACAGGAAGAAGATGGCAGACTAGCATATTTAGACTCAATGGTTCATAGACAGGGGAACATTCTAAAACTTAAGTGGTATAAAAAACCAACAGCATCAGGACGAATCATTAACTTTAACTCAAAACACCCTAAAGCAATGATAATTAGTACAGCGGTAGGTTGTATACAACGGATGCTAGCCATTTCGGACAACATTTTTCATGAAGAAACCAAAAATGAAATAAGACAAATTTTAAAGGACAACGACTTCCCAAACCATCTAATTAGAACTTTAATTAAAAGACACCAAAACATAGAACAAAAAACAAAATGTAGAGAACCTACACAATACATGTCCGTAACATATATACCAAGACTATCAGAACGCCTTAAAAAGTCAGAATTTTACAATAAACAAAAAATAAAAATAGCACACAAGCCCAACAATACCCTACGACCAATATTCAACAAGACGAAGTCCAAAATACAAATGTTTGACAAAAACAATGTGGTATATAAAATACCATGCAATGGAGATATAAATGAAAAATGTGACAGTATATATGTAGGAACAACAAAATCCAAACTAAAAACTCGAATATCACAACACAGATCAGACTTCAAATTAAGACACCAAGCTAATATACAAAAACAGCACTTATGGCCCACTGTAAAACCAGCGGTCACTCACCAAATTTTGAAGCAACGACTATTTTGGAACAAGAACAACATTACAAAAAACGCTTCACCATAGAAATGTTACATATAACAAACACACCCACAAGCATAAGACTGAACTACAAAACAGACGTTGAAAATTGCGCTCACATTTACAGACACTTACTTAATAACAACTAGTATTAATCTCCACGTCCGACGGTGAAGACGTGTAAAATTATGTAGGTGTAATAATTTTTAAAGTTTTGTTTTTTATTGACTAAATTTATGTTATTTTATGTTTTTATGTTGATTATAGTGCCCTGAAGACGGTTGCCGAAGTGCAACCGAAATATATTGGAAATAATAAAAAATAAAAATTAAAAACTTTTATTTAAAAAAATTTTTTCAATTGTTGACCTCGAGCCGGATAAACTCAAAAAATTTAAACAAACATCAATGGTCGCCTACAAACAAAATTACAAAAAACGGAAGGCACGCCGTACGTATACACCAACACAAACATGGGATATACGCATATTAAAAACCACTATAACAACTACAAGGACATAATAAACAAATTCCAGACAACATATAAAAAACAAGTAAAATTAAAAGCTGGTATTATCTTTTTGTTAAAATGTAGAAAGTCCCAGTTAATTCCAAATTTTTTAAAGAATACAACTAAATGTAATAAGCTATTTATATTTGACAATGACGCACATCCAGACATTAGAAGAGCCTTAGCTAGACATTCACATATATTCCACAAGAAAGTACTAAACATCATAATAAAACACAAACATGACTTAATGAAGGAACTAAACAAAAGGGTAAAGGAAACCAAAGAAATTCTGGAGAGGCAGTTAAACTCAGCTGACTTACAAATGTTTATGAAGAGCGAGAGAAACGTCGCGAATAAACTAACAACAAAATTGAAAGAGAGACATGAGAGGAAGTATAGAAGACTACAAAAGGAACGGAATAATGTATTCACGAACAACAACAAAACGAACGATTGGTTTGTCAACAAAACGAATGTGGAGTTCCCGCCAGACGTGAAAGCACTTCTTGCAAAGGGTCCAAAGTTCGCGATACCAATAGAGAAGAAGAATTTCCCTCTCTTCAAGTACATAGCGGACGGAGAGGAATTGGTGCAAACTCTTACATGTAAAGACCAACAAGAAGAGTCACGCACTAAATTCTCTTTACTTATTAAAGATTATATGACGTCGGTTCGGGAAAGTGCAATAGATCGCGCAATACTAGACACAGTGGGGCAGACACGAAAATTTTTAAAGGAAAATGACGAAATACTTATTTTAACTTCTGACAAAGGAAACAAGACAGTTGCTATGGACAAAGATACTTACAATCAAAAAATGAATAACATTTTGGAGGAAAGGAACACATATCGGATTTTACGAAAGGATATAACATCGAAACTTCAAACAAGAAACAATGAATTAGCGGAAAATCTACTCAAAAAGGACTTATTTCACGGAGCGAAAGGAATAAGTTAGTCACGACAACGGCATTACCACCACGCATATACGGACTACCAAAAATCCACAAGGAAGGGACGCCATTAAGGCCCATATGCTCCTCTATAGGATCACCATCACACGGACTTTGCAAATATATATCAAACATATTAAAGAACATCACCATAGACTCTAGCTACAACATCAAAAACTCAGTAGAATTTAAAGAAAGAATCAACAACACGTACATCTGTGATGATGAAAAATTAATATCATTTGATGTAGTCTCACTATTTCCCAGCATACCTACAGACCTTGCACTAGACACAATTAGAGAAAAATGGACAAAAATAAAAGAACATACAAATATGCCGAAAAAAATGTTTATGGACATAGTACAATTTTGCATACAAGACAACAGATATTTTAAATTTAATGACGATATATACACACAACTAAAAGGAATGCCGATGGGATCCCCTGCTTCACCAATAATTGCAGACATAGTAATGGAAGAGCTATTAGACTATACTTTGAAAAAACTAGAACACAAACCAAGACTTTTGACGAAGTATGTGGATGATTTATTCGCAATAGTAAAAGAAGACGAAATACAAAACACACTTGACGCTTTAAACTCTTTCAATAAAAATATAAAATTCACACTGGAACAGGAAGAAGATGGCAGACTAGCATATTTAGACTCAATGGTTCATAGACAGGGGAACATTCTAAAACTTAAGTGGTATAAAAAACCAACAGCATCAGGACGAATCATTAACTTTAACTCAAAACACCCTAAAACAATGATAATCAGTACAGCGGTAGGTTGTATACAACGGATGCTAGCCATTTCGGACAACATTTTTCATGAAGAAACCAAAAATGAAATAAGACCAATTTTAAAGGACAACGACTTCCCAAACCATCTAATTAGAACTTTAATTAAAAGACACCAAAACATAGAACAAAAAACAAAATGTAGAGAACCTACACAATACATGTCCGTAACATATATACCAAGACTATCAGAACGCCTTAAAAAGTCAGAATTTTACAATAAACAAAAAATAACAATAGCACACAAGCCCAACAATACCCTACGACCAATATTCAACAAGACGAAGTCCAAAATACAAATGTTTGACAAAAACAATGTGGTATATAAAATACCATGCAATGGAGATATAAATGAAAAATGTGACAGTATATATGTAGGAACAACAAAATCCAAACTAAAAACTCGAATATCACAACACAGATCAGACTTCAAATTAAGACACCAAGCTAATATACAAAAAACAGCACTTATGGCCCACTGTAAAACCAGCGGTCACTCACCAAATTTTGAAGCAACGACTATTTTGGAACAAGAACAACATTACAAAAAACGCTTCACCATAGAAATGTTACATATAACAAACACACCCACAAGCATAAGACTGAACTACAAAACAGACGTTGAAAATTGCGCTCACATTTACAGACACTTACTTAATAACAACTAGTATTAATCTCCACGTCCGACGGTGCAGACGTGTAAAATTATGTAGGTGTAATAATTTTTAAAGTTTTGTTTTTTATTGACTAAATTTATGTTATTTTATGTTTTTATGTTGATTATAGTGCCCTGAAGACGGTTGCCGAAGTGCAACCGAAATATATTGGAAATAATAAAAAATAAAAATTAAAAACTTTTATTTAAAAAAATTTTTTCAATTGTTGACCTCGAGCCGGAAAAACTCAAAAAATTTTTCCGAAATATTTAAATTTATATTTAAATAAAATCGCATATAAGCGATTGTGGGCGTTAAAGGGGGCGTGGCACCTTTTTGAAACAAACTTGCGCTGCGTAGGAACTCCTAGAATCTGCATGCAAAATGCCAATCTTCTAGCTTTTATAGTTTCCGAGATCTCAGCGTTCATACGGACGGACAGACGGACAGACGGACATGGCTAGATCGACTCGGCTGGTGATCCTGAACAAGAATATATATACTTTATAGGGTCGGAAACGCTTCCTTCTACCTGTTACATACTTTTGCACGAATACAATATACCCTTTTACTCTACGAGTAACGGGTATAAACACACAAAAATGAACTGCAAGAATTTGGGGAAGCTATAAACTATATATTACTACAAAATATTTAAAAATTGAAAGCACAACTATTATGTTTAAATTGTATTAGTTTTTAATTTTCTTCCAGTCAACTCATTCGCAATCATTATTTATATTTAACGGCCTGCATTCGTTCGGATTAGGATATTCAATTGAAAATATATCTGAATCTAATTGATCGTTGGGTTTTCCTACCAAAATTTGAATTCATTTTCATTACATTGCAATTTAATATAAGATTTATTCATAAACATTTTATAATTCATCTACTCCGCTATCATTTTCAATTTTATCAACTATCAAGATATTATAAATTTTAATATTTTTTGGTCAACTAATGCATACTTTTTACCACATAAGCGACTATTTTTTAATACTATTATTTTAAAACTACTACTCTTTTATTTTCAAGCATTTTATCATACGTTCAATCATTTTTAATCGATTCTAATATTACTATCATATTTTCTGTATATATCCAACGGAGCTTGGTTTAAGTCTTAATATACGATCGTTTACATCTGGACACCCCACGATTGCTGCAGGGAAACGTCTATTATTTTTTTGTTGCATTTTCCCGTCCATTTTTTATCTAAAAAGAACTCTGCTCTGACCACAGACAATTCAAAAGATAACATTTTGTATTAACTTGTAAGAAAGTATAAATAATTTGACATTGTTTAGTCAGACAGAGTGCTTTGAAAAGATAAATCAACAGCTTATATTTTAATATTGTATAATCCGTTCTGTCAGTTTAATTTTTATGTAGAAGAAGAACTACATAAAGAAAGGAAATAAATGCAATACAAGTAATTACAGAGGCATATCCAAATTATCCGCCATCCCAAAGCTTTTCGAAAATACTATTACACCCCATTTGCAACATCTTTGTAGATCGATTATATCTCCATGTCAACATGGATTTATAGGGCGAAGATCTACGACGACAAGCCTCTTGGAGCTTACGTCTTTTGTAATAAATGGCTTTAAAAAGAACAGGCAGACTGACGTAGTTTACACTGATTTTAGTAAAGCGTTTGATTAAGTAAATCTCTCGCTTCTTGTATTAAAGCTAGACTTATTAGGTTTTCCATGTGATCTTCTAACATCATGGGTCCCACAAGGAAGCCACCTTGGCCCACTTCTTTTTACTTTATTTATAAACGATCTCCCTCTAGTCTTGACAAAGTCGCGTGTCCTTATGTACGCAGATGCCGTTAAGTTATGCCTGCAATATAACGAAATTTCTAGCAGTTCCGAGTTACAATCTGACCTAAATGCTTTTCAAACATGGTGTTGTGAAAATCTTTTGTATTTAAATAGCGCTAAGTGCAAAGTAATTTTTTCGGGTGAACCCACAATAAGCAACGTATACGCTGGGTGGTTGCGCGTTGTCTAGAATTACGCACGTTGATGACCTTGGCGTCCTTCTTGACCCAAAACTTAAGTTTTCTGACCATATTACTTCTATGGTGAATAAAGCCAGGGGAGTACTTGGATTTATTAAAAGGTGGTCAAAGGAATTCGATGATCCCTATGTTACAAAGACTCTGTTCATTTCACTAGTCCGTCCAATCCTTGAGTACTGTTCAGCAGTTTGGAGTCCTCAGTATGGTGTACATATAGACCGGATAGAGTCTGTGCAAAAGAACTTTTTATTATTTGCTCTACGGGGCCTTAACTGGAATGCAAGCCTTATTTTACCATCCTACTCTAGTAGACTTCTCATAAGTAATCTACCATCCTTAGTAAACCGTAGAACGGTGCTTGGCACAACTTTTATCTATAAACTTATTCACGGGGATGTGGGGAGTCCCGAGTTACTGGGTCGCATAAGCTTCTCTGTGCCTAATAGAATTACCAGGAACTATGTTCCTCTTACATTAAATATTTGTAGATCTAACTTTGATATGCATGAACCGTTTAGAGTACTGTGTAACGACTATAATAGACTATACCACATTATTTCTACTACCGACTCTTTGCCAAGCTTAAAAGCATTAATTGTATCTTACTTAGCACATAATTAGTATTAGTATTTAGTCTCGTACGTATTTCTAATCTTAGTCTGTCCGCCTCTACATTGTGCTTTTTAACTTCTCGCGATCTCGTTTTTACGCCTATTAGGCTCCGCGCGTAACAAGCACTGCTTGAAGTCGTAAGGGCCACTTGTTTGCGCTGATCTTAGTGCATCAACGTCCGAATAGAATAAGTTTTATTTGGTATTCAACTATTCTACTTTTCCTTTGCGCACCGCATCAATGATGGCGTAATAACACATTTTCGATCTGGAATCTCTCGCTGTAACTTATTTATTACTTATCTTCGTTCAAAATAGTTGCAGATGCAATGAATTTGCTCTTGCGTTAAAAAATGTATTTATTTATTTAAGCATGGTAGGCGTTAATGAAAAACTTAATAGAAATCGTGTCGGCCATATCCCTTCTTTTCATTCGCGCAACACGGCACAAAAAATACTTAACTAGCACCCATAGCGTTCGTAAGAGCCTAACAGATAAAAATAGACGCGTTGGTAAGACCCTCAATCCGTTAACATATTTAAATAAAACAAATACAACTTCAGGACTTCTTAACGTTAAAAACACCAAAGTTGTGACATTTCTGATTAATCAGTTATATGGCATCTATAGGATATAGTCGGCCAATCCCGTCCGTTCCGACTTATATACTGCGTGCAATAGATCGAAGGGTGTGTGCAAAGTTTAAATTCGATATCTATAAAACTGAGACACTAGTTCGTGTAGTAACAGACAGACGGACATATCAACTCAGGACGCGACCCTGATTAAGAATATTTGTATATACTTTATAGGGTCGGAGATGTCTCCTTAACTGCGTTGCACACTTTTGACCAAAATTATAATAGCCTCTGCAAGGGTATAAAAACCAAGACAGGATGCAGTCCAGCCAATGGACGTGGATAGCTCAACACCTTTTCAGCATCCCACCCACAATCCCCGAAGTAGTCCGTTTCATGAGCAAACCTAAAACAAATTACAAAAAGTGTTTTACTAAACGAAGGAGGACGGAAAACCCATAATCATGATTACACGCGGTGGCACAAAGGAAGCCATCTGGGTCCGCTACTTTTTACAAAATTTATTTACGATCTTCCATCAATTATAAGTCATTTTCGCGTACTAATGTACGCAGATGATATTAAGTTATGTCTGCAGTATAAGGACAGTTTCTGGTTAGTTTTGTCAAAAAATAGGCAATCTTCAGGAATTTTTTCTTTAGACAAAGAAAAAAACATGGGTACTTCAAACTTTCAGGTATATTTCTGATATTTAAAAGAGGATTTTGTAAGTAAATCAAAAATGTTGATGCATTTCCGAAAGCAGGACACAGGGCGACGTAGATCAATGCACGGAACAAGAAGCCAGATGGCGACTATTCTACAGGTCGTAAAAATCGTATAAAACAAAAAATTTCAAAATGTTGTTGTTTAGTAGGAGTGTAATTGTGGAATAGACTACTTTTATCGAAATTGAATAAAAAATAACAAAATCGTTTTTCTGTACATTTTCTTCACGTTTTTGTCGATAAAAATCCCATGTATAAGCTATCTTTGTATCTTGATAAAAAAATTAAGATTCGTTAAAAACTGATTGAGATATGACAGTCGCCAGCTCGAAAAATGAAGTTTTCCAAAAAACGCGTTTAAAGTTTTATGTACGCTCCCTACCTGCTTTGAGTCGGTCTGCTCGAAGGCTCATAACTTTTAAGCTATAACGTATAAAAAATGAAAACAAAAAAATTGGATTTTTTTGACAATACTAACCAGAATAGACGCTTAAATTTGAACGGTTTTAAGTGCAAGCTGATGACTTTTTCGGCGTAACCCATAACTTGCAAGAGCACAATAAGTTTCAAACAGACTCCAAAAGAAAAAAATATTGAGCATGATGCTTTAGTAAAGATCGGAAATTTAGATTCTCCCATCCAAAAAAACTGTTTCCCAGGTCCAAAATAAGGGTCATTCGCAAAAATTGCTATAAGTAATATATAGACGCCCCAAAGTTGCTACCGGGAATAGGAATATTAGATGCTTCAACTGCAACACCATTGAAGACTTTAAAGCCTTCTTCGTCTAAAGCACTTGGTGTCCCAATGCACCGTTTTCTTATCGATTTTGTGAGTCCAATTAGGCTATTTTTCCGCAAGACCCTTTGATCTTTCTTCTGCTATAGCATATCACTAAAAACCAAAAGCCATATATATAGATATAATTATACATAGATATAATTATACATGGATTAAGCCAAATTTGGCAAGCCGAAGTTTATATACCATTGCAGTTATTACGACTTATATGCCTTCATTACTTAAAACAATGAAGCTATGTCGATTTTGCGCTGCATTAGGCTACCGTTTCTATGGCAGCTATATGATATTATTGTCTGATTTTAATTTAACTAAAACCGTAATTCCATAATATTTAAATATTTTCAAATCCCAAAGAACACTTAAAAAAAATATAATTAACAGAGTTATAATTTTTTTGAATTGTTTTTCCGATTGGGCATTAGGGAGCTTTATGATATAGTCGGCTGATCCGTATCATAATAATTTATATAATTTAGTAGGTCGAATTTTATGGCCAAAATAAGACCCATAGAAAATTACAACTTTCTAACATTCCAATCACCAAAGTTCTGGCATTTCTGATCGTTCAGTTATATACTTATATACTGCGCGCAAAGGAACGAAGGGTGTGTGCAAAGTTTCAACTCGATATCTTAACAACGGAGAACTAGTTTGCGTAGAAACAGACAGACAGACGGACAGAAGGACATGCTTATATCAACTCAGGAGGTGATCCTGATTAAGAATATATATACTTTATAGGGTCGGAGATGTCTCCTTCACTGCGTTGCACACTTTTGGCCAAAATTATAATACCCTCTTCTAGGGTGTAAAAATTAGAAAATACTAATTTTGTAATTAAAGTTTTATTTTTTTGGTAAAGTTTTAAGTTATTATTTTTTGAATTCTTATATTCTTAAAAACTGAGAGACTAGTTGGCGTTTGGTCTCGTTCGGTTGACGGTACCAGTAGCTTGATTGGCAGAAGCACATCGAACTTTCCTATTACCATCATTAGTCAACTAGCTAGCGGGGAAAGTTATCAGTTGTACCAGGGTACAAGGACTTCGGCAAAGCGGACAAGTTTTATTAGTTTCTAACCAAAGTACCACGCATATTCTGTGAAATTTATGCCTACATGGGGTTTCTGCATCTTCAGTATCTATAACCATAGTATAATTGCAAAAAATACAAAGCGAATGTTCATCTCCACTAGTGGTAACTGCTACCTCGTCTCGATTAAGCTGAACTGACATGTTTGTATTAGACAAGATTCTGAAATTTGTAGATAAAAAACTCTGGGATCGGGACTACCCTTTAGTAAACGTACATCAAATGCAAATTAATAAAAAATTAGAGTTTCTGTTGGGCAAAAGACTTTTAATATTGGGAAAGCTAAAAACAATCAGCTAAAAAAATCTCAAAACAGACCGAGAGGTAGTGCAGGGTATCCGGGGTGCCTGCTTATTCGCGAAATGCTCGTGTAGGATGTGGTGATGGCTAACCAACGGCTGGGTTGGGCTACGCTCAATTAATCAGGAGAATTTCCCATCCAACACGTGTATTGATCTATGAACTGCAAAACTTAATAACTAACTGGTCTAGGCTGGGTTTACTTAGGTTATTATACAGCGGTTGGAAAGCACGGAACTTCAATTTTTCCGGCCGCAAGCGACTAGGCTGTTAGGTAGGCTGTCTCCATGCGATTACTTCAAATACCGCTGCGCACTTCTGAGGAAACTTAAATCCCTATGCACACCTTATCAGTTTTTCGACAATCAGTTGGAGGTTAGGATCGCCGCCAACTAAAATTCAGCCAGCCAAACTTTTGAATGGAAATTATATTGTGGTTGTTCTCCTTATTGGATCTTGTAGGGCGTATATTAGGCCCGATGCGGTGCATATATATAAGTTAACACCAGCCAACTGCCCCCTTCCCTTTACCCCTCTTGAGCCCTACGACACCAAACACCGCACCATTCTACTGGAATACAGACACCTAGACTAAGGAAGAATAACGTCCTAATTATAAGAATCTACATTTTCATATAACCTTCTGCTGACACTATAAGCGCGTCCGCAATCTATGTTGCGGCAACCCTTCATATTTTTAAATATGATTCACCGGTCGTCCCCTTACAACAAGGCACCGTTTGGGGAACCAATGGCGTCTTCAAACTGGCTCACATCATAAGTTTAGGGCGCATGCAGCAGCTCATCGACCAGATAGCAGACGAGGCGAAGTTAATCACGGACCAACGGATCGGCGCTTTGGTTGACCATTACATGCAACAAGCTTCAGAAGGGATCTCGCGCATGAATAGCGCACCGTCACGTAGGCAACTCGATCGACTGGCTAGGATCAGCTTGGAAATGGGTCGCGGTATCACCGGAAGAATCAGATTGGAATGCCATTTTGAAAGAAGAAGACACCCTGTCGAGGAACAACAACAAACAAATCCAAATCAACAATAAGCTGTTTGACTCAGCACAAGAATCAATCCAGAAGTCAACGAGATACTGTGAGCCTGTCAACTAGGAAAGACTGGAGTAGTCAACCCAAACCTCTTGGACCACGAGGAACTCGACACGATTCTGGCAGAGGTGGACAGCCTCTCTTATCAAAACGTCGTGGAAGCAGTTGAGTTTTTCCGACCTACAAACCTCACAAACGGGACTACTCTCCTGTATATCCTGGCAATGCCCAAAGTGGTGGACAGGAAATATCGATTGATGAAGATTTACCCAACGACATCGGATGGCAAACAAGTTGTACTAAAGTACACCACACTGGCAATGGACAGCCTGGAAACATATGCGCTACTCGGAGGCCAAGCCGAATGTGATTATCTGAGGACCAACCAGGAAACAGTGGAACTCATCGGCGACGGGACAAGCTTTCTAACAAATTTCAACAGAACAAGAAACACTACTTGGAGGGTTCGTACATCGTACAATTTGACAACGAAACGATTACGATTGGTGACCGGAACTACAGAGGCTACTCATCAACACACCTGATGGCAATGCCAGCCGTACTATTCCAAATGAAAACCACGGGTTACGAAATTTCGATGAAGTACGTCCACGAATTCAGCATGGAAAACCTGAAAAGATTGTCAGTCATATCCAATGAGATTTTGTATCTTTCTCAGTATAAATAGTCATAGCCCTCTCCATCATGACAGCAGTATACCTCGTTTGGAAAAAAGTAACGTTGACTAAAGGAATTCCTAAGCTGCGGGACCCGCCCCCCCGAGAACCTGGAAGCGCGGAGTACACCGGAACCTGCAATCAAGGCCTAAATGATCTGTGGGACACAGATCTTGTGGTGGGGAGGAGTTAACACCAGCCAACTGCCCCCTTCCCTTTACCCCTCTTGAGCCCTACGACACCAAACACCGCACCATTCTATTCACCCCTTTCGGCCACCCACAAACTGGAACCCATTCCCTTCACCCCACTCAGTCATCAACGGCAACAACATTCAAGTGTCTATAGTTCCAAGTGACTGTAATAACTCAGCTGAGATATGAGACCAGCGACAGCAACAGCGACCAAATGTCAACAACGTCAGAACGACAGCGACAGCGACGGAACGTTAGCGATCGAATTGCATCGGCAACAGCGCAATAACGGAAGAACACCGACCGTCGGCTACCTGCCTCAGCTATAGCATATAGTGCAGCATTAGCATCTGGAGTGTAGAAATACATTAGGTCAGACACTCAAAACCGTTGGTGTCGGCTTGGATATTTCCGCAACCGCTCTGCCAGAGGTACGTTGACGTCGCGGCGCTGCCCAAGCCAACAAGCCACCAAAATAAGATTGTTAGAATTAATTCTGTTTTTACCCCCGATCTGAGCAAAACTATTTTTGTATAATAAAACCACTTGTAACGAAACAATTCGATTACAGAGTAGTTTTATTTTTATTATTTATAGGAATGGTTGCCCCTTGAACATACTCTAGTGACGATAGGTTGCTAAACCAACACTTAAATTGGTTTAACTCGGAGGGATCATGCGTATGACGGCCAAAGACACAGCGATGCTCACTCGTAGAACGCAGAGTAGTTGAATACACAAGTATTGCTTGAGTACTGATTTTATTAGGGCAAAAGGTCGGGTTTATATACACGTTTTCAGAGTCAAGGGGGACACCATAGCAAAGAAGTGGTATGGGGCTGTTAGTTAAAAATACATTGCATTGCTTATGTTCTAAGATATACAAAGGTACAGGGTCATCATAATTGTCTCCCACACAAGGAGTTAATACGCTAAGGTTAGTAAAAATAGAAAAGGTAGCTCAGACAGAGCTGGAGCTGTCCGTGAACATCAAGTGGCTTAGCGACTCAAGTGGTACGCTAACACAGTTTTATTTTAAAGTAAAATCGTATTTATTCAAAGCAAAATAAGAAGGAGGAAAATAAGAAGGACGAAAGAGCAGCTGGACGAATCAGCATGAAATTCGAATTATTTAGGTAATATAAGGGGAATTATCCCCCTCTGACCATGACTGGTCATAACTTATATATACAAGGACTTAACAAAAACGTAAAACGCAAATTGTGAGTGCAAGCCCGCTGACAAGTAGTATTAGAAAATACTAAAAAAAAAAGTTAGGTATTTTTCTAGGTTGTGAAGTTGCCACAAAGTTGCGGAACCAGTAGCGCTAGTTTTATGTCTAAAAAATACAAAAATCTTGTCCTAATATTTTCACACCCCTGCAATTGATCGATTTTTCAATTGGCCGGAACAGCAACAGCCCTAGAAACAGCTACTGCAGAGACCTTACAGAAGTAGTTTAGAGAACGCATAATATCAAGGTTTCGAAGAAAGTGATAACCGACAATGGAGTGCAGCTCATTAGCCGATCCTTTAAAATTCTCAACGAAATGGGAATAAAGCAGCAATTGGAGACGCCCTACACGCCTTAGGAAACCCGATAGATCGGGCCAACCGTACGATAAAGACTAGAATAGTTCAGTTCGCAGGAAAGGACCAGAGAACTTGGGACGAGAACTGGCCAGAGATAATGCTAGCAGTGAACTCGAGCATATCTGAGTCAACTGGATACTCCCCAGCATTTCTCACACAAGGCCGGCAAACGTTAGGATCGGGAAGGAACAAAGAGACGAGAAGGCAGCTAAAGTGAAAGAGATCTTTGAAGCTGTTCGTCGGAATATGGAAAAGGCCGCCGAGGAATTGGCTATGCAGTACAACCTGCGAAGGAGGCAGTGAAAGCCAGTAATAGGCGACGTAGTGTAGGCAAAGGAACACTATTTGACAAAAGCTGCCGAAGATTTGCGGCAAAATTGGCACCCAGGTATGACGGACCATACATAGAAATGGATTTAGTATCGCTGGTCATTTGTAAAGTTAGGCACCAAAGAACCAGGAAGGAATGCACCGTGAATGTCAGCAAAATTAAACTACAGCAAACACACGGCTCGGACGAACATGCAGGCGAGCACCTAGCATACGCCAAATTTTGTATAGTGGCGGACCAAAGAACACCTAGTAGTACAAAAATGAGAAAGGATGCATAGGGACACCGAAAACGAGACAGACGGATTCGGTGTCGGGCATGAGCCAGCAGCTGTGTTTATGTTTATGTTTTTGAGTGCAATAAATTGACTAGAAATATTAGAGAAGTATGTATGTTTATACTTATATTGGCTAACCACATACATTCCTAAATAGTATTATGTATATTAAAGTCTAAATGTTTTCACAACACGAATAACGGGTATAGCGAAAAGCTTTCTTTGAAAGGAGTTATATTTGCCGGGCAATTGCAACTGTGTACAATGTAAATACATACATATCTATATGATTACATACATACACACATACGCCATTATTTGACTCAGACGTCCAATTTGGCTAACTTGATTTGATTTGCTTAGTTCTTGGGATATAGTTCGGTATTGACAAATGAAAACCATCGCAATTTTCTTTAATAGAAATCCGTATCGAGAATTAACGTTGACTCTGTTGAGCACCTTGGCCAGCTGTTCCAAAGTCATCCGCTAGATGGCTTTATTGTGCCATGAAAGGCGGAAATGTAGGCGCTAGCCAGGCTTAAGCGTTTAACGGGTTTTTGGGCGTTAGAGTGGGCGTGGCAAACTTTTATTAGGCCAATCGATAGGTATTGACGAAACAAATACATATCAATTAAAATTTTCATAATAGCATCAAAACTGTGGCCACAGCTTGTGGCTTTTGGGCGTCAGAGGGGGCGTGGCACCATTTTAAAACAAACTTGCGCTGCGTAGGAACTCCTAAAATCTACAAGCAAAATGCCAATCTTCTAGCTTTTATAGTTTCCGAGATCTCAGCGTTCATACGGACAGACAGACAGACGGACAGACAGACGGACATGGCTAGATCGACTCGGCTAGTGATCCTGGACAAGAATATATATACTTTATATGGTCGGAAACGCTTCCTTCTACCTGTTACATACTTTTGCACGAATACAATATACCCTTTTACTCTACGAGTAACGGGTATAAAAATGGGTGCACAAGAACCCATTTAAGCTGGCAGACGGGCAGTCGGGCATAATCCCGAGTCATCCGCCTATACGCCGCATAGATAGGATACACAAGGAATAAAAAGGTTGCACAAGAACGCCGACGAGGCAAATTCATCCATCGATACACAAAGAAAAGAAAATCTGCACGAGGACCCATATAACGAGGCAGACGGCTTCAGCGACGGGTATAAGCCCGAGTCATCCGCCTATACGCCGCGGAATGATAGGAAAGCTAATTTGGAACGGAGCCGAAGTTGAAATACCATTGCAGAATATTCTGTAAATTATATTCTCCAAAATAATTCATATGATGCATTCTTAATATTCCTAAAAAATCCCAACTTCCTAATGGCATTTCCGATCGTTCAGTTATATGGCAGCTATAGGATATAGTCGGCCGGTCCCGTCCGATCTGACTTATATGCTGCGTGCAAAGGAAAGAAGGGTGTGTGCAAAGTTTCAATTTGAGAGACTAGTTCGCGTAGAAACAGACAGACTTTATAGGGTCGGAAATGTCTCCTTCACTGCGTTGCACACTTTTGACCAAAATTATAATATTTAAAGAACATAAACAAAGCACAGCACGAGCAGCAACGCCAAGGCTAAATGAGAGAGTAACAAGAAAGGAAAGCTAACTTCGGGCGGAGCCGAAGTTGATATACCCTTGCAGAATATTCTGTAAATAATATTCTCCAAAATTATTCATATTATGCATTCTAAATACTCATAAAATTCCCATCCATCCCCATTTAAAAACACCAAAGTTATGGCATTTTCAATCGTTCAGTTATATGGCAGCTATAGGATATAGTCGGCCGATCCCTATAAAATTTGGTAGGTCGGATTGATTGGCCAAATATAAAACTCATAAAAAATCCCTACTTCCTAACTTTAAAAACACCAAAGTTATGGTATCTCCTATAGTTATATGGGAGCTATAGGATATAGTCAACCGATCCTTATGAAATTTGGTAGGTCGAATTGATTGGCCAAATAAAAAAGCCATAGAAAATCCCAACTTTTTAACTTTACAAACACCAGAGTTATGGCGTTTTCTATCGTTCAGTTATATGGCAGCTATAGGATATAGTCGGCCGATCCCGGCCGTTCCGACTTATATACTGCGTGCAAAGGAAAGAAGGGTGTGTGCAAAGTTTCAATTCGATATCTTTAAAACTGAGAGACTAGTTCGCGTAGAAACAGACAGACGGACAGACGGACATGGCTATATCAACTCAGGAGGTGATCCTGATCAAGAATATATATACTTTATAAGGTCGGAGATGTCTCCTTCACTGCGTTGCACACTTTTGACCAAAATTATAATACCCTCTGCAAGGGTATAAAAAGAGAACAGTGGGCTCGGAATGGAAGTTGTTTAGAAGCAGCTCCTGTGCGAAAAGAATTGCCTTGACGAAATCCGGCGTACGCCCGAACCGTCAAGAAAGAATTGTGCAGGCCCTAGCCAAGAAGCACGCGAGTTACCTAACCTACGGACCACCCAACCAAACCAACTCGTGCTGCCCTGGACGGCGACCAACGATCGGTCAGTGGCCACCCATTCCAACCAGAAAGTGCAGCGTCAACAACAAGCAAGATGTAGCTCTGTCGCAACATCGGTTGCTGACACCAAAGACCTTTATATGTACATATTTATTTTCTACATACAGACATACTTACACTTAGAATTAGGAACATTTAAATTTATCTGAATAAGACATTTTCGTCCAGGGAGGTGCAAGATTTATTATTTCATTGCAACCAACCTCTATAATAATTCTTGCTCTTTTATGTGCTATTTCTAATATGTACTTACTTTCTTTAGCGTAATTATACCCGTTACTCGTAGAGTAAAAGGGTATATTGTATTCGTGCAAAAGTATGTAACAGCTAGAAGGAAGCGTTTCCGACCCTATAAAGTATATATATTCTTGTTCAGGATCACTAGCTGAGTCGATCTAGCCATGTCCGTCTGTCCGTCTGTCTGTCTGTCCGTCTGTCCGTCCGTATGAACGCTGAGATCTCGGAAACTATAAAAGCTAGAAGATTGGCATTTTGCATGCAGATTCTAGGAGTTCCTACGCAGCGCAATTTTGTTTCAAAATGGTGCCACGCCCCCTTTAACGCCCACAATCGCTTATATACGATTTTAAAAATTTAAATATTTCGGAAAAGTAAAAATGCAGTTTTATTGTGTTTATCAATACCTATCGAAATGTAGAAGAAATTTTTCAAATCGGACCATTCGTTAAAAAGTTATGCGTGATCAAAGTTTCTATCTCCATCTCCCTCGCACTCCTTTTACCTGAGTAACGGGTATCTGATAGTCGGGTAACCGACTATAGCGTTCTCTCTTGTTTTCTATATTATAGATTACTTCTATATTATTTATACTATTAAAATGTTTTGGCAAATTATTAGCTTTCCCAAAGACTAATTCATACGGACAATAATTGTGTGCCATAGAAGGGGTCGTGTTGAAACAGTATAGTCAGTCAGCTTTATCAACTGATATATATATGTACTCGTTGAAAGTTCTATGACTTCTTTCTACTGTTCCAACTGTCTGGTGATGGTGGGCTGTTGAAGTTAAATTTTTGATTTTCAGGTATTTACATAGGTCTTGCATAATTAAATTTTTGTATTCTGTTCCCATGTCCGAAATGAACGTCTTCATTGGACCGGACTTGAGAATAAAATCTTCAATTATAGCCTTTGCAAAAGTGTTTGCACTTTTATTGACAATTGGAATGACAACTAAATATTTTCTTAAGTCGCATATAAGCGTAACTGCATATTCGTTACCATTATCTGATTTTGGTAGCGGGCCAATTGTGTCTACTATCACTCTATCGAAAGCATTTATTGGAATATTTGTGATTGTCAATAGGAGTCTTTGTATGTGTTGTCACTTTTGATTTCTGGCATGTTTGACATTTTCGTATGTGCTCTATAATGTATCGAGTCATACCTTTCCAAAAGTAATGTCTTTTTACCTTGGCCAAAGTTTTGGTAATGCCTGTGGGACATCCTTGTACTAGATCATTGTGGAATGTAGAAAGTATTGCTTCTTTTTCCTTTTCATTTTAAATTAGGGTCACCAGGTTGAGTAGCGCTACTTTTAATAATTTTAATATTTTGTTGCCCATTTTCTTGAAATTATCAATTGAAACTTTTCCCACGGTGTCATTTTCAAGTTGGGTGAATTTATATATACCGGCTTGCATTTCAAGCCTGTGAAAGAACAGACCTAAGTCAAGAACTCTATTGGCAAATAAATCGCTAACATTATATCTTGCAGTAATTTTTTCCCACTTTTGAAGAAACAGGTCATATTTTGTACTTGCAAGGTTAGTACTTTGCGAACTTCGTCATTATTAATGACTTTGAATACGTTGGGCTTTAAAGCTTTTTCCATAGATTGCCTAGGCAATTCTATTTGTCTTTTTCCTGCGCAGGATTTCTGTCTACTTTCATATCTTGCAGTGACTTTATTTATATTTCTGGTAATGTTTTTTAATTCTTCGATGTTTATTCTTGCTACGTAATTATCTTTAACCTTTAGATACTATACTGTAAAGTTATATTCTTTTAGTTCAAGTCTTATGCATGTCAGTTTTAAATTAGGATTTGCCATTGAAAACAAGTACGTGAGTGATCTGTGACCTGTTTTGACTGTAAAGTGTCTGCCCAATGAATTGCTGCCAGTTCTTGTTATACCCGTTACTCGTAGAGTAAAAGGGTATATTGTATTCGTGCAAAAGTATGTAACAGGTAGAAGGAAGCGTTTCCGACCCTATAAAGTATATATATTCTTGTTCAGGATCACTAGCCGAGTCGATCTAGCCATGTCCGTCTGTCCGTCTGTCCGTCTGTCCGTCTGTCCGTCCGTATGAACGCTGAGATCTCGGAAACTATAAAAGCTAGAAGATTGGCATTTTGCATGCAGATTTTAGGAGTTCCTACGCAGCGCAAGTTTGTTTCAAAAAAGGTGCCACGCCCCTTTAACGCCCACAATCGCTTATATACGATTTTATTTAAATATAAATTTAAATATTTCGGAAAAGTAAAAAGGCAGTTTTATTGTGTTTATCAATACCTATCGAAATGTAGAAGAAATTTTTCAAATCGGACCATTCGTTTAAAAGTTATGCGTGATCAAAGTTTCTATCTCCATCTCCCTCGCACTCCTTTTACCTGAGTAACGGGTATCTGATAGTCGGGGCACCCGACTATAGCGTTCTCTCTTGTTCTATTGTGTTTTTGTTACTTTCACCCTTTGTAAATGCTTTTGATGCGTATGCTACTGGAAGTTGGAATCCATTTTTATTTGAGTTAAAACTGCTCCTCACGCTTGCTTACATGCAAATGTAATTCTGCAAAATTCTTTGCTGAAATCTGGGTATTGTAGCATAGTAGGGCTTATTAGTGCCGATTTTAGATGTTCGAAGGCAGTTTGGCAGTCGGCCATTCGAATTTTACATTCCTTTTACACAATCTTGTTATGTGGCGAGAAGTCGTTGAAATTCTGTATAAGGCGTCTGTAATAATTGCAGAATGCAACGAATCTGCTAGCGCTGTCCGCATCATGTGGGACTGGGTAATTTTTAATGACGTCGTTTTTTTTGTCGTCAGGCAAGATTTCTTTATCTGTGCATTTGTGTCCTAGGAAAGTGACTTTATGAATGAAAAATGAGCATCTTTCAGGATATAACTTAAGGTTTTATTTCCTACATTTCTCAAAAACATCAGTTAAGTTTTTAAGCATATGTTTTTCGGAACAACCAATGTCTTTTAGATGATCCATGTAAAGGAATGCTTGAGAAGGTTCTAGTCCAGAGAATGCTATAGTCATCATTCTCTGAAAAGAGTTTGGCGCTATTTTTGAACCGAATGGTTAACGTTATGTCTCTAGAGCTTTTTTCAAGCTCGATTTGGTGAAAACCTGACATTAAGTCGAGGCACGAAAAATATTTTGCTCTACCTAGTTGATCCAAAATGTCATAAATTCTAGGGAGTGAGAATTTATCGGACAATAGTTTTTATTAATCTGACGATAGTCAATTACTAATCGCCATTTTTTTTTGTCGGAATTCGGAAGTGACTTCTTCGGTACCAACAAGAGTGGGATTATAAGCAGATACAGATGGTTCCACTATGCTGTCATTAATTAATTTTTTTACTTGGGCTTGAATTTCGTCCTTTTGGCTATGAGGACTTGTATAATTTTTTATATATACTGGTTCATGGTCCTTCAATCTCAATTTTTGCTTATAAAAATTTGTTGTGTTTGTCGATTCGGTATCTAGTCCGAATACTTCGCTATATTTTGTGCAAATATTTTTTAGCTGTTTATGGAATTCTGTTGGAAAGTTTATTGAAAGTTGTGTAAGTACTGATTTTACCCTGTTCTCTAAATCTGTTTGTATTACTTCGTAATTTGAAAGGGGTTCATATTTTAATTTATTTATACTGACTGCTTGATCGCTATCTGTCGTATTAAGTAGTCTTACAAATGTATTTTGGAATGTTGCTATGGTATTTGCTATAATAATTCCTGGTTTGGAATCAACACGCTGTCTTCAATTGTATCTATTTTCAATTTTCGGGCAACTTGGGATCTTGCTGGCAGAATTATGCAGTTATTGCCAGAACTGTATGTTATTGGAACATAAATTGGGAATTTAAAATTATTTGGTCTAATTATAAGCCAATCTTCTGATGGCTTGAAGTCTAATTGACAGTTGTATTTCTTTATTCCATCACAAGGAATTACAAATTTTGGATATACGATATGAAAATCATGTGGAATTATGTTTTTATTTGTTTGTATTTCGATAGAAGTTAATCGGAATCATCCTTTAAAATTGATTTATTATTATTATTATTATTTTAATTATTATTATTATTATTATTGTGAGAATAAATTTCTACTACAATAGTAACTCCAGTGTAACCTCGTGATGATAACTTATCCCGAATAAGAGAACAACGTCTGTTCAGGTTAGAGTCATTTAATACAGTGAGTCAGATCTCGCTTAAAGAACTATGACAAAGGATAACAAGGAAAAAAGCTCAAGCAGCTGTTATATATTCAAGTTGCTCTAAAACTAAACATGGGATGTTCTTACAAACTCCGGCTCAACTTGGATGTATAACTTCAAAAATACAAATTCATTAATTTACAGCACTGTAAATGCTTCTCCTTGGATAAGGCTTTAGTAAAGACATCTGCTGCGTTATCCGTTGTGGGAACATAGTCAATCGTGATCTCCTTTTTCTCTACTTGCTCCCGGACGTAATGAAAACGAATGTCGATGTGTTTACTTCGCTTATGCACCATCGGATTACTGGCTATGGCAATAGCAGCCTGGTTGTCCGATCTCAAGGTGGTCGCTTCTCTGACAAGATCCAGGAAACCCAATTCCTTAAGAAGACTTCTTTGGAAGGCAATCTCTTTTGCCCCCTGGCACATGGCGATGTACTCAGCTTCCATCGAGCTAAGAGCTACCACGTTCTGCTTTTTAGCTTCCCAAGCCACAGGGCCTCCTGCTACAATAAGTATGTAGCCGCTGTATGACTTCCGATCAGATGATTCTGATCCCCAGTCCGCATCTGTATAACAAATTTTTTTTTTTTTTTTTTGTTTTAATATATGCTTTATTTATTGAATCTTCTCTATATGAGACTAACAATAAGTATATCAAATCTTAAGAATATAGCTTAACTTACAGTCATGTAGACTGAATTTAGACTAACGGGCCCTAATATTTATTGCTGGGCTGGTAGATCGTTACGATGCAGACGAGTTCTGTTCGAAACCCGTCTTAGGTTCCTTGCGAGATTATTTGGGTGCAGTGTAAGCTTGTTATGGTAGGCCGCTTTCTGCTTTGCTATTTCATCTTTGACCGGTGGTATGCCCAGATCCCTGTGGATGTTTTCGTTCCGAACATACCATGGTGCCCCAGTGATTGTTCGCAGGATTTTTGATTGTGAGCGCTGTATGATGTCAACGTTGCTGTTGCTCGCGTTCCCCCAGAGCTGGGAGCCGTAGGTCCAAATGGGCTTGAGGGTGGAGTTGTAGAGAAGAACTTTAAAGTCCAGACACAGGGGTGATCGAGAATTTATAATCCAGTGTAGGCTGCTAGCTTTAAGTCTGAGATGTGCTTTCTTGCATTCAATGTGCCTCCGCCAGGTTAGGCGTCTGTCGAGGTGGACGCCGAGATATGTTACATCGCTGGCTTGGGGAATCTGCGTACCATTCAAAGTTAGCGGCGGGCACGATTGTCTGTTGAGGGTAAACGTTATATGTTTACACTTTGATTCATTAATTTTGATTCGCCAGTCTGATAGCCACTTTTCAACTACCACCAAATGATCAGCCAGTTGAGCTGTTGCTCTAGTTGGGCATCTTGAGCGGCTCAGGATTGCGGTGTCGTCAGCAAATGTGGACGTAGTCAGCCTCTCGTTCGTAGGGATGTCTGATGTGTATAGGATAAACAGGGTAGGGCCCAGGGCGCTACCTTGTGGGACTCCGGCTTCAATGTTATACTCGTTGGATGTCGTTGTATTGCATCTAACCACAAAGACTCTGTGGTAGAGGTACGACTTAAGTAACTTATGAGTGTTTTCTGGCAGTAATGTTATGATTTTATGCATAAGGCCTTCAAGCCACACTCGATCGAATGCCTGAGAGACGTCGAGGAATATCGCACTACAATATTCCCGATGTTCGAAGGCTGTACGAATTTCTGAAGTTATCCGGTTGACTTGCTCGATGGTTCCGTGGCTTTCACGAAACCCGAATTGATGCGCCGGGATTAAGTTTTGTTCTCTTAAATATGGTGTAATGCGCGTGAGCAGGCATTTTTCTAGTAATTTGGACAGGCACGATAGTAAGCTTATTGGCCTGTACGATGAGGGAATTGTGTGGTCTTTGCCAGGCTTCGGTATCATTATAACCACGGACTTTTTCCATTTTTTGGGGTAGTAGCCAAGTTTTGCGATCCCGTTAAATAGCTTGCATATAACATCCACTGCACAGTTTGGAAGTTCAATTATCATTTTTGGGGTTATTAGGTCGGCCCCTGGAGCCTTTTTTCGGTTTTATTTGCTTCCTAATGACGTTAGCAATTTCAGGTGTTTGAAACAAAATCGGGTTAATTGCAATTTCAGAGCTAAACGGCGGTAGTTGAAGAGAGTTTGTGGCGGCGTTCGGCTGAAATACATTTCGTAGGTGTAAAGCAAATGTTTCGGCTCTGTCTTCGTCACTGCGGGCCCAAGTACCCGAGGAGTTTCTAATCGGAGTGACTGATTCTATCGGAGAGCTTAAATTTGGGTGAGCTCTCCACAAAGGATGCTTGGTACTGGTCGGCGACAGTTTCTCGATGTACCGGCGCTGCGCAAGCTCCTCTTCTTGCTTGAGGGTTTTGGTGAGTCTGCGGGTGGCATCATTATAGAGTTGCTTCGAATGGGGCGATCTGCAGGATTGCCAAACGCGTCTTAGACGTCGTTTTTCCCGAACCAGTTGTTCGATTTGCAGATTAGTTTTGTATTGGTTGCTACGCACGATTGTCTCTTCTGGAGTTGAGATTTTGGCTGCTGCCACGAGTACTGACTCAGGGCATCAGCACAGAAGTCGATGTCGTTCTCTATGTTTAACTGTGGTGTTAGTTCAATGTGGGAACTTACGTACTTTTTGTACTTTAGCCAGTTAGTTCTAGTCGAGGTCAGCCTGAAGGGGTACTCGATTACTTTCGGGCTTTGAAGGAGAGTTATTAAAACAGGCGAGTGGTCCGATGATAAGTCCGAAAGCGATTTGGCGCTGACTAAATTTCTTGGGATGTTCTTGGTCACAGCGAAGTCAATTAAGTCCGGGAGTTTTCTGGGGTCAGCTGGCCAGTATGTGGGGCTGCCAGGGGAGACATAGTCGAGTTTGTTGCTCAAATTTATGATTGCTTTATACAGTTGTCTTCCTTTGGGCGTCACTAGTCTTGATCCCCAGTGCGTGTGCTTGGCGTTGTAGTCTCCTCCTGCTATAAAGCGATCTCCGAGTGAATTGTAGAAGTCCAAGAATTGCTCTTCAGTTATTGTAAAACGCGGTGGGCAATAGACAGCGGCTATAGTGATACTGCCGTTGCCTGCTTGTAGTTTTATAGATGTAGCCTGCAAATAATTTGTTGCAAACCTCTGGTGAAAGTGGTGCTTAATGCGTTCCCTGATTAGGATTCCAGTTCCTCCGTGAGCCTTACCGTCCGGATGATCTGTGCAGTATGAAGTATAACCTCTTATTTGGAAGTTGTATTTACTTGTGAGATGCGTTTCTGCCAGCAGCATTACATCTATTTGGTTTTCATTGAGGAATTGAGTTATTTCAAGTTTGTGCCGTGAAACGCCATTGGCATTCCACATGGATATTCGAAGACAAGACATCGATTATTTAGATTGTTGGGATGTGAGCAAATTTATTAAAATGTTTTGATTTTGCATAAGGTTTGTCATTGTTGTTTTCATGAAGGACATAAATTCCATCATACCCTGTTGTAAAGTCAGCATCATGGTTTCCATGCTGTTTGCTATTTGTCCTATTGCTTGCTGAGGTGTTGTTATAATTTGCTCAGAGCATTGAGCTTGTGGGAACCCCGTCTGATTGGCAAGTCCTGATTTTAGGGCACTGGCGTATGAAACTCCCCCATTTGTGTTGAGGGGCCCAAATGAAGATCTGGCTGCTTTCGCAAAGAAAACATTAGGTGTGGTTTGGGATTGCACGTACGCATTTCGTGCATTCTGGGAGCGTGCTTGTTTTGCTTGTTGAAATTGACTCTTCAGCTCTTTATAGACCGGGCAGCCTCTGTAGTTTGCGGTATGGTTATCTCCACAGTTATATAACAAATAAGATTCTTTAAATTAGTTCCAAATTTAGTTATACCTTTAGGAACGCCTTTTAAATATCTAAGCACTCGCTAAGCAGCTGTAACGTGTTCCTTATGCGGATGGTTATTGAACTGTGACAATCTTGATACCGTTTGGGTAATGTCCGGCCTCGATACCATTGACAAATAGTTGAGAGCTCCCATTAACGACTGATATTTGGTGATATCCTCTTGCTGACTACAATTTTCGTTCGTGCATTTTTCCAAAATCGTCCCCATTGCAATCGGTGTGGGTGCTGGCTTGCACTGCTCCATTTCCCATTCCACTAATAAATTTAGTACATATCGATGCTGATGAATGGATATGTCTCCTTGTAGTCCGACTCGGTTAATTTCTAGTTCCAAATAATAATTTACAGGTCCTCGGTCAACTACCTCAATATGATCCTTCAATCCCTTTATAATCGCCGCCATTCTCTTGTGATTCGAACATGCCACAAGCATATCATCGACATATAGGGCAATTATATTGATATCGCCATCTGTTTTTCAATCAATGTATACACAGCTATCTGTCAAGCACTGCTGGAACCCAATATCGGCCAAAATCTCAGATATTTTTATATTCCACTCGTGTCCTGCCTGCTTAAGACCATATATCGATTTCTTCAGCTTACATATAGCATTCGGTCTTGCTTCATCGACAAATATCTCCGGCTGTCGCATGTATACATCTTCTTGTAGGCTTCCATTCAAATACGCCGCCACGATATCAATGTGATTCACATATAGATTCAAATTCGCTGCCATTGCGAGTATTAATCGTATGGTCGGATATCTGACTACAGGCGCGTAAGTGTTTGTGTAATCAATATTTCTCCGTTGACCACATCCTTGCGCTACAAGTCTGGCTTTGTGTTTTTCAATACTGCCATCGGGATTGTGTTTCGTTGAAAACACCCATTTGCATCCTAAAGCATTGAATTTCTTATTCATGTCCACAGGCTCCCAAGTTCCATTTCTTAAAAGACTTTGATATTCAATGTCCATTGCCTTTCGCCATTCATTTTTGTACTTGCCATTTAAGGCCTCTGAAACCGTCCTTGGATCCGAACTGTTGATCTCCAGTAGATTTGCGGTGGCTGGAACAATGTAAACTTTCCGTGGACTTCCTGGCTCACCTGTACGCAGGATTCGAGGTCGCCCTCGTTTTCTCGTTCTTGGTAAAACTACTTCTTCCTCCTGAGTTGTTCCTTCCTGCGGATTTCGATCTTCTTGCGGATTTCCATTATCTTGCGGACTTCGATCTTCCTGCGGACTTCCATCATCCTGCGGATTTCGATCTTCCTGCGGACTTCCATTATCCTGCGGACTTCGATCTTCCTGCGGACTTCCATTATCCTGCGGATTTCTGCCTGTGTTGCTGCGGTTATTGACCTCCGTATCTGGCTCTTCTGTGGTGTCAACTCCGCCTTCTGAAGTACTGCTCATATCGAAGAAGTAGGGACCATCTAAATTGGTACCTTGTCCTCTCGCGTCATCCTCCCGACCAATGGAAAAAGATTTCTCCAGGAAGACAACATCTCTGGACACGATGATACGTCTTTTGTGGACATCGTAGAGCCTGTATGCCTTGGACTGCTCTGAATATCCTACAAAAATAAGTTTTAGACCTTTTGCTTCAAACTTTCCTTTACCTGGCTGCTTGTTTAGGCTGATACTGTCACACCCAAACGTTTTGAAATGTTTGACACATGGTTTCCGATTGAACCAACATTCATATGGAGTCCTGTCTTCCAGCTTCTTGGTACTAGTTCGATTACGTACATAAGTAGACGTATTAATGGCCTCGGCCCACAGGAATTGAGGTAGATTCGCCACTTCCAGCATACACCTCGCCATCTCGACTAAAGTTCGGTTGGCCCTTTCAGCTACTCCATTCTGCTGGGGTGTATAGCTCACTGTTGTTTGATGAATTATTCCTCTTTTACGTAGAAACTCTTTAAATTCCGAATTCACGTATTCCCGACCGTTATCGCTACGCATACGTTTCACTTTGCATCCGGTTTGTCGCTCCGTCTGAGCCAAAAAATCCTTGAAAGCACTGAACGCTTCCAAGTTCCTTCGCAAAAAATAAGTCCACACATATCTCGTATAATCGTCAATAAACGTTATTAGATAGATCGCTCCAGATATTGAAGACACACGCATAGGACCGCAAATATCCGTATGTATTAGTTCGAGTTTATTTGTTGTGTATATATCTTCTAACCGATCGAATGGTTTTCTAGTTATTTTACATGTCGCACATGTTACACAATCAAAATCTCTTGGATTAGTCAATACCAATCCTCGAACTATATTTTTGCTTGAAAGTTCTCGTAAAGCTCCCACGTTCAGGTGTCCAAATCTGCCATGCCATATTTTCAGCTTGGATTGTGCCGCTCCTTGCGCACTGTAAAGCGTTTGCTTACATTTACTCGAAACTTTGGCTATAAAGATTCCAACATCTAAGTTCGCTTCGAACAATTTCCGATTATTCTTGTTAACCACGCAAGCAACTTTATTTGTAAATTTTACTGAATATCCAAAGCTAATTATTTTACCAACTGATAAAAAATTGTGGTTCAGTTCCGGGACAAATAATACTTCGCGTAGCAAGATCTCACAGCAGAACTGTGATTTTATTTGTACATCTCCTACGCCTCGCGCTTTAACAATATCGCCTGATGCCATCGTAATGCTCTCATTGCTCTCTCTCAGATTCAGGAAATACGATTGTTCTCTGCACATGTGAGATGAAGCACCGCTGTCCAATATCCAACAGTTATCGTCGTTCCTAGACTTTCCGTTGTACGCACTCATCGCTGTGTTTGCTTCACGTTTCTCAATTTTACATTGTGCTCTCATGTGACCACGTTTACCACAAGCAAAACACTTTATGCTTCGTTTTCGATCGTATTCTGTTTTCGGAAACCTTTTTGTTCCCTTCGCTGAAAGTACTTGTTCCGTTCCGTTATCTTTTTCAATCCCTCTATCGTCTTTTCTGGATTCCTCTTCCAATATTTTGACCTTCAATTCACTTAGGGTCGGTAGCTGGTCCCTGCATTCCATTGCAACAACAAAATTATCCATGTCGTCCGGCAAACTACACAGCAGCAAAATTGAAAGTAACTCATCTGGAACTTGTACGTCAATCTCGTTCAAATTCTGCGCAATCGTACAAAATTTAGTAACTTGGGGGGTGATTCTTTCAAAGCTTTTGATTTGAAACTTAATCAATTGCTTAAACAAACTGACTTTCCTGGCGGGTCCATGTGCAAAATATATATCTTTTAACCTATTCCATGCTTCCCGTGAGGTTGCACAGGTTCTGATATGAATCAGCTCACTTGGCTTCACACACATGATTATTGTGGCAAGGGCCTTCTCATCATTTCTTGGCCATAGCAGTTGATCAGTCGCGCTCATTGTCGGCTCTATTTTTCCAATTACATACTTCCACATATCGGATGTAACCAATAGACTTTTCATTTGAAGAGACCAACTTTCGTAGTTGTCGCCTGACAATTTTTCAATGTTCATCATTCCGTGAGAATGATTCCGGCGCTGTGACTGTACACTCTTTCTCTGAATGGATTTTCGACCAACGAAAAAACAATTAAAGACACTACCGCAATCCAGGGTACCGTGCCGACGTAACACTCAATTAAAAACGATTATAAGTTCACAGGGTTCTGGGCCCATAACCTTTGTGAGAATAAATTTCTACTACAATAGTAACTCCAGTGTAACCGCGTGATGATAACTTATCCCGAATAAGAGAACAACGTCTGTTCAGGTTAGAGTCATTTAATACAGTGAGTCAGATCTCGCTTAAAGAACTATGACAAAGGATAACAAGGAAAAAAGCTCAATCAGCTGTTATATATTCAAGTTGAGCCGGAGTTTGTAAGAACATCCCATGTTTAGTTTTAGAGCAACTTGAATATATAACAGCTGATTGAGCTTTTTTCCTTGTTATTGTTGTTGTGTATATATCTTCTAACCGATCGAATGGTTTTCTAGTTATTTTACATGTCGCACATGTTACACAATCAAAATCTCTTGGATTAGTCAATACCAATCCTCGAACTATATTTTTGCTTGAAAGTTCTCGTAAAGCTCCCACGTTCAGGTGTCCAAATCTGCCATGCCATATTTTCAGCTTGGATTGTGCCGCTCCTTGCGCACTGTAAAGCGTTTGCTTACATTTACTCGAAACTTTGGCTATATAGATTCCCACATCTAAGTTCGCTTCGAACAATTTTCGATTATTCTTGTTAACCACGCAAGCAACTTTATTTGTAAATTTTACTGAATATCCAAAGCTAATTATTTTACCAACTGATAAAAAATTGTGGTTCAGTTCCGGGACAAATAATACTTCGCGTAGCAAGATCTCACAGCAGAACTGTGATTTTATTTGTACATCTCCTACGCCTCGCGCTTTAACAATATCGCCTGATGCCATCGTAATGCTCTCATTGCTCTCTCTCAGATTCAGGAAATACGATTGTTCTCTGCACATGTGAGATGAAGCACCGCTGTCCAATATCCAACAGTTATCGTCGTTCCTAGACTTTCCGTTGTACGCACTCATCGCTGTGTTTGCTTCACGTTTCTCAATTTTACATTGTGCTCTCATGTGACCACGTTTACCACAAGTAAAACACTTTATGCTTCGTTTTCGATCGTATTCTGTTTTCGGAAACCTTTTTGTTCCCTTCGCTGAAAGTACTTGTTCCGTTCCGTTATCTTTTTCAATCCCTCTATCGTCTCTTCTGGATTCCTCTTCCAATATTTTGACCTTCAATTCACTTAGGGTCGGTAGCTGGTCCCTGCATTCCATTGCAACAACAAAATTATCCATGTCGTCCGGCAAACTACACAGCAGCAAAATTGAAAGTAACTCATCTGGAACTTGTACGTCAATCTCGTTCAAATTCTGCGCAATCGTACAAAATTTAGTAACTTGGGGGGTGATTCTTTCAAAGCTTTTGATTTGAAACTTAATCAATTGCTTAAACAAACTGACTTTCCTGGCGGGTCCATGTGCAAAATATATATCTTTTAACCTATTCCATGCTTCCCGTGAGGTTGCACAGGTTCTGATATGAATCAGCTCACTTGGCTTCACACACATGATTATTGTGGCAAGGGCCTTCTCATCATTTCTTGGCCATAGCAGTTGATCAGTCGCGCTCATTGTCGGCTCTATTTTTCCAATTACATACTTCCACATATCGGATGTAACCAATAGACTTTTCATTTGAAGAGACCAACTTTCGTAGTTGTCGCCTGACAATTTTTCAATGTTCATCATTCCGTGAGAATGATTCCGGCGCTGTGACTGTACACTCTTTCTCTGAATGGATTTTCGACCAACGAAAAAACAATTAAAGACACTACCGCAATCCAGGGTACCGTGCCGACGTAACACTCAATTAAAAACGATTATAAGTTAACAGGGTTCTGGGCCCATAACCTTTGTGAGAATAAATTTCTACTACAATAGTAACTCCAGTGTAACCGCGTGATGATAACTTATCCCGAATAAGAGAACAACGTCTGTTCAGGTTAGAGTCATTTAATACAGTGAGTCAGATCTCGCTTAAAGAACTATGACAAAGGATAACAAGGAAAAAAGCTCAATCAGCTGTTATATATTCAAGTTGCTCTAAAACTAAACATGGGATGTTCTTACAATTATTATTATTATTATTATTATTATTATTATTATTATTATTAATTTTATTATTATTATTAATATTATTATTATTATTATTATTATTATTATTATTATTATTATTATTATTATTATTATTATTATTATTATTATTATTATTATTATTATTATTATTATTATTATTATTATTATTATTATTATTATTATTATTATTATTATTATTATTATTATTATTATTATTATTATTATTATTATTATTATTATTTGTCTCTGCCGCGATAATTACCTCTGTTGTTATTACCACTACAGGCCTGGCCTCTGTGACTGGAAAAAATGGTGCTCGCATATTCAATCATTTCCGTGGTGCAATTAATTATTTGCTCACGGCTTCGTTCATTTCTGTTCTTCCAGCCTCGAGTATTGTTTTTAACTTTTGCTGGTCACAATTTTTCGCCATGACCCGATTGGTTTCCTTCGTGCTAAACTTATCTGCACGCTCGTAGGGTAATCCCTTATCGATATATGCAGATTCCAACAATTTTCGAAGATTGTCAATGTCTGTTGTATATTGTGCGGCGGTTTTACCCTTTTGGTAAACATTGGCCATTTTTGCTTTAATTACATCAGAGGTTTCACCTACAGTAGTATCTTTTAACTTTTTGATAATAGCATCTATAGTGGTTTCATTACTTACTTTGTGTAGGGTTGATCCACTTATTTTTAATTTAATAACCTCTACAGCAAATTGTTCGTATTGTCCTTTAGTCATGTTCACCAGGTTTATTGCAGTAATGAATCTTTTTTTCCATCAAATTCAGGCACCGCGTGCCTATCCTTTGGGCAGCTGATTCGTCGGCCCTGATGTAGGGCTTTTGCTCTATTACACTGTTAATGGTATCAGAATCTGACTGTTCTTGATCTGATGTTTCAGATTCAATATCGTCTTCATATTCTAAGGTCGCCGGAGAATTTAGGATGGTCGGTACAGAAATTGTTAAGTTGTACCTTTGCTTTATTGTTTTTAAACTCGATCGCTGTCTGTTTAGAAACTTAGATACTTGAGTGTTTGTGTAGCTGATCAATGTATCAGGGATGAAATGTCTACATTAAAAATGTCCATATATTTATTTTCTAATTCGTAAATGCTAATTGGAACGGTGAAGATAAGTGTTTGGATACGTTCCCTAAAAAGGATGATAAAATTTACAGAATTCTTCCGTTTTCGTCACTTTGTATTTTATGCCACTTTATTCACATTGAAAAATCCGGATCGACTTTCAATTTTTAGGCTGTGTAGTTTTGTGCAGTCTTTATTCAATTGAATTGGCTTATATTTAACAATGAACTTTAAAGCAAAGGCCGCGCAACTGCTCGCTGCTGGCAGCGGCTAGCTCGAGAGAGATAATATGTAGTGGTAGTATATGTGCAGTCAAGACATGGGAATCTGCTGACTTATGCACTTATGGTCTTCGAGGCAGAGCTTGGCTGATCGTGTTACCTTGTATTTATGTAAATACATGCAACAAAGTTTACAGTGCGTTTCCCTTAAATACTCTTGGAACAGTGGGTAATCTGCAGTTGCAGATTATCCAGGGGGGTGCGAGTGGCCGCTGTGGTAGTTGGCCGGCTGACCGTAGAATTCTCCAAGATGAACTTAGGGAGATTACGTTGGAAGGGTGACTGCCCTTCTTACCTGCTGGCCTAGAGACTCAAACAATATTTTAAGTAATAAGAATTTAACGGCTGATAGCCGGAGTTTTATTTGTATGAGCTTGTGCTCTTTATTCAATGAATGCCAAATTTGAACTGAACTTAAAGCTAACAAAAAAAATCATAGCGGCCACTCCAATGGGTAGTGTTTGCCGGCTATGCACGAGCTTCCTGCCAGACGGTGTCAGCAATTTGGGCGGAGCGAGCCTTCGGACGATCGGTCATTGCCGTCGCCCGATTAACTTAGTTAACTACTCCCCCTCAGAATTAAGGCCCTATTGACCCTATTTGGGCAATCACCTCCCTTAGTTGGGCCGTAGATCTCCTGGCCTGGGTGACTCGCCGATAAGTGAGGCCGATGCAGATCAACGCGCAGCAGATCGCTCCTGCGATTAGCACTATCTGGTGTGAACGATAGCCGTTGATATCTTCCCCGAATTTCTTAATATGTTCCAGGTTACGTTCACTCAAGCGGTGAAGATATGGAAGGAGCTATCCACTCCTGGTAAGCTTTTCCGGGCCACGTCGTGATCGACGTAACGGGTTTCGTTAACTGCGGCACTCTCAATGAAGGTGATGAGGTGAGTTCCTTGTATGCGAGCCAGTCGATCGTTCACGATGATAATCCCTTCGTCGACGTATGTAGGTAATGGGCTGCAAGTCGCTTTGCTGGATCTCACAATGCGAGACGCCTCCAGTGTGGAGTTCTGGCGCGCACGAACTTCTTAGTGCCAGCTGGCAAAACGTGGAGCAATTCTTCACTGTGTGGAACTCTTCATTGCATTCTGCCACTACGTTGTCTACTAGCCGGAGGATAGTGTCGTGATGCGGAACGGGAAAAATGGTAACTTTATTACATACTGCCTTAATTTTTGGAAACTTGATAATAAAATACAAAATGTTAACGGACTGTAACATTTCAACGGACGCAACGGACAATACATCTTTAATAGGAGTATCGGTGGGCTCCTCCATCCATCTGGTGTCCCTGCAACTACTTTCAACGCTGTTTCTCGGAAATCTAAGCTCCTAGCTACTCTATGGTGGATGCTCAACGAGTCGAGCAGGTCGCGCAGATGAGCGACGTCGACGACAAAGAGTTTCTGCATATTGTGGGAACATGTTGGTCATGCCATCAGTTTCCTCTACCACGCGCCTATATTCCGACAGATTCGCAGTGTGTCTTACGAATGCCTATTCCTTCCACATTAAAATCTGACCATCTACGATGAGAATGCATTTAGACTGTGAGTAGTCCGTGACGTGTACCGACGTCTTGGTCAAAATGAAGAGCAGGGGTATGGATGTAAGCCGGTATTTTGGATAAATTGTTATGCCTGTTCCAAATGGGGTAGCCCACCACCAAAGTATAAAGAATAATCTTTACTAAGAATAAAAGCGGTCAAAAAACTTATGCCAAGTGGCTAGTGGTGAGAGTAATAAGAGATATAAAAATATAAAAATATAAAATTTTAGAAACTATTTGGCGACCGAGGACAAGGTTGTGATTCGCCTACCTAAGGTTGTCTTTATGAACCACCCTCCCCTTAATGAGGACTGTCAACGGCTTTCTCTTCACACAGTGGTGTGAGCTTGTTGCCAAGTCTCCTGTTGGATTTCACTAAGAGTTTGTCGCCAACTTCGAAAAGCCTGTTCTGACGCGAAACGTTTTCCTTGGCTCTAAGCGCGTTCTGGGCGCTTTTAATTTTATCGCAAATGTCTCTTGGCATGTCCTTATTCTCATTTTGTATAACATCGGCTGGCCTCTTATTGATGACCGAGTGGATCGACTTGTTATACTTGGTGGTGGCCAGCAAGATCACCTCCACGGTGTCACTTATGCCTTTATCAATCTTTAGGCATCTTGCTAGTTCGAGAAGAGTGCTGTGAAAGCGCTCGAACTGACCATTTGAGATACTGTGCAGGGGTGGCGCATTTGAAATGGCCACACCCGAAATGGTCAATCAGCATAGACGAAATCGTAAGCGAATTCAGGGACGGTTCATTGTCACAGTAAATTGTCTTCGAGTTCGGGAAGAAATTCATGAGCTGTACTAAGGCCGTTTTCAAATCTTCAACTGTTCTGGAGGCAACCGGTTGTACCACAGCAAACTTTGAGAACAACTATACAGATGAGGAAGTATTTTTTATCTGTGGAAAAAATGTCTATATATAACATTTCTCCCGTATGAAAAGGGATCGGTGTTTCGCCTAACTCTTGCTTCTTCGGGTGCCTGTCATATTTAGCCCTGGCGCACGTTTTGCAGTCAGTAACAATTTCGTTAGCTAACTTAGTCATTTTTGGGAAGTAGTACTCGGTGAGCACCTGCTTTACGTTCTCTTGGGCAGCTCTATGGGCCCTATTATGTTCAGCCATGAGAATTTCTTTCGCCGACCGCAAAAATGTCTGTTACACGATTCTTGCAATGCCAGAATTTTGTAATCGGAAATTGCCGAACTAGTACGTCCTGTTCCATTGCGAGCGTGTTTAAGTCGCAATGGATGGCGTTTACGCCTTTATCAAGTATCATCAAGTAATGACTCCTTGCAGGAAAAGTTGATCGCATGCCGTCTCTTGTTTCCAAAGAGGACGAAGCTGCAAAGTTATTTGGTTTTGGAAACAGTTCAAGGGCTTATCCGTTGTTTCTATTGCATGGGTCAGGGAGAGTTCGCAGTGCATAGTAGCTGCGCACGATTCAGCCTACCGTTCCCCTATGACATTTAGTTGTTGCCGAGAAAGTGCATCGGCAACAAGATTCTCCTTTCCAGGTTTGTAGTAAGTACTCGCACCTGACTCGACAATGCGCGCTTTCCACCTTTTGATTTTTGCATTCTGATTGGATTCCGATACTGTAAAAGTTAGTGGCTGGTGGTCGGTAAAGATATTTATATCTTTTACCGCTTATAAGTAGTGCCGTAATTTGGCCAAGGCCCAAACGATTGCTAACATCTCCCTCTTATTTGTGGCGTAATTGATATCTCTGTCTGGCGTCCGTCGTTAGATCAAACGTCTTCTTGTAGTCAGGGTATCGTAGCATCACATCTTCAGATGCCAGGATATTTCGCAGCTTCTAAAAACGCTTTTTGCTGCGTATCAGAGAACTGTACCGGAATGCTACGTGACCTATGCCTACTAACACTTCCGTTTTACCCTTTTAGGATGTCTGAAATGGGTTTTGCTATGGCTGCAAAATCCTTTATAAAACATCTATAGTAGCTCGCCAGGCCGAGAAATGATCTGACTGAATTTTGGTTCCGGGAAGTCTTGGATGGCTTTGACCTTCTCTGGGTCGATTTTTGCACCTTTACCGGTGACTATGAATCCGAGAAAACTTACGCTCTTTTTGAAGAAACGCGATTTTTCTACTGACACTCTCATATTGGCTTCGTAAAGACTCTTTATCACCCAATCTACGTGCGTGATGTGGGATTCCTCGTCTTCCGAAAAGATAATCACATTGTCCACATATACGTCGATTGTTCTCTAAAATATGCTGGCTGCATTTTTTAGGCCAAAAGGGAGTCTTCAGAATTCATACATTCCTCCATTTACCGAAAAGGAATTTTTTTCACGGTCGCATTCGGCGAGCATGATTTGGTGATATCCTGACTTAAGGTCCAATGTGGTGAAATATTTGGCCTTGCCCAAGTTTCCCAATAGCATAGAGATATTCGGCATGGGGTACTTGTCAGACACCGTTTTCTCATTGAGTTTGCGAAAGTCAATCACTAGTCGGATGTTTTAGTTGCCCATCTCATCAGTGCTCTTCTGTCGACTATCCATATCGGATTGTTATACGGAAAGACTGATTTTTGAATTATACCATTACTTAATAGACTTTGAATTTATTAACAAAATCGGCCGCCCCCATGGGGTACGGATACAGTTTTGCATAAATGGGTTCTTCATTTTCTGTCCTAATAGTGGCTACCACAGAGGTATTGTACGGCTGGGTTTGGGGCTGCAAAGGCTTTTTTCCTGCTTTTTATCATTTTCAGGAATGCGTATTTTATAAAAGAGGGTGCACCAGAACAATCTACGTTAGTAAATTTGACATCGGTGTGGGTGTGGAAGGAAATTTTTTCGTCTTCCGTGCCCCATTTAAGACTTCCCTATTCTAAGCAGAAAAATGTGGCCGTGATATTAAAAATGGAGACAAGGCATTTATCTATTATCTGGGCCTTATAAAGCTCTTAGAGGCGCCCGTGTCTATACGAAATTTTAGAATAGTCCCCGGTACTCCTCGTCTGACAACGGGTAGCAGGTATTTTCACCCAAAAAAATGTAAGCCGTCGGAGTCATATTCCTCAATGGCGTCCTCGCATTGGAGGCTACGTTGGTGTAGTTTTTTCCTGCCTGTTCGTCACTCTGAGTGACATGGTTAACTCTTTGCCTTTTTTGAATATTTGTGCGGTCAGTCGCAGCTGGCCTTCTATTCTGGTAGGCTGGGGCTGGGACCGGGGGGTTCGGTAGCATTTTAGAGAAGGATTGGTCCATGGGCTCTTGTTGAGGTTTTATGTTACGTTGTTCTGGTTGAGCCTGCGATTTTTACTCGCACCAAACTGCTGGTTTGCTTGGGAGGGGATCTTATCTTGTTGACGTTCTAGCGTCTTTCAGCTTTGCCGAGAATAGGACGTCAGTGAGGCTTCGTTTAAGTCCTGAGATGAATACCCGGAAGGCATCATCCCGGAATTTATCACACAAAACCTTCGCTGCAGATGCCTCGTAGGACATGGTGGCTTTGTTGGTGAGCAAGGTGAGCTTTTTCCCAGCCTCTTTATTGTATTGTAGTAACGTAAGGCTACCCTGCCTGAGGGTGCCCATATCCTGCTCTATAACATGAATTGGCCGTTTGTCACTATATGTGAAGTCGAGTCGATTTATTATCGCGTCGAAATGTAACACAGTGCCAAACGAGGACAGCACGACATCGGCAGAGCCTCTTATTTTGCTTCTAATAATGATCACCGCCTGATAATGACGTGAGCTGCTAACATACCCCCTAAATATGTAGTAGGCGGCTACTGCTGCCTGTCACCAGGACACGTATGTTTCCTGTGTGCCCGCAAACTCGGGCAAGCACTTAACGGCGTCCGCTTATTGCTATTGGCTCATATATTTGGATCTGAGGAGCTTCCGCTCGGGTTGGTGCAATCTGCACCGCCGCTACTTGGCTGGCCAGATTGTGTATAGTCTGGCGCAATTCGTTTTCCCTACGGTTGTCTTCGGCGGCCTTTTCTACTAAAGCATGGTTAACGGCCACCTGAATGACAGCTTTAAGCTGTTCTGGAACTATAGCCATTTTTCTTACTGTTGGGGAATTCTCGGATATTTGTTTTGGAGTGGACGTAATTGGAGTCCCTTCACTATCGGACTCTGAGTCGGTGGCGAACTGTTTACTATTCCTATAATCGAGGAATGGGGAGCTCATATGGAGCTATGTACCTAAATTCAATTTGAGACAAAAAAAATTGTCTGCGTAAGCCGCTACAAATTCTCAATTATTTGTTATAGTTAAGGATATTGGATTGTATACCTGTTAACTATACGTCTAAGTCGGGTGTAGTCCATGTTTCTGCCCTGTGGTTATTCTTTACTTTTTAATATCAAAGGCGCTGAATTTAACGCGCAGCGACTTGCGTACGTAAACAAAAGCGTTGCATAAACAAAGACGAACAGCTTAACAAAGTTGCGATGCAAACGTCGCTGTATCAGGTTATGAGGAGCCGGGAGAAAAAAAAGTCAGAGACTGCTCGAAGCTAACACAAAGATTTCATATACAAGTACATAAACGACCATGTATAAGGGCCGAATAAAGTGCACCCGTTTTTATTAACAGCGCTTTCGTGCATCTGCTGAGACATTTAATGTTTATAATTTTTGCACCTTTTATATTGGCAATTAGTTTCAATGCCAGTATTTTATTCCAAATACAAAAAAAAATGCAAACAACACACAAAGTTCGATATTTCGTTATTTAATATTTAATTCAAATCGTCAATCAACTAGTGAGTATATACATATACATATGTTAATACATATGTTATATGTTATATCTTATACATATGTTAATAATGATGTAAAAAAATGGAGCTGCAGAAAAATTTCTGGCAGTGTATTTAATTGTTTTTAGTGACATGCAGATGTTTGGAAAGTATGCAAAAGGAATAGCTCACATACATGATTTCCAAACATTAATCTGAAGGGTTTTTTTACACTGGGCGCCAATTAATTAATTTGATTATCCCACGGGTGATCCCTCGCAGTTACAGATTATCTAGGGGGTGCGGGTGGCCGCTGTGGTAGTTGGCCGGCTGACCGTAAAATTCTCCAAGATGAACTTAGGGAGATTACGTTGGAAGGGTGACTGCCCTTCTCACCTACTGGCCTAGAGACTCAGACAGTATTTTAAGTAATAAGAATTTAACGGCTGATAGCTGGAGTTTTATAGGTATGAGCTTGTGCTCTTTATTCAATGAATGCCAAATTTGAACTGAACTTAAAGCTAACAAAAAAGAGACTCATAGCGGCCACTCCCATAGGTAGTGTTTGCCGGCTATGCACGAGCTTCCTGCCAGACGCTTTGTCAGCAATTTGGCCGGAGCGAGCCATAGGACGATCGGTCATTGCCGTCGCCCGGTTAACTTAATAAACTTGTACATACTACAGTAAAATAAATATTAACCAAATATTGTGACACTTTGTTGCATTAAATACAGAAACACTTGCCTTCAGTTCAAGTGTTATATGATCAGCCACTTGGGCGCATAAGGCATAAAAGCTTAGTCAGCATTCTCATGCTGCCCAGCTGCAGCTACATATGAATATATTATATGAATGACATAAACATGTGCATGCATACCATTCCTTCTCTTTTATATTAGCAAACATATATAAGTATATATTGCTACCCTCTGCAGCAGCGCAGCCTTTTATGGAAGGTTTTATAAGAAGTAAAATTGTAACAAAATAACACTTATGAATAACCCAGAGCAGCGATACGACATGTCGCTCACATTAATAATATAATTACTGAATGCAACCAAAGAATGATGACTTAACTATAGAGAAATAAGAATAATAAATAAAAACTAAAACCTCCATCTCCCAAGCCACTACCGAAAAAGGAAAAAATTTGCCCAAACGACTTCCCGGGACCACTGGAGAGTCCCTTCTGCATACAGACTTGCAGAAGACAATTAACAAAAAATACCTGTGCGATAACCGGCACCGGTACCGCCTGAGCTCATAGGCCCCGGACATCAGCAGCGGAGACTACAAGTGTGGGGGGCAAACCGCCACCTACGCCATCGATGGAGCATCAGCGTGCCACGGACAGGCGATGACCAGCTGATGCTATGTAGGCGACCAGTTTTACTAAATTTACCGATTTCATAATTTAACATAAAACAGAATGAAAAATATATATATATTGAAACATAGTAAAATTGAGCGGAACCCTCTCCGCCCAATAGCAGTATAGCCCGTAAAGCTATACGAACAAATATGCAGAGAATTGTAAAAGAAAATATACAAAAAAAAATAATTTTCATAAATTAAAAATTAAAGAAAAAAAAATTTACATATATAGAAATTAACATATAAATGAATAAAAATAGCATAAGTAAATTCGATGATAGCAACAAAATGAATAATATAAATACAATGGGATGGATCGACACAAAGACGGTGGTTTCCACTGCAAATGTTATTAATAAAATAGAATAAACAAATATCGATCCCCATTTATCAAATATATTATTGTCGATAATTGTCATAATTTTGTGTGCATATATATTGTATAAAGCATACTTACTGCATAATAAGTGCATAACAAAAAAGGCACTACGCCAATCAAACGATCTGGATAAACCGAAAATAATTATAATAGTTGTTATAAGAATATATTGAAAAAAAATCTTTACTTCGACGCAAATATATAAATTTGTCTTGCTAAAAATAACGCCTTACGACAATGAATAGTTGTCATGAAAGATTTTATTTTAAATAAAGAAATTAATTAAATAAAAATAATGCCAATTTAAAATATAATAAAAAAACAATAAAAAACTTTAATATAAACGTAGAAAACCAAAAAATTGTATTAGTATGCCAACAAATAAGGCAATAAGAAAAACCCTTAGAAGGGACCCCAAATTTTCTGAGCAAGTAATGAAATCGAAAACTTACAAACTTACAATTTTCTCTATTGATCCATTGCAGCACAAAAAGGAATTTTTCTGTCTACAGTACCAAAGTGCAAAATTTGTTTTGGAATTAAATAAAACTCCGTTACTTGGCAACGTAATTGTGATAAAAGCAGCATGAATGAAAATAAATAAAGGATAAGCTTACAGAAGTAAAGAGTACGTTTGACAAATGCCTAAATCAAAATAGAAGTATACAAGAATGCACAATAAAGAATGCACAATGAAAAAAAATACTAGTGAAATGTTTTAATGAAGCATGAACTCTAGTATACAAAACAAAGAAAAATATACATATCTATACCAACTATACTAAATGCTCAGATACTACTGAAAGAATAGATTCAGAAGAAGAAGAAGGAAATATAAATGAAAAAAATATAAATAATTCAACATTACCTGCCGTAATAACATTACATGACTCAGAAGAAGAAAATTGGTTAGAATCTAATTGTAGTACCGTTGAGGATAAACCAGTCGTGATGGCGTATGAAACAATTACCCAAGGGGCATACATAAAAGACATTTCTTATGACATCCCAGAGGATAATTCTCCAAAAATTTATAACAGCTTTGAATCTAGTAAGCTTGAGGTTATAAAATCAAAAATAAAAGGATCATCTCGGTACAAAGTACAGAATGAAATATCAATCAATGCAATTATAAAAAATTGCAAGATACTAAAGTAGGCGAAATATTTGATGTAGTAAAGGCAAAATTTGCCAAAACTACACAGAAAGGAAAATCGGCGGAAGTTGATAATCTACGTACGCTTTTGGAAGCCTCGTATATAGACGACGGTTTACCGGCCGAACATGCTGTTAAATTCAGCACCAAAGAAGCCATAATCACAATGATTTACAATTGTGAGCATGGAAAATTAAAAACAATTCTTGAAGCTGGAAACTTCGTAGCAATGAATGAAGCCATCACTAAGTACTTTCAATGTAGTACTGAAATGACAGGCAACGCAATTGCAATCCTATACGCCCAAAGAGGACATGGCCAGCGCGATAGTTACAACAACCAAGGTAGTTACCGCTGTAGAGGCAATGGTCGTGATTATTATAATAATAATATAACTATACAGGAAATTATAGAGGAAATACCCATAAAGGTTATAACTCTAATAATAATAATAATAATACAGGAAATTATAGAGGAAATACGCATAGAGGTTATAACTCTAATAATAATAATAATAATAATAACAACAATGATAGAGTAACCTATAACACTTCGGAAAACTACCAACAGCCTTTTGTACAGAACAATAAAAATTAAAAAGGTCCATGAAGAAAATCGAAACGAAAAAACATAATAGTTCTGGTCCTGTAAGCAGTGAACATAACGCTGTTGGGCTCTCTTATATCTTAACATAAATTCATGATTAGCGTTCTGCGCTTCAACATTCACCTGGAAGGACCTGCCTTCAATAGATTGGGAGTACAGCCAGCTTCTGAATAGGACGCTTAAATACACTCGAATTTTGCCATCGACCCCTGCCACCACGCTGATGTCCCTGCCGGTAATCCAACGCTGGGATGGAGTGTTGTCCTCGTGGATGATTACCGAGGCTCCGATCTCCAGATTGGGCGATGTAGTTTGCCACTTGGTTTTGCGCTGAAAGCTGTGGACGTATTCCTTGAACCGCGCCTGCCAGAACCGCTGTCTCAGCGTGGATAGCAGCTGCCACCTCTTTGAGAATCTCAAACCTCTGGTCGGTGCGTCTGGTTCTAGTCCTTGCGGCAGCGAACGAAGGGCCTGCCCGATTAGCAGGTGCACTGGAGTGAGCGCCTCCCCCTCGTTGGGATGGGTGCTGGTTGGAGTTAGAGGCCGAGAATTGAGCACGGCCTCTGTGTCCGCCAGATAAGCTTTGACCTAGACTTCGGTTAGGGATGCGTCTGCGACTTGACACACGAGAATCTCCTTCGCTGACTTCACGGCCGCCTCCCAAAAACCGCCGAAGTGCGGTGCTTGTGGTGGGATGAACCTCCACTTGATGCCCTTCTCCACGACGAACAGTTGAAACTGCGACTGCTGATCCTCGAAGGCGCTCTGAAGACTCCTCAGCTCGTTCCTGGCTCCCACGAAGTGGAAGGTTGAGACTTTATCCAATGTAATGTTATTTCTGAGTCTGTCCAGAAATAAACACTCTCGATTTCACATTTGTCAAGAAATTGTTTGACGTAGCAACAAAATTGTGCCAAAAGTGGAGCGACGCATAATTCAAGCCTTGGTATGGTTTTCGTTTTTAATGGAGCCACTCTAAATTTCGCTTCTAGCAATTGACAATGAGTTGACCGTTTTCGATCGCTCGAATGTAAATGCAACATCCGTAAGCTTGGCTGGATGCATCTGCGAACTTGAACGGCTGAGCACCCACTGGCAAACGTGTACCTAGGAATGGTGACTGCGTGAAGATTAGGTAGATTTTTCTTTAACCTTTCCAAACTCGTATGTAAAGACATCGGAATATATTCATCCCATTCCAGTTGAAGTTGCCAAAGGCTTTGAAGAAAAATTTTAGATGTAAGGCCAATGGGGCATAGCAATCCTAAGGGATCAAAAAGCCGCGCGCTTACTGAAAGAATTGTGCGATTTTTGGTAGTCAACTTGGTAAAGCTCTCATCTAAATGAAATCGAAATGTGTCTGTGTGTGGCATCCACAGCATACCCAAGGCTCTGGTCGAAATGGTATCATTGAAATTTAGGAATTTTTCAGTGTTGTTCCCTTTTTCTAGTTATGGATGGTTTGAAAACCATTTAGACAGCTGGAAAACTCCACTATTGAGAATTTCTGACACTTGATTACACATACCGTTCAAGGTGTCAATATCATCGGCTCCAGTAAGCATGTCATCCACATAAAAGCCGTTGCAAATTATGTATGAACCAATTTCATGCTTATCGAAATATTTCATGCTTAAAGACGAAATATTTGTAGCTCATCGGATGGATTCTCGCGCCATACTATCAGTTGATAGTAAGGATCTTCTTCTGCGAGACTTACTTCCCTATAGATTTTCGATATATCTGCTGTTAAAGCGAATCGATTTAAACGAAATCTAACAAGTGATAATAACAGTTCCCTCTGAATAGTGGGTTCCACCATTAAAATGTCATTTAATGACTGCGCTGAAGTTGTGAAATAAGTTTATTCTGTTTTTTTGTGTTTTCTTTATTTAGTAGGAGCAGCAAAGGTGCCGCTCCCACGATCAAAATGTCTCTGTCTTTTACAATATTCTTTAAGTCTAATTAAGGCTAAGTCCCGTAGCTGCGCTGCTTGCAGGCGGCGGCAGAGAGACGGCTATGTACCTATATATTATATGTATTAAATTATGCTCTCTTAAGCTGGAGCGCGGGGGTATATGCATGCACTTGAGTTCGGCCGGCGCGTGTAACAGAATGCTGACACTTGCACTTTCTGTGCGCCGATCGACTCGTGTTCGGCCACTTGGGTTTTTTGACCGGGCCTTTATGAATGCACTGCAACAAAGTGTTACAGTGTGTTTACAGTAGATATTCAATATATGCGCATACTACATCTCCCTCCTTTTGAAAAATAACGTAATATATTATGAAGTTATTTTATTGGTATATTTTACTTAAAGGAATAATAATAATTTTTTTTTTATTAAATTTTTTTTTTTTTTTTTTAATTTTTTTATATAAAGAGAATGGAATTTATAATAGTATTCTAATTTAAGAAAAAAGTATTTCTAAGCATGGCCATGCTAAATGCAATTATGAAATAAACGTTTTCAATCTATCCTTATGAACTTTTTGTTTTTTGTTTTTGTTATTCATTATTATAATGTTATTTCTTTCTCCTATTTCCGTTACTTTATACGGACCTGTATATTTAGGATCTAACTTATGACCTGTCTCGTTTTTTAATAAAACTTGGTCACCTACTGATATATCTATATCCCTTACTTTATAATCGTATATTAGTTTATTTCTATTCTTATTTGCTTCTAACATAACTCTAGCTCTTTTATAGGCTACTTCTAATCTATACTTACTTTCCTTAGCATAGTCATCTATATTATATAGTGCTTCTACACTGTCTATGCTATTAAAATGTTTCGGTAAATTACTTGTTTTTACCGAATACTAGCTCATATGGACAATAAGTATGTGCCATAGAGGGGGTCGTGTTGAAACAAAAGACAAAATATTGAAGCCATACGTCCCAATCAGTTTTATTTTTTATTTATTTTTTTTTTTTTTTTTTTTTGCGGAGTCCCACGGCCCACTTACCCGCCCAACCGACCGAGGGGCGCAGCCGTGTATCGTACGGCACGATTCGCGATAAGATAGACGCGAGATAGGAAAATAAAGGTAAAGGTCCGGGAAAAAAAGTAATAGTTAGATCAATCTTGTGCCAATGAAGCAAGTATTAATCGTTTTAGGAGTGGTAGAGAGTCAAGATTTGATATTACAGGAAAAAGTCTATTATAGTCAGAACATAATACTCTGAAAGGCTCATGCAAGGCATAGTTAGATCTACAATGATTTAAAGTTAGGGGAATATAATTTCTAGTTAATCTACTTGGCACAGAAAAGTTTAGCCGACTTAACAAGTCGGGGCAGTCAATATCACCATGTATAAGGTTAAAAATAAAGATAGTACCAAGCATCGTTCTACGGTTGGCTAGGGATGGTAAATTAATCAAAAGAAGTCTACTAGAATAAGAAGGTAAGATAAGATTTGCATCCCAGTTTAGGCGCCGTAAAGCAAAAAGAAGGAAGTTTTTTTGTACAGATTCAATACGACCAATATGTATTCCGTATTGTGGACTCCAGACGGGAGACCCAGATATGTAAGATCTTATGTACTCATTGAAAGTTCTATGACTTCTTTCTATTGTTCCAACTGTCTGGTGGTGGTGTGCTGTGGATGTAATATTTTCAATATTTAAATATTTGCACAAATCGTCTATAATTGAATACTTATATTCTGTTCCCATGTCCGTAATGAACGTCTTCATTGGACCGTACTTCAGGATAAAAGATTCAAATATTGCTTTAGCGACAGTATTAGCATTTTTATTCGGAACAGGTATGGCAACTAAATACTTAGTTAAATCACATATTAAAGTGACTGCATACTCATTGCCATTTTCTGATTTTGGTAGTGGACCAATTGTGTCCACTATCACTCTGTCGAAAGCATTTATTAGTGTTTCTGTAATTGTTAAAGGGGTCTTTGTGTGTTTAGTTATTTTGGCTTTCTGGCATTTTTTACATTTTCTTACGTACTCAGTTATATCTTTAGACATACTTTTCCAGTAATAGTGTCTTTTTACTTTGGCCAAAGTTTTTGATATGCCAGTATGACCTCCTTGAATTGGATCATCATGAAATGTAGACAAAATTGCTTCTTTTTCTTTTAAATTTGTTATTTGGGTCACCGGGTTGAGTAGCGCTACTCTTAATGTTTTCAAGATTTTATTGCCCATTAATTTGAAATTATCTATTGAAGTATGTTCAAAGATATTTTCCCACGGTGCCACTTTAAGTTGGCTGATTTTATGTATACCGGCTTGGACTTCAAGCCTTTGGAAAAATTGATTTAAGTCAATAACTCCATTAGTATGCAGTAATTTTTCTGCCTTGTTTAAATAAACATAACGTATTTTTTATCTGCAAGGTCACTACTTTACGTACTTCATCATTGTTTATGACGTCGTATACGTTGGGCTTGGAAGCTTTATTTAGAGATTGCATAGGCAATTCTTGTTCTTGATTTTCCGCGCGGAATTTTTGTCTACTTTGATATCTAGTAGTGACTTTCAATATATTTCCAGTTATATTTTGTAGATCTTTTATGGTTATCCTTGATAACGCATCAGCTACATAATTATCTTTTCCCTTTAAATATTCGACTGTAAAGTCGTATTCTTCTAGTTCGAGCCTCATACGTGTCAGTTTAGAACTGGGGTTGGTCATTGAGAAAAGGTATGTTAAAGGTCTATGGTCTGTTTTTATTAAGAAATGTTTTCCATATATATATGGTCTGAAATGTAATATCGCCCAATGAATTGCAGCTAATTCCTGCTCAGTGGTACATTTGTTACTTTCACCTGTTGTAAATGCTCTTGATGCGTATGCAATGGGAAGTTGGAGACCATTATGGTTTTGAGTTAAAACCGCTCCACATGCTTGCTTACTTGCATCTGTTATTATACAAAATTCTTTAGTGAAATCTGGTAAGGTAGGTTCCATAAGTTTTGTTTTTAAGTATTGAAATGCATATTCACACTCATCCGTCCATTTAAAAGGAACATTCTTTTTACATAATCTTGTTATGTGCCGTGAATAGTCGGCGAAATTTTTTATAAAACGTCTATAATAGTTACAGAATGCTATGAAACGTCTAGCACTGTCCGCGTCGTGCGGAACTGGGTAGTTCATAATGACATCGTATTTCTTGTCATCTGGAAGTATTCCTTTATCAGTGCATTTATGACCTAGAAAAGTCACTTCATGCATAAAAAATGAACATTTTTCTGGATGTAACTTTAGGTTGTATTTCCTACATTTCTCAAAAACATCTGTTAAGTTCTTAAGCATATGTTTTTCGGAACAACCAATTACTATTAAGTCATCCATATAAAGGAATGCTTGAGAAGGTTCTAGACCAGAGAACGCAATAGTCATCATCCTCTGAAACGAATTAGGAGCTATTTTTAATCCAAAGGGTAATCGCGTGAAGCGATATGAGCCGTTGCTCGTTGAAAAAGACGTTATATCTCTTGAACCTTTTTCTAGTTCAATTTGATGGAATCCTGACATTAAGTCAAGACATGAAAAGTATTTTGCTCGACCTAGTTGATCTAAAATATCATCAATTCTAGGTAATGGAAATTTATCAGATAGTAATTTTTTATTAATTTGGCGGTAGTCAATTACTAATCGCCATTTCCTTACATTTGACCCGGGGGATGATTTTTTAGGAACAAGTAACAATGGGCTATTATATTCGGATACTGACGGTTCGACAATCCCGTCAGAGATTAATTTTCCTACTTGCTTTTGTATTTCGTTCACCTGACTATGTGGGCTTCGATAGTTCTTTATATAGACTGGTTCATTATCTTTTAATCTCAGTTTCTGTTTATAAAAATTATTTGTGGTTACTGATTCGGTTTCCAATCCGAATATATCGCTATACTGGGTGCATAAGCTAGAAAGCTGTGACTTGAACTGTGGAGGGAAGTTTTTTGAAAGTTGTGATAGTACGGATTTTTTTCTATTGTCTGAATTTGTGTTGACTACACGTAGTTCGAAAGTGATTCATATGTTAGGTTATCTGTACTGACTACTTGGTCGGTATTTGTTGTGTTTATTAATCTTATGAAGGCATTTTTGGATGTTGCTATGGTGTTTGCAACGTAAATACCATGCTGAATTTCCTGATTTGGAATTAATACACTGTCTTCTTTTGAATTAAGTTCAATTTTCCGAATAACTTGGGATCTTGCTGGCAGAAGTATTGAATTATTGCCAGAACTATGAGCTATTGGTACATTAATTGGAAATTTTAAATTATTGGGTCTAATTATGAGCCAATCTTCAGATGGCTTGAAGTCTAATTGACAGTTGTATTTTTTAATAAAGTCGATGCCTAATATTCCATCGCATGGAATAGGGAAATGTGAATTTACGATATGAAAATCGTGTGGAATTATGTATTTAGTTGTCTGTATCTCCATAGAAACTAAACCTTGGGATTTGGTTATTTCTTTACTTATGCCTTTTATGTCTATGATGTAATCATCTTGGATGTTTTGGAAGTTATCCGAAGTTTCTTTTAAAATGGAAATGTCTGCACCTGTGTCTATTAAAAAGATAAGTTCTTTTCCAGTAGCTACATTGAAAAATGAAACGAATATATTTTGGCTGAGATTAATGGTGTGAACTCTGACTTCTTTTATTGTTGAGTATTTAAAGGGCTTTGGGAGTTTTCCGATGTGTTTTGGTTAGTATTTTGGGTTATTCTGACATTGCTTTGGTTATTGCCATTGTGGCCTCGGTTCGAGTTACCACCACCTCTATAGTTTCCACTATAATGGCCTCGTCCTCCATTGTTATTTTGGTAATTGTTGTTATAGTTATTGTTGTTGTAGTTATTGTTGTTGTAGTTATTGTGATTACCACGAAAATTACCTCTATAATTTCCACGTCCGCGATTTGAGCCGCGCTGTGGATAGTTCTTGAAATATAGGACGGTGTTTGACTGTCCAGTTGCTTCAGTGCAACTATTGACAAATTTGTAAACGGCATCGTTCATAGTACTAAAGGTGCCAGCTTGCATGATAAGTTTTACCTTATCAATTGAGCAATTTTTAGTCATTGCCTTGACTGCATGTTGCGTAGAATAACTTCTGGCTAGCTCTAAAGGTAAACCATCTGTTATATATGCACCTTCTAAGGCTTTCGTCATCTGCTCAATTTCTTGTGTGTATTGGTTAGCAGTTTTATTGCGCTGCTGTAGGTTCATCAGCTTCGCTGATAATACTTCTACAGTTTCGCCTTTGACGTTGCCTTTTAGTCTGGAAATCACTTCAGTAATTGTTGTTTCATTACCGATTAGATTTCTGGCGACACCTTTTAGCTTTGTTTTAATTATGGAAACAGCTAATTCTTCGTGCTCGCCTTTTATTGATTCTATTATTTGTAAAGCATCAATGAAGCTTGTTAAATTTTCAGCCTTACCATCAAAAACTGGTATAAGCTTGGATGCTGTATTAATAAAATCAATATTTGATTGTGCCATTGTGATAGAGTTACTTATTTTGTTTTCTATTACACTCGAAGTATCTGAATCTGTTGAATTGTCCAGATCAGTGTATATAGCCGGAATAGTAAGATTATTCAAATCGTCATCTTCTATTTTTAGGTTTACTTCGGGAAGCTCTTCTGACTCCGATTCGTTCGTTTCTGTTGATTCCGGGTCAGGTGCAGTGTCAACTGCTATTAGAGTGTTTAAAACGGTTGGTACCGATATTTCTAAACTGAACTTTTGTTTAACAAATATTAAATTAGATCGTAGTCGTATCAAAAGTTTCGATACCTGTGACCAATGATCTTTATTTAATCTTTCCCTGTGATCATGTATTAGCATTCGCGCTTCATTAAAGCACTCTACTAATAATTCAACATGCTTCTTAACCGTGTTCTTTTGGATAGGTCTATTCTGGGTTAGTGACTTGTATGATCTGTCAAAATTAGTTTTAATGTTTGATAATTCCCCGTACAATTTGTTCCATTCCATGCCTTTAGTTTAGCCATACTTTGTAAGAAGAATATATTGAAATATTTGTATATTTATTTATTTATTTTTTTTTTTTATTAGCTTGTATAATTCATTCGTCTATAATTCCATTCCATTATATTATGGATATGAATTATTTCTTGAAAACTGTCATTACTATTGATCTACCTAGTATTGGGTGCTCGTCTATCTAAATTAAATGTTTCAATATATAAATTTTCTAAACCATAAATGCTCACTGAAGTTGCTAAAACTAATTGCAGAATTCTTTCTTTAAAGAGAATGTCCCTATCATACGTGTCTCTAATTGCTTTTAGTGTAGCCATTTTTATTTAATATATATATTTTTTTTATTTTTATTTATTCATTTTTATTGTATTCCATTTTCTAATATTTTAGGTGTTAACATTTATGAAATATATTTATGTGTAATCACTGTTGTTTGTGCTGTTTTTATACCCGTTACTCGTAGAGTAAAAGGGTATATTGTATTCGTGCAAAAGTATGTAACAGGTAGAAGGAAGCGTTTCCGACCCTATAAAGTATATATATTCTTGATCAGGGTCACTAGCCGAGTCGATATAGCCATGTCCGTCTGTCCGTCTGTCCGTCTGTCCGTCTGTCTGTCCGTCTGTCTGTCTGTCCGTATGAACGCTGAGATCTCGGAAACTATAAAAGCTAGAAGATTGGCATTTTGCATGCAGATTCTAGGAGTTCCTACGCAGCGCAAGTTTGTTTCAAAAGGGTGCCACGCCCCCTTTAACGCCCACAATCGCTTATATACGATTTTAAAAATCTAAATATTTCGGAAAAGTAAAAATGCAGTTTTATTGTGTTTATCAATACCTATCGAAATGTAGAAGAAATTTTTCAAATCGGACCATTCGTTAAAAAGTTATGCGTGATCAAAGTTTCTATCTCCATCTCCCTCGCACTCCCTTTACCTGAGTAACGGGTATCTGATAGTCGGGGCACCCGACTATAGCGTTCTCTCTTGTTTTTTATTTTATTTTTTATTTATTTATTTTGCTGTTTATATTTTATCCAGGTCATTTGCCCGGCTCATATACCTTTTTTCAGACAATTATTATGCAGCTTGTAAATTTTGTAAAAGAAAGTGACGCACATGATAACAACAATGATTATCAAGAGTATATGTACCCAATATAGATTGATGTTGCTAGATTCTACCTTGTTGATGACATTGGCAGTGGAATCCACTGTTTTTATGTCCAAAGTAATTTTGGTGGGTTTTGCATATACTTTTATTTTATGTGTATAAAGTGTTTTATAAAAATTATTATGATCTTCTATTGAAAATGTACTTATCGCATTACTGCGCATTTAAATTAACAAACTTCCTACCTAGTTTTTTGCATAGCTTTACGGGCTACACATCTAATCGGGCAGAAAAGGTTCCGCTCAATTTTACAAAATATTATATTATTAAAAAAAAATATGCATCGTAGTGCAATCAAAAAAAATTATGCAACGCAGTGCATGGGTAAAAAAAAATTTTGCTTCCAGCTTGGTTGGTTTCTCTTTCTTCCTTCTACGTCAACTGGTCGTCGCCGGTTTGGTTACGCTGACGCTCCTTCGAAGGCGCAGGTGGCGGTCGTGCCTCCCACGCTTGATATCTGCTGCTGCTGTCCTGGGCCTATGGGCTCAGGCGGTACCGGTGCTGGTCTTCGCACTGGTCTTCGGCTTCATGCATGCGGAATTGCATGCCGCAGAGTTGAGAGGTCCGGGGCAGTCGGTCGGGCAGACTTGTGGTCGTTTCGGCAGTGGCTTGGGAATATTTGGTTTCGTTATTAGTTTTTCATTTATTATTTGTATTTGGGTTTCTGAGTGAGTTGTGCCTTGTGGTACTCTATTTTGGAGGGTTTCCTTTAAAAATTCAAGCTCATTATAAAGTTTTTGCGCCGTCGTCCACGCGGGCGGTGTTGATTGAGCAAATAGCAGCCACTTTATGCGGGCTATTCTTTTATTAATTTTATTCTTCTGACCTCCACGTACCATCACGCACACTCTACTCACTCAGACGTGTTTTTTTTTTGTATATCCTCATTGTATCCTCATTGTGTTATTAATCTTCCCGAATCGCTGCTCCTTGTAGGTCCTGTCACGGTCGCCATGAAATAAGTTTATTCTGTTTTTTTTGTGTTTTCTTTATTTAGTAGGAGCAGCAAAGGTGCCGCTCCCACGATCAAAATGTCTCTGTCTTTTACAATATTCTTTAAGTCTAATTAAGGCTAAGTCCCGTAGCTGCGCTGCTCGCAGGCGGCGGCAGAGAGACGGCTATGTACCTATATATTATATGTATTAAATTATGCTCTCTTAAGCTGGAGCGCGGGGGTATATGCATGCACTTGAGTTCGGCCGGCGCGTGTAACAGAATGCTGACACTTGCACTTTCTGTGCGCCGATCGACTCGTGTTCGGCCACTTGGGTTTTTTGACCGGGCCTTTATGAATGCACTGCAACAAAGTGTTACAGTGTGTTTACAGTAGATATTCAATATATGCGCATACTACAGTTGTCTCTGCAGACGCATCAAACACGACTCGAAGTTTGGTTGAGGTACTAAGGCCTCAGAACGCATTGATGTGGTATGAAGTAGTGCGGTCCTGGTGGAATATTATTTCATGTTGGAGACATATCACCCAGCTCCAAATATTTTTTCATAAAAACGATGTACATTTCTCGAAGTGAACGAACGATAAAAATCTACGTTTAGCGACATCGAACGAGAAACTCTGGATCAGCTAAGTCTGCGCCGGCCGGAATTTTCCACTGCCTTGCAGGAAGCATATTATCTGGCTGATTGCTACTTATGGTTCCCAGTACCCAGAATTCTGATGTAAAAATGTGTCCATTGAGCCGCGAATATAACGTAGTTGTGACTTCGCTTCTGGCAATGGACTTTGATTCTCCCTCTGATGTGATAGTAAGACATTTATTTGTTCTTGACAATCTTAAAAGCTGAGCAAGGCTTTCTGTCATGAAGTTAACTTGCGACCCTGAATCTAATATCAAATCGATCGCGAACAGTAACAACGGCTGTTGCTAGAATTACTTGGTAAATTTCCGAAGTGTCTTGAAGAACCTGAGCCGAATCGGTAGAAGCCTGAGAATTAGAAGTAGCTTGCCCTTGTTGGTCCTGCCAGCTTCTACCTTGATGTGGCTCACTCGAGTTTTGGTATCGATGTAGTAGAGTATGATGTGCGTGTGAGCATTCCCGACATTTGGATGCTGTGCATTTAAATACTCTATGTCCCTCATGTAGACAATTAATACATAATTGCTTCATTTTGGCAAAGTTAAAACGATCTACAACTGGCATTCCTTTAAATCTCTGGCAATGATTAGAACAGCAATATAAACATTTTGGATCACTTGTGTTATTGACTCTGGAGAAAGTATATGAATTAATAGTATTTTTCTTGCTTCCAAAGGGCATTTCCGAAAAACCTTTTGCCTTTACCCTCGATGCTTCTTCGGCTGACACATGTTAATATCGTCGATCTAAAACCTTTACGTAATCAGACCATTTAGGCAGTCCATCATAATTAAGCTGTTCCTCATACTTGGATTTGGTGTACGGATCTACCTTTGAAAGAACTATATGTATAATTACCGCATTGACAATATCATTTTCGTCCCCTAGGGACATAAGCAAATCGAAAATTGCACTTACTGTATTAATTATTAACCTCAAGGCAGACGCAGAAGGTTTTGTTATTGAAGGGATTTCAAACAGCTGCGCTAGAGTTTCAAAGAAAATTAAACACTTGTTGTCAAAGACTATCTTTAAACTCGCTAATGAAAAAAATCGAAGTTAAAAAAGCTTAAACAAAATCGACACGAAAAGGCAGACTCAACGAGAACTAACTGTTATTTTCCACCGGCACTGACGCTGTTACGCTTGTTAATCTCTTTCCCGAGGGCGGCACCAAAACTATGTGGTTGTTCATTTGAATTTATTTATTGTTTTTTGTTTTATTAATTTGTATTGTGTCGGCTTTTATTTGTGGTTATTGGGAATATATAGGCACGAAAATTGTTTTGCTTCCAATTATTAGATACTGGTGCAGAAAAAAGATAAAAGATAATTCAGACACCTTCAATGATATAAACATTGATATAAACATTGATAAACATTGGACAACGATATAAACATTGTCCGAAAAATCGAGCTAACTTCAAATGAAGATAGCATTCAAATTCCGAACCAGGAATTTATACCTGGTATATACACATGCAGCTAACACTGTGGTATCGATTTTAACTGCATTTGTCCGTTTACTAAATACAACTAACACTGATCCAATAATCAGCATTCACAATTTAAATTATGAACCGTTAACAAATTATGAAATATCAAAAATAGACAAATACGTTAGATCTAAAGATGTTACGTCCAAATTACCTAAAAATTTTAAAAAACCTTTTAATAAGCAGCTTTACAAAGATTAAAAGATAATGCACCTGTATAAAAAATTATTATATAAAAAATTATGGAAGTCCTCATACCCAAAAAGTCGAAATTCAAGCTCAATAAAAAAGTAGAACCATCATTATCAGAGTACAATAGCCCATTATTACTAGTACTTAAAAAGTCATTAAATGTCGAAAAGAAATGGCGATTAGTAATTGACTATCGTCAAATTAATAAAAAACGAGGACAGAAGCTAACTTCGGCAAGCCGAAGTTTTAATACCCTTGCAGACTTAGCCGAAATTGCTAAAATTGTTTAGTGTAAACTAACGCCAGACGGACAGACGGACATGGCTATATCGACTCCCCTATTGATCCTGATCAAGAATATATATACTTTATAGGGTCGGAAACGTCTCCTTCACTGCGTTACAAACTTCTGACCAAAATTATAATACCCTCTGCAAGGGTATAATTATTGTCTGATAAATTCCCGCTTCCTAGGATCGATGATATTTTAGATCAACTAGGAAGAGATAAATATTTATCTTGCCTTAACTTAATGTCAGGATTCCATCAGGTAGAGCTAGACGAAAAATCTAGAGAAATAACTTCTTTTTCAACGAGCAATGGCTCTTATCATTTCAACCGATTACCATTTATATTAATATATATTGAAAACATTAAGAGTAGCGCTAGTCAAACCGGTGACCACAATAACAAATGTTAAAGAGAAAGAAGCTATATCGTCTACATTGGCCAAGGTCAAAAGACATTATTATTGGAAAGGTGTGACTCGTGATATAATTAAGTACATCCGAAAATGTCAAAAATTGCAAAAAGCAAAAACAACAAAAAATACAAAGACTAAAACTCCTACAATTGGTCCATTACCTAAATCTAAATCGGAAATGAATATGCAGTCACACTCATATGTAATTTGACGAAATATTTAGATGCTACATATACCAGTTGCAAACAAAAGTTCAGCGACTGTAGCAGCTGCAATATTTGAATCCTTTATTCTTTAGTACGGTCCAATAAAAACGTTCATTTCGGACATGGGAACAGAAAAAGAATTCAGTTATAAACGACTTGTGCAAATATTAAAAATAAGGAATATAACATCTACTGCACACCACCACCAGACCGTTGGAACAATAAAGAGAACATTTAATGAATATATATAATAATATATAAATTTAATAAATATATACAAAATTATTTAAGAAAAATGAATTGAGATAAATAAAATAAATGATAACAATAAAATTAAAACAAATGTCTAAGAGACATTTTTATGATTTAAATAAAAAACAAGAAAGCCGAAGTTAAAATACTCTTGCAGAATACTCTGAAAATTATATTCTCCAAAATTATTCATATGATGCATTCTTAATAAAATCCAAACTTCCTAACTTTAAAAACACCAAAGTTATGGCAATTCCAATCGTTCAGTTATATGGCAGGTATAGAATACAGTAGGCCGATCCTTATGAAATTTGGTATGTCGGATTAATTGGCCAAAAATAAAAACGATAGGAAATCCCAACTTCCTAACTTAACAAACACCAAATTTATGGCAATTCCAATCGTTCAGTGATATGGCAGCTATAGAATATAGTCGGCCGATCCTTATGAAATTTAGTATGTTGGATTGATTGGCCAAAAATAAAACCGATAGAAAATCCCAACATCCTAACTTAACAAACACCAAATTTATGGCATTTCCGATCAATCAGTTATATAGCAGCTATAGAATATAGTCGGCCGATCCTTATGAAATTTGGTATGTCAGATTGATTGGCCAAATTTAAAACCGATAGAAAATCCCAACTTCCTAACTTAACAAACGCCAAAGTTATGGCATTTCCGATCAATCAGTTATATGGTGGCTATAGAATATAGTCGGTCGATCCTTATGAAATTTGGTATGTCGTATTGATTGGCCAAAAATAAAACCGATAGAAAATTCCTACTTCCTAACTTTACAAACACCAAAGTTATGGCATTTCCGATCAATCAGTTATATGGCAGCTATAAAACATAGTCGGGCGATCCTTATGAAATTTGTTAGGTCGGATTGATTGGCCAAATATAAAGCCCATAGAAAATTCCAATTTCCTAACTTAACAAACACCAAAGTTATGGTATTTCCGATCAATCAGTTATATGGCAGCTATAGGATTTAGTAGCCCGATCCCGGCCGTTCCGATTTATATACTGCGTGCAAAGGTAAGAAGGGTGTGTGCAAAGTTTCAATTAGATATCTTTAAAACTGAGAGACTAGTTCGCGTAGAAACAGACAGACGGACAGACAGACGGACAAGCTTATATTAACTCAGGAGGTGATCCCGATCAAGAATATATATACTTTATAGGGTCGGAGATGTCTCCTTCACTGCGTTGCACACTTTTGACCAAAATTATAATACCCTCTGCAAGGGTATAACAAGAAAAGAAAGCTAACTTTGGGTTGTGCCGAAGTTGAAATACCCTTGCAGAATATTCTGCAAATTATATTCTCCAAAATTATTCATATGATGCATTCTTAATACTCCTAATAAAATCCCAACTTCCTAACTTTAAAAACACCAAAGTGCCATAACTTTGGTGTTTTTAAAGTGCCATAACTTTGGTGTTTTTAAAGTTAGGATTTTCTATAGGCTTTATATTTGGCCAATCAATCCGACTTATTGAATTTCATAAGGATCGGCCGACTATATCCTATCGGTGCCATATAACTAATTGATTGGAAATGCCATAACTTTAATGTTTGTAAAGTTAGGAAGTTGGGATTTTTAATGGGGTTATATTTAGCCAATTTATCCGACCTAACAAATATCATAAGGATCGGCCGACTATATCCTATAGACGCCATATAAATGATTAATCCAAAATGCCATAACTTTGGTGTTTGTAAAGTTAGGAAGTTGAGATTTTTAATGGGTTTTATATTTTTCCAATTAATCCGACCTAACAAATTTCATAAGGATCGGCCGTCTGTATCTTATAGCTGCTATATAACTGAGTGATCGGAAATCCCGTATCTTTGGTGTTTTGTAAAGTTTGGACGTTTGGATTTCCAATGGGTTTTATTTTTGGACAATCGATCCGACACGCCAAATCGGCATACTCTATCTTATAGCTGCCATATAACTGAACGATTGAAAATTCTATAACTTTGGTATTTTTAAAGTTAGAATGGTGTTAGTTATTAAGAATGCATCATATGAATAATTTTTGAGAATATAATTTACAGAATATTCTGCAAGGTTATATCAACTTCGGCTCCGCCCGAAGTAAGCTTTCCTTTCTTGTTTTAAGTATAATTACACAAAATTTAATTTGTATACCCTTGCAGAGGGTATTATTATTTTGGTCAGAAGTTTGTAACGCCGTGAAGGAGACATCTCCGACCCTATAAAATATATATTCTTGATCAGGATCACTGTCTGTCTGTCCGTCTGTCTGTCTGTCCGTCTGTCTGTCCGTCTGTCTGTCCGTCTGTCTGTCCGTCTATCTGTCTGTCCGTCTGTCTGTCCGTCTGTCTGTCTGTCTGTCCGTCTGTCTGTCTGTCTGTTTCTATGCGAACTAGTCTCTCAGTTTTAAAGATATCGAATAGAAACTTTGCACACACCCTTCATTTCTTTGCAGGCAGTATATAAGTCGGAAAGGCCGGGATCGGCCGACTATATCCTATAGCTGCCATATAACTGATTGATCGGAAATGCCATAACTGGTGTTTTTAAAGCTAGGAAGTTGGGATTTTCTAGGGGTTTTATATTTGTCCAATTAATCCGACCTATTAAATTTCATAAGGCTCGGCCGACTATATCTTATAGCTGCCATATAACTGATTGATCGGAAATGCCATAACTTTGGTGTTTGTAAAGTTAGGAAGTTGGGATTTTTAATGGGTGTTATATTTGTCCAATTAATCCGACCTAACAAATTTCATAAGGATGGGCAGACTATATCTTATAGCTGCTATATAACTGATTGATCGGAAGTGCCATAACTTTGGTGTTTGTAAAGATAGGATGATGGGATTGTCAATGGGTTTTATATTTAGCCAATTTATCCGACCTAACAAATTTCATAAGGATAGGACTATATCCTATAGCCGCCATATAAATGATTAATCGGAAATGGCATAACTTTGGTATTTGTAAAGCTAGGAAGTTGGGATTTTCTATGGTCTTTATATTCGGCCAATCAACCGGACCTACCAAATCGGCAGACTCTATCTTATAGCTGCCATATAAAGTTAAAATGGTGTTAGTTATTAAGAATGCATCATATGAATAATTTTTTAGAATATAATTTACAGAATATTCTGCAAGGTTATATCAACTTCGGCTCCGCCCGAAGTAAGCTTTCCTTTCTTGTTTTATGTATAATTACACAAAATTTAATTTTTATAGCCTTGCAGAGGGTATTATTATTTTGGTCAGAAGTTTGTAACGCAGTGAAGGAGACATTTCTGACCCTATAAAATATATAGGTATATTCTTGATCAGGATCAATAGGGGAGTCGATATAGCCATGTCCGTCTGTTTCAATACCTTTTGCGAGCTCATTTTAAAAGTTTACATTCTGAAACTTTCACACTCGTCTTAAAACATGTGTACGCAGATCAAGATCAAAATCGCCCCGATCTGAGTTCTATATTCTATAGCTCCCATAGGAACAATCGGATATATCGTGCAAGAGTTTATGATATTTCGCGCAGTGTAAAACCTATTGATATGAATCTTTCCAAAACGTATTTTTTATGCATACCTTGATCAGGGTAAAAGCGCGTGCTGATCGGACGTCTATATCCTATAGCTCCCATAGGAACAATAGGGTAAAATCGGTCCAAATTTGATGTTTTTGGTGTCAACAATCCGACGTACCAAATTTCATAAGGATCGGCCGACTTTATCATATAGCTGCCATTTAAGTGAACGATTAGAAATGCCATAACTTTGGTGTTTTTAAAGTTGGGAAGTTGGGATTTTTTATAAGTGTTAAGAATGCATCATATGAATAATTTTGGAGAATATAATTTACAGAATATTCTGCAAGGGTATATCAACTTCGGCTCCGCCCGAAGTTAGCTTTCCTTTCTTGTTTTATGTATAATTACACAAAATTTAATTTTTATACCCCTGCAGAGTGTATTATAATTTTTGTCAGAAGTTTGTAACGCATTGAAAGAGACGTTTCCGACCGTAGAAAGTATAGATATATATGAAGTATAAATATATATTCATGATCAGGATCAATAGGGGAGTCGATATAGCCATGTCCGTCTGTTTCAATACCGTTTGCTCTGTTTAAAAGCAAGCGATCTGAAACTTTCACACTCGTCCTAAAACATGTGTACGCAGATCAAGTTTGAAAATCGATCAGACGTCTATATCCTATAGCTTCCAAAGAAACAATCGGATATATCTTGCAAGTATTAATGATATTTGGCGCAGTGTAAAAGTTATTGACATGAATCTTTCCAAATCGTATTTTTTTATGCATACCTTGATCAGGGTAAAAGCGCGTGCTGATCGGACGTCTATATTCTATAGCTCCCATAGGAAAAATAGGTTAAGATCGGTCAAAATTTGATGTTTTTCAGAATATTTCGCGCAGTGCAAAAGCTATTGCCATAATTTTTTCAAATCGTATTTATTTACGCATTCCTTGATCAGGGTTAAAGCGCTTGCCGATCGGACGTCTATATCGAATAGCTTCAGAAGGAAAAATTGTTATAAGCTGCGAAAATATCCCTTATTTTCCAATTTGTATATGAAATTTATGGAGTATAAAAGCTATTGACATTGAAAATATGCAATTTATCTAATTTGTTTATGTATACCTTACTCAGTTGTTGCCAATCAGACAACTACATTCTGTAACCGCTATTTAAAAACAAGAAAGGAAAGCTAACTTCGGGCGGACCAGAAGTTGAAATACCCTTGCAGAATATTCTGTAAATTATATTCTCCAAAATGTATCATTTGATCATTGATAACTCTCATAAAATCCCAACTTTCTAACTTTAACAAGTCAGAACGCTATAGTCGAGTGCCTCGACTATTAGATACCCGTTACTCAGTTCAAATTTTAATTTTGTATTCGGCGATCTCTTAGAGCTGTGAGCTTTACAGCACGAGCATCAGCACCAGCGCAGCTTTAGCGCAGGCAGCTTTTGTCCTGCACCGACAGCTGTGTTTATGTTTATGTTTTTGAGTGCAATGCTTACATACATACACACATACGCCATTGTTTGACTCAGACCTCCAATTTGGCTAACTTGATTTGATTTGCATAGTTCTTGGGATATAGTTCGGCACAAATTAAAACCATGGCAAATTTCCTTTAATAGAAATCCTTATCGAGAATTAACGTTGACTCTGTTGAGCACCTTGGCCAGCTGTTCCAAAGTCATCCGTTAGATGGCGCTATTGGTACCACGGGCCATGAAAGGCGGAAATGTAGGCGCTAGCCAGGCTTAAGCGTTTAACGGGTTTTTAGGCGTTAGAGTGGGCGTGATTTGATTTGCATAGTTCTTGGGATATAGTTCGGCATTGACAAATGAAAACCATGGCAAATTTCCTTTAATAGAAATCCTTATCGAAAATTAACGTTGACTCTGTTGAGCACCTTGGCCAGCTGTTCCAAAGTCATCCGTTAGATGGCGCTATTGTATTCGCCATCCGCCCCAAGACATTGGTACCACGGGCCATGAAAGGCGGAAATGTAGGCGCTAGCCAGGATTAAGCGTTTAATGGGTTTTTGGGCGTTAGAGTGGGCGTGGCAAACTTTTATTAGGCCAATCGATAGGTATTGACGAAACAAAACTGTGGCCACAGCTTGTGGCTTGTGGGCGTCAGAGGGGGCGTGGCACCATTTTTGAAACAAACTTGCGCTGCGTAGGAACTCCTAAAATCTACATGCAAAATGCCAATCTTCTAGCTTTTATAGTTTCCGAGATCTCAGCGTTCATACGGACAGACAGACAGACGGACAGACGGACATGGCTAGATCGACTCGCCTAGTGATCCTGAACAAGAATATATATACCTTATAGGGTCGGAAACGCTTCCTTCTACCTGTTACATACTTTTGCACGAATACAATATACCCTTTTACTCTACGAGTAACGGGTATAAAAACACCAAAGTTATGGCAATTCCAATCGTTCAGTTATATCGCAGCTATATAATATAATCGTTCGATCCTCATGAATTTTGGTATGTCGGATTGATTGGCCAAAAATAAAACCCATAGAAAATCCCAACTTCCTAACATAACAAACACCATTTTAAATATCTTTTTATCTTTAGATATCTTTAAAACTGACAGACTAGTTCGCGTAGAAACAGATAGACGGACAGGAGGTGATCCTGATCAAGATTATATATACTTCCTCCGACCCTATAGTCGGAGATATATGCTTCACAATTATAATACCCTCTGCAAGGGTATAAAAATCAATCAATCAGGAAATTGGAAAATATTCTCGGAACTAAACATACTTCTAATTTTAGGACAAATAATTGTTTATTACAAAAATATAATCAAAGAAACTTTCGATAAGTCTTACAAATGCTTAAACCAGAATAAACAGGTAAAGATTATTGTCGATTCACTTAATAATGCAAGAATATTAGTGCACAAAAATAGGGAAATAATAAATAAAACGAACTGGTCAAAAAGTTCAAAATTTTTGATCAAGATACGTTGGAACTTTGTGACGCTCCAGAGCGCACAATATAAGTAAATATATAAAATAAGCTTAGGTTAAGAGAGATAAAAAGCATGAAGCGACAACATAGTACATAGGGAATAGGATTAATATAATAATAAGATTAGTTTAAGAGAATAAAAAACCTGAAACGAATTGAAATTCAAATAAGAAGGCGGGCGCGCCAATAGAAATAGCTGGGCACACTGATCCACGATCACCGGGTCACACTGACCCAAGATTACCTGGTCACACTGACCCATGATCAGCTGGTCACACGCGCTAAGCCGTATGACCAGGGATTTTGACGTGGTGCGGGCACACTTATTCACGCCAACGGGTATAAAAAGGGCGCCGGTTGCCCAGTTCAAGTCACTCTGCAACCGACAGCGATCGGAGAACGTGAGCCTTACGCATTGGTGTGAGCAACCTCTCTGGGAGTTACTTGTGGAGTCTTTTTTTGGGATAGGGTCTAGTACCCCGTCCAAATACGTTGTACATAGCGAAACCCCCTTCCCCCTCCTCTACCCACTCTCCGAAAGACCGGCCGTCATCAGTGCCAGCCGATCTTTGGGGTTCCACCACCCACCCATCCACCCACCACTAACCGACTCGGAGCGACGAAGCCGCCATCAGTGGCAGCGGACTCTAAGCTCGAGCCATCCCTCGGTTCACCGAGTCGCCCACCCGCTCGGGTTTCTTCCCCCCCTCGTCTCACCGAACTCACCTTCGTAGACCCACCGTGGGGTGCGACTCGTCTCACAACCTGGAAGACCTCAGTGGTCTCCACACTCTCTCTCTCCTAACCTGGAAGACCTAAGGGGCCTCCAAAACTCTCTCGCCTAACCTGGAAGACCTAAGTGGGCTCCACAACTCTCTCGCCTAACCTGGAAGACCTAAGTGGCCTCCAAAACTCTCTCGCCTAACCTGGAAGACCTCAGTGGCCTCCAAAACTCTCTCGCCTAACCTGGAAGACCTAAGTGGCCTCCAAAACTCTCTCGCCTAAACCTGGAAGACCTAAGTGGCCTCCAAACCCTCTCTCATACACGGAGATATCAGGGATATCTCGGGGGGAACTATCTAGAGGTAAAGGGACGCATACAGAGGGACATATTCTCCGGCGCAAACAAGAAGCCGTTGCTATCGTGTCCAACCACCGAGGGGCATACTTTCCGGCGCAGATAGCCGTATTCTTTCTTTCTCATCTACAGGACGCCAGCCGCTGCGCAACTACCGAAGGCCGATCAGTAGCCGCCCACGACCGCACTCGACGACACCGCCGAAGACGGAACCAGCCGCGCCGCTCTATCCTTGTCTTAAACTCTGTAAAATTTAAGTAAATAAACACAACCCCCTTCAATTTCACCGAACCCCGCTCGTGTCATACTCTGGGAACCGGGTCAAACTCTTACATCAACCACTCCTGACATAAATAAATGTTGGAACGACCTCCTGGACGCAATGAGTGAGTGAGATAAATACTTGGAAGGAACTCAAGGAAGAACTGTTGGAATATTTCCTACCACCCAGATACCAGGAACAGGTGGAGACACAAATTGCACAGCTACGACAGCGGGAGACTAAACTAACAAGGGAATACGCAATGAACCTAAGGAAGTTAATGAGATTCACAGAGTATTCGGAAGAATCGAAGTTGGACCGTATATACAGGAATTGCAGAAGCAAAATAAAACTCTATACTAGACGCTCAGGTTTCAAAACATTAAATGGAAGGCAATGGAAGGAACCAACCGGCCGGTGGTAACAGGGAACCAGAACGGAACAACAGATATCTGCATGAGATGCGGCGGAACAGGACATACCACAAGATCCTGCACCAACCCGCCGAGATTGTTCTGTTGGGTATGCGGCAGAAACGGAACAAGAACAACGGAGTGTTGCAAAGCCATAACAGGAAACACCGGAGGTCCGAGCAGATAACGCTGGTAGCTCAGGACCAGAATCAAACACCAGCTGCATGGGACCAATTAAGGTGTGACGGATTCCAGATATTGGCCATGATAAAGAGCGTGATCAGCAAGAGAAGATACAGCGAATTAAGAAGACATGGAAGATGGAGGAATGTGAGGACAGAGATAACGATGGCAAACGGATCAAGACAAAAATCAGATGGAGACTTCACAGTCAGAGTGCAATTCGCCGGAGAAGAATTCGAATTGGATTTTCTGATTTTAAACCAGGTTACAGGAGGGATACTACTGGGAATGGACTTTCTGGCAAAGACACAGACAAGGATTCAATGCGGCAATCTGGAATTGGGCATCACAGAAGCAAAGGAATATCCAGAAGAAGAGGAAACCAGGCAGACCACAATCGATATGGAACCAACAGAGGAGGAGATCGACAAATTTCTGGAAAAACAAAGGCAAGTATTCGAAGGAATGAAGGGAAATAGTAATATTACAACCCATAAGATTTACATGATGGATGATAGGCCAGTAAAACAAAGATATTACCCACGTAACCCAAAGCAGCAAGCGATAATCAACGAACAAGTGGATGAATTAATAGCATTGGGATTAATAGAACCATCACATAGCCCATTCAGCGCACCAGTGGTGCTGGTAAAGAAGAAAAACAACGAATGGAGAATGTGTGTGGACTATCGGCTACTGAACGAACGAACCGAAAAGGATGCTTATCCGGTACCAAGAATGGACTTTATCTAAAATCAGCTAAGAGAGGATTTAAAATCCGGATATTGGCAGATACCATTGGAGGACCACAGTAAGCAGTATACGGCGTTCACCGTACCGTTTGGGCTCACAACAGCTCCGGCTACATTCCAAAGAGCACTAGATACGGCCATAGGGCCAGAAATGGAGCCGTTCGCGTTCGCATACCTGGACGACATCGTGGTCATCGGAAGGAACAAAAAAGAACACTTAGAGAAATTAAGAGAAGTGTTCAGACGGCTGCAAAATGCAAACCTAAAGATTAATGCGGAGAAGTGTCATTTTTTTCAAACAGAGCTAAAATACTTGGGACACATCGTGACCGACAAGGGCATCAGAACGGACCCAGAAAAGGTGGCGGCCATACGAGAATTACCGACACCGAAAAGCACGAAGGAGGTACACAGTTTCTTAAGTATGGCATCATGGTATAGGAAATTCATCCCTGGATTCACCGAAAAAGCAAGTGCACTACAAGAGCTGGTAAAAAAAGGAAACAAATTCGAGTGGAAGGCCCAACATCAAAAAGCGTTCGAACGGATAAAAGAAAGCTTAACGATAGCACCGGTACTGGCATGCCCGGACTTTACAAAACATTCAAACTGCAAACGGATGCAAGTGACCTGGGAATAGGAGCAGTGTTAACCCAGGAAGATGCCGAAGGGGAACATGTGATCTCGTACGCAAGCAGAAAGTTGAGCAAGGAAGAACAAAATTATAGTGCCACCTAAAAGGAGTGCTTAGCAATTTACTGGAGCATCAATAAGTACAAAATGTACCTGGAAGGCTACCAATTTGTAGTGGTAACGGACCATTTGGCACTGAAATGGTTAAATTCGATAGAAATCAAAACCGCAAGAAGTCAAACCTATTGGATAAAGGAAGTATTCGAGGAGGTAAAAAGGACCCGAGCAACGGGGAATTTAAAATAGAAGGGGAAAGACTATACAAGAAAGGCGGCAGCGAAAAAGACCTACAACCATGGAAACTTTGCATCTTAAGGAGCGAAATTCAAACGGTGCTCCGAGAAAACCACTGCAACGCGACGGCAGGACACCTAGGAATATTCAAGACGTTGAAAAGGATTAAGGAGAGATATTTTTGGCCCAGAATGGGGATGGAGATTATAAAACTCGTAAAGGCTTGCGAGAGCTGCTAGCGATACAAGCTGTCTCAACAAAAATCCGCGGGAAAAATGCTAACTAAAATTACCGAAGCACCATGAGAAACCATATGCGTAGACTTCGTCGGACCACTGCCACGTACGAAACATGGAAACACCACACTAGTAGTAATAGTAGACAGGTTCTCGAAATGGACCGAAGTCACGGCAGTAAGGCAAGCAACGGCAGAAGCTTTCCTGAAATTATTTCGTGAAAGAATAATCGCAAGAGTTGGAGCACCAAAAACACTGTATCTGACAATGGGGTCCAGTTTACGGGAAGGAAAACTAAGACCGGCATGGAGCAGTGGGGAATACACCAGCAATTCACAGCACCATATACGCCACAAAAAACCCAACCGAAAGGACGAACCGAACCATCAAAACCATGATATCACAAATGGTGGGAGAAGAACAAACCAGGTGGGACGAGAATCTGCCGGAGCTAATGCTAGCATATAACAGCAGCATATCAGAGTCGACGGGTTTCAGTCCAGCACAATTATTGTATGGAAGGAATCTACGACTACCAGGAGCTCTGTTCGACAAAGTTACTAAAGGATCGGGACTAGCGACAGAAACAGTAGCAGCGAGGTGGAAACGACTAAAAGAGATTAGAAGCGAGGCAATCCAGAACATGGAAGAAGCAGCGGGGTCACAAAAATTCCACTACGATCTACGAAAAAGAGAATGGAAACCAAGTGTAGGGCAACTAGTCTGGTGCAAAACACACTATTTATCAAACGCAGCGGAAAAGTTTAACGCGAAACTAGCGCCAAAATATGACGGCCCGTGGGTAGTAGACAACTTTTGTTCACCGGTAATAGCTAAACTGAAAATTCAAAAAACTAAGAAATCGAAACGGGCATATATTGGGGACTTAAAAATATATATACACACTAACCATACGCTAACAAACCCTGATAGTTTAGAGACAGAGGGTAATCAATGTAACGCCTTACTCATTTCAGTACACAACAACAACAACATGGACAAAGTTCAGAAGTCAAGCGAGAAGTTTCGGGAGGACTGCAAGCGGCTACAGCAGGCGAGGAGATTAGCACAGCTAATATCGGCCAGACCAGCGGGTACCGGAGTGCGGGTACGGACAGCGCCAACTCGCCTCAAACCACCGACGTGCCGACTAGTGGAGCACGACAACCGGGGCAGGAGCACGAAGGATGACCGACCGGCACCCCGACCACCGGCGCAACCCTCGACGGCACGACCCATAGGGGGAAGACGAAGAGTGGCACACACCCCGAGAAGACTGCCTGGAGCAGAAGTCGGCGGACACCAACTGGTGCCAAGGATGGGGAAAGTGCGGACGCCGTCGCCGGATAGGGACATCCTGGAGCTACACCCCGATCCAGCTACATACGACCAGCCAAGTTCTGAGGTACCCCACGGCCCACCGCTTCCAGCAGCAGCACAAGAGCAGGTACAGCCGGAAGTGTTCACCAATGAGATGGGGTGGACAGTACCGGCTGATGCAACGATGTCGGCCAGGGCAGTGGACGAGATAAAGGAACGCTGGGGGCAGAAACGGAAGGGGCAGCAGCAGACCATCCTAGTAAAGAATGAAGAGAAGTCGTGGAAGGTCATCTTCGGCAGGGGGTCGAAGATCACGATTCGGCACTTCGTGCCTTCGCAAGAGGGGGGGAGGTGCGACGCTCCAGAGCGCACAATATAAGTAAATATATAAAATAAGCTTAGGTTAAGAGAGATAAAAAGCATGAAGCGACAACATAGTACATAGGGAATAGGATTAATATAATAATAAGATTAGTTTAAGAGAATAAAAAATCTCAAACGAATTCAAATTCAAATAAGAAGGCGGGCGCGCCAATAGAAATAGCTGGGCACACTGATCCACGATCACCGGGTCACACTGACCCAAGATTACCTGGTCACACTGACCCATGATCAGCTGGTCACACGCGCTAAGCCGTATGACCAGGGATTTTGACATGGTGCGGGCACACTTATTCACGACAACGGGTATAAAAAGGGCGCCGGTTGCCCAGTTCAAGTCACTCTGCAACCGACAGCGATCGGAGAAGGTGAGCCTTACGCATTGGTGTGAGCAACCTCTCTGGGAGTTACTTGTGGAGTCTTTTTTGGGATAGGGTCTAGTACCCCGTCCAAATACGTTGTAGTTAGCGAAACCCCCTTCCCCCTCCTCTACCCACTCTCCGAAAGACCGGCCGTCATCAGTGCCAGCCGATCTTTGGGGTTCCACCACCCACCCATCCACCCACCACTAACCGACTCGGAGCGACGAAGCCGCCATCAGTGGCAGCGGACTCTAAGCTCGAGCCATCCCTCGGTTCACCGAGTCGCCCACCCGCTCGGGTTTCTTTCCCCCCCTCGTAGTACCGAACTCACCTTCGTAGACCCACCGTGGGGGTGCGACTCGTCTCACAACCTGGAAGACCTCAGTGGTCTCCACACTCTCTCTCCTAACCTGGAAGACCTAAGGGGCCTCCAAAACTCTCTCGCCTAACCTGGAAGACCTAAGTGGGCTCCAAAACTCTCTCGCCTAGACCTGGAAGACCTAAGTGGCCTCCAAACCCTCTCTCATACACGGAGATATCAGGGATATCTCGGGGGGAACTATCTAGAGGTAAAGGGACGCATACAGAGGGACATATTCTCCGGCGCAAACAGGAAGCCGTTGCTATCGTGTCCAACCACCGAGGGGCATACTTTCCGGCGCAGATAGCCGTATTCTTTCTTTCTCATCTACAGGACGCCAGCCGCTGCGCAACTACCGAAGGACGATCAGTAGCCGCCCACGACCGCACTCGACGACACCGCCGAAGACGGAACCAGCCGCGCCGCTCTATCCTTGTCTTAAACTCTGTAAAATTTAAGTAAATAAACACAACCCCTTCAATTTCACCGAACCCCGCTCGTGTCATACTCTGGGAACCGGGTCAAACTCTTACATCAACCACTCCTGACATAAATAAATGTTGGAACGACCTCCTGGACGCAATGAGTGAGTGAGATAAATACTTGGAAGGAACTCCAGGAAGAACTGTTGGAATATTTCCTACCACCCAGATACCAGGAACAGGTGAAGACACAAATTGCACAGCTACGACAGCGGGAGACTGATCTAACAAGGGAATACGCAATGAACCTAAGGAAGTTAATGAGATTCACAGAGTATTCGGAAGAATCGAAGTTGGACCGTATATACAGGAATTGCAGAAGCAAAATAAAACTCTATACTAGACGCTCAGGTTTCAAAACATTAACGGAATTCTTGAAGTTAGCCGAAGTAGTAAAAGAAATTGAGGCAATGGAAGGAACCAACCGGCCGGTGGTAACAGGGAACCAGAACGGAACAACAGATATCTGCATGAGATGCGGCGGAACAGGACATACCACAAGATCCTGCACCAACCCGCCGAGATTGTTCTGTTGGGTATGCGGCAGAAACGGAACAAGAACAACGGAGTGTTGCAAAGCCATAACAGGAAACACCGGAGGTCCGAGCAGATAACGCTGGTAGCTCAGGACCAGAATCAAACACCAGCTGCATGGGACCAATTAAGGTGTGACGGATTCCAGATATTGGCCATGATAAAGAGCGTGATCAGCAAGAGAAGATACAGCGAATTAAGAAGACATGGAAGATGGAGGAATGTGAGGACAGAGATAACGATGGCAAACGGATCAAGACAAAAATCAGATGGAGACTTCACAGTCAGAGTGCAATTCGCCGGAGAAGAATTCGAATTGGATTTTCTGATTTTAAACCAGGTTACAGGAGGGATACTACTGGGAATGGACTTTCTGGCAAAGACACAGACAAGGATTCAATGCGGCAATCTGGAATTGGGCATCACAGAAGCAAAGGAATGTCCAGAAGAAGAGGAAACCAGGCAGACCACAATCGATATGGAACCAACAGAGGAGGAGATCGACAAATTTCTGGAAAAACAAAGGCAAGTATTCGAAGGAATGAAGGGAAATAGTAATATTACAACCCATAAGATTTACATGATGGATGATAGGCCAGTAAAACAAAGATATTACCCACGTAACCCAAAGCAGCAAGCGATAATCAACGAACAAGTGGATGAATTAATAGCATTGGGATTAATAGAACCATCACATAGCCCATTCAGCGCACCAGTGGTGCTGGTAAAGAAGAAAAACAACGAATGGAGAATGTGTGTGGACTATCGGCTACTGAAAGAACGAACCGAAAAGGATGCTTATCCGGTACCAAGAATGGACTTTATCTAAAATCAGCTAAGAGAGGCGAAATTCATCAGCACGCTGGATTTAAAATCCGGATATTGGCAGATACCATTGGAGGACCACAGTAAGCAGTATACGGCGTTCACCGTACCGTTTGGGCTCACAACAGCTCCGGCTACATTCCAAAGAGCACTAGATACGGCCATAGGGCCAGAAATGGAGCCGTTCGCGTTCGCATACCTGGACGACATCGTGGTCATCGGAAGGAACAAAAAAGAACACTTAGAGAAATTAAGAGAAGTGTTCAGACGGCTGCAAAATGCAAACCTAAAGATTAATGCGGAGAAGTGTCATTTTTTTCAAACAGAGCTAAAATACTTGGGACACATCGTGACCGACAAGGGCATCAGAACGGACCCAGAAAAGGTGGCGGCCATACGAGAATTACCGACACCGAAAAGCACGAAGGAGGTACACAGTTTCTTAAGTATGGCATCATGGTATAGGAAATTCATCCCTGGATTCACCGAAAAAGCAAGTGCACTACAAGAGCTGGTAAAAAAGGAAACAAATTCGAGTGGAAGGCCCAACATTAAAAAGCGTTCGAACGGATAAAAGAAAGCTTAACGATAGCACCGGTACTGGCATGCCCGGACTTTACAAAACATTCAAACTGCAAACGGATGCAAGTGACCTGGGAATAGGAGCAGTGTTAACCCAGGAAGATGCCGAAGGGGAACATGTGATCTCGTACGCAAGCAGAAAGTTGAGCAAGGAAGAACAAAATTATAGTGCCACCTAAAAGGAGTGCTTAGCAATTTACTGGAGCATCAATAAGTACAAAATGTACCTGGAAGGCTACCAATTTGTAGTGGTAACGGACCATTTGGCACTGAAATGGTTAAATTCGATAGAAATCAAAACCGCAAGAAGTCAAACCTATTGGATAAAGGAAGTATTCGAGGAGGTAAAAAGGACCCGAGCAACGGGGAATTTAAAATAGAAGGGGAAAGACTATACAAGAAAGGCGGCAGCGAAAAAGACCTACAACCATGGAAACTTTGCATCTTAAGGAGCGAAATTCAAACGGTGCTCCGAGAAAACCACTGCAACGCGACGGCAGGACACCTAGGAATATTCAAGACGTTGAAAAGGATTAAGGAGAGATATTTTGGCCCAGAATGGGGATGGAGATTATAAAACTCGTAAAGGCTTGCGAGAGCTGCTAGCGATACAAGCTGTCTCAACAAAAATCCGCGGGAAAAATGCTAACTAAAATTACCGAAGCACCATGAGAAACCATATGCGTAGACTTCGTCGGACCACTGCCACGTACGAAACATGGAAACACCACACTAGTAGTAATAGTAGACAGGTTCTCGAAATGGACCGAAGTCACGGCAGTAAGGCAAGCAACGGCAGAAGCTTTCCTGAAATTATTTCGTGAAAGAATAATCGCAAGAGTTGGAGCACCAAAAACACTGTATCCGACAATGGGGTCCAGTTTACGGGAAGGAAAACTAAGACCGGCATGGAGCAGTGGGGAATACACCAGCAATTCACAGCACCATATACGCCACAAAAAAACCCAACCGAAAGGACGAACCGAACCATCAAAACCATGATATCACAAATGGTGGGAGAAGAACAAACCAGGTGGGACGAGAATCTGCCGGAGCTAATGCTAGCATATAACAGCAGCATATCAGAGTCGACGGGTTTCAGTCCAGCACAATTATTGTATGGAAGGAATCTACGACTACCAGGAGCTCTGTTCGACAAAGTTACTAAAGGATCGGGACTAGCGACAGAAACAGTAGCAGCGAGGTGGAAACGACTAAAAGAGATTACAAGCGAGGCAATCCAGAACATGGAAGAAGCAGCGGGGTCACAAAAATTCCACTACGATCTACGAAAAAGAGAATGGAAACCAAGTGTAGGGCAACTAGTCTGGTGCAAAACACACTATTTATCAAACGCAGCGGAAAAGTTTAACGCGAAACTAGCGCCAAAATATGACGGCCCGTGGGTAGTAGACAACTTTTGTTCACCGGTAATAGCTAAACTGAAAATTCAAAAAACTAAGAAATCGAAACGGGCATATATTGGGGACTTAAAAATATATATACACACTAACCATACGCTAACAAACCCTGATAGTTTAGAGACAGAGGGTAATCAATGTAACGCCTTACTCATTTCAGTACACAACAACAACAACATGGACAAAGTTCAGAAGTCAAGCGAGAAGTTTCGGGAGGACTGCAAGCGGCTACAGCAGGCGAGGAGATTAGCACAGCTAATATCGGCCAGACCAGCGGGTACCGGAGTGCGGGTACGGACAGCGCCAACTCGCCTCAAACCACCGACGTGCCGACTAGTGGAGCACGACAACCGGGGCAGGAGCACGAAGGATGACCGACCGGCACCCCGACCACCGGCGCAACCCTCGACGGCACGACCCATAGGGGGAAGACGAAGAGTGGCACACACCCCGAGAAGACTGCCTGGAGCAGAAGTCGGCGGACACCAACTGGTGCCAAGGATGGGGAAAGTGCGGACGCCGTCGCCGGATAGGGACATCCTGGAGCTACACCCCGATCCAGCTACATACGACCAGCCAAGTTCTGAGGTACCCCACGGCCCACCGCTTCCAGCAGCAGCACAAGAGCAGGTACAGCCGGAAGTGTTCACCAATGAGATGGGGTGGACAGTACCGGCTGATGCAACGATGTCGGCCAGGGCAGTGGACGAGATAAAGGAACGCTGGGGGCAGAAACGGAAGGGGCAGCAGCAGACCATCCTAGTAAAGAATGAAGAGAAGTCGTGGAAGGTCATCTTCGGCAGGGGGTCGAAGATCACGATTCGGCACTTCGTGCCTTCGCAAGAGGGGGGGAGGTGCGACGCTCCAGAGCGCACAATATAAGTAAATATATAAAATAAGCTTAGGTTAAGAGAGATAAAAAGCATGAAGCGACAACATAGTACATAGGGAATAGGATTAATATAATAATAAGATTAGTTTAAGAGAATAAAAAATCTCAAACGAATTCAAATTCAAATAAGAAGGCGGGCGCGCCAATAGAAATAGCTGGGCACACTGATCCACGATCACCGGGTCACACTGACCCAAGATTACCTGGTCACACTGACCCATGATCAGCTGGTCACACGCGCTAAGCCGTATGACCAGGGATTTTGACATGGTGCGGGCACACTTATTCACGACAACGGGTATAAAAAGGGCGCCGGTTGCCCAGTTCAAGTCACTCTGCAACCGACAGCGATCGGAGAAGGTGAGCCTTACGCATTGGTGTGAGCAACCTCTCTGGGAGTTACTTGTGGAGTCTTTTTTTGGGATAGGGTCTAGTACCCCGTCCAAATACGTTGTAGTTAGCGAAACCCCCTTCCCCCTCCTCTACCCACTCTCCGAAAGACCGGCCGTCATCAGTGCCAGCCGATCTTTGGGGTTCCACCACCCACCCATCCACCCACCACTAACCGACTCGGAGCGACGAAGCCGCCATCAGTGGCAGCGGACTCTAAGCTCGAGCCATCCCTCGGTTCACCGAGTCGCCCACCCGCTCGGGTTTCTTTCCCCCCCCCCCCTCGTAGTACCGAACTCACCTTCGTAGACCCACCGTGGGGTGCGACTCGTCTCACAACCTGGAAGACCTCAGTGGTCTCCACACTCTCTCTCTCCTAACCTGGAAGACCTAAGGGGCCTCCAAAACTCTCTCGCCTAACCTGGAAGACCTAAGTGGGCTCCAAAACTCTCTCGCCTAGACCTGGAAGACCTAAGTGGCCTCCAAACCCTCTCTCATACACGGAGATATCAGGGATATCTCGGGGGGAACTATCTAGAGGTAAAGGGACGCATACAGAGGGACATATTCTCCGGCGCAAACAGGAAGCCGTTGCTATCGTGTCCAACCACCGAGGGGCATACTTTCCGGCGCAGATAGCCGTATTCTTTCTTTCTCATCTACAGGACGCCAGCCGCTGCGCAACTACCGAAGGACGATCAGTAGCCGCCCACGACCGCACTCGACGACACCGCCGAAGACGGAACCAGCCGCGCCGCTCTATCCTTGTCTTAAACTCTGTAAAATTTAAGTAAATAAACACAACCCCCTTCAATTTCACCGAACCCCGCTCGTGTCATACTCTGGGAACCGGGTCAAACTCTTACATCAACCACTCCTGACATAAATAAATGTTGGAACGACCTCCTGGACGCAATGAGTGAGTGAGATAAATACTTGGAAGGAACTCCAGGAAGAACTGTTGGAATATTTCCTACCACCCAGATACCAGGAACAGGTGAAGACACAAATTGCACAGCTACGACAGCGGGAGACTGATCTAACAAGGGAATACGCAATGAACCTAAGGAAGTTAATGAGATTCACAGAGTATTCGGAAGAATCGAAGTTGGACCGTATATACAGGAATTGCAGAAGCAAAATAAAACTCTATACTAGACGCTCAGGTTTCAAAACATTAACGGAATTCTTGAAGTTAGCCGAAGTAGTAAAAGAAATTGAGGCAATGGAAGGAACCAACCGGCCGGTGGTAACAGGGAACCAGAACGGAACAACAGATATCTGCATGAGATGCGGCGGAACAGGACATACCACAAGATCCTGCACCAACCCGCCGAGATTGTTCTGTTGGGTATGCGGCAGAAACGGAACAAGAACAACGGAGTGTTGCAAAGCCATAACAGGAAACACCGGAGGTCCGAGCAGATAACGCTGGTAGCTCAGGACCAGAATCAAACACCAGCTGCATGGGACCAATTAAGGTGTGACGGATTCCAGATATTGGCCATGATAAAGAGCGTGATCAGCAAGAGAAGATACAGCGAATTAAGAAGACATGGAAGATGGAGGAATGTGAGGACAGAGATAACGATGGCAAACGGATCAAGACAAAAATCAGATGGAGACTTCACAGTCAGAGTGCAATTCGCCGGAGAAGAATTCGAATTGGATTTTCTGATTTTAAACCAGGTTACAGGAGGGATACTACTGGGAATGGACTTTCTGGCAAAGACACAGACAAGGATTCAATGCGGCAATCTGGAATTGGGCATCACAGAAGCAAAGGAATGTCCAGAAGAAGAGGAAACCAGGCAGACCACAATCGATATGGAACCAACAGAGGAGGAGATCGACAAATTTCTGGAAAAACAAAGGCAAGTATTCGAAGGAATGAAGGGAAATAGTAATATTACAACCCATAAGATTTACATGATGGATGATAGGCCAGTAAAACAAAGATATTACCCACGTAACCCAAAGCAGCAAGCGATAATCAACGAACAAGTGGATGAATTAATAGCATTGGGATTAATAGAACCATCACATAGCCCATTCAGCGCACCAGTGGTGCTGGTAAAGAAGAAAAACAACGAATGGAGAATGTGTGTGGACTATCGGCTACTGAAAGAACGAACCGAAAAGGATGCTTATCCGGTACCAAGAATGGACTTTATCTAAAATCAGCTAAGAGAGGCGAAATTCATCAGCACGCTGGATTTAAAATCCGGATATTGGCAGATACCATTGGAGGACCACAGTAAGCAGTATACGGCGTTCACCGTACCGTTTGGGCTCACAACAGCTCCGGCTACATTCCAAAGAGCACTAGATACGGCCATAGGGCCAGAAATGGAGCCGTTCGCGTTCGCATACCTGGACGACATCGTGGTCATCGGAAGGAACAAAAAAGAACACTTAGAGAAATTAAGAGAAGTGTTCAGACGGCTGCAAAATGCAAACCTAAAGATTAATGCGGAGAAGTGTCATTTTTTTCAAACAGAGCTAAAATACTTGGGACACATCGTGACCGACAAGGGCATCAGAACGGACCCAGAAAAGGTGGCGGCCATACGAGAATTACCGACACCGAAAAGCACGAAGGAGGTACACAGTTTCTTAAGTATGGCATCATGGTATAGGAAATTCATCCCTGGATTCACCGAAAAAGCAAGTGCACTACAAGAGCTGGTAAAAAAGGAAACAAATTCGAGTGGAAGGCCCAACATTAAAAAAGCGTTCGAACGGATAAAAGAAAGCTTAACGATAGCACCGGTACTGGCATGCCCGGACTTTACAAAACATTCAAACTGCAAACGGATGCAAGTGACTTGGGAATAGGAGCAGTGTTAACCCAGGAAGATGCCGAAGGGGAACATGTGATCTCGTACGCAAGCAGAAAGTTGAGCAAGGAAGAAGTGCCACCTAAAAGGAGTGCTTAGCAATTTACTGGAGCATCAATAAGTACAAAATGTACCTGGAAGGCTACCAATTTGTAGTGGTAACGGACCATTTGGCACTGAAATGGTTAAATTCGATAGAAATCAAAACCGCAAGAAGTCAAACCTATTGGATAAAGGAAGTATTCGAGGAGGTAAAAAAGGACCCGAGCAACGGGGAATTTAAAATAGAAGGGGAAAGACTATACAAGAAAGGCGGCAGCGAAAAAGACCTACAACCATGGAAACTTTGCATCTTAAGGAGCGAAATTCAAACGGTGCTCCGAGAAAACCACTGCAACGCGACGGCAGGACACCTAGGAATATTCAAGACGTTGAAAAGGATTAAGGAGAGATATTTTTGGCCCAGAATGGGGATGGAGATTATAAAACTCGTAAAGGCTTGCGAGAGCTGCTAGCGATACAAGCTGTCTCAACAAAAATCCGCGGGAAAAATGCTAACTAAAATTACCGAAGCACCATGAGAAACCATATGCGTAGACTTCGTCGGACCACTGCCACGTACGAAACATGGAAACACCACACTAGTAGTAATAGTAGACAGGTTCTCGAAATGGACCGAAGTCACGGCAGTAAGGCAAGCAACGGCAGAAGCTTTCCTGAAATTATTTCGTGAAAGAATAATCGCAAGAGTTGGAGCACCAAAAACACTGTATCCGACAATGGGGTCCAGTTTACGGGAAGGAAAACTAAGACCGGCATGGAGCAGTGGGGAATACACCAGCAATTCACAGCACCATATACGCCACAAAAAAACCCAACCGAAAGGACGAACCGAACCATCAAAACCATGATATCACAAATGGTGGGAGAAGAACAAACCAGGTGGGACGAGAATCTGCCGGAGCTAATGCTAGCATATAACAGCAGCATATCAGAGTCGACGGGTTTCAGTCCAGCACAATTATTGTATGGAAGGAATCTACGACTACCAGGAGCTCTGTTCGACAAAGTTACTAAAGGATCGGGACTAGCGACAGAAACAGTAGCAGCGAGGTGGAAACGACTAAAAGAGATTACAAGCGAGGCAATCCAGAACATGGAAGAAGCAGCGGGGTCACAAAAATTCCACTACGATCTACGAAAAAGAGAATGGAAACCAAGTGTAGGGCAACTAGTCTGGTGCAAAACACACTATTTATCAAACGCAGCGGAAAAGTTTAACGCGAAACTAGCGCCAAAATATGACGGCCCGTGGGTAGTAGACAACTTTTGTTCACCGGTAATAGCTAAACTGAAAATTCAAAAAACTAAGAAATCGAAACGGGCATATATTGGGGACTTAAAAATATATATACACACTAACCATACGCTAACAAACCCTGATAGTTTAGAGACAGAGGGTAATCAATGTAACGCCTTACTCATTTCAGTACACAACAACAACAACATGGACAAAGTTCAGAAGTCAAGCGAGAAGTTTCGGGAGGACTGCAAGCGGCTACAGCAGGCGAGGAGATTAGCACAGCTAATATCGGCCAGACCAGCGGGTACCGGAGTGCGGGTACGGACAGCGCCAACTCGCCTCAAACCACCGACGTGCCGACTAGTGGAGCACGACAACCGGGGCAGGAGCACGAAGGATGACCGACCGGCACCCCGACCACCGGCGCAACCCTCGACGGCACGACCCATAGGGGGAAGACGAAGAGTGGCACACACCCCGAGAAGACTGCCTGGAGCAGAAGTCGGCGGACACCAACTGGTGCCAAGGATGGGGAAAGTGCGGACGCCGTCGCCGGATAGGGACATCCTGGAGCTACACCCCGATCCAGCTACATACGACCAGCCAAGTTCTGAGGTACCCCACGGCCCACCGCTTCCAGCAGCAGCACAAGAGCAGGTACAGCCGGAAGTGTTCACCAATGAGATGGGGTGGACAGTACCGGCTGATGCAACGATGTCGGCCAGGGCAGTGGACGAGATAAAGGAACGCTGGGGGCAGAAACGGAAGGGGCAGCAGCAGACCATCCTAGTAAAGAATGAAGAGAAGTCGTGGAAGGTCATCTTCGGCAGGGGGTCGAAGATCACGATTCGGCACTTCGTGCCTTCGCAAGAGGGGGGGAGGTGCGACGCTCCAGAGCGCACAATATAAGTAAATATATAAAATAAGCTTAGGTTAAGAGAGATAAAAAGCATGAAGCGACAACATAGTACATAGGGAATAGGATTAATATAATAATAAGATTAGTTTAAGAGAATAAAAAATCTCAAACGAATTCAAATTCAAATAAGAAGGCGGGCGCGCCAATAGAAATAGCTGGGCACACTGATCCACGATCACCGAGTCACACTGACCCAAGATTACCTGGTCACACTGACCCATGATCAGCTGGTCACACGCGCTAAGCCGTATGACCAGGGATTTTGACATGGTGCGGGCACACTTATTCACGACAACGGGTATAAAAAGGGCGCCGGTTGCCCAGTTCAAGTCACTCTGCAACCGACAGCGATCGGAGAAGGTGAGCCTTACGCATTGGTGTGAGCAACCTCTCTGGGAGTTACTTGTGGAGTCTTTTTTTGGGATAGGGTCTAGTACCCCGTCCAAATACGTTGTAGTTAGCGAAACCCCCTTCCCCCTCCTCTACCCACTCTCCGAAAGACCGGCCGTCATCAATGCCAGCCGATCTTTGGGGTTCCACCACCCACCCATCCACCCACCACTAACCGACTCGGAGCGACGAAGCCGCCATCAGTGGCAGCGGACTCTAAGCTCGAGCCATCCCTCGGTTCACCGAGTCGCCCACCCGCTCGGGTTTCTTTCCCCCCCCCCTCGTAGTACCGAACTCACCTTCGTAGACCCACCGTGGGGTGCGGTGGTCACACTCAGTGGTCTCCACACTCTCTCTCTCCTAACCTGGAAGACCTAAGGGGCCTCCAAAACTCTCTCGCCTAACCTGGAAGACCTAAGTGGCCTCCAAAACTCTCTCGCCTAACCTGGAAGACCTAAGTGGCCTCCAAAACTCTCTCGCCTAACCTGGAAGACCTAAGTGGGCTCCAAAACTCTCTCGCCTAACCTGGAAGACCTAAGTGGCCTCCAAAACTCTCTCGCCTAACCTGGAAGACCTAAGTGGCCTCCAAAACTCTCTCGCCTAAACCTGGAAGACCTAAGTGGCCTCCAAACCCTCTCTCATACACGGAGATATCAGGGATATCTCGGGGGGAACTATCTAGAGGTAAAGGGACGCATACAGAGGGACATATTCTCCGGCGCAAACAGGAAGCCGTTGCTATCGTGTCCAACCACCGAGGGGCATACTTTCCGGCGCAGATAGCCGTATTCTTTCTTTCTCATCTACAGGACGCCAGCCGCTGCGCAACTACCGAAGGACGATCAGTAGCCGCCCACGACCGCACTCGACGACACCGCCGAAGACGGAACCAGCCGCGCCGCTCTATCCTTGTCTTAAACTCTGTAAAATTTAAGTAAATAAACACAACCCCCTTCAATTTCACCGAACCCCGCTCGTGTCATACTCTGGGAACCGGGTCAAACTCTTACAGCAACCACTCCTGACATAAATAAATGTTGGAACGACCTCCTGGACGCCGTTGAACTACCCCAGCATAGCAGGAACGTTACAACTTAATAACTATTAAAGAGAGGTGTCATTTAGATATATCGATACCGACAATCTTAAATACCCCTTTGACAATAGATACTAGTGAGGAGCGAAAATCAACAAAAACAAGTAGAAATGGTTTTAACGGAAGATGAAGATTTTGAATCGAGAGAAAAATGGATATAAAAGCGCAAACTCGAGTTAACTAAATTTCTTAATAATAACCATCTCGATATAATGCTACTTGCAGAAACTCATCTTACAAATAAATATAATTTCCAAATCAATATAATTTTTCCAATTAAATATAATTTTCTAAATCCCCCAGAAGGGAAAGCACATGGAGGCACTGGGATTCTGATTAGAAATCGCATCAAGCCCTGATTCCACAATAGCTTCGCCACTAACTACATGCAAGCTACATCTATAGATGTACAAATGGATTATCGATCTTTAAAGCTTGCCGCTGTATACTGTCCTTCTCGGTTTACAATATCCGAATCCCAATTCATGGTCTATTTCAACTCTCTGAGCGAATACGCACTGGGGATCTCGACTTGTGACTCCAAAGGGAAGGCAGTTGTACAATGCAATAATAAAAGGAAACAACAAGCTAGACTGTGTGTCACCTGGGACACCTACATATTGGCCAACAGATCCTAGAAAACTGCCAGACTTGATGGATTTTGCACTAACAAAAAACATTCCACGCAACCTGATAAGCGCCAACTCCTTATCAGATCTATCCTCTGATCATTCGCCTATACACCTCCAACTAAATCTACATGCAAATGCGGATTAACAATGAACCAATTGGCTTAAGTACAAAAAATATGGAAGTTCGCATATTGAGTTGAATCCACGTTCGAATGACGAAGATGATATCAACTTATCCACAAACTCTCTTGAATCCGTCTTGGTCGCAGCAGCTCGCATGTCAACTCCACAAACGCAAAAAACATCGTACAATCATAGATACACGAACATTAAAATAGAACAGCTTGTTCTAGCAAAGCGAGAATGGCAATCTAACAGATCTGCAAAACAAAGGTTAAAAGGCGCTACACGGAGGCTCTCAGCTGCATTACGTCATGAAGGATAAAGGTCCCAAAAACATTATATAGAGCAGTTATACCTATGAGCTCCAAGTTCCCACTTTGGAGGGCACACTCATCACTCTGCGCACCAATCGAATGCCAATAAGGTCATCCACCGGCAACAGGGCACGCAGCGACAGAGAAAGATCCGACAGATTTGCAGAACATCTTCTAAATGTATTTCAGCCCAATACAATGATTATTGAACTTCCTTTCTATGCAGTTCGAGCTATTTTCCAACACTTTAATGCAAATCGAGACATGGAAACTTCCCAGAGAGATGGAAAACGTCGATCATCAAAATGATACCAAAACCTGGCAAAGACCGCACAATTGCTTCATCATATAGGCCAATTAGTTTACTAACGTGTCTATCAAAACTCTTCGAAAAATGCTTCTTGGCACATATTACCCCATATCTCAAAACACACAACAAAATCCCGATTCATCAATTCGGTTTTCGAGAAAAACATTTACCCATTGAGAAAGTCAACCGCATAACTGCATAACCGCATTAATAACAGAAATGCTCCCAACCAACACTCACAAACTTCTGAAGTCATACCTTTACAACAGGAAATTCTCAGTAAGATGTAATGCTACCAAGTCCGATGACTACATCATCAGAGTCGGAGTTCCTCAAGGCAGCGTGCTCGGACCAACACTTTACTTTATTTACACTGCGGACATCCCACCGAGCAGGCACATCCACTTTTGCTGATGACACAGCGATCCTAAGCCGCTCGAGATACTCCAAGCAAGCAACGGCGACACTTGCTAAACACCTGGTGGCAGTGGAGAAATGGCTATCCGACTGACGAATCAAAGTTAACGAACAAAAATGCAAACACGTTGCGTTCACACTTAACAGGCAAGACTGCCTTCCACTTAATCTAAACAACACAGTGCTTTCGATAGTAAATGAAGTAACATATCTTGGCTTACACCTCGATAGAGGTCATACTTGGCGCAGCCACATTGAAGCCAAAAGAACAAATTTAAAGCTCACAGCCAACACCCTCCACTGGCTTATTAATAGTCGCTCGCCCCTTAGCTTGGACTATAAGGTACTTCTATACAACACCGTTTTGAAAATCTGGATGTGCGGCTATCAGTTGTTGGGGAATGCTAGTAACAGCAGTGTGGATATAATGCAAATAACTCAATCAAAAATACTCAGAACTATCACCGGGACCCCGTGGTATGTTCGGAATGAAAACATTCACATGGACCTTCACATATCACTTGTCAGAGGAGAGATAACAGAAATCATAAAAAAGTACTACAACAGGCTATCAGTACACCCAAATCATCTCGCGAGAGCCCTCACGCGAGTTTCCAGCCGTATTCATCTCTCTCTTATCATTTCATTATCTCTTATTTTCTGTCTTAGGATAGTTTGAAGATTAGAGGTAAATAATTCAAGGACGAAGGATAGATTTTGATTTCTACCCCTATATTACTAAAAACAATGTCGATTTTGCGCTGCATTTTAAGATATTGTTGTCTGATTTTAATTTAATTAAAACCGTAATTCCATAATTTTTAAATAAAAATAAGAAAGTTATATTTGATATAGTCGCCTGATACGGCTTGTTCCGACTTATACACGTCAAGTAGATAGCTTTAAAACTGAGGGACTAGCTTGCGTAGAAACGAACGGACGGACAGAAGAACATAAGGACAGACGGACAGAAGGACAGACGGATTAGCCGGACGGACATGGCTAGATCGACTCTCCTCGTAATGCTGATCAAGAATATATATATATACTTCATAGGGTCGGAAATACCTCCTTCACTGCGTTGCAAACTTTTGACTAATATTATAATACCCTCTTCAAGGTTATAAAGATCTACACGATCTTACAACTCCTGTGATAATAATATTACCGGAACAAGGAGAAGAATTATATTTAAATACAAGTGTAATAGATACAAAACACAACATAATCCCAGATAAGGTAACTGCTCAAAGGGCATGTATAAAAGACATCTTGAATGCCATTACAGAATTCAATAGACAAAAATTTATAACGGTTTTTAAGTTAGTAAACTTTACAAGACGCACATTCGAAGAAATGGCTGTTGAGGTTATAAAATCTAGAATAATACGTTCTACATTGTACGAGGTACAAAATGAAACAACGATTATTGCAAATTTAAAAAAATTGCAAGATACTATAGTTGGTGAAACATCCGACGTAGTAAAGGCAAAATTAGAAAAAAAAACCGCACAAAAAGGAAAAGTGCGGTATATTGACGAAGGACTTCCCGCCGATCATGCTGATGAATTCAGCACCAAAGAAGCCATTAGCACAATGGTCAAAATTGCGAACATGGAAAACTAATGATTTTTAATGCAACTACTTAAAAACCAAACATCCAATAAGGATTCGACAAACAAACAAGAGAAAACGCTATAGTCGAGTGCCTCGGCGATAAGATACCCGTTACTCAGCTAAACAACTTAATATAAATATGCCTTCTTGTATGTTTTTCGCCGCTCGAAATAGCTCCCGATTTTTATGTTAAAATTTGCAAAGGACAAAAAGTTCAAATTATCAATTTGAACTCTGCGAACTCTTAGAGCTGACAGCTTTACAGCACGAGCATCAGCACCAGCGCTGCTTTAGCGCAGGCAGCTTTTGTCCTGCACCAGCAGCTGTGTTTATGTTTATGTTTTTGAGTGCAATAAATTGACCAGAAATATTAAGGGGGTCTCCTAGTCTAGAAATTTGAGAAAATCGAAAAAAAAATTTTTTCATAATTCGATAGTTTTTATATTCACAAATATCTCACTAAAAGGATTTTTCAAAACTCAAATTATTTTCAAAGTTATAGCCGTTTTAGTGACGTGGCAACTAGACCGGATGAGCGAACGACTGGAACTTTAAACGCGTTTTTCTCGAAACTACTTCTTTTGATGCGGTCGCCACAATATCTCAAGTTCTAATCAGTCGATTTACCTGAAATTCGGCATGAATATTCTTTAAATATATCTCTATCGCCGGAACCAACAAAAAATAAAAATTTTAAATTTATAATATTTTTAAAAATTCGACAAAATGGAAAAATTAGTGAAAAAATCGACTTTTTTCTTTGAGTTGCCGCCATTTCATGAAAAAAAAATATTTATTTTTTTTGTGCTTTATACCATAGCAACATTTGTACTCATTAAGAGTCTATCATTGTTTTATTTTTAATACAACGACAAGTATAGAAATCATGGCGACGCGGACACGACCTCTTTTTTCCCCCTCTTCATCAAGAAGGAATAATTCAATGAAAACTTTTTTTATACCCTTGCAGAGGGTATTATAATTTTGGTCAGAAGTGTGTAACGCAGTGAAGGAGACGTTTCCGACCCTATAAAGTATATATATTCTTGATCAGGATCAATAGGGGAGTCGATATAGCCATGTCCGTCTGTCCGTCTGTTTCAATACCGTTTGCGAGCTCAGTTTAAAAGCTAGCAATCTGAAACTTTCACAATCGTCCTAAAACATGTGAACGCAGATCAAGTTTGAAAATCGCCCCGATCGGACGTCTATATCCTATAGCTCCCATAGGAACAATTGGATATATCTTGCAAGAATTTATGATATTTCGCGCAGTGTAAAAGCTATTGACATTAATCTTTCCAAATCGTATTTTTTTATGCATACCTTGCATACCTCCCCATAGGAACAATAGGGTTAAAATTTAATGATTTTTACGATATTTCGCGCAGTGTAAAAGCTATTGACATTAATCTTTCCAAATCTTATTTTTTTATGCGTACCTTGATCAGGGTAAAAGCGCGTGACGATCGGTCGTCTATATCCTATAGCTCCCATAGGAACAATAGGGTAAAATCGGTCCAAATTTGATGTTTTTCAGAATATTTCGCGATGTGTAAAAGCTATTGCTATACATTTTTTCAAATCATATTTTTTGATGCATTCCTTCATCAAGGTAAAAGCGCGTGCTGATAGGACGTCTATATCCTATAGCTCCCATAGGAACAATACGGTGAAATCGGTCAAAATTTCATGTTTTTTAGAATATTTCGCGCAGTGTATAAGCTATTGACATACATTTTTCCAAGTCTTATTTATTTACGCATACCTTGATCAGGGTAAAAGCGCTTGCCGATTGGACGTCTATATCGTATAGCTTCCGTAGGAAAAATTGTTAAAGGCTGCAAAAATATCCCTTTTTGCCCTATTTGTATATGACAATTTTGCAGTATAAAAGCTATTGGCATGAAACTATGCAATTTATTTAATTTATTTATTTATACCTTGCTCAGGGTAAAAGTTGTTGCCAATTAGACAAGTACATACTACAGCCGCTATTTAAAAATGAAATTATTACGTATAGCTCATCTTTTTATACCCTTGCAGAGGGTATTATAATTTTGGTCAGAAGTTTGTAACGCAGTGAAGGAGACGTTTCCGACCCTATAAAGTATATATATTCTTGATCAGGATCAATAGGGGAGTCGATATAGCCATGTACGTCTGTCCGTCTGTCTGTCTATCCGTATGAACGCTGAGATCTCGAAAACTATAAAAGCTAGAAGATTGGCATTTTGCATGTAGATTTTAGGAGTTCCTACGCAGCGCAAGTTTGTTTCAAAATGGTGCCACGCCCCCTCTGACGCCAACAAGCCACAAGCTGTGGCCACAGTTTTCATGCTATTATAAAATTGTTTTTGATATGTATTTGTTTCGTCAATACCTATCGATTGGCCTAATAAAAGTTTGCCACGCCCACTCTAACGCCCAAAAACCCGTTAAACGCTTAAGCCTGGCTAGCGCCTACATATCCGCCTTTCATGGCGTATACAATAGCGCCATCTAACGGATGACTTTGGAACAGCTGGCCAAGGTGCTCAACAGAGTCAACGTTAATTCTCGATAAGGATTTCTATTAAAGGAAATTGCGATGGCTTTCATTTGTCAATACCGAACTATATCCCAAGAACTATGCAAATCAAATCAAGTTAGCCAAATTGGAGGTCTGACTCAAGCAATGGCGTATGTGTGTATGTATGTCAGCATTGCACTCAAAAACATAAACATAAACACAGCTGTTGGTCCAGGACAAAAGCTGCCTGCGCTAAAGAAGCGCTCGTGCTGATGCTCGTGCTGTAAAGCTGCCAGCTCTAAGAGATCGCCGAATTCAAATTGATAATTTGAACTGAGTAACGGGTATCTAATAGTCGAGGCACTCGACTATAGCGTTCTATCTTGTTTTTTATGCATTCCTTCATCAAGGTAAAAGCGCGTGCTGATCGGACGTCTATATCCTATAGCTCCCATAGGAACAATACGGTGAAATCGGTCAACATTTCATGTTTTTTAGAATACTTCGCGCAGTGTATAAGCTATTGACATACATTTTTCCAAGTCTTATTTATTTACGCATACCTTGATCAGGGTAAAAGCGCTTGCCGATTGGACGTCTATATCGTATAGCTTCCGTAGGAAAAATTGTTAAAGGCTGCAAAAATATCCCTTTTTGCCCTATTTGTATATGACAATTTTGCAGTATAAAAGCTATTGGCATGAAACTATGCAATTTATTTAATTTATTTATGTATACCTTGCTCAGGGTAAAAGTTACAGCCGCTATTTAAAAATGAAATTAATTACGTATAGCTCATATTTTTATACCCTTGCAGAGGGTATTATAATTTTGGTCAGAAGCTTGCAACGCAGTGAAGGAGACGTTTCCGACCCTATAAAGTATATATATTCTTGATCAGGATCAATAGGGGAGTCGATATAGCCATGCCCGTCTGTCCGTCTGTTTCAATACCGTTTGCGAGCTCAGTTTAAAAGCTAGCGATCTGAAACTTTCACAATCGTCCTAAAACATGTGTACGCAGATCAAGTTTGAAAATCGCCCCGATCGGACGTCTATATCCTATAGCTCCCATTGGAACAATTGGATATATCTTGCAAGAATTTATGATATTTCGCGCAGTGTAAAATCTATTGACATAAATCTTTCCAAATCATATTTTTTTATGCGTACCTTGATCAGGGTAAAAGCGCGTGACGATCGGACGTCTATATCCTATAACTCCCATAGGAACAATAGGGTAAAATCGGTCCAAATTTGATGTTTTTCAGAATATTTCGCGATGTGTAAAAGCTATTGCTATACATTTTTTGAAATCGTATTTTTTGATGCATTCCTTCATCAAGGTAAAAGCGCGTGCTGATCGGACGTCTATATCCTATAGCTCCCATAGGAACAATACGGTGAAATCGGTCAAAATTTCATGTTTTTTAGAATATTTCGCGCAGTGTATAAGCTATTGACATACATTTTTCCAAGTCTTATTTATTTACGCATACCTTGATCAGGGTAAAAGCGCTTGCCGATTGGACGTCTATATCGTATAGCTTCCGTAGGAAAAATTGTTAAAGGCTGCAAAAATATCCCTTTTTGCCCCATTTGTATATGACAATTTTGCAGTATAAAAGCTATTGGCATGAAACTATGCAATTTATTTAATTTATTTATGTACAAGTACATACTACAGCCGCTATTTAAAAATGAAATTAATTACGTATATCTTATCTTTTTATACCCTTGCAGAGGGTATTATAATTTTGGTCAGAAGTTTGTAACGCAGTGAAGGAGACGTTTCCGACCCTATAAAGTATATATATTCTTGATCAGGACAATAGGGGAGTCGATATAGCCATGTACGTCTGTCCGTCTGGCGTCAGTTTACACTAAACAATTTTAGCAATTTCGGCTAAGTCTGCAAGGGTATTAAAACTTCGGCTTGCCGAAGTTAGCTTCTGTCCTCGTTTTTTATTAATTGTTAAAAAAAGGTCGAAATTCAAACCTGTAGACTAGAAGACACCCTTAAACATACATACTTATATTGGCTTACCACATACATTCCTAAATAGTATTATGTATATTAAAGTCTAAATGTTTGCACAACACCAATAACGGGTATAGCGAGTAGCTTTCTTTGAAAGGAGCAAATACATATATATGTATATGCTTACATACATACACACATACGCCATTTTTTGACCCAGACCTCCAATTTGGCTAACTTGATTTGATTTGCATAGTTCTTGGGATATAGTTCGGCATTGACAAATGAAAACCATGGCAAATTTCCTTTAATAGAAATCCTTATCGAGAATTAACGTTGACTCTGTTGAGCACCTTGGCCAGCTGTTCCAAAGTCATCCGTTAGATGGCGCTATTGTATTGCGCCATCTGCCCCAAGGCATTGGTACCACGGGCCATGAAAGGCGGAAATGTAGGCGCTAGCCAGGCTTAAGCGTTAAATGGGTTTTTGGGCGTTAGAGTGGGCGTGGCAAACTTTTATTAGGCCAATCGATAGGTATTGACGAAACAAATACATATCAATTAAAATTTTCATAATGGCATCAAAACTGTGGCCACAGCTTGTGGCTTTTGGTCGTCAGAGGGGGCGTGGCACCATTATAAAACAAACTTGCGCTGCGTAGGAACTCCTAAATTCATACGGACAGACAGACAGAGGGACGGACAGACAGACGGACATGGCTAGATCGACTCGGCTAGTGATCCTGAACAAGAATATACATATATACTTTATAGGGTCGGAAACGCTTCCTTCTACCTGTTACATACTTTTGCACGAATACACAATAGCCTTTTACTCTACGAGTAACGGGTATAAAAAGACAGAAAGCGTAAATCAACAGCCGAAGAGCGGCTCAGAGACAGTGTATCGCGCTAATCAAGAAGAAAAATAGAACTTATCAATTGGCCTTGTTGTTCGATATCAAATACCATCAGAGCATTTGAACTCTATAGGATCATGCGAGCGGAAGAAATATTGGGTGTACAGCCTTGCTTCCGCCGTTATTTAATAGGTGGCTGTACCGGCTGAGGCTGGTCGAGTGTGATCAGGGCCCAACGAATTGTCATCACCGTTTCAGTGACAGTTGTTCTTGTTTTCGTATTATTAACGCTCGAAAATGTCTAATTATGTGCCCAATTCTAGCCATTTGAGGGAAGTTTTACTTTTTTGTTACAATTGCAAAAAAAATCCAGCTGAAGCGCATCGAATGCTATCTGGAACTTAAGATGATGCTGCTTTGACTGAAAGAGCGTGTCGGGAGTGGTTTCAACGTTTTAATAATGGTGATTTCGATGTTGAAGACATAGATGAACAATTAGAAGAAATGCTTGATGAAGATTTCTGCCAAACTCAAGAAGAGCTTGCCGAATCGTTGGCAAGCGATTTCAAAATGTCTGGGTTCGAAAAACTGATTTAGCGTCGCTTGTGAACAGTTGTGTTTACTTTTGTGCTGTAAATTTTTGTATTTTTTCAGTAATTTTGTGCGAGTGTTTTGTGTTTATTTATTATACCCTTGCAGAGGGTATTATAATTTTGGTCAGAAGTTTGTAACGCAGTGAAGGAGACGTTTCCGACCCCATAAAGTATATATATTCTTGATCAGGATCAATAGGGGAGTCGATATAGCCATGTCCGTCTGTCCGTCTGTCCATCTGTTTCAATACCGTTTGCGAGCTCAGTTTAAAAGCTAGCGATCTGAAACTTTCACAATCGTCCTAAAACATGTGTACGCAGATCAAGTTTGAAAATCGCCCCGATCGGACGTCTATATCCTATAGCTCCCATAGGAACAATTGGATATACCTTGCAAGAATTTATGATATTTCGCGCAGTGTAAAAGCTATTGACATTAATCTTTGCAAATCGTATTTTTTTATGCATACCTTGATCAGGGTAAAAGCGCGTGGCGATCGGACGTCTATATCCTATAGCTCCCATAGGAACAATAGGGTAAAATCGGTTAAAATTTAATGATTTTTAGGATATTTCGCGCAGTGTAAAAGCTATTGACATAAATCTTTCCAAATCTTACGATCGGACGTCTATATCCTATAGCTCCCATAGGAACAATAGGGTAAAATCGGTCAAAATTTGATGTTTTTCAGAATATTTCGCGATGTGTAAAAGCTATTGCTATACATTATTTCAAATCGTATTTTTTGATGCATTCCTTCATCAAGGTAAAAGCGCGTGCTGATCGGACGTCTATATCCTATAGCTCCCATAGGAACAATACGGTGAAATCGGTCAAAATTTCATGTTTTTTAGAATATTTCGCGCAGTGTATAAGCTATTGACATACATTTTTCCAAGTCTTATTTATTTACGCATACCTTGATCAGGGTAAAAGCGCTTGCCGATTGGACGTCTATATCGTATAGCTTCCGTAGGAAAAATTGTTAAAGGCTGCAAAAATATCCCTTTTTGCCCTATTTGTATATGACAATTTTGCAGTATAAAAGCTATTGGCATGAAACTATGCAATTTATTTAATTTATTTATGTACAAGTACATACTACAGCCGCTATTTAAAAATGAAATTATTACGTATAGCTCATCTTTTTATACCCTTGCAGAGGGTATTATAATTTTGGTCAGAAGTTTGTAACGCAGTGAAGGAGACGTTTCCGACCCTATAAAGTATATATATTCTTGATCAGGATCAATAGGGGAGTCGATATAGCCATGTACGTCTGTCCGTCTGGCGTCAGTTTACACTAAACAATTTTAGCAATTTCGGCTAAGTCTGCAAGGGTATTAAAACTTCGGCTTGCCGAAGTTAGCTTCTGTCCTCGTTTTTTATTAATTGTTAAAAAAAGGTCGAAATTCGAGCCTCTAGACTAGAAGACACCCTTAAACATACATACTTATATTGGCTTACCACATACATTCCTAAATAGTATTATGTATATTAAAGTCTAAATGTTTGCACAACACCAATAACGGGTATAGCGAGTAGCTTTCTTTGAAAGGAGCAAATACATATATATGTATATGCTTACATACATACACACATACGCCATTTTTTGACTCAGACCACCAATTTGGCTAACTTGATTTCATTTGCATAGTTCTTGGGATATAGTTCGGCATTGACAAATGAAAACCATGGCAAATTTCCTTTAATAGAAATCCTTATCGAAAATTAACGTTGACTCTGTTGAGCACCTTGGCCAGCTGTTCCAAAGTCATCCGTTAGATGGCGCTATTGTATTGCCATATTGTATCGCCATCTGCCCCAAGACATTGGTACCACGGGCCATGAAAGGCGGAAATGTAGGCGCCAGCCAGGCTTAAGCGTTAAATGGGTTTTTGGGCGTTATAGTGGCGTGGCAAACTTTTATTAGGCCAATCGATAGGTATTGACGAAACAAATACCTATCAATTAAAATTTTCATAATGGCATCAAAACTGTGGCCACAGCTTGTGGCTTTTGGGCGTCAGAGGGGGCGTGGCACCATTATAAAACAAACTTGCGCTGCGTAGGAACTCCTAAATTCATACGGACAGACAGACAGAGGGACGGACAGACAGACGGACATGGCTAGATCGACTCGGCTAGTGATCCTGAACAAGAATATACATATATACTTTATAGGGTCGGAAACGCTTCCTTCTACCTGTTACATACTTTTGCACGAATACAATATAGCCTTTTACTCTACGAGTAACGGGTATAAAAAGACAGAAAGCGTAAATCAACAGCCGCAGAGCGGCTCAGAGACAGTATATCGCGCTAATCAAGAAGAAAAATAGAACGTATCAATTGGCCTTGTTGTTCGATATCAAATACCATCAGAGCATTTGAACTCTATAGGATCATGCGAGCGGAAGAAATATTGGGTGTACAGCCTTGCTTCCGCCGTTATTTAATAGGTGGCTGTACCGGCTGAGGCTGGTCGAGTGTGATCAGGGCCTAACGAATTGTCATCACCGTTTCAGTGACAGTTGTTCTTGTTTTCGTATTATTAACGCTCGAATTATGTGCCCAATTCTAGCCATTTGAGGGAAGTTTTACTTTTTTGTTACAATTGCAAAAAAAATCCAGCTGAAGCGCATCGAATGCTATCTGGAACTTAAGGTGATGCTGCTTTGACTGAAAGAGCGTGTCGGGAGTGGTTTCAACGTTTTAATAATGGTGATTTCGATGTTGAAGACATAGATGAACAATTAGAAGAAATGCTTGATGAAGATTTCTGCCAAACTCAAGAAGAGCTTGCCGAATCGTTGGGAGGGAGTCAGCAAGCGATTTCAAAATGTCTGGGTTCGAAAAACCGATTTAGCGTCGCTTGTGAACAGTTGTGTTTACTTTTGTGCTGTAAATTTTTGTATTTTTTCAGTAATTTTGTGCGAGTGTTTTGTGTTTATTTATTATACCCTTGCAGAGGGTATTATAATTTTGGTCAGAAGTATGTAACGCAGTGAAGGAGACGTTTCCGACCCTATAAAGTATATATATTCTTGATCAGGATCAATAGGTGAGTCGATATAGCCATGTCCGCCTGTCCGTCTGTCCGTCAGTTTACACTAAACAATTTTAGCAATTTCGGCTAAGTCTGCAAGGGTATTAAAACTTCGGCTTGCCGAAGTTAGCTTCCGTCCTCGTTTAATATAATATCTGTGTTAGAAATTTTAAATAGATCTCCCAGTAAACGGGTATGTGTTTATAGTTATTTTAACATTTCTATTAGATTTGTTTAATTTCGTAGCTTTGGTACTGTAATTTACGCTCTCTATACTTGCTGGAACTCTTTTACTCCCTCTCAATCTTTCCCGCTCTATTTTGTAACTGGAACTTACTCTCTATGAACTTCTGGTAGACTTTTTCGTTTATTTCTCTAAATCTCTCTCTCTCTCTCTTGCATGCTTTAGATTGTATTTGTTTATACTTAAAGTTGTTGTGTCGCACAAGCCACGCTCAGTCGATATAAGATTTATTCTATCGTGCTCTCTTTATTCGATCTAATTCGTGATCTCTTATTCTCTTATTGTTTTCGTGTTTTCTTCCCTTGTGGTTTTTGGATTTGATCCCAGTGCCAAATTTACTTTGAGGTATTTTTCATATTCTCATTTTTTATTTGCTTTAAACTTACAATGGCTCTTGTCTGTTCAAACTAAAAAGTTTACCTTTGGCGTATCAAACTGTAAGAGGACTAAATCTGAAGCTACAAAAGCTTTATGCTGACTCCTCTGCATTCACTGAAGAAATTTTGGCTTTTACAGAAACTAAACTAAAACCAGAGATATCTGACTCTGAAGTTCTGTCAAATAACTTTAATAGTTATAGGTCCGATCGCCCCTCACGTAGGGGGGGCGGTGTACTGATTGCCGTTACCTCTAGCCTAACATCTGGAAAAATTCTCACTCATATCCCAAACGAAATTGAATTTGTAAGTGTGAAAGTTTCCTTGCAATCTGTATCTATTTTTGTTACATGTTCTTATATTCCACCTGGCTCTGATCTAGTAATTTATGTGCACCATCTGTCAGCAATAAAATCTACTATCCCTTCTTTCTAACAGAGACCTTTTGATTTTTTTGGGTGACTTTAATCTACCCGATATTTCTTGGTCTCCTCCCACAGACTCACTTATCGCTATACCTTTATCCGCTCATGATTTTGTAGATGGCCTTTTATAATTATCGTTACAGCAAGTAAGCTTTATACGAAATTCTTTAAATAGACAATTAGATCTTGTGTTTGTTTCAGACCCGTCTGAGGTCACGGTATGTTGAATTGAGGCTCTTTTTGTACCTGAAGACCGATATCATCCAACAATGGAATTGACAATTTGCCTCCCCTGCTCTGATACCCTCTCTCCTTCAGTGTCCCCAACTAAAATGAGACGTTTTCGTAAATGTGACTATAATAAATTTAACGATATGATTTCGGATTATAATTGGACAGACTTGTACAATTGTACAGACATTGAAAGTGTGACAGAACTATTCTATACAGGGTTAAATACTTTTTTTAATGAATGCGTTCTTGATAGGTTTCCTTCAAACCTAAACAGGCCTCCTTGGTTTACCAATGCGCTTCAAAGACTTAAAAACCTTAAGCCAAACACTTATAAAAAGTATAAAAATCGGGTAAGCCATCAGATGTTTCGAAATATGTAGTGGCTCGATCGGATTTTAATGTTCTTAACAGTTATTGCTATTCTATGTATCTAAATCGATGTAAATTTGAATTTTCAAATGAGCAGAAACAGTTTTTTAACTTTGTTAATGCCAAGCGTAAGTCATTCTGAAATTGCTGATTTATTTGCTGAGTTTTTCCAAAGCACTTATAGTTCTATAGCTTGGTCAAATTCTAACTACCCCAATCCCTTAAATAGGGCAAATTGTATTTCCAAATTGTCGGCAATTCCTAAAGCATTTGAACGTATTATCACTTCCCATTTGCAACATTTATGTTCCTGGGCTATATCACCATGTCAGCATGGTTTTGTTAAGCGAAGATCGACCACCACCAACCTTTTTGAATTGTCATCAATTGTACTAAATGGATTTCAGAAAAAAATGCAGACTGACGTTATATATAAAGATTTTAGTAAGGCCTTTGACTCCGTCAACCACTCTCTTCTTTTATTCAAATAAGATCTGCTTGGATTTCCTGGTAATCTATTAACTTGGATTTCAAGTTACTTGAATGGTAGGACTCAGAGGGTTATATTCAAGAATGCTGTTTCAAAATTGATCTACGTGACATCTGGAGTGCCTCAGGGAAGTCATATGGGCCCTTTGCTGTTTACTTTGTTTATCAACGATCTTCCCTCTATCATAACACATTCTCGTGTACTAATGTATGCTGATGATGTTAAGCTTTGTTTATCATATAATGATATGGCGTTAACTTATGTATTTTCCTCGCGAAGTCGCATTTTTTGCCCAATTTGTTAACAGGTCCCCGCGCGTGACAAGCACGTGCTTGGTGTCGTTGGGCCACTTGTTTGTACTGCTGGAAGTGCATTAACGTCAAGCAATACGATAATACCAAACGCAGAAAATCATGCGCAAGAACCGTCGCCCCGCGTACACGTGTTTTTGATCGCTCTGCCGAAAGACTTCCAAAAATCTATAAAATAAGAAAATAGCGAAAAGACGCTGGCAGCAATGCCATATCCCATGGTCAATATCTCCTTGTGATTAAAACTAAATTTAAAACTGAACTAGCTAATCGAAAACAATTAAAGTGTCGAACACAAATAAAATATTAACAAGTGCAACCGGTAAAGCCACGAAGCCAAGTCGCGATCGGCAACAAATACAACTAGACGAACGACGGCTGTCTTCTGCACGGAACAATGCTTATATTTCAATTGACTCATCGGAGACGACAACAAAATCAACGTCACTGACCGCTACCGAAAGAGCCCGCTCACTGTCACCAGCGATTTTATGCTCAAGCAGTGCTGCCGTTACTCAGTCGTGGAGTTCACAATGCCTGTCACCTCTCTCTCTTATCGATGCACCGACTACTTCGGCTTGTGCGCTCACCAGCACTGTACCCTCCCTTACTACAGATTTACCATACTTTGTGAGACCGAAGAAGGCAAGGGCCTCAAGTCATGAAAGCTGTAAAGCCACTGCCAATATATATTAGGGAACACAACAGTGCCGATCTGATCAATAAGCTTAAACAAGTAATCGGGCCTAACCACTTCTGTATCAACACCCTAAAATGAGGAAACATATTAGAAGCAAAACTCCAGGTTAACAATGAAGACAACTTCCGTTCTGTAACAAGATAGCTCGACAATGAGCTTATAAATTACTACACTTACCAACTAAAAAGTAAGAAAAAAGTAACTAAAAAGAAAGTAAGTTGTACTTAAAGGTATAAAATCGACTGAAGGTCTCACCGAAAAAGGCTTCGACGTTAAGTACATCGTGAACATAGTAAACAGGGATAAAATTTCTCAACCACTGTTTAAGATTGAGCTGGCCCCAGAGACGAAACCTCTAAAGAAAAATGCAGTGCATCCTTTTTACAATCTGCAATATCTCCTTCACCGAAGAATCACCGTAGAGGAACCGCATAAGCGGAACGGCCCCGTACAGTGTACAAACTGCCAGGAGTTCGGGCATACAAGAAACTACTGCACCCTGCGACCAGTTTGTGTGCCTGGGAAACAAAGAAGACCCTTCTTTGAGGAAATGCAGTAATTGTGGGGGAAATCATACTGCCAACTATCGGGTCTGTCCCGTCTACAAAGAACTCAGGAGCCGCCTAAATCAACACTCTGCCCAACCAAACATCTTCACCCCATTAACAACCACTCCTGGTGTCTCCTTTGCCAACGCTCTCCGCTACCCTGAAATCTCACAAACATCTACCGCCCAGCTTGCAGCATTGCGTCCACAGCCACCTATACCAAACCTAAATGATTTTCCGTTCTTAACCCAAAATGGCCAAACAACAACTCAACCTTCTACGGAGCAAAACCAAACTATTCCCCCACAAACACTTAGCGGTCTTGTATCTACACTAGCTACTCTTGCAAACGTCATGATGGCGATTCAAAGTTCCCTTCAAGAACTACTGCGAAACCAGAGCCTTCTAATGGAACTGCTCATCAAACAAAAGTCTGTATAAATTGACTCCTTAAGAATATGCTTCTGGAACGCAAACGGCGTTTCCCGGCACAAAAACAAACTCCTGCAGTTCCTAAACAGCCACAATATCGATATCATGCTACTTTCTGAGACCCATCTAACTAATAAAAACTACTTCCATATCATCGGCTATATATTCCACGAGACCGACATCCCGGACGGTAAAGCACACGGAGGTACCGGCATACTCATAAAACAACGCATAAAACATCATCCCTTGGAGACATTCGCTACTAACTACCTGCAGGCCACATCCCTTCGTATAAACCTAATTGGCGGCCCACTTACCGTATCCGCTATATATTGCCCCCCACGCTTCAGTATTGCAGAAAATGAGTTTATGAATTTCTACAACTCACTAGGACGCTGCTTTATAGCTGCCGGTGATTATAACGCAAAGCATCCCCACTGGGGATCTCGTCTTATCAACCCCAAAGGCCGCCAATTATACAACGCTTTATCACTCCTGGTAATAAGCTTGACTTTGTCTCACCGGCTATGCCTACATCCTGGCCCACAGATCTAAATAAACAACCTGATATTATCGATTTCGATTATTAGAAGAGTTTCGCACAGGCTGATAAACGTATAAACCTTAGAAGAGTTTACATCGGACCATTCGCCAGTTCTCCTCTGTCTATCTGAACAGCCGCAGCTTCTGGAACGCCCCCAACACCTATCATCAAACAAAACAAACTGAAATTTCCTCGGAATCTGACATTGATAAGTCGCCTAAACACTTCACGGACGTAATGTCCTCTGCCGTCAAACATTCTACGCCAGAACCCTCAGCCACAAACCCGCTAAGAACTGGACTCTTAAGTATCCAGATCGAGTCTCTCCTACTTGAAAAACGTAGACTTCGCTGAGACTGGCAGACTCATCGGTCCCCAGCTACTAGGAAAAGACTTAATGAAGCATCTCGAAAATTGTCGAAGGCTCTCTCTACCGAAAAGGACCAGGCTCAATGGGCCTACGGTGCGAAACTATCCCCGACGGGTAATAAATTCCCACTATGGAGAGCTCACCCAAACAGGCAACCACCAATAGATCCCGATTGGCCAATTCGATCACAAACAGGTGCCTGGGCGCGCAGTGACGAAGAAAGAGCTAACACCTTTGCCCATCACTTGGAAAACGTATTCAAGCCTCACCCGCCATCCAACCAATTCACTCTACCGAATGTCTCGCTAGCGTCGCCGTCCTCCCTAGTTAACCTTTAAACCAGCACAATACTTAAGGCCATTAAAGAACACATAAACACAAAAAAGGTCATGGTCACGATTTTATTTCTTCAAAAATGATAATTGAATTACCTGCATGCGCAGTCAGATGCATCGCATTTATATTTAACTCAATATTGAAATAGGGCTACTTTTCTGACCAATGGAAAAAGTTTGTCTTTACAATGATCCCGAAGCCAGGAAAAGACAAATCCCAGCCTTCCTCGTACCGGCCCATCAGAAACAGAGTTTTCACCGTGAGATGTAAAACCTTTACATCAACCATCCGTAACATCGAAGCTGGAGTACCCCAAGGAAGTGTGCTTGGACCAATCTTGTACATCCTTTACGCGGCAGACATTCCAACAAGCCGCCAGACCTTCATCTCAACCTTCGCTGACGACACTGCCATTATGAGCCGCTCGAAATGCCCAAAAACAGCACATTACATTTACATTAAACTTGTCGAAATGCCCACCACGGACGCTAAGCAACAAGCCGGTTCCACAAGCAGACGAAGACACCTATCTCGGCATACACTTAGACAGGAGGCTTACCTGGAGAAAGCATATAGAAGCAAAGAAGACCCATTTAAAGCTAAAGGCCAGCAGCCTTCAATGGCTCATGAACTACCACACTCCACTTCCACTCGAATATAAAGCACTACTGTATAACTCGAGCTTAAAGCCGATCTAGACCTACGGTTCCGAGCTCTGGGGTAACGCAAGCAGCAGCAATATAGAAATTTTTCAAAGAGTACAATCAAACCGTACGGGAGCCCCCGGGTACATCCGCAATGCAAACATTCAGAGGACCTGGATATAAATCCCGTAAAAGGAGAAATTGTTTCCAGAAAAATTTAATATGAAGCCAGACTATCAAATCACCCAAACCTGCTAACCAGACAACTCAACAGGCTAAGCTATCATTCCAGTCTTCAGCGGAATGATTTCCCATCCCTTTTCAATAACATAAATTAACGTAACATAAATTAAGATTTGAAAACTTATTGTTAGTCTCTTAAGTAATGGGGAAGATGCAATAAATAAGAATAAAGTATAAAAAAAAATCATGGGGAAGCTCGGGCACGCGCTAAAAGAAAAGCGGCCACAATATAAAAATCGACATGCCAAAGTCATCCTCTAACACGACAACGCTGAAATTGGATGTCTTGCCCCACCCGCAACTGTCGCTCCTTATGACTTCCACCTATTTCGTTTGATGTCACACGGCCTTGCAGATCAACATTTTCAATCAATCAAGTCAAAATGTTGGAATATGGTCGGAAACACAATAATAGCTGTCAGCGCACACTGGCCAATTTATGAGTCTCACGATGAACGAATTTCGAAGTTAATTAAAGCAAAAACACATCGGTTTCCATCATACCAATAACAGCTGTAAGCGCAGACAGAGACCAATTTATGGGTCCCACGGTGGACGAATTTGATTGAAGGTGCCCACCGAGAACCACATATGTATATTCATCTTTTTTTTTAATGTTCGTAAATCGTAATTCTTATAAGGTGTTTTTTAACACTTTAAAAGTGCTATGATTAAGTCATATTTTAAAAGCGCGAATCTTGCATCTTAAACATCTTATTTAATAGCTAACATTGCAGATTGGTTAGATTAACGACTTTTCAAAAATGGGTTTTGGCAAACGAATGTGGTCGCCCATAGGGAATGGTCAGATCTTTGATAATTTGTTACGGTTTCTTTTTAAACGGGATCAGCTCTTACTTAGAAAAAAATACATTTTAATCTTTAAATAAGTTTGAAAATAAGAACTCATGTGTGGCATTTGGCCTTAAAAAATACATACTTTTGCGCGCTACAGAAAAAATATTAGTGAGTGACACTGCGGCCAGTCTTTTGTTCCTTTTTAACCCTCAATTTCATCCGCAACAAAGCGTCTTGAATTGTAGCCAAAGCGGCAGCGTGATTTTATTTTTTTCTTTTTACCGAAACGACAGAACGCAATAGCCGATCAACAAATTGTGCTTGGGGTCCATCATTGGTATGCTTTAACAGGTTAAATATCTAAAAATAATTAGATTTAATTATTTTGTGCCCCACAATTTTAGTGTCCCCAAGCAGCAACACAGTCGCTCTGCAAATAAAACTGTCATAGTCTTCCTCCAGAGCCAGCACAAACATGAAATAACACAGTTCCTGAATGAAAATCATATCGTCATTATTCTATTGATAGAGACGCACCTCACAAGCAAATATAAGAGGCTACACCTTCTACCGCACAGAAGACTCTATTGTAGAGATACGACTTAAGTAGCTTATGAATGTATGTAGCCAGATTCGATCGAAAGCTTAAGAAACATCGAGCAGTATTCCCGATGCTCGAAGGCTGTGCGTATTAGTGATGTTATAATGTTAATGTTATTCTGTTATTCGGCTCTGAACCCAAACTAAATGCATCTTACTCCTACGCCTGGGTTTTCAATCGAATCGCCTTTTTCATATTCGCCATCGGACTCCTTTGTGTTAGTCATGGTTTATTCTCCTCTTGATCGCTGCCGTCCTTTGCAACAGTTTGTAAGGCTCGGCAGGGGCGCGGTCCTTTCGGATAAAGATCTTTATCTTAGTGGGTCTTTAGGCCACTTTGGTGTTGCACTACTTAGCCTCAATGTCCCTACTCGGACGCCAAAGTAGGATCCAGAGGTCATTTTACAATAAACTTGTAAAACCACTGAGACACTGGACTATAGAGTAATGTTCGTGGGGGGAACGATGATTTTCGATTCATTTTCCCAGAGATTTACTCCTATCCGCTCGAGGGGCGTATTCCAAGATCATCGAGGGTAGGGCGACCGTCTACCTCGAGGTACCAGAGCAAGAGAGAGCTTTCTCCGCGTGCGCGACCGTCTCCTTCCAGATACCTGAGCAAGAGAGAGGCCCGGAAGCCGCCGTGTGACCCTCTCGTCCTCTCGGTTTTTTTCCTTATCAGATCGGCTTAGTATTTTCTCTAGTTTTCTAGTATGTTCCCCTATGGTTGCCACCTCCGGCGGATGGTGCGGAACTAACCTTGACCTTTTTGGGTTCTGTACCCGAAAATCCCATAGGTTCGCTCTCCAATTACTTAATAACTTCAACCCTTCATTTCATTTCTCTTACTTACTAATGATTATAATAATATTAAATTTAAATATCTACTGCTTATATTTATTGTGGCGGCCTAGACGTCAGTCAGGATCGTCACACACGATAGTATAGTAGCCGATATGATCCCATTTAAGAGTTTACAAATAGTCTGAATAGCAGAGTTTGGAAGTTTAATTATCATTTTTGGTGTTATTAGGTAACCGCCCGGAGCTGTTTGACTTAAACAATGTTGCTAAGGATATAGTTTCAGATTCGACTTGTAGTAGGAGAAATGGACAAGTGGGTGGGTTTGGCTGGAAAACGCTTCGGAGATGAGAAGCATCGGCTCTTTCTTGACTGTTTCGATTGGAGAGCTCAGATTTGGGTGTTTTGATGTTTTGTACTGGTTGGCGAAAGTTTTCTGATGAACCATAGTTGTGCATTTTCAGCGGCTTTCTTCAGGGCTCGATTTAGTGTGCGAGTGGCTTTAAGACGTTGTTTTGAAGATGGCGATCTGTTAATTGGCCAATCACGTCGCATATGCCTATTAACCAGTACAGGCTATTCCAATTACAGATAAGTTTTGAAATGGTTGGTTTGCACTCCCTTCAACTGCCATGAGTTCATGTTCAAGAGCATCGGTGGAGCAGTCGATGTTCGCATCGATGTTGAGTTTTGTGAACTTACATACTTTATACATTTTAACCAGTTTGTTTTGTGCGATGTTAGTCTCTGGGGCTGACCGGTGGTTTCTGGGCTTTGAAAAAGAGTTAGTAGCCCTTTCAAATGGTCTGATTAAAGGTCGGAGGCGCTTCGGCGCTTATTATGTTGCATGGAATATTTTTTGACACCACAAAATCTATTAGTCTGGGTCTTTTCTGGGGCCTTCTGGCCAGGGGGATACCAGGGGAATCATAGACCAATTTTCGATCAGTTTTATAAATGCATTTTATAATTGCCTGACTTTAAGAGTCAGTGGGTAAGTTTGGCATTATAGTCTCAGCGGCTTTGGAAAGTAGTTACCTGACTGCACTTTGATAGACTGTGCCGGAAAGTAATTAGAAGCAAACCTTTGGTGAAAGTGGTGTTTGATGCGTTTTCTGATTGGGGTGCCGGTTCCGCCGTGGGCTTTCCCGTCTGGAGAATCTGTCTGGTAGAAGGTGTAGACTCATATTTGGAAGTGGTTTTTGCTTGTGAGGTGCGTCTCTTTTAGAAGCATACTGTCGATATAATTTTAATTTAGGAACTGTGTTGATTGAAGTTTGTGACGGGAAATACCATTGGCGTTCCACAGGGTTATTCGTAGATTTATTCGGACGTTGATGCACTATGATCAGCGCAAACAAGTGGCCCTTACGACACCAAGCAGTGCTTGTTACGCGCGTAAAAACGAGATCGCGAGAAGTTAAAAAGCACAATGTAGAAGCGGACAGACTAAGATTAGAAATACGTACGAGACTAATACCAATACTAATTTTGTGCAAAGTAAGATAAAATTAATGCTTTTAAGCTTTTCAAAGAGTCGGTAGTAGAAATAATATGGTATAGTCTATTATAGTCTTTACACAGTACTCTAAACGCTTCATGCATATCAAAGTTAGATCTACAAATATTTAATGTAAGAGGAACATAGTTCCTGGTAATTGTATTAGGCACGGAGAAGTTTATGCGACCCAGTAATTCGGGACTCTCCACATCCCCTTGAATAAGTTTAAAGATAAAAATTGTGCCAAGCATCGTTCTACGGTTTACTAAGGATGGTAGATTAATTAGGAGAAGTCTACTAGAGTAGGATGGTAAAATAAGGCTTGCATTCCAGTTAAGGCCCCGTAGAGCAAATAATAAAAAGTTCTTTTGCACAGACTCTGAGGACTCCAAACTGCTGAGCAGTACTCAAGGATTGGACGGACTAGTGAAATGAACAGAGTCTTTGTAACATAGGGATCATCGAATTCCTTTGACCACCTTTTAATAAATCCAAGTACTCCCCTGGCTTTATTTACCATAGAAGTAATATGGTCACAAAACTTAAGTTTTGGGTCAAGGAGGACGCCAAGGTCATCAACGTGCGTAATTCTAGACAACGCGCAACCACCCAGCGTATACGTTGCTTATTGTGGGTTCACCCGAAAAAATTACTTTACACTTAGCGCTATTTAAATACAAAAGATTTTCACAACACCATGTTTGAAAAGCATTTAGGTCAGATTGTAACTCGGAACTGCTAGAAATTTCGTTATATTGCAGGCATAACTTAACGTCATCTGCGTACATAAGGACACGCGACTTTGTCAAGACTAGAGGGAGATCGTTTATAAATAAAGTAAAAAGAAGTGGTCCAAGGTGGCTTCCTTGTGGGACCCCTGAATTAACTCGGATCAAATCCGAGATGGAGTTTTTAAAGAGGACTCGTTGAGTCATACCACTCAGATAACTTGAGATCTATGTTAGAAGATCACATGGAAACCCTAATAAGTCTAGCTTTAATACAAGAAGCGAGTGATTTACTGAATCAAACGCTTTACTAAAATTAGTGTAAACTACATCAGTCTTTATGTTTTTCTGAAGCCATTTATTACAAAAGACGTTAGCTCCAAGAGGTTTGTCGTCGTAGATCTTCGCCTTATAAATCCATGTTGACATGGAGATATAATCGATCTACAAAGATGTTGCAAATGGGGTGTAATAACATTTTCGAAAAGCTTTGGGATGGCGGATAATTTGGATATGCCTCTGTAATTACTTGTATTGCATTTATTTCCTTTCTTATGAAGGGGAATGACAAATGACTCCTTCCAAATAAGTGGGAAATGAGATGTGTTTAAAGACAAGGTAAACAATTTGTACAGAGGTCTACACAGAGTTTCAGCACAGTATTTAAGCACGCAGCCTGGAACTCCGTCCGGACCCGATTAATAGACTGACTTAACTTTATGGAGATCCAGAAGGGAGCTTTCGCTTAACCTCGGACAAAAAATCAAGTTCGACTTGGGTATGGCATTTGAATAAGACGGATTTGGACGGGATGAAACAGAATATGTTGTTTGGAAAAACTGGGCAAATAGATCGGCTATTGCCTGATCAGAGTTTGCCGCAGAGTTTTCAAATGAAAGCGATGAAGGGTAACAGGCTGATTTACGCTTAGTGCTAACAAAATTATGAAACTGTTTTGGATCTTGTGAAAATTGGACCCTACAACGAGTCAAATAGCTTTTATAACACCGGGCGTTGTGCACGATAAAATTTGACCGAGCCCTTAGGTACGGAGAGAAGGCAAATTGTGAACCGCACATTTTAAATTTATTGAAAAGTCTGGACTTAATATTTTTTAGGTGTAACAACTCTTTATTAAACCACGGAGGTTTATTTGAAATTGGCGGATAGTATAACGGAACACACAGATAAAAGAAGGAATTCAATGCATTATAAAAGATATTAACGGCCTTAGCCACGTTAGTGCATGAATAAAATTCGGACCAGTCATAGCCGGATATAAAAGTATTTAAAAGATGAAAGATTGCCTTACGAAAGCAGCGGATTCTTTTAACCGACTTTTCGGATTTTTTATTCAGCTCTGTTCTTACGTCTACAGTCAGCTCTAGAGTTGGATTCTGATAGGCAAACACCTTCTGAATTTGAAACAAAACACAAGTCCAGTAAACGTCCTAAGGAGTTCTTAACATGGTTCACTTGGGATAGCGCAATGTCAAGCAAGCCGTCAATAAAGTCATGCTGCGCTAAAGGAAGTAAAATGTTAGAGTTTTCGTCAGGGGACCATGTCGCACTAGGTATATTAAAATCACCCAATACTATTAACAGATCTCGATTTGACAGTTTTTTGGAAATTGACTGAATACAGGAAAGGTGATTTGCGTAAATAGGGAACTCAGATGATGGTGGGATATATGAACAAGTAATATATACAAAACTACCGGGAAACGATAATTTTATACCTAGGAATTCCATGTCATAAAATTCATCGAAAATTAGTAATTCAGACGAAAAGGTGGAGTCGACAGCAATTAGGTCTCCACCTCCCCGTCTGGACTGACGATCAAGCCTATAAATTGTGTACTTACCCGGGAGAATTTCGGAGCTAAGAATATCCAACGCGCAACCACGCAGCGTATACGTTGCGTATTGTGGGTTCACCCGAAAAAATGTCATTACTTTGCACTTAGCGCTATTTAAATCCAAAAGATTTTCACAACACCATGTTTGAAAAGCATTTAGGTCAGATTGTAACTCGGAACTGCTAGAAATGTCGTTATATTGCAGGCATAACTTAAAGTCATCTGCGTACATAAAGACACGCGACTTTGTCAAGACTAGAGGGAGATCTTTATAAATAAAGTAAAAAGAAGTGGGCCAAGGTGGCTTCCTTGTGGGACCCCTGAAGTAACTCGGATCAAATCAGAGATCGAGTTTTTAAAGATGACTCGTTGAGTCCTACCACTCGGATAACTTGAGATCCATGTTAGAAGATCACATGGAATTCCTAATAAGTCTAGCTTTCATAGAAGAAGCGAGTGATTTACTGAATCAAACGCTTTACTAAAATCAGAGTAAACTACGTCATTCTGCATGTACTTTCTAAAGCCATTTATTACAAATGACGTTAGCTCCAAGAGGTCTGTCGTCGTAGATCTTCGCCTTATAAATCCATGTTGACATGGAGATATAATCGATCTACAAAGATGTTGCAAATGGGGTGTAATAACATTTTCGAAAAGCTTTGGGATGGCGGATAATTTGGATATGCCTCTGTAATTACTTGTATTGCATTTATTTCCTTTCTTATGAAGGGGAAAGACAAATGACTCCTTCCAAATAAGTGGAAAATGAGATGTTTTTAAAGACAAGGTAAACAATTTGTACAGAGGTCTACACAGAGTTTCAGCACAGTATTTAAGCACTCAGTCTGGAACTCCGTCCGGACCCGGTGAATAGACTGGCTTAACTTTATGGAGATCAAAAAGAAGGGAGCTTTCGCTTAACCTCGGACAAAAAATCAAGTTCGACTTGGGTATGGCATTTGAATTGCTATTAAATATTTGGGCTGCTTAGCTGCAAGCAAGTGTAACTGGTTTTGAACCAGTGTTTGCATGGTCGTTTATATGAAGGACATAAATTTCTTCATACTTTGTTGCATAGTAACCATCATAGATTCCAGTGTGTTTTGTGACTGTACTGGGACCTACTGAAGGTTTCTAGATTAGACTAGAGTCGGTTTTCCGTTCATGTTCAAGGCGCTTCGTCGTATACGAAGTCCTTTTGGGTATTTAGCTGACCAAAAGGGGATCTTGCCGTCCCAGCTTTTTGTTCCTGGGAATGATGTTATTAACGTTTTTTGCGGAAAAACTGATTTTTTTTTTAAGAAATTGATAACTTTATTGTGGGTTACGTCAGTCTCGGTTCCTTCAGGTACAATGAAAAAGCGCTTGCAACCGAATATTAATTTTAGGTGACCATTTCTATAGCTATTAATCTCACCACTTAAGTAGCCAATGCATGAACCCATTTATTGATATTCTCTATCAAGTCAAATATAAAAACATGTCCATAAGTTTTTCGATCGAGAGTAGATTAACATAGTTTCTAAAAACTACGTTTTTTTCTCCGATCCCCACGGAGGGGAGAAGGAAATATGCGTATTTTGTTATTACTATTATTGTTGTCCGTTTTGATTTTTTTAGCTTTAAGAGAAAACAATGAATTAAATATGTAGCATAATGGGCCTAGGCGAAAACAAACATAAATACATTATTCAATAAGTGGAAAGGAGAGAGAAGAGCGGGGAAGAGAGGCGAGACCGTGAACAACTCCTACGCAGTTGCCTAAGGAATTCACCCCAAAAAGAGCATGAACGGAGCGCAAAGCCCACCTCAGCGACAGCGCGATCGACGACAACGGAGAGCGAGAGGGAATATCGAAAAGCGAGCTGGGCAGAGCAGAGTAGTTGCTGTTGCCAAAAAGATAAAAGGGAGTCGCGAAATTGAACTTCACCACTGCGACTGCGTGGTAATAAAATGGTGAGATCGGAAAGGCCAAGGGCACGAGAACAAAAATTGTAGGAACGCAAGGCACCTTCACGCGAACATCGAAGCTGGATGGTCGTACTTGGAGAAAACGAGATAAGTCGCAATAAGACCACGTGTTTTTAGTCGGTAAGCGAAACGGTACAGTCGTGCAAAGTTTTTACTGGTGCAGCGAGAAACGCGATTAGATCGTAAAATTGTAGAACGAAGATTGGTGAACTCATGTGAACAATACGAAAAGGCGAAAGAAGCCCATAGTGAATAAAGACCAAAATAATTAATTATAATTTCGACAACGAGTGTGTATTCTTTTTTTCCTGACCTTCGACCCGTCTCAATCAAGCCCGTTAAACAAATAATTTAATTATAACAAGTGATAATAACCCTAACCTGAGAATCGATCAAACGTAACGGAACCGTAACCCCGACGCGAAGTTAACTAGCATATCGGCCGTTAATAGGGTGGTATCGTAATTTTTAATAAAACCTTGGGTCCGCCCGAGTTTACCGTAGTTATTAATAAGACCCTGGGTCCGCCCGAGTTTACCGTAATTAGTAATAAAACCCTGGGTCCGCCCGAGTTTCATCGTAGTTAGTATTAACGAAGCCCTGGGTCCGCCCGAGTTTCATCGTAGTCAATATTAACAAAACTCTGGCTCCTCCCGACTTATATCGTAGTTATTATTAAAACCCTGGGTCCGCCCGAGTTTTACTGTAGTCATTAATACCCACAGAGCACGCTCGAAAGTACCGTATTTAATTGAAAAATCCAGGTGCCTAACCAAGTTATACTGTAGCCAAACCCTGCCTCGACCAGATTTATTGTAGTCACAGATAGAGCCCATCACCGACATAGGTTCCTACGATAACTGTTTACTAAGTCCAGAATCTGCCCGAGCTCAGTAACCAGTCTTAGGTCCAGTCACGTACCTTTTGGTGCGGTTTCGTCTCCTAATTACAAAAACCACGCCTAAAACTCACTCAATTAGCCCATATCGTCCACTGAAAATTTATAAATAATTTGTGGAGGCCCTAGCCAACCCCTGAGCATATCCTGGCTGGGAAAACGAACGTAGATGCACGCTCCATACGCTCGCATGGAAGCGTGAACAAAACCATGTATTTGAATCGGGACTTGCGGATCTGTGTGGACGACTCGTGATACCTTAATTTTCGGCAGCTGCAGAAGCGTGGCTTTAAAGGTCTCCCATAAAGTAAGCCACTGCATTGGTAGCGACTCGTTCTAATCTAGCTTTCGAAGCCACAGCCCCTGCAACAACATCTTTTCCCTTGTGACTAAAGGACACAAGAGGCCGAGTGGATTGAAAAGTTGAGCAGTCATCGACAAAATATTTCGTTTTGTCGCACGAAGATCCAGGAAAGAGTCATCCAACCGAAATTAGAAGTAACCAAACCACGCCAAGGGTATTAGTTACCCCTGAGTCTGCCGTCAGTGCCATTACAGCGCTATCAGATGAGGATAGCTCTGGCAGTTTGAAAACCACTTTTTCCAGTTCAAATCTTTCAAAACCTGAGAAACTTCACCTCGAAGGCCTTGCATATCCTCAACGCATCAGGCGTCAGTCAACAAATCGTCAACACAAAAAATTGGCAAAAATGGCGCCGGCGAAGTTCCATATGTAACGGTATTTAACTTTAAAATTTTTAGTGAATCAGAAGAATCTCGTCTCCATACTATGAGCTGAAGTTTTCGGTCAGATTCGTCCACCATTATTTGACGATACATTTTTTTATGTCTGCCTGTCCTCCTCTTGAATGTTTGAGCCTACCATCAAGATGTTATTCAACGATACCTGCGTCGATGAATGGCACGATGCATCAAAAACTACTCTCAACTTGGTTGATGTACTTTGTGGCCGTACAACGCACTGGTGCGGAATGAAAAAGTGCCGAGTGCTTAGAATTTTGTCATTCGTGGAAGACATGTGGCCCTTTGAAACATATTTCTCCATGAATTCAATATACATCTTCCTCAACGAAGGGTCCTTTCACAATTTCCTTTCTAGCGACCAAAATCTACGTTTCGCAACTTCATATGATGAGCCAAGAGAATTTGGGTTAGATTTGAATGGCAAACGAACCGACAATCTACCGGACGATAATTTTTGAGTATTTTTCTCAAAGTGTTGTTCACAAAGTTGCTGCTCAGGAGTATGGTCTTTAGCCTTGGGCGGCAGGTCGACCAAAAATTTCTGAAGGGTTATGCCTATTGACTCCAACGCTTTCTCCTGGCAGCTGAGATGTACCATTTTGTCAGCCTTTATTTTATCTTCAGAGGCACATCTCCCAGGCACTATCCAGCCGAGAACTGCTTTTTGTAGGATGGGAAGTTCAGACCCCTGCTTGATCTGGCCAACACATAAAAGTTCAAAGAACATATCTGCTCCGATAAGCATATCTACTTTTCGGGGCTTAAAGAAGAATGGATCTGCCAACTGAATATGTTCAGTCACACTCAACCCGCTGGTGTTCACCGCTCGATCCGGATGATAACCAGAAAAATTTTTTAGGATCCAAAAATCGGACGACAACTTGCTATTCTCTACTCGCTACTTCACAACCTTGTGTATTTTTTTGTAGTTTGGGCATTAGTCCCACCAATGGCTCGTAAGCTCAAGCACACCTCCCTCCCTTGAAATTTTAAGTCTCTGACCGAGCTCATAGATCACAAAGATTGTTTGTGATCCTGAGTCGAGAAGCGCTCGAGCCAAGACAAATTCGCCACTTTTCGTTAGAACGCTCATAATAGCAGTTGCAAGAATGACTCTAAGCGGTACAGTCGCATGAAAAAATGCGAAGCGGATGGAGTCTCCTGCATGAGCGTGGGCTGAGAAGGGGGTGGCAAGGCGAGATTAGTGTTTGCGGAATATGCGTCTGATGTGAGGAATTGCACACTCTGCATCTGTTCGATTTGCATTTTTTGACGGTGTGTCCCTTTCAAAGGTAGTTAATGCACAAAGATCCTCTTTTAGCGAAATCGAATCGAGTCGCGAAATTGAACTTCACCACTGCGACTGCGTGGTAATAAAATGGTGAGATCGGAAAGGCCAAGGGCACGAGAACAAAAATTGTAGGAACGCAAGGCACTGACACGCGAACATCGAAGCTGGATGGTCGTACTTGGAGAAAACGAGATAAGTCGCAATAAGACCACGTGTTTTTAGTCGGTAAGCGAAACGGTACAGTCGTGCAAAGTTTTTACTGGTGCAGCGAGAAACGCGATTAGATCGTAAAATTGTAGAACGAAGATTGGTGAACTCATGTGAACAATACGAAAAGGCGAAAGAAGCCCATAGTGAATAAAGACCAAAATAATTAATTATAATTTCGACAACGAGTGTGTATTCTTTTTTTCCTGACCTTCGACCCGTCTCAATCAAGCCCGTTAAACAAATAATTTAATTATAACAAGTGATAATAACCCTAACCTGAGAATCGATCAAACGTAACGGAACCGTAACCCCGACGCGAAGTTAACTAGCATATCGGCCGTTAATAGGGTGGTATCGTAATTTTTAATAAAACCTTGGGTCCGCCCGAGTTTACCGTAGTTATTAATAAGACCCTGGGTCCGCCCGAGTTTACCGTAATTAGTAATAAAACCCTGGGTCCGCCCGAGTTTCATCGTAGTTAGTATTAACGAAGCCCTGGGTCCGCCCGAGTTTCATCGTAGTCAATATTAACAAAACTCTGGCTCCTCCCGACTTATATCGTAGTTATTATTAAAACCCTGGGTCCGCCCGAGTTTTACTGTAGTCATTAATACCCACAGAGCACGCTCGAAAGTACCGTATTTAATTGAAAAATCCAGGTGCCTAACCAAGTTATACTGTAGCCAAACCCTGCCTCGACCAGATTTATTGTAGTCACAGATAGAGCCCATCACCGACATAGGTTCCTACGATAACTGTTTACTAAGTCCAGGGTCTGCCCGAGCTCAGTAACCAGTCTTAGGTCCAGTCACGTACCTTTTGGTGCGGTTTCGTCTCCTAATTACAAAAACCACGCCTAAAACTCACTCAATTAGCCCATATCGTCCACTGAAAATTTATAAATAATTTGTGGAGGCCCTAGCCAACCCCTGAGCATATCCTGGCTGGGAAAACGAACGTAGATGCACGCTCCATACGCTCGCATGGAAGCGTGAACAAAACCATGTATTTGAATCGGGACTTGCGGATCTGTGTGGACGACTCGTGATACCTTAATTTTCGGCAGCTGCAGAAGCGTGGCTTTAAAGGTCTCCCATAAAGTAAGCCACTGCATTGGTAGCGACTCGTTCTAATCTAGCTTTCGAAGCCACAGCCCCTGCAACAACATCTTTTCCCTTGTGACTAAAGGACACAAGAGGCCGAGTGGATTGAAAAGTTGAGCAGTCATCGACAAAATATTTCGTTTTGTCGCACGAAGATCCAGGAAAGAGTCATCCAACCGAAATTAGAAGTAACCAAACCACGCCAAGGGTATTAGTTACCCCTGAGTCTGCCGTCAGTGCCATTACAGCGCTATCAGATGAGGATAGCTCTGGCAGTTTGAAAACCACTTTTTCCAGTTCAAATCTTTCAAAACCTGAGAAACTTCACCTCGAAGGCCTTGCATATCCTCAACGCATCAGGCGTCAGTCAACAAATCGTCAACACAAAAAATTGGCAAAAATGGCGCCGGCGAAGTTCCATATGTAACGGTATTTAACTTTAAAATTTTTAGTGAATCAGAAGAATCTCGTCTCCATACTATGAGCTGAAGTTTTCGGTCAGATTCGTCCACCATTACTTGGCGATACATTTTTTTATGTCTGCCTGTCCTCCTCTTGAATGTTTGAGCCTACCATCAAGATGTTATTCAACGATACCTGCGTCGATGAATGGCACGATGCATCAAAAACTACTCTCAACTTGGTTGATGTACTTTGTGGCCGTACAACGCACTGGTGCGGAATGAAAAAGTGCCGAGTGCTTAGAATTTTGTCATTCGTGGAAGACATGTGGCCCTTTGAAACATATTTCTCCATGAATTCAATATACATCTTCCTCAACGAAGGGTCCTTTGACAATTTCCTTTCTAGCGACCAAAATCTACGTTTCGCAACTTCGTATGATGAGCCAAGAGAATTTGGGTTAGATTTGAATGGCAAACGAACCGACAATCTACCGGACGATAATTTTTGAGTATTTTTCTCAAAGTGTTGTTCACAAAGTTGCTGCTCAGGAGTATGGTCTTTAGCCTTGGGCGGCAGGTCGACCAAAAATTTCTGAAGGGTTATGCCTATTGACTCCAACGCTTTCTCCTGGCAGCTGAGATGTACCATTTTGTCAGCCTTTATTTTATCTTCAGAGGCACATCTCCCAGGCACTATCCAGCCGAGAACTGCTTTTTGTAAGATGGGAAGTTCAGACCCCTGCTTGATCTGGCCAACACATAAAAGTTCAAAGAACATATCTGCTCCGATAAGCATATCTACTTTTCGGGGCTTAAAGAAGAATGGATCTGCCAACTGAATATGTTCAGTCACACTCAACCCGCTGGTGTTCACCGCTCGATCCGGATGATAACCAGAAAAATTTTTTAGGATCCAAAAATCGGACGACAACTTGCTATTCTCTACTCGCTACTTCACAACCTTGTGTATTTTTTTGTAGTTTGGGCATTAGTCCCACCAATGGCTCGTAAGCTCAAGCACACCTCCCTCCCTTGAAATTTTAAGTCTCTGACCGAGCTCATAGATCACAAAGATTGTTTGTGATCCTGAGTCGAGAAGCGCTCGAGCCAAGACAAATTCGCCACTTTTCGTTAGAACGCTCATAATAGCAGTTGCAAGAATGACTCTAAGCGGTACAGTCGCATGAAAAAATGCGAAGCGGATGGAGTCTCCTGCATGAGCGTGGGCTGAGAAGGGGGTGGCAAGACGAGATTAGTGTTTGCGGAATATGCGTCTGATGTGAGGAATTGCACACTCTGCATCTGTTCGATTTGCATTTTTTGACGGTGTGTCCCTTTCAAAGGTAGTTAATGCACAAAGATCCTCTTTTAGCGAAATCGAATCTTTGTTGAACTGTTAGAACTGCAAAGGAAGCGCAGTTTCCAATTTGATGTCTTCATCTGAGTTGCATTACACGCATTGTACCGTGTCTTTCCTGGCAGCGACAAACGAAAAGCTCCTATTTCCATTCTTCTTAGGATTAGATTGGACTTGCTGAACAGTTTTGGGCTTCGAGACCTCTTCCGCTACCATGTGTTGGTACCTATTCAATGTCGTCTCATATTAGCTCCAAAGAGGAAGCGAAGTATAATCTAAGTGCTCTTCTCATTTTCTTTTAGTTCCCGCATCGACTTTGCTTATTACCAAATGTATTGACGCTTTAGTAATGCGTCTAAAATCCCCAATAGACACCAAGGAGTCATAAAGGGCTGTGACTGTCGATGGGGGTTCTCAAGGCCGTAGCTAAAGATTATTGGGTAATTTTTTGCAAATTAAAAAGTGTTGATATGTTGTCAAACGAGGACGGAAGCTAACTTCGGCAAGCCGAAGTTTAAATACCCTTGCAGACTTAGCCGAAATTGCTAAAATTGTTTAGTGTAAACTGACGGACAGACGGACAGACGGACATGGCTATATCGACTCCCCTATTGATCCTGATCAAGAATATATATACTTTATAGGGTCGGAAACGGCTCCTTCACTGCGTTACAAACTTCTGACCAAAATTATAATACCCTCTGCAAGGGTATAAAAAGATTAGCTATACGTAATTAATTTCATTTTTAAATAGCGGCTGTAGTATGTACTTGTCTAATTGGCAGCAACTTTTACCCTGAACAAGGTATACATAAATAAATTAAATAATTGCATAGTTCCATGCCAATAGCTTTTATACTGCAAAATTGTCATATACAAATAGGGCAAAAAGGGATATTTTCGCAGCCTTTAACAATTTTTCCTACGGAAGCTATACGATATACATCGCGAAATATTCTGAAAAACATCAAATTTGGACCGATTTTACCCTATTGTTCCTATGGGAGCTATAGGATATAGACGTCCGATCGTCACGCGCTTTTACCCTGATCAAGGTACGCATAAAAAAATAAGATTTGGAAAGATAAATGTCAATAGCTTTTACACTGCGCGAAATATCCTAAAAATCATTAAATTTTAACCGATTTTACCCTATTGTTCCTATGGGAGCTATAAGATATAGACGTCCGATCGCCACGCGCTTTTACCCTGATCAAGGTATGCATAAAAAAATACGATTTGGAAAGATTAATGTCAATAGCTTTTACACTGCGCGAAATATCATAAATTCTTGCAAGGTATATCCAATTGTTCCTATGGGAGCTATAGGATATAGACGTCCGATCGGGGCGATTTTCAAACTTGATCAGCGTACACATGTTTTAGGACGATTGTGAAAGTTTCAGATCGCTAGCTTTTAAACTGAGTTCGCAAACGGAATTGAAACAGACGGACAGACGGACATGGCTATATCGACTCCCCTATTGATCCTGATCAAGAATATATATACTTTATGGGGTCGGAAACGTCTCCTTCACTGCGTTACAAACTTCTGACCAAAATTATAATACCCTCTGCAAGGGTATAATAAATAAACACAAAACACTCGCACAAAATTACTGAAAAAATACAAAAATTTACAGCACAAAAGTAAACACAACTGTTCACAAGCGACGCTAAATCGGTTTTTCGAACCCAGACATTTTGAAATCGCTTGCTGACTCCCTCCCAACGATTCGGCAAGCTCTTCTTGAGTTTGGCAGAAATCTTCATCAAGCATTTCTTCTAATTGTTCATCTATGTCTTCAACATCGAAATCACCATTATTAAAACGTTGAAACCACTCCCGACACGCTCTTTCAGTCAAAGCAGCATCATCTTAAGTTCCAGATAGCATTCGATGCGCTTCAGCTGGATTTTTTTTGCAATTGTAACAAAAAAGTAAAACTTCCCTCAAATGGCTAGAATTGGGCACATAATTAGACATTTTCGAGCGTTAATAATACGAAAACAAGAACAACTGTCACTGAAACGGTGATGACAATTCGTTGGGCCCTGATCACACTCGACCAGCCTCAGCCGGTACAGCCACCTATTAAATAACGGCGGAAGCAAGGCTGTACACCCAATATTTCTTCCGCTCGCATGATCCTATAGAGTTCAAATGCTCTGATGGTATTTGATATCGAACAACAAGGCCAATTGATAAGTTCTATTTTTCTTCTTGATTAGCGCGATACACTGTCTCTGAGCCGCTCTTCGGCTGTTGATTTACGCTTTCTGTCTTTTTATACCCGTTACTCGTAGAGTAAAAGGCTATTGTGTATTCGTGCAAAAGTATGTAACAGGTAGAAGGAAGCGTTTCCGACCCTATAAAGTATATATGTATATTCTTGTTCAGGATCACTAGCCGAGTCGATCTAGCCATGTCCGTCTGTCTGTCCGTCCCTCTGTCTGTCTGTCCGTATGAATTTAGGAGTTCCTACGCAGCGCAAGTTTGTTTTATAATGGTGCCACGCCCCTCTGACGACCAAAAGCCACAAGCTGTGGCCACAGTTTTGATGCCATTATGAAAATTTTAATTGATATGTATTTGTTTCGTCAATACCTATCGATTGGCCTAATAAAAGTTTGCCACGCCCACTCTAACGCCCAAAACCCATTTAACGCTTAAGCCTGGCTAGCGCCTACATTTCCGCCTTTCATGGCCCGTGGTACCAATGCCTTGGGGCAGATGGCGCAATACAATAGCGCCATCTAACGGATGACTTTGGAACAGCTGGCCAAGGTGCTCAACAGAGTCAACGTTAATTCTCGATAAGGATTTCTATTAAAGGAAATTTGCCATGGTTTTCATTTGTCAATGCCGAACTATATCCCAAGAACTATGCAAATCAAATCAAGTTAGCCAAATTGGAGGTCTGGGTCAAAAAATGGCGTATGTGTGTATGTATGTAAGCATATACATATATATGTATTTGCTCCTTTCAAAGAAAGCTACTCGCTATACCCGTTATTGGTGTTGTGCAAACATTTAGACTTTAATATACATAATACTATTTAGGAATGTATGTGGTAAGCCAATATAAGTATGTATGTTTAAGGGTGTCTTCTAGTCTAGAGGCTCGAATTTCGACCTTTTTTTAACAATTAATAAAAAACGAGGACAGAAGCTAACTTCGGCAAGCCGAAGTTTTAATACCCTTGCAGACTTAGCCGAAATTGCTAAAATTGTTTAGTGTAAACTGACGCCAGACGGACAGACGGACATGGCTATATCGACTCCCCTATTGATCCTGATCAAGAATATATATACTTTATAGGGTCGGAAACGTCTCCTTCACTGCGTTACAAACTTCTGACCAAAATTATAATACCCTCTGCAAGGGTATAAAAAGATGAGCTATACGTAATTAATTTCATTTTTAAATAGCGGCTGTAGTATGTACTTGTACATAAATAAATTAAATAAATTGCATAGTTTCATGCCAATAGCTTTTATACTGCAAAATTGTCATATACAAATAGGGCAAAAAGGGACATTTTTGCAGCCTTTAACAATTTTTCCTACGGAAGCTATACGATATAGACGACCAATCGGCAAGCGCTTTTACCCTGATCAAGGTATGCGGATTAAAAGACAATTTACCGTCATTTAAATTGCGATACGTTCGGTTTATACCTTTAATGCAAATATCTCGTTTGTGCTTAAGCTCTTCGATATCCTTGTTTGCTATTGCGTTTATCTTTAATTTATTTATTTTTGGAATCGAAGAGGTATTTTTTGTTGATACTATGTACACATATTTTTTTATATATATATAAATCTATCACTAGAAAAACTAGGAATCACCGCAGAGCCAAATCCACTGGATTTCTAATCTTCTAATAACTTTAAACTGATTTGCTAAGATTTATTGGGGCTCCCCAAGTGGCTAGAATCACTTACAATTGGAAAAAAGACGCTAAACCGTTTAACCAATCGAATCCGTGTTTTCGCCAAAAAATAGTTTAAGACATTATAAATGTTTAAAAAATTTGACCGCTTATATTTAAGGCTTTTTACTATTTTTAAAACACATTATAAAATAGTACAAATGGCGCTTCAAAACTAAGTATCAAAAATTCCTTCGGTATAGTTTTTCGTTAAGCTTAAACGATTCATTTGGTGGTTTCACCAAAGCTCTAGCTATGTTCTAAACAAAAAAACTAAGCAAAAAGTCGATCTATTATTGAATTTAAATGCTTTTTACAGTTATTGTGCCAGAATACGCAGAAGACTTTTTTTGGAGAAAATATAGGAGAAGTCAATTGAAAGAATCTTTCAATTTGGTCAGAGTCGTATAAAGAAAATTTTGCCACGAGTTGTGTTTTTTAGTGATATTTTTCCTATTAATTAGGCAAAGAACAGGGTTTTTTCCTATTAGGCAACTAAAATAATAATATTACTGCTCACTTGGGGTTATACACCAAAATACACGATTTTGCAAAGAAATTTTCCTATTAATTAGGCAAAGCCTAATCTTTTTGGTGTATAACCGTATGTGAGCAGTAATATTATTATTTTAGTTGCCTATCTCGGAATTTTTCTATTGAACGTGCGAATTTGTTGATATCTCTGATGTTAACTTAAAAATTTGTTGAGTTATGCCAATTAGTTTCGTTTTTTACTATTCTTAATTAGTAAAGTCATAAATGATTTACATTTAAATGAATATTTGGTTATTTTCAATAATTAAAGCTACTTTCTTTTACTCAATATGGATGCAGATATGAATATTGAGCTGTTAAACATAGGTGGTGCATATAACAGGAGATGGGAAACCACATTAAAAAACGCACTTTATCCTCTACCTCCGGTTGATGTGGAAATGAGGGTTTATTAAAGTTTCAGCCAAAATTACAAATATATTTAAAGTAACATCTAAAATCCAAAATTACATAGTTATACTGCAAACCTATTACATAAGAAAAGTAGGATATTCGGATTATCCACCGCAAGCGACGCTGCGGGCACCCTGCTAGTAATATATAAAACGACTAACGAGTAATAATGAACGCATGCAGTGTAGGGGAGTTCAGTGCCGAGAGAAGTTTAAAAAAACCTTAATTAGAGTTTTTAGAATGTTGTATAGAAAAAAAGTAACGACAGTGATATGCCAAGCGCACGCACTGTAGGGGAGCAGCGCTCAAGCGTAATCAGTGAACAAGCGTTAAAGCAACCAACAATTACATTGCTGCCGAGATCGAGAACGAAAACGACAAAGATAACTCGAAATAGTGGCAGTGGTGTCAGTGTGCGTGTGTATGTGAAAGCGGCTAGCAGCTCAACTCGTAGGCAAAGGCAAAAGCAAACGGAGAATGATGCACTGAACGATAACTAAAGGCAAAGAATATATAAGCCTGATGCTGAAAAAGGCGCCGGGTATTTGACGCGATTTTCTCAATTTTTAAAAATTTCACTTTTTTCAGCTTTTTTAGCAACATCATAAATTAGTGCCCACTACGACGAAAAAGGGGGAATTAAGTTTGCACTAATTTGGGTCGATTTTTTTTTTTTTTTTAATGTCAAAATCGATTCACTTTTGTATAATTTAAAATATTTAAGAATTAAAATTGTTAGTACATGCAAATTTTTATTTTCTTGGTTAGAATGCTCTCTATCTACCGATTTTTCCACGAATGCAAAAAGTGGAAAATTTATTGTTAAAAATAGGTATTTGGCACAATCGCAAACGCAAATCGATCACGTCGGGGTCACCACGAAAAATGTAATACTATTTCGTATTAACAAAAACGTGACTTTGATTGGAATTTTTATTTGGTGACGATGGGGTGATGATCGGACTCGATTTAACACTGCATTTTAATTTCCAACAAACATCTCTAAGTGCTATGCTTAGCTAAGGCGGGCGAGAGACGGGGCGAATTCACAAGAGCAAATTAAAGCTTTATTGGCTCCTGCTCTCGCCCTAAAACTAGAGAACTTAAATAGGCGCGCCAAGTCTGCCCGTTGTTATCAGTAGTGGAATTTTAAACTGATTTAAAGGTTTGTTTCTTTCCTCGATAATATTCTCGAAAACTGCTGATCCTGAATTGTCTAAACTTAGCTTTTTATCTGAGAGGTATATATAATTTTATGACAATAGCATTCCATATATGAGTGCAGGCGGTACTTCATTTCTATGTTTGGGTTTTTGTCTGTGACCGTGATGGATAATGACTGGTGGTCAGTTTGTAAATCTGTTTTCGATGATGTTATTGAAATAAAAGGTATTGGTTTGCATTCCTGTGACAGGACTCCGCCAATGCAAACATACGAGTTTGCGTTCATATCGCCCAGAGTACCGCACTTTGACAGACTTTGGGAGACAGGTGTGGGGTCTGCAAAGCACCTGTTTCGTCGGATGGTCGGCCAAAATCTCTTGACCGCGGAGGAGCTCGGAACTCTCCTCACCAGCGTGGAGGCCGTGCTGAACTCAAGACCCCTGGGAACCCTCAGGACATATACTTATGCGGCCCCGTTTTGGACCCACTGTCGGAAGCACTTCCGGACCAAATCAACCTGACTTTCTTGCGTCGATGGAGAGGTGTCTTGTCTAAATGGCACAAGGAGGAGCTAAATCTCGTCGTGGGAAAATTGGTGGTTGTGCCGAGGACAACCATCCACAGCAGTGGATGATCGGGCGAGTGGAAGCGGTCTACGCCGGCGCCGATAAGAAGGTTCGGGTGGCAAACGTTCGAACTCACAAAGGAGTGCACCAGAGAGCTATACATCGTCTGGCTGTATTGCCTGTGTTGGGCTAAAGGACGTCGTTCCTTTAGAGGGGGCGGTGTTTGCGCACTTGGTGTGTTAATTTAAATTGTCTAGTTTTAAGGCGAGAGCTTTCATTCGCTCTTGCGAATTCGCCCCGACTCTCGAATTCTGTATTATTGGCGAAAGATTTCAATGACTCATGCATGGTAAAATTAATTTAACGATTTGTTTGTTCCATCGACAATATTCTCGAAACTGCTTTTTACTGAGTAAATGGTATTTTGTTCTGAATCTGTTAATCCTGAATTGTCTAAACTTGGATTTTCATTTGAGAGGTATATATAATTTTATGACAATAGCATTCCATATATGAGTGCAGGCGGTACTTCATTTCTATGTTTGGGTTTTTGCGTGATGGATAATGACTGGTGGTCAGTTTGTAAATCTGTTTTCCACGATGTTATTGAAATAAAAGGTATTGGTTTGCATTCCTGTGACAGGAATGTGCCGAGGACAACCATCCACAGCAGTGGATGATCGGGCGAGTGGGAGCTGTCTACGCCGGCGCCGATAAGAAGGTTCGGGTGGCAAACGTTCGAACTCACAAAGGAGTGCACCAGAGAGCTATACATCGTCTGGCTGTATTGCCTGTGTTGGGCTGAAGGACGTCGTTCCTTTAGAGGGGGCGGTGTTTGCGCACTTGGTGTGTTAATTTAAATTGTCTAGTTTTAAGGCGAGAGCTTTCATTCGCTCTTGCGAATTCGCCCCGACTCTCGAATTCTGTATTATTGGCGAAAGATTTCAATGACTCATGCATGGTAAAATTAATTTAACGATTTGTTTGTTCCATCGACAATATTCTATTGGATATCTATTCGGAAGTTTTTTAATTCCCAGACTGTAGCTAATAATTCCTTCTTTTTTGTTGTTAAAAAATAATAAAGTTATTGGTTTGCCTTCCTGTGAAAGGACTGAGCCAATAGCAAAATCTAAGGCGTCTGTAGTCAATGTGAATTTCTTGTCTTAATCTGGTTGAGTTAGTTCTATTTGAGCTACTAGATTTTGTTTAAGCTCATTTAAAGCTTTTACAGCAGGTTTTTCAGCTGTATGAAAATTTTTTTAAACATTGTTTTGGATATTTTACCATTGTCCCCTCTTCAATATTTGGTAAGAGTTTTCGGTATTAGTGCAGAATTTAGTTTTTACAAACTTTCTATAATAACCTGTTAATCCAAGGAAACTTCTGAGCTCTTTAATATTTTTAGGTTGCGGATATATATATTCTCTCTGGAAAATGCGAGGAGCATTCGTTAGACCAAATGGCATTCTTAAAAATTTCTGCTGCTTATGAAAAATTAAGTTTTTTTTTAATGTGGGACTCTTTCATCAAGATTTGATAAAAACCGTACTCTAGGTGAATTATTGAAAAGACATTTGAATTTCCTAAATTTGATAACATCTCTGATGGACCCTGCATCCGATATCTATATGGAACGGTATTCTCGTTAAGTTTTTATAGTCAATTACTAATCTTAACTTTGGGCTTACTTTTTCGAGTTCAATTTGATGGAAATCAGACATTACGTCTTGTAAAGAACTGATTTTGTTTAGTCCGCTCTCTACGAGGGTCGTGCGGCTAGCCCAGAAGATGTGTGTTGTTTGTCCCAAAACTAAAGTTTTCTGATAATATTTTATTCATTGTTAATAAAGCCAGAAGTGAGGATGGTTTTATTAAAAGGTGCTCAAACATATTTAATGCCCCCTTCACTAAGACTATTATTTATGTCGCTAGTCCGTCCGATTCCGGAATATTGGTCCCCGCCTAAAGTTCACAATTTGGAATTCATATCGACTGAATTTAACCAGTACACAACAAATTTATACTCTTTAACTTAAGGCGCCTAAACTGGGATGCAAATTATATCTAACCTCATTTTTTTAGTGGACTACTGCTAATTAATTTGACTTGTCTACTATCTATAAGGAGGATTAATTTTTCTGTGCCAAGTAGATTAACTAGGAATTGCATGTACCTTATCTCAAATCTAACTACTATGCTCTGACCTTATCTCAAATCATTGTAGATCTAACTATGACTTGCATGAGGCTTTTAGGGTACTATGCTCTGACTGTAATAGACTTTTTACTATAATCTTAAGTCTTGACTCTCTGCGGGAAATATTTGGCTTATTTTTTTCTTCATTATGTCTGGCAAAGCTGGCCGCGATCTGTGCTCGCACTAACGATTCAGAAAACGTCTAGTGACTGATTTTGTGTAGTCTGCTCGGTACTAGTATCGTGCGGCTAGCCCAGAAGATGTGTGTGGTTTGTCACTGTTTAGTCAGAACCCACAGAATGTTAGGATGTATGATCTATGGTCTTTATTCGTCGACTTGGCTTTCGGCCCGGGACTAATGGTGACGAATTGGTGTCTTAACGCCTTCTCCGATGAGTTGTGGTTGCTCCACCGTCGCTCTCCGCTGCCTCGTTTCTTGCTGATTCGGAACGCCTCCGTTGTCTTTGGTTTCGTGGCTGTGAAAGTCTAGGGATGCGTTACCGTTCCCAGACTAGGGTGAACAGGCACTGGGCTCTCAAAGCATACGCCTTTCGCAGCCACAGACTCCTGTCCCTGGATCTGTCCCGTCCGGACACACCAGACGCCTGCACAGTTTATACCTGACGGTTCAGGCGCACGTCGGAAGGCCGCCCAAGGAATCCTTGTGGCAGGACTATAGGTTCAAGACAAACGCTTCCGCCCTCGCCTCTTATCCGTAGACTGAATACGTTGTATTGTTTGACTTGCTTGCTGCTCGGCCTGCGTGGACCGCTCGTCGTTCTTCGTGTCCCAGTTGTCCTTGCTCTGCTCTCGGCGCGATATCCTGGCTCTGCTGTCTGCGTGCTCTTGCAGGACTAGATGCTGCGGGGTCTTTGGCTCTCGGGATTCGGTCAGCTGACTTTCTAGGTCTCTGGCGGTAAACGGTTGTGATCTCGACGCAGCCGCCTCCCGAGACACCAGTGGTTCGGACGCGTGCCCTTCCTGGCTTGTCGGACCAGAAACTGCGCAATCCTCACCGTACGGCTCATGCCTCATTTCGTCAAGGCAATCTTTTTCGCAAGGCAGGTCAAGGCAGTTCTACACAACTTCCCTTCCGAGCCCACGGTTCTTTGTCAAAGGAGTTTTTTGTTGATCTGTGCTGGACTCGCCGAACAATACCTCAATTCGGAGACTTCAACTTTATCTCGCCATGCTTACATAGTCCTGCGGATTCCGTTATTTCTTGACGTCTTCTTGCCTCCTCGTCCAAAGTCCATGGTGTTACCGATCGACCCTCGACTACACGTTAACTCACTCTAAATTCTTATGTCTCTTTCTGTGCACACCGCACTACCGTTACTTCGGTCAAATTCACGGCAGATCTGGCAACAGATAGGCCTCTATTTGTGTGATGATTCGCACTTGTTGTCTCCAGACAAAGTTATTTAACTCCTCACATTCTTTCCTCTCTTTGGAAACGAATTGAAACCCGTTCCCCTTCTCTGGCTGTTGTTCTTCTTATTCTTTCAGTTCTAGTCTCAAGATGGTGATCATCCTTCCGTCGACGTCGCTTTTTATCGTTCTATTCAGAACCGGCCCCACTAATGTTTCCCCCATAGAAATTAAGCTTTTGCTACTCTCCAGCTTTTATCCTTGTAACTCCTTGTAGCCTTCGAGTCCTCTTGATCCTTCAGGTGGTTCCCTCAACGCTCAATGCTCCTTTTTGACTTGGACAGCGCCGATCGTCCTTTCCTCTTGATTTTTCCTCGCAAGATGTATCCCTCATACGTTTCGCGTTCTCGGTATCTCCTTCCCTTGGTCGTCTGGTCACACTACCACTGTCCCGGTTGGTTTTCCTGCTGATATCGATAAATTTAAGTAGTGATCTTTACTGTAACCCTCCATCTGCCCATATTTACAGTATTTTCTGTCCATCGATCGACACTATCGTCCAATGGCAATCGACCGCTCATAAATCAAAGCGCCCTACCCCTGTGCACAAGTAGCGTGAATGTCACACACCTTGCCACACACCCAGCTGAACAGTAGCTGCTGGTTCTGACACCCTCGTACTCAGTGTTCGTGCCCTCCACATCGGCAAAATGCCTTCTGTTAGTGCATTGAGTGGGATTGAGAATTGGTGGCTCTGAGCACTGTATAGTGTTGCATCCAATAGGTATATCAAATCTTATAGTAACAAACTAACAGTCATATGACTACTACTGAGTGGGAGCCATATGTCCAGATAGGCTTAATAGTGGAGTTGTAGAGCAAGACTTTGCAGTCCACAGGCGGGGCGATCGTGCTGTTGCATTCGAAGTGTCTTCTCCAGGTAAGTCTTCTGTCGATGTGAACTTCGAGAAACGTTACTTACGCCAAAAAATAGTTTAAGACATTATAAATGTTTAAAAAATTTGACCGCTTAGATTTAAGCCTTTTTACTATTTTTAAAACACATTCTAAAATAACAATTTAGGCAATAATCTCTTCAAACGTCGAAAAATGCCGCTCCTAAACTGAGTATCAAAAATTCCTTCGGTAAGGTTTTTACTTAAGCTTTAACGACTAATTTGATGGTTTCACCAAAGCTCTATCTATCTTCTAAACAAAGAAACTAAGCAAAAAGTCTATATATTATCGAATTTAATTGCTCTTTACAGTTATTGCTGCCAGAATATGCTGTTGTAGGGGGGCGATCTTTCCACAAAAAGAATTGAAGGCACAAAAAAATTCCCATTTTGAAACAAACTTGCGCTGCGTAGGAACTCCTAAGATCTACATGCAAAATGCCAATCTTCTAGCTTTTATAGTTTCCGAGATCTCAGCGTTCATACGGACAGACAGACGGAAAGACGGACAGACAGGACAGACGGACATGGCTAGATCGACTCGGCTAGTGACCATGAACTATATATACTTTATAGGGTCGGAAACGCTTCCTTCTACCTGTTACATAATTTTGCACGAATATAATATACCCTTTTACTCTACGAGTAACGAGTATAAAAAGTTCCCCGCCGCAGCTGCTTGTATATGAGGGCATATGTACTGGTTATGTATAACGGCTGGGATTATTTTACCAACTATTAATTTTCGAGTTTCAATTATATGAAAAATTGGGGGGCGACAGTGATTGCAATAATGATGCATCCAACTGCATCCAATTAAATGATGCATCCAACGGCGGTTCAAATAGGATATATAATGTGTATGTGCACATGTTTGTGTATATGTAGTGTATATAATAAATTGTAATATAATTTTTTTATATATTTATTATATAATAAATGCATGCACAACTAGCTCTACTAAATCGATACGTCTGTGCCAAGAATTGAAAGCGAGGTGCAATTTTTGAGCACAAGAACAATTAAATTGTGTTGCTTATAAACTCAAGCTTTCAATTTTTTACACAAATACCTCAGGTTCTGCGTTAGGTTCATTTAATCCAGCTGCCTTTCCTCTTGCACGTCGAACAATCGCAGAGCATCCCTCTGGTAGCAGTACTTCTGGTGTGGAGGACAGGGTATTTCGGGACCTGCTCTTTAAGTTGAGAAGGATCTGCTGTATATTTTTCCAGCTAATACCGACACGCCGCGGGCAACAATAAAGAGCACTTTGCAATTTGTTTGCTCTGACTTGCGACTATATTATATAGCTGCCATATAACTGAACTATCGGAAATGCCATTGGTATGGTGTTTTTAAAGTTAGAAAGTAGGAATTTTCTATGGGTTTTTTTTTGGAAAAGCCAAAACTTTGGTTTATTTCAAGTTAGGAAGTTGGGATTTTTTATGAGTATTAAGAACGCCTCATATGAATAATTTTGGAGAATATAATTTACTGAATATTCTGCAAGGGTATATCAACTTCGGCTCCGTCCGAAGTCAGCTTTTTATCTTGTTTTTTATATATATCACTGTCACTAAGTTGCCGAAAAATAATATTTATAATTTTATAGTCCATGAAAAATTAGATAGTTTAATTAAAACCAGAAAACTTGTGATGGCTAAAATTATCAATGTGCGAAAAGAAAATCGACCGAAAACGAAAAGAATAAATGTCTCGACGGCTCAATTCAAATTCAACGAATGAATATTCTATCTTTAGGCAAAATACTTAGAGCCTAGCTTAACGAAGGTTGGCGAAGACCGGGCGACTTCGCCGAGAGCGAGAGGGATTTATTGTGCTCCCGCCTTCACCCTAATTAACTTACACTATGCTTCAAGTTTAAACAATTTCATTATAATTGAGCCAACAAACTCACTTTTTAGCTGATTAGGACTTAATATGTTTGTATTAAGTCGGCCATGATTTATGTCTATTAATAGGTTACTTAGCTGTTTGGTTATCATAAAAAAGTTGTAGACAGATTATTAGATTCTTGCAATACCGCCGTCATGATCTTCTTCTTTCGTTCATTCTTTTAAAATTTGAGTTAACTTCATCCGTCGTTTTCTTTAAAACGTTTGTCGTAGAATCAACTAAAGAATATTGCTTCTTACTAAACTCGTTAAGGCTTTGCTGATTGCTTAATAAGTTTTTTTTATGTTATTACAAATAAAATGTGATAAAGCGATCCCATAAAACCAAATGGAGCATGTTTACTGCTTGATTTTCCCCGAGCCATAAAAAGTGTATTTTTTTCTTCTCTGTCTGAGATCTGCCTTTCTGTGTTACTCAGAACTAAAAGGCATTGATCCTCAAAACTACGAAGCCGCTCGCAAATTACTCTAATTTTTGGTATTAAGTCTTTACCTTTTTAAGGCATTTCGAAGTAAACGTCCACACTATAAAATATTATTAAATTCCAAGAGGAGGCTACAATTTCATCGTCCCCCATATGATCTAAATATATTGCCGAAGTCTTATTTATCTTCTCTATTGCATACCTTGGCTGATCAACCTTAGATGATGCGTTAGAAAATTGGCAGAATCTAAATAGCCATTACAAAACCAAGTTTTGAGATCTTTGATGTACCTCTTGTTTGTCTTTTTGGTTTTGTCTCTTCGGGATCAGATTCCATTTTATCGACAGACTTTATTCCGTCGTGGGGTAAATTTTGCTTACTGGTCTGTTGATAAATCCATCTTGTAATTTCACTATTACTACACTAACCTTTTCGTCTTTGCCCTTATTGACTTTTTCCACCTTTCCTATTGGCCACATGCTGGATGACTGTTCTCATCCTTTAACAAGACAATTTGTCCTCCCTCTATATATGGACTTTCCCTCTTTGTAAAGAATGGAAATACTTCTCTTTCCATTTAACCCAGAAGACTCTTTTAATTTTTTGGATTAATTTCTAAATTACCAATTTTCTCATTTTCAATTGGTTTAACAATCTTTAACGGTGGTCTACCAATCAAGAAGTGACCTGGAGTTAATACTTCACGTTGATCCATTTCATTTTCAGAAGTATTCCATGATCTTGAATTTAAGCAAGCTTTTATTTGACATAAAATTGCTGACATATCTTCGTATGTCAGACTATTGTCCTCTATTACCTGTTTTAAATGGTGCTTCATGAACTTAATTCCAGATTTACAAATACCTCCGAAGTGAGGTCCTGCCGGGGGATAAAGTTCTATCTGTTGTTGGGGGGTGATCCTTCCACAAAAAAAGATTTGAAGGCACAACCATTCCCACGGCGCAAACGCAAAGTAAGACGAATGTGAAGAAGTCGGGGGCGTCGTGGTGTACTTCAGTGTCTTTTATTCAGAGGTATACATGAGACTAACTAACCCAAACACGGTGCTCTGGGCTACCGGCAGTCCATCCTGAATTTTCAGGAAGCCCGGCCGCATCACACTCCGATACATATCCGCGCCCAGGATGACAGCGCTGTCGATTCTGGACCCCACGGTTGCCGAACAAATCTGTTCAGCTCCCAAGTTGGTGGTTGGCAAGCGGAAACTCGACGCTAGCGAAGCGTCGATGCAGCTCATAGGCGTACACAGGTCGATGAGCGCCGCAGTGTCGAGGACTCGACACCCGGTCTCTAAACGCACCAAAGCCGTCGGTAGGAGGTTGACGCTGTGGCGCTTTAGGAGGGACGTCAAGGACGGAGCGGCGACCGCGGGCTGCGTGGCACCCAGAAAATTGCCGCGGAGTGTCGGATGAGTGCCGTGGGACGAGGGCCGAGGAGTGGCTGAAGAATGCCGTGGAGTGACGGGCGAGGGTCGAGGAGCAGCTGAAGAATGCCGTGGAGTGGCGGACGAGGGCCGAGGAGCAGCTGAAGGGTGCTGAGGATCTCTGCGACCGGCGTGCAGCCGGGCAAGACTGCCGTGATGCCATCGGAGGTTCCGAGAGATGAAGAAGAGTGTGGTGATCCTGGCCGCACGTTTTGCAGCGATCACCTCGCCGACACGCTCCGTCGGAGTACTCGTGTGCCAAACAGCGGTGGCAGTACCGGTTGGCAAGGACAGCCCGGAGCCTCTTCTCGGCACTCAGACGGAGGAACCGACGACACTTCCGAAGTGGATGGATCCCGCTACAGACTCGGCTACGGTAGGATTGCATACCTCGAGTTCGTCTGTGTTCCAATGCGATGGCGCTGCGCGGACGTGGTAATTGAGCCAGAGCACAGGATCGTGAAGATGCGAGCTCGGAACCACTATGCTCGGGATCGCGCAAGGGGAGCATCACAACGTATTTGCCACGAATGTCCCTTCTTATAGTCTGGACACAATTGGGTTCACAGACGGAATTAGACTCGGGGACTATCTGTGTGGGCACTTCCTCAACCTCCCAGAATTTAGTAAGGAGATGATCCAACGAGTCGTCGAGTCCGCAGGTAGCTCGAGTGGAGAAGGCGGACAAATTGCGGGGGGTCGCTGCAGATATGGGGCCTGTCAACACCCATCCAAAAATGGTTTCCTGGCCGAGAAGTGAACCGCAAATGTTAGCCCTAGCGTTGGGGAGGAGGATGGACGGAAGAATGTCGGCTCCTATCAAGACATCGATTTGGGTGCTCTCGAAGAACTTGGGATCCGCAAGGGGGATGTCAGGAATTCCCTTAAGAAGGTCTCGAGGGACTGGATACGAAGGCAGATTTCCGACCAGCTGCGGAAGAACGTAAGCTGAAGTTTCTAAATGCAGCCCGGGTCTGGAAGGCGATCGAATAGAAAAATGACAGAGTTTCGTGGACTGAGCGGCAACGGTTTGATTAAGACCAGAGACTTGGGCCTGGACAGTCTTGAATGGAAGTTTGACGAGGTTGAAAAGTCTCTCCGTAATAAAGGTTGCCTCGGAACCAGAGTCGATCAGAGCTCGCGCCTGGAAATTGCACCCTAAATGGCAAATGTTAATGAGGGCTGTCCCCAGTAAGACGGCTCTTGAGCCGGAAGCGAATCACACTTGCACATCAGAGTGATTCTCTGTAGGGCTTGTGCCCCTTGTAGTAGGCGTGGCTCGAGACCTGGATGGCGCAGACGGACTTGGAGAGGCCGCGATTGGATTACCGCAGTGCAGGAGGGTGTGATGACGGCTGTGGCACGTGAGGCAGCTATGGGCGCTAGTGCAATCTCGTTGCAGGTGCCGTCGTGCAAAACAGTTCAGGCAAAGCTGCTTTTTCTTAATGTAGTCGGAGCGACCATTTACATCCATCTCAAGAAAGCGCGGACATAAGCGAACAGGATGATTCTCTCTGGAGCAGAGATCGCACCCTCTTGGGGCTGGAGTCACTCTGGCCTCGTAAGAATTAAGCCTAAGCGCTGGGGCGCTCGCAGGTTTCGACCTTGGCGGAAACTGACCCGAACTGCTAGGCCTGATGTCATCGATAGCCTCCATGTCGCTCTGTCAAAAACGAGTCTAGCTCATTCCATGCTGGAATCTCAGCCTTGTTGTGAATGGATTTTTCCCACATCGAAAGCGTGATTTTGGGAAGCTTTAAAGAAACCATGTACACCAGGAGACAATCCCAAGTCTCGACTTGAATAGAGGACATCTCTAAGGCTGTCAGGCAACTTTGGATTGTGCCTTGCAGCTCCTTCAGAGCGGCTCTGGACTCTTGGGGTACTGCCTGAATGTTGAAGAGGATTTTTAGCTGGCTATTGACTAATAACCGCCGATTTTCGAAGCGGTAGGTGAGGTTTTGGCCCGCGGAGATAAACCCTTCGTTGGTCAGCGGGGCTTTGGAAACAATGGCGTGCGCATCGCCACTTGTTTTGGAATATAGGTGAAAAAACTTCTCTACCGGTGTAAGACGCGAGTTGTGGATGTATATCGCGGTAAAAAGATCTCTGAAGGTGGGCCAACACAGGTAATCACCAGCGAAAACTTCGGTGTCGACTGGTGGCAAACGACAGCCCGTAGACGGCGGTGTTGGAACACTGACAGCAGCCTGAATGGGCTGGGAGGCGGCCTTGTCTATTATGTCCTGAAGTTGGACCAAACATCTCGAATATACGGAGTAGCAGTAACTGTACTTGGATTCAAGCACTGTCGAGGTGGCCGTACTGCCGGTGGACGCGGAAAGAAGATCGGAGCAACTTTCATAGCTCTTTTCCACCTTTTCCCACAAGGCCCGGATTTGGTCCCGATGGACTTGGCACATGCCAGGGAAAAGTCGTTCTGGTTCAGCGGCGCTCGGAGTATGAATATCCGCTTGAAATTGGCTAACCCGGTCTGTTGTGGCAATAAATTTTTGAGGGCGATGTCATTTTGGACACCGACCGAGAAAGCCTTGACGGGGGACCGGAGATAGTCTCGACGGACTCGTTGCTTTTTGCCCTTGGAATGGCCTTTGGTGTTAATTGAGACGGCCGTGGAGACGCGGATAACGGTCACACTGTTAATTCGTGCGGAATAGAAAGCACAGTACCATAAACAACGAGAAGAATCGGAAGAAAATATTTGGACATCGAAGACACTGTATTGATTATATATCTTGTTTATCTCCCTTTGTTGACCTGTGTTTTTTTTTATTTTAATTTTTTTACCTTAGTTATTGTTGCCAAATAATTTTTTTGTATTTAATTATTTATTTATTATTTTTTGGGTTTGGAAAATATCTTTGATCGCAAAAAAAAATCGGAAAAACCCAATAAAAACAAATTAATTAATCCATTAAATAAATTAATTACTTTGCCGGAAATAATTAAATAATATTTATAATTAAATAGTAATTATAATTATGAATTAATAATTTTTTATAATTAAATAATAATTATAATAATAAATACTTATTTTTAAGCGGAGCCGGAGGGGTGGAATTAAAAACCTTGGCTTTGGTTCGGGAGAAATGTTCACTTGGTTATGCCTTCGGCAGCGCAGTGCATGCGTGAGGGACGCGGGAAAGGCAGAGAAGGGAAAAAATCAGCAACAATAATAACACAGCCGTTTGGGCGGTTAATTGCGGCAATTTGGAGAAAAAACAATCACGGTCGCACCTGTGTAAGTGTATATCGGTACAGTAGAGCGTCGAGGAGTGGACTGTATTTGAAGTGACGGAACAGGTGAAATTATGTGGAGAGAAAAAAAAACATAAGACAAAAAAATATCTCGATAGCGGCGGACTGTACGGCGAACAGGAAAACTCCTATCTCGGAAATTTTCTATTGAACGTTCGAATTTGTTGATTTTTACTATTCTTTGTTCTTTTTTACTATTCTTAATTAGTAAAGTAATAAATGATTTACATTTAAATGAATATTTGGTTATTCTCAATAATTAAAGCTACTTTCTTTTACTCAATATGGATGCAGATATGAATATTGAGCTGTTAAACATATGTGGTGCATATAACAGGAGATGGGAAACCACATTAAAAAACGCACTTTATCCTCTACCTCCGGTTGATGTGGAAATGAGGGTTTATTAAAGTTTCAGCCAAAATTACAAATTTATTTAAAGTAACATCTAAAATCCAAAATTACATAGTTATACTGCAAACCTATTACATAAGAAAAGTAGGATATTCGGATTATCCACCGCAAGCGACGCTGCGGGCACCCTGCTAGTAATATATAAAACGACTAACGAGTAATAATGAACGCATGCAGTGTAGGGGAGTTCAGTGCCGAGAGAAGTTTAAAAAAACCTTAATTAGAGTTTTTAGAATGTTGTATAGAAAAAAAGCTACGACAGTGATATGCCAAGCGCATGCACTGTAGGGGAGCAGCGCTCAAGCGTACCGAAAATCAGCGTACAATTGCATTGCTGCCGAGATCGAGAACGAAAACGACAAAGATAACTCGAAATAGTGGCAGTGGTGTCAGTGTGCGTGTGTATGTGAACGCGGCTAGCAGCTCAACTCGTAGGCAAAGGCAAAAGCAAACGGAGAATGATGCACTGACCGATAACTAAAGGCAAAGAATATATAAGCCTGATGCTGAAAAAGGCGCCGGGTATTTGACGCGATTTTCTCAATTTTTAAAAATTTCACTTTTTTCAGCTTTTTTAGCAATATCATAAATTAGTGCCCACTACGACGAAAAAGGGGGAATTAAGTTTGCACTAATTTGGGTCGAATTTTTTGTTTTTTTTTTAATGTCAAAATCGATTCACTTTTGTATAATTTAAAATATTTAAGAATTAAAATTGTTAGTACATGCAAATTTTTATTTTCTTGGTTAGAATGCTCACTATCTACCGATTTTTACACGAATACAAAACGTTGAAAATTTATTGTTAAAAATAGGAATTTGGCACAATCGAAAACGCAAATCGATCACGTCGGGGTCACCATGACTATTTCGTATTAACAAAAACGCGACTTTGATTGGAATTTTTATTTGGCGACGATGTGGTGATGATCGGACTCGATTTAACACTGCATTTTAATTTCCAACAAACATCTCTAAGTGCTATGCTTAGCTAAGGCGGGCGAGAGACGGGGCGAATTCACAAGAGCAAATTAAAGCTTTATTGGCTCCTGCTCTCGCCCTAAAACTAGAGAACTTAAATAGGCGCGCCAAGTCTGCCCGTTGTTATCAGTAGTTGAATTTTAAACTGATTTAAAGGTTTGTTTCTTTCCTCGATAATATTCTCGAAACTCCTTTCTGCTGAGTAAGTGGTATTTTGTTCTAAATCTGCTGATCCTGAATTGTCTAAACTTGGATTTTCATTTGAGAGGTATATATAATTGTATGACAATAGCATTCCATATATGAGTGCAGGCGGTACTTCATTTCTATGTTTGGGTTTTTGCGTGATGGATAATGACTGGTGGTCAGTTTGTAAATCTGTTTTCCACGATGTTATGGAAATAAAAGGTATTGGTTTGCATTCCTGTGACAGGAATGTGCCGAGGACAACCATCCACAGCAGTGGATGATCGGGCGAGTGGGAGCGGTCTACGCCGGCGCCGATAAGAAGGTTCGGGTGGCAAACGTTCGAACTCACAAAGGAGTGCACCAGAGAGCTATACATCGTCTGGCTGTATTGCCTGTGTTGAGCTGAAGGACGTCGTTCCTTTAGAGGGGGCGGTGTTTGCGCACTTGGTGTGTTAATTTAAATTGTCTAGTTTTAAGGCGAGAGCTTTCATTCGCTTTTGCGAATTCGCCCCGACTCTCGAATTCTGTATTATTGGCGAAAGATTTCAATGACTCATGCATGGTAAAATTAATTTAATGATTTGTTTGTTTCATCGACAATATTCTATTGGATATCTATTCGGAGGTTTTATAATGCCCAGACTTAGCTAATAATTCCTTCTTTTTTGTTGTTAAAAAATAATAAAGTTATTGGTTTGCCTTCCTGTGAAAGGACTGAGCCAATAGCAAAATCTAAGGCGTCTGTAGTCAATGTGAATTTCTTGTCTTAATCTGGTTGAGTTAGTTCTATTTGAGCTACTATATTTTGTTTAAGCTCATTAAAAGCTTTTACAGCAGGGAAAACCAGCTGTATTAAAATTTTTTTAGACATTGTTTTGCATATTTTACCATTGTCCCCTCCTCAATATTTGCTAAGAGGATTCGGTATTAGTGCAGAATTTAGTTTTTACAAACTTTCTCTAATAACCTGTTAATCCAAGGAAACTTCTGAGCTCTTTAATATTAGGTTGCGGATATATATATTCTCTCTGAAAAATGCGAGTAACATTCGTTAGACCAAATGGAATTCTTAAAAATTTCTGTTCTGTGTGGAAAATTACGTTTTTTCAATGTGGGACTCTTTCATCAAGATTTGATAAAAACCGGACTCTAGGTGGATTATTGAAAAGACTTTTGCCTTTCTAAATTTGCTAACATCTCTGATGGATCCTGCATCGGATATCTATATGGAACGGTATTCTCGTTAAGTTTTTATAATCAATTACTAATCTTAACTTTGGGCTTTCTTTTTTCGAGTTCAATTTGATGGAAATCAGACATTACGTCTTGTAAAGAACTGAATTTGTTTAGTCCGCTCTCTACGAGGGTCGTGCGGCTAGCCCAGAAGATGTGTGTTGTTTGTCCCAAAACTAAAGTTTTCTGATAATATTTTATTCATTATTAATAAAGCCAGAAGTGAGGATGGTTTTATTAAAAGGTGCTCAAACATATTTAATGCCCCCTTCACTAAGACTATTATTTATGTCGCTAGTCCGTCCGATTCCGGAGTATTGGTCCCCTCCTAAAGTTCACAATTTGGAATTCATATCGACCGAATTTAACCAGTACTCAACAAATTTATACTCTTTAACTTAAGGCGCCTAAACTGGGATGCAAACTATATCTAACCTCCTTTTTTTAGTGGACTACTGCTAATTAATTTGACTTCTCTACTGTGTACTGTCTATATCTATAAGAAGGATTAATTTTTCGGTGCCAAGTAGATTAACTAGGAATTGCATGTACCTTATCTCAAATCATTGTAGATCTAACTATGACTTGCATGAGGCTTTTAGGGTACTATGCTCTGACCTTATCTCAAATCATTGTAGATCTAACTATGACTTGCATGAGGCTTTTAGGGTACTATGCTCTGACTGTAATAGACTTTTTTCTATAATCTTAAGTCTTGACTCTCTGCGGGAAATATTTGGCTTATTTTTTTCTTCATTATGTCTGGCAAAGCTGGCGGCGATCTGTGCTCGCACTAACGATTCAAAACACGTCTAGTGACTGATTTTGTGTAGTCTGCTCGCTACTAGTATCGTGCGGCTAGCCCAGAAGATGTGTGTGGTTTGTCACTGTCTAGTGAGATCGCACAGAATGTTAGGATGTATGCTCCATGGTCTTTATCCGTTGACTTGGTCCTCGGCCCGGGATTAATGGTGACGAATTGGTGTCTTAACGCCTTCTCCGATGAGTTGTGGTTGCTCCACCGTCGCTCTCCGCTGCCTCGTTTTTACTGCTCCGGAACGCCTCCGTTTTTACACGAATACAAAACGTTGAAAATTTATTGTTAAAAATAGGAATTTGGCACAATCGAAAACGCAAATCGATCACGTCGGGGTCACCATGACTATTTCGTATTAACAAAAATGCGACTTTGATTGGAATTTTTATTTGGCGACGATGTGGTGATGATCGGACTCGATTTAACACTGCATTTTAATTTCCAACAAACATCTCTAAGTGCTATGCTTAGCTAAGGCGGGCGAGAGACGGGGCGAATTCACAAGAGCAAATTAAAGCTTTATTGGCTCCTGCTCTCGCCCTAAAACTAGAGAACTTAAATAGGCGCGCCAAGTCTGCCCGTTGTTATCAGTAGTTGAATTTTAAACTGATTTAAAGGTTTGTTTCTTTCCTCGATAATATTCTCGAAACTCCTTTCTGCTGAGTAAGTGGTATTTTGTTCTAAATCTGCTGATCCTGAATTGTCTAAACTTGGATTTTCATTTGAGAGGTATATATAATTGTATGACAATAGCATTCCATATATGAGTGCAGGCGGTACTTCATTTCTATGTTTGGGTTTTTGCGTGATGGATAATGACTGGTGGTCAGTTTGTAAATCTGTTTTCCACGATGTTATGGAAATAAAAGGTATTGGTTTGCATTCCTGTGACAGGACTCCACCAATGCAAACATACGCATTAAGAAAAGGATGGGAGTTTGCGTTCATACCGCCCAGAGCACCGCACTTTGACAGACTTTGGGAGACAGGTGTGAGGTCTGCAAAGCACCTGTTTCGTCGGATGGTCGGCCAAGATCTCTTGACCGCGGAGGAGCTCGGAACTCTCCTCACCAGCGTGCTGAACTCAAGACCCCTGGGAACCCTCAGGACATATACTTATGCGGCCCCCTTTTGGACCCACCGTCGGAAGCACTTCCGGACCAAATCAACCTGACTTTCTTGCGTCGATGGAGAGGTGTCTTGTCTAAATGGCACAAGGAGGAGCTAAATTTCGTCGTGGGAAAATTGGTCGTCGTCGCCGAGGACAACCTTCGACCCCAGCAGTGGATGATCGGGCGAGTGGAAGCGGTCTACGCCGGCGCCGATAAGAAGGTTCGGGTGGCGGACGATCGAACTCACAAAGGAGTGCACCGGAGAGCAATACATCGGCTGGCTGTATTACCTGTGTTGGGCTGAAGGACGTCGTTCCTTTAGAGGGGCGGTGTTTGCGCACTTGGTGTGTTTATTTAAATTGTCTAGTTTTAAGGCGAACTAAAACTAATTAACGATTTGTTTGTTTCCTCGACAATATTCTCGAAACTGCTTTTTACTGAGTAAATGGTATTTTGTTCTGAATCTGTTAATCCTGAATTGTCTAAACTTGGATTTTCATTTGAGAGGTATATATAATTTTATGACAATAGCATTCCATATATGAGTGCAGGCGGTACTTCATTTCTATGTTTGGGTTTTTGCGTGATGGATAATGACTGGTGGTCAGTTTGTAAATCTGTTTTCCACGATGTTATTGAAATAAAAGGTATTGGTTTGCATTCCTGTGACAGGAATGTGCCGAGGACAACCATCCACAGCAGTGGATGATCGGGCGAGTGGGAGCGGTCTACGCCGGCGCCGATAAGAAGGTTCGGGTGGCAAACGTTCGAACTCACAAAGGAGTGCACCAGAGAGCTATACATCGTCTGGCTGTATTGCCTGTGTTGGGCTGAAGGACGTCGTTCCTTTAGAGGGGGCGGTGTTTGCGCACTTGGTGTGTTAATTTAAATTGTCTAGTTTTAAGGCGAGAGCTTTCATTCGCTCTTGCGAATTCGCCCCGACTCTCGAATTCTGTATTATTGGCGAAAGATTTCAATGACTCATGCATGGTAAAATTAATTTAACGATTTGTTTGTTTCATCGACAATATTCTATTGGATATCTATTCGGAGGTTTTTTAATGCCCAGACTGTAGCTAATAATTCCTTCTTTTTTGTTTTTAAAAAATAATAAAGTTATTGGTTTGCCTTCCTGTGAAAGGACTGAGCCAATAGCAAAATCTAAGGCGTCTGTAGTCAATGTGAATTTCTTGTCTTAATCTGGTTGAGTTAGTTCTATTTGAGCTACTATATTTTGTTTAAGCTCATTAAAAGCTTTTACAGCAGGGAAAACCAGCTGTATTAAAATTTTTTTAGACATTGTTTTGCATATTTTACCATTGTCCCCTCCTCAATATTTGCTAAGAGGATTCGGTATTAGTGCAGAATTTAGTTTTTACAAACTTTCTCTAATAACCTGTTAATCCAAGGAAACTTCTGAGCTCTTTAATATTAGGTTGCGGATATATATATTCTCTCTGAAAAATGCGAGTAGCATTCGTTAGACCAAATGGAATTCTTAAAAATTTCTGTTCTGTGTGGAAAATTACGTTTTTTCAATGTGGGACTCTTTCATCAAGATTTGATAAAAACCGGACTCTAGGTGGATTATTGAAAAGACATTTGCCTTTCCTAAATTTGATAACATCTCTGATGGATCCTGCATCCGATATCTATATGGAACGGTATTCTCGTTAAGTTTTTATAGTCAATTACTAATCTTAACTTTGGGCTTACTTTTTCGAGTTCAATTTGATGGAAATCAGACATTACGTCTTGAAAAGAACTGAATTTGTTTAGTCCGCTCTCTACGAGGGTCGTGCGGCTAGCCCAGAAGATGTGTGTTGTTTGTCCCAAAACTAAAGTTTTCTGATAATATTTTATTCATTATTAATAAAGCCAAAAGTGAGATGGTTTTATTAAAAGGTGCTCAAACATATTTAATGCCCCCTTCACTAAGACTATTATTTATGTCGCTAGTCCGTCCGATTCCGGAGTATTGGTCCCCTCCTAAAGTTCACAATTTGGAATTCATATCGACCGAATTTAACCAGTACTCAACAAATTTATACTCTTTAACTTAAGGCGCCTAAACTGGGATGCAAACTAGTGGACTACTGCTAATTAATTTGACTTCTATACTGTGTACTGTCTATATCTATAAGGAGGATTAATTTTTCGGTGCCAAGTAGATTAACTAGGAATTGCATGTACCTTATCTCAAATCATTGTAGATCTAACTATGACTTGCATGAGGCTTTTAGGGTACTATGCTCTGACCTTATCTCAAATCATTGTAGATCTAACTATGACTTGCATGAGGCTTTTAGGGTACTATGCTCTGACTGTAATAGACTTTTTTCTATAATCTTAAGTCTTGACTCTCTGCGGGAAATATTTGGCTTATTTTTTTTCTTCATTATGTCTGGCAAAGCTGGCGGCGATCTGTGCTCGCACTAACGATTCAAAACACGTCTAGTGACTGATTTTGTGTAGTCTGCTCGCTACTAGTATCGTGCGGCTAGCCCAGAAGATGTGTGTGGTTTGTCACTGTCTAGTGAGATCGCACAGAATGTTAGGATGTATGCTCCATGGTCTTTATCCGTCGACTTGGTCCTCGGCCCGGGATTAATGGTGACGAATTGGTGTCTTAACGCCTTCTCCGATGAGTTGTGGTTGCTCCACCGTCGCTCTCCGCTGCCTCGTTTTTACTGCTCCGGAACGCCTCCGTTTTTACACGAATACAAAACGTTGAAAATTTATTGTTAAAAATAGGAATTTGGCACAATCGAAAACGCAAATCGATCACGTCGGGGTCACCATGACTATTTCGTATTAACAAAAACGCGACTTTGATTGGAATTTTTATTTGGCGACGATGTAGTGATGATCGGACTCGATTTAACACTGCATTTTAATTTCCAACAAACATCTCTAAGTGCTATGCTTAGCTAAGGCGGGCGAGAGGCGGGGCGAATTCACAAGAGCAAATTAAAGCTTTATTGGCTCCTGCTCTCGCCCTAAAACTAGAGAACTTAAATAGGCGCGCCAAGTCTGCCCGTTGTTATCAGTAGTTGAATTTTAAACTGATTTAAAGGTTTGTTTCTTTCCTCGATAATATTCTCGAAAACTGCTGATCCTGAATTGTCTAAACTTAGCTTTTTATCTGAGAGGTATATATAATTTTATGACAATAGCATTCCATATATGAGTGCAGGCGGTACTTCATTTCTATGTTTGGGTTTTTGTCTGTGACCGTGATGGATAATGACTGGTGGTCAGTTTGTAAATCTGTTTTCGATGATGTTATTGAAATAAAAGGTAATGGTTTGCATTCCTGTGACAGGACTCCGCCAATGCAAACATACGAGTTTGCGTTCATACCGCCCAGAGTACCGCACTTTGACAGACTTTGGGAGACAGGTGTGGGGTCTGCAAAGCACCTGTTTCGTCGGATGGTCGGCCAAAATCTCTTGACCGCGGAGGAGCTCGGAACTCTCCTCACCAGCGTGGAGGCCGTGCTGAACTCAAGACCCCTGGGAACCCTCAGGACATATACTTATGCGGCCCCGTTTTGGACCCACTGTCGGAAGCACTTCCGGACCAAATCAACCTGACTTTCTTGCGTCGATGGAGAGGTGTCTTGTCTAAATGGCACAAGGAGGAGCTAAATCTCGTCGTGGGAAAATTGGTGGTTGTGCCGAGGACAACCATCCACAGCAGTGGATGATCGGGCGAGTGGAAGCGGTCTACGCCGGCGCCGATAAGAAGGTTCGGGTGGCAAACGTTCGAACTCACAAAGGAGTGCACCAGAGAGCAATACATCGTCTGGCTGTATTGCCTGTGTTGGGCTAAAGGACGTCGTTCCTTTAGAGGGGGCGGTGTTTGCGCAGTTGGTGTGTTAATTTAAATTGTCTAGTTTTAAGGCGAGAGCTTTCATTCGCTCTTGCGAATTCGCCCCGACTCTCGAATTCTGTATTATTGGCGAAAGATTTCAATGACTCATGCATGGTAAAATTAATTTAACGATTTGTTTGTTCCATCGACAATATTCTATTGGATATCTATTCGGAAGTTTTTTAATTCCCAGACTGTAGCTAATAATTCCTTCTTTTTTGTTGTTAAAAAATAATAAAGTTATTGGTTTGCCTTCCTGTGAAAGGACTGAGCCAATAGCAAAATCTAAGGCGTCTGTAGTCAATGTGAATTTCTTGTCTTAATCTGGTTGAGTTAGTTCTATTTGAGCTACTAGATTTTGTTTAAGCTCATTTAAAGCTTTTACAGCAGGTTTTTCAGCTGTATGAAAATTTTTTTATACATTGTTTTGGATATTTTACCATTGTCCCCTCTTCAATATTTGGTAAGAGTGTTCGGTATTAGTGCAGAATTTAGTTTTTACAAACTTTCTATAATAACCTGTTAATCCAAGGAAACTTCTGAGCTCTTTAATATTTTTAGGTTGCGGATATATATATTCTCTCTGGAAAATGCGAGGAGCATTCGTTAGACCAAATGGCATTCTTAAAAATTTCTGCTGCTTATGAAAAATTAAGTTTTTTTTAATTTGGGACTCTTTCATCAAGATTTGATAAAAACCGTACTCTAGGTGGATTATTGAAAAGACATTTGCCTTTCCTAAATTTGATAACATCTCTGATGGATCCTGCATCCGATATCTATATGGAACGGTATTCTCGTTAAGTTTTTATAGTCAATTACTAATCTTAACTTTGGGCTTACTTTTTCGAGTTCAATTTGATGGAAATCAGACATTACGTCTTGTAAAGAACTGATTTTGTTTAGTCCGCTCTCTACGAGGGTCGTGCGGCTAGCCCAGAAGATGTGTGTTGTTTGTCCCAAAACTAAAGTTTTCTGATAATATTTTATTCATTGTTAATAAAGCCAGAAGTGAGGATGGTTTTATAAAAAGGTGCTCAAACATATTTAATGCCCCCTTCACTAAGACTATTATTTATGTCGCTAGTCCGTCCGATTCCGGAATATTGGACCCCCCCCAAAAGTTCACAATTTGGAATTCATATCGACTGAATTTAACCAGTACACAACAAATTTATACTCTTTAACTTAAGGCGCCTAAACTGGGATGCAAATTATATCTAACCTCATTTTTTTAGTGGACTACTGCTAATTAATTTGACTTGTCTACTATCTATAAGGAGGATTAATTTTTCTGTGCCAAGTAGATTAACTAGGAATTGCATGTACCTTATCTCAAATCTAACTACTATGCTCTGACCTTATCTCAAATCATTGTAGATCTAACTATGACTTGCATGAGGCTTTTAGGGTACTATGCTCTGACTGTAATAGACTTTTTACTATAATCTTAAGTCTTGACTCTCTGCGGGAAATATTTGGCTTATTTTTTTCTTCATTATGTCTGGCAAAGCTGGCCGCGATCTGTGCTCGCACTAACGATTCAGAAAACTTCTAGTGACTGATTTTGTGTAGTCTGCTCGGTACTAGTATCGTGCGGCTAGCCCAGAAGATGTGTGTGGTTTGTCACTGTTTAGTCAGAACGCACAGAATGTTAGGATGAATGCTCTATGGTCTTTATTCGTCGACTTGGCTTTCGGGCCGGGACTAATGGTGACGAATTGGTGTCTTAACGCCTTCTCCGATGAGTTGTGGTTGCTCCACCGTCGCTCTCCGCTGCCTCGTTTCTTGCTGCTTCGGAACGCCTCCGTTGTCTTTGGTTTCGGGGCTGTGAAAGTCTAGGGATGCGTTACCGTTCCCAGACTAGGGTGAACAGGCACTGGGCTCTCAAAGCATACGCCTTTCGCAGCCACAGACTCCTGTCCCTGGATCTGTCCCGTCCGGACACACCAGACGCCTGCACAGTTTATACCTGACGGTTCAGGCGCACGTCGGAAGGCCGCCCAAGGAATCCTTGTGGCAGGACTATAGGTTCAAGACAAACGCTTCCGCCCTCGCCTCTTATCCGTAGACTGAATACGTTGTATTGTTTGACTTGCTTGCTGCTCGGCCTGCGTGGACCGCTCGTCGTTCTTCGTGTCCCAGTTGTCCTTGCTCTGCTCTCGGCGCGATATCCTGGCTCTGCTGTCTGCGTGCTCTTGCAGGACTAGATGCTGCGGGGTCTTTGGCTCTCGGGATTCGGTCAGCTGACTTTCTAGGTCTCTGGCGGTAAACGGTTGTGATCTCGACGCAGCCGCCTCCCGAGACACCAGTGGTTCGGACGCATGCCCTTCCTGGCTTGTCGGACCAGAAACTGCGCAATCCTCACCGTACGGCTCATGCCTCATTTCGTCAAGGCAATCTTTTTCGCAAGGCAGGTCAAGGCAGTTCTACACAACTTCCCTTCCGAGCCCACGGTTCTTTGTCAAAGGAGTTTTTTGTTGAACTGTGCTGGACTCGCCGAACAATATGCCGAGCCCAAAGCGCCTGGACTTAGCCGCGTGATGCTTTAAGATCCTCAGCTTCCTGTACCTCAATTCGGAGACTTCAACTTTATCTCGCAATGCTTACATAGTCCTGCGGATTCCGTAATTTCTTGACGTCTTCTTGCCTCCTCGTCCAAAGTCCACGGTGTTACCGATCGACCCTCTGTGCACGACTATTCGGTGGGAGTCCAAACTGCCTGCCGGCTCCGATATCGCTAACTCGCTCTAAATTCTTATGTCTCTTTCTGTGCACACCTCACTATCGTTACTTCGGTCAAATTCGCGGCAGATCTTGTATTTGATTCGCACTTCTTGTGTCCAGACAAAGTTATTTAACTCCTCACATTCTTTCCCCTCTTTGGAAACAAATCGAAACCCGTTCCCCTTCTCTGGCTGTTGTTTTTGTAGATTCTTTCAGTTCTAGTCCCAAGATGGTGGTCATCCTTCCGTCGACGTCGCGTTTTATCGTTCTATTCAGAACCCGCCCCACTAATGTTTCCCCCATAGAAATTAAGCTTTTGCTACTCTCCAGCTTTTATCCTTGTAACTCCTTGTAGCCTTCTTCTTGATCCTTCAGGTGGTTCCCTCATCGCTCACTGCTTCTTTTTGACTTGGACAGCGCCGATCCTCCTTTGCTCTTGATTTTTCCTTGCAAGATGTATCCCTCATACGTTTCGCGTTCTCGGTATCTCCTTCCCTTGGTGGTCTGGTTGGTTTTCCTGCTGATATCGATAAATTTAAATAGCGATCTGTAGTGTAACGCTCCATCTGCCCATATTTACAGTATTTTCTGTCCATCGATCGACACTATCATCCAGTGGCAATCGACCGCTCATAAATCAAAGCGCCCTACCTTTGTGCACATGTAGCGTGTATGTCACACACCTTGCCACACACCCAGCTGAACAGTAGCTGCTGGTTCTGACACCCTCGTACTCAGTGTTCGTGCCCTCCACATCGGCAAAATGCCTTCTGTTAGTGCATTGAGTGGGATTGAGAATTGGTGGCTCTGAGCACTGTATAGTGTTGCATCTGATGGTTCCATAAGATGTTTTTTGGGTTTCTTTTCTGTATTACTGAAGGCGTTGTCTATTTATTGAATCTTCTCCTTTGCAATAAGTATATCAAATCTTATAGTAATGAACTAACAGTCATATGACTGCTACTGAGTCGCGTTTCCCTATAAGTGGGAGCCATATGTCCAGATAGGCTTAATAGTGGAGTTGTAGAGCAAGACCTTGCAGTCCACAGGTGGGGCGATCGAGCTGTTAATATCCAGTGGAAGCTGCTGGCTTTTAGCTTAAGATGTAGTTTTTTGCATTCGAAGTGACTTCTCCAGATTAGTCTTCTGTCGATGTGGACTTCGAGATACGTTACTTCATTGACTTTGGGAATCTGCTTACTTTTCAATGATAGTGTAGGGCATGTTGCCTATTGAGAGTAAGCGTTATGTGTTTATATTTTTGTTCACTTATTTTAATACGCCAATCAAATAGCCACCTCTCAACAACTATGAGGTAAATAGCTAGTTGTGTCGTTGCTCGGCGTGGGCACCTCGCGCGGCTTAGCATTGCAGTGTCGTCAGCGAACGTATAAATTAATTTATTCCTTATTCAGGATTTTACTCAAGAAGCGCGGTACTGCGCGAATGAGAAGACTTGGGTTTCGAGAGGCTTTGACCGTCGCGATTTATTTTCAAATTTCAACTAAATACTAAGTACATAAATTCTTATAACGCAAGCTAGCTTTATGCCCTGAAAGTGCTGACCCGGCGCCCCGTGTCTGGTGTTGGGTAGCCGTTGGTTGATTGCGCTGACCCAGGCTTGGGCTTCTGGTACAGTCGTTGTGCAATATTCGCAGGTGTCGCTGGCTTTGCATTATTCTCATGCCGGCTACGCGTGATCAGCTTGGCAACTTCTCTGTTGCCGGGTGACCGTGTTAACTTACATGTTGTTTGCTGCTCATTCGTAGGAATATCCGCTGTATATATGACGAACAGAGTACGCCCATGTCCGGGACTCCAGCTTCGATAATGTAGTCGTCTGATGTTGTTGTGTTGCACCTTACTACCCAGACTCTGTCATAGAGATACGACTCAAGTAGGTTATAGGTGTATGTAGCCATAATCGATCGAAAGCTTTAGATATTGCGCTGTAGTATTCCTGATGCTCGAAGGCGGTGCATATTTCTGATGTTATAATGTTATTTTGTTCGTTTGTTTCATGTCGTTGACGGAAGCCAGATTAATGTGCTGGGATAACATTGTTTGCTTCTAGATACTGTAATATGCCTGTAAGAAGGAATTTTTCAAACAATTTAGACAGACACTTATTGGTCTGTAGAATGACGGTATTATTATGATAATAGATTTTTTCCATTTGCTCGAATTGTTGTCTAACGTATAAACGCATTGAAGAGTTTATAAATAGCGTCAAATGCAGAGTTTGGAAGTTCAATTATCGTTTTTGGTGTTATGTTCGCGACCTCCTTCGTCGAAAACAATGTTGGTAAGAAATCGATTTGTGGTAGGGGAAATGGACCAGTGGCTGGGTTCTACTGGAAAACGTTTCAAAGATGTGAAGCAAAGTTTCGTCTCTATTTTCTTCGAGGGCCCATCTGATAAGTTTCTTATTAGAGTGACTGTTTCGATCAGAGAGCTTTTTTAGTCTGCACGTTCTTTAATTGTGGTGTTGAGCAAGTGTAACGAGTACATCTTCAGGAGCATCGGTGGAGCAGTCGATATCCGCTTTGATGGTGAGCTGCGGGGTTAGTTCAATGTGGGATCTTACATACTTTTTATATTTTAACCAGTTGGTTCTGTGCGATGTCAGCCTGTAGTTTCTGGGCTTTAAAGAGGAGTATAATCTATTAGGTCTGGTACTTTTTTGGGGTCTGCTGGCCAGAATGTGGGCTACCTGGGGAAACGCATACCAATTTCTTGCTTATTAATAGTCTTGCCTTGGGAGACACAATTCGTGACCCCCAGTGCGTATTTTTGGCATTATAGTTTCCTGCAGCTATGATGCGATCTCCAAGTAAGTTGTAAAAACTTATGAATTGTCCTTCAGAAATTGTGGAGCGAGTCTATCAGCAGATTGCACTTTGATAGACGTAGCCTCCAAGTAAATAGTAGCAAGCCTTTGGTGAAAGTAGGGATCAGTGCGGTATCCTCTTATTTGGAAACTGCATTTGCTTGTGGAGTGCATCTCTACCAGTAGCATAATATTGATATGATTTTTATTGAGAAACTGTGTTATTTCAAAATTGTGCATGGCAACGCCATTGGCGATTCACAAGGTTACTCGTAGATTTGTCATCAATTATTGACTGCAAACAACTGTAACACCATGTTCTGCTTTGAGATTGTCCTGGGACTTGCTGAACGTTTCCTAGATTAGACAGGAGTATTGCGTTCCTGTTCGAAGGGCATCGGCGTATGAGAATCTCATCTGGGGGCTTAGCCGTCCCGAAAAATACTTCCGGCGTCGTTTTTGAGTAAGTAAATACAACTGGCAACTGAGAAAGCTTAATACATCTGGCAATCCCTTGCTTTCGGGTTGCGACCAGCGCAACAATTTTGTTGACCAGGCCTTTCGAGCATTTCTCCCTTATGTAAATTGGTGGGGTTTTTAGTTTCGGTTGGTTCTCTCGACCCAGCTCTGGTTGATTTTCGTCTAGGAGTGCAAATCTACTGTTTGTTTGATCTCTAGAGTAATTCGTTACCTGGACACGGTGTCTTTTTGGTTTATTACACACAGCTGTGTTCTGTGGAGTAATCTTACGCTTTTTTTCGATGAAGCGATCCAAGACGGTCTGCATGGCCGGATCGCTTTTTGAATATGGTTTTGGTTTTGTTTTGTTGTCATAGTTTTTGTTGACGTTGTATTTGGCGCTGCAGTCGTTGCTGTGGATTTTGTTGCTTTTACCGCTGCTGCTGATGCGCCAGGAGTCGAAACTGATAGTGGGGGGCTTTACACTTAGAACTCTACGCCTTGGGAGAACTAGTAAGAGTGGGTAGAAAGGGTTTGCAATACCGTGCTCTTTTGGTATCGACTGTCAGTAGAGCCGGGTTACTCTTTGTATACGTTTTTTGCATTCCACTATCGCCGGAATATTGGGCCGTCGACGCATGCAGATGTGTATTCATTGTGCTCCAGGAAAAATTATTCAGTAAAATCATAAAAGTGCAGTGAATGGTTTAATAAATCTACTATAACGCGAAAATGCGCTTTCTGCGAAGAAATCGCGAATGTTTAAATTGATTGGTCAATTAATTAATATAAAACTTCACACTTAAAACTCGAATTAACTTTACCACGAATACAATGAGTCTGAACAACGTTCGCACACAACGTCCACGTGAGCGGAACAGGAACGGAACGGCTCTCAGTACAAAGAAATAACACGTACTTCTCTTTTAAAACAACCGAAAATAATGCAAGCTCTGCTCAAGCGGGAGCAATTACCCCCAACTTGGCCGAATTCTTTAACGTTTAGCGATCGAGAGAGCGCGTACTTGATCCCCCTCGCTACCGTCGACGTTTCTGCAGCCAAAGAACGCTGAATGTGCTCCAATGCAGGTATGTAATAACCTAAGCTCATCAGCAGTAACTAGCTCCGCAATTTCTTTAACGACGGCAACAACAACCATCGCAACTTTAAAGACTGCGCGTTCAATGACATCATCAGTTAGCAGTGCAAATATTAATACGTCTGCCCCTGCGATGCCCGAATAACAGAACAAAAACAATGAATGTGTTTAGCCAGCTGTGCTGACTGGTATGGGTCGCTACATCCAAATAGAAAGGAAGTTGAGCCCCTAAATTCTCAATGCAAAATAATCCGGCAATGCTAGCCTGAAATAGAAACGCGCATGAACTCAAACCGATTTAATATCTTGGCAGTAGCCTTCGACGTTGAGGTGGCCGAATCTACTGAAGTCGAGAAAAGGAAGCCAAAGCCTCCGCCTATTTATATTCAAGAAAAAATGTTCCAGTGTTCTTATCAACAAAATTATCGAGCTTATTGGAAAGGATAACTTCCACATATTACTCCTTTTAAAGGGCAACATCTATGAGACAAATGAAGTCTGAAGATAATTACAGAGTAATTTCGAATATCTTACCGCAAATAAAAAGAACTTTTACACGTATCAGCTGAAATCGTACTTAAGGGCATAGCGTCCGACGTGACGCCTGCAGAGATCACAAAGGCGCTACAAGAGAAGGGATTTAGCGCTAAGACAGTCTTCAATATCCTTAACAGTGATAGAAAGCCGTAGCCAATCTTTAAGGTTGAGCTTGAACCAGAAAATAATCCCCTAAAGAAATACGAAGTGCACTCTATATTCAATCTTCAGTTCCTGCAGCACCGCACAATTACAGTTGAGGAACCCCGCAAACGCAAACCAAAGAAACTACCCGATTTAATAGACTTTGCGATTACCAAAAACATTCCTAAAAATTTGATTGGCGCCGAATGCCCTTCGGATCTTTCATCGGATCACTCGCCTGTCCGGTTTATTCTACTCCGACATCCAGGAACATTGAAACAATCGTTTAACATATTAGCTCACACATTAAGCTAAGTCCTCATCTCAACGATGAAGCCTACGAAGACTGCTTTTCAACTTACACTGAAGTCTGTACCCGTCTCTGCAGCTCGAGTTTTAACACCTCAAACTACAAGTAAACAATGTAGTCAAAAAAAGAAAGGTCTACAAATCGATCAGCTGGTCTTCGAAAAGTGACGCTTACGTTGAGAGTAGCAACGCCACAAATCGCCATCTGCTAGGTAACGCTTAAATTATGGCTCTCGTCAATTCACTAAAGGTTAACAGCAAGAAGAATCATATGTCCACCGACGCTACATAGAGCCATTGTCAACATCTAGTACAAAACATTCACTATAAAGAGCTCACCCAAATCTAAGCTCACCGAAAGTAACTGTGATGCCTAGAAATCCCACAGGCGCGCAGTGATGCAGATAGAGCCAGCACGTTTGCCAATCACCTTTAAAAATGTCTTCCAACCAAATCCTGCCACTAGTGCGTACACTTTGCCAACTTTACCATATGAGCCTTAGCTTCAACATTGGCAATAGACCTTCGCGCAAACGAAATCGTTAACATCATCAAAAATCAGCAGAATCTGAAAAAGCCCACGGCTGCGACCTCATAACTCCCAAAGTTATCACTGAGCTCCCATATTGCGCCGTTTGCACCCAGATTCTTAATGCCATCGCAAAACTTGACCACTTGCCTGTGAGATAAAAAAGTCGATTATAATAATGATAGCAAAGCCGGGAAAAGACCACACAATCCCCACGTCGAATTGACCTATAAGCCTACTTTCATGCTTATCCAAACTCTTTTAAAAATGCGTATTGAATCGGATAAACACATACCTAAGAATCCAGGAACAAATTCCGTCACCTCAATTTGGGTTTCGTGAAAAGCATGGAACAATTCAACAGGTCAACCGGATAACATCGGAAATTCGGAACGCGTTCGAAAAACGAGAGTAGTGTACTGCCATATTTTTAGATGTCTCTCAAGCATTCGATAGAGTTTGGATAATGTACAAGATCAAGACGGAGCATTGTACAACACCCACAAGCTTATAGAGTCTTACCTCTACGACAGAAAATTTGCTGTGAGATGCAACACTTCTATAACTGGCGATGTCACTATTGGAGCTGGAGTTCCTCAAGGTAGCGTGCTAGGGCCAACATTATATGTCCTATGACCTCCAACACGACTAACAACATCTACGTTTGCTGATGATACAGCTATTCTTAGCCGCTCAAAATGCCCGATGCAAGCAACTGCGCAGGGCTAGCCCTTTTTCTGGTCGATGTTGAAAAGTGGCTATCAGATTGGCGAATTAAAGTGAACGAACAAAAATGCAAACACGTTACGTGAACAGGCAAAACTACCCGCCGCAAGCAAACGAAGTGACATACCAAGGAGTACACCTCGACAGAAGACTTACATGGCTCCGGCACATTGAAGCCAAAAGAACACACCTAAAGCTAAAAGCCAGTAGCCTTCATTGGATTGTCAACACTCGGTATCCCCTAACTTTAAATATGAAGTCCTTCTGTCTAACTCGGTATTAAAACCTGATGTACGGCACTCAGTTATGGGGGAATGCCAGCAATAGCAATATTGACATAGACCAGTGAGCTCAGTCGAAGATCTTGAGAACAATCACCGGGGCACCGGGGTACGTTCGCAACGAGTCAACCAGTCAAAGAAGTGATCGCAGAACAGAAGGCGTAGGTCTGACAAGGTTGAGCAACCAATCACGCCTTCGTCACAATGACTTACCCACCCAGCGACCGACTTGAGGGAAGCGCAACCAGTGCGGTCTTATTATACTGTTAGTTAAATTGTAATGTGAAGATCCGTAAACTTATTGTTAATATCGAAATTAAAAGAACATTCAATAAATAAAACAAAGTTTATATAAAAAAACAAGAGAGAACGCTATAGTCGGGTGCCCCGACTATCAGATACCCGTTACTCAGGTAAAAGGAGTGCGAGGGAGATGGAGATAGAAACTTTGATCACGCATAACTTTTTAACGAATGGTCCGATTTGAAAAATTTCTTCTACATTTCGATAGGTATTGATAAACACAATAAAACTGCATTTTTACTTTTCCGAAATATTTAAATTTTTAAAATCGTATATAAGCGATTGTGGGCGTTAAAGGGGGCGTGGCACCTTTTTGAAACAAACTTGCGCTGCGTAGGAACTCCTAGAATCTGCATGCAAAATGCCAATCTTCTAGCTTTTATAGTTTCCGAGATCTCAGCGTTCATACGGACAGACAGACAGACAGACGGACAGACAGACGGACAGACGGACAGACGGACAGACGGACATGGCTAGATCGACTCGGCTAGTGATCCTGAACAAGAATATATATACTTTATAGGGTCGGAAACGCTTCCTTCTAGCTGTTACATACTTTTGCACGAATACAATATACCCTTTTACTCTACGAGTAACGGGTATAAAAAAACTATAGCGCGAGAGAAGGAAAAATTCACAAAATAAAATACAGTACTCTTAGCGGCGGTTAAGAAGATGAGTCAAAACAAAATACATAAGCAAAGGCAGCGTAAGCAAGACGAGCGCCGACTCTTTATGCAACGAAACAAAGCGTATTTCGCCTTTGTAGCCGAACCAACGAAATATTCTGCTGGTGCAAGAACGGAGCTCTACCGCCAACCCGACGAATGAGCTCTTGCATTCAGCCAGTGAGCGATCTTGTTCATGGTCTCCAGCGCTACCATCTCAGAGCGCAGAGCGCACTGATAAGGAAGCATAAATTGGACTGAGAGACCTGCTTTAACCTACAGTGACTACGACGAAGGTCTCTCTAACTCCGGCAACAGCAACAACAACAGCAACTGCAACGGTATCGGCTGCCCGCTCGATCACATCGTCATCAACTCTTTGTGTCATTAATAGCAACTACAAAAGCCTTTTACGAATCACCGATCAAAACAAACGCAACTAAAACCAACTGCTTAGTTGCCGATAAAACAAGAAGCAAACAACGTAAGTACTGTTCACTCTCGTGTGAATCGACAGCCGCCGACAGCCTTTCTTCTAGTCATCCATTGTGACGTTTTCTTGCAGGTATTCGAAATTCATGCCCGACACATTTTATTTCCGCCCCGACTCCTGTGAGGAAATCCTATCCCAGCACTAACTCATCCACTACTCCTGAAAGTATTAGAAGATTCAAGTAGATTTGTTTGTTACCAAACTTCACCGTGACTTCAAACTGTGAGCTTATTCTGCTGCATCTGCCGTCTGTCAACCTAACTTGCCGTCTTGTCCTTGTGATCCTTCCTTTATCAGCCAGTGCATCCGCTAGCTACCCCTGTTTAAGCTGTTTTACCTTGTCTGCTAGCTTCGAGAAGAAACCTCTCAGCAGAAAGTATGTTTGGGAACTCTCGCTGAACATGGTGTTCTCCAGTGTTTATTATTTGAAATAAATCATTTCAGTGCTTTGCCTTGCAATACCTCTGGCATTGCACGTGAAATCATATTCAGGTTCAGACCGTACGTTACTACACCAGTTCTAAGAATTCCAGTGGCTTCTCTGTGCCATCGAATTTAAACCACCATTCTCTCACTTGCTTTGCGATTTTGGCTTAGTCTGGTGTGCTAGGTCCTTGCTGCCCTGATTTTTTCTCTTGGCTTGTGTTTCGACTTCTGCCAGCTTGCTATGAGCTTCTCGGAGTAAGGATTCAGCAATTTACCTTCCAGAGTGATGCCTAACATGGCATAACATTCTATTTAGATACTGATTCTCACCGACTGAACAATCACGTTCACGTTCTGTTCACTACGAGTATTGTGCGGCTAGCTCAGAAGATGTGTGTTGTTCGTCCCACCAATTTTATATAAACGTGACCGCTCGACTGTCTAGTGAGAACGCACAGAATGTTAAGATCTTTATTTGCCGACTTGGCCCTCGGCCCGGGACTAACGGCGACAAATTGGTATATCAACGCCTTCTCCGACGAGTTGTGGTTGCTCCGCCGACACTCTACGCTGCCTCGTTTCTTGTTGCTCGCGGCGCGATATCCTGGCTCTGCCGTCTGGCTCTTGACTTGACTTGATGTGTGCTGTTAACTCGGGTTCTGCTGCTTGGAAACTGACACTGACGGATTGACTCCTCCTGATGGACTGATCCAGATTTCAGCGCAGACCCGCTTATAAATGACTCCTGGTACCGTTAATCCTCGGCTTCTCCTTTTTCATCTTTGTGCACGGCACTATATTAGGGTTCAAAGTCCGCCGTCTTCTTCTGTTATTTCTTCTCTCCAAACTCTCTCCTCGTACTTTCCAAGCTCTCTGTTCTTGTACTCTCCAAACTCTCTCCTCGTTCTATCCAAACTCTCACCATGTTCTCTCCAAACTCTCTCCAGCTGAATTCTCCCAACTCTCTTTTCCCACAGTGCCAATACTAAGCGCATTCACTGCGTATATAGCAACTGACAACTCGATCTTCGCTTTTATTTGTGCGGAGTTATTTAACTCCTCACAATATGGGAAATAATTTTTTTTTTCACTAAATATACGAATATATATTTGCTGCCTGAAGGTTCTTTGTAAGCTTTTTGCCAAACCGCTTAGTGAAACACTTTTTATCAGCTTATCCAGGGACTAAATATGTTCAGAAAACTTTAGTTTTTGGTTTAAAAGGACGCCTAGATCGATTGCAAGAGTAAACATAATAATGACATCAAAATTATGAAAAAAGAAAAAAAAGACCAACTGTTTTTCGAACACCTATAGTAGGCAGAAGTGATTGTGGCCCTCTGTGAAGGTGCAATTCATGAAAATGCTTGATAAAAGCCGACTTAATGGGATACTTTCTGTTCAGACTGTTGCGTTAATTGTAGAATCCATATAAAATAAATTTGCAAACATATCGCTGCATTTTGCAGAAGGAATTTAAAATCTTCAAGCAAGTATTTATGATTGCATATAGTCGCTAGGATAATTTTTCTAGTCCCAAAGACGGCACTGGAAGCTTGGGAGAGGCGGGCCACAGATCCGTGTCTTTTGTTAAATATGCGTCCAAAGTCTAGAGCTGATAAGGTCAGCTGGTAGGGCTCCGCGTGATAATAAATCAGCCGGACTTAGATGCAACTGGGTGCAGCTACGTCATCCTAGCTGTCAGCTGTTGAATTAAGGAAAGCCGTTTCGCAACAAAAACATTGAAACTATTGATCCAAGCTAGAACGACAGTGAAGTCACACCAACAACAATAGGTACTGCTAAAGGGCATTAAAGATACTTCATGCATTAATTGCGCGAGTAAGGCTGCACCACATATGTTACTCCAACTTCGGTATAGTAATTGTATAGGCTCGGAGAAAACCGCATATATGCAAGCTTCTTAAGCATTCATGTTCGCATCACAGAGCCCGTGTATTTCAACGCTATTATTTTGAATGTATCCTTGCCGTGGGAATGATATATTTTGCATTGAGTCGAATTGCTGAATATGCTGTGTCCATGAAGTTTTTAAATCCAATAGTAGGCTTTCAGTCCAACTAAGTTTTTCGACTTGGTAATAACTGTGGCAAAGAGGGTCGTGGAATCGAACTTGGCTGGGGAAAAACGAGAATAAGAGCGCATCATGGGCGGGATTCCAAGCCATCATTTCGTTATATCGCTATCATAATTAAATTTGGCCTTTGGAAGGACACATAATTATATTAGTAGGTACACCTAACACATTTTCAATAAAACTTCGATCGTACTTCGAATTGCTAAAAAAAAAATGTTGATACTGTCACTATTTATTTACTGTCTTTATTTATTACTATTACTGTCACTATTTATTACTATTACTATTTGAAAAAAAAATGAATCGACCGCTTTCAGTTATAGCGAAATCTATACCTTTTCAATTTATTAAAAAACTTTAAAAGCGAACTGCATATCTTTGGAGGTGACGGTAGTCAAAATGAGTACTCTCAACGCTTCTATGGAGCATACCAGTAAAAAAAAAACTGTTGCGCAACACGGAATGAGGTGGTTGCCATGTTATTGCCTACGCGGATGATGTCACAATAGCCTTCACGTATTATTTCGACATTTATCAGCCCTCGACATTTATCAAACTAAACAAACAACACTAAACTTGCTGTATACCCTGCAAAGACAGAACAATTTTTTTTTATTAGGAAATTCAATTTTTTTTAAGACAAGGTCAAATAGCTGGGACCTATCCGCGACTGGGATATAAATGCTGGCGAGCGGGTCCGGAAGGGACCTAACACCCTCTATACCTCTTCAACGTGCTAAGCTGATATATGTCATCAGTGATAGTGCTCCAGAAGGGGGTTGTCTGTGGTTCATTATGGTAGAGAGCAAGTGTTTACACAAGCTAAGGACGACTCAGCGCAGAATCTGCTTGACAGGCAGCCTCCTCCTGCCGGCGCACTGGGCACCATTCTGGACGCTACATTACCTGAAGTAGCCATCATCTCAAACTAGTTGCAACACAAATGAGTCAAACAACTTTAAAATTTCTCCAAAACAATGAACTGCCGCTGATCTCTATCTGAGATGAAAACGAATTGGTCAGGATGGGCACTGCCTTTGCCAAAGGAGGGAGGCTGAGAGGGAGGCACTTTAACCTGATAGCATATGAAAAATCAAAAACTTCCAGAACATCAAATTGTCTCTTAATGTTTTGTTTTAGCCCATCGGTGGATTTTTTCAAAATTTTTATTAGTTTGCGATTGAACTTATTATATCTTTTTCATTATCTTTTTTGTATTTTAGCGTTTCATGTTTGTTTTTGTAACTCTTTCTTTAGTGCGTTGTCCGTTTACATCGTAGTGTTGTTTTTGGTGCTGCTTTTGCATTTGTCGGACATAGGGGTCACTACTCTGCAAAACTCTATCGTGTTCTTGTCATTCTGTGTCACTTGTCATTTGTAATTTATTGCAACAACAATTGCGCCACACTCGGCTAAGGTGAGTTCTCACCTAGACACGCTCTTGAAACCCATAAACCGTCTCAGAAGGTCACACTTCTTTTTTTTAACTCTTTATTTCTTATGACAGGTTTTTCTCAGTTACATTGATTATATTCTAGATTGACTATTATTATTATTAATTCTCTCGACACGGCTGTCCTCATGTCCATCGCTTGACATTGGATTGGCATCACATTTTGCTAATCTGAAACAAATTCGAAGTTACTCATTGACTGAAATCACGACTTTTTTTAACTCTCAATACACTTCTTGTGTCTTCAAATGACAGTTTGGCAGTATTTCTCTATTGCGCAAACACGACCATTTGGCTAACAATTTATCACAGCACAGTACATGCTCTTGCCGCCACTTGCGACGATGTGCACATTTTGTGCCAGAATCTTTCTTTAGATCAAACCTAGCCTCTGTGTGTGATGTCCTGTGCACGCCTCTTAGGTGACAGATCTCAACTCATCTCCTGCGTCTATTTCAAAGTCATCACTCTCATCGACCATTTCAGATGCAACTCGTTTATCTGGTAATTTTTGCAAGCTCTTATGCGGATACTTGTATGTTCTTTTTACCACTTGGCCGTTTGCCCTGCTTGCCCCTGTTGCAATTAAGTGTAATTGAATTTTAGGTGATCAACAGAAGCCACGGAATCTACAACTAGCGAAGCTCCTACCTTGACCTGCAATGATACGGCTAGGAACTCCAAAAAGTGATATACCTGTCTAAACTGCGTTGATACAATTTTCAGAATCCAAGTTCAGTGTGTGATATAGAAAAACATACTTGGTAAATGCGTATATTTGTATTCCTTTAAGTCATATTTGCCGCTCAGCTTCCCAATATCAATATGTTCGGTATGCCAGGGAATTTCTACCTTAGGAATGGGGTGCAGTTCCATTTGTACCTTGCCTATTGAGGGTTTGGAAAGCTTACAGCTTATACTGTTTTCTACAAATTTTCTGACGTACTTTAACATAGTTTATAACCAATATTGTTCATAGACTTTGTTAAGAGTCTTATGCCATCCAAGATGCATTATTGCCTCGTGCACATGATTAATGACCACCACCTAAAGGCTCTCGGAATCACTGATAAGCAACGTGTCTTACCACTTCTTTGAATTTTGCTATACAACAATCCGGCATTAATTTCTTAAGTTTTTGCTATGCCAACTTCCATCTCATTTCCATTTAATTGTGACATGATGTCAACTGTACCTAAGTCTTTCTGTTGTTCAGGGATTAGCCAATTATACGTTATTATTGCCAAGTTAACGCGAACCTCAACTACTTTGTTTATCGTTGTTTGAGGCTTTTGGAATGATAGGAAGTCTACATGTACCATGTGAGTTCCCCGTCTATATTTTACGCTAAAATCGAATGCCTGCAAGAACGACCACCATCGGTGTCAGTTCTGCCTCGGTGCGACTCCTTTTAAGGAATTGCAGTCAGTATGAATGACAAATTTTCTACAATGCAGATAATGTCGAAAATGTTTTGCAGCATTATACACGGCTAAAGTCTCTAGTTCTTATGAATGATATTTTGATTCTGAAGCCGATTTACACTTGCTGAAATATTCGATCACCCTACTTTTGCAGTCAATCCTGTAAAGGAGCATTGCACCGTAGCCATCCGCGCTGGCGTCTGTATGTAATTCGATCGGAAGCTCAGGGTTGAATATGGTCAGCACCGGGTTAAGCATCAATAATCCTGTTACGTATTTGTTCGTGATTCTCCTTCCAAATAAATCCATTTACCTTAGAAGTTAGCTGATACAATTCTCTGTTCAGAGAATCGCTGAGCAAACTGTCTAAAATAAGAAGCCAAGCCAATAAATTGTCTTAACTGCGTGACAGTAGTTGGTTGACTTAATGCGGATAAAGCTTCAATTTTTCTAGGATTGGGCTTGATTTCGCCATCTTTAATATAAAACCCGAGGTATTCTATTCCTGACTTGAAGAATGTGCACTTTTTATATTGAATCAAAATCCGGCATCTGACAAGGATTTAAGGACAACTTTCAATCTTGTAAAAGCTTCTTCTTTGGAGTTTGTGACTATTAACACAACATCAATATAAACAATTCAATACGAGTATGCCAAATCACCTAAGGCTCGTACTATCGCTCTTTGAAATACTGACGAAGCGTTCTTCAAACCGAATAGCATAGCAAGGAATTCGTATTGGCCTATTTTCTCGATGGAATCAGTGTGAATAGGTATCTGATAAAATCTGCTGGCCATGTCAAAAATGCTAAAGTATTTACTACTACGTAATCTGATCTGATAAAAATTACAATTGTAAGGACTTTTCTTGGGCTGGGATAGACTTCAGTCCGGTCAGAGTCCTCTACAGTTAAATTTTTAGAAAAAACACAGGAGACGAAACGAGACTGGGAGTTGCCGCCGGGATTTTGTTTACGGGATCACGTGGCTTGGGTCTCCACCTCTACGTAGCGTAGATCACTCGGAGGCGTAATGGCAACTGGCCGACACCAATTAGCATTCCGGTCTGGCAAGTGTCCGTTTTGTACTGAGAAAGCCTCGGAAGCGCAATACGGGAAATCAACGGAAATTTTCCCGTCCGGCAAGCGTTCGTTTTGCGCAGAGTAAGCCTCGGAAACGTAATACGGCAACTTGTCCGACGTGAATAGGCTCGCGGGCAGCTTTGGCGTCCGCGTTGCGCAGAGAAAATAAGCCTCGGAAAATGCAACTCAGAAGCCTCACTGACCGAAAGCCCCTCCGCGAAATGCACTAAATCTTATTAGCCTCTCCCTAACCTGAGCGTGAGCAGAAAAGGCCGGCGATAGTTTCCCGCGCTTTTCTCTAGTCTGGTAAGCGTTCGTATTGCGTAGAGAAAATAAACCTCTGAAACGCAACACGAAAACGAGGCCGCCACTAATGTAACTCGCGGGGATTTTCCGACTGGGCCTAAGCGTGGGCGATCGGGGGGGAAAACGCGGGGAAATCAACGGAAATTTTCCCGTCCGGCAAGCGTTCGTTTTGCGCAATACGGCAACTTGTCCGACGTGAATAGGCTCGCGGGCAGCTTTGGCGTCCGCGTTGCGCAGAGAAAATAAGCCTCGGAAAACGCAACTCAGAAGCCTCACTGACCCGAAAGCCCCTCCGCGAAATGCACTAAATCTTATTAGCCTCTCCCAAACCTAAGCGTGAGCAGAAAAGGCCGGCGATAGTTTCCCGCGATGTTCTCTAGTCTGGTAAACGTTCGTATTGCGTAAAGAAAATAAACCTCTGAAACGCAACACGAAAACGGGGCCGCCCTGGAGTAGCACGTGGGTAGCTTTGGTATCCGCGTTTCGTAGATATAATTAACCTCGGAAACGCAATACGGTAACCTAGCCGACCCGGAATAGCACGTGGGTAGCTTTGGTATCCGCGTTGCGTAGAGATAATCAACCTCGGAAACGCAATACGGTAACCTTGCCGACCCGGAAAACACTCAGCGAAGTTCACTAAATTTTAGTAGCCAGGCTTGGGGTTTGAATTTCACAACTTTATGTTTATTTTATTTACTTAGTCTTTCTCCCTAACCTTCGCACTCAGTATCTGGGTTTCTAATCTCTGCTTCTTGTCTTACTCTATGGCTTGGTATGGCGTTTCCGTCCGCGGGATTCTCTGCTGCTGGTGTGGTCCTTGTGGTCTGAGCTGCTTGGCTGCCGAAAAAGAATGAGGCCGATCTCCGTCGATCGCGGTTCCACGTCGACACGCTTTTCCCTTTACAGCACGCTTTTTACTATTAACAGCACTAAGCTTGTCCTTAATCGCACGCTTTGCGCTTAACAGCACGCGCGCTTATTCACGGGTGATTGCGATAACTTATCGATTCTGTTGGTCATTCGCCCCGACTGGCCAGCGGACTGATCTTGCAGATCAATACTGGTGACCTCGCGCGCGCCTATTTGAAAACTAGGATTACTTAGGTTTTAGACTTAAATATATATTTGAGAAACTTAATAACTTATCAGGCCTTCAGTGGCTGTGGCTTAAGATATGGCCTCCAATGGCTGATATACCATAAGATATGGCTGAGATACTATGAGATATGGCCTCCAATGGCTGAGATACTATGAGATGAGAGGCGCCTTTAAGCGTCCTCACACCCACCCCCCCCTTTACTTCGGGGTGGTTAATGAGACGGACGGAGGGTCACGGAGACTCCGCTTCGTGCGGTCACGCTGATGATACTCTTTTAGATCGCCTATTCCAGCTGTACGCCTCTTCCGGCCGTCTATCTGCTGTAGCCGCACGACGTTTGATGATAGAAATTTCACCACCTTAAACGGGCCCGCGTACTTCGGCGCAAGTTGCGCGTTAAAGCCCTCGCTGGCTTTGGACAGATGGTGAAGGCGGACTAGCACCTGTGAGCCTAGTTGGGGCCGCCACTCACGTCGCCTCAGGATGTAGTGTCGACTTTGTTCCTAAGAAGCTATCTGGTTGGTTTCCAGGGCGGTGCGGAACGCATCTTTAAGCCTTTTGGCTCGCTCCGTCGGGTCCAACGGCGAGGCATGCAAGTCGGGTGCAACCGCATCGAAGAGGGTACCTGGAAACCTATGCTCCCGACCTTGTACTAGGTAAGCCGGACTAAACCCCGTGCTATCTGAGATGCTAGTGTTGATGGCGAGGGAGATCTCGGGCAGTAGCTGGTCCCATGTCCGGTGATCCTAATTCACATATTGTGCTATCATTGTCTTGATACTGCGGTTGGCGCGTTCCGTCGGATTTTGCTGGGGAGAGTACGGCGCGGTGTATTCCAGTTGGATGCCGTTCTTCCGGCAGAACACCCTGAAGCTTCGGCAGGTGAATTGCGTGCCATTATCGCAAATCAACCTTATGGGGGCTACAAAACGAGAGAGGATCCTTTCTCGGAATCCGAACTCCAGTTGTGCGGAGGTGGCTTTCTTCAATGGGATGAGCTCTACCCACTTGAAGAATACATCGATGAAAACCAAGAGCTTGGTGTTTCCCCGCCGGGTCCGGGGAAGGGGTCCAACGAAGTCGGCTCCGACGAGCGCGAACGGCTCTGTAGGCTGGCGAGTGAGCATCTTGCCGGCTGGTTTACACTGACTAACCTTGTACTGTTGGCAGGTCAGACAGCTGGTAACGTACCGTACCACGACCCGATGAAGTCCAGGCCAGAAGTAACGCTGGGCGATCCTCCTGAGCGTCTTCACGTTGTATTTGCCCTTCCGGTAGTGTACGTCGAACTGGTTCTGCTGGAGTTCCAGTGCCCACCGTGCTATACTTCCCGTGGGATTGTTAATGCAGTTCAACTATTTAAGAGCCAGGTGATCCGTGATGACGTCGCACTTGTAACCCTCCAGGTAGCAACGTAACTTTCGGGTGGCCCAGACACTAGCGATCCCGGCGGGGATTCCGCGACCGTGGCCAGGTGTCCGTGAGGGCAATGCCTCTGGAACGGATTGCGCCTCTTAGCGTCCTCTGTATCCGGCTGGTACTTCCCGATTCTTTGCGGGCTTCCCGGGGAAAATCGTGGCGTATCCGGGTCGTCGGGGAACGTTCCCGCCGTTGTGCTGGCTAAGCGGTCCTGACCCGCGAGATACCCCCGAAAAGGGTTCCTTTTCTTGGCCACGGTGGCATCCGGTAGTGGCTGGAGGCTGTATTTGCCTTCCGTGACATCGACATTAGTGATCCCCGTGGTGGTGTCGGGAGGGACCGGTGGTTGCGAGGGTTCCGATGGAACTGGGGCTGGGTTCCGTCCCGCGGTCCCCGTGATGTGCTGCCTTGGGGCGGGTATGGGACCCGTTGTGTCCTCCTCGTTGGTCTTTGTTGTCCGCCGGGTAGGAGTCGGTGGGTCCGAAAGGTGGCAGACCGCCGCTGTGGGCGCCGCTCGGGTGGCTGTTCCCGGTTCGGCTCTTCGTGTGGTAGGCGGAGCTAGTTGGAGGCACACCTGACCGCAGATTAGGGTTGCCCGGATGCCACAGAGAAAGTCAATCCCGAGGATCACCTCGTCCACCAGGACCAGGAGGGTCATGCGGACATGTTGTTGGTCCAGGCGCACTTGTGCGCCGGTTGGCGAGCGCTTCACTGACAAAGCTTCTGGAGGCCCCCATGTCGATGGTTGCCGCGAAGAGCTGCCCCTCGATGGTAACCGTGGCGACGATCCGACCTCCCGTCAAGCGGAGCGGTGGATCTAATGGTGGGAGAGCGCTGAGTGGGTCGCCGCCTGCTCCCTGTGTGTGAGAGGACCCCGGTTGTTTTCCGACTGGCGGCAGTGGGTTCTGGCATTCCCGAACGAAGTGTCCCACCTCAGCGCAGCGGCTACAGGCTCGGGCCACGTCGACAGGTGTTTCGGCCTCCTGGGAAATCATCCGGTTTGAAATCGCTGGATTCGATGTGCCGAAAGGCGTCACCGCTGGTCGTATGTGCTCTCGTCGGCGAGGGCTGGGTGGAGGGCTGCTCCTCGTAGTGTAGCTTCCACTTGCGGGTGGAACTAGCGCTGGCTGTCGTACTGGGTCTCGGTCCCGAGCAATTTCGAACGCGGTGGCTAGTTGCGTCAACCCTTCCAGCGAGGAGAATTCATGACGCCTTATGAAGAGTTAATACTCCGGTAGCAGGTTCTCGTAAATCCTTTCGAGCTTCTGTTCGAACGAGTAATTTGCCCGCTGCATCATCAGGCGTAGTTCTACCACATAGAATTTGAAAGGGCGCCGCCTTGCTGGTTTCGGGTCCTGATTGCATCCTCCAGGGGCTGGTAGTACCGTGGAGGGAGGAAAAATTCCAAGAACTCCCGCTTGAAAGTTCCCCAGGGCACGGCGTGCATCTGGTAGGCTCGGTGCCATCCTTCGGCGCGGACCGACAGTAATCCGGCGATGGCCCGTGGGATGTCGCTGTTCCGTACGCTGTATGACGTAGCGCCTTCCTCGACTCGTTCCATGAAGTGCAGGGGGTCGGCTTGCCCATCGAACCCTGAACCTTCTCGGCGAATGCGGCTGCGGACGATTGGGCAGCGGTGTGGGAGCCTTGGGCTCCACCTCCTGGGCTCGTGTGACGGTGTTCTGGGGGTGGCACGGAGAGAAGGGTGTCCCAGGCGCCGGGCATCGGCGAGGTGGACCGGTTGGTCACTACCTTTGATGTGGGAGCCTCTGGTAGATGGACTGTGGTTGGACCCTCCGATGAACGATGCAAGCCGGGGTCGCAGTTCGTCCACCTGGCCGTGGGTGTTCAACCCGAGCTTGGAGCTCGTCCTTCCGCCAGTAGGAAACACACCTGACCCTCTTGGCTCGGGTCGTGTCTGCCTCGTCGGATTCGGAGAAACTACCCTTCTCGATCTGTCTGGCGGTTGATGAAGCGGGCTTTTGTTCAGCGTCCTCCGACGCTTTCTGTTCCCGGTTTGTTTTCATCGGTCGACCCGGTGAACGGTGTGGCTGGGTGCCCGCTGCTGTTGGGCTTCTGTGAGGGCGTCACGCGGATGCTGATGTGGAAGTGACTGGGTCTCCCGACTAGCGGCTGGTGGTGGCCCAGGAGCGACTCTCCCGGCGGGTACTGTAGATGGCGCTGCTGCAGGCGCAAGCCGGTAGCCGAACCTGGCCTCCGGGGTGCTCCCAAGGGCGAGCGCTGCTGGTCGCTAGGCTGGGCGGTGAGCGGCGCAGGTGGCCCACTGGAATGCTCCTGATGAGTGTAGATTCCGGAGGGCCCTCAGCAGGCGGCGCGCGGCTGGACTCCGAAGTGCTCCTGATGTGAGCGGGCTGGGTCAGCGCTCGGGGTGCTCATAGTAAGCGACGCTGTTGTGGAGTAGATCGGCGTTGTCGTAAGTGGCAGTACAGATTCCCCTATTTACTCTTTAACTTGAGTGCTCCTAACCCAAAAATTCCCACGGCTGGACATGGGTCTTTAAGCCATGCGGTTGATACTGAAAACCCAACTCCTACAGGATACCTAGGTTGTCCCTGCGTCGTCCCTGTTCGGGCGCCAAACTGTAAGGACTTTTCTTAGGCTGGGATAGACCAGAGTCCTCTACAGTTAAATTTTTTGAAAAAAACACAGGAGACGAAACGCGACTGGAAGTTGCCGCCGGGATTTTGTTTACGGGATCACGTGGCTTAGGTCGCATCCTCTACGTAGCGTAGATCACTCGGAGGCGTAATGTCAACTGGCCGACACCAATTAGAATTCCGGTCTGGCAAGTGTCCGTTTTGTACTGAGAAAGCCTCGGAAGCGCAATACTTGTCCGACACGAACGAGCACGCGGATAGCTTCGTCGTCCGTGTTGCGTAGAGAGAAAAAGAACCTCCGAAACGCAACACGAAAACGGGGCAGCCACTAATTTAACTCGCGGGGATTTTCCGACTGGGCCTAAGCGTGGGCGATCGGGGGGAGGAAACGCGGGGAAATCAACGGAAATTTTTCCGTCCGGCAAGCGTTCGTTTTGCGCAGAGTAAGCCTCGGAAACGCAATACGGCAACTTGTCCGACGTGAATAGGCTCGCGGGCAGCTTTGGCGTCCGCGTTGCGCAGAGAAAATAAGCCTCGGAAAACGCAACTCAGAAGCCTCACTGACCGAAAGCCCCTCCGCGAAATGCATTAAATCTTATTAGTCTCTCCCTAACCTGAGCGTGAGCAGAAAAGGCCGGCGATAGTTTCCCGCGCTTTTCTCTAGTCTGGTAAGCGTTCGTATTGCGTAGAGAAAATAAACCTCTGAAACGCAACACGAAAACGAGGCCGCCACTAATTTAACTCGCGGGGATTTTCCGACTGGGCCTACGCGTGGGCGATCGGGGGGGAAAACGCGGGGAAATCAACGGAAATTTTCCCGTCCGGCAAGCGTTCGTTTTGCGCAATACGGCAACTTGTCCGACGTGAATAGGCTCGCGGGCAGCTTTGGCGTCCGCGTTGCGCAGAGAAAATAAGCCTCGGAAAACGCAACTCAGAAGCCTCACTGACCCGAAAGCCCCTCCGCGAAATGCACTAAATCTTATTAGCCTCTCCCAAACCTAAGCGTGAGCAGAAAAGGCCGGCGATAGTTTCCCGCGATGTTCTCTAGTCTGGTAAACGTTCGTATTGCGTAAAGAAAATAAACCTCTGAAACGCAACACGAAAACGAGGCCGCCACTAATTTAACTCGCGGGGATTTTCAGACTGGGCCTAAGCGTGGGCGATCGGGGGGGAAAACGCGGGGAAATCAACGAAAATTTTCCCGTCCGGCAAGCGTTCGTTTTGCGCAATACGGCAACTTGTCCGACGTGAATAGGCTCGCGGGTAGCTTTGGTATCCGCGTTGCGTAGAGATAATAAACCTCGGAAACGCAATACGGTAACCTAGCCGACCCGGAATAGCAGGTGGGTAGCTTTGGTATCCGCGTTGCGTAGAGATAATAAACCTCGGAAACGCAATACGGTAACCTAGCCGACCCGGAAAACACTCAGCGAAGCTCACTAAATTTTTTTTTTTTTTTTTTTTTTTTCTTCGCGCGGAGTTCCACGGCCCACTTACCCGCCCAACCGACCGAGGGGCGCAGCCGTGTATCGTACGGCACGATTCGCGATAAGATAGACGCGAGATAGGAAAATAAAGGTAAAGGTCCGGGGAAAAAAGTAATAGTTAGATCAATCTTGTGCCAATGAAGCAAGTATTAATCGTTTTAGGAGCGGCAGAGAGTCAAGATTTGATATTACAGGAAAAAGTCTATTATAGTCAGAACATAATACTCTGAAAGGCTCATGCAAGGCATAGTTAGATCTACAATGATTTAAAGTTAGGGGAATATAATTTCTGGTTAATCTACTTGGCACAGAAAGTTTAGCCGACTTAACAAGTCGGGGCAGTCAATATCACCATGTATAAGGTTATAAATAAAGATAGTACCAAGCATCGTTCTACGGTTGGCTAGGGATGGTAAATTAATCAAAAGAAGTCTACTAGAATAAGAAGGTAAGATAAGATTTGCATCCCAGTTTAGGCGCCGTAAAGCAAAAAAGAAGGAAGTTTTTTTGTACAGATTCAATACGACCAATATGTATTCCGTATTGTGGACTCCAGACGGGAGACCCATACTCCAGAATTGGACGGACTAGCGAAATATATAACGTTTTAGTCAAATAAGGATCATCGAATTCTTTTGACCACCTTTTAATAAATCCAAGCACTCCTCTGGCTTTATTAACCATGGACGAAATGTGATTAGAAAATTTTAGTTTGGGGTCCAAGAGAACGCCAAGATCGTTTACAAGAGTTATTCTATCCAAAGAGCTGCCACTTAACGTGTAGGTCGCGTATATCGGATTGGCCCGATAAAAAGTCATCAGCTTGCACTTGGAACCGTTTAAATTTAGTAAATTATCTCGGCACCAGTTTTGAAAATTGTCTAGATCGGATTGCAAGTCTAAATGGCAGGAAATGTCCTTATACTGCAGGCACAACTTAACATCATCTGCGTACATAAGTACGCGAGAATGACTTATAATTGAGGGAAGATCATTAATAAATAATGTAAAAAGTAACGGACCCAGATGGCTCCCTTGTGGGACACCGGAGGTAACACGGAGAATTTCAGAAATTGAATTTTTAAAAAGGACCCTTTGTGACCTGCCATTCAGATAACTTGAAATCCATTTAAGCAGATCAACTGGAAAACCTAAAAGGTCAAGTTTTTGAATGAGAAGTAAGTGATTTACAGAGTCAAATGCTTTACTAAAGTCAGTGTAAATGACGTCTGTTTGAAAACTACTATTGAAGCCATTTATCACTAATGAAGTGAGTTCTAGAAGGTTTGTGATTGTGGATCTACGTTTAATAAATCCGTGTTGACACGGATAAATGATTGATCTGCAAAGGTGCTGCAAATGAGGAGTAATAATTTTTTCAAAAAGCTTAGGAATAGCTGACAACTTAGAAATACCTCTGTAGTTACTGGCTTCTAACTTGTTACCTTTTTTGAAAAGAGGAATAACAAATGATTCCTTCCAAATATTTGGGAATTGGGAGGTTTCTATAGATAAGGTAAACAACTTGTGAAGAGGTTTGCACAGGGCCTTAGCGCAATACCTAAGCACGCACCCAGGAATACCATCGGGCCCTGGCGAATAAACAGGTTTAATACGAAGAAGATCCAAAAGAAGAGAGCTTTCTGTTAAAGTGGGACAGAATATGAGGTTTGACTTGGATATGTTGTAAGAATAAGGCTGTGATGAATAATCTAAAGTAGAGTAAGTCGTTTGAAAAAATTGGGCAAATAGATCGGCTATTGCCTGATCTGTGGTTGCCGTCATGTTTTCGAACGATAGCGAGGAAGGAAAGGAATTAGATTTACGCTTGGTGTTAACAAAATTATAAAACTGTTTCGGGTCCTGAGAGAACTGGACCTTACAACGGTTTAAGTAACTGTTATAACACTGAGCATTAAGCACGGTAAATCTTGACCGAGCACTTAAATATCTAGTAAAAACAGATTGAGAACCGGTATTTTTATATTTCCTAAAAAGTCTGGACTTTACATTTTTAAAGTGTGTCAACTCTTTGCTAAACCAAGGTGATTTATTGGAAGTTGACGGATAGTACCACGGAACACAGGAATTAAAAAATGAGTTTATTGCAGTGTAAAAAACATTAACTGCATCGGACATATTAATGCATAGGTAAAGATCAGACCAATTAAAGCCAGAAATAAAATTATTTAGCCTCAGAAAGTCTGCCTTGCGAAAACAATGTATTCGTTTGGATTTTTCTGATTTTTCTTCTATAACTCTACCCGTATCAAATGAAAGTTCGAATGTTGGGTGATATGGATCTTCAGGTTGCGTGAGTGGTGCTACTCTGGACAGAAACACACCTTCAGGATTTGATACAAAACACAAATCAAGTAGGCGACCTAATGAATTTCGAACATGGTTTACTTGAGATAGAGATATGTCAAGCAGGCCATCAATAAAATCATGCTGTGCTATAGGTAGTAAGACATTCGATCCATCCTCAGTGGACCAAGTAACTCCAGGTATATTAAAATCACCTAGAACTATCAACTGATCCCTATCGGAAAGCTTATTTGCAACGGACTTAATGACGGATAGGTGATTTAAATAATCAGGAAGTTCAGACAACGGCGGAATATATGAGCAGGTTATGTATATAAAGTTACCAGGAAGCGATAACTTTACACAAATAAATTCAATAGTATTGAATTCATCAAAAAATAACTGCTCAGACGGGAGGTTTGAATCAACTCCAATTAAGACTCCACCTCCCCGTCTAGAGGGACGGTCATACCTATATATTGTGTACTTACCTGGAAAAACTTCGGAGCTAAAGATCTCCGGCTTTAACCAGGTTTCTGTGAACACAATAATATGAGATGCAAAGGAAAGGCTATCGGAATACAATTTAGTAAGTTTGCTGCGCAAACCTCTTGCATTCTGATAGGAAAGTAGGAGGTTAGAAGTTAGTTTTTTGAAATTGGTACACTGGTTTGGCCTCGACTAGGAAGTTTTACTCCCACGGGCCCCTTCTTCTTTATCTTAGCCTCGAACTCTTTTACAACCATATTATCCGGCCAAAAGTCGCCCGAGCATATGGCTTCAAAAAGCTCGTTAGGGACAGTTATCTTGAAAGATGAAATGTCTCTAGCATAAGAAAACTTAAACTTTTCCACCTTTACACTATTACAATCGGCTTTAGTTTTGTCTTGTATATAAGACAATACATCAGAAGATGTTTGATCAGGGGAAAGCCGAGAAACGAAAATTTGTTTCTTGAGTGGAACCACTGAAAGGGATTTTGGTGGAGCAGACAATGCTTCTGCCAAACCAACTTGAGCCGGTTGTCCGGACTCAGTAGTCCCTTGTGGAGGAGATGCTATATTCTGAGAGATAGGTGGATCCACTAATTGTGAAACCACTACGGACAAATCGGAATTCTTAGAAGTCCCTGGTTGCATGCATTCTGAAACGGATTGTTCGGATACCGAATCTTTTTTAGCTGCCGATCTTAGCAACATTTGAGGGTTTGCTGAAATCGGCTGCTGATCCGCCGGAATGCTCTGTTGTTCTTTTGATTTCGGTTGCGGGGTGTTCCCCTTCTGCTCCTTACCACCAGCGGCCTTTTTGCGCTTAGGGGACTCTTCTAATAGCTTACGACTATTAAACTGCGAGTCCAGCGCAGAGAGGAGATCATCAGCTCGGCGAAAACTATCTCTAGCAACACCGAAACAGCTAATCAGCCCCATCAGGCCGCCTTTAGTTTGGCGCATGAACGATTTCATCTCGTTCGCAACCTCGACACAAGCATCACAACAAAACTGCAAATTGGGCCCCTTCGATAGGTCATCACTTGTCCGGCCAGTAAAACCGGCGCACTTGGTGTGCACCATATTTTCACACAACCAGCAAGTCATATTCGACTGGTCAGCCCTGATTACGAGGCTGCATTTCGTGCAGAAGCAGACTAAATTTTTATTATTCATTGTATTTATTGGGACCACTGTACCAAGAAAGCGAATTGAAATTTATAAGCGAGCAGTTATAAGTACCGCAAGAGCGCAGAAACTGCACGCTTAGAACTTTCAAAGCAAAGAGAGCAAGAGAGCGGGAGCGTAACTAAGTTAAAGTGCATGCACAAAAGAGAAAACGGTGTAGATAAAAGAAAAGAAAATACAGATAAGAATTACGAAAATAAAACAATTAGTTAGTATCAAATACAAAGTGCACTCGCGAAGCGAACGGAGTTTAAATTTACATATGTTTGAATAACGCGGAAGAAAATTAAAATTGTTAACACCCACCGATGGGAATAAACGAAAACAAAATACAAAATTCGAAGCGCAGAAAAAAAACACGACCGTTCACTTTGAAAGTCAGAGACTTTAGTAGCCAGGCTTGGGGTTTGAATTTCACAACTTTATGTTTATTTTATTTACTTAGTCTTTCTCCCTAACCTTCGCACTCAGTATCTGGGTTTCTAATATCTGCGGGACTCTCTGCTGCTGGTGTGGTCCTTGTGGTCTGTGGCTGCTTGGCTGCCGAAAAAGAATGAGGCCGATCTCCGTCGATCGCGGTTCCACGTCGACACGCTTTTCCCTTTACAGCACGCTTTTTACTATTAACAGCACTAAGCTTGTCCTTAATCGCACGCTTTGCGCTTAACAGCACGCGCGCTTTTTCACGGGTGATTGCGATAACTTATCGATACTGTTGGACATTCGCCACGACTGGCCAGCGGACTGATCTTGCTGATCAATACCGGTGACCTAAGATACCATAAGATATGGCCTCCAATGGCTGAGATACTATGAGATATGGCCTCCAATGGCTGAGATACTATGAGATGAGAGGCGCCTCACACAATGGATATTACCGATTATACGCCTGTGTGGCATGCCAGTTATAAATCAAACTCACAAACCCGTAAGCTATTAGTGGAGCTCCCTACAAGTCCACAAAATGGTAGGCAGCAAAAGGGGAACACCCGTCAGCCTCAATCAAATGAACAGCAGAGCAGTTCAGCGGATGAGCAGCCGATTGCAGCAAGCCTTCAAACAATCCGTAGTGGAATGTATGCAACCAGGGACTTCTAATAATTCCGCTTTGTCCCCTGTTGTTTCACAATTATTAAATCTAGCTCAACCATTATAAGAAAAGAAGAGGCCCGTGGTAGCAAGTTGGAGGCAATCCAAAACTAAACTCTTCAAAAACTAACTTATAATCTTCTTCTTTCCTAACAGAATACAAGAGGCTTGTATAGCAAGCTAACTAAATTTTGTTCTGTATTGTATTCGTGTTTACATAAATTTGGTTAGAGCCGGAGATCCTAAGTTGCGAAATTGTTCTAGGTAATATATATAGGTTTGGCAGACCCTTTAGACGGCCCAGTGGAGTCTTAATTTGCGTAGACTCAAACTTCAAGTCAGAGAAATTTTTTTTGAGAATTCAATACTTTTAAATTTCTTTTGCATAAAGTTATTGCTATCGCTCATATTATTCTGCCGAGGTCTAAGCCTCCTGATTGTTTAACCCTTTTCATATCAAATCGCTTTTAAATAAGTCTTTTAAAGGGGATCATTGGTGGTTTTGGGAGATTTCAACATACCTGGAGTGGTCCACGATGGATGTATCGAATGTATATATATATCGAATCTTTAGCACAACATGACTCCATGGCTTGGTTGATATATCTCTCTCAATACGTAGCCTAGTTAACTTGTGTTTTGTATGAAGGTGTGTTTCTGTCCGGAGTATTACTATAGAGTAAGAAACTATATAGAGGTTTTATTTGCTCTGCCCGCGCTCTCGAGTGACTTTGCCAGTGATGCCACGTAGGGGAAAAACAGAAAAAAGAGGGTTTTTCATTTGTTCAAATCGAGCTTGAATCAATGCCCATGGTGAATTCTTATTGCTGCACTGGTCGCTCTTATTCCAAAGGATAGGTGCGAGAACTCCCCATACTATTGCTTGTGCTTCGCACATGTTAGAAGTGGTGAGAAACCGAAGTTACAAGAAGTTAGCTTCGAGCATGGCTCTCAGCAGAGCTTTGGCAGAGGCCCAGGCAGAGCAAATGAAACCTCTATATTTTTTCTCACTCTATGGTATTACTATCCATATCATCCTACTATGGAAGTGACCGTCGACACGACTACCGTAAGAGAAGAAAAATGAGAGAGTTTAACAATAAATCTAAAAATCTAAGTGGTTGGTCATGATTCACCTTGTTCAGGTTCATGACCACCAGAATGTGCTGCGAAGAAGGTTATGGTTCATTACGGTGCGTTCATATTTAGGCAAGCATACCAAATTTCAGTGCGATATTGCCTTTAGTTTTGTTTTGGCAGCAGATTGCGCCGTGAAATATTGGTTTCGAGAGTTTCGTGGTAGCCGCAACTCCACTACCGATGAAGTCCGCAGCGGCAGGACTTCCAATGCGGTAACAGAGGAAAAAGTTAAAAAAAAAAGACATGAAATGGTCTTGGCTGATCGCAAAGTGAAAGTGCGCGAGTAAGCAGATGCCACAAAGATCAGTACTGAGCGCACACGCCATATCTTAAGCGAGATTCTGCATATGAAAAAGTTATCCTGCCGCTGGGTGCCGCGCATGCTCCCTCCGGACCAAAAACTCGAACGCGAGAGCAGTTCGAAAGAGTTTTTGGACTTCTGATGCGAAATCCGGCGGACTTTTGATAATTGTTGATGAAACCTGGATCCACTTTCACACACCAGAGAACAGCAAGAGTGCCCGGCAATGGACCAAAGCCGGCAATAAAATCAAATTTTAACTTCTGTGTTCTCTCTTTTTCTAAAATTCTCCGTCTTACCTCCGCTGTCTCCAAGTGAGCTTATTTTTATATTATTTATACACGGCCAACCCTCAGTTATAAGTCATTCTCAATATTTGCTTCATTTAGTCTTACAGTCCAACCCTGATACCTTTAAAAAGTAGTGCCGGGATAATTTAATAATTTTAAGCGGTTGTAAGTGTAAGTTGCTGAATTTTGTCGTGTCAATCCGAAATATGAGGGTGATGCGCAAAGTGGGAGCTATTTGGGTAGAATAACTCTTGTTAACGGTCTGTGCGTCCTTTTGGACCCAAAACTAAAGTATATTTTCATTCATTGTTAATAAAGCCAGAAGTGTGGATGGTTTGTGCTCAAACTTATTTAATGACCCCTGCACTAAGACTATTATTTATTTCGCTAGTCCCACCGATTCCGGGTCCCCTTCTAAAGTTCACAATTTGGAATTCATATCGACCTAATTTCACCAGTAGACAACAAATGTATACTCTTTAACTTATGGCGCCTAAACTAGGATGCAAATTATATCTAACCTCCTTATTCTTCTGCTAATTAATTTGCCATATCTCCTTTTTACTGTCTATATTTATAAGGAGACTTAATTTTTCCGTGCCAAGTAGATTAACTAGGTATTGCATGTACCTTATCTCAAATCATTGTAGATCTAACTATGACTTGTAGGAGGCTTTTAGAGTACTATGCTCTGACTGTTATAGATTTTTTTCTTGATCTTATCTTAAGTCTTGACTCTCTGCGGGAAATATTTGACTTATTTGTTTTTTTTTCACTATGTCTAGCAAAGCTGGCCGCGAACACGATTCTATCATAACTCATTTCGGCTTATTGGGCCAGGGACAGTGCTGTAGGTAAGACCCGAGGTTGCGCCGGCCTTTTGTATCATTTCTACCGTGTTGGTTAAACGCGGTAACCTCTTTTTAACTTCATCGTAATATTTGAGTAATGGTTCATCCCTAATTGTTTTCGAATTACGAGAGTTGAAAGAAGCTAATACAGCTGTCGCTGCCCCTCTAACTTTGGTTGTGGGTATCTTAGTTTTTTATTTGATTTTTTTTTTATTTAACCTTATCTTTTTCGATACCCTTGTATCTTATTAAAGGAATACAAATTTCAATTAATTATTTTACGCAAGCTGTGGCAAGCGGAGTCCAGATAAAGACGGCAGTAACACCACCGCTTCGTCGAGCGACGGCCCAGTCGCCCAAGGCATGCCGCATTCTCCTCGGATCGGTTTTGGCCTACTGCGTGGATCCCCTCATCCGTAGCGCATCCTTGCACTTTTGGTTGCCTGTGTTAACTAGCACACTGATACTTCCTTGCTTGTAGTGTGTAAACTTGGTTAACGGCAGCGACTATTATTATAACGTTACTTATAAAAAAAAACCAAATTAAATGTCAATAGATGACTGCAATTTAAATCATTATAATTTTTTTAACTCAACTAAAGTCGTCTATAGAATAAGTCCCAGTGGAATTCGGCTACAATTAGCCTTAAAACATAAAAATAAAGTACTTTTTGTGTCTCTCGTAATAGAGTATGAACGATTATAAAAACGGTAATTATAATGAGGAATTATTAACAAGGAACAAAAAAAAAATTAAAAATGATTTCAAAAATCAACGATAACTAAGCAGGAAACGACTTAAAACAAGTAAAACAAATCTGAGAATTACGAAAAAAATATTTTTAAAAACTTTTTTTTTGATTTTTTAAATTTAAGATTATTATATTGCTTTCCTCTTATATATGTATTGTTTTGTATATTTATTTTTTATATATTTATTTTTATTTTATTTTTTATATATTTATTTTTCGGGCTTTGCATAGTTCTTAAAGAAATTGCGGGATTAACTAGAGATGCTTTATAACCTTTATTTAACAGATTTTTGTAGAAATATTTACCATCATTATAATATTGAGCAATAAATAGCTGTTCTTATAAATAAATGAAGTGATATCAAAAATCATATAAAAAAATTGTTCCAGTATTGAAAGTTCCGGGTCAGCCGATATCTGCTCTTTTTTTTTTTTGTCAGATTGGGTGTTTGAAAATATGCCATGCGGTTTAAGTTCTAAATTCATTCTAATCGTATTAAATGTTAGGTCGTACTGCGAACGGTTTATAAGGCTTAGCGTTGATGCAAAATAAGCTAGCATTAAAGCAATAGGGTTTAGATATGAATCCAATTTTAGTTTAGTGCTTAACTCCATTATATGTCCATTTTTATTCTCTTCATTGAGACGAAGTAAAATTTCCATTCCCATAATTCTATTTCATTTGTAACAATTCAGACAAACGACTGTTGTAATAAATTTATGATGTACTTACCTGGGCCATATGGTATCAGTTTCATCTGAACTTTGCAAAACGGACAATTGAAAAGCAAATATACATGTTATATGTATCATAAGGGCAACAACCATAAATATTAGAGGATAGAACATTCCCCTATTATTGAAATACTGAACGTATATGAAGGGATAATATGTGTTAATGATGTATATTTACCGATGTAGTTGGTGATAAAGTGCCCAATACGTGCCTGCTATGATAAAAATTAAAAAATATAGACTTCCAGGCAATGATGGTCTTAAAGTGGCAGCAAAGTAAAGCACAATGAGAGAAAATATTGGAGCTATTCAATTAAATTTTATTTTAAAATTGGATTGATAGTAAATTATAAATTGTCTAACTTACATGTCTTTAGAACAGATCGAATATAAAAAATAATCAAATGTCGATTAATCTCCTCTAATTTCAATGTAGCTGCTATATCATCTTGAATAATATCGTCATCGTCATCAAAAAGAAGCTTCTTTTGCCTTTTGTAAAAAATTTTGGAACAAATAAAAAAAATAATTGTATTAAAAAGAATAAAGACATCTGGAAGAATCCAATGCGCAATAGAACTTAAACTAAAAAGAATAGTACGTTTTAAAACGTCTTTGCAATAAAAATATTACCTTAGTCCTTTAAAGTACAGGAACCCAATTTGGCGTAAGGTAAATTCTAAAGATTTTTTGGTACTTAAGTCGATGAAAAATAAATTAGTCAAATTAATCAAAAGATGGCCGACAAGGCAAAGTGTACTTAAAATACATAGAAGTATTATAAAGACGTTTAAATAGGTTTTCGGTTTAAGGTTCTTGGATTGTAGGAGCCACGGTGATAAAAAAAACATTACGAGGTAAATATAAGAAATGCCAACTGGTCGCACCAACGAAACTATACGGTTAAAATAAGGTCTTGATAATTTTTTTTGAATTAACTACCAAATTGTTTAATTCTTACCAAGGATCAACGTCAAGGGCAGAAAAAAGCGTATCAATATGAATAGCACCAGTTCTGCCATGTTAATGAACATATTCCTGAAATCATTAAAATTTACTGACAGCATAGCAATAGCTATCTTTAACATTTGCATAGTAAAAATGAAATAAAATCATTTATATAATAACCCTAACAAATCAGATCTTAATATTATTCTTATTATTATTATATTATTATATTATTATATTATTATATTATTATATTATTATATTATTATATTATTATATTATTATATTATTATATTATTATATTATTATATTATTATATTATTATATTATTATATTATTATATTATTATATTATTATATTATTATATTATTATATTATTATATTATTATATTATTATATTATTATATTATTATATTATTATATTATTATATTATTATATCTAACGGGGTCTGGCCGGTCCCACATAGCGGTGTCGGTGCGAGCAGTGCGGCCTGCACTCTGCCGCCATCTTGGAATGGACCGCCATTGCTAACGACTAGCAGTCATCATGTGGAGCCACTGTGTGCTACAAGTGTTGCGCAGACAGCGCATGGATTCGTGCCACCGGGCGGGAGCATCCACAACGTGGCAACAGCATCGCCATTTGTCGGATCCTACGCCTCGATGACGCCGAATGGAATGCAAGGATCGTATGGGCCAAGGAGGCTTCCGGTCCTGCCTGTATTTGGAGGGCAGCCCGAGGAGTGGCCGATCTTTAACTTTGCGTTTGTGGAGACGACCCAAGCATACAACTGCACAGACTTGGAGAACAACCAGAGGTTGTTAAAGGCTCTGAAGGATGAAGCACGCGAGACAGTAAAGTCGCTGCTGATTCACCCTGGGAACGTCAGCGCCGTGATGGAGCAGCTGCGCTTTAGGTTTGGCCGACCGGAGCAGCTTATACGCAGCGAGCTGAACAGTGTGCGAGAAGTGCCGCCGATCTCGGAGCAGCACCTAGCGAGGATCGTTCCCTTCGCAACCCGAGTGAGTAACCTCACGGCCTTCTTGCAGTCAGCAAAGGCGGAGCAGTGCCTGTGGAACCCAACGCTAATGGAGGAGCTTGTGGCAAAGCTTTCTATGAGCAAGCGTGTGGACTGGGCCAGGCATCGATCGAGCCCTTCCCTACTGTAGCGCACTTCAGCGCGTGGCTACAGGAGTACGCAAACGTTGTGTGTACGGTTTTGGACGTCGAGGGAAAGGAGCCGAGGCGTCAAGTTCTGCATGCGAGCGTCGACCAGAACGGATGCGATCAGCAGGATGATCGGCATGGAGGTTGTCCAATCAGTGGAGGGCAACATGGTGCGACGAGCTGCAGGGAGTTCATTTGAGTTCATTGGACCAGATCCTGCGATGCATATGGCGAGTGCCAGATCAACGGCAGCATATTCCAAACGCGGCCCGGATAGGAGATCTTCGCCACGAGGTGGTTACAGGGACCACGAAGGGAGCCAGCAGTCGGCTGTCCCTAGAAACAGCCTGGAGAGAAGGGCCCCGCAGCCAGCGGAGGCGCCCATGCAGAGGAATTTGGTGAGTTTGGATATAAGTGGAGCTGGGAAGCCCACTCGCCACGCTTTGAGGAACGTGTACTTCGTTTCGAGCCTGAGTCTGCAGATGCAGACGTTAGTCCGACGAGATGTTCAAGGCGTGCATAAGGATGCGCGTCTGCTGATGAAGCCCTACACCAATAATGGACATTTCGGATTGCCACTTAGGACGAGGCGGTTTGCCAAAGAGGGACCGTATGCGACCACAACCGAGCTTCGATGGGTTGTTTTTGGGCCAGTAAGTGGACAATCGACTACGCCGTCACCGAGGTCCTGCCTACTTGCCGTGTCAATGGACGACACGATGGAACAGATGGTGGAGGACTACTTCGAGATGGAAAGCTTTGGTGTGAAGCTCGCGCCACAGGTCGCAGGCAGCGATGACGCGCGGGCACAAAGGATCCTCGAAGACACCACGGTGAAAGTAGGGCGTCGCTACCAGACGGAATTACTCTGGAAGGACGACTACGCTGTGCTGCCACGGAGCTACGAGATGTCGCACAGACGGCTGATCAACGTCGAGAAGAAGTTGAAGCGCAACAGGCAGTTAGCGCTGGAATACGATCGTATCATCATGCAGCATGATGAGGTCGCGGTGACGAGCGACCGGCTATGGTATTTGCCACATTTTGGTGTCGAAAACCCGAACAAGCCCGGTAAGGTCCGGCTTGTGTTCGATGCTGCAGCCAAGGTTGGAGGAACCTCTCTAAATTCGGCGCTGGACAAAGGGCCTCAGCATTACAAGCCCTTGCCAGCCGTGCTCTTCGGAGTCTGCGGTGACATCAAGGAGATGTTCCACCAGGTGCTGATCCGACGATCGAGACCCGGATGTGTACGAGATGAACGTAATGACGTTTGGAGCAGCCTACTCGCCGAGCGCTGCGCATTATGTGAAGTCGGTGAATGCCCTGAAGTTTCGGGATTCAGACCCGAGGGCAGTTAAGGCCATCATCGACCACCACTGGTGGTCGATGACTATGTGGACAGTTTCGCTACAGAGAGCGAAGATATCAGTGTATCTACCCGAGTGAAGGAGATACATGCTGTGGCCACCAATGCAAACTCACTGGGCATCTCCTCTTCATCAGGCGCATCTGGAACAGATGCTCAGGCGCCGGCCAGCCGCTCTCAGGCTGCCTCAAAAATGCGGGTCCCTTTAGCCACCGTGATTCCGGGCTAAGGTCCGCCTTATTCTGCGACCGCGTCGCATCATCCGCTACGTTGTCAGCTGTAGGTACCCATCGCCACTGGGAAACCTTCGACGACTCCAAAATCTCCGCCACTCATTTGCCAACAAACTGCTTGTACCGGCGGTGGGTGCTGCCGATCCATCTCAGCACCGTTTTTGAGTCCGTCCATAACACCGTCTCGCTGGTGTCCACACTGTGCTCCTCCTTGACAGTGTTTATCAGTCTGGTTCCAAGAACCGCTGCCTGTAACTCTAGCCTTGGGATCGACATCGTTCTCATGGGCGCACATTTCGTCTTTGCGCACACGAAGCTAACCAGCACGTTTCCATTCTCGTACGTGACCCTCCAATATTCCACCGCCGCGAATGCAGATTGACTTGCATCCACGAACACGTGCAACTCGATGGTCCGAACCGCTCCATGACCAAAATATTGGCGAGGACATCAGAACTGTCCCACGGCGTCCATCTCCCTGCGCCTGGCTGCAAAGGCTTTGCCTATCTCCTCTGGTAGTGGTTCGACCCACTGGACTTTCTGCCTCCAGATCTCTCTTAACAACAGTTTCGCTGTAATCATCAGGCAGCACAGGAATCCCAATGGGTCGAACGTTGACACCAGCAGGCTCTCTCTTTGTAGGGACTCGATCTCCACTTAGAACGATACTTGGCACTCGGTGATACTCCACGTTAAACCTGAAGTCGACCGTGGCTACCTGCCATCGCGTTCCAAGGATCTTCTGCTCAGCCTCACTCCATCCGACGCTCTTGAATCGTCCAGGTGGTCCCAACGCCGCTTCCACGATGGGTGAGCTGGATGAAAACTGGCATAACTCGAATCCAGCCTCCGCATGTATCTCCTTCACTCGGGTAGATATACTCGTATATATTATTATATTATATATATATATGAATTTGTTATTCCGTTTCAGAGATACTCGAGCTTCAGTCGCCTGGTGAGGACCACAGCCTGGATCTTAAGGTTTGCGCGCTGGTGCCGCAAGCAGAGAAGCGAGCTCGAGGAGTACGGACTCACTGCAACGGAGTGTGAGGCCGCGGAGAACCTGTTAGTCAGACAGGCCCAATTGGAGTCGTTCCCCGACGAGATGAGGTCGGTAGAATGCGGAAAGAACGTCGCCAGCTCGAGTGAGATTCGAGGTTTGGCGCCTTACGTGGATGAACACGGAGTTCTGCGAACTTATGGCAGAGTTTATGCCGCGCTGTGCATGCCGTACAGTGCGAGGAGGACCGTAATACTGTCACACAGTCTTACGGTATTGATTGTAAGGCATTTTCACGCCCAGATAAAGCATCAAAATGTGGATGCGACGATTGCTCAGATCCGGACGAGATTCTGGGTAACGAAGATGAGTCGAGTGCTGAAGGAAGTAATCTCGTCGTGCAGCGAGTGCACGTTGCAGCGAACGCGGCCGATGCCGCCGATAATGGAACCCCTTCCAGAGGATCGATTGGAAGCGGGGTGCTGGCCATTCAAGTACACCGGATTGGACTACTTTGGGCCACTGCTGGTGACTGTATCCCGTCACAGAGAGAAGCGTTGGGTCGCCTTGTTTACGTGCCTGACGACAAGGGCGATTCATCTGGAGCTGGCGCCTTACCTGTCGACGGATTCCTGCATAATATCGATCAGGAACTTCGTCTGCCGTAGAAGACCAGTACAACGACTGCGGAGTGATAACGACAAGAACTTTGTGGGAGCTGACAGGGAGGCCAGACGATTTGGAGACGTGTTCGAGACGGAGAGGATACAGAGTGAGTTGACCAGCAGAAGCATTGAATGGGTTTTCAATTGCCCATCGAACCCGTCTGCGGGCGGAGTATGGGACCGGATGGTGCAGTGCGTCAAGCGAGTGCTGCGCAATACCCTGAAGGAAGTCGCGACGAGGGATCATGTGTTGGAAAGTTTCCTGATCGAGGCGGAGAATGGGGTCAACTCGCGCCCGCTCACCCACTTGCCGGTGGATGCGGACCAAGAGGCGCCGTTGACGCCAAACGACCTGCTCAAGGGAACAGCTAATCTGCCCAATACGCCTGGATTGGATGCGGAGCTGCCCAAGGAGGGTTCTACACGAAAGCAGAAGAGGATTGGTCGCATGCTGCGAGACTGTTTCTGGAGGAGGTGGGTCCTGGCCTTGCCCAGACGAGAGTGGCGCAAGGGCATCGTGGAGGAGATATACAGCGGAGCTGATGGAGTCGTCAGACGCGCTACAGTGTGCGTGAACGACAATGGCCTATCTCGGACAATGTTGCGGCCCGTCTCAAAACTCGCGGTTTTGGATTTGAGAGAAGCGGTTCTTCACGGGGTCGGGGATGTCGACGGTCAAACATTGTGATCGATAGGTAGAAATAAGTATTGTATGGGAATCTAGTATTTGTTAATTTATCCGAACTTGTATGGATTTCGTGGCCCTTGAAATGTGGGCTTACTAATATCGGTTACATGGATGCCGCCAGAAAATGTGCTTCTCCTTGTCTTGTGAATTGTAGGAGGGCACACTGCGGTAAGCTTTAGTTAGTTTGAAATGTATGAGTCTGATTTGAATTGTTAACAGAATGAAACGCAACCTACACGGCGCACGCCGCCCCTGAAGTCACCCTCTCTTCGGGCCTACGCGTGTGGGGTAGTCGTTAAAGGCAACTCCATATGAGGCAAGACAATATTATTATATTATTATATTATTATATTATTATATTATTATATTATTATATTATTATATTATTATATTATTATATTATTATATTATTATATTATTATATTATTATATTATTATATTATTATATTATTATATTATTATATTATTATATTATTATATTATTATATTATTATATTATTATATTATTATATTATTATATTATTATATTATTATATTATTATATTATTATATTATTATATTATTATATTATTATATTATTATATTATTATATTATTATATTATTATATTATTATATTATTATATTATTATATTATTATATTATTATATTATTATATTATTATATTATTATATTATTATATTATTATATTATTATATATTATATTATTATCTCTATATATCAAGCTATCAGTAAGAAAACTGGGAATCAACGCACAGCCAAAACCACTGGTTAACAATATTAATATGCATTTTTATTACATTCAAATAACTTTAAACTGATTTTCTAAAATTTATTGGGGCTGTAATATGTAAACTCAAAACTCTGCATTTTATATTTATTTTTATTGAAACATTAATTAGTTATAACATGCGTTTGGTTCGGGGCTCCTTTCGTCAATGCTCCCGCTTGACTTAAGAAATAATTGGCTTGGCTTAGAATTCACATAGCTGCGCGAGCAGCGCCGCGTCCAAAAGCTTATATATCTAAATATCTATATAAATGTATATGTGCCACTGCAGAGCAGCGGTCAATGCTTATGCATAAGTGTATATAAGCGGCGCAAGTAGTAGCCGCGCATGAGGGAGAGGGTGTTATGCTCACACGGTAACCGAATGGATGGCCGCGCATGCAGACATGCCGGCTCAGCATTTAGGATGTTCATAACATTGTTGTGTGGGTCGAATTACTCCGCACTTGAAGTGCTGGGAATATTAAGACCTAAATAAATGCCACAATGTTGCAGTGATATAAGTGGTACAGTGTGTACCAGATATGTGAGCATACTACATCTCCCCCTTTGAGAAATAACGTTATTCATGGAGTTATTTGTATTTATGTTGTATGTGTAATATATATGTATGTTTACAAAAATTAGAAAATTAGAATACACAATTTTTTTTTTTGTGGTTAAACGTTGTGTTGTGTTATAAAAGAAATTAAAATATAACCAACGTATGACCTCGAGTAATTCAATAACACTACAATTATTGTTTAACAGGTCGATACAAAACCAACATAAACAAAAGGGATCCACTCGCCCAAAAATTCAGCAATTAAAAACAATTTTCAACTATTTGTTGTATTTACCAGTCTGCATATCGAAAAAACCGAAGGTTTTTCAACAGACAAAACACTGAAAACCTTCACACACTGATAGAAGCTTTAACGACAGAACTCCACCTATGTTAAAACCAATGAACTTTGGCAAACTAACAATTGCCAAAAGCTTCTCTGATCGTAACATTGGGGAGTTTCTGACGCTCTGCTTCCATCCCCGTAGATAGCTGATGAGTCTGAGGTGACGTGCAGACGAAACTAGCTAGTCCTATCATAGTCGGGTTCACTCCCCAGGGAGTGTAAGTGTGATGAAAGTTAAGTGGAATAAAAACGTTGTGTTATAAAAGAAATTAAAATATAACCAACGTATGACCTCGAGTAATTCAATAACACTACAATTATTGTTTAACAGGTCGATACAAAACCAACATAGGTTAATATTGTAAATATTAGAAGAGTTGGTAAATCAAAACTTGAAAATTTATGCGACTATTTCTTATAATTTATTATTATATATTTTTTCGTATATGGATTCCTATATTCATTAATATGGTGAAGAGATTAAATTTGATGTAATTTTATTTTTCTCTTAGGAATGGCCATCCTACAAAATATATTCTATAAAAGTTTTTTTAATCTATCCTTGTGAACTATCTGTTTTTTGTATTTAAAATAGTTATATTATTATTAGGTTTTATCTTCTTTACTGTATAGGGTCCTGTATATTTAAAGTCTAGCTTATGTCCAGTTTCATTTTTTAATAAAACCTTGTCTCCTATTTCTAATTCAAAATCTATGCTATCTTTGTCGTATCTATCTTTTTGTTTTTGATTACTAGTTTCTAGCATTATTCTGGCTCTTTTATATGCCTGTTCTAATCTAAATTTTGATTCCTTAGCATAATCTTCTATATTATATAATGGTTCTATTCTATCTATGCTATTGAAATGGTTTGGTAAGTTCGAAGATTTCCCGAATACTAATTCGTATGGATTATTGATCTTGTGCCATAGAGGGAGTTGTGTTAAAGCAGTATACGAAGTATTGTAGCCATACATCCCAATCTGTTTTATCAACAGAGATATATGAGCGTATGAACTCGTTAAGTGTTCTGTGGCTTCGCTCCAATGTTCCGACACTCTGGTGATGGTGTGCAGTAGAATTTATGTTTTTGATATTTAAATTTTTACATAAATCTTCAATTATTGAATTCTTATATTCTGTTCCCATGTCCGTAATGAACGTCTTCATTGGACCGTACTTCAGAATAAAACCTTCAAATATAGCTTTGGCTATTGTTTTTGCACTTTTATTTGGAATTGATATTGCTACAAGGTATTTTGTTAAATCGCAGATTAAAGTAACTGCGTATTCATTCCCTTGTTCAGACTTAGGCAGTGGACCGATCGTGTCCACGATTACCCTGTCGAAAGCTGTTTGTGGTGTTTCAGTAATGGTTAATGGTGTTTTTGTGTGCGTGATTATTTTCGCTCTTTGGCATTTTAGACATTTTCTTATGTACTCTTTAATATATCCAGTCATACCTTTCCAAAAGTAATGTCTTTTGACCTTGACCAAGGTTTTGGTAATGCCAGTGTGACCTCCTTGAATTGGTTCTTCATGGTATGTAGACATAATAGCTTCTTTTTCTTTTTCAGAATTTATTAGGGTCACCGGGTTGAGTAGCGCTACTCTTAATGATTTTATTGTTTTTTTTTACCCATTTTCTTGAAATTATCTATTGAAACGTGTTCAAAGATATTTTCCCACGGTGCCACTTTGAGTTGGCTGATTTTATATATACCGGCTTGCGTTTCAAGCCTTTGGAAAAACTGACCTAAGTCGAGGACTCCATTGGTATATAAATCGCTAACATCATATCTTGCAGTAATTGTTTGTCCATGTTTAAATAGACATAGCATATTTTTTACATACAAGGTCACTACTTTACGTACTTCGTCATTACGTCTCCTGCGCGGGATTTCAAGTCTATTTCTTTTCTCCTGCGCGGGATTTCTGTCTACTTTGGGATCTTGTAGTGACTTTATTTATATTTCCGGTTATATTTTGTAGTTCTTTGATGGTTATTCTTGATAACGCATCGGCTACGTAATTGTCTTTCCCCTTCAAATATTCAACTGTGAAGTTGTATTCTTCTAATTCTAGCCTCATACGTGTCAGTTTGGAACTTGGGTTAGTCATTGAGAACAAGTATGTTAAAGGTCTGTGATCTGTTTTGATAGTGAAATGTTTGCCATAAATGTATGGTCGAAAATGTAATATTGCCCAGTGTATTGCAGCTAGTTCCTGTTCGGTTGTGCACTTATTACTTTCACCCTTGGTAAAGGCTCTTGATGCATATGCAATGCGAAGTTGGAGACCGTTATGGTTTTGAGTTAAAACCGCTCCACATGCTTGCTTACTTGCATCAGTAATTATACAAAATTCTTTACTGAAATCGAGATATTGTAGCAAGGTGGGTTCCATAAGTTTTGTTTTTAAATATTCGAAAGCGTTTTGGCATTCAGCTGTCCATTCAAAAGGAACATTCTTTTTACATAATCGTGTTATGTGCCGTGAATAGTCGGCGAAATTTTTTATAAATCGTCTGTAGTAATTGCAGAATGCTACAAAACGTCTTGCGCTGTCTGCATCATGTGGGACTGGATAATTCAGTATGACGTCATATTTCTTGTCGTCTGGTAGTATTCCTTTATCTGTGCACTTATGTCCTAACAAAGTCACCTCATGCATAAAGAATGAACATTTTTGTGGATGTAACTTCAGGTTGTATTTCCTACATTTCTCAAAAACATCTGTTAAGTTTTTAAGCATATGTTTTTCGGAACTGTAACGCAGTTCTCTGGCCGGGGTAGAATCTCAATCGGGCCGACCACACTGCTTGGTGCGAAACCCGGGGAGGATCCTGTTTGAGGCGCCCCCTGGTGATAGAACGAGGTACTCAGTGGGTGAGCGCACTGCTTGGTGGGGGAACTTGGATGAGACCCGTCAGTAATGCCCTCTGGTGGCGGAGCGAGATACTAAAAAGGACGATCGCACTGCTTGGTGGTGAATTTGGATGATTCCGATTGGAGTTGGCTGCGGGGGGCTACGGGGAGGGAACTCCGCCGGGCATGAACGGCGGGGTTGATCCGCTCCGGGTGAGCTTGGGGTCTACGGGGGTCGCCCACTCCGGATATACTCGGAGCCTACGGGTGTCTACACTCCGGATATACTCGGAGCCTACGGGTGTCTACACTCCGGATATACTCGGAGCCTACGGGTGTCTACACTCCGGATATACTCGGAGCCTACGGGTTTCTACACTCCGGAAATACTCGGAGCCTACAGGGGGTTCTACACACCGGCTAGGCTCGGAGTCTACGAGGATTCTAAGGAGGGAGCTCTCGGCCGAAGTACGTCGTGGGGGTGCGAAACCAAACACGCGTCGTAGATCGGGGTCGAGAACGGTATGGGTTAGAAGGAGGGGAAGTGTACTGGTAAAGAAATAACACGCGGGGTTTTAGTTCTTCAATTTCAGGCTTATATTTGACAGTTATTGAAAGTAGTTCCCTGGCTGCTGCCCTCACAATGGATGTTCTTGCTTACGTGTAACTTCGAGGATGTTAACGAGTGTGGCGCGGATGAGCATAGTGAATGTGAGGTTAGGCGTTTGGCTTGGGAATCTCGTGTCGGAGGGTTATTCGCGCACACGTCTACTCGCGGTGAAAAGTCGAAACCAAAGAGAGCGAGTCAGATTTCTAGAGATCGCACTTCGGCTCGCGTCGTGTTCTCTGAACCAGTTTCCTGTTATCGATCGTGATATCGATCGCCCCCCTCACGAGTGCGATAGCGGGTTAAGGGGGTTCTGCCCGTGGTGCGTGTCTCGGCTTCAAATGTAAACACCAGCTTAATTAGTTTCTACTTAGTTACCATTACTTCATATTGATAACATAGGTGGACTCCGTGTCCAAATCTTAAAGCTAATTCTAAAATTATATTAAATACTAAATAGGTGGACTCCGATCCTCGGCATGATTAAATGAAGTTTGTACGCCCTCAGATTTAGGGCGTTACATTCCCACTTTACTTCGGGGAGAGGAATGAAATGTTTCCCGCACCGTTCGGCTTTAGGGTGACTTGATATGAGCCCTCCTCGGTCGGGACCCTGAAGCGCTGTCGTGCGGTGCGGGCTGCAGGACGTCGGGCGCAGATGGCCTGCCAGACGGCGACCGAGACTTGGCCGTCGGTGGTGTTGCATGTCCACCCAGCCGGAAGCGGGTGGCGCTCGCCTCCGGGGGGTGAACGGTTTTCGGAGGCCGAATGTTCCAGATCTGGGGCTGCCGTTGCGGCCTGCGGGTTGTCGTCCGGGTTCGAGAGCTATTCTTGTGACGGCTCGCTTTTTGGCATTTTAGACATTTTCTTATGTACTCTTTAATATATCCAGTCATACCTTTCCAAAAGTAATGTCTTTTGACCTTGACCAAGGTTTTGGTAATGCCAGTGTGACCTCCTTGAATTGGTTCTTCATGGTATGTAGACATAATAGCTTCTTTTTCTTTTTCAGAATTTATTAGGGTCACCGGGTTGAGTAGCGCTACTCTCAATGATTTTATTGTTTTTTTTACCCATTTTCTTGAAATTATCTATTGAAACGTGTTCAAAGATATTTTCCCACGGTGCCACTTTGAGTTGGCTGATTTTATATATACCGGCTTGCGTTTCAAGCCTTTGGAAAAACTGACCTAAGTCGAGGACTCCATTGGTATATAAATCGCTAACATCATATCTTGCAGTAATTGTTTGTCCATGTTTAAATAGACATAGCAAATTTTTTACATACAAGGTCACTACTTTACGTACTTCGTCATTACGTCTCCTGCGCGGGATTTCAAGTCTATTTCTTTTCTCCTGCGCGGGATTTCTGTCTACTTTGGGATCTTGTAGTGACTTTATTTATATTTCCGGTTATATTTTGTAGTTCTTTGATGGTTATTCTTGATAACGCATCGGCTACGTAATTGTCTTTCCCCTTCAAATATTCAACTGTGAAGTTGTATTCTTCTAATTCTAGCCTCATACGTGTCAGTTTGGAGCTTGGGTTAGTCATTGAGAACAAGTATGTTAAAGGTCTGTGATCTGTTTTGATAGTGAAATGTTTGCCATAAATGTATGGTCGAAAATGTAATATTGCCCAGTGTATTGCAGCTAGTTCCTGTTCGGTTGTGCACTTATTACTTTCACCCTTGGTAAAGGCTCTTGATGCATATGCAATGCGAAGTTGGAGACCGTTATGGTTTTGAGTTAAAACCGCTCCACATGCTTGCTTACTTGCATCAGTAATTATACAAAATTCTTTACTGAAATCGAGATATTGTAGCAAGGTGGGTTCCATAAGTTTTGTTTTTAAATATTCGAAAGCGTTTTGGCATTCAGCTGTCCATTCAAAAGGAACATTCTTTTTACATAATCGTGTTATGTGCCGTGAATAGTCGGCGAAATTTTTTATAAATCGTCTGTAGTAATTGCAGAATGCTACAAAACGTCTTGCGCTGTCTGCATCATGTGGGACTGGATAATTCAGTATGACGTCATATTTCTTGTCGTCTGGTAGTATTCCTTTATCTGTGCACTTATGTCCTAACAAAGTCACCTCATGCATAAAGAATGAACATTTTTGTGGATGTAACTTCAGGTTGTATTTCCTACATTTCTCAAAAACATCTGTTAAGTTTTTAAGCATATGTTTTTCGGAACTGTAACGCAGTTCTCTGGCCGGGGTAGAATCTCAATCGGGACCAAGGAACCTATACAAGAAATTTATATAGAAGGGTGGGACCTGTAGTAGGAATTTGTATGGGGAGGCTGTAAGGCGCCCGGATACGAGTGCTCTTCGACGAGGTAGTCGATCGTAAAGGCCTGTGACCGCACGGATTCTAATCGCCGAGTATGCCTCTACGCGCGAGAGCCGTTGGTCAAACCGATCTGAACACGAGGTTGACGACAAGGCATCTATTAGAGCGCCGCCTAGCGGCCTGCAGTGGGAATAGGGCCGACCACACTGCTTGGTGCGAAACCCGGGGAGGATCCTGTTTGAGGCGCCCCCTGGTGATAGAACGAGGTACTCAGTGGGTGAGCGCACTGCTTGGTGGGGGAACTTGGATGAGACCCGTCAGTAATGCCCTCTGGTGGCGGAGCGAGATACTATAAAGGACGATCGCACTGCTTGGTGGTGAATTTGGATGATTCCGATTGGAGTTGGCTGCGGGGGCTACGGGGAGGGGAACTCCGCCGGGCATGAACGGCGGAGTTGATCCGCTCCGGGTGAGCTTGGGGTCTACGGGGGTCGCCCACTCCGGATATACTCGGAGCCTACGGGTGTCTACACTCCGGATATACTCGGAGCCTACGGGTGTCTACACTCCGGATATACTCGGAGCCTACGGGTGTCTACACTCCGGATATACTCGGAGCCTACGGGTTTCTACACTCCGGAAATACTCGGAGCCTACAGGGGGTTCTACACACCGGCTAGGCTCGGAGTCTACGAGGATTCTAAGGAGGGAGATCTCGGCCGAAGTACGTCGTGGGGGTGCGAAACCAAACACGCGTCGTAGATCGGGGTCGAGAACGGTATGGGTTAGAAGGAGGGGAAGTGTACTGGTAAAGAAATAACACGCGGGGTTTTAGTTCTTCAATTTCAGGCTTATATTTGACAGTTATTGAAAGTAGTTCCCTGGCTGCTGCCCTCACAATGGATGTTCTTGCTTACGTGTAACTTCGAGGATGTTAACGAGTGTGGCGCGGATGAGCATAGTGAATGTGAGGTTAGGCGTTTGGCTTGGGAATCTCGTGTCGGAGGGTTATTCGCGCACACGTCTACTCGCGGTGAAAAGTCGAAACCAAAGAGAGCGAGTCAGATTTCTAGAGATCGCACTTCGGCTCGCGTCGTGTTCTCTGAACCAGTTTCCTGTTATCGATCGTGATATCGATCGCCCCCCTCACGAGTGCGATAGCGGGTTAAGGGGGTTCTGCCCGTGGTGCGTGTCTCGGCTTCAAATGTAAACACCAGCTTAATTAGTTTCTACTTAGTTACCATTACTTCATATTGATAACATAGGTGGACTCCGTGTCCAAATCTTAAAGCTAATTCTAAAATTATATTAAATACTAAATAGGTGGACTCCGATCCTCGGCATGATTAAATGAAGTTTGTACGCCCTCAGATTTAGGGCGTTACATTCCCACTTTACTTCGGGGAGAGGAATGAAATGTTTCCCGCACCGTTCGGCTTTAGGGTGACTTGATATGAGCCCTCCTCGGTCGGGACCCTGAAGCGCTGTCGTGCGGTGCGGGCTGCAGGACGTCGGGCGCAGATGGCCTGCCAGACGGCGACCGAGACTTAGCCGTCGGTGGTGTTGCATGTCCACCCAGCCGGAAGCGGGTGGCGCTCGCCTCCGGGGGGTGAACGGTTTTCGGAGGCCGAATGTTCCAGATCTGGGGCTGCCGTTGCGGCCTGCGGGATGTCGTCCGGGTTCGAGAGCCATTCTTGTAACGGCTCGCTTTTTGGCATTTTAGACATTTTCTTATGTACTCTTTAATATATCCAGTCATACCTTTCCAAAAGTAATGTCTTTTGACCTTGACCAAGGTTTTGGTAATGCCAGTGTGACCTCCTTGAATTGGTTCTTCATGGTATGTAGACATAATAGCTTCTTTTTCTTTTTCAGAATTTATTAGGGTCACCGGGTTGAGTAGCGCTACTCTCAATGATTTTATTGTTTTTTTACCCATTTTCTTGAAATTATCTATTGAAACGTGTTCAAAGATATTTTCCCACGGTGCCACTTTGAGTTGGCTGATTTTATATATACCGGCTTGCGTTTCAAGCCTTTGGAAAAACTGACCTAAGTCGAGGACTCCATTGGTATATAAATCGCTAACATCATATCTTGCAGTAATTGTTTGTCCATGTTTAAATAGACATAGCAAATTTTTTACATACAAGGTCACTACTTTACGTACTTCGTCATTACGTCTCCTGCGCGGGATTTCAAGTCTATTTCTTTTCTCCTGCGCGGGATTTCTGTCTACTTTGGGATCTTGTAGTGACTTTATTTATATTTCCGGTTATATTTTGTAGTTCTTTGATGGTTATTCTTGATAACGCATCGGCTACGTAATTGTCTTTCCCCTTCAAATATTCAACTGTGAAGTTGTATTCTTCTAATTCTAGCCTCATACGTGTCAGTTTGGAACTTGGGTTAGTCATTGAGAACAAGTATGTTAAAGGTCTGTGATCTGTTTTGATAGTGAAATGTTTGCCATAAATGTATGGTCGAAAATGTAATATTGCCCAGTGTATTGCAGCTAGTTCCTGTTCGGTTGTGCACTTATTACTTTCACCCTTGGTAAAGGCTCTTGATGCATATGCAATGCGAAGTTGGAGACCGTTATGGTTTTGAGTTAAAACCGCTCCACATGCTTGCTTACTTGCATCAGTAATTATACAAAATTTTTTACTGAAATCGGGATATTGTAGCAAGGTAGGTTCCATAAGTTTTGTTTTTAAATATTCGAATGCGTTTTGGCATTCAGCTGTCTATTCAAAAGGAACATTCTTTTTACATAATCGTGTTATGTGCCGTGAATAGTCGGCGAAATTTTTTATAAATCGTCTGTAGTAATTGCAGAATGCTACAAAACGTCTTGCGCTGTCTGCATCATGTGGGACTGGATAATTCAGTATGACGTCATATTTCTTGTCGTATGGTAGTATTCCTTTATCAGTGCACTTATGTCCTAACGAAGCCACCTCATGCATAAAGAATGAACATTTTTGTGGATGTAACTTCAGGTTGTATTTCCTACATTTCTCAAAAACATCTGTTAAGTTTTTAAGCATATGTTTTTCGGAACTGTAACGCAGTTCTCTGGCCGGGGAAGAATCTCAATCGGGACCAAGAAACCTATACAAGAAATTTATATAGAAGGGTGGGACCTGTAGTAGGAATTTGTATGGGGAGGCTGTAAGGCGCCCGGATACGAGTGCTCTTCGACGAGGTAGTGGATCGTAAAGGCCTGTGACCGCACGGATTCTAATCGCCGAGTATGCCTCTACGCGCGAGAGCCGTTGGTCAAACCGATCTGAACACGAGGTTGACGACAAGGCATCTATTAGAGCGCCGCCTAGCGGCCTGCAGTGGGAATAGGGCCGACCACACTGCTTGGTGCGAAACCCGGGGAGGATCCTGTTTGAGGCGCCCCCTGGTGATAGAACGAGGTACTCAGTGGGTGAGCGCACTGCTTGGTGGGGGAACTTGGATGAGACTCGTCAGTAATGCCCTCTGGTGGCGGAGCGAGATACTAAAAAGGACGATCGCACTGCTTGGTGGTGAATTTGGATGATTCCGATTGGAGTTGGCTGCGGGGGGCTACGGGGAGGGGAACTCCGCCGGGCATGAACGGCGGGGTTGATCCGCTCCGGGTGAGCTTGGGGTCTACGGGGGTCGCCCACTCCGGATATACTCGGAGCCTACGGGTGTCTACACTCCGGATATACTCGGAGCCTACGGGTGTCTACACTCCGGATATACTCGGAGCCTACGGGTTTCTACACTCCGGAAATACTCGGAGCCTACAGGGGGTTCTACACACCGGCTAGGCTCGGAGTCTACGAGGATTCTAAGGAGGGAGCTCTCGGCCGAAGTACGTCGTGGGGGTGCGAAACCAAACACGCGTCGTAGATCGGGGTCGAGAACGGTATGGGTTAGAAGGAGGGGAAGTGTACTGGTAAAGAAATAACACGCGGGGTTTTAGTTCTTCAATTTCAGGCTTATATTTGACAGTTATTGAAAGTAGTTCCCTGGCTGCTGCCCTCACAATGGATGTTCTTGCTTACGTGTAACTTCGAGGATGTTAACGAGTGTGGCGCGGATGAGCATAGTGAATGTGAGGTTACGCGTTTGGCTTGGGAATCTCGTGTCGGAGGGTTATTCGCGCACACGTCTACTCGCGGTGAAAAGTCGAAACCAAAGAGAGCGAGTCAGATTTCTAGAGATCGCACTTCGGCTCGCGTCGTGTTCTCTGAACCAGTTTCCTGTTATCGATCGTGATATCGATCGCCCCCCTCACGAGTGCGATAGCGGATTAAGGGGGTTCTGCCCGTGGTGCGTGTCTCGGCTTCAAATGTAAACACCAGCTTAATTAGTTTCTACTTAGTTACCATTACTTCATATTGATAACATAGGTGGACTCCGTGTCCAAATCTTAAAGCTAATTCTAAAATTATATTAAATACTAAATAGGTGGACTCCGATCCTCGGCATGATTAAATGAAGTTTGTACGCCCTCAGATTTAGGGCGTTACATTCCCACTTTACTTCGGGGAGAGGAATGAAATGTTTCCCGCACCGTTCGGCTTTAGGGTGACTTGATATGAGCCCTCCTCGGTCGGGACCCTGAAGCGCTGTCGTGCGGTGCGGGCTGCAGGACGTCGGGCGCAGATGGCCTGCCAGACGGCGACCGAGACTTGGCCGTCGGTGGTGTTGCATGTCCACCCAGCCGGAAGCGGGTGGCGCTCGCCTCCGGGGGGTGAACGGTTTTCGGAGGCCGAATGTTCCAGATCTGGGGCTGCCGTTGCGGCCTGCGGGTTGTCGTCCGGGATCGAGAGCCATTCTTGTGACGGCTCCTAGCATAGTCTCTCCATGTCTGGTGAGATCTGCCCCAGCAGGAGGTCTAGTGTCGTGGGCGACATCCCCATCGCGGTGTCCGATGGAGTGGAGGCTGCTGTTGTGGGGAGGGGAAAGTCGTAGGTGACTGCCTCGGTGTCCGGTCCCTGTCTGCCAAGGGGAAGTATGGGCTGGGTCGCCGTGTCGAAGGGTGTATCGCTTGGTGGTGGCGGATACGGAACTAGGGCGAGCGTGGGCTCCTTCCGTCGAAAACGCTGCCCGGTGCTCTCCTCGTCGTCGCTGGGTTCCGACTCCCACTCCATGGCTTTGCCCGTAGGGTAGCGCCGTGGACCGGACTCATCCTGTGTGGTGGATGGTCCGAAGGAAAAGGTCGTCGACGGCCCGCGAGAGAGGGTGGTGGATAGTACGAAGAAAAACGTCGTAGTCGGACCGCGGGAAAGCCTCGCGGGCGGCCCACGAGGGAGAGAGGTGGACGGCCCAAGTCCCATCTCTTCGTCCTGCGAGCAGGTCAGATCAACGGGGCAATCCGTCGGGAATCCGAGGTCTTCGGCTGCCTCGGTCTCGTCAGGCCCCATGACGCACAGGTGCACGGGGGACGGTGGGAAGGTCACGATGGGGTCATCGGGTGGCCGATACAGTGCTTCTATTTGGATCGTTTCCCAGCTTGTTCTCATTAGATAGATCAAGGACCCCCGGTGGTATCCGCAGCGGTCCTCGCCCGTGTAAACATAGTGCGCCGCACCTTCCCTGGGATTGTCGTCGTCCTCCCGGCTGCTCGCCGAGTACGCGTCCGCGTTATCGGAGTTGCTAGCCTCCTCGACATAGGGTGCTTGTTCGTCCCGTTCTTCCTCATCGTCGCTGGGGTTGGAGTTCGGGTGATCCCGGTAGCTTTCGCTGCGACCGCAAGGGTTATACTCCCTGCTGCTCTCCGCTGACCCGGCTGGACTCGGGTAGCACTCATAGGAAGTCGGGTAGATCCGATGTCCGGCCGCGTCCGTGTAGTACGGCGAGGTTCTCCCGGCTCGAGGTGGCGTCGGCATCGACTCGTTCTCGGAGTCACTGGATTCCGGGGCGCAGTTCGACGCTGCCCGGCGGGATGATGTCCGAGCACAGGATCCGGGAGAGGATGGGGTCGCTCTTCCCGAGACTCCTGGCTGGCGCCTACCCGTCGGGCATGACCGGGTGGACCGGCGTACGCCGTTCCTAGGCGTAGCCGAAGATCCCGTGTGGCCGTCGACTGCCGGTTACCTTGAACGCTGGGTTCAAGCTCCTCGTCGCTGTCGCCGGACGACAGTACGATGGTCTCCATTTCTGCCCGACAGTTCTGTGAAAGAAACAACTAAACTAGCTTAGTTCTATTGATGCTTAGCAATAGGGATAACTGGGCTGCAGCGAAATAATCTCCTAACTTCATTCTTAAGGTCTTACTGGCTTATGACAAATTTAAACTTAGCGGGGACACAAAGGAAGGTTAGGGTACTTATGATCACCCCTCGTTGCTAATGGCGGTCGGTTGGTTCGGACTCTGGGACTGCCTGGGTTGGTCGCCGGTGTCCTCTCTGAGAGTTTCGCTGTCTTCTTCCTCGGGGTTACCTGTGGAAGAAGAAAAGAACGCTTTTAAGTCTCCAATATTAGCAAGTCGCCCCTTCCGCTGGCCAGGTAGGCGGATTCGGACGACGTTAGGTGACAGGAAAGCGACCACTTTATACGGTCCGTCAAACTTTGGGGCGAGCTTTTTGGAGATTGTTCCGCACGATCCGGAAGATCTCCTTCAGGCGTTCCTCTCTCTCCGATGGGCTCGAGGACATCGTTGCTGTTCCGGGAGTTACGCTGTCGTACCAGGATCCGGGTAGCCGTGGTTCTCTAGCTTGTAGGAGAAAGACTGGGATATACCCGGTCGATTCCGAGACACTTGTGTTGATCGCGAGTGAGAGTTTTGGTAGCAACATATCCCAGGTGTTCTGCCCATTTTCCACGTACTGGGCGATCACAGTCTTCACCGTGCGATTCGCGGGATCTGTCGGATTCTTTCGCGGGCAGTATGGGGCAGTGAATTGAGGTTCCACTCCCATTTCCTTGAGGAAGTCTTTGACCGCCTTGCTGGTGAACTGTGAACCATTATCGCACACCAGTTTCCTCGGGGCTCCGAAGTGGCCGATGATCCGTTCGCGGAAAGCTCGTATCAAAGTCGCCGTACTTGCTCTGCGTAGGGGTATAAACTCGACCCATTTGGTGAATATGTCGAAGAAGACGAGGAGCATGGTATTCCCCTCTTTGGAGCGGGGCAAAGGTCCGACGAAATCCGCACACAGAATGCCAAAGGGTTCGCTGACCTGTCTCGTTAGCATCTTTCCGGCCTGTTGTCGCTGTTCTGACTTGTATTTCTGGCACGGGATACATTGTCGCACGTGTCGTCGCACGTCGCGGAATATCCCCGGCCAGTAGTACTTCTGCGAGATCCTGATGATGGTTTTCCTAATGCCAAGATGTCCGGCGGTGGGGGCATCATGGCATTCATGTAGGATTCGATCCCGATGTTCGGCTGCTACGCACAGCTACCAGGGCACGTAGTCCTGGTCGTCTGGACGGTGGCCGAGATGGCGATATAGTTCTCCGTTTTCAATGATGAAATCGGGGAACTTCTGGGGGTCGTCCCGAACGTCCTTCGGCTTTCTTTGCAGCCACTTGCACTGGTGCTCGCCGTCCGTGAGTCTCTGTAAGTGCTCTAGTGGTTGCCGGGAGAGAGCATCGGCTACCACGTTATACTTCCCGCGCCGGTAACGTACATCGTACTGATATTGCTGGAGCTCTAAGGCCCATCTGGCAATCCTTCCGGTGGGGTTTTCCATCTGGTCCAGCCATTTCAGGGCTAGGTGGTCGGTGATTACGTCGAACCTGTAGCCTTCGAGGTAGCATCGCAGTTTCCGTATTACCCAGACGATGGCCAAACATTCTTTTTCCGTGGGCGAATAATTCAACTCCGCGGCATCGAGCTTGCGGCTGACGTAGGCGATGACTCGCTCCTGGCCGTCGATTTCCTGGGTTAGTACTCCCCCGAGTCCGTAGTTACTGGCTTCAGTTTGGAGCGTCATCTTGACGGAGAAATCTGGGCACGCCAGCACTGGTGCGTCTGTCAGCAAACCTTTCAGGAGATCGAATGCATTCTGCTGCTCCGATTCCCACTTCCACCGTTGGTTTTTCCTTAGCAGGTTCGTCATGGGTTGGACCACCGAGGCAAAGTTGGGCACGAATCGTTTGTACCATGAGGCCATCCCGAGACATCTCCTTAGCTCCCGTAAGCTAGTGGGAGGGCTCAGGTTTTGCACGGCTACCTTGGCCGGGTCGATGTGGATACCCTGGTCACTGATCACATGTCCAAGGTAGGCCAGTTTTCTCTTGAAGAAGGATCACTTTTCCTGGTTGATGCGCAGGTTAGCTCTCCTCAATCGTTCGAAAACTTTGCGCAGGTTGTCCCCAATGACAATAATGTCATCGAGGTAGGCGAACGCGTATGGGTCGAGGTCGGGTCCGATCACGCTATCTAGGGCTCGCTGAAAAGTTGCCCGGGCCGAATGCAGCCCGAAAGGCATGACGCGCTATTGGAATAGGCCGCGTCCGGGTACCGTAAAGGCGGTACATGCCTGGCTATCTTTGGCCACTGGTTTCTGCCAGTACCCGTTGCGCAGATCTAGGGTCGAAATGTATCTCGCGTTTCTCAGTCGTTCTAAGATGTGGTTAATGCGCGGCAACGGGTACGCGTCCGGAATCGATTTCGCGTTTAGTTGCCGGTAGTCCACGCACATGCGCCACTGGCCGGTTTTCTTCCGGACCAAGACCAACGGAGCACTGTGCGGACTACGCGACGGTTCGATACATTCCTGCTCCAGCAACGCGTCTACTTGCTCGTCTATGATCCGTTGCATGGCAGGGTTCTTTGGGAAATAGCGTTGTTTAATCGGCCGGTCGTCCCTCATGGTGATCCGGTGTTCCGCTATCTTTGCTACCCCCGCCATTCCTTCAAATCGCGCTAGCTGTTCGCTAAGGAACGCTTGGACCTGCGGATTAGTCTCGCAGCCACGTTTCTTGCCCTCCTGATTGAGTACTTGATTCCCCTGGGACTCATCCCGTATCGGATGTCCCTCGTGGATTCTCGGCGTCTTCCTCCCGGCGTTTCCTGTCGTTGTCCTCGGTTGCCATGCTGGTGTTTCCTCCTGTGGTGCTGGTCGCGTCTTTTTCCTTGCATGCTGTGGCGTAATGCATTTCCCGTACTCTATGCTGCCCTTCGGGTGCATCCCTGTCATGCTGTAGCCCTGTCTCGTGGTTGGCTATGCCTAGCCGAGGTTCCGTTCGAAAAGGGTTCCTTTTCCGGGCTATGGCGGAGTCAGCCAAGGGCTCCAGGTGGAAGGGGTTATCCACGGCAGGCGCCGGTTGTACACGTTCCTGTTGCTTGGGAGCTGTAGTGGCTGTATCACTGTAGGGTTTTCCCACCAACCGTCGTGGGGCTGCCACGGGGTTTTCCTGGAGCTGCGTTGTATCAGGAGAAGCTGCCGCGCACACCGCGTTCGGTGCGCCGCTTCTCGCTAGGGGCTCCTGCGTGTCCGTTGATGGATGTCCGTTGCTGGGCGTAGCTTCGGGGCTGGGTGGTCCTCGCGATCGGAGTCGAGGTGGTAGTTCTGATGGATTGCCTTGATTGTCAGGCCGTGGTTCATTGTACCTAATCGTCTGACCTTCTCTGGGTCTTTGTCGGGACAGCGTGAGGCTTGCCGTACCGCATCGGAGGGTAGTGCCGATAGAAGCGAGGAAATCCATCCAGCATGGCGGGCATTACTAGAAGGGAAACATGAATTGTCTTCCGGGCGAGCGTCACGTCCGCAAGGAGTAACCCTGTTACTTCTACTCGAGACGTGTCAGCGAAATTAATCTGGGTGCGAATCTCCCTAAACTGGTGTGGCTGACCGACTACGTCGGCGATGTCCTGGCTAATGAAACTTCTCGATGCCCCAGTGTCGATGGTGGCTAACCGTACGTGTCCGCCAAAGTCGACTTCCGCGGCGATCCTTCCTCTCTCTACTCTAAGCGGTGCGGTTACTGTTGGTTCTCCGGTGGATTGGGTCCCGACGAATTAAGCCGGTCGAGGAACCCATCCCGTTTCCAGGTTGTTGGCGTCGACAGCATTCGACTGTGCGGACGTCCCGTCGTCCGCAGTCCCAACAGAAGTACTGTCGAGGATTCCGGCAGTCGCGGCTGAAGTGTCCCGGTGCTCCGCAATTTCGGCAAGCATCCCGCACATCGATTCGTCGTTCGGGTGCGGTCACCCGGTTAACCCTAGCTGGCGGGGCAGTTCTGGGCTCTGGAGATGTACGGGGTGGGCTTCGTAGGGGGGCTCTCTCAGTGAACGTAGGTTGGGTCTGACCTTGTGAAGGGGAGCGGTACGCTGTCGGATTTCTGGTGGCGGGGTTGTAGTTGTTCCTCCCGAGGCTCCGCTTCTGAACGGCCTCGAACTCGGTGGCCAATTGGGCTAATTCCCCAATGGTCCGTACCTCGCTGCGTCGGATATACATCTGGTATTCCGGCACGACATTTTCGTATAGCCTATCTAGCTCTTGGTCTTCGTTGTAGCCCGCATGGCGCATGAGGACTCGAAGATCTAGCATAAAGTCTTTAAATGTTTCCCCTTCCAACTGCTCACGACTCCGAATCTGGTCGTCCAAGCGCTGGAGGTATCGGGGTGGGAGGAAAAACTCGAGGAATTCACGACGAAATGTTTTCCAGTCAGCCCTTTGAAGGCGGCTTGTTTGGAACCATTTGTCTGCTCTGCTCGTCAGCAGCTCTGCCATGGCTCGAGGAAGGAGTCCTAGGTCTATCCCGTAGGATAAGGCCCGACTTTCGACCTGCTCGATGAAGGCTAAGGGGTCTGAATATCCGTCAAATTGGAGGCCCCATTTACGAATTCGTTCGGGGACGCAAACAATCTCGCGGCGATTCCGGTCATGGCTCGGCTCCGTGAAAGTTTCTTGGTTACTGCCGACCGGAGAGGCGACAGTAACCGTGAGGCTAGGGGTAATTCGAGCTCGGTCTGCGGGGGAGACACCGGGGTTGCTCCGGCGCTTATGTTCGGGGCGGTGCCGCTGGGGCCGCCTAGGTCGGCTAGTCGAGCCCACACCTCTTGGGTTTGTTCCGAGTCTCTAACTAGGGTGACAAAGTTTCGCCGCAAGTCATCGACGAGTCCCTCGGCGGAGAACCCGAATTCGTCAGCAAAGGCTAGTAATTCGGCCTTCAAGCGGGAATAAATCCACCGCGAGGGGACCCCGGGATTGTGAAATAAGTGTGGAACGGACTCACCGGCAATTTTCTGGTCGGGGTCCATGTTTGCAGCGAGTCTTTGGTGCGTTGTCTTGGAATGATGTCTTCGCTTGTTGGAGTCTTTACGGGGCTTCTTGGGTACTACGTTTGTATTTTCACAGACACTCGATCGCGTGGACTGTACGGGATCGCGATTAAGCTCGTGGGCTTGATACCGGGCGCGTTCACTAGTTCGTCAAGGTTATTCTCCCCGGTCGGGACACTTTTGCGGAAACCGTTAGACTACGTCACTCACTCGGGGCCTCACTGGGCTGCAGCGAAATAATCTCCTAACTTCATTCTTAAGGTCTTACTGGCTTATGACAAATTTAAACTTAGCGGGGACACAAAGGAAGGTTAGGGTACTTATGATCACCCCTCGTTGCTAATGGCGGTCGGTTGGTTCGGACTCTGGGACTGCCTGGGTTGGTCGCCGGTGTCCTCTCTGGGAGTTTCGCTGTCTTCTTCCTCGGGGTTACCTGTGGAAGAAGAAAAGAACGCTTTTAAGTCTCCAATATTAGCAAGTCGCCCCTTCCGCTGGCCAGGTAGGCGGATTCGGACGACGTTAGGTGACAGGAAAGCGACCACTTTATACGGTCCGTCAAACTTTGGGGCGAGCTTTTTGGAGATTGTTCCGCACGATCCGGAAGATCTCCTTCAGGCGTTCCTCTCTCTCCGATGGGCTCGAGGACATCGTTGCTGTTCCGGGAGTTACGCTGTCGTACCAGGATCCGGGTAGCCGTGGTTCTCTAGCTTGTAGGAGAAAGACTGGGATATACCCGGTCGATTCCGAGACACTTGTGTTGATCGCGAGTGAGAGTTTTGGTAGCAACATATCCCAGGTGTTCTGCCCATTTTCCACGTACTGGGCGATCACAGTCTTCACCGTGCGATTCGCGGGATCTGTCGGATTCTTTCGCGGGCAGTATGGGGCAGTGAATTGAGGTTCCACTCCCATTTCCTTGAGGAAGTCTTTGACCGCCTTGCTGGTGAACTGTGAACCATTATCGCACACCAGTTTCCTCGGGGCTCCGAAGTGGCCGATGATCCGTTCGCGGAAAGCTCGTATCAAAGTCGCCGTACTTGCTCTGCGTAGGGGTATAAACTCGACCCATTTGGTGAATATGTCGAAGAAGACGAGGAGCATGGTATTCCCCTCTTTGGAGCGGGGCAAAGGTCCGACGAAATCCGCACACAGAATGCCAAAGGGTTCGCTGACCTGTCTCGTTAGCATCTTTCCGGCCTGTTGTCGCTGTTCTGACTTGTATTTCTGGCACGGGATACATTGTCGCACGTGTCGTCGCACGTCGCGGAATATCCCCGGCCAGTAGTACTTCTGCGAGATCCTGATGATGGTTTTCCTAATGCCAAGATGTCCGGCGGTGGGGGCATCATGGCATTCATGTAGGATTCGATCCCGATGTTCGGCTGCTACGCACAGCTACCAGGGCACGTAGTCCTGGTCGTCTGGACGGTGGCCGAGATGGCGATATAGTTCTCCGTTTTCAATGATGAAATCGGGGAACTTCTGGGGGTCGTCCCGAACGTCCTTCGGCTTTCTTTGCAGCCACTTGCACTGGTGCTCGCCGTCCGTGAGTCTCTGTAAGTGCTCTAGTGGTTGCCGGGAGAGAGCATCGGCTACCACGTTATACTTCCCGCGCCGGTAATGTACATCGTACTGATATTGCTGGAGCTCTAAGGCCCATCTGGCAATCCTTCCGGTGGGGTTTTCCATCTGGTCCAGCCATTTCAGGGCTAGGTGGTCGGTGATTACGTCGAACCTGTAGCCTTCGAGGTAGCATCGCAGTTTCCGTATTACCCAGACGATGGCCAAACATTCTTTTTCCGTGGGCGAATAATTCAACTCCGCGGCATCGAGCTTGCGGCTGACGTAGGCGATGACTCGCTCCTGGCCGTCGATTTCCTGGGTTAGTACTCCCCCGAGTCCGTAGTTACTGGCTTCAGTTTGGAGCGTCATCTTGACGGAGAAATCTGGGCACGCCAGCACTGGTGCGTCTGTCAGCAAACCTTTCAGGAGATCGAATGCATTCTGCTGCTCCGATTCCCACTTCCACCGTTGGTTTTTCCTTAGCAGGTTCGTCATGGGTTGGACCACCGAGGCAAAGTTGGGCACGAATCGTTTGTACCATGAGGCCATCCCGAGACATCTCCTTAGCTCCCGTAAGCTAGTGGGAGGGCTCAGGTTTTGCACGGCTACCTTGGCCGGGTCGATGTGGATACCCTGGTCACTGATCACATGTCCAAGGTAGGCCAGTTTTCTCTTGAAGAAGGAGCACTTTTCCTGGTTGATGCGCAGGTTAGCTCTCCTCAATCGTTCGAAAACTTTGCGCAGGTTGTCCATGTGTTTCCCTAGGCTTTCCCCAATGACAATAATGTCATCGAGGTAGGCGAACGCGTATGGGTCGAGGTCGGGTCCGATCACGCTATCTAGGGCTCGCTGAAAAGTTGCCCGGGCCGAATGCAGCCCGAAAGGCATGACGCGCTATTGGAATAGGCCGCGTCCGGGTACCGTAAAGGCGGTACATGCCCGGCTATCTTTGGCCACTGGTTTCTGCCAGTACCCGTTGCGCAGATCTAGGGTCGAAATGTATCTCGCGTTTCTCAGTCGTTCTAAGATGTGGTTAATGCGCGGCAACGGGTACGCGTCCGGAATCGATTTCGCGTTTAGTTGCCGGTAGTCCACGCACATGCGCCACTGGCCGGTTTTCTTCCGGACCAAGACCAACGGAGCACTGTGCGGACTACGCGACGGTTCGATACATTCCTGCTCCAGCAACGCGTCTACTTGCTCGTCTATGATCCGTTGCATGGCAGGGTTCTTTGGGAAATAGCGTTGTTTAATCGGCCGGTCGTCCCTCATGGTGATCCGGTGTTCCGCTATCTTTGCTACCCCCGCCATTCCTTCAAATCGCGCTAGCTGTTCGCTAAGGAACGCTTGGACCTGCGGATTAGTCTCGCAGCCGCGTTTCTTGCCCTCCTGATTGAGTACTTGATTCCCCTGGGACTCATCCCGTATCGGATGTCCCTCGTGGATTCTCGGCGTCTTCCTCCCGGCGTTTCCTGTCGTTGTGGTGCTGTGGTGCTGGTCGCGTCTTTTTCCTTGCATGCTGTGGCGTAATGCATTTCCCGTACTCTATGCTGCCCTTCGGGTGCATCCCTGTCATGCTGTAGCCCTGTCTCGTGGTTGGCTATGCCTAGCCGAGGTTCCGTTCGAAAAGGGTTCCTTTTCCGGGCTATGGCGGAGTCAGCCAAGGGCTCCAGGTGGAAGGGGTTATCCACGGCAGGCGCCGGTTGTACACGTTCCTGTTGCTTGGGAGCTGTAGTGGCTGTATCACTGTAGGGATTTCCCACCAACCGTCGTGGGGCTGCCACGGGGTTTTCCTGGAGCTGCGTTGTATCAGGAGAAGCTGCCGCGCATACCGCGTTCGGTGCGCCGCTTCTCGCTAGGGGCTCCTGCGTGTCCGTTGATGGATGTCCGTTGGCTGTGCTGGGCGTAGCTTCGGGGCTGGGTGGTCCTCGCGATCGGAGTCGAGGTGGTGGTTCTGATGGATTGCCTTGATTGTCAGGCCGTGGTTCATTGTACCTAATCGTCTGACCTTCTCTGGGTCTTTGTCGGGACAGCGTGAGGCTTGCCGTACCGCATCGGAGGGTAGTGCCGATAGAAGCGAGGAAATCCATCCAGCATGGCGGGCATTACTAGAAGGGAAACATGAATTGTCTTCCGGGCGAGCGTCACGTCCGCAAGGAGTAACCCTGTTACTTCTACTCGAGACGTGTCAGCGAAATTAATCTGGGTGCGAATCTCCCTAAACTGGTGTGGCTGACCGACTACGTCGGCGATGTCCTGGCTAATGAAACTTCTCGATGCCCCAGTGTCGATGGTGGCTAACCGTACGTGTCCGCCAAAGTCGACTTCCGCGGCGATCCTTCCTCTCTCTACCCTAAGCGGTGCGGTTACTGTTGGTTCTCCGGTGGATTGGGTCCCGACGAATTAAGCCGGTCGAGGGGACCCATCCCGTTTCCAGGTTGTTGGCGTCGACAGCATTCGACTGTGCGGACGTCCCGTCGTCCGCAGTCCCAACAGAAGTACTGTCGAGGATTCCGGCAGTCGCGGCTGAAGTGTCCCGGTGCTCCGCAATTTCGGCAAGCATCCCGCACATCGATTCGTCGTTCGGGTGCGGTCACCCGGTTAACCCTAGCTGGCGGGGCAGTTCTGGGCTCTGGAGATGTACGGGGTGGGCTTCGTAGGGGGGCTCTCTCAGTGAACGTAGGTTGGGTCTGACCTTGTGAAGGGGAGCGGTACGCTGTCGGATTTCTGGTGGCGGGGTTGTAGTTGTTCCTCCCGAGGCTCCGCTTCTGAACGGCCTCGAACTCGGTGGCCAATTGGGCTAATTCCCCAATGGTCCGTACCTCGCTGCGTCGGATATACATCTGGTATTCCGGCACGACATTTTCGTATAGCCTATCTAGCTCTTGGTCTTCGTTGTAGCCCGCATGGCGCATGAGGACTCGAAGATCTAGCATAAAGTCTTTAAATGTTTCCCCTTCCAACTGCTCACGACTCCGAATCTGGTCGTCCAAGCGCTGGAGGTATCGGGGTGGGAGGAAAAACTCGAGGAATTCACGCCGAAATGTTTTCCAGTCAGCCCCTTGGAGGCGGCTTGTTTGGAACCATTTGTCTGCTCTGCTCGTCAGCAGCTCTGCCATGGCTCGAGGAAGGAGTCCTAGGTCTATCCCGTAGGATAAGGCCCGACTTTCGACCTGCTCGATGAAGGCTAAGGGGTCTGAATATCCGTCAAATTGGAGGCCCCATTTACGAATTCGTTCGGGGACGCAAACAATCTCGCGGCGATTCCGGTCATGGCTCGGCTCCGTGAAAGTTTCTTGGTTACTGCCGATCGGAGAGGCGACAGTAACCGTGAGGCTAGGGGTAATTCGAGCTCGGTCTGCGGGGGAGACACCGGGGGTTGCTCCGGCGCTTATGTTCGGGGCGGTGCCGCTGGGGCCGCCTAGGTCGGCTAGTCGAGCCCACACCTCTTGGGTTTGTTCCGAGTCTCTAACTAGGGTGACAAAGTTTCGCCGCAAGTCATCGACGAGTCCCTCGGCGGAGAACCCGAATTCGTCAGCAAAGGCTAGTAATTCGGCCTTCAAGCGGGAATAAATCCACCGCGAGGGGACCCCGGGATTGTGAAATAAGTGTGGAACGGACTCACCGGCAATTTTCTGGTCGGGGTCCATGTTTGCAGCGAGTCTTTGGTGCGTTGTCTTGGAATGATGTCTTCGCTTGTTGGAGTCTTTACGGGGCTTCTTGGGTACTACGTTTGTATTTTCACAGACACTCGATCGCGTGGACTGTACGGGATCGCGATTAAGCTCGTGGGCTTGATACCGGGCGCGTTCACTAGTTCGTCAAGGTTATTCTCCCCGGTCGGGACACTTTTGCGGAAACCGTTAGACTACGTCACTCACTCGGGGCCTACGCACTCCCCATACAGATGGTAGTTTTCCTGGTCATTCTCCCCATCAGGTCCCTGCTCGGGCGCCTCTTGTAACGCAGTTCTCTGGCCGGGGTAGAATCTCAATCGGGGGCAAGGAACCTATACAAGAAATTTATATAGAAGGGTGGGACCTGTAGTAGGAATTTGTATGGGGAGGCTGTAAGGCGCCCGGATACGAGTGCTCTTCGACTACCTGATCGTAAAGGCCTGTTCCCGCACGGATTCTAATCACCGAGTATGCCTCTACGCGCGAGAGCAGTTGGTCAAACCGATCTGAACACGAGGTTGACGACAAGGTATCTATTAGGCGTTTGGCTTGTGAATCTCGTGTCGGAGGGTTATTCGCGCACACGTCTACTCGCGGTGAAAAGTCGAAACCAAAGAGAGCGAGTCAGATTTCTAGTGATCGCACTTCAGCTCGCGTCGTGTTCTCTGAACCAGTTCCCTGTTATCGATCGTGATATCGATCGCCCCCCTCACGAGTGCGATAGCGGGTTAAGGGGGTTCGGCCCGTGGTGCGTGTCTCGGCTTCAAATGTAAACACCAGCTTAATTAGTTTCTACTTAGTTACCATTACTTCATATTGATAACATAGGTGGACTCCATGTCCAAATCTTAAAGCTAATTCTAATACTATATTAAATACTAAATAGGGGGACTCCGATCCTCGGCATGATTAAATGAAGTTTGCACGCCCTCAGATTTAGGGCGTTACAGAACAACCAATGACTATTAGATCATCCATGTAAAGGAATGCTTGAGAAGGTTCTAGTCCAGAGAATGCAATAGTCATCATTCTCTGAAATCCAAAAGGTAATCGCGTGAAGCGATACGAGCCATTGCTCGTTGAAAAGGAAGTTATATCTCTTCAGCTTTTTTCAAGTTCTATTTGGTGAAATCCTGCCATTAAATCAAGTCATGAAAAGTATTTGATCTAAAATATCATCAATTCTAGGGAGTGGAAATTTATCGGACAGTAATTTTTTATTAATCTGACGATAGTCAATTACTAATCGCCATTTCTTTTGTTCGGAACCTGGAGCTGATTTTTTAGGGACAAGTAATAATGGGCTATTGTATTCAGATACAGAAAGTTCGACAATCCCGTCGGTGATTAATTTTCCGACTTGCTTCTGAATTTCGTCCGCCTGACTATGTGGGCTTCTATAGTTTTTTATGTATACAGGTTCATCGTCTTTAAATCTCAGTTTTTGTTTGTAGAAATTTTTCGTGCTAATTGGTTCTGTTTCTAATCCGAATATGTCATTATAATTTTTACATAAGTTTGAGAGTTGTGATTTAAATTGTGGGGGGAAATTTTTGTACAATTGGGATAATACAGACTTTTCTCTAGTTTCTTTGTTTCCTTCGACTATTTCGTAGTTCAAAAGTGATTCATATGATAAATTATTCGCACTGACCACTTTATCTACGTCTGTTGTATTCAGTAGTCTTATGAAAGCGTTTTGTGTTTTAGCTATGGTACTTGCTATATAAATTCAATGCTCAATTTCTTGAGTTGGAATTAATACACTGTCCTCTGTTGAATTTAATTTTATTTTTCTAATGACTTGTGATCTTGCTGGCAAAAGAATTGAGTTATTGCCAGAACTGTATGCTATTGGAACATAAATTGGAAATTTTAAATTGTTTGGTCTTATTATAAGCCAATCTTCAGATGGCTGAAAGTCTAGTTGGCAGTAGTATTTCTTAATGAAATCAATTCCTAAAATGCCATCACAAGGGACAGCTAAGTGTAAGTCTATGATATGAAAATCGTGTGGGATTTTGTACTGTGTAGTCTGTATTTCAATTGATGTTAAGCCTTTGGATTTAGTAATTTCTTGGCTTAGTCCCCGAATATCTATTATGTTATTATCTTGTATGTTTTGAAATATATCGGAATTTTCTTTTACTTAAGAGATTTCGGCACCTGTGTCTACAAAAAATACAAGTTCTTTTCCGGTAGCCACATGAGTGAATGAGACGAATATATTCTGACTGAGATTAATAGTATGGACTGTTACGTTCTCTAGTGTCATTGGCTACTCTTACATTATTTGTATTATTGTTATTGTAGCCTCTGTTCGAGTTGCCACGGCCCCTTGAGTTTCCTCTGTAGTTGCCGGAACCATTATTATGGTTGGTATTGTTGTAGTAACTATAATTGTTACTACGACCTCTGAAAATACCTCTATAACTTCCGGGTCCGCGGTTTCCGCCGCGCTGTGTATAGTTATTGTAGTAAAGGACCGAGTTTGGTTGTCCAGTTGCTTCTGTGCAACTGTTTACGAATTTTGAAACGGCGTCATTCATTGTGTTGAAATTGCCGGCTTGCATGATAAGTTTTTATTTATTATTTTTTTTTTTTTTTCGAGTCCCACTTACCTACCCAACCGACCGAGGGGCGCAGCCGTGTATCGTACGGCACGATTCGCGATAAGATAGACGCGAGATAGGAAAATAAAGGTAAAGGTCCGGGGAAAAAAGTAATAGTTAGATCAATCTTGTGCCAATGAAGCAAGTATTAATCGTTTTAGGAGCGGCAGAGAGTCAAGATTTGATATTACAGGAAAAAGTCTATTATAGTCAGAACATAATACTCTGAAAGGCTCATGCAAGGCATAGTTAGATCTACAATGATTTTAAGTTAGGGGAATATAATTTCTAGTTAATCTACTTGGCACAGAAAAGTTTAGCCGACTTAACAAGTCGGGGCAGTCAATATCACCATGTATAAGGTTATAAATAAAGATAGTACCAAGCATCGTTCTACGGTTGGCTAGGGTACCATCCCAATTAATCAAAAGAAGTCTACTAGAATAAGAAGGTAAGATAAGATTTGCATCCCAGTTTAGGCGCCGTAAAGCAAAAAGAAGGAAGTTTTTTTGTACAGATTCAATACGACCAATATGTATTCCGTATTGTGGACTCCAGACGGGAGACCCATACTCCAGAATTGGACGGACTAGCGAAATATATAACGTTTTAGTCAAATAAGGATCATCGAATTCTTTTGACCACCTTTTAATAAATCCAAGCACTTTATTAACCATGGACGAAATGTGATTAGAAAATTTTAGTTTGGGGTCCAAGAGAACGCCAAGATCGTTTACAAGAGTTATTCTATCCAAAGAGCTGCCACTTAACGTGTAGGTCGCGTATATCGGATTGGCCCGATAAAAAGTCATCAGCTTGCACTTGGAACCGTTTAAATTTAGTAAATTATCTCTGCACCAGTTTTGAAAATTATCTAGATCGGATTGCAAGTCTAAATGGCAGGAAATGTCCTTATACTGCAGGCACAACTTAACATCACCTGCGTACATAAGTACGCGAGAATGACTTATAATTGAGGGAAGATCATTAATAAATAATGTAAAAAGTAACGGACCCAGATGGCTCCCTTGTGGGACACCGGAGGTAACACGGAGAATTTCAGAAATTGAATTTTTAAAAAGGACCCTTTGTGACCTGCCATTCAGATAACTTGAAATCCATTTAAGCAGATCAACTGGAAAACCTAAAAGGTCAAATTTTTGAATGACAAGTAAGTGATTTACAGAGTCAAATGCTTTACTAAAGTCAGTGTAAATGACGTCTGTTTGAAAACTACTATTGAAGCCTTTTATCACTAATGAAGTGAGCTCTAGAAGGTTTGTGATTGTGGATCTACGTTTAATAAATCCGTGTTGACACGGAGAAATGATTGATCTGCAAAGGTGCTGCAAATGAGAAGTAATAATTTTTTCAAAAGCTTAGGCATAGCTGACAACTTAGAAATACCTCTGTAGTTACTGGCTTCTAACTTGTTACCTTTTTTGAAAAGAGGAATAACAAATGATTCCTTCCAAATATTTGGGAATTGGGAGGTTTCTATAGATAAGGTAAACAACTTGTGAAGAGGTTTGCACAGGGCCTTAGCGCAATACCTAAGCACGCACCCAGGAATACCATCGGGCCCTGGCGAATAAACAGGTTTAATACGAAGAAGATCCAAAAGAAGAGAGCTTTCTGTTAAAGTGGGACAGAATATGAGGTTTGACTTGGATATGTTGTAAGAATAAGGCTGTGATGAATAATCTAAAGTAGAGTAAGTCGTTTGAAAAAATTGGGCAAATAAATCGGCTATTGCCTGATCTGTGGTTGCCGTCATGTTTTCGAACGATAGCGAGGAAGGAAAAGAATTAGATTTACGCTTGGTGTTAACAAAATTATAAAACTGTTTCGGGTCCTGACAGAACTGGACCTTACAACGGTTTAAGTAACTGTTATAACACTGAGCATTAAGCACGGTAAATCTTGACCGAGCACTTAAATATCTAGTAAAAACAGATTGAGAACCGGTATTTTTATATTTCCTAAAAAGTCTGGACTTTACATTTCTTAAGTGTGTCAACTCTTTGCTAAACCAAGGTGATTTTTTGGAAGTTGACGGATAGTACCACGGAACATAGGAATTAAAAAATAAGTTTATTGCAGTGTAAAAAACATTAACTGCATCGGACATATTAATGCATAAAGATCAGACCAATTAAAGCCAGAAATAAAATTATTTAGCCTGAGAAAGTCTGCCTTGCGAAAACAATGTATTCGTTTGGATTTTTCTGATTTTTCTTCTATAACTCTACCCGTATCAAATGAAAGTTCGAATGTTGGGTGATATGGATCTTCAGGTTGCGTGAGTGGTGCTACTCTGGACAGAAACACACCTTCAGGATTTGATACAAAACACAAATCAAGTAGGCGACCAAATGAATTTCGAACATGGTTTACTTGAGATAGAGATATGTCAAGCAGGCCATCAATAAAATCATGCTGTGCTATAGGTAGTAAGACATTCGATCCATCCTCAGTAGACCAAGTAACTCCAGGTATATTAAAATCACCTAGAAGTATCAACTGATCCCTATCGGAAAGCTTATTTGCAACGGACTTAATAGCTGATAGGTGATTTAAATAATCAGGAAGTTCAGACAACGGCGGAATATATGAGCAAATTATGTATATAAAGTTACCAGGAAGCGATAACTTTACACAAATAAATTCAATGGTATTGAATTCATCAAAAAATAACTCCTCAGACGGTAGGTTTGAATCAACTCCAATTAAGACTTTTCCACCTTTACACTATTACAATCGGCTTTAGTTTTGTCTTGTATATAAGACAATACATCAGAAGATGTTTGATCAGGGGAAAGCCGAGAAACGAAAATTTGTTTCTTGAGAGGAACCACTTGAGCGGTTGTCCGGTTGTCCGGACTCAGTAGTCCCTTGTGGTGGAGATGCTACATTCTGAGAGATAGGTGGATCCACTAATTGTGAAACCACTACGGACAAATCGGAATTCTTAGAAGTCCCTGGTTGCATGCATTCTGTAACGGATTGTTCGGATACCGAATCTTTTTTAGCTGCCGATCTTAGCAACATTTGAGGGTTTGCTGAAATCGGCTGCTGATCCGCCGGAATGCTCTGTTGTTCTTTTGATTTCGGTTGCGGGGTGTTCCCCTTTTGCTCCTTACCACCAGCGGCCTTTTTGCGCTTAGGGGACTCTTCTAATAGCTTACGACTATTAAACTGCGAGTCCAGCGCAGAGAGGAGATCATCAGCTCGGCGAAAACTATCTCTAGCAACACCGAAACAGCTAATCAGCCCCATCAGGCCGCCTTTAGTTTGGCGCATGAACGATTTCATCTCGTTCGCAACCTCTACACAAGCATCACAACAAAACTGCAAATTGGGCCCCTTTGATAGGTCATCACTTGTCCGGCCAGTAAAACCGGCGCACTTGGTGTGCACCATATTTTCACACAGCCAGCAAGTCATATTCGACTGGTCAGCCCTGATTACGAGGCTGCATTTCTTGCAGAAGTAGACTAAATTTTTATTATTCATTTTATTTATTGGGACCACTGTACCAAGAAAGCGAATTGAAATTTATAAGCGAGCAGTTATAAGTACCGCAAGATCGCAGAAACTGCACGCTTAAAACTTTCAAAGCAAAGAGAGCAAGAGAGCGGGAGCGTAAATAAGTTAAAGTGCATGTACAAAAGAGAAACGGTGTGGATAAAAGAAAGGAAAACACGGATAAGAATTACGAAAACTAAAACAATTAATTAGTATTAAATACAAAGTGCACTCGCGAAGCGAACGGAGTTTAAATTTATGTTTAAATATCACGGAAGAAAATTAAAATTGTTTTGATAACACCCACCGATGGGAATAAACGAAAACAAAATACAAAATTCGAAGCGCAGAAAAAAAAACACGACTGTTCGCTTTGAAAGTCAGAAACGAAGTGACCTTACCTTACGAAGTGACTATTACCTTATCAATCGTGCAGTTTTTAGTCATTGCTTTCACTGCATGCTGTGTGGAATAACTTCTTGCTAGTTCTAGTGTTAAACCGTCTGTTATGTACGCACTTTCTTAAGCCTTCGTCATCTGCTAAATCTCTGATGTGTGTTGATTTGCAGTTTTATTGCGTTGCTGTAGATTCATCAGCTTTGCTGGCAATACTTCTACAGTCTCGCCTTTGACGTTACTTTTTAATTTGGCAATTACTTCACCTACCGTTGTTTCGTTTCCAATCAGATTTCTGGCTACATCCTTTAGCTTTGTCTTTATTATAGGGGTTTTCGTGTTCGCCTTTTATTGACTCTATTATATGTAATGCATCAATGAAACTGGTTATGTTTTCTGCTTTACCCTCGAAAACTGGTATAAGCTTTGATGCGGTGTTAATGAAGTCAATATTTGTTTGTGCCATTTTAAAGCTGTTGTTCTCAGTTATGCTTGCGCTTGAGTCTGAGTCTGAGTCTGTTGTATTATCTACGTTTGATAATAAAACGGCTGGGATAGTAAGATTATTTAAATCTTCTTCTCTTATTTTCGCGTTAAACTCTTCTGACTCTGTCTGATCGACGCCAGTTGATTCTTCCAATGTTAATTCTTCATCGGTTTCAACTGTTATTGCTGTATTAAGAGTGGTCGGTACAGAGATATCTAAGTTGAATTTTTCTTTCATCGATATTAGATTTTCTCTGAGCGAATTCTGTTTTTATTTTATTCAATTTCGCATACAAATCGTTGCATTCCATGGTAATCTTATCTATGTAATTTTACCATAAGGATCGTGGTTTTACCGAGTATAAGATGGTAATCCATTACCTCCTTTACTGAGACGTATGGCAAAGTATTTATTTTTTTATTGCAACCAAACAAAGGGCTGAATTCCAAATTGTACTTTTCCATATAGTCATATTCAAATTCAGTAATGGGAATGAAGGTTTTATGACAATGAAGAATGGTTAATGCACGCATTATAAATTGTGGGTCTTTAATAATTATTTCAGTAAGACATCTATTTAATTCTATAGTATTAGATGCCATAATTTGATTTAGGTATTTCAATGGTTCTGAGAGATATCTTTTATTCAATAAATGGGTATGAAATTGAACACTCTATCCTTTCTCCTCTTTTTTTTTATTCTTAGATCTTATCTAGATCGTTTGCTCTGCTCAAATACGTCTTCTTTATACATTTATTGTTTAACTTGTACATTTTGTAAAACAGATTTGCGCGCATTATTACAACGATTATTATTAAAAGTACTTGCACCCAATATAGGTCAATATAGTTTGGTTCTACTTTGTTAATAACGTTAGCAGTGAAGTCCACTGATTAAACGTCTACAATTCCCATTTTGTGTAGATATAGTCCTAATATATAAGTATTATTATAATTACTATGATTTTCTATAGTGAATTTATTTATTTTATTGTTATTCATTCATTTAAAGAAATTTTAAATGGAGGAGGAGTTTTACCCTTTTTTCACTTCTTTTCCGTTTGTGGATGGGTTTGCTGGACTCCTGTCGTGCCCTGTACTCAGCTATTGTGAGGGGGCGAGGTCCATCGTTGGGACACAACTCTAGGGCCTAGTGTAGGCTTGGTGCGTCTCTTTGCTTGACAAGAACAGGTGTCTCCCACGATGGTGCAGAGGGCGAATTACCTTCCGCACTCATATGCCTCCTGCGTTGGTGTAGTCGGCAGTTTGCCTACCACACTTTATTTTCCTGCGTTGGAGTAAAGGGATTTGCCATTCCTTCCACACTTTTCCGGTTCTGCTACTGGTCTTTGTGTTGTTGTTTTTTTTTGGCCTTTTTGATTTAGGCGGTGCCGGTGCTGGTCATCCCACAGGCTGATGATTTTTATTTTTGTACTTTTTTTTGTGTTGTCCGGGCCTTTTGGACTCAGGCGGCGCCGGTGCTGGTCATCGCACAGGCTGATAATTTTTAAACAAATTTTCTTTCATTTACAGCTTTTACATATTTTTTAAAAAAAAATTTCACATCACTTTATGATATACTTTGTTTTATTGATTTTCGATTTATTTAAATACAATTTTTATGTTTATACCCGTTACTCGTAGAGTAAAAGGGTATATTGTATTCGTGCAAAAGTATGTAACAGGTAGAAGGAAGCGTTTCCGACCCTATAAAGTATATATAATCTTGTTCAGGATCACTAGCCGAGTCGATCTAGCCATGTCCGTCTGTCCGTCTGTCAGTCCGTATGAACGCTGAGATCTCGGAAACTATAAAAGCTAGAAGATTGGCATTTTGCATGTAGATTTTAGGAGTTCCTACGCAGCGCAAGTTTGTTTCAAAATGGTGCCACGCCCCCTCTGACGCCCACAAGCCACAAGCTGTGGCCAAAGTTTTGATGCAATTATGAAAATTTTTTTTGATATGTATTTGTTTCGTCAATACCTATCGATTGGCCAAATAAAAGTTTGCCACGCCCACTCTAACGCCCAAAAACCCATTAAACACTTAAGCCTGGCTAGCGCCTACATTTCCGCCTTTCATGGCGTATACAATAGCGCCATCTAACGGATGACTTTGGAACAGCTGGCCAAGGTGCTCAACAGAGTCAACGTTAATTCTCGATAAGGATTTCTATTAAAGGAAATTGCGATGGCTTTCATTTGACAATACCGAACTATATCCCAAGAACTATACAAATCAAATCAAGTTAGCCAAATTGGAGGTGTTCCCTGGGTACAGATTTTAACATAAAAATCGGGAGCTAATTCGAGCGGCGAAAAACATACAAGAGGGCATATTTATATTAAGTTGTTTAGCTGAGTAACGGGTATCTAATAGTCGAGGCACTCGACTATAGCGTTCTCTCTTGTTTTATTTGTTTTGTATTTAATTGCATTTGCTGTTTCTTTTTCATTTTTTCACTTTTATATTTTTTGTCATTTAGAAGATGAGTCCTGTCACGGTCGCTATGTAATATAGTAAACTCAAAACTCTGCATTTTATATTTATTTTTATTGAAACAATAATTAGTTATAACATGCGTTTGGTTCGGGGCACCTTTCGTCAATCCTCCCGCTTGACTTAAGAAATAATTGGCTTGGCTTAGAATTCACATAGCTGCGCGAGCAGCGCCGCGGCCAAAAGCTTAAATATCTAAATATTTAGGCATTTTACTATTTTCAAAACACATTCTAAAATATCAATTTGGACAAAAATCTCTTCAAACGTCGAAAAATGGCACTTCTAAGCTGAGTATCAAAAATTCCTTCGGTAAAGTTTTTCCTTAAGCTTTAACGATTCATTTCATGGTTTCACCGAAGATCTAGCTATCTTCTAAAAAAGGAAACTAAGCAAAAAGTCGATCTATTATTGAATTTAAGTGCTATTTACAGTTATTGCGAAGATCTATTTGGCCTGGTTTTTGATAGTGTAGTAAAAATATACCATTCAAATTATTTTTTACAGTGTTTTGCCATGCGCTGTTAGGAAACATAAGAGCGGGAGATCGCAGTAGATAGAGAGAGAGGAAAGAGTGTATCAAGTGCGGAAAAGCAGAAGTCAACGGGGAAACTTTGAATTTGATCAGAGTCGTAGTGAGAAAATTTGCCGCGAGTTGTGTTTTTATGTGATCATTTTCATAGAGTAGTCTTTGCCGAATTAATAGGAAAATTTCTTTGCATAACCGTGTATTTTGGTGTTTAACCTTATGTGAGCAATAATATTATTAATGAGGGTTAACTAAAGTTTCAGCCAAAACTACAAATACTAAAATGCAAAATTACATAGTTCTACTGCAAACCTATTACATAAGAAAAGTAGGATATTCGGGTAATCCACCGCAAGCGAGGCTGCGGGCACCTTGCTAGTATTATTATATTACTATACCCTTGCAGAGGGTATTATAATTTTGGTCAAAAGTGTGCAACGCAGTGAAGGAGACATCTCCAACCCTATAAAGTATATATATTCTTGATCAGGATCACCTCCTGATTTGATATAAGTATGGCCGTCTGTCCGTCTTTCTGTTTCTACGCGAACTAGTCTCTCAGTTTTAAATATATCGAATTGAAACTTTGCACACACCCATCTTTCTTTTGCACGCAGTATATATGTAAGTCGTAACGGACGGGATCGCCCGACTATATCCTATAGCTGTCATATAACTGAGCGATAGGAAATGCCATAACTTTGGTGTTTGTAAATATAGGAAGTTGGGATTTTCTATGGGTTTTTTATTTGGCTAATCAATTCAACTTACCAAATTTCATAAGGATCGGCCGACTATATCCTATAGCTCCTATATAACTATAGGAAATACCATAACTTTGGTGTTTTTAAAGTTAGGAAGTGGGAATTTTCTACGGGTTTTATATTTGGACAATCAATCCGACCTACCAAATTTTATAGGGATCGGCCGACTATATCCTATAGCTGCCATATAACTGAACAATTGAAAATGCCATAACTTTGGTGTATTTACAGTTAGGAAGTTGGGATTTTTATGAGTATTAAGAATGAATCATATGAATAATTTTGTTTATGGAGAATATTTTTTACAGAATATTCTGCAAGGGTATATCAACTCCGGCTCCGCCCGAAGTTAGCTTTCCTTTCTTGTTATATTATTATAGCATTATATTATTATATTATTATATTATTATATTATTATATTATTATATTATTATATTATTATATTATTATATTATTATATTATTATATTATTATATTATTATATTATTATATTATTATATTATTATATTATTATATTATTATATTATTATATTATTATATTATTATATTATTATATTATTATATTATTATATTATTATATTATTATATTATTATATTATTATATTATTATATTATTATATTATTATATTATTATATTTGTTGAGCTAACAAGCCTTTTTGTCAGCTATTTTTAAAACAAATCACAAGGCGAGATAAATTCAATATTTTAGTTTATTAACTTTATAATTGTATGCAAGGGCTACGGGCTTTGCGAACACCGCAGCTTGCTTATCAACAACAACAAATTTATGCGCTGGCGACGGACCGTGGGCGTTGAGAGGCGGGCTCAGACTGACAAGTCCAATTATAGAGAGATAAGAGGAGCCGCTTAGAAATGAGTGATTCTGACTCTCTATTTAGTTGGAGTGGTTTGCCGCTGCGCACAATATTATTATATTATTATATTATTATATTATTATATTATTATATTATTATATTATTATATTATTATATTATTATATTATTATATTATTATATTATTATATTATTATATTATTATATTATTATATTATTATATTATTATATTATTATATTATTATATTATTATATTATTATATTATTATATTATTATATTATTATATTATTATATTATTATATTATTATATTATTATATTATTATATTATTATATTATTATATTATTATATTATTATATTATTATATTATTATATTATTATATTATTATTTTATTATATTATTATATTATTATATTATTATATTATTATATTATTATATTATTATATTATTATATTATTATATTATTATATTATTATATAGTAGATCGTAAACGAGGTCCAAACCTTGGATTTAATAACACTTCGTTTTAGTTTTTCTTCTAGACCAACAGGTCTTCTCTTTATTAATCGTCAAATCTCAATGTCTTTGCATAAGCTTAAGTGGCGTTGCTGGGCATTTGGCAGCAGAGGGGAAATATGTTGACCGTGGTGTTCTCATACGAGTATATTCACCACGCTGGCAACCAATTAAATCAAAGCACAGCCCCTTAGGGCGACTTGTGCTGAATGGGCATTGGATATGCCAATATTCTTATAGACTACTTCTTGTCCAGTAGTTGTATGCGAATATATTTATATTCGCTGTTTTAGCAAACAGGGGTATGCAGTGTGCGCGACATATAAATCATATTCAAGCAAGTCGGCCTGTGTGTAACATACCAACACAGCGTCAGTTTTCTGCTGTGGTGATCATATTACAAATGCACTTGAAAATGTGCTGGCCGTTGGACTTTTGTGTATTTTTAATTTAACGTTATTAATGTACAATATGTACCCAATATTTGTGCATACTACGTCTCCCTCTTTTTGAAAAATAACATAATATAGTGGAGTTATTTTCTAAAGATTATATATATTTAAGATTTTTTTTTATATTTAGAATGTTGTATGATTAAAAATATAAAGAAATTGGAAAAGTGTTTTTTATTTATGAGTTAACACCTAAAATTATATGAAGACCCAGACATAAGTAAGAGTAAGCATTGGTTGCACAACAAATGCCCCCAATAAGTTCACACGAACTAAGCCACGTGCGCAGAGCTTGCACCTTTCGCTCAGCGATCGTGGGAATGCAAAATAGCCAATTTCCAAAGTTGATCGAACTTGGCCAAGACTATAACTTGAAAACTATAACTTGAATGCATTGGCCAATGACAAATAAAATTGGCCAACAGCGACAGCGAACAATAGCAGCAACCAATAATAACAAAGAACGTTAGCAGAATCAGCAACAGCGGCAGCGATGGAACGATGCGTAGTCATAATGAATAATTGTTTAGCTTAATTAAAGTTAGTTCTTAATCCAACTCAATAAAGAAAAGTTTGATTTTTTTTAAAATAAAATTGTAATCAATCTTTTAAATAGCGCCCGAACAGGGACCTGATTAAAAGCCGCGAAAGGATAACAAGTTCGGCCCCTCGTGAAGTTCGGTAAAGTAAAAAACTCTCGCGTTTCGTTTAAACCTCCGACTAATCCGCGAGAAGTCAAAAAGAAAAATCCGAGACCCAGAAGTGCGAAAGTGCCTTTTAAAAAAAGGTACTATATTGTCACTCCTGGAAAAACAGGACTTGAGTCTAGCGGACTAATCAGGCCAAACTTAACGCCGTGATCCCTTTAGTATCCGTTCGGACGGAACGTGAGTAAGGTAAGGAGGCCCCTTAGTAAACCGACACTCAGGAGAGATCGCTGCAGCGTGGGATAAACCGGAATCTGTCGATCCTGTGGTCACGAGAGCACGCCGAGATATGCTATTACTGTAAGAATAGTTTTAAGCAACCTATCAAAGGAAACAAAATTAAATTGAAAAATATTTAAAATACTATACAAAAAGAAATTGAGAAATTAAGCTTTAAGAAAAAATCCACAGACAAAAAGTCAAAATTTTACACAAGAATCAAAGACCCACACTATATTTCTTTAATTAATAACCTTCCGAATTCTGAGTAATCAAAATTTAAAACTAAGCTCAACCTTTTATTGCTCATATATCCCAAATGACTGAACAAGATTTAGCAGACAGACTCGCTAATCTTGCCGCACCTTCGTCAGTTAGTAACGCACAATCAACCACGCGAATCATGACTGAGAGAGACATCGAGGAAAAAATTAAAACTGTCCTAGAGGCAAATCTTAGCAGCCTAGTTAAAGAAATACTTAATCCCATTAAAGATTTGTCCAAGTATACAGACCAAACATTTAAAAGAGAATAAGCGCACAATCTTAGTGACTTAGACAAATTACCAGACATCGTGCGGACACTTAGAGATTTTTCGGGAAACAAAAGCGAATATTCTTCATGGAAAAAAAGTGTAGAAAGGGTGTTAAAAATCTACGAAATGAGAATCGGCTCACCAAAATATTATGGATTATGGAAATATTATGGAATCATCGGACAAGCAGACGCAGAACTAGAATCCTATAATACCCCCTTAGATTGAACAGCTATCTCAAAATGTCAAACAGCGCATTTTGCTGACAAACGTGACCTAAAGACTCTCGAATATCAGCTTTATGCTCTTAATCAAGGTAGCGATAGTATAGTCGATTATTATTATCAAGCAGTGTACCAACAGCTATCACTAATCCTAAACCAAACAACTACTGGCCATTAAAAAGCCAAATGACCCCAACAGCCATATAGGATGGTAGCCGTCAAACAAAACTTCCATCCACATCTCTATCATAACCTGAACCAAATGCAATGGGTACCAGTAACTGGTGCAACCCCAATTACCCAGCCTAACCAATTTAAACCTTATAAACAGCCCTATACAAATCAGGCCGGTGCAGTAGCATCCTACAGCACCCCAAAACCTCCCTCACGACCCCAACCGAAACCGGTACCTATGGAGGTCGATCAGTCAGTTCGCTCGCGTCATATAAATTACATGAACAGGCCGGCAAATAACGATTATGCAGGGAAAAGACCTCTCAGTGCTTCCAACGTTACAAACACTAACAAAATGCCATGGAAATTCCATATTCAGCCAGAGACAGAAAGCACCGCACAACAAAATTCAGAAGAAACTACACCAAGCCCAGAGCAAGAGTATTATCGGTTGGTAGAAGAAAATAATGTAAACGAGATTCAGGAAGAATATGTATGGCAAAACGATACTGAGCAGCAGGAATACATAGATATGTCCGAGCTTTTTTTTTTAGAATAAATCGTTCCTCATTGCCTTACTTTAAAGTAACCACGGGGAACGGAAAAATCCTAAAATTTTTAATAGACACGGGCTCAAATTAAATTTATATTCAAAATCAATTAGTACCAAAACCAAAACAAAATGAGAACAATTTTTCCGTTAGCTCAGTCGGAGGTACAACTAAAATAACACAACATGAAACACTTAAGCTCCCTAAAATTTCAGATTCACCCATGAAATTTTTTTTGCTAGAAACATTAAAAACCTTTCACGGTATACTGGGCAATGACACAATGAAAAGCCTAGGAGCCATTATAGATGTGATGAACGATACATTAATTCTCGGAAATAAACGCAAAATTAAAATTCACCAATTAGCAACACAAGCAGTAAATACCATTGGACCGCAAATCAGCCATATGACCGAGTCTCAAAAATCAATTATAAATCTCCTCGTACAAAGTCACAAAACTCTCTTTGCAGATCCTGTTACAAAGTTATTATACACAACTAAAGTAGTAGGTGAGATCAGAACTTCGTCCGATTCCCCAGTTTATGGAAAACATTACCCATACCCAATATCTTTAAAACAGGAAGTATAAAAACAAATAAACGAGATGCTAAAAGATGGCATTATAAGACCTTCAATATAGCCATATAATGCACCAGTATGGGTAGTTCCGAAAAAGTCTGGTCAGTCCGAAGAAAAAAAGTACAGAATAGTAATCGATTATAGGAAACTTAATGAAGCTACTATCTCAGATCTCCCTGAGATAGGCAAAATTATTGCACAACTTGGGGAGTATTTTTCGGTATTGGACCTCAAGAGCTGTTTTCACCAAATACCATTGAAAGACACGGACATAGAGAAAACAGCAATCGCTGTAAACGGCGGAAAATATGAATTTACGAGACTTCCGTTCGGTCTAAAAAATTCCCCATCCATTTTTCAAAGAGCTTTAGATGACATTCTGAGAGAGTAAATAAGGAAAATTTGCTATGTATACGTAGACGACTTCATAGTCTTTAGCAAAAATGAAGTAGATCACGGTCAAAATCAAAAAAAGGTATTTTCAACCCTACAAAACGCAAACATGAGAGTCCAAATAGATAAATGCCATTTCTTCAAAAACGAAGTAGATTTCTTGGGGTATACAATATCAGAAAATGGACTTAAAACAAATACAGAAAAAATAAAAGCGATTACAAAATTTCCGGTCCCGAAAACATTAAAAGATCTTCGTTCTTTCCTGGGCATGACATGTTATTATAGGCGGTTTATAAAAGATTATGCAAAAATAGCAAAGCGCTTAACCATTCTCCTAAGAGGCGAAGAAGGCCGTATATCTAAGACGAAGTCAAGCAAAACTGCTATTAACCTAAGCAAAGATGCGATTACAGCTTTCGAAAAACTTAAAAATACCCTCGTCTCCATGGATGTAACCCTTTCATATCCAGATTTCGGAAAAGAATTCCAGTTGACTACCGATGCTTCAAGCTACGCAATAGGCGCAGTATTGGAACAAAATCATAGGCCAATAACGTTCATTTCACGCACCCTGTCAAAAACCGAAGAAAACTATGCAACCAACGAAAGAGAGATGCTTGCCTGCTCTCCAGAGCTTAAGACATTACCTTTACGGGTATTCGAAGCTGGTAATATACACGGATCACCAACCCTTGAGTTTTTCAAATAGCGTAAATAATCATAACGCTAAACTAAAACGCTGGAGAGATCTCATTGGCGAGTATAACCACGAGATCAGGTATAAGCCCGGAGTAGCTAACGTAGTAGCGGATGCGCTATCCCGAGCCCCTGCTGAAATAAATTCAATCAGCTCCTCAGGATCAGTCCACAGCGACGAAAGCTCATCACACAACCTCATATTTTCTGTAGAAGCTCCAATCAATGTATTCAAAAATCAGATATACTTACTGAAAGCTGACACAGATTCCTACAGTTTTGAAATACCATTCCCAACATACCACAGACATATAGTTAAAAAAAGTCTTACACAGAAGAAAAACTTATAGCAATTCTAACTACCAGACTTGACCCTAAGCTCACAAACGGAATCATTACATCCGAAGAAGTAATGGGAAAAATTCAAAACATTTACCCCATCTATTTCAACTCATACAAAATAAGGTTTACTCAAAACGAAATAGACGATGTAACTTCAGAATCTCAACAGAACGAAATAATTACCCTCGAACATAAGAGAGCCTATAGAGAAGCAAAAGAAAATAAAATACAAATTTAAAAAATTATTTTTTTCCACAAGCAATAAAGAAAATCTAAGCAATAGTTCAAGCCTGTCAAACTTGTAAAGAATCAAAATATGATAGACACCCCCAAGAGGAGAAATCCAACCAACCCCTATTCCTAATTACCCAGGAGAAATAGTTCACATTGATATTTATATTACAGAAAAACATAGAATCTTAACAGGGATTGACAAATTTTCTAAATATGCTCAAATAAAAATTTTAGAGTCTGAAGATATCAAAAATCTGAAGATATTAAAAATCCGTTGAGGGAAATGTTGATTGCTTTCGGTATGCCGAAATGAATAATAATGGACAACGAACGCTCATTAGGTTCAGCAGCAATCAAGTTCATGTTAGAAGATGAACTCAAAATATCAGTACACACGACTGCTCCGTATGCATCGACAAGTAACGAACAAATAGAGAGATTTTATTCAACCCTAACAGAAATAATGCGGTGCCTCAAAAAAGACAACGAGAGCATAAAATTTGAGGACTTAATTTTTAAAGCAGTTCAAGAATATAATAAATCGATCCATTCTGTAACAAAAGAAAGCCCCATAAATATATTTTTTAGAAGCACAATCTCCAGTTCAGTAGAAGACATAGAACAAAATCGAGAAGAAATAAAACAGAAAATCCAGCAGAATATCACAATCGAGACAAAATACAACCAAAGCTTAAAAGTTACCCAGAGCTCGGAAGAAATCGTAAATCAGAAAGCAAATATTTTAAAGTATAAAATTCAATTAATAAAAGAAGAAATAACCAATATAATATACGCAATTACATGGGCCAAATCTAACACAATAAACTCTTTTGTATTCACAAGCAAAGAAACCACAGTATTGGAAGATATCTTTAAAAAAGAAAACGACTTATTTTTTAACATAGAGGAATTATTGGAATTTGCTAAAGTTAAGTTAGCCACAAATGGCAACGACCTCATCTATATTATTAGCCTCCCAACTATTAAAACAGATAATTGTAGAACTTTAAAAATTAAAGTAATAAAAAAAGCCCAAGTAATCAATGATATAAAATACGTAAATTTGTTAGAGTGTAAGAGACAATTATTTGCAATTAAAAAAACTTGCGAATTCCATAATGATAAGACAATTTGTAATTTAGAAAATTTGTTAGATTTAAGCAATAATATTTGTGTAAACGCTCTCCTGAACCTTCAAGAACCTGAATGTAAGATGATGAACAATCAACACATCCCAGATTTCGAGGAAATACTGCCAGGCACCATACTACTGAACGACTTCAATGGGCCAGTCTCGCTAGACGAAAAAACTACAAGGCTCCTTTAAAATAAAATACCGTAATTCAACAGTAACTATTGGCGAAACTACTTACAAATCAAAAGAAGTCAACTTAGTCGAACCCGAACCACCGTTATTCCAACTAATGGGAGAAAAGACGAAGTAAGAGGAAGTTCTCTCACTACAAATGGTCAAGGAACTCAATACAAACAACACAAAAGCGCTGCAAAAACTAAGAAACAAAACAACTTTAGAATCTTCCGTTAGCTACGGATCGGCCATCATTCTACTTCTACTAATAATAGGATCGATCACGGAACTCCTACGAAGACGTACATCAACGGAAAGTACATCAGCTTCCGTGCCAGAAACGCAAGAAAAGCCCCCACATTCTGGACCTATTCTCTACGTCGTTGCGACCGAGGACAGACGCGTTTAAGGAGGGAAGAGTTAACACCTAAAATTATATGAAGACCCAGACATAAGTAAGAGTAAGCATTGGTTGCACAACAAATGCCACCAATAAGTTCTCACGAACTAAGCCACGTGCGCTGAGCTTGCACCTTTCGGTCAGCGATCAAGGGAATGCAGAATAGCCAATTTCCAAAGTTGATCGAACTTGGCCAAGTGCATACAACAAAAACTATAACTTGAATGCATTGGCCAATGACAATTAAAATTGGCCAACAGCGACAACGAAGAATAGCAGCAACCAATAATAACAAAGAACGTTAGCAGAAGCAGCAACAGCGGCAGAGATGGCGGCAGCGATGGAACGACGCGTAGTCATAATGAATAATTGTTTAGCTTAATTAAAGTTAGTTCTTAATCCAACTCAATAAAGAAAAGTTTGATTTTTTTAAAATAAAATTATAATCAATCTTTTAACTTATGTATATATTTTTTTTTTCGAATCATAAAAATGGATATAAATATAGGTATATTTTATTTTCTTATTAGTAGTAAAACCTTTTTTTGTGTTTTGTTTAAATTTTATTTGTATTACCATTATTAAATTTTTTTGGGTATGGCCATACCGTGTGATACATATGTAATAAAATAGAAGAGATTTATATGGCGAAATTTTTATAAATGAGATTATATTAAATAAAGTTGAATTAATTATAATTAATGAAATTGTAAGGTTTTTATTTAAAATTAAAACAAAAATTATTAAATGAAATTAATTGAAATTAATTGTAAAACAAGAAAGGAAAGCTAACTTCGGGCGGAGCCGAAGTTGATATACCCTTGCAGAATATTCTGTAAATAATATTCTCCAAAATTATTCATAAAATGCTTTCTAAATACTTATAAAAATCCCAACTTCCTAACTTTAAAAACACCAAAGTTATGGCATTTTCAATCGTTCAGTTATATGGCAGCTATAGGATATAGTCGGCCGATCCCTATAAAATTTGGTAGGTCGGATTGATTGGCCAAATATAAAATTCAAAGAAAATCCCAACTTCCTAACTTTAAAAACACCAAAGTTATGGTATTTCCTATCGTTATATGGGAGCTATAGGATATAGTCGGCCGATCCTTATGAAATTTGGTAGGTCGTATTGATTGGCCAAATAAAAAAGCCATAGAAAATCCCAACTTCCTAACTTTACAAACACCAGAGTTATGGCATTTCCTATCGTTCAGTTATATGGCAGCTATAGGATATAGTCGGCCGATCCCGGCCGTTCCGACTTATATACTGCGTGCAAAGGAAAGAAGGGTGTGTGCAAAGTTTCAATTCGATATCTTTAAAACTGAGAGACTAGTTCGCGTAGAAACAGACAGACGGACAGACAGACGGACAGACGGACAGACGGACAGACGGACAGACGGACATGCTTATATCAACTCAGGAGGTGATCCTGATCAAGAATATATATACTTTATAGGGTCGGAGATGTCTCCTTCACTGCGTTGCACACTTTTGACCAAAATTATAATACCCTCTGCAAGGGTATAACAATTATTAAACATTTTGAATCTGTCTTTATGTACTACCTGCTGTTTATTCTAATTGTCTTTTATCTTCATATTGTCATTTTTATACCCTTGCAGAGGGTATTATAATTTTGGTCAGAAGTTTGTACCGCAGTGAAGGAGACGTTTCCGACCCCATAAAGTATATATATTCTTGATGAGGATCAATAGGGGAGTCGATATAGCCATGTCCGTCTGTCCGTCTGTTTCAATACCGTTTGCGAGCTCAGTTTAAAAGCTAGCGATCTGAAACTTTCACAATCGTCCTAAAACATGTGTACGCAGATCAAGTTTGAAAATCGCCCCGATCGGACGTCTATATCCTATAGCTCCCATAGGAACAATTGGATATATCTTGCAAGAATTTATGATATTTCGCGCAGTGTAAAAGCTATTGACATTAATCTTTCCAAATCGTATTTTTTTATGCATACCTTGATCAGGGTAAAAGCGCGTGGCGATCAGACGTCTATATCCTATAGCTCCCATAGGAACAATAGGGTAAAATCGGTTAAAATTTAATGATTTTTAGGATATTTCGCGCAGTGTAAAAGCTATTGACATTTATCTTTCCAAATCTTATTTTTTTATGCGTACCTTGATCAGGGTAAAAGCGCGTGACGATCGGACGTCTATATCCTATAGCTCCCATAGGAACAATAGGGTAAAATCGGTCCAAATTTGATGTTTTTCAGAATATTTCGCGATGTTTAAAAGCTATTGCTATACATTTTTTCAAATCGTATTTTTTTATGCATTCCTTCATCAAGGTAAAAGCGCGTGCTGATCGGACGTCTATATCCTATAGCTCCCATAGGAACAATACGGTGAAATCGGTCAAAATTTCATGTTTTTTAGAATATTTCACGCAGTGTATAAGCTATTGACATACATTTTTCCAATCTTATTTATTTACGCATACCTTGATCAGGGTAAAAGCGCTTGCCGATTGGACGTCTATATCGTATAGCTTCCGTAGGAAAAATTGTTAAAGGCTGCGAAAATATCCCTTTTTGCCCTATTTGTATATGACAATTTTGCAGTATAAAAGCTATTGGCATGAAACTATGCAATTATTTAATTTATTTATGTATACCTTGCTCAGGGTAAAAGTTGCTGCCAATTAGACAAGTACATACTACAGCCGCTATTTAAAAATGAAATTAATTACGTATAGCTAATCTTTTTATACCCTTGCAGAGGGTATTATAATTTTGGTCAGAAGTTTGTAACGCAGTGAAGGAGACGTTTCCGACCCTATAAAGTATATATATTCTTGATCAGGATCAATAGGGGAGTCGATATAGCCATGTCCGTCTGTCCGTCTGTCCGTCAGTTTACACTAAACAATTTTAGCAATTTCGGCTAAGTCTGCAAGGGTATTAAAACTTCGGCTTGCCGAAGTTAGCTTCCGTCCTCGTTATTAATTTCGATTACTACGTAGGGTCCTAAGTACCGTTTATCTAACTTATGACCTATTTCGTTTTTTAATAAAACTTTATCTCCTATTTTTATTTTAAAATCTTTAATGTTTTTGTCATACATTTCTTTTTGCCGTTTTTTATTTTGTTCAACCATTATTCTTGCTCTTTTATATGCATTTTCGAGTCTGAACTTTGATTCTTTGGCATAATCATCTATATTATATAAAGGTGTAATATTATCATTACTACTAATTGAAATGTTTAATTTGGGCGTATTACTAAAAACAAGCTCGTATGGACAGTAATTGTGTACCATTGAGGGTGTAGTGTTAAAACAATATGTAAAGTATAAAAGCCAAACATCCCAACCTGTTTTGTCTGACGATATGTATAATCTAACATATTCGTTAAAAGTTCTGTGGCTTCTTTCTATTGTACCTAAACTCTGATGGTGGTGTGCAGTACTGAATTCTTGTATTCTGTACCCATATCCGTAATGAATGTATTAATTGGACAGTACTTTAGAATAAAAGATTAGAATATCGCTTTTGCTACAGTGTTTGCACTTTTATCTGGTATTGGAATGGCAACGAGGTATTTTGTTAAGACACAAATTTGTGTAACTGCATATTCATTTCATCGTTCTAATATACATACATAGGTAATGTACCGATCGTATCCACTAACACTCTATCGATTGCCTTCAGAGGTGTTTCTGTAACAGTCAAGGGAGTTTTTGTATGTTTGTTGTTTTAGCCTGTTGGCATTTAATACATTTTTCACGTGGTTTGCAACGTCACGCGTCATATTTTTTCAATATTAAAGTCTTTTAATTTTCGCTAGCGTTTTTGTAATTCCTGTATATCCACCTTATATTGGATCATTATGTAGTCTAGACAGTATAGCTTCTTTTTCTTTTTTATCATTTATTGTGGTCACCGGCTTGAGTAGCGCTACTCTTAAATTCATTAAGATTTTATTGCCAATATTTTTGAATATATCTATTGAAATAATTTTAAGTTGGCTAATCTTATTTATACCGGCCGTTATTTCCAGCCTTTGGAAAAATTGATCTAAATCGAATATTCCATTGGTGTATAGATCATCAACACTTATTCTTGCATATATCTTTTTTCCTTTTTTGAGGGAACAATTTGATGCTGTTAAATGCAAGGTCACTACTTTTTTAACATCCTCATTTCGAATGACGTCAAATATGTTGGGCTTAGAAGCTGTCGGTTGCTTTTGCAAATCCGAATCTGATTTTCAAACTACGAAGTTTTTATTATTCTGTCTATTTTGTAATCTTGTAGTGACTTTTAAAATTTGCTTGTTTATGTCTTTGAGTTCTTCGATGCTTATTCTTGATAAGGCATCAGCCACGTAATTATTTTTTCCCTTATGGTATTCTGCTGTGAATTGAAATTCTTCTAGATCTAGTCTCATTCTTGTTAACTTGGAAGTTGGATTTTTCATTGAAAACAAATATTTTAACGGTTTATGGTCTGTTTTAATAGTGAAATGTTTGCCGTATACATATGGTCTGAAGTGATTTATAGCCCAGTGTATTGCTGTTAATTCTTGTTCGGTTATTGATTTATTACTTTCACCTTTTGTAAATGTTCTTGAGGCGTATGCTACCGGGAGATCAACTCCATCGTGTGATTGAGTTAAGACTGCTCCGCAAGCTTGCTTGCTAGCATTTGTTGTTATACAAAATTCTTTATTAAAATCTGGGTATTGTAGTAGGGTTGGTTGAATTAATGCATTTTTAAGGTATTCAAAAGCTTTTTGGCATTCAGGTGTCCAATTAAATGGTAAATTTTTCTTGCAAAGGTGAGTTAAATGTCTTGAGTAATGAAAGAAATTTGGTATAAAGCGTGAGTAATAGTTGCAGAAAGCGACGAATCTTCTTGATTCATCTGCATTAGAAGGATCAGGGTATTTAGTTATTGCATCATATTTTTTATCATCAGGGAAAATTCCTTTGTTTGTACATTTATGGCCTATGAATGTGAGTTCGTGCATAAAGAATGAACATTTTTCTGGATGAATCTTGAGATTGTGTTTTCGACATAGGTTAAATACGTTACTTATGTTATTAATCTTATGATTTTCGGAACAACCTATAACTATTACAACATATAGACTGGTCATTTCATACAAGCAATATGGACACTCAAAAATCTTTCCGGGAGGCCCCACAGCTGTTAGTGGCAGGCCCCAGACACTTCGTGTGCCTTCGGGTTTTTTTCGCTCTCATTCTTATTCTCATTTTGACGCTCGCGCGCTCATTGCGCGAGTTCGGTCGTTCAGTCGCAGAGACGCGCATTTTGAAGAAGGTTGCGCCTGCGCTTGAATTAGTCTATATATGTATGCGTGTTCATGCAGTCTCATACAGGGGTGCATGTGTGAGTTTATTTCAATTCGATGCGGCAAGAATATTTTGTCTTTTGCTAATTTTCAGACTTGGTACCCTAACAATATGGGCGTATTCACTATTTGGTTAATGATCAAAATAAGAATATTATATGTTATAGTATATTTTTTAATATACAAAACCGTCGTCGCATCCAGACGTGTATTTATTGTGCTCCGGGAAAAAATATTCAATAAAATCACAAAAGTGCAGTGACCGTTTTAATAAATCTACAATAACGCGAAAAGACGCTTTCTGCGATGAAATCGCGAATGTTTATATTGATTGGTCATTTAATTAATATAAAACTTAACACTTAAAACTCTAATTAACTTTACCACGAATACAATGAGTCTGAACGACGTTCGCACACAACGTCAACGTGAGCAAGACGAGAGAAGGCTCTCAGTACAAAAAAATAACGCGTACTTCTCTTTTAAAGCAACCGAAAATAATTCAAGCTCTAATCAAGCGCGGGCAATTACCCCCAATTTGACCGAGTTCTTAAACGTATCGAGCGAGAGAGCGCGTTCTTGCTCTTGCAAAGAGCGCTGAATGTGCTCCAATGCAGGTATGCAATAACCTAAGCTCATCAGCAGTAACTAGCACCGCAATTTCTTTAACAACGTCAACTGTAACTACAACAACAACTGCAACCGTATCGACTGCTCGTTTAATGACATCATCAGCTAGCAGCGCAAATATTAATACGTCTGCCACTGCGCTGCCCGAAAAACAGATCAAAACCAATGAATTTACTAAGCCGGCTGTGCAGACTGGTATGGATCGCTACATCCAAATCAAAAGGAAGCTGAGCCCTCTAAATTCTCAACGCAAAATAACCCGTAACAATGCTAGCCTAGCTGGAATAGAAACGCCCACGAACTCAAACCGATTTAAAATCTTGGACGACGCCTATGACGTTGAGGCGGCCGAATCCACTGAAGTCGAGAAAAGGAAGCCAAAACCTCCGCCAATTTATATTCGAGAAAAAAGTTCCAATGTTCTTGTCAACAAAATTATCGAGCTTATTGGAAAGGATAACTTCCACATAATACCTCTAGTAAAGGGCATCATCCAGGAAACAAAGTTTCAAATGAAGTCTGAAGATAATTACAGAGTATTATCGAAATATCTTTCCGAGAATAAAAAGAACTTTTACACGTATTAGCTAAAAAGTAGCAAGGGCCTGCAAGTCGTACTTAAGGGCATAGAGTCCGACGTAACGCCTGCAGAGATAACAAAGGCGCTTCAAGAGAAGGGATTTAACGCTAAGACAGTCTTCAACATCCTTAACAGGGATAGAAAGCCGCAGCCACTCTTTAAGGTTGAGCTCGAACCAGAAAATAAGCCCCTAAAGAAATACGAAGTGCATCCCATTTACAATCTTCAGTTCCTGCTGCACCGCAGAATTACAGTTGAGGAACCGCACAAACGCAATGGCCCGGTACAATGTGCGAACTGCCAAGAATATGGCCATACAAGGTCATACTGTAAACTGCGCCCGGTGTGTGTAGTTTGTGGAGATCTTCATGACTCCGCACACTGCCCAGCGAGCAAAGATGACTGCAACTCGAAAAAGTGCGGCAACTGCGGTGGCAATCACACTGCTAACTACAGAGGCTGCCCTGTTTACAAGGAGCTGAAAAGTCGCATCCACCAGAGAGGAACTGCCGCCCGCACCCAAAATAAACAGATGACAGCTTCCAGATCAAACCCTGAAGTCTTCTTCTCGACTGCAGCCAGATCCTCACTAGGACCCTTAAACTCTAATAAAAAATGAGACTTACGCAAGCGCTTTAAAATCAGGACTGGCTAACCCTGTCTCAAAAAGTTCATTTCTGCATTTAGCATACCAAGAACCGAACACGGCTCAGCAGCAACAATTCCCGGAGCAGTCAAACAGCAACTTCGAAGATATGATATACAGCCTGCAGCAAAGCCTTACGGAGTTTATGTCGTTTATGCGCACAACTATGCAAGATTTAATGCGAAACCAAAATCTACTGATTCAAATGCTGGTTTCACAACAATCCAAATAATGACTTCCCTAAGGATATCTACGTGGAACGCTAACGGCGTCTCACAGCATAAACTTGAGTTAGCTCAATTCCTACTCGACAACCATATCGATGTAATGCTGCTTTCAGAAACACACCTTACAAATAAATACAATTTTCAACTACGAGGTTACTCATTTTACGGAACAAATCATCCAGATGGTAAAGCACATGGTGGGACTGAATTCTTATCAGAAGCCGTATTAAGCACCACTATCATAACAAATTTGCTAAAAAATTACCTACAGGCCACATCTATAAATATACAAACAAATACTGGCAACCAACTTACACTAGCCGCCGTATACTGCCCCCTCGCTTCACCATAGCTGAAGATGAGTTTATGCAGTTTTTCAACTCACTAGGAGACCACTTCATAGCAGCAGGGGACTACAACGCCAAGCACACACACTGGGGATCACGTCTCGTGACTCCAAAAAGGAAAACAGCTCTATAATGCAGTTATAAAAGCCAAGAACAAGCTGGACTATGTTTCTCCTGGCAGGCCAACATACTGGCCGGCAGACCCAAGGAAACTACCCGATTTAATAGACTTTGCAATTACCAAAAACATTCCTAAAAATCTGATAAGCGCCGAATGCCTCTCGGATCTTTCATCGGAACACTCGCCTGTCCTGTTTATTCTTCTCCGACATCCAGGCGCATTGGAGCAATCGTTTAAATTGACATCTCAGAAAACCAATTGGGTTAAGTACAAGAAATACATTAGCTCACACATTGAGCTAAGTCCTCATCTCAACGATGAAGCCAACGTAGACAGATTTGTTAATACACTGGAGTCTGTACTCGTCTCTGCAGCTCGAGTTTCAACACCCCAAACTACAAGTACACAAAGCAACCAAAAGAAGACAAATCTACAAATAGAACAGCTCGTCCTCGAAAAGCGACGCTTACGTCGAAAGTGGCAACTCCACAGATCACCATCTGCTAGGCAAAGCTTCAAATATGCCTCACGTCAACTCACGCTGCAACTTATGAAACGAGTTAAGGAATTGGCAGTTGATCGAAATGTCAGTGCAAAGAGTTCCAACTATCGCTGCGGAACGACGTTCTGGAAGATCCCTAACTGCATTTGGAAGAGAGGGCCATTTTGACGAGCTTTGAAGCAGGAGTGGAGGCCCGTTAGCCCACAGCTGCCAAATCCACACCAATACGATAGACGAGTCTGACCAGCAATGAAAGTCGCATTCAAAATCGATGGTTTCCTTGACACTTACGATAAGCTCCGTCAATAAAAGCGCTGCCGACAACTCCAATCTTAGAATTGTCAAAGCCTTTAAAGGGGCCACTCTCGACTTGGAGCAGAACAAATGGACCTTTGCTGCTCCATTGGCCTCCGACCGCAAGAATAAACACGCTCCATAAGCCACTATGCTAGCATCGCTGAATCCATGCAACTGGATGGAAGCCTGAGGTTGCATTACGAATCGTGAAAATTTCAAGTTTTGGACGATCGATAACTGAGAGGTCAACTCCCCCCATGACGAAAGAATAGGCTCTGGCAATGTGTGATCCCAATCCACGTTAGCATTCCATAGGGATTGCAAAAAGATCTTGGCCTTTGTGACAATCGGTGTTATTAAACCGAGCGGATCATAGAATTTGGCTATTGTTGAAAGTGCAATACGCTTGGTGACTCGATGATTTAAAGATAATTGAGAAAAGTTGAACAGAAGTTGGTCAGAAGAAGGATCCCAGGCTAGTCCCAGCGCCTTTGTAACAGCTGATCCGTCGTGAAATTGAATTAGCTTCTCCTTATCGCAGTCAGACTCTCCTTCGAGGGCGCGTCCATCATTAGAACACCATTTGCGGATTGTAAAATGGCCTTGCGGCAATAGATCCTTACTTTACGACGAATTTCCCTAACCATCCTCAGAATGATCCGTAGTATCCTTGACAATGGCGGCTAAGACAGACTAATGATTTGGAGCGCCAATTAACAAGTCGATTCGTTGTGATTGGTTGAAATAAGGGTCAGCGAGCGAAATGTTTGGTGGAATCCTCCATCCTGATGTATTTATGTTGAAATTCGGCTGATAATCAGTGATACTGTGAGTCACAACAGCTGTGAATGATGCACGATAGCCTGCATCCCGTGATTGCGCAAAAATATCCACTGATTTATCAGAGTTCATAGAGGACTCACCGATCCCAAAAATGAGTGTAGGCGAATGCCTATATTTCAAATTTAACTGGCTAGCTAGGCGCATAGTTATGAATTTTAATTGAGAAACAGAATCTAAGATTGCTCGACAGGGCATAAATGAAACAACCCTATTTTTTACATAGACAATAGCAGTAGGCAGCAACACGCAATTTATTGGCACAGTATTTGAAGCATTTGGTGGAGGGTGCGATACCTGACGATCAAGATGTGAGCATGACACCAGTGCTGATGAAGTAGATGGTGATGGCTGAGAGCTCGAGAGTGGGTCTGATGATGGAGGTAGATATGCAATAGTGAGTGCTGCTGCAATATCTGCAATGAGTTGATTTACATTGCTGCAAACTATGCCCCTTGCGCAAACAGTTTAGCACCTTTGTGCATTTTCTTGGCTTCTCTAAATCGAAGATGCGGGCTCAAATTTAAAAATCGAGAGCACTTTAGCAAATAATGATCTCTGGCATCGCAAAATAGGCATATTGGATGATTTAAGTAAGTAGAAGACGCAATGAGTGCACTTGGGTTATATTTATGCACATTTTTTCCAAAGCTTGATCCAAATTTTCCATCATCCTGCACCTCCTCTCCAAAAACGACTCCATAGCAGTCCATGAAGATAACTCCGCGATTGGCAAATCCTCTTCCCATTTTACCCGAGTCCGTTGATCTAGCTTGTGAACGACGATATGAATAAGTAATCCATCCAAAATTTGCTGTGTAGTGGCCAACGTATGGATTGCCCGAAGATGTGCGTTCATAGAATCGCTGAGCTCAAAAAGACCTTTGGCAGATCCCTTCTCGACACCTTTTAAACCAAATATTGCCTGAACGTGTGCCTGAAAATGTAAATCTTTATTATCAAATCGATTTATGAGCAGATTCAAAGCCTTTTTATAATTGTCATTTGAAGGCTCGAGCGAGCGTATGGTCTCCAGAGCTACGCCGCCTAGACTAGACCGTAAATATTGCAGCTTTTCAATGTCGCTTAGATCGTCATCATTTCCAAAACCCGCGGTGAACGTTGCGAAGAAAGTCCGGCCACTCAGCATAAGATCCATTGTTAAATACAATTTAATCTTGTTTGTTTTCCGCAGAATTGATTTCACTTTGGCGCGAAAAAATTCTATTTCATTTGGCGCGTCATTTTGAGGCCGAACCGCGTTTTCTGGAGCAGCCATTTCTTAGTCGCACACAAAAAAAACTAAAAGAAAAATGTCCCAACCGGTTAAGAGGGGTGAATAACCTTTTAACTTTTGCCGCGAAAAATGCGCGGCACTAAGCATCGTCGAAAACGCAACGGAACTTTGTTGTTGTTGTTCCGCCTTATAACAGCGGACTTGAAATTATGTATACATATGTATGCACTATGCACTTTTAGAATAGTTAAATGTTATTCTCCTTTTGTTTATAATTTGCTGCCCAACACTTTTTTGATTTTTTCACAGCGCGAAATGTACGAAAAGATCAACCGTCTGCCGGCTTTTCACAGCGCGAAATGTAAAACTAAAACGGCCAGCTGTGTGCACTTGTATGTAAGTCCGTGTGCGAAACCAAAATATATTGTTTAAACGATATTAAACAATAATAAAACCGAGTTGCAGACGGCAAATAAAACAGCGATCACGTCGGGGTCACGAAAATGTTTGGAGGAAGACAACAAAAATGCCACCCTTAGGTTATGTAATAATAACGCTTTTAATTTTATAAGTTTATGTATGTGTCGTGTTTATTCTGCCAGTCGAATCTGCACTGCTGCAGCCAAAAGCCTGGCTTCATATTTTAATTCGGGTTTTACAATTTAGTCGCTGAATAGGTAGCGCGACAGCTTAGCGAGATAAGGCAAATATAAAGAGGAGAGCGCAAGAGCGCTACAGGTTCAGCCATACACCTATGCGCACTAGACTAGGCGCTGGCGGGCTGCTCCGAACAACAATATTAATATCCATTTTTATTACATTCAAATAACTTTAAACTGATTTTCTAAGATTTTTTCCAAGTGGCCCCAGTTGCTTCCAATTGGAAAAACGTCAATTTTCTTTTCAAAAATACTGGACGCTAAACCGCTTAACCAATCGAATCCGTGTTTTCGTCAAAAAATAGTTTAAGACATTATATTTGTTCAACAAATTTGACCGCTTAGATTTAAGGCATTTTACTATTTTTCAAACACATTCTAAAATATCAATTTAGGCGAAAATCTCTTCAAACGTCGAAAAATGGCACTTCTAAACTGAGTATCAAAAATTCCTTCGGTAAAGCTTTTCCTTAAGCTTTAACGATTCATTTGATGGTTTCACCAAAGCTCTAGCTATCTTCTAAACAAAGAAACTAAGCAAGTCAACTAAGTCGATCTATTATTGAATTTAAGTGCAATTATTTACAGTTATTGCTGCCAGAATACGCAAAAGACTTTTTTTTGCGAAAATCTATTTGGCCTGGTTTTTGATAGTGTAGTAATAATATACCATTCAAATGGTTTTTTTTCAGTGTTTTGCCATGCGCTGTTAGGAAACATAAGAGCGGGAGATCGCAGTAGATAGAGAGAGAGGAAAGAGTGTATCAAGTGCGGAAAAGCAGAAGTTAACGGGGAAACTTTGAATTAGTAAGAAGATTTGCCGCGAGTTGTGTTTTTATACCCTTGCGGAGGTTATTATAATTTTGGTCAAAAGTGTGCAACGCAGTGAAGGAGACATCTCCAACCCTAAAAAGTATATATATTCTTGATCAGGATCATCTCCTGAGTTGATATAAGCATGTCCGTCTGTCCGCCTGTCTGTCCGTCCTACCAAATTTCATCAGGATCGGCCGACTATATCCTATAGCCGCCATATAACTGATTGATCGGAAATGCCATAACTTTGGTGTTTGTTAAGTTAGGAAGTTGGGCTTTTTATGACTGTTAAGAATGCATCATATGCATATTTTTGAAAAATATAATTTACAGAATATTCTGCAAGGGTATTTCAACTTCGGCTCCGCCCGAACTTAGCTTTCCTTGCTTGTTATGTGATAATTTTCCTATTAATTAGGCAAAGAATAGGCTTTGCCGAATTAATAGGAAAATTTCTTTGCATAACCATGTATTTTGTTGTTTAACCGTATGTGAGCAATAATATTATTAATGAGGGTTAACTAAAGTTTCAGCTAAAACTACAAATATGTTTAAAGTAACATCTAAAATGCAAAATTACATAGTTCTACTGCAAACCTATTACATAAGAAAAGTAGGATATTCGGGTTATCCACCGCAAGCGAAGCTGCGGGCACCCTGCTAGTATTATTATATTATTATATTATTATATTATTATATTATTATATTATTATATTATTATATTATTATATTATTATATTATTATATTATTATATTATTATATTATTATATTATTATATTATTATATTATTATATTATTATATTATTATATTATTATATTATTATATTATTATATTATTATATTATTATATTATTATATTATTATATTATTATATTATTATATTATTATATTATTATATTATTATATTATTATATTATTATATTATTATATTATTATATTATTATATTATTATATTATTATATTATTATATTATTATATTATTATATTATTATATTATTATATTATTATATTATTATATTATTATATTATTATATTATTATATTATTATATTATTATATTATTATATTATTATATTATTATATTATTATATTTTTATATTATTATATTATTATATTATTATATTATTATATATTATTAATAGAAGATATTTATAAAGGGAAATTTTTATACCCGTTACTCGTAGAGTAAAAGGGTATATTGTATTCGTGCAAAAGTATGTAACAGGTAGACGGAAGCGTTTCCGACCCTATAAAGTATATATATTCTTGTTCAGGATCACTAGCCGAGTCGATCTAGCCATGTCCGTCTGTCCGTCTGTCTGTCCGTATGAACGCTGAGATCTCGGAAACTATAAAAGCTAGAAGATTGGCATTTTGCATGTAGATTTTAGGAGTTCCTACGCAGCGCAAGTTTGTTTCAAAATGGTGCCACGCTCCCTCTGACGCCCACAAGCCACAAGCTGTGGCCAAAGTTTTGATGCAATTATGAAAATTTTTTTTGATATGTATTTGTTTCGTCAATACCTATCGATTGGCCAAATAAAAGTTTGCCACGCCCACTCTAACGCCCAAAAACCCATTAAACGCTTAAGCCTGGCTAGTGCCTACATTTCCGCCTTTAATGGCACAATAGCACCATTTAACGGATGACTTTGGAACAGCTGGCCAAGGTGCTCAACAGAGTCGACGCTAATTCTCGATAAGGATTTCTATTAAAGTAAAATGCGATGGCTTTCATTTGTCAATACCGAACTATATCCCAAGAACTATGCAAATCAAATTAAGTTAGCCAAATTGGAGGTATTCCCTGGGTACCATTTTAACATAAAAATCGGGAGCTAATTCGAGCGGCGAAAAGCATACAAGAGGGCATATTTATTTTAAGTTGTTTAGCTGAGTAACGGGTATCTAATAGTCGAGGCACTCGACTATAGCGTTCTCTCTTGTTATAAATGAGATTATAATAAATAAAGTTGAATTACTTATAATTAATGAAATTGTAAGGTTTTTATTTAAAATTAAAAAAAATTATTAATGAAGATAATTGAAATTAATTGTTCTACGTATTAAACATTTTGAATCTGTCTTTATGTACTACCTGCTGTTTGTTCTTATTGTCTTTTATCTTCATATTGTCATTTTTATTAATTTCGATTACTATGTAGGGTCCTAGGTACTGGTTATCTAACTTATGACCTATTTCGTTTTTTAATAATCGGTTGCTTTTGCAAATCCGAATCTGATTTTGAAACTGCGCAGTTTTTATTATTCTGTCTATTTTGTAATTTTGTAGTGACTTTTAAAATTTGCTTGTTTATGTCTTTGAGTTCTTCGATGCTTATTCTTGATAAGGCATCAGCCACGTAATTATTTTTTCCCTTAAGGTATTCTGCTATGAATTGAAATTCTTCTAGATCTAGTCTCATTCTTGTTAACTTGGAAGTTGGATTTTTCATTGAGAACAAATATTTTAACGGTTTATGGTCTGTTTTAATGGTGAAATGTTTGCCGTATACATATGGTCTGAAGTGATTTATAGCCCAGTGTATTGCTGTTAATTCTTGTTCGGTTATTGATTTATTACTTTCACCTTTTGTAAATGTTCTTGAGGCGTATGCTACCGGGAGATCAACTCCATCGTGTGATTGAGTTAAGACTGCTCCGCAAGCTTGCTTGCTAGCATCTGTTGTTATACAAAATTCTTTATTGAAATCTGGGTATTGTAGTAGGGTTGGTTGAATTAATGAATTTTTAAGGTATTCAAAAGCTTTTTGGCATTCAGGTATCCAATTAAATGGTAGATTTTTCTTGCAAAGGTGAGATAAATGTATTGAGTAATGAAAGAAATTTGGTATAAAGCGTGAGTAATAGTTGCAGAAAGCGACGAATCTTCTTGATTCATCTGCATCAGAAGGATCAGGGTATTTAGTTATTGCATCATATTTTTTATCATCAGGGAAAATTCCTTTGTTTGTACATTTATGGCCTAAGAATGTGAGTTCGTGCATAAAGAATGAACATTTTTCTGGATGAATCTTGAGATTGTGTTTTCGACTTAAGTTACTTAAGTTTTTAATCTTATGATTTTCGGAACAACCTATAACTATTAGATCGTCCATGTAAAGGAAAGCTTGGGATGATTCTAGTCCCGAAAAGGCTAATGTCATCATTCTTTGAAATGAATTAGGGGCGATTTTTACACCGAATAATCGTTTAAAGCGGTATGTGCCAGTGCTCGTTGAAAATGACGTTATGTCTCTGGATTCTTTTTCTAAAGTTATTTGGTGGAAGCCAGACATTAAATCCAAACAAGAAAAGAATTTTGCTCTGTCAAGTTGATCGAGTATATCGTCGATTCTTGGTAATGGGAATTTATCTGCTAATAATTGTTTATTTATTTGTCGGTAGTCAATAACTAATCTCCACCGTTTTTCTTCTGTTCCGGGAAGTGATTTCTTTGGCACAAGAAGTAATGGGCTATTGAACTCTGATACGGAGGGTTCTACAATGCCATCTTTAATTAGTTTTTCGACTTGTTTATCTATTTCTTTTTTTTGGCTTCGGGGTTTTCTATAGTTCTTAATATAAACTGGAATGTCATCCTTCACTCTTAATTTTTGTTCATAAAAATTATTAGAGGATATTGGTTTCGTTTCTAATCCGAATATATCAGTAAATTCGGTGCATAGTTTAGTGAGTGTACTTTCAAAAATTTTAGGAAAATTTTTTGTTAATTTGGATAGAACCTCATTTTATCTGGTTTTGCAATCTGTTCTTTGTGGTTTTTGATAGTTATCAAATGATTCGTAGTCAATGCTAGAAATGTTTATAATTTTATTGGTATCAGTTATGTTTAAAATGCGGACAAAAGTATTATTAGAATTGTCTAGATTGCTTGCTATAATTACGCCATCAGATATATACTGATTTTTAATTAGTATCTGTTTGTGAGACGTGTTTACATAAATTTGCCTTACAACTTCGGACCAAGCAGGAATTATTAAATTATTGTCTATTGAATGTATAATCGGAATGTTGATCTCTTATATTATTATAATTTGTATTTTGTTTTCCCTAATAATTTTGTTTTTGGCCTTGGCCATAATTTCCTTTATTATTATTATTATGTTGGTAATATTGGCCTCTGCCGCGATAATTTCCGTGGTAGAAGTTATTTCTCGAGTGAAATTACCTCGATAGTTTCTTCTGCCATTGCCTCTGTAATAACTACCTCGGTCATTTGTATACATTACACTGTTTTTTGTTATTTGTTTGTTGATTACTGCAGTGTATGTATTTTGTTATAGCGTCATTCTTAATATTAAATGAGCTAGCTTCCAAAATTGTTTTTGTTTTTTTTTGTGCTGAATTTGTCAGAATGTTCAGCATTTAATCCTTCATCGATATATGATGCTTCTAGCAGTTTACGCAAGCTATCAAGTTCCTTTTTGGTAAATATTTGCCATTTTTAATTTTAAATTACCTCTGAGTTTTCGCCAACAATTGTGCTTTGTAGTTTATTAATAATAGCATCAATTGTGCGTACCTTATAGCCTTATAGAGAGTTGAACCAATTATTTTGGCCCTTTTGTCATATTGACCAATTTATTGCCGTGATGAATCGTTGGAGAGTAATTTTCTTCCCATCGAATTCTGTCACTGCATTCGAAATATCTTTAATGTACGCCATTTGGGCCGCCATTTCGTCAGGCATTGTGGCATGATTTTTTTTAATATGCCGTTGTCTGAATCAGAATCGTTATTTTCTTGACCTGATAATTCAGATTGAATTAAAACAGCGGGAATGGTAAGATCGTTTAAATCTTCTACCTTTAATACCTCAGGGGTATTAAGGATAGTTGGAACTGTTATTTCCAAACTATACTTTTCTTTTATTAAGATCAAATTTGATCGTAGTTTGATCAAAAATTTTTATACTTGTGTCCAGTGAGCTTTTTCTAATTTTCTCTTGTGCTCATATGTTAGTGAACGTGCATTGTTAAAGCAAGTTACTAATATTTCGGCATGTTTGTTTACCGTACTTTTCTGAATTGGCCTATTTTGTGCCAAAGATTTGTATGATTCATCAAATATAATTTTTTGTTCATTTAATCTTCTTTTTAATTCTTCCCATTCCATTATTTATTTTTATTACTTTTTAAAGGCTATTATTGAAATATTTTTGCCTAGTATTAGGTGATCGCATAGAATTGATTTCACCTGAATACCGGGAATAGTTGACAATACTATTGCCTTTTGTGTTTGAGTGCAATGTATTAGGGGAGAGACGTCCAGATTGAAGGTTTCTAAATAAAACAGTTCTAAGTCATAAATGCATATTGGAGTCGTTGAGACTGAATTCTTTCAGTAAAATAGACATCCCTATCATAAACTTGTCTAATAACTTCTAAAGTACTCATGATTCTTTTTTTTTTTCGTGTCTTTTATTTTATTTCATATGTATATTTTATTTATTTTCTTTTTCAATTTTGGTTACTTTTAATAATAATCATAATTATCTAGAGCAGTTTTTTTTTAATTTTGTCCAAGTCGTTGGCTTGACTTTGGAAACTTTTTCGCAAAAATTTGTTGTGCAACTTGTATACTTTCATAAAAAGATTTGCTGACAATATAGCGAAGATTATTATTAATAGTATAGTTAAAGTTTCCATATCAATTTTTTCTGATTCTATTTTATTTATTACATTTGCCGTGGAATCGACAGTTTTTGTATCAATTAAACCCATTTTGGGTATTCTTTCCAATTATTTTATTTGAAATCTTATTCCATTTATATATGGCTTTCTGTCATCAATAGAAAGTATCTTACTTATACTATTATTAAAATTCATTAACTCATAAAAAGTCTAATCAAATTTTCTTTAGTGTGTTTTTTTTTTTTAGATTTAATTTTACAATTTTCCTGCCTATGATTTTCCTATAGCTTTGCGGGCTACACTTATAATCGGGCAGAGAATATTCCGCTCAATTTTACAATTTTCGTCTTATTCTTATAAAAGTTTTTATCTTTTATTTATTTATTTTTGTTTTTTGTTTTAATCATGTTTCCGGATGTTTTCGTCCTTGTCTGCATCAGCTGGTGGTAGTCGGTTGGCTCGCTGATGCTCCTTCGCTGGCATAAGGGTCGGCCTACCCCTCACACTTGTTGTCTCAGCTGCAAATGTCCGGGGCCTATGGGCTCAGGCGGTACCGGTGCCGGTCATCGCACAGGTTTTAATACACGTTCATTTGCAGTGCGGGCTCTCCAGTGGTCCCGGGCAGTCCTTGGGACACTCCTTGATCCTTTGTGGTATTTTCTTTGGGGAAGGAGGAGTTATTTTTTTTCTTTGCACAGGTTTATAATTGCTGAGTGAGCTGGAGTTATTGGCTTTGATTTTTTAAGACTTGAACTTAGAAAATGAAGTTCTTCTTGTAACTTTTGGGCTGTTGCCCAGGGGGGTGGCGGTTGGTTTTTAAATAATAGCCACTTTATGTGAGCTATTCTTTTTGTTATCTTGTTCTTTACGCCCCCTCGTTTGGCCATAACTCCTCTACGCTACTCACTCAGATAATTTTTTCATGGTCCACGGATCCTTTGCTGACATGATCCTTCGCTGTCACGGTCGCCATGTAGATCGTAAACGAGGTCCAAACCTTCCTTTGGATTTAATAACACTTCGTTTTAGTTTTTCTTCTAGACCAACAGGTCGTCAATTCTCAATGTCTTTGCTTAAGCTTAAGTGTCGTTGCTGGGCATTTGGCAGCAGAGGGGAAATATGTTGACCGTGGTGTTCTCATATATTCAACACGCTGGCAACCAATTAAATCAAAGCACAGTCCCTTAAGGCGGCTTGTGCTGAATGGGCATTTGAGATGGAAATATTCCTATAGACTACTTCTTGTCCATTAGATGTATGCGCATATTATTATATTAGATGTTTAACGCTGCATACCAGCGTGCGCGACATATAAATCATATTCAAGTAGGTCGGCCTGTGTGTAACATACCAACACAGCGTCAGTTGTCTGCTGGGGTGATCATATATAAATAAATGTGAAATTGTTTTTTTTTTTTTTTTTTTTTATGTTTAGAATACTCCAATATTATTATATTATATATATTATTATATTATTATATTATTATATTATTATATTATTATATTATTATATTATTATATTATTATATTATTATATTATTATATTATTATATTATTATATTATTATATTATTATATTATTATATTATTATATTATTATATTATTATATTATTATATTATTATATTATTATATTATTATATTATTATATTATTATATTATTATATTATTATATTATTATATTATTATATTATTATATTATTATATTATTATATTATTATATTATTATATTTGTTGGGGCGGGTCCGTGCCAAGAACACTTCCAAAGTTTCTCCCAAAGAAAGATATAAAAAACAGCGGGGTTGTGACGAGCTTCGTTTTCACTTGTGATCCGTTTCACCTTTTATTTCGTAATGCCTTGTAATAAACGTAAGCTTAGTCTAGAGGCCACCGATTCGGTTGCCAGTGATGCCGAACCAGCTATCTTCGAAACCAGCTAACTTCTTGTTCGACATGAACATTCTCCCCCCCCTCGCAATGGGGAGAGTGGCAGGTCACGAAAGGGAGCAAGTGCCTGAAAGGAGCCACCCCAAGGCTGAGTTCTGCGCCATGGGCAGTCCGTTCTGACTCGGGAGGATACCCGGCAGAATTAATTCCGCATACACGTCAGCTCCCAAGACGGCCGACACCAAGGAAGGGTGGAACCATCTGTCATCAGACAGAGTGATGGTTGGAAAGGCATCCCGGACCTTCGGATCCAGGGGCTTGGCCGGAGTTCGGGTCTGCATCTGGTCATCAACCAGCATTATCAGCTGTCGGGTCATCTTTGACGACTTTGAGCGGATTTCGGTGGTGCACACCCGCTCATCGCCCACGCGGGTGACGGAAAGGTTGAGGGCCTTTGTCAAAGAAACGTGAATGCGACTCACGGGGCAGCAAGGATCCACCAAAGCTCGGACGTCAAACCGTTTCTCCTCAGACCCCACCAAAATGGATGCCGTTGGCAAGATGCTCACACTCGTGCGCTGCAGGATAGCGGCGCACGATGGGCCCGTAACAGGGCTTCGGGTCGGGGAGGTCTCCTTTGGTGACGATGAGCGCAACGGCGTCGACGACGCTCTTGTCTGCTGCCGTCGGTCTTGGGGTCGTGACGAGCGTGGCGATGTGGACTCTTGGAAGTGCAAGAGGGTGTGGTGATTTCCACTGCAGACGTGGCACTTGGCATTGCTGCGACAGGATTGACCTGAATGCTCGTGAGCAAGGCAGTTCGCACAGTACTGGTTAATGAGGACTGCGCGGAGCCGCTTCACCGCCGGGAGCCGAAGGAAACGTTGGCATTTCCTCAGCGCGTGCACCCCTCGGCAAACTCGGCACCTGTACCCGTTGGTTGCGCGTGGCCGAGCGTGCTGGATTGTGGTTGGCGCCATCGTGAACAATCTGTGGAAGCGAGTAAACAAAGGTTAGGGGTTATGGATGATGTGAATGATCGTGACATGTATGAGGACTGACGACACAGGATGACATGAGGTTAGGACTAGTAGGATTGGATGTTAGTCGCTAACTCAAGAAAAAAAGGAAAAGGCAGAATCACTCGGAGCTGGAGGCCTCCATCGGAAGGCGGATCATCTTTGCGATTGGTCGTCGGATAATGCCACGTGCGGTAAGAACATCTGCCACTCGGGTCTTGCCATCCGCGCCTGGGCACACCAGTTGGATCCGCCCAAGCCGCCATTCATTTGGTGGTAAATTCTCCTCTTTTAGCACCACCATGTCCCCCGTTTGAATGTCTCGCGTCGGAAATTGCCATTTGGTCCTTTTATGGAGCTCCTTTAGGTACTCTTCTTTCCAACGTAAGCAAAATTGCTGATGCAGGGCCTTTAGCCGCTGCCATCGGTTTAAAATGGAAATCGGGTTTTCTTTAATCTCGGGCTCAGTCACGGAAAGGAGTGGCCCGCCGACTAGGAAGTGTCCGGGGCTAAGAGCTACGAGGTCTGCGGGGTCTTCGGACATTGGAGAAATAGGCCTCGAGTTTAAACAGGCCTCAATTTTGGATAGGAGGGTAGCTAACTCTTCAAAGGTGTACTTCCCGCCAGCTGTTTGCTTGTAGAAGTGTGTCTTAAAGCTTTTGACACCGGCCTCCCATAGCCCTCCCATATGAGGCGCGCCAGGAGGGTTGAAGTGCCAGGTCACATTTTGAAGACTGTACTTGGACAGGATCAAAGACCTCGTAGCTTCAATGAAATCCTTGGATAGGGACGTGGAGGCTCCGACAAATGTTTTCCCGTTGTCAGAGTATATGTGGTGCGGACAGCCACGTCGTGCGGAGAAACGCGAGAAGGCTGCCAGAAACTTCTCAGTGGTCAAGTCTGATGTAGCTTCTAGATGGATGGCTCGGGTACTAAAACACACAAAAACGCAGACATACCCCTTAGTTATCTTACACCCCCGACCGAGATAGTTTTTTATGTCAAATGGTCCCGCAAAGTCAACGCCCGTGTGGGTAAAGGCCCTGGAAAAGGTAGATCTTGCGCAGGGCAAGTCTCCCATCAGCTGAGTTTGCAGCTTTTGTCTGTGGATGGTGCACACTCGACAGGAATGAATGGTGTCTCTTGCAAGATTTCTCAGCTTAGGTATCCAATACTTGGAGCGAATCAGTCGGATCATCAATTGATTACCCCCGTGCAAGGATATGCGATGGGTAAAGAGGGCCAAAAGTTTGGCAAAAGTGCACCTTGCCGGAATGATGATTGGATGTTTCTCATCATAGCTTAGCATCTCAGATGCTCGTAGACGGCCGCTGGCTCTTAAGACACCGTGGCTGTCGATAAAGGGGTTTAGATTGGAGATCGTGCTGGAGACTGGAATATGTTGCTTTTTGCCTAAGGCCTTGCATTCTATTGGATACTCATTGAGTTGGGTGAGCACAATCAGCCTCTCTTGGACATCAGACAACTCTGCGGCAGTGAGTTCTGCCTTTATGTTAACGTTTTGCTTGCGACACATTCTTGCAAACCGGAATACGTAAGCGAGAACGCGTAAAGCCCTCTCGAATGCTGAAAAACGCTCCAGAATGTCATTTTTCGGGGGCGCTGTGGCGACGTTACACCTTATTGGGCGCTGTTCGAGCTCGGTTTCGAGCGGGACCGACGAATTGAGTGGCCACTGCTCCTGGTTGTGACGCAGCCACTCAGGCCCATGCCACCAGAGGTTGCTGTCCTTGAGCTCATGGACTGAGACGCCCCTGCTTGCCAGATCAGCCGGGTTATCTTCCGATTTCACATGAAACCACTGTTCTCTGTTGGTGAGCTGATCAACTTTCGCGACTCTGTTGGCAACGAATGTAGTCCAAGTGCATGCTGGCTTGCTTAGCCATGCCAGCACTATCGTGGAGTCTGTCCAATAATACGTATCATACTGAGTAGGAGGCATTTCGGAGAGAACTGCTGCGGCGAGTTCGGAGAGAAGCACCGCACCGCACAGCTCTAATCGCGGTATGGAAAGGGACTTTACTGGAGCAACTCGGGTTTTGGACAAAAGCAGGTGGGTGAAGCAGCCATCAGTCGTTTCGACGCGAACAAAGATGGCAGCACCATAGGCGCTCTGCGACGCATCGCAAAACCCGTGGTACTGCAGTTTTGCTGCTGGATGAAATCTTACCCATCTTGGGATGCGAACTTCTTTCAAAGTCTGATACCCTTCAAGAAAATTACGCCACCTTGTGACAAGATCAGTCGGAAGAGGCTGGTCCCAGCTTAACTCCCGCAACCAAATTTCTTGCATGAGCATTTTTGCCCGAACAATAAATGGCGATAACCATCCTGCTGGGTCAAATAGTTTGGCTATCTGGGATAAAACCTCTCGTTTGGTGTAGGTTGTTTGGAGAGAAATATCCATCGGCAGGAAGAGGAAACTGTCCGATGTCGCATGCCAACGGATTCCCAGAGTTTTTGCCATACTGGCGTCTTCCAATTCCAGAAAGTCGGCCCTAATCAAGTGTTCCTTTGGAATGCCCTGTAAAAGTTTCTTCTCGTTTGAGGTCCACTTGCGCAGTGGAAAGCCCGCACTCTCTAGGGCACCGCGGAGCTCTTTGATGGCTGAAATAGCGGACTGCTGCGTGTGGGTGCCGGCTAAAACATCATCGACATACATAAAACTAGAAATTATGTCACTTGCCAAAGGATATTGGTCACGTACATCATGAGCCAGTTGTTTAAGCACGCGTATGGCCAAAAAAGGGGCACAGTTAACGCCGAAAGTGACAGTGTTGAGCTCATAATCACAGAGTTTCCCCTCTTTATCGCGGAACAGGATTCTTTGGAAACGTGTATGATCGGAATGGACGAGAATCTGCCGATACATCTTAGTGATGTCAGCATTGAAGACGTATTTAAAGAAACGCCATTTGAGGATCTGGGTGGTTAAATCAGATTGCAGTACCGGACCTGTATGAAGGATATCATTTAGGCTGTACCCGTTTGACGATTTATTGGAGGCGTTAAACACCACGCGAACCTTTGTGGTCGTACTGTCTGGCTTGAAAACCGCATGGTGCGGCAAGTAAAAATTGCTGGAGTCGTCATTTGGAGAGACTAGGTGCATATGACCTAAATCTAAATATTCCTGAATAACTGAGTTATACTGCTTTCTCAAAAGAGCGTTTTTACTCAGCCGTACTTCATTTCTAAGAAATTGCGCCAGTGCGATGGACCGTGAATGCCCCAGGTTTATTTTGTTAGGTTCTTTAAAGGGCAGCGAAACAACATACCTTCCTTCTTTATCCCTTGTGGTGGTTTGCTGGAAATTATTTTCACACACCGAGCTGGATTCCTTACCCGGCTTCACTGGAACATCCTCCACCTCCCAGAACTTGGTGAGGATACCGTCTAGTTGAGATTCGGTGACAGACAACCGTGCTGAGAAGGAAGATATTCTGTTAGTGGGATTCTCCGCGATTGGGCCGCAAAGAATCCACCCGAATATGGTCTCTTGGCCAAGGAGTGTTCCGCAAACATTTGAGTGGAAGCCGCCTAAAATGATCGACGGAAGGATATCGGCGCCTATGAGCACGTCAATTTGCGAACTCTGGTAGAAACTCGGATCTGCTAATTGGATGGGAGGGAGGTCCCTCAACGACCCTTCGGGTATCGTATAGGATGGAAGATTTCCGGCTAAATGTGGTAGCACATATGCAGACGCTTCGATTTGGATTTGTGGCTTACTGGGGGAGCCTATATGGAATTGGCAGCGCTTACGTGGTTGAGCAGCAACAGTTTGGTTTACTCCCGAAACTTGAGCTTGTATGGATTCGTAGGGGAACTTAATTAGGTTAAATAACCGTTCTGAAATGAAGGTCGCCTCGGATCCGGAGTCAATTAAGGCACGTGCTGAGTACCTAATGCCCAAGTGGCAGATTTCTATGAGCGCGGTACTCAGGAGGACCCCTTGCGTGTTCACGGCGAGGTACGTTTGGACGTTCGACGGAGTGGACTGTATTTCTGGCTGGAGGTCAGGTTCGGATGCTGACTGGAGTTGTGGAGGGCCGCCGCGATGGAGGAGAGTATTGTGGCGACCTTTGCACGTGTAGCAATTGTGCGTACTCGTGCAGTCTCTCAACATGTGGGTTCTTGCAAAACAGTTCAGACAGAGTTTATGTTGTTTAATACACTGTTCCCTGACGGCAACAGACATATTCAAAAACTGGGGACACAGACGGATCGGATGGTTCTCCCTTGGACAAAGTTTACACGACTGTGGATTTACGGTGACCCTATTTTCAAAATTATGGATAATCCGCGGCCCACCTTCAGGACGTGGGCCTCTGGATTGAGTGGTCAAAGTAGGTTTAAATTCTTCAATTGCCTCCAGGGTTCGATGACGACCTTGTAAGAAGGTTTTGAATTCTTCCCACCCTGGAATCTCGGATGGGTTGAGGAGGGACTGTTCCCACAAGGCCAACGTCAGCTTCGGCAGCTTTGAGGAGCACAGGAAGACGAGAAGACAGTCCCAGTTTGATATGTCTACCTTTGCTATTTTCAGGGCTGTCAAACAACCTTGGACAGTGCTCTCCAGGTGCTTAAGGGAATTGCCACACTCTTGGGAAACAGTGGGGAGACTAAACAGGATCTTTAGCTGGCTGTTGACGAGCAGTCGCTTGTTTTCGAAACGAGTCTGCAGATTTTCCCATGCGGACGCAAAACCTTCGTTAGTCAATGGTGATAATGCCACAATAGACTTTGCTTCTCCACTCGTTTTCGAGTTAAGGTGGAACAACTTTTCAACGCCTGAAAGCCTCGGATTTTGGACATAGATGGCGGAAAAAAGGTCTCGAAACGTCGGCCAATGAACATAGTCGCCACTGAAAATTTCACAGTCTATTGGAGGGACGCGGCATCCACTAGGCAGAGGCACCGGTGTGGGCGGTTCATGAATCGGTTGAACGCTAGCTCTTTCAATCGTTTCGTTTAGTGTTGCAGCGCATCTTTCAAAAACAGAGTAGCAGTAGTCATACTTGGCTTGCATGACTTCCATCGTGTCTGTACTATCTACTAAGGAAAGAACCTCAGAGCACGTCTCGTACTCTTTCTCTACCTTGTCCCAAAGAGCTTGTATCTGATGAAGTCTGACCTTGTTAGTGTGCACAGACGGAGGTGGGTCTGTTGGGGTATTGACCCTGGCTTCGAACTGACTGACCCTATCGGTCACAGCCACAAACTTTGTCAAGGCAGCCTTTGCTTCAGCGTCAGCCATTTTCGCAGTTGATCTCGTGACTTGTAGGGACAAAACTGACTGTGACGCAGTTGTTCTCACAGGTTTTGAAGGGGTTAAGGACCTTTCGCTTGTTTTCCTGGAAGTACGGCTGATCCTTATGGATGGAGTTAAGCTTTTGCTAGGTCCTGCCTTTTTGGTGGGTACTGACGACTCGCTTTTAGCTCTTGCCCGGCTGGGTGTTCTGACTGATGGGACGGTTAACTGAACTTTAAGTTCCTCACCTTCACCAATCGGCATAGTAGGCTCGAGTGGGAGCCTGAACTTACACTGACGGGACAAGAATAGGGACGTCTCGGCTTAACGATTTGGAAGCTGGTCAGAGAACCATACCACGGATCAATATAACACAAAAATGTAAGTGGGCACAATATAATTTGGATGGAATGTGAAATGGGTGTATGTCTTGGAGAATATATGACTGCACCAGAAGGAATGGATGCGGATCGCGTGGAATCGGATCGCTGTTGTATGATTTACTTATTTTTGGATGAAATTTATTATTATTTATTTATTTATTTTTAATTTTGGAAAGTTAATCCAATTTATTGCTACATATGACTGCACCTGAAGGAATGGATGCGGAACTCGTGGAATCGGATCGCTGTTGGATGACTTAGTTTATTTTTGGAAGAAATTTATTATTTTTATTTATTTATTTCTAATTTCTGAAAGTTAATCCAATTTATTGCTACATATGACTGCACCTGAAGGAATGGATGCGGAACTCGTGGAATCGGATCGCTGTTGGATGACTTAGTTTATTTTTGGAAGAAATTTATTATTTTTATTTATTTATTTCTAATTTCTGAAAGTTAATCCAATTTATTGCTACATATGACTGCACCTGAAGGAATGGATGCGGAACTCGTGGAATCGGATCGCTGTTGGATGACTTAGTTTATTTTTGGAAGAAATTTATTATTTTTATTTATTTATTTCTAATTTTGGAAAATTACTCGAATTTATTGCTAAGTCCCAAATGCAATGCAGTGTGAACGGCCTATTATACGATGCGTTGCAGTACGGAATGCCCCGAACACCCTGTGTGACGGCACACACACCAATAAGCAATGCAAATAATAGAAAAAACAAACACCTAATAATTAAAACCACTGAAATGTCAGCTAGATAATTATTGGGTTGTGGTTTTTATTCGGGATGCCGCGGAGATCAGGAACCCAAAAAAAAAAACGCCGCCCTTCGATTCGCCGGTCCGACAAATATGCCAAGTAGGTGGTTCTGCAGCAGTGTTCGTAAGCCGGGTTTGTTATTGTTTTGTGTGTTTAGTTTAAAAAAAATAATGCTGGTACAAGTGTTTTAGTTTGCAAAGTGTTTTAGTTTAAAGACAAATGTGGAAAAATTGACCTTTGCACGGTGTATGGATTCTGTGTGTATATGTGTATGCGTATGGATATGGATATGTGTGATTTTATTTAATTTTTTGTGTTTTGATTGGTTTGGAGTTGCAAAGGAGATATATAAATATAAATATTTCCCCACAAAATAGAGACCTTAACGATGGAGCGGGATTGTGTGGAAAATATATATATGTGTATATAGATATTGCTAGTGGAAAAAAAACTTTGGAATTTCTAAGCTGTGTGTATGTGTATGGATATGTGTGATTTAATTTAATTTTTGTGTTTTAATTTTGTGGAGTTGCACGGAATGTGCCACTGGAGATCAAAGTAGATATATATAAATATATATATCTTCCCACAAAATGGAGACCTTAACGGTGGAGCGGGGTTGTGTGGAAAAGAAAATATATATATATATATATTGCTACTGAAAAAAAAACTTTGGAATTTCTAAGCTGTGTGTATGTGTATGGATATGTGTGATTTAAGTTAATTTTTGTGTTTTAATTTTGTGGAGTTGCACGGAATGTGCCACTGGAGATCAAAGTAGATATATATAAATATATATATCTTCCCACAAAATGGAGACCTTAACGGTGGAGCGGGGTTGTGTGGAAAAGAAAATATATATATATATATATTGCTACTGGAAAAAAACTTTGGAATTACTTAGCTTGCGGAGAACGATGAAAATAAATCCGGCTCGAAGGACCAAATGTTGGGGCGGGTCCGTGCCAAGAACACTTCCAAAGTTTCTCCCAAAGAAAGATATAAAAAACAGCGGGGTTGTGACGAGCTTCGTTTTCACTTGTGATCCGTTTCACCTTTTATTTCGTAATGGCTTGTAATAAACGTAAGCTTAGTCTAGAGGCCACCGATTCGGTTGCCAGTGATGCCGAACCAGCTATCTTCGAAACCAGCTAACTTCTTGTTCGACATGAACAATATTATTATATTATTATATTATTATATTATTATATTATTATATTATTATATTATTATATTATTATATTATTATATTATTATATTATTATATTATTATATTATTATATTATTATATTATTATATTATTATATTATTATATTATTATATTATTATATTATTATATTATTATATTATTATATTATTATATTATTATATTATTATATTATTATATTATTATATTATTATATTATTATATTATTATACCCGTTACTCGTAGAGTAAAAGGGTATATTGTATTCGTGCAAAAGTATGTAACAGGTAGAAGGAAGCGTTTCCGACCCTATAAAGTATATATATTCTTGTTCAGGATCACCAGCCGAGTTGATCTAGCCATGTCCGTCTGTCCGTCTGTCCGTCTGTCCGTCTGTCCGTCTGTCTGTCCGTCTGTCTGTCTGTCTGTCTGTCCGTATGAACGCTGAGATCTCGGAAACTATAAAAGCTAGAAGATTGGCATTTTGCATGTAGATTTTAGGAGTTCCTACGCAGCGCAAGTTTGTTTCAAAAAGGTGCCACGCCCCCTTTAACGCCCACAATCGCTTATATACGATTTTATTTAAATATAAATTTAAATATTTCGGAAAAGTAAAAATGCAGTTTTATTGTGTTTATCAATACCTATCGAAATGTAGAAGAAATTTTTCAAATCGGACCATTCGTTTAAAAGTAATGCGTGATCAAAGTTTCTATCTCCATCTCCCTCGCACTCCTTTTACCTGAGTAACGGGTATCTGATAGTCGGGGCACCCGACTATAGCGTTCTCTCTTGTTATATTATTATATTATTATATTATTATATTATTATATTATTATATTATTATATTATTATATTATTATATTATTATATTATTATATTATTATATTATTATATTATTATATTATTATATTATTATATTATTATATTATTATATTATTATATTATTATATTATTATATTATTATATTATTATATTATTATATTATTATATTATTATATTATTATATTATTATATTATTATATTATTATATTATTATATTATTATATTATTATATTATTATATTATTATATTATTATTATTATTATATTATTATATTATTATATTATTTTATTATTATATTATTATATTATTATATTATTATATTATTATATTATTATATTATTATAATAGTAGATTTACGCATGGTTTTAACGAAGTAGTAAATTTGTTTCGAGTCGTAGAAAACTGGGCATTAAAACGGTCTAAGTAACTATTATAATACTGATCATTAAGCACGGTAAATCTTGACTGAGCACTTAAATATCTATACCCGAAGCAGTTTAAGATGTGACGAAAATCCCTCGATAACACCTACCAAATCCAAAGTTCTTACAGCAGCGGTCAGTCCGACCGCAGTCTTCCTCCACTAGTAGGACATCTTCTTCTAGGTCAAAGTGTGCAGTGGGGCCAGTTTGCATCTTCCTCTGTTAAAAACGTAGGTCCAGTTAACCATATCGACTGTACGATTTCGTCGACGTGACAACCTCTTGATACAATATCAATATAACCACTCTTGAATCTCCGCAACTCTATTCGGTACGAATGTGGATAATAAAGATGGATACGATTGTAGACGCAAGCTCCATAAGCTCTTGAGGATGCGTCGGCAAAGGCAAGTAATTGGACCGGTGACATTGGATCGGTATGCACAAACCGGGAAGTAGATATTTCTTCTAATTTAGACAGTGTCATTTTATCACATTCCATGGTGCCTCCAAATGAATAGAAGTCGACTCATCCCAATCTAAATTATTAACCAAAGTTCCTGCAATAGGATCTTTCCTCTAATTACAATCGGACTTAATAAGCCGAGGGGGTCAAACAGCTTCGATGTCACCGATAGTATGTTCCGTTTTGTCGCTCGGAAACCCAGGATAGCAGTGTAAATTTGGAACTTGAAGCCATCTTCGTTAGGCAACCACAATATTCCTAACGCCTTAGTTGACTCTGAGTCCGAGATGGGTATGGATTTAACTGTGAGTTTGAAAACTATTTTGTCAATTTAAAACCTGCAGTTTAAAGAGCATGAGATAATTCAGACTTAATAGTCTTTAACTTATCGATATAAAAGTCGGATTCAATAACTTTAGCAGCTCTAGAAAAAGAAAGTTTTGTAGACTTAAGTGAGTTAAACATAAATTACGGTGTTGAGCTTGTATAATCTCAAGGACTTGTAGCGCTTGCTCGGAAAAAAGATACTTTTCTAGCGCCATCTGTTGGATGTTGTGAGAGAGGGTATTGCGTTGCCACTAGAGTTGATAAGAGAATAGTAGATATCGGTAGGATAGCCGCGAGAGAGCAACAGTGGCAAGTGTCAACCATCTCCGCTTTCACCCTGAATTCGACCTGGGGTACCGCCACTTTTCCGGCCGCGTGTTCGTTCTTTTCCGTTTGGCAGCAGCAGAGTGAAGTCGAGAATTCGCAGTGACCAAATTAAAGTTCGAAAGTACGCGCGAGTGATCTCACTTTAGTGCCGAAGGGAAGGAGTAAGACAATTTGGTTTTGAGCCGCATAGAAAGGGTGAGAAGAAAAACAAGTGAGTTTATAGGCAGATGTGTGATTATTTTTTGGGGTTTTATAGGCCACCGTTGGATGATGTTCGAATTCCACAAAGTAGATTAGAGGCGAGTTCGTTCCACATAACGAGCGAGCAACCTCCACGCCAGATATTCAACTCAGAACAGCAGCGCACAAGGAAGGGCGCAACTAAGTGTCTATTTATATTTCCATCTTTAATCATCCTCGTTATCCGGTGTGTCAGCCCCAAATTTCATAAGCCAGAAAAGTGAGCTAGGCGCCGACTGACCATCGAGCAGTTAACCGAGCCGAACTAAACTCAGGTTCGATCGAACCGAAATTATCAGCATCAATATCAGTTATCGGAGTACTCGCCACGGAGAAGCGGGAAGTTTAGGTTTAAAATTCGGTTTAAGTTATGTAATAAGTGTTCGTTCGTCAAAAGGAGAGGAAAAAAGTTTGGTTTTATTTTATTCGGTGAAAGTGTGGTTTGGGGATTAATTCCTATTCATAGAAGGTAGTCTGAAGCCATCACAAGGTGCTCACGGGCTGTACATTCAGCGTTTCTAATTTCTGGTTTAAAAAAATATATATTTCTCTGTGAGTGTGTTTCCTTTATTCAACCTTATTTAGCCATCGTCAACGAGGAAAGCGCTTTCGTCGGGGGATGGACATAAGAGTGGTGAGTTTTTAAAAAAAGAATATCTATACAAAATCTCATAAGAAAAGTCAAAAGAAAAAAACTTAAGATCCATAATGCTAACCTAAAAGGAAAAATCGAATATGAAGAAATAAAGAAACAAAAAAATTGCTACACTCAGGAAAAAAGTAAAGTAAATTAGATTGAATTCAGATTGAAATAAAAGCTGGTTATGAATATCGTGATGCATCCTTCCGTTAAAATGGTGAAAATAAAGTTAAAGTCAAAATTGAATTAGAAACAAATTAAATAAAATATGAAGATTTTCTCTCGAATGGTATAATCCCCATGCTTCAGTTAACCATGTTTGTACCAACCAACAAGTTTTTTTTAAATTGCCTCATACACCCATTATTTGTCATATTTTAACATATATATATATTTATTTATTGTTTATATTTATTTAGATAATTGTTTATATATCTAGCTGTTAATAAAATTTTATAATGTTTTGCTAAGTTGAAAAGTGGCCTCAGCTAGCGTTGTCTTGTAATGTAGAGTAGCACTGGTTGAAGCGGTCGCTCAGGCTGTTCAGCGCTGAGGATATGAGCGACCATTGGTAGGGTGGGCAAGACCAGGACCTCCACAACATCCAGGGAGGCGAAAAGGAGAAGTCAGCCGAAATGGAAAAGTAGGGAGTATAAAGTGATGATTTAATGTGTGTGTTTCTCCAACCCGGTTTCAGTTTGGTGATGCACGCGAGTATCTAGTTATACCCGTTACTCGTAGAGTAAAAGGGTATATTATATTCGTGCAAAAGTATGTAACAGGAAGAACGAAGCGTTTCCGACCCTATAAAGTATATATATTCTTGTTCAGGATCACTAGCCGAGTCGATCTAGCCATGTCCGTCTGTCCGTCTGTCTGTCCGTCTGTCTGTCTGTCCGTATGAACGCTGAGATTTTGGAAACTATAAAAGCTAGAAGATTGGCATTTTGCATGTAGATTTTAGGAGTTCCTACGCAGCGCAAGTTTGTTTCAAAATGGTGCCACGCCCCCTCTGACGCCCACAAGCCTCAAGCTGTGGCCACAGTTTTGATGCTATTATGAAAATTTTAATTGATATGTGTTTGTTTCGTTAATACCTATCGATTGGCTTAATAAAAGTTTGCCACGCCCACTCTAACGCCCAAAAACCCATTAAACGCTTAAACCTGGCTAGCGCCTACATTTCCGCCTTTCATGGCGTATACAATAGCGCCATATAACGGATGACTTTGGAACAGCTGGCCAAGGTGCTCAACGTTAATTCTCGATAAGGATTTTTATTAAAGGAAATTGCGATGGTTTTTATTTGTCAATACCGAACTATATCCCAAGAACTATGCAAATCAAATCAAGTTAGCCAAATTGGAGGTCTGAGTCAAACAATGGCGTATGTGTGTATGTATGTAAGCATTACACTCAAAAACATAAACATAAACACAGCTGTTGGTGCAGGACAAAAGCTGCCTGCTCTAAAGAAGCGCTCGTGCTGATGCTCGTGCTGTAAAGCTGCCAGCTCTAAGAGATCGCCGAATTCAAATTGATAATTTCAACTGAGTAACGGGTATATAATAGTCGAGGCACTCGACTATAGGGTTCTCACTTGTTATTATTAGGGAAGGCATTCCGAGGTACCAGCAAGACCATCACACCCATAGCCGAAGAGCCAGAGCCGGATATATTTTTTCGCGTGCGCTGGTATCTCGAGACAACATCCAGCCTGATTTGTATTAATAAGTGTAGCGGTTCGTTACAGTTATGAATTATAAAATAAATAATAATAATAATAAGATTGGCGCCCAACGTGATGCCACATATAGGATTATAAGTGACTCACACACACACATATTACATAATCGCTGTTCAAAATTTTGTATCAGTCAGGGGGTGGGCTAATACCAGTCAGTGTTTACGTTCAGTCATTTACCCAAGGTTGCCCCAGCTGCTAGAAAAACATATGTTGGTTTCCACTCGGAGTTGTTCGGAAGCATAGGAAAACGGAACAAAAGTTGAAAAGAAGAGGAATCAGATTTGAATTGCCTAGCCGACCGCAGACGACAACATCGATGTAGGAAGCAAACAGACGTATGTATACGCTACACAGTGCAACCCGAGTCAGGCACATCAAACGCATAGGAGTAGCAGGTGCATTTGCTTTCATAAACGAAGCAGCTGACCACGGATGAGATGCATAGACAAAGGGGCACGACCATTTTCATAGATGGGACATAGTTTCCGGTTAATATTCGCATAGGATACACAGAGCTTTAATCTTTCAAAAGAGACACTCAGGCCACGGATAATAGCGGAAGACATATGCCCAACATAAACGGAAGAGTAAAAGTGTCAGTGAACTTAAAAAGCATACAACCAGAAGAAAAAAAATCAACATTTTTAAGTCCAAGTTTGATGCTCAAGCTACCGGTTTGATCAAACTTGTTTGAACTAAGTAGATCTGGTGGATCGCAACTTGGATAAATTTTCATATATTTATATCTATGAATTTATATCTTTCGCATTCCTGGTATTTTGGTTCGAGTCGTTTTAAACTCTTGTAGCTGCATTTTTGGTGGATCTCGCTCGGTGTAACGCGTAGAATCACCATATTTTTACTTCGTTTTGGTAATTAAAATAAAAGGTCGCTAAGAGATAATGGATTTAGACGCTTCAAGGCCGACAAAATGTGTGATTTGCGACAAATTGTTGTCCGCGGACCAAGTAGCCCGTGCCAAATGCGGCCACGAGTTCCACAAGGATTGTTTAGAAACTCAAATAAAGGCTAAGGGCAGTTGCCCTGGTGGCCATCCCAAAGGAGAAAGCAGTAAGCAAAAAAGATCAACTAGTAAACAAGCAACCAGTGCAGCGGACTCTGAGGCTATCAGTATCATTGTGGCGCAGCAGCTGAAAGCAATGCAAAATGAACTGCTAATCCAATTAACTGATCGGATGGCACCAATAATTCAGGCAACTTTATCTGCCCATATTCAAGAGCCGTCAAGACAAGGAGCAGTCTATAATTTCAGAGCTCCGTCGGATATGGGGGAGATTGAAATGCCGGAGAGGCCCATTTCAGCTTTTACAAGCTCTGATTTGAGCAGTCGTCCGGACAAGGTCGGACAGATCATTAGTAGTTGGAAGTTGCGGTTCAATGGAGATAAAGAAGGGTTAAGTGTGGATAAGTTTCTATATTGGGTGGAGGCGTTAACACGCCAAACGCTTAATTCAAGGTTTGACTTGCTATGCGGCAACGCCAGTGTACTGTTCGAGGGAAAGGCTCGCGAATTTTATTGGCGCTTTTATAAAACATCGGTTAGCTCAAGGTGGAAGCTTTACACAAACAGTATTGACATACCCGTAATGATGAGGATCTGAGAGAGACAATCCGAGATAGAAAGCAGAAAGATAGGGAAAGTTTCGACTCGTTCTACGATGCCATTGTGAAAATCACGGACTGCCTGGAAGTACCCATGCCAGAAAAGGATCTAATCGAAACGCTTCGGAGAAACTTAGGACCGGAAATAAGGCACGAGCTTTTGAATGTAGGCATAGAATCTGTGCAGAAGCTGAGGGATATTTGTCGGCGTAGGAAAGGTTTTCTTGAGGGCGTGAAGCGTACTTATGGTTATCAAAAGCCAGCTCCATATCGGACGCAAGTATCTGAGTTAGTACAAGATTGTGAGGACGCTTCGGAATTTTCGGAAGCGAATCAGGTACCACAAGTAGAGGCTTTCGGGTTGGTGTGCTGGAATTGTAAGCAAGAGGGTCATCGGTATCAGCAATGCAAGATGAAAAAAAGGGTATTTTGCTTTGGATGCGGCCTTGCTGATACCTACAAGGATGCTTGCCAAAGGTGTCAAAAAAAACCCGAGGTTGAACACACGATCCCGGCAACAGCCGTGTGTTCTCCGAGAAAGGCCAGCGGATTCCGTTGTCAATCAGAAGTAACTTTAAGCGCACCCGAGTCAGGCAGAGAGGGGAGGTCTCAAACCTTCTGGCCACACCTAATGAAAAATAAATCATCATCAAATTTTACAGCAAACCCAATTAGAACTATCTCTCGGAATGCGAGAAGAATTAGAGATTTTTGGCAATCGGCCAAAGCTATTAATGCTATTAGATATAAGAATCAGGATAGACGCCCGTACGCTGAGATTCGCATGTTGGATAGAGTTGTACTTGGTCTTCTAGATACAGGTGCATCAATGAGTGCCGTGGGAGGGAGTTTGGCCCAACAAATTCTCAGACAGAGAGTACCGTTTAAGAGAGTGGCAACCACAGCAAATACAGCCGACGGTCAAAAACAAAAAGTCATCGGACGTTTTAAGACGCCCGTTCAGTATGAAGAAAGGTAAAAGAGTTAGAGTTATATATTATTCCCTCATTGAACCAGGATTTGTATTTAGGGATAGACTTCTGGACCGTTTTTGAGCTTTTGCCACCCGAAATGAATTTCGATGAGCTTATCAGTGATGCTCATATCCTGTCTAGTACTCAACAAGCCGATTTGCAAGCAGTCATTGGTAGATTTCCTTCTTTTGCGGATTTGGGACTAGGAAAACTAGCGTTGTGTCTCACTCTATCGATGTCGGAGACGCCAAGCCCGTAAAACAATGGCACTTTCCGGTTTCGCCAGCTGTAGTGAAGTTGCTCTACGAAGAAGTTAACCGAATGATTAAGCTCGGCGTGATTGAGGAGTCTAATAGTCCCTGGTCTTCGCCGAATGTGTTGGTGCAGAAGCCAGGAAAGGTGCGCCTTTGCCTCGATAGCAGAAAAGTGAACGCCGTTACAAAAAGGGACGCATATCCTTTACCACAAATAGATGCAATACTTAGTCGTCTTCCCAAAGCTAACTTCATTTCTAGTCTCGACCTCAAAGATGCTTATTGGCAAATCCCTTTAGATCCGCCGTCGCCCGATAAAACTGCCTTTACAATCCCGGGGAAGTCACTATAATTACCATTATAATTACCATATCACCAATTTAAAGTCATGCCTTTCGGCCTTACGAACCCTTCCCAGACGATGACTAGATTAGTGGACAAGATGATACCGGCTGAACTCAGGAACGAAGTTTTTGTATATCTTGATGATTTGCTCATTGTCTCAGATAGTTTTGAGAGTCATTTAAGCGTTTTGAGTTCTGTTGCTAGCCATATAAAGGCTGCTGGGTTAACGTTGAACGTGGAGAAAAGCAAATTTTGTGTAAAAAGCGTCAGGTATTTGGGCCACATTGTAGGAGAAGGGGTAGTGCGGACGGACCCAGATAAAATATCGGCAATGACGGTTTTTCCATTGCCTAGGACGCTCAAATCATCGAGAAGATTTCTTGGTATGGTCGGGTGGTACCGAAAATTCATCAGCAATTTTGCAGCCGTGTCAGCACCCTTGACGGATCTTTTAAAGCACAGGCAGAAATTTATGATGACTCCTGAAGGTGAGGAAGCATTTAAGAAATTAAAGGAAATGCTGTGTTCGGCCCCAAATCTGCGTAGCCCATATTTTAGCCAGCCATTTTATATTCATTGCGATGCCAGTAATTCCGGAGTAGGAGGGGTTTTAGTGCAGAAATCGGAGAGTGGCGAAGAATGTCCTATAGCATTTGTCTCGAAAAAATTGAACAAAGCGCAAAAGTCTTACACGGTCAGCGAAAAAGAGTGTTTGGCTGCAATAATATGCATAAAACGGTTTCGGGCATATGTTGAGGGTCATGACTTCACAGTCATCACGGACCACGCGACTCTCAAGTGGCTAATGTCGAAGACAGATCTGCATTCTAGGCTTGCTCGGTGGGCGTTGAAACTCCAGGGTTTTAATTTTAAAATTGAGCACAGAAGCGGTAAGCTCAATGTAGTTCCTGACGCCTTGTCCCGGGTCAATGAAGAAGAGATAGCAGCCGTAGATGCCAGTCATGGATTATTGGTTGATCTCGAATCCAAGCACTTTAGCGATCCCGACTATGTCGATATAGCCGATAAAATTAGAGCCAACGCGAGCAGTCTGCCCGATTTAAAAGTAGCGGATGGATTTATATATAGAAAAACGGAACGCTTGTCTGGGGATCCGATTCACGATAACTTTTGTTGGAAGCTGTGGATTCCTGTGGGACTGGTGCCCGACGTCCTCAAGAATGCACATGATGATCCTTTAGCTTCACATGGGGGTGTTCATAAAACTTTGGATAGGCTAAGAAGGTATTACTATTGGCCACGACTGATGAAGGACGTGAAGGAGTATATTCAGGCGAGCGAGACATGTAAAATGACTAAGGCTCCAAATTGTATATTAAGACCACCAATGGGAAAAGCTCCAGAATCTGCAAGGCCTTTTCAGAAATTATACGTCGACTTTTTGGGTCCGTATCCCCGATCAAGGAGCGGAAACATAGGAATATTTATTGTGCTAGACCACTACAGCAAGTTTGTGTTTCTGAAGGCAGTGAAAAAACTAACAGCTGACGTAGTAGTTAAATATATTCAGAAAGACCTATTCCATACTTTTGGTGCCCCAGAGACTGTAATTTCAGACAATGGGTCACAATTTAAGTCGGAGGCCTTCCAGAAACTCTTGAGAGAGTACCAGATATCTCATACTCGCACTGCTGTTTACTCGCCCCAAGCTAAAGCGTCAGAGCGGGTAAATCGATCAGTGATTGCTGCCATACAATCGTATGTGCGTAGCGACCAAAAGGATTGGGATGAGCAGCTAAGCAGCATTTGCTGTGCCCTCAGGTCAGCAGTTCACTCGAGTATAGGGACTTCACCTTACTACATGATTTTTGGACAGCATTTCATTTCAACTGGTGCCACGTATAAGTTGCTAAGAGCTCTCAATTTGCTCGAAGATAGATCGTTGGCATTCTCAAAGGAAGATTCACTAGAACTTGTCCGCAGTAAAGCGTTAGAGGTGATGAAAAAAACAATTTGAAAAGAATAAGAATAGGTTTAATTTGCGGTCAAGAGAAGTATCTTTTAGGGAAGGTCAAGAGGTCTATCGAAGAATCTTCAAACAGAGCAATTTCGCAGCTGGTTATAAGGCGAAATTGGGTCCAACTTTCGTGAAAGCAAGAGTAAAGAAAAGGATTGGGCAAGCTTATGTGGTGTTCTCAGCCTTGGAGTATTTACCCCAAGTCTGATCTTGATGGGGGGGTATTTTTGTAGCGCTTGCTCGGAAAAAAAGATACTTTTCTAGCGCCATCTGTTGGATGTTGTGAGAGAGGGTATTGCGTTGCCACTAGAGTTGATACGAGAATAGTAGATATCGGTAGGATAGCCGCGAGAGAGCAACAGTGGCAAGTGTCAACTGTCTCCGCTTTCACCCTGAATTCGACCAGTGGTTACCGCCACTTTTCCGGCCGCGTGTTCGTTCTTTTCCGTTCGGCAGCAGCAGAGTGAAGTCGAGAATTCGCAGTGACCAAATTAAAGTTCGAAAGTACGCGCGAGTGATCTCACTTTAGTGCCGAAGAGAAGGAGTAAGACAATTTGGTTTTGAGCCGCATAGAAAGGGTGAGAAGAAAAACAAGTGAGTTTATAGGCAGATGTGTGATTATTTTTTGGGGTTTTATAGGCCACCGTTGGATGATGTTCGAAGTCCACAAAGTAGATTAGAGGCGAGTTCGATCGAGACGAACGGGCGCCCCAGTCCACATAACGAGCGAGCAACCTCCACGCCAGATATTCAACTCAGAACAGCAGCGCTCAAGGAAGGGCGCAACTAAGTGTCTATTTATATTTCCATCTTTAATCATCCTCGTTATCCGGTGTGTCAGCCCCAAATTTCATAAGCCAGAAAAGTGAGCTAGGCGCCGACTGACCATCGAGCGGTTAACCGAGCCGAACTAAACTCAGGTTCGATCGAACCGAAATTATCAGCATCAATATCAGTTATCGGAGTACTCGCCACGGAGAAGCGGGAAGTTTAGGTTTAAAATTCGGTTTAAGTTATGTAATAAGTGTTCGTTCGTCAAAAGGAGAGGAAAAAAAGTTTGGTTTTATTTTATTCGGTGAAAGTGTGGTTTGGGGATTAATTCCTATTCATAGAAGGTAGTCTGAAGCCATCACAAGGTGCTCACGGGCTGTACATTCAGCGTTTCTAATTTCTGGTTTAAAAAAAATATATATTTCTCTGTGAGTGTGTTTCCTTTGTTCAACCTTATTTAGCCATCGTCAACGAGGAAAGCGCTTTCGTCGGGGGATGGACATAAGAGTGGTGAGTTTTTAAAAAAAGGATATCTATACAAAATCTCATAAGAAAAGTCAAAAGAAAAAAACTTAAGATCCATAATGCTAACCTAAAAGGAAAAAACGAATATGGAGAAATAAAGAAACAAAAAAATTGCTACACTCAGGAAAAAAGTAAAGTAAATTAGATTGAATTCAGATTGAAATAAAAGCTGGTTATGAATATCGTGATGCATCCTTCCGTTAAAATGGTGAAAATAAAGTTAAAGTCAAAATTGAATTAGAAACAAATTAAATAAAATATGAAGATTTTCTCTCGAATGGTATAATCTCCATGCTTCAGTTAACCATGTTTGTACCAACCAACAAGTTTTTTTTTAAATTGCCTCATACACCCATTATTTGTCCTATTTTAACATATATATATATATTTATTTATTGTTGTGTAGCTGGGGCGTCGGGGATGATCGTCGCTTGGGGGCAGCTTCGTGGTACGTTGCGGCTGATGCACGGAGCCGGGTAGCAAGCTGGAAGAGATGGTGAAAAAAACACTCGACGATCGCGCAAAGAAAAGAACAAAAAACTCGGTGTGGTTTTCGGAAAATATAGCGCGGACCGGCCGGGCGATGTATTTCAATGCTGTGACATAGAAGGACTAACTTAAACCTAATTGAGCGCTGCGTTTCAAAGCGCAGTGGAGAGATTCCGGGAGCGGGAAGGCGGGAGAGCCTGGAATCGCAAGCGTCCAGTGCGGGAGAGCGGGAGAGCCTGGAGTCGCGAGCATCCAGTGCGGGCGAGTGGGCATTCGCTACGAGGGAAGCGCGGGCAGTTTAAACGAGGGGAGAGCGGCGTAAACATTCCGCCCCCCTTGCAATCGCTAGCGTTGCGAAAGAAAAAAAAACAAGCCCACTCCTGTCGTCTAGGCTTGACTGCAGGCGCCGGACAGGATCCACCCGAATGCCGTCTTCTGGGCCACTGGGAGTCCCTCGTCGACCAAATGGAAGCCCGGTCGGATGACCTTGGCGTAGACATCAGCACCCAGGACTACAGATATGGTTGCCGGCAAGTAAAAGCGTTTGTCGGCCAACGGGAGGTCCCCGTATTTGCCGACCACGGTGTCCGAGAGCTCTCGGATGGGGGTGCGGATGCGGACGTTCGGCTCCACTTTCAAGACGACCTCTAGCTTGAAGCCGTTGTCGCACTTCGACCGAATTGTCGCCGTGCAGATGCTCTCGTCGCCGACGGTCGTAATCGGCAAGCGGAACGCGGACGCCAATGATGCGTCGATGCAGCTCGTCGGCGTACACGGGTCGATGAGGGCGGCCGTGTCGAAGGTCTTCAGCCAGGTCTCCAAGGTGATCATGGCCGTCGGCAGGACATTGACGCTGTGCCGTTGAAGGATGGACGTCAGTGACGGAGCCGGTGCCGAGGAGGCTGAGCGCGGCGGAGAGGCAAGCGCTCTGCGAGTTGGCGGATCTTGCCGGCGCGAGCGCTGCTGAGAAGCGGCGGATGTCGAGCGCCTTGCCGGGGCTAGCGCTTGGCGAGTTGGCGGATTCTGCCGGTGCGAACGCTGTTAATTAGCCGACTGCAGGGGACGCTCGTGCATATGGAGGAGCGTGTGGTGCTTCCCGTTGCACGTTTTGCATTTGTCGCCACTGCGACAACTCCCGTCGGAGTACTTATTAATAAGCACTGCTCGAAGCCGCTTCTCTGCGCTCAGCTTTAGGAACCTCTGGCACTTTCGAAGCGGATGGATTCCACGGCAGACTCGGCATCGGTAGGAATGTATACCTCCAGTGCGTCTGCTTTCCAATGCCTGAGCGCTGCGTGGACGAAGAACCATGATGTGATCTGGTAGGGAGTAATGGATAAAAAAAGATGATTTGAGATGCTTAGATGGCGAGGATTGTTGGGGAATTATGTGGAGGATGTTGGTTGAGGAAGACGGTTGGAGGGTTCTCCTGGCAGAAGAACCACCTTGGTCACGGGACGCTTGATAATCCTACGTGCCGTGAGAATGCTGACGACACGGACATTGCCGTCAGCCCCCGGGAAGACAGAGTCGATTCTGCCAAGACGCCACTCATTCGAGGGCAGATTGTCCTCCTTGACGACTACCATGTCGCCAACGCGGAGATTTGCGGTCGGGGACTGCCACTTGTTACGCTTGTGGAGCTCTTTGAGATACTCCTCTTTCCATCGAGCTTGGAATTGTTGATGGAGCTCCTTTAAGTGTTGCCACCGATTTACAATGGACTTGGATTCCCCTTTTAATTCGGGTTCCACTATGGACAGAAGAGGTCCGCCGACTAGAAAATGCCCTGGTGTCAATGCTAAGAGATCAGTGGGATCTTCAGACATAGGAGATAGCGGTCTGGAATTTAGACAAGCTTCAATTTTCGCTAGGAGGGTTGAAAGTTCTTCAAAAGTGTACTTTCGAGTAGCGGTGGACTTGTAAAACAAGGTTTTGAAGCTTTTGACACCCGCTTCCCACAGGCCTCCCATATGGGGTGCCCCCGGAGGAATGAATTGCCAGTTGAGCTGCTGATGACTATACGCATCAGTCACAGACTCTTTTACGGCTTGTAGAAAATCTCGGGAGAGCAGGGTGGCAGCGCCGACAAAGGTTTTCCCATTGTCGGACTGCACTTGACGGGGACAACCTCTTCTGGATACGAACCGAGCGAAAGCGGCGAGAAATTTCTCGGTCGTCAGATCGGATGTAGGCTCTAGATGGATGGCCTTTGTAGAGAAACACACGAAAACCAACACATACCCTTTTGTAATTAGGCAAGCTCTGCCTGTGTAATTTTTTATGTCGAAAGGGCCAGTGTAGTCCATCCCTGTGTACGTGAATGGCTGGGAAAAAGAGACTCGCTCTTTCGGAAAACTTCCCATCATCTGAACTTGCAATCGCTTCTTATGGATAACGCAGACCTTGCAGGAGTTAATAACGGCCTTTACCAAGTTCTTTATTTTCGGAACCCAGTATCTTTACCGGGTGAGACGTACGACTAACTGGTTACCTCCGTGCAACGTTATGAGATGCGTAAAGTTTACCAGTAGTCGAGAGAGGGCACATTCGTACGGGAGGATTATAGGATGACGTTCATCATATCGCAAATTTTCGGAGGCCGTTATTCGGCCGCACGCCCTTATAAGCCCTTTCTCATCTAAAAAGGGGTTCAAGGAGAGGATGGAACTGGTCGCGGACATAGGACGCTTTTGACCCAAGCAGCGATATTCATTAGCAAAATATCTACGCTGAAAGCTAATGACCATGAGCCGTTCAGCGGCGACAAGTTCTTGGGCTTCTAGATGGACTTCCGGAATCGGCGACTGTTTCCTACATCGCTGGACAAAACGGTGAACATACGCAAGGACCCGTAAAGCTCTATTTAACTTGGAAAAGCGATCAAGGATGTCTTCTGTCGGAATGGACGCAACATGGGCCTTGACAGGACGCCTTTCCACTTCGGTCACCTGTAAGTCGGTGCTTTGGGCAGGCCACTTATCTCGTGGCTTTTGCAACCAAGAGGGCCCATGCCGCCAAAGGAAGTTGTCGACCAGTTCTTGTAATGGCACGCCCCGACTGGCCAAGTCAGCTGGATTGTGTTCGGATTGAACATGCGACCAATTGGCTGCCTCTGTGGACTGGGTGATCTTTGTTACCCGATTGGCAACGAACGTTGTCCACTGGCATGCTGGTTTGGCTAGCCATGCAAGCACAATCGTGGAATCGGTCCAACAATGGAGTTTCGAGGACAGCATCGGCATATGGGGGAGGAAGGATTCGGCCATCTCTGATAGCAATAGAGCTCCACACAGCTCTAGTCTGGGAAGCGACACAGTTTTTACTGGCGCCACGCGCGTCTTGGCAGTGAGAAGATGCACTAGGGTCGTGTGCCCCATCTCGACGCGCACTTAGATCGCAGCACCGTACGCCTTTTGAGAGGCATCACAGAATCCGTGATGTTCCACTCGGAATTCTGGACGGAAGGAAACCCATCTGGGAATTCGGACTTGATCTAGGACTGAGTAGCTTTTAAGGAAATCACGCCACTTTTGGCACAGTTCAATTGGAAGTTCATCATCCCACCCTAGATCACGCAGCCAGATCTCCTGCATGAAAATCTTGGCACAGACCACGAAAGGGGCGAGCCAGCCTGCTGGATCAAACAGCTTCGCAATTTGGGAGAGAACATGCCGTTTTGTGAGTGTAGCTTCGGTGGATAGGTCGGGGAGGGCGAAGAAAAACTCATCGGATGTTGCTTTCCAACGGACTCCGAGAGTTTTCGCCGTGCTTTCCGTATCTATTTCGAGGAAATCGGCATTTAAAAGATGATCGGTTCCGATATGAGCCAGAACTTCTTTGTGGTTGGAGGTCCATTTCCTTAATGGAAAACCAGCCGAATCGAGGGCACTCTGCAACTCGCGAATGGTGAGGTGAGCCTCTTCTGCAGAGTCAGCTCCCGAAAGGACATCATCGACATACATGCAACCACGAATAACTTTACTCGCCCTCGGATGGGTCAGTTGCACGTCGGTCGCCAGCTGTTGCAGTACGGGAACGGTGCGCAATTGACCCCAAACGTAACAGTTTTTAGCTCAAAATCTCGAATGTACCCTTCCCTATCGCGGAATAAAATACGTTGGAAAGCTGTCTGCTTCGGATCTACCCAGATCTGCCGGTACATTTTCTCGATGTCAGCACTATACACAAATCGGAAATATCGCCACTTCAGGATCTGGATGGTTAGATCGGACTGTAGGACCGGGCCAGCATGAAGGATATCATTTAAGCTGACCCCATTGTCTGAAGGGCTGGAGGCGTTGAATACCACTCGAAGTTTGGTGGTCGTACTCTCCGGTTTTAACACTGCGTGGTGTGGCAGGTAGTAACATGCTGAATCGTGGGTAGGAAGGACTTCTCTCATGTGATTGAGGTCGAGATATTCTTGAATAACTGAGTCGTACTTGGATTTTAACGTACTGTCCCTATTTAGCCGCTGCTCGTTTCTTAAGAATTGAGCCAGCGCCTGGGATCTGGAATGTCCCAGGGAGCAATTAATGTTTTCAGGATCTCGAAAAGGAAGACTCACGACATACCTGCCGGTCTCGTCTTTTGTGGTGGTCCGAAGAAAATTGTCCTCACAAATCACGTCGGATTCTTTTGCCACTTTTACTGGCAGATCCTCCACCTCCCAGAATTTGGTGAGGAGTTTATCGAGAGACGCTTCATACGTGTGTGCAACTTGCTTGGAAAAGGATGATATTTGATCATGCCTCGGAGCTGGTACTGGTCCTGTTAGAATCCAGCCGAAAATAGTCTCTTGACCGAGAAGCGAGCCACAGATGTTCGCTCGGGTACCGCTTAGTAGAATGGATGGAAGTATATTGGCCCCGATTAGAATATCTATTTGTGCGCTCTCATAGAACTTTGGATCCGCTAGCGGAAGTTCGGGAAGGTCTCGCAGGAAATGTTGCGGAAGCGGACATGAAGGAAGATTTCCGGCTATTTGTGGAAGCACGTAGGCAGTGGTGTTTAACTGCAAGCTAGGCCGGGTTGGAGAACGGATCGTGAATTGACAGATCTTTTTGGTCTCAGCGGAGACCGTTTGATTAAGTCCTGAGACCTGTGCTCGGATAACCTGGAACGGCAGTTTAATCAGGTTAAAAAGGCGCTCAGTGATGAAGGTCGCCTCAGATCCGGAGTCTATTAAGGCTCGCGCTTCGAAATTGGAACCTCGATGGCATATATTAATTATAGCGGTGCCTAGGAGGATTGACCTAGTGCCTGCCGCAAAATAATTCTGAAGCGTTGACTGCGAGCCACTGGCAGCCGAGGGACCGAGAGTATTTGGTCTGGATCTGGGCGTTGGCGTTGGATTTGCGCGCGCTGGGGATGGGCTGCCTCGGTGTAGGAGCGTGTGATGGCGGCCGCGGCACGTGAAGCAGTTATGTGCGCTTTCGCAGTCGCGCAACTGATGTGTCCGCGCAAAGCAGTTTAAACACAGCTGTTTTCTTTTTATATATGCGATGCGTTGGTCGACCGTCATCTGGAGAAATTTGGCGCATGTGCGTACAGGATGGTTCTCTCTATTACAGAGATCGCACCCTCTGAGTTGCCTCGGTGCTACCCTTGTCTCGTATGAATTTATTCTTCGAGACGCCGAGTTGGAAGTGGATGCCCTGGGCTGAGTCTGACTAGAACCTGATGGTCGAACATCATCTATGGCTTCTAGTGTCCTGTGACGCTCCGTTAGGAAAACGTTCAGCTCGTGCCACGTAGGGATCTCGGCTTTGTTATGGAGGGACTGCTCCCATAGGGAAAGCGTAAGCTTTGGGAGTTTGGACGAGCACATATATACCAAGAGGCAATCCCAAGTTTCGACCTGAATACCGGACATTTCTAGTGCAGTAAGGCAACCCTGGATGGTACTTTGAAGTTCTTTCAAAGCTGACCCAGACTCCTGTGTGACGGACGGTACATTGAAAAGTATCTTTAATTGACTGTTTACTAACAATCGCTTGTTTTCGAAACGCTCAGTGAGGTTATCCCACGCTGATCGAAAGCCATCATTAGTAAGGGGTGAATTTGAAACTATATTGTGAGCGTCGCCACTCGTTTTAGCATTAAGGTGAAATAATTTTTCAACAGGAGTGAGTCTGGGATTGTTGATATAAATTGCCGTGAATAGATCCCTAAAGGTTGGCCAACGAAGATAGTCGCCGGTAAAAACTTCGGTATCGCACGGCGGAAGCCGGCAGCCTGACGGAATGTATGTCTGAGAAGGATCAGCTGGCGTTGGGGAAGGTTGCGGAAGTTGCGGAGTTTGCGCTATCATGTCTGCTATCTGGGCACCGCACCTTTCGTACGCGCTGTAGCAATACCCGTACTTAGCCTTGAGGACTGTCAAGCTGTCAGCTGCACCTTCTCCGGCTGCTACAAGGCATGCGGTACAGGCATCGTATTCTTTTTTGATGCGGATCCATACCTCTCGGATTTCGTCTCGGCGAATATTGAGGACGGATAACGTAGGAGGGACCGCCGAGGGAATATTTATCCGCGATTCCAATTTGGACAGTCGATCCGAGACTTCAATAAACTGGCTCATAGCGAGGTCGGCAGCCGTTGCAACCATTTTTGTGCTGGCTCGTGTGGTTCTTTCGATGGAAGAAGGAGCCTTTTTGGGAGGTGGCGTCTTGACCTTTTTAGGTGTGGGCGTCCTTACCGTGATTTTTGGTATTTGCGGTGATGGAACAGGGGATAGTTTGTTAGAACTTTCCCTGGACATACCACACTAGGATGCTGTTGGAATGTGGAATGTGCGCGCTGATATTTCGGACAAAAAATCAGAGAAACAATTACGGACCCATTTATGGACCGGTGGAAATAGGATATCGACTAGCTCAAAAAATAGTCGATATGCGTGGCTGAATTATTGTTAAAATATTCGCCAGGCTTTTGGTGGAACGATGGAGCAAGAATGGAAAAAAAATACCAAAAAAAATACCACAAAATAAAAATACTGAAAAAATACTGGATTGGATGAGGTATTTGTCGTTTAGTATTTTATAGTGGGTGGTTGGCCGAATTAGGATGGGATTGGATGTCCCCGGCAGTGTTTGGAGTTTATCGGTTTTGTTTTTCTTTATTTTAAAAAAATATTCGGAGACAAAAAATACCTTGCAGTGGAATGCGGGTGGTATTTTTCCCAATTTTTTTTTTCTTTTTTTTTTATCCCCAAAAGAAAAAATTGAGTCTCGATATATATGAAGATTTACCAAGCTCAATAAATAAGAAAAAAAATACTGGAATGGGCGTTTTTTTTTTGGAAAAAAATGTGAAACCGAAGAACCAAATTAATAAATCAATAAATTAATAAATTGATTCCACTAGTTCCGCGATGGCGACAGTATTTTATATTTCTCCCCTTTTTTTGGTTTCTTTTTTTGGAACTGGCAGTAATTCTCAGTGTTTGTTTAATTTTATTGGAGTTGAACTTGGTGTTTATTAATTTTGTTGGAATTTATTAATTAATTTATTAATTGGATGATTGAAAAACAACTGCCCGAACTTTTGCGGGCTGTGTATTGGTGAAGCTGGAATGCGCGGGATTATCGAGCTTTTTGCGGTACTGCAATTCGCGTGTATGTGTAGATGTATGGATGGATAGTGCCCAAAATATGTAAATAAGTAAAACACACTGAGACACAAAAGTTATTTCACGTCGGCTTTAGGAATTTATTTAATATATATTTATTGGATGGCCGACGGAAATACTTGAGCTTTCGGAATTGGGGTGTAGTTGTGTAGAAAAATATGTATAAATGTATGTATATATATATGGAATATGTAATATATGTAATATGGATGTAATATATGTAATATAGATGTAATATATGTAATATGGATGTAATATATGTAATCAATATGGCGGAAAATTTTATTGTAAATTTTGCCGGCGGGTATGTGTTGTAAATTTTCGATTTATTGTGGACTGTATTTGGATTTGTAATAATGTAAGCAAATATTGTCACAGCGGATGTACAATAAAAAATTAATATCAAAAAATATCTTTGGGCTGAAATTGGCGGAACACATAATTTTGTTTCCCTTTTTTTTTTTTTGTGGGAAATTGATTTGAACTCAATTTTAAAATTAATTTATTTTTCACTGTTCACTGAATTCTTTCTTTGGAATTAATTTTTTTTACTGTACGCTTGACTTTTTATTTGCACACCTTGATTTGGATTTATATTTTTTATTTTTTTTTCGATTTGATGTTGGATGTATATTTAATGGATGTACGGCCAAATGCGAATATGAAACTTGTACATCAATATGCACACGAAAAGGAATTGGAAAATAGGCAATATGGCCGCACGTTAAAAGAGAACGAAGAAATAAAAGACGGAATTGGAATTGTAATTTACTAACTGCCGTCGTCGGATTAAATTGGACTTGGATTTTAGACAAATCGTACAGAAAGTCAAACGAATTATGTTCTTCGAATGGCTGACTGTCGACCGGCAGTTAATAAAAAAATTAATAAATTGACATTTATCTGACTCAAATGGACCAAAAAATGAAGAGCTGGGGCGTCGGGGGTGATCGTCGATTGGGAGCTGCTTCGTCGGGCGTTGTGCTGTTGCACGTAGCCGGGTAGCAAGCTGGAAGAGATGGTGAAAAAAACACTCGATGTTCGCGGTGCGCAAAGGAAAGAACAAAAACTCGCTGTGGTTTTCGGAAAAAGCGCGGACCGGCCGGGCGATGTATTTCAATAGTGTGACATAGAAAGACTAACATAAACCTAATTGAGCGCTGCGTTTCAAAGCGCAGTGGAGAGATTCCGGGAGCGGGAAGGCGGGAGAGCCTGGAATCGCAAGCGTCCAGAGCGGGAGAGCCTGGAGTCGCGAGCATCCAGTGCGGGCGAGTGGGCATTCGCTACGAGGGAAGCGCGGGCAGTTTAAACGAGGGGAGAGCGGCGTAAACAATTGTTTATATTTATTTATTTATTTTATGCATGTCTTTTTACGGTTTAATTTAAGTAATTGTTTATATATCTAGCTGTTAATAAAATTTTATAATGTTTTGCTAAGTTGAAAAGTGGCCTCAGCTAGCGTTGTCTTGTAAAGAGTGGTTGAAGGGGTCGCTCAGGCTGTTAAGCGCTGAGGATATGAGCGACCATTGGTAGGGTGGGCAAGACCAGGACCTCCACAACATCCAGGTAGGCGAAAAGGAGAAGTCAGCCGAAATGGAAAAGTAGGGAGTATAAAGTGATGATTTAATGTGTGTGTTTCTCTAACCCGGTTTCAGTTTGGTGTTGCACGCGAGTATCTAGTTATTATTAGGGAAGGCATTCCGAGGTAGCAGCAAGACCACCCATAGCCGAAGAGCCAGAGCCGGATATATTTTTTCGCGTGCGCTGGTATCTCGAGACAACATCCAGCCTGATTTGTATTAATAAGTGTAGCGGTTCGTTACAGACTCAGAGGGGTCAGGCAGAATTCCTCTATAGTTCGACTGTGGGGGCCAGACAGGAATAGATTCTTCAGCTCAGCCAGCTCGTTTTTAGCTCCAACGAAGTTCGTAGCATTATCTGACCATATCCGGGCAGAATCTGACCGCTCTCGGACCAGAATGCAAGTTCTTTCGATGCAAGTCCAGTATGGTAGCAGTTGTAACTGGATGCTGGCGTGGTAGTATGACAGGATGCTGAAGAAATCAAGGACGAATTTAGCAGTCTGTCACCAACTCGCATTAGCCCAAATGGATGAATGGAGAAAGTGAGGCCAACGGGCTGGATGATGTAATTTGTCGCTGGGAATGCAGCCTCCAGTAGTCGTCAGCCAAGCTGCTCATTTGGATGCATCTGATAAGCATCTGAGTGCCCATTTTTACATCTTCGATGTCAAGACCAGGATGTCTTATGCGGAGAACAAATTTTTATACGTATCTAAAAGTGTGGGTGATCTTCTGCCAAGAATTCACGAATTTTGAAGATAGGTCCACTTCTTTAGCGACGCCGACCAAAAAGCGCTTTCTGAGGTCGGGAAGAGTCTTCATTGGCATAGAAGATTCAGGCCAACCTCGCTGATCCTTAAGAAGAAATTCTGGGCCTCTGAACCAAAGGGCAGATTCCAGAAGCTCGCTCGGGGAAGCACCTTTTGACAACATGTCGGCTGGATTGCAGTCGGTCGGTACATAGCTCCAATTCATGCCACTGGAACACTCTTGAATTAAAGATATTCGATTCGCAATAAAAACTTGAAAACCTAAAGGTTCATCGCTTATCCATGATAAAGCTACAGCAGAATCTGATCAGCAAAAAAACGGGCAATCGAATAGATTCATTTTGCGTTCGTCCCACATCAGTTGTGCCAGTAATAAAGCAGCGCACAACTCTAATTTGGGAACCGTGAGAGTCTTCAAAGGTGCCACACGAGATTTTGAGCAAAATAGATCCACTTCTCGTTTGCCATCAGCTATTGAAACGAGATAGATACATCCTCCATATGCGTCGATGCTAGCTTCACAGAATCCGTGGATCTCAATAGCTCCATTTGGATGCAGCGCACGTCGAGGAAACTTCATTTGCTGAGTATGACCCATGTCAGATGACAAATTCAGCCATGATGTGTTGAGTGCCTCAGGAAAGCTCTCGTCCCACTCCAACTTTTCTCTCCAGACTTGTTGCAGGAGGATCTTGGTCTTGGCAACCACAGGACCAATGAGACAAAGCGGATCATACACGCGAGCAATTGTGGAAAGCACCAGCCTTTTACATGGCTTTGGAGAGACCTTTACATGGCTTTGGAGAGAAGAAAAAGAAAAACGAAAGACATCCGCTGCAGGATCCCAAGCAAGACCCAGTGTCTTGGTAAAGTCGCTGCCATCGTCAAACTTCAGGAATGTTTCTTTTTCCGAGTCAGGAACTTTACCAAGGACATCGCGCTCGTTGGAACACCATTTCCCGAGGTTAAAGCCACCTCGTGCAAGCAAATTTATTGTTTGAGACATGATTTCGAGGGCTTCCTGTGTTGATTGGCCTCCTGTGATGAGATCATAGACGTAAAACTCCCGCAAAATGATTTTAGAACCGATTGTAAATGTGCTCTCCTCATCATTCGCCAATTGATGCATCGCGCACACGAATAAAAGGGCTGCAGGCTTAGTTCCATAAGTCACGGTATCAAGCTTGAATACCTGCACCTCCTGGTACGGTGAGTCACGCCAAAGAATAGATTGAAGATATCTATCGGGCTCAGCCACGCGAACACACCGATACATCTTGCAGATGTCACCAGTCAATGCAACAGGGAAAGTACGAAACTGTAACAGCGTGTTGAACAGCTTCTGTTGAATGGTAGGCCCTGCCATGAGAACCTCGTTCAGCCAATGTCCACTTGACGTTTTGGCTGACCCATCAAAAACGACTCGCAATTTAGTCGTGGTGCTGATCGTGGTGCTGGTCTTTGAAAACGCAGTGGTGGGGCAGAAAATATTTGCAAAGACTCAAGGAGTTTCTGGGCACGACCGACATGTGTTTCAAATGCAAATATTCACGAGTGAATGCCAAATATTTGACCTTGACTTCTGGCTTGCGCTCTATCTTGTTCTCCAAATTTAGAAATCGACGATAAGCTTGATTGTACGACTTACCCAGTAATTCTAGAGTGTTCTTCGCAGGTAATCGTACGGAATATTCACCAGAGTCTAAACGACGAAAGTTGGCCTTGAAATGAGCTTCGCACTCCAGTTCTTCTTTGGTGGCTTTGACCACGCCTTCACCACAGCTCTCAACTTCCTAAAAGCGACGGACTAATTCATCCATTTGATCTTCAGCAGCAACCAATTCACGGTGCACAATTTGGCCGTGTAATGCAGTTGCCATGAGAGTAGAAGCTCATCCTCCTGTAACGATCCAACCAAGCCTTGTTTTCTGCAATAGGGGTAACCCAGCAGCCAACATAATCTGCCCTACAGATAATAGCTCAAAGAACATGCTTGCGCCAATAAGGAGATCCATTCGCCGAGATCTATAGAAATTCGGATCACCCGGCTGAATATTCGAGGGAATTTTCCAACCATCGGGTTTAACGGTCAAACTGGGTTGATTGTCGGTAATCGCTGGAGCAACAAGAGCAGATAGGCATGCGAAGTAATCAGAGGTATGCGACTTTAACTTAACGCAAACGGAAACTCTTTCAGAGTCAAATCGAACATCTTCAAGACCTGCAACTGATACGGTAGACTTCGTTTTATGCAACTGCAACTGGTGAGCGAGACGGGAAGTCCCAATCCAAAAGCGCACGGCATAGGATCCAAGCACCTGATCGAATTTGACGCTTATGACTGCAGTTGCAAGAAAGACGATGTTAAAATCCACAAAGAGGTCCAATCCAGCAAAGAGGTAGAAGGGCTTGAAGTAATTGCAATTGGCGTAATTTGTTCTGCAGCTGGAGCTCACATAACCTGGGTCGAAGACTGAGTGCCAAGGTGCAAAAGGGTGTGATGCTTGGACCTGCAAGCTCCACAGCAGCCTGATTTACAATTGCACATTTGATGCCCCTTCTTTAAGCAATTAAGACAGAGCGCTAGTTCCTTCACCTTTCGAATACGCTCTTGCACTGACAAATTGGCGAATTGACGCACAGCTATAAATCCAATGTCAAAAATGTTAGTGGCAATTTAAATTCTTCTTCCTGATTGTGAACTATGTGAGTACGATGCTGCAGTATGCTCTACATTTTCCAATTTCGACAACGCTTGTACAAAAATATAGTAAATTGATCAATCGAAGGAATTTCAGCAATAGCCGCAAATTCTTCCCAATTGGCCTGAGTTTTGCTATCTAATTTTTGGAGTAAAACCGAGCCCATTGACTGAAGAGCACGTAGATTAGCATTTATTTTATTAGATATATCTCTCAGCTTTGCTGCGGACCGGATATCCACTTTAGGGAGTCCCAAAATTGCAGTTATATGGGTTTGGAAAATTAGACGCCTATTATTGAAACGGATATTCAATAAATCCAAATTTCCAATGAGCGCACTGTATCCAAGGCGGACCTCTTAGGCTAGGCTTTAAATGCTGCAGCTTCTTAATGTTAGTGAGCTCCACGTCATTGTCGATGATAGCCTTGAACATGGATTGAAATTCGACAAGTCTCAATCAGGCACCTTAATTTAGCCGGCACAGAATGGAAATCCAGAAATGGCTCTGGCCTGAGCGTAGAACTTCGAAGTGCTTTACGTTGATGCTTACCCAATTCTCGATTTAGCATGATTCGTATTGATATGATGAGCTCTTCAAAATCAATGCGAACCTGGCTGCCAATTTCATTAAAATCCAGTTCCTCAAGACTGTCATGGACCTGGGCAAATGCAGCCTTATTCTCCTCTGAGAGCTTAACACGAAGCTCTAATTCTTCCTCACTTATCGCCTGGAGCTTCTCAACAGTCAGGGCCTCCACAGAGGATTTCGAATTAAAAAGCATTGATTTAGCCTTCAATTTAAGATGCTTCACTCCCTGAACTGAAGCAGCTAAAGTTGTTTCGGTTGACAATTTTATTTTCAGCTTTTATCACTCGCAAAATAATATAATTCCACTGTGCAGTGCGTACTCTTGACCACCGAAAAAGTAACGGAATGTATGTGCGTCTATTTGCACATAATCGGCAATATAGCGGTGGAAGGGGGTGCAACGAAGTCGCGAACAAAAACGTTTGGTCGCCGCTGTAAAACGTTTCAAAGCGGGAACGAAGGCACAAAGAGGAAACCAAAATGTTCTCTACGATGCACGGGGCGGGTGATGTGAGGCGATGTGAGTTTCTAGCGGAGTTAATGTATTACCGCTTGCGCTTGCATATGTACATAGAACTTGCAGGTTATGTATAAGTTAACAACCAACTCCCAGCTTAGGCTGAGCAGGCCAATTCATATTCCCTTTATTAATATTAATCATTTTTATTATTATAATTATTACACTTCTTATATAACTCATGTATGGTTGACCTTAATGGGCCCGAGAGCTGAGCCAACATATTGTGCCATTATGGGCCGTGGCTTTGTCTCATTGGCGGACAGCGATCGTATGACTTCTGCAAAATGTGCATGGTCAGCGGTCTGCCACGGGCATCTGGTCATGCATGACCTTTTGTTAATTCTTAAGTTCAGTTCATATTTTGTATTCAATAAATTAAGAGCACCAGCTCCTACAAATGAAACTCCGGCACTTAGCCGTAAAATCTTGTATTAACCAATATACTGACTGAGTCTCTAGGCCAGCGGTATCGACGGACAGTTCCCTTTTACCCTAATCTCCCTATCTCAACATTGTAGCAGTACGGCCAACCAGCTACGAACTATTGAAGGCAGCGGCGAGGGACTCCACATGGACCGTCCCCCTCCCCTCACACTCATTAATTGTCGCCCAACTACTGGATAAAATTACATAAAATTCACTCTTCGAATCTCACCCTGAGGAACATAAAATGTAAGTGACTGTGCGCCTAAGATAGCATCCAGGTCAATACGTGATATTGTAATAAATAAAGTGTCTACGAATTTCAATACAAGTCAATAAATATCGACAACATTTTTACTTACAAACTTGTTCTAGATCTAGCAATATAAATTTAAATTTAAAAATACAACAAAAGCATTTATTTGAAATATATATTTATTTGCATGTTTGTGTGGCTGTAACAAAGTACAGCCTATGGAGACCGACCCTTCGACATCCAAATTTAGGCATAAAACAAATTGGGGAAAGCCTCAGAATAATAACAATCACAAAAGACAGAACTCATCTCAGCGTTATTCGGGGCAAAGACATAACCCAATCCCATGAGCAGGAGGAGGCAGGGTACTCCGCCACAGCTGAAACGGAAGTCGCCAGCATTGAAGAAGGTAATGACTTCGACGAACCTAAGGACGTGCTACATTTTTTAGGCAGCGCTCCCGACTGCCGTTCATCGAACGACAGTTGGCTGATAGAACATTAAAAATTCTTATCGACACGCAGGCAGCAAAAAATTATAAATACTGTGGTGAAACTCTGTGTAGACCTTGTCTTTAAAAACATCTCATTTCCAACTTATTTGGAAGGAGTCATTTGTTATTCCCCTTCATAAGAAAGGAAATAAATGCAATACAAGTAATTACAGAGGCATATCCAAATTATCCGCCATCCCAAAGCTTTTCGAAAATACTATTACACCCCATTTGCAACATCTTTTTAGATCGATTATATCTCCATGTCAACATGGATTTATAAGGCGAAGATCTACGACGACAAACCTATTGAAGCTAACGTCTTTTGTAATAAATGGTTTTAGAAAGAACATGCAGACTGACTTAGTTTACACTGATTTTAGTAAAGCGTTTGATTCAGTAAATCACTCGCTTCTTGTATTAAAGCTAGACTTATTAGGGTTTCCATGTGATCTTCTAACATGGATCTCAAGTTATCTGAGTGGTAGGACTCAACGAGTCCTCTTTAAAAACTTGATCTCTGATTTGATCCGAGTTACTTCAGGGGTCCCACAAGGAAGCCACCTTAGACCACTTCTTTTTACTTTATTTATAATTGTCCTTATGTACGCGGATGACGTTAAGTTATGCCTGCAATATAACGAAATTTCTAGCAGTTCAGACTTACAATCTGACCTAAATGCTTTTCAAACATGGTGTTGTGAAAATCGTTTGGATTTAAATAGCGCTAAGTGCAAAGTAATGACATTTTTTCGTGTGAACCCCCAATACGCAACGTATACGCTGGGTGGTTGCGCGTTGTCTAGAATTACGCACGTTGATGACCTTGGCGTCCTCCTTGACCCAAAACTTAAGTTTTCTGATCATATTTCTTCTATGGTAAATAAAGCCAGGGGAGTACTTGGATTTATTAATAGGTGGTCAAAGGAATTCGATGACCCCTATGTTACAAAGACTCTGTTCATTTCACTAGTCCGTCCAATCCTTGAGTACTGTTCAGCAGTTTGGAGTCCTCAGTAAGGTGTACATATAGACCGGATAGAGGCTGTGCAAAAGAACTTTTTATTATTTGCTCTACGGGGCCTGAACTGGAATGCAAGCCTTATTTTACCATCCTACTCTAGTAGACCTCTCCTAATTAATCTACCATCCTTAGTAAACCGTAGAACGATGCTTGGCACAACTCTTATCTATAAACTTATTCACGGGGGTGGGGTCCGAGTTCTGGGTCGCAAGCTCTCGTCCTAATAAATACCAGGAACATGTTCCCACATTAATAATATAATATTGTAGATTGTAGATATTGAGATCAACTATATATGAACCGTTAGAGTACTTAACGACTATAAAGACATACCACATTATTCACACCGACTTTCCAAGCTTAAAAGCATCAATTTATCTACTTAGCACAAAATATATAGTATTAGTCCACGTATTAATCTAGTCGTGCGCTCCTACATGCTTTTAACTTCGCGATCCGTTTTACCCTATAAGGCCCGCCCGTAACAAGCACCGAGGGCCACTTGTTTGCCGATCAAGTGCATCAACGTCCGAAAAAACAGCTCTAAGTGGGAGTACAACAAGGGACGACATAAAGGCATCGGAAGAAGCGTTGGTAATCGACTTAGGAAACTAAACGACAAATAATTCCGATCCACCCATGCCAAGCATTCCAATGATTCTGGCGAACTTGGGAAAAGCCAAATACTTTACTAAACGCACTGGTTTTATTTAAAAATATTAAAATATTTATTCGGTACTTTTTGGTTTGCCGTCGTCTGTAGACTGCCGGCCATATTCTTTTGGCGTAGCTCTATGTCCAGTCGGCGCTGTCGGTCAAGCCGCCATGTATTACTTACGTTTATCTCTGAGAGCGGTGCCCAGAGAGGGGATGGAATGTTATGTCATACATGGATATATTTGTTCAGTCGCCAAGCTGTGGGAATAAACGGCGCGACTTATCACTCGCTGATGCTGTGTGCTAAAATTAGTTTGCCGATGGTAGAGTGTTAGTACTCTGTATGTATGCACATTAAATCTCCCTCCTTTTAAAAAAATAACGTAATATATGAAGTTATTTTATCATAATATATATATTTTTCTTAATTAAAACAAAGTCCTAAAAAAATTATATATTTGTTTTTTCTTTTTTTTTTATTTTTTATGTTTTGACTTGATTTTTTTTGTTTAATGCGAAATATATTGATTTATGTATGAGACACAATGTTCATACTAAGTACAAAATGGGTTATTTGAAAATAAAGAATATAAAATTAAAAAATTGATAAAATTATAAAATAGTAGTAAAAGTAAAGTACAAATATAAATTGGAAATATAATGGAAAATGTTGTTGTAATGTTCCTCTCTCCTCTTTTGTACCCTATGGTTGACAGGCCATACGAGATAACAAAGTATAACGTGAAAAATTTAAGCCATCCTAGAACAACTTGTTTTTATTTTATCGCTCATTACTACATGTTTCATTTCTTTATTCACCACTTGTATGGGCCTAAATATTTGTTATCTAATTTATGACCGGTTTCATTTCTTAATAAAACCTGGTCTCCTATCTCTAACTTAAAATCAATAGTGTTTTTGTCGTAATTAGATTATTCTTTTTGTTTATTTTTATCTAGCATAATTCTTCCTCTTTTGTAAGCATTTTCTAGTCTAAATTTTGCTTCGTTAGTATAGTCATCTATGTTATATAAAGGGTCTATTCTATCTGTTGAATTAAAAGATGTACTTAAATTTGGATGTTTGCAAAAACTAATTCATAGGGGCAATAGTTGTGTGTCATAGAAGGTGTTGTATTGAAACAATAGACGAAGTATTGTAGCCATATGTCCCAATCTGTTTTATCAACGGATCGAATGTATTCGTTAAGTGTTCGGTGACTATGTTCTATTGTTCCTAATGTCTGGTGGTGGTGCGCTGTAGATGTTATGTTTTTTATACCAAGGTATTTACATAAATCTTCAATATTTTATAATTTTTCAAATTCAGTTCTCATGTCCGATTTGAACGTCTTCAGTTGGACCGTACTTTAGAATACATTTTTCAAAACAAAGCTTTAGCTACTGATTTTGCGCTTTTGTTTGGTATTGGTATGGCAATTAAATATTTCGTTATCAACAATTACTCTGTCAAATGCCATAGTTGGAGTCTCTGTTAAAGTTAATGGTGTTTTTTTGTGTTTAGTTATTTTGGATTTCTGGCATTTTGGACATGTCTTTACGTAGTTTGTTATGTCCCTAGACATGTTTTTCCAATAGAAATGTTGTCTTATTTTTGACAAGGTTTTGTCTATTCCGGTATGGCCGCCTTGTAGAGGATCGTCATGGTTTTCAGACAGTATAGCTTCTTTTTCTTTCTTATCTTTTATAATGGTCACTGGTTTGAGTAGCGCTACTCTTAATTTTTTTAATATTTTATTGCCCATTTTTTTAAACGAATCAACTGAAATATTTTCAAATATTTTTTCACACAGTGCCACTTTAAGTTGGCTGATCTTGTTTATACCGGCTTCTTTTTCAAGCCTTTGGAAAAATTGACCTAAATCAAATGTACCATTGGTATATAGATCGCTAACATTTATTCTTGCAATAACTTTTTTACCATGCTTAAAATAGCATTTGAAATTATTTAAATGCAAGGTCACTACTTTTTTTACTTCATCGTTGTTAAGGACGTCGTATATTTTGGGCATAGAAGCTTTTTCAACACACTGCCTAGGCAGCTGTGCTTGATTTTTCCCTGCGCAGGGTTTATTACTTCAATTCGGCTGCGTGCAGACGTGTTTTATTAACGCTCCGGAAAAACAATTAGCCAATCAGTCGAAAACGTTCGAAAAAATTAATAAGCGCGAGGTTTTGCGTTTCGCGATGCAAATCTCATATCGTAAACTAAAGTTTTAATTAATTAAATAATTAATCTTTACGCACTAACTATAAACAAATGAGTAAGAACGTGGATCAGCGCACTCAACGACAAAAACAAAAAGACGAAGCCCGTGAAAAAATTCAGAGAGAACAAGACAAACGTCGTCTCTCTTTGGCCCGTAACAACGCCAATTTTACGGTGATGAGTAATACTCTAGAACCGAAAGTGCTTGAAGGTGCAAGTTTACTGACCGCCGAAAACCAGAGAGCTAACTCTTGCTCTCCCGCCCTGCTCTTCACCGCTCGAACGCCATGGAGTGAGCAATGCAAGACTCCAACAGAGCTTCTGCCGCCTAGCGCAACAACAACAGAAACTACTACGACTACTACAACGGTCTCTGTCGCCAACAATGCAATAACGACTCCACCCTCTTCTTGTGCTGCGGGTAAACGGCAAAAACAAAACTACGGTAGAAGAAATGACAATTCTGCAAGCGGGTTCGACCATGCAGACAGGCATGGATAGCTACATTAATATCTCCAAGCGCAAGCTAACACCCCCAAAAAACTCGGACGGAATAGATTTTCCATTCTGGCGGAGCCTGAAACAGAGTCTGAACAATTAGCCCCAAGGAAACTAAAGCCCCCACCTATTTTTATTTGGGAGAAGATCTCGAATGCCCTAGTCAACAAAATAGTTGAGCTTGTCAGAAAAGATAACTTTCATGTTATTCCGCTTATGAAAGGGAATATAAGCGAAACTAAACTCCAAACCAAAACCGAAGACGATTTCCGAGCAGTGTCGAAGTACTTAAACGATGCCAAAAAGAACTACTACACGTACCAGCTGAAAAGTTGCAAAGGTTTGCAAGTTGTGCTTAAGGGAATAGAATCCGATGTAACCCTTTGCGAAATTACAGAGGCCTTAAAAGAAAACGGTTTTTGCGCAAAAAATGTTATAAACATTATGAACAAAAACAAGAAGCCGCAACCACTCTTCAAGGTCGAGCTGGAGCCAGACAGCAGAACTTTGAAAAAAAACGCAGTGCACCCGATCTACAAGTTGCAGTACCTTCTGCACCGTAGGATCATAGTGGAAGAGCCGCACAAACGGACCGGGCCAGTGTAATGCACAAACTGCCACGAATACGGTCATACCAGGGCTTACTGCACCCTCAGGTCAGGATGTGTAGCTTGTGGAAACTGCCACGGCTCCGAACCCTGCCCTGCCAACAAGGAAGACTCTCCCACTAAAAAGTGCGTAAACTGCCAAGGAAACCACACAGCTAACTACAGAGGCTGTCCAGTCTACAAGGCGATGAAAAGTCGGATGCAACGAGCAACAACGGCACGCTCCCTAAACACACAAAACACTTACATGTGATCACAAACGACACCGTTTTCTTCGCAAAAGCAGCCAGATCATCATTTGGCCCTTCAATTACCACCAACGGAATTTCTTACGCCAGTGCTCTAACATCAGGCACAGCTCACATAGAGCCGAAAATTGATTACATCCAGCAGGCACAAAATATGATGGAATTTATGTCCTCCATGAAAACCTCCATGCAAACCCTTATGCAAAACCAAAATATCTTACTACAAATGCTTGCAGCTCAGCAGTCCAAATAAACCATGCCTAGCCTTCGAATAACTCTGTGGAACGCCAACGGTGTTTCACGGCATAAACCTGAAATAACTCAATTTCTGAACGAAAACCACATCGACGTTATGTTGCTACGGGGATACACGTTCTATGGCACCGATCATCCAGATGGTAAAGCGCATGGCGGAACTGGAATCTTAATAAGAGACCGCGTCAAACACCACTTTCACCAACGGTTTGCAAAAAATCATCAGCAAGCTACATCGATAAAATTACAGTTGGGCAACTGCAACCTTGCCATTGCCGCTGTCTACTGCCCACCCCGCTTTACAGTCTCCAAAGACCAATTCATGGACTTCTACAATTCGCTTGGAGAGCGATTCATAGCAGCAGGAGATTACAACGCCAAGCACCCGCACTGGGGATCCCGCCTTGTGACCCCCAAAGGAAGGCAACTATATAATGCACTCATTAAAACATGCAACAAACTGGACTACGTTTCACCAGGCAGCCCTACATACTGGCCTACAGATCCTAGAAAACTACCTGATTTAATTGATTTTGCTGTGACAAAAAACATCTCTCGCAATCTAATATCTGCAAAATCGCTTTTGGATCTATCATCGGACCACTCACCAGTGCTAATAACTCTTCTTTAAAGCCCGGAATTAATCGAGCACCCTTGCAAACTGACGTCGCATCGAACCAACTGGCTGAAGTTCAAAAAGTACGTAAGTTCCCACATTGAACTAACTCCACAGCTCAACATTAAGGAGGACATCGTCTGCTACGCCGATGCACTGGAGGGTGTACTCGTCGCAGCAGCCAAAGTCTCAACACCGCAAGGGAGGGATGGGCACACACACCAACACAAAACTAACCATGAAATTGAACAGCTTGTTCTAGAGAAAAGACGTTTGAGACGTACTTGGCAAACCAGCAGATCGCCATCCTCAAAACAAAGTCTTAAAGAAGCTGGTCGCAGACTTACCAGGGCTCTAAGGCAAGAAGAAGAAAAAGCACAACGCCAGTACATTGAGAAACTTTCACCCACCAGCACTAAGCATCCCTTGTGGAGGGCCCACCCAAATCTAAGTGCGCCGGCCGAAACAGTATTCCCCATTAGAGACTCTTCAGGCAGCTGGACCAGAAGCGACAAAGACAGAGCTTGTACATTTGCTTTACACCTTTTCAGCCAAACCTGAAAATTCATTTCCCCCCCCCCCCGTCAAATCAATTAATCTGAGACGAGCCAAACCCTTCTGTTCAACTAATTCAAATTGCAAAAAATCAGCACAATTGTAACCAAACCCAGCGGTGTTCAAATAACCCATGTTAATCAACTCCAAACTGTGCAGTTGTTATTTGTAAACTCTTCAACGGATTGCACGACTTGCTATTTCCAAAAAATGGTAATCATAATGATCCCAAACATAACCGCTTGAGCCAATTTACTCTCCTGTCTGTCAAAACTCCTCGAAAAATGCTTTTACGCGCATCATTCCATACTGAAAGAGCACAACGTTAAGTACATCAATTTGCAAAACAAAATAGAGCAAGTCAATTAACAACAGTAACCACCAATAAAACCCAACACAGGCCGGGAAACACTCACAGGATACTTGAATCGTACCTTTACAACAGAGCCTTCGCCGTGAGATGCAACACCAAAACATCCGATGACTACGCTATAGAGGCTGGAGTTCCCCAAGGTAGCGCCCTTGGTCCAACTCTATTTCTCCTCTACACCGCTGATATTCCCACGAACGAGCGGCTAACTACTTCTACATTCGCAGACGATACCGCGATCATAAGTCGGTCCAAATGCCCAACTCAGGCAACAGCACTACTAGCTGATCATCTCGTTATAGTGGAGAGGTGGTTATCAGACCGGCGTATAAAAATAAATGCGCAAAAGTGTAAACACATAACGTTTACTCTTAACAGACAAACGTGCCCCCCGCTAACCCTGAATAACACGCCACTTCCACAAGCTGACGTTGTAACGTACCTTGGCATCCACCTAGACAGGAGACTTACATGGCGGAGACATATCGAAGCTAAGAAAATTCACCCAAAACTAAAATCAAACAGTCTCCATTGGCTTATAAACGCGCGCTCCCCCCTCTGCCTGGACTTCAAGGTCCTGCTCGACAATTCAACGCTTAAGCCAGTCTGGACCTACGGCTCCCAATTGTGGGGAAACGCGAGCAGCAGCAACATCGACATTATTCAGCGAGCACAATCAAAAATCCTAAGAACTATCACTGGGCCACCTTGGTATGTTCGGAACGACAACATCCACAGATATCTTGGCATTCTACCCGTAAAAGATGAAATATCAAAACAAAAAGCGTCCTACCACACCAAGCTAACTTCTCATCCAAACCAGCTCGCCAGGGGCCTAGCCAGAACTTCCATCCGGACCCGATTGCAACGCAATACCCTTCCAGCTCAGCACTAGTTTTAAGAGCCCCTAAATTTTCGCGCCAGTCACCTTGACTGTCAGATAGTTTTTTTTTTTTTTTTTATTTAAGATTCTATTTACTTATTGTTAGTCTCAATTCAGAGAAGATCCAATAAATAAAATGCAAATGTTAAAAAAAAGGGTTTATTCTGTCTGTACTGATTTCTTGTAGTGACTTGTAGAATTTGCTTTTGTTTGTTTTTTAGTTCTTTGATGGTTATTCTAGATAACGCATCAGCAACATAATTGTCCTTTCCCTTAAGATACTAAACTGTAAATTAGTATTCTTCCAAATCTAGTCTTATTCTTGTTAATTTATAGTTTGGATTAACCATAGAAAAGAGGAATCTTAATGGTCTATGGTCTATTTTAACTAAGAAATTTCGCCCATAAATGTAAGGTCTAAAATGGTTAATTGCCCAATGTATTGCTAGTAGTTCTTGTTCCGTTGTGCTTTTATTGGATTCTCCTCGATGCATAAGATACAGGAAGCTGTATGCCATTATGTTCTTGTGTAAGGACTGCTCCGCAAGCTTGCTTACTTGCGTCCGTGATTATGCAAAATTCTTTAGAAAAATCGGGGTATTGAAGTAGTGTTGGACTCATTAATTTTTTCTTTAAGTAATCAAAAGCTTTTTTGCATAATTTAGTTATGTGACGGGAATAATTTGCAAAGTTTTTAATGAATCGACGATAATAATTGCAAAATGCAACCAATCTGCGGGCGCTATCAGCGTCCGTGGGGACTGGGTATTTTTCAATGCCTTCATTTTTTTTTGTCATCTGGCATTATACCTTGATCTGTACATTTGTGACCAAGAAAGGTCACTTCATGCATGAAAAATGAGCATTTCTCTGGATGTAGTTTAAGATTATTTTTTCTGCAAAGTTCAAATACGTTTGTTAAGTTTTTCAACATATAATTTTCTGAACATCCTACAACTATTAGGTCGTTCATGTAGACGAATGCCTGGGATGGCTCCAAGCCGGAAAATGCAATTGTCATCATACGCTGGAAAGAATTTGGGGCTATTTTTAAGCCATAAGGTAATCTTGTAAAACGATAAGAGCCATAGCTCATTGAAAATGAAGTTATATTTCTGGACGATTCCTCTTATTCAATTTGGTGGAATCCGGACATAAGATCTAAACAAGAGAAATACTTTGCTCGGCCCAATTGATCAAGTATGTCATCGATTCTAGGTAGTGAAAATTTGTCTGCTAAAAGTTTTTTATTACTTTGGCGATAATCAATTACTAAACGCCACCTTTTCTCCTTTGAGTCAGGTAATGATTTTTTTGGAACAAGTAACAGAGGGCTATTATATTCTGATACTGAGGGCTCTACTATTTTATTTTTTATAAGTTTGTCCACTTCCTTAGTTATTTCCTCTTTATGACATTGTGGACTTCTATAGTTTTTTATATACACGGTTTCATCATCTTGTACTCTTAATTTTTGCTAGTAGATATCGGTTCGGTTTCAAGACCGAATATGTCACTATATTTTTAACAAAGATTTGTTAAGACATTTTTAAATTGAGTCGGAAAATTTTGTTTTAGTTTATTGATGACTTTTTCGTTTCTATTTGTGCCATTTAAATGGACAATATTCGTGTTTAATGTTCTTAAGGTTGACTATTTTGTTCTCATTTGTAGTGTTCAAAATTCGGACGAATGTGGTTTGGGGATCTAAAATTGTATTTCCTATGAATATACCATCTTCAATTTCTTGATTTGGTATTAGAAGGGTTTTATTACTTTCGGTTAAATTTATTTTTCTAATTACTTCGGAGCGGGCTGGTATAATTATTTCGTTAGTTTCTATGTTATGAAGGATTGGAATTTTTATTGGAAATTTTAAATTATCAGGTCTTAAAATGAAAAGGTCATTATCTTGATTGAAGTCAAATATACAATTAAATTTCTTTATGAAGTCTATTCCAATTATTCCGTCTACCGGTATTGAAAAGTTATGGGGAACTAGATGAAAGTTATGTGGTATTATATAATTGCTCGTTCTTAATTCAATAAATTATAGTCCTATTGTAGTTATTGAGCCTTTGCCTATTCCTGATATTTGTATAGTGATATTGAAGTCCGTATCAATGATGTTGTCGGAATTTTCTTTAATGAGAGAAATATCAGCTCCGGTGTCTATCAAAAAGGTGAGTGGTTTTTGTGTAAGTTCATGTTTTACTTTTACGAATATATTTAAACTAAGAGTAATAGAGTGAACTGTGTTGTTTTTTATTGTTGACTTTTTAAGGGAGCTTCCTCGTTTTCCGAGTTAGTTTGAGCCATTCTCACAGTGTTATTTCTGCCATTTTGAGTGGTGTAGTTTGTGTTGTTGCCTCCATTACCGCGGTTTTGACCCCGGTAGTTTCCTCGGCCTCGGTTATTGTAATGATTATCATAATTGTTCGCGCACTTTGCGTTTTTTTTGTTTGGTTAACTAGTGTAAGGCGGGAGCGGGAGCACAATAAAGATCTAATCGCTCTCGCGAATTCGCCCCGTCTCTCGCCCCCTTCGTTAAGTTAGGTTTAAGCGTCGATATATTGAAATTAAATGTTAGTTGTTATATGAACATCGTTCTGATCAAACTCCTTTTCGTCGCCATCGCCAAAAAATAAATTCTTCCCTGCGTTCACAAGTTTCGCGTTATTAATACAAAACAGTATTAAATTTTCATGGTGACCCCGACGTGATCTGCAGTGGAACGCGAGTGTATTTTGGTGAAAAAACAAATTAAAAACAATAAATCGCGCCGGCTTTAAAACATTGAAGTTGTTGTTGCCGCTGCTTGTCGCCAATTGCGCCAACGAAGGAAGGCATATGGATTCGAAGAGGGAAGTTGCCGACGGATGTGTATCGTCCCACCAGGTATAGAGTGTTAAAGTTGAAAGTTAATCTGTGGCGTGTTCTAAATTGTGTTTTGGCCCATCTTTCAACTTTTTGCATTCGTGTGAAAAATTCGGTAGATAGCGAGCATTCTAACCAAGACATAAATAAAACTTGCATGTACTAACAATTATAATTCTGATATATACATCCATACATATTAACATATTTCGAATTATTCATACATAAGTAAGTGAATCGCTTTGGACCAAAATAAAATAAATATTTGTCGGCATCCTGGTTTTTTTAAAAATAAAATTCCCCCATTTCTCGTCGTTGTGAACACCAATTATAGCTGTGCAAAAATTAAAAGGCAAAAGTTGAGACTTGTGGAAAGTTATAATTCGAGAATTAAATCCCCGGCAAATTTTCTGCCGCGCATTTTCGTCAAATTTCCCTCGCTTTTCGCCATTTCCCGCGCTTTAGCGTCAGGTTTATATATTCGTTGCCCTTAGTTATCGGTCAGTGCATCATCGTCCGTTAGCATTGCGTTGAGCACCGCCAGCCGGACACACAACACACACACAGACAACGCAGCCCGTTCTTTCGAGTTCTCTTCGTCGTTTTCGTTTTCGATCGCTGGAACGGTGCAAGCGTTGCCGCTGCCTAAACGTTTGTTCGTTTTTGGTGTTTGAGTTTGGCGTTCTCCCCACACTACGTGCGCTCGGCATATTAAATTGAATTATTAAATAATTTAGGATTCCTTAAATTAATTCCTTTTAAATAACTCCCACACTGCTTGCGTTCAGCTTATTCCTCTCGTTGGTTATTATTATTTAAATTTAATAAATTTAAAAACAAAATTTTTGTACACATTTACATATAATTAAAAAAAAAATAATAATAAATTAAATTAAATTTAAAAATCTTCGATACCAAAAAAAAAAAAAATCTTAAATCAAAGCAACAACCAGAAAATCGAAGAATAAAACCAACGAGATGGATATATGAGGAGTATAGAGCAACAAAGATATTTAAATGAGGGTCGATTCTCTTTAAATACGGTCTCTTCTCCCTTCCCCCCCCCTTCCCCCCTTTTTCTTTTTTTTCTTTTTTTTTTTTTTTTTTTTTGTTTTTTTCTTTCCTCCCTAAATTCCTTTTTTTTTTCCTCTTCCCTTTCGGTGGTGGGGGGTTTTTTTGCTTTTTGTGGTTTTGTTTTTTTTTTTTTTTTTGTTTTTTTTTTTTTTCCTTTTTTCCCCTTTTTTTTTTTTTTTTTTTTTTTGTTTTTTTTTTTTATCTTTTTTCCTAAAATTTTCCTTTCTTTTTCTTTTTTTTTTAATAAATATTTTTTTTTTTTTTATTTTTTATTTTTTATATTTTTTTTATCCTCGGCCATAGCCTCTTCCTCTATAGTTTCCTCTATAGTTATTACCACGGAAGTAATTATTTTTGTTTGTATAAAATATGTTGTATGCATTTCCTGTCATTTCCGTGCTGCAATGAATATATTTTGTAACAGCTTCATTCATTGTTTTGAATGTGCCTGGTTCCAGAATGGTTTTTAATTTAACATTTTCACAATTCTTTATCATTGTAGAAATGGCTTCTTTTGTGCTGAACGTGTCTGCATGTTCGGCACTTAATCCTTCGTCAATGTAAGAAGCTTCTAATAGTTTCCGTAGATTGTCTACTTCAGTTGTAAATTGCGTAGCCGTTTTTCCCTTTTGGTATATGTTTAATAATTTCGCTTTTACAACGTCAGAGGAATCGCCCACTATAGTGGCCTGGAGTTTACTGATTATGTTATTAATAGTTGTTTCGTTTTGTACTTTGTACAATGTTGATCCAACTATTTTGGATTTGATTACCTCAACAGCTATGTTTTCGTATGGTCCCTTGGTAAGGTTGACCAATTTCAATGCTGTTAAGAATTTTTGCAGGTGGATTTTTTTCCATCGAACTCTGGAATTGCCGAGCTGATTTCCTTCATGTATGCTCTATTGGCAATCGAGTCGTCCGTCATATTGATTATATTGTTTTCCAAATTTTCGTATGATATATTTTCTTCGGAATCCGACAGTTCGGTCAGCGTTAATACCGCTGGAATAGTCAGGTTGTGTATGTCCTCGGTTTTTGGGAATTCGTTTCTTTGCTTGTTTCGACTAAATCTTCCGTATCGGAATCTTTATCTTCTATTTCTTCTGATTTCAATTCCTCATCAAATGTTAATGGTGTATTAAGGATAGATGGAATTAAAATGTCTAACTTATATTTTTGTTTTATATTTTTAAGATTGTTTTTAAATTTAGATAATAATTTTGAGACATCTGTCCAGTGTTTACTGGATAGTTCCAGGCGTGCTTATAAGGCGTGCTTCATTAAAGCTGTCTACTACAACTTTAGCGTGTTTTTGTATGGTTGTTCCCTGAACATTTCGGTTTTGCGAAAGACATTTGTATGACTTGTCGAAATTTGTTCTTATTTCTTTTAATTTATCAGAAATAGTTTTCCAATCCATTAGGCTTTATTTCATAATAATTTTAAATATTATTATATTGCCAAGCAATGCATTTTTGTCAATGACGGAAAAAACCTTACAGTTTTGAATTGTTGATAATACTATAGCTTTTTGCGTATTATTACAATGTATTAATGGGGAACTACTCAGATTGAATTTTTCCATGTATTCAATTTCTAGTTCATACACTGAGATGGGGTTCCAAAGTGTTTCGAGGATAGATCTTACTCTATAATCGAACATGGGTTCCCTTTCTCGTGTTTTTTCTATACAGCTGTTTGTATCCATAATAAAGAACAAATTTGTAAATTTAAAAAAAAAATTTTTTTGTTTTTATTTTATTTTTTTTAGTCTGCTTGGGGCTTTGTGTGTTTGCATGTGCATTCACAGTATGGTGAGAATAAAGGGCCTGGACAATCTGCCGGGTATTCCTTTTTAAGAACTGGCAAAAATTTCTCTTTTGGAGGAGATTTTTTGTCATCAGTTTCCCCGATGATTCCAATATTTTTGTAACATTGTTCGGGTTCTTGATTTTTCTGTAGTTTAGTGCTTACAAATTTTTTTAGGGAGTCTAGCTCTGCGTGAAGTTCACATGCTTGTTCCCATGATGTATTATCACTGGCTGCTAATTCATATCGAATGGCGGCTATTCTTTTAAATGCCTTTTTTCTTAATACTCCTTTCCTTTTATTATTTTTCGTTTTACGGTCCATCCTTGTTAGGTAGACAATATATTTAAATGTATGTCTTATCCAACCCATGAATATTCATAGCTTATGAGTTTCATAAACAAATTTCCAATCGTAGCAACCGCTGAAATATCTAAGCTTCGCTAGCAAAATCTCCCCTCACTCAAACCGGCCACATTCGGGCTATTATAAACAAATGACACTTTCCAATCTTAGCAACCGCTGGAAATTCTAGCTTCGTTAACAGAATTTCCCCTCACTCAAACCGAGCCCTGTGTGAACCACATCCGGCCTACTGTAAACAAATGACCCCAGTCATAAACAAAGCTTCCAAATTTTTGACTTAGGGTCCGATCTAGTCCGAGCCAGTTGCTAACCAAATTTTTGTCAAATAATCAGTTTATTGAGTTTCAATTACTTCTCAATTATTTCATCAGCCAATTGTCCTACACTCTTAACTTTGCCTAATCTCTTTTAATCTCTTCTGAGCAAGATTCTCTTAAGCCGAGGTTTCATGATTAATATTTTATCAAACTAAGGGCAGTTTTGGAGACGACTCGATCGGTCGTGAAAATCAAATTGTAAACATAATAATATGTTAAGTGACTTGTGAAAGTGAATTTAATAAAATACGAGGACGGAAGCTAACTTCGGCAAGCCGAAGTTTTAATACCCTTGCAGATTTAGCCGAAATTACTAAAATTGTTTAGTGTAAACTGACGGACAGACGGACAGACGGACATGGCTATATCGACTCCCCTATTGAACCTGATCAAGAATATATATACTTTATAGGGTCGGAAACGTCTCCTTCACTGCGTTACAAACTTCTGACCAAAATTATAATACCCTCTGCAAGGGTATAAAAAGATTAGCTATACGTAATTAATTTCATTTTTAAATAGCGGCTGTAGTATGTACTTGTCTAATTGGCAGCAACTTTTACCCTGAGCAAGGTATACATAAATAAATTAAATAAATTGCATAGTTTCATGCCAATAGCTTTTATACTTCAAAATTGTCATATACAAATAGGGCAAAAGGGATATTTTCGCAGCCTTTAACAATTTTTATAATCCAATCGGAAGCGCTTTACCGACGTAAAAAAAGCAAAGCAAACTATAAGCAAATATTCTAAAAACATGAAATTTTGACCGATTTCACCGTATTGTTCCTATGGGAGCTATAGGATAAACGTCCGATCAGCACGCTTTACCTTGATAAGGAATGCATAAAAATACGATTTAAAAAAATGTATAGCAATACTATTAAACATCGCGAAATATCGAAAACATCAAATTTGGACCGATTTACCCATTGTCCATGAAGGAAAGACGTCCGATCGTCACGCGCTTTTACCCTGATCAAGGTACGCGTACACAAAAAATAAGATTTGGAAAGATTAATGTCAATAGCTTTTACACTGCGCGAAATATCCTAAAAATCATTAAATTTTAACCGATTTTACCCTATTGTTCCAATGGGAGCTATAGGATATAGACGTTCGATCGCCACGCGCTTTTACCCTGATCAAGGTATGCATAAAAAAATACGATTTGGAAAGATTAATGTCAATAGCTTTTACACTGCGCAAAATATCATAAATTCTTGCAAGATATATCCAATTGTTCCTATGGGAGCTATAGGATATAGACATCCGATCGGGGCGATTTTCAAACTTGATCTGCGTACACATGTTTTAGGACGATTGTGAAAGTTTCAGATCGCTAGCTTTTAAACTGAGCTCGCAAGCGGTATTGAAACAGACGGACAGACGGACAGACGGACATGGCTATATCGACTCCCCTATTGATCCTGATCAAGAATATATATACTTTATGGGGTCGGAAACGTCTCCTTCACTGCGTTACAAACTTCTGACCAAAATTATAATACCCTCTGCAAGGGTATACAAATACTTCAATGAATTAGCATTAAATAAAACCGATTCACTCTGCGTTGAAAAAAGTAATTGCAGCTCGAAAACCGAGCGATCCGACGTTGAAATATCCGTCAATAGTGAATTAAATAATATCCAGTTAAAATTTTCAAACCAAGGGAAAAGAATGAAAGAAAATATAGTAAATCAAATCGAAACAAAACATTCTACGATCGATATCCAAATTCCATTTCGAACGGATATAAGAGGAGAAATTACTACAATTCATGACAGACCAGTTTACAGCAAACAGTATCCCTACGCTCTGTCTGTCTCAGATTTTGTTAATAGGGAAATAAGCCGAATGCTATCGGAACAAATAATAAGGCCAAGTAGAAGCCCAAAACTCACCTAAGCCCAAAAGGGGACAAAATGAAGACGGAAGCCCTAAGTTAAGATTAGTAATTGACTATAAAAAACTTAACGAGAATACCGTTCCAGATAGATATCCGATGCAGGATCTATCAGTGATCTTAGCAAATTTAGGGAAGGCAAAAGTATTTTCAACAATCGACTTAGAGTCCGGTTTTCACCAAATCTTGATGAAAGACTCCGACATCGAAAAAACGTCATTTTCCATAAATAATGGGAAGTACGAGTTTTTAAGAATGCCATTTGGTCTAACGAACGCTCCTCGAATTTTTCAGAGAGCTATGGACGACATATTAAGGCAACAAGTCGGGAAAATTTGTCACGTCTATATGGACGATATAATTATATTCTCCGACTCAATTCAACAGCATTACCAAGACTTGCTGAAAATAATAAATATTTTAAGCAAAGCAAACATGAAAGTGCCTCTAGAAAAATCCAAATTCTTCATGAAAGAAACCAGTTTCTTAGGGTACGTAGTATCCTACAATATCATTAAAACAGACCCCGAAAAAATTTCAACAATACTTAAATATCCGCAACCCAAAAATATTAAAGAACTCAGAAGCTTCCTTGGATTAACAGGTTATTATAGAAAGTTTGTAAAGAACTACGCACTAATAGCGAAACCCCTTACCAAATATTTAGGAGGGGAAAATGGTAAAATATCTAAAACAATGTCTAAAAAAACTTCCATACAGCTGGATGAACCTGCTGTAAAAGCTTTTAACGAGCTAAAACAAAATCTAGTAGCTCAAATAGAATTAACTCAACCCGATTATAACAAGAAATTCACATTGACTACAGACGCTTCAGATTTTGCTATTGGCGCAGTCCTTTCACAAGAAGGCAAACCAATAACTTTTATTTCAAAAACTTTATCGAAAACAGAGCAGGTTTACGCAACAAACAAGAAGGAATTATTAGCCATAGTCTGGGCATTAAAAAACCTTCGAAATTATCTCTACGGGGTAGTTGGAACTGACCATCAGTCATTATCCTTCACGGTCTCAGACAAAAACCCTAACATAGAAATGAAGCGATGGTACTCATTTATTGAAAGTTACTGTCCAAAAATTATTTACAAACCAGGAACTTCTAATGTAGTCGCTGATGCATTGTCAAGGATCCAAATTAACCACCTCTCAGATGAAAATCCAAGTTTAGACAATTCAGAATCAACAGATTCAGAACAAAATACCATCCACTCGGCAGAAAGCAGTTTCGAGAATATTATCGAGGAAACAAACAAACCTTTGAATCAGTTTAAAATTCAACTACTAATTACAATGGGCAGGGTCACCATTCATGAGTCATTGAAAATATTCAACAATACCAGACACATAATCCAGTATGATACACCCGAGAATTTAGTATTAATTCTTAGAGAATATATTTAACCAAACATAACCGTTGGACTTCACTGTACCCTTGAAGACCTTTACGTAATTCAAAAACCTCTTAGGGAAAATTTTATAAATAAGTTTTTATTTACAAGAACATTCGTTCTAGACATAGAAAAAGATGAAGATAAAGCAATCATTATTGAGGAAATTCATTGCCGTGCCCATAGAGGACTGGACGAAAACTATAAACAAATAACGAGACTTTACTACTGGCCGAAATTATTTTTAAAACTTAAAGAATATATTAAGAACTGTACAATTTGCAACGAAAACAAATACTGTAGACACCCTGTAGAAATTCCGATTGGGGAAGCCCCTATACCATCAAAGGAGGGAGAAAATCTACACTTAGACATTTTTTACGCTGATAAAAAAATATTTTTAACCTGTATTGACGCATATTCCAAATTTTTAGTAGTAAAAGAAATTGAGAATAAATTAAATATGGAAAACATGGTCCTAGAAATTTTACAACAATACCCACTGGCCAAAACACTTATGACGGACAACGAGCCAAGTTTCACTTCGGCACAATTTAGAGCATTTATAAATAGATGCGGACTTACAATACATTACGCTGACCCTAGACATAGTTCTTCGAACGGACAAATCGAAAGAGCACATTCCACACTGACAGAAATTGCTAGATGTATTAAAGACGAATTTAATCTTACTGCCCACTCAGAAATAATTATTTGATCTGCCCAAAGGTTTCAAAGCATTCATTCTGTAACAAATGAAAAACCAATAGACATTCTATACAATAAAATAAAACATGAAAAAGTCCCTGAAATACTTAAGGTAGCGCAATTAAAAATGCTTAAATCACATAACCAAAACAAAAAAGCAAAAGAATATCATGTAGGACAAGTGAAATATGAAAAAAAGTACGGGGAACGAAATAAATTAAAACCAAGATACAAAAAACAGATGGTTAAAGAAAAAGCTAATAAGTAATAATAAATAATAGAAATAGAATTATCCATAAAGATAATATTAAATATTAAAATATTTTTAAATAACAGATAATGAATACCATAATATATATAGTTTTGATACTCGCAACAACTAATTCTGAGATAATCGACTATTCAAACCACGACTTTTTCATCTACAAAGACAACAAGGACATCCTGACTTATGATTCATACGCAGAACTTTTTCATATCACTAATATAAGCTTTTACAAAGAAATTATTAAGGAAGAATCAGAAAGCTTAGAAGAATTCAGAAATGATCAGTTCCATTGGGAGTTACTTACAACCTAAAAACCATCGACTTAACTTTATCACAATTAACTCCATCAAGAAATAAAAGAAGCATTAACGAATTAGGCACCATTTTAAAATGGATAACTGGAACACCGGATCATGATGATTTTACAACAATTCAAGAAAAAATTAACGATTTAATTGAAAATAATAATAAACAACATATAATAAATTCCAAATTGTTTGACGAAGTTAAGAAATTATCTACCACATTAGATTCAGTTTTCACCCACCAAGAAATACCTTTAAGAAAACACCGCTTACGCCTAATAACTTTTGATTTACAAAACTTAATTGACACCATTACTTTAGCGAAAATTGATGTTTTTAACACAAAAATACTAAACCATGACGATCTTCAAGAAATTTATAAGCATGAAGAAAAACCTGTCATGATCACAGATCTAATGGATATTTCCGAATTTAAAATTGCACTACACAAAGAAATATTTATATTCGGTATCCAGTCATTCAAAATCGATGCGATACATATTTCGCCAGGGCTATCTCTCAAAATGATGGCAAATTAATTTTAAGCAACCAAGTTGCAAAATGCAACAACACATTTTACGAAATTTATAATTTTAAGAAAGAATTATTCAACAACTATTGTACTCTAAATAAAAACCAATCATGTTTTACTCGTTTATTGAATGGAGAAAAATCTTACTGCATTAAAATATAAGAAAAAAATAAACAAATAGATGTTATACAAGACGGTGCAGTGCTGATAAGCGGAAATAATATTGTAAACGATACCCATTTAAAAGGAACATATTTAATTATATTTAATGGCACTACCGCAATAAACAATATATCCTACACAAACATAGATAATAAAATGCTCGAATTTATTACAGCCCACAATTACATTAATTTTGAAATATCCGAATATATATTATCCAATAATTCGGAACTATCCTTTGACAATATCAAAATTCTAAACCCATTTGTTCAAATCAGAAAAACAAAAATACCCCTAACACTTATTGTAATATCAATAGTTTTAGTATATATAATTTTATTGTCAATCTTTAAAATCAAAAAATATCTGTTAATCATCAAACCACGGCTAAAAAATATTATAAAAAATAACAATATTCAAAATAATTCCCAAGAAGAAACTGTTGTAGCAGATTTAGCAGCTCAACTAAACGCCATCTCACCAACGTCATTTGAATCGGGACGCTTCAATTTAGAAGGGGGAGTGTTATCCAACCCATGAATATTCATAGCTTATGAGTTTCATAAACAAATTTCCAATCGTAGCAACCACTGAAAAATCTAAGCTTCGCTAGCAAAATCTCCCCTCACTCAAACCGGCCACATTTGGGCTATTACAAACAAATGACCCTTTCCAATCTTAGCAACCGCTGGAAATTCTAGCTTCGTTAACAGAATCTCCCCTCACTCAAACCGAGCCCTGTGTGAACCACATCCGGCCTACTGTAAACAAATGACCCCAGTCATAAACAAAGCTTCCAAATTTTCCACTTAGGGTCCGATCTAGTCCGAGCCAGTTGCTAACCAAATTTTTGTCAAATAATCAATTTATTGAGTTTCAATTACTTCTCAATTATTTATCAGCCAATTGTCCTAATCTCTTAACTTTGCCTAATCTCTTTTAATCTCTTCTGAGCAAGATTTCCTTAAGCCGAATATTCATGATTAATATTTTATCAAACTAAGGGCAGTTCTTTTTTGGAGACGACTCGATCGGTCGTGAAAATCAAATTGTAAACATAATAATATGTTAAGTGACTTGTGAAAGAGAATTTAATAAAATAAAAGGTGAACATCAAAATAAAAATAAAAAATTAATTTTTTTATAAAAATTTATCAACTAATAAATTTAATTTATGTCTTTTATAGAAAGATGCAAAAAAAAATGAGTGTTTCTCCAATAGGGTAAAAAAAAAGATAAATGAATTTAAACCTTGTCCAAGTCGTTATTTTATTATGTTTAACGTATAATGCGAGCACGAATTGAGCAACGCTGCTGATTGTCAGGATCAAAAGTAGTCTCCACATTGACTTAATAGCATCCGTATGATCAACTATTTGAACATTATTAACAACATTAGCTTTATTTCCCGTAGACTGGGTGTCGTCTGAGCCGAACCAACCCATTGTAATTTTTAATTTTGCATGGGGAGTTAAAAGAATAATAGAAGACAATGCTAATATTGTAATTAAAAAAAAAATGTTGTTAAAGTTTACAGTTTTTTGAATTCTTATATTCTGGTTACTTATTTTACATTTTTATATTTTTTTATAAATTTTTTTTTTTTATTTTGAAAATATTAATTTTCAAACATATATTCGCATTTAATATTTAATATATTTACTACTTCTTTTTTTTTACAAAATTCCCTGCCTATTTATAATCTTTTTGGGCCATCTTCTTTTTAAAGCTCAAAATAACACAAATATTTTAAAAATAAAATTGGTTGTACGTTATTATATTATTTCCCATTTTTTTTTTATTGTTACAAATTATTTTTCCTGCCTTTCAAAAAAATGTTCTAATTTGGGCCGTCTTCTTGTACAGCTCAAACTTACAATTATATTATAATTAATTATAATTAAATTAATTTATATATATATACAAAAAAATTGTTCTTCTGCATTCTTGTCCTTAGTGTCTTCTCGTCTTCAAGGTCCTGGGCCTTTTTGACTCGGGTCCTTGCACAGGCTGTTTTTGGATGTTCCTGGCACTTTGGACTCGGGCTTTACCGGTGCTGGTCCTTGCACAGGCTATTATTTTTTGGTGTTCCGGGCCCTTTGGACTCGGGCGGTACCGGTGCTGGTCCTCGCACAGGCTATTTCTTTTTATTTTGATGATTTGAATTTTTTTTTTTAGGTATTCCTGGCCCTTTGGACTCGGGCGGTGCCGGTGCTGGTCATCGCACAAGCTATTTTATTTGATGTGTCGCAGGATAAAAGAAGTGTTTCAGGCAGTTTTCCTTTAATCAATGTGTTTGTTTTTTTTTTTCTCAACTTTATAGCTTTTTCGATATATCTTTATCATAATCGTTTGAACTCAGTTTTCATAGCTTTTTGTGTACCATTTCATAAATCTTGTAGTAACACATACATAACCATTTTCTTCAATTTTTGTTGTTGATTTTTTCTTCTCTTGTTTTCTTTAGCAATAGTGTTTTTTATTTGTAATAAAATTTTTTTTGGTTTTTATTTTTTATTTTCATCACTTTTTAACAGTGTTATTTGTTTGACATAAATCCATGTCACGGTCGCCATGTTAAGAGAAAAGTTTATGGTTCACAATTTTTAGTTAATAATGAAAAACGCACTGGTTATACCCGTTACTCGTAGAGTAAAAGGGTATATTGTATTCGTGCAAAAGTATGTAACAGCTAGAAGGAAGCGTTTCCGACCCTATAAAGTATATATATTCTTGTTCAGGATCACTAGCCGAGTCGATCTAGCCATGTCCGTCTGTCTGTCTGTCCGTCTGTCCGTCTGTCCGTCCGTATGAACGCTGAGATCTCGGAAACTATAAAAGCTAGAAGATTGGCATTTTGCATGCAGATTCTAGGAGTTCCTACGCAGCGCAAGTTTGTTTCAAAAAGGTGCCACGCCCCCTTTAACGCCCACAATCGCTTATATACGATTTTAAAAATTTAAATATTTCGGAAAAGTAAAAATGCAGTTTTATTGTGTTTATCAATACCTATTTTTCAAATCGGACTATTCGTTAAAAAGTTATGCGTGATCAAAGTTTCTATCTCCATCTCCCTCGCACTCCTTTTACCTGAGTAACGGGTATCTGATAGTCGGGGCACCCGACTATAGCGTTCTCTCTTGTTTTATTTAAAAATATTAAAATATTTATTCTGTACTTTTTTGGTTTGCCGTCGTCTGTAGACTGCCGGCCTACATTCTTTTCTTGGCTTAGATCTATGTTGCGCAGTCGGTGCTGTCGGTCAAGCTGGCAGCGACGGAACCTTATGTATTAGCTTATGTTTATCTCTGAGAGCTATGTTTATCTCGCCAAGCTGTGGGAATAAACTGGCGCGACTCGCTGATGGCGTGTGTGGTCAAATTACGTTTGCACTTAAAGAGTGCTGATCCTGCAGATTTGGCTAACATTGTTGCCGATGGTACAGTGTGTACTCTGTATGTATGCACACTACAATATGTTACGTCTACGTCGATGATGTTATTATTTTTTCCGAAAACGAAACCGAACATGTTAAGCACATCGATGTAGTGCTTAAGCGACTGCTCGATGCCAACATGAAGGTGGCACGAGAAAAGACTAAATTCTTTAAAGAAAGCGTAGAATTTGTAGGCTTCATAGTCACTAGAGGGGGAACAAAAACAGACCCTGAAAAAGTCAGGGCAATACAAGAGTTCACCGAACCCAAAACTCTGTTTAGCCTGAGGTCCTTCCTCGGCCTGGCGAGCTATTACTGAAGCATTGTTAAGGGCGAAACGGAACGGTCAGTAAAAACATGCCGAAAAAAGTTCCTATTACGTTTGATAAACCCCAGCGCAATACGTTTGACCACCTGCTTAATATCCTGGCATCAGAGGATGTGATTCTGACGTACCCCGATTTCAAATTACCATTCGACCTAACCACCGACGCTTCAGCCAGTGGAATAGCGGCGGTATTGTCCCAGAACAAGAGGCCCATTACAATGATCTCGCGAACGCTTAATGATTGCGAGCTAAATTACGCCACCAACGAAAGAGAATTTTTGGCAATAGTTTGGGCCATAGGCAAACTACAGAACTACCTTTACGGCACTCAGGAGGTTCGGATCTTCACAGACCACCAGCCCCTGACTTACGCGGTATCTGACAGAAACACCAACTCTAAAATCAAGCGATGGAAGGCCTTTTTAGACGAAAACAACGGGAAGGTTTTTTACACGCCCGGGAAGCAAAACCTTGTAGCCTGTCTCGGCAACACATGAACAACCTAGAGGTTGAGGCTCAGTCCGATGCTGCCACGGTGCTTAGCGAGCTTTCGCTCTCATACACCATTGAGACTATATATATAAACCCCTAAACTGCTTCAGAAACCAAATTATTTTGAAAGAGGCAAACCCACCACTTCGGCGAGACTTCATTGTTTTTGGCAATAGAACTCGCCACGTTATTTACTTTAATAACAAAAACCTTGTCGAATCTGTTAAAGAAATCATCAACGTCAACGTCGTGAACGCGATCCACTGCGACTTTCCGACACTAGCTCGTGTTCAACATGCCTTGAGATGTTACATATTGACATTTTTTCTACCGACAAAAAGATCTTCCTAACTTGCATAGATAAGTTCTCAAAGTTCGCCATCGTACAGCCCTTATCTTCTAGGGCAAAAGTTGATGTACGGGCCTCTATACTCCAATTGGTACATTTCTACCACAAAACTAGAAATATTTATTGTGACAATGAGGCTTCCTTCAAATCTGAAACGATTACGTCTTTGCTAAAAAAACCAATACAGCATCAATGTCATTAATGCGCCACCGCTTCACAGTAGCTCCAATGGCCAAGTGGAAGGATTCCACAGTACCTTAGCAGAAATAGCAAGGTGCCTCAAAATCGATAAAAAAAATTGACGACACTGTGGAATTAATTTTGCGGGCTATAGTAGAATACAATAGATCGTTGAGGGTGGGAGCGTGGTCCATAAGGACAATATCAAATAAACATCTCCATCATCCATACTCGCCCTTATGTTATGCAGAACTCAATACTACTATAAATTCCATAGGCTTGCCGTGATACTCATCTTACTGCTGTCATAGCGAACGCGCGAGTCACCGACTTCTCTTACGTAAAGTATATGTATTGGACGGGAATGTATGGGAACAATATGGTCTGGTTAGGCACTCGACTAATTTGTCTGAGTTCTCCAGCGTAATTGACTCTACGGTCAGAATGCTCGAGCTGTTCCCACAATCGCACCTGAGGAAGCTACTGGAAGTTGACGTCAACCATGCCCAGAACATGCTGGATGAATTAACAGTGTACCATAGAACGGCCAGGAGCTTAGATTTCCTGGGCTCGGGACTCAAGGTCGTGACAGGAACGCCCGACGCGGAGGACCTCTATAAAATTAAAACAAACGAAGCAGCGCTGATTGAGGCAAACAATAGGCAGGTTGCAATCAACACAGAGACACAGAAACACATTAACCAACTTACAGATACAGTAAATAAAATTCTCAAGGAAAAGAGGGACGGGTTAGTTGACTTCGGCCACCTTTTCGAAACACTTCTAGCCAGGAATAGAATCCTTATTTCAGAATTACAAAATTGCATGCTCACAATCACACTTGCCAAGAACAACATTATAAATCCGGTTATATTTAATCACAACGACCTTAAATCTATCTTTGACGAACAGCTCACGGAGGTCCCCATAGTTAGTCTTATGGATGTATCTAAGATAAAAATTTTTCAATCTAATGTTTTTATCCATGTCATAGTTCAGTATCCCAAAGTTAAGCTTATTTGTAAAAAAGTCCTGCTCTTCCCTGTCGCATACAACCATACTTTGCTACAAATAGAAGACAACATCGAGGCGGTCTCTGATTGCGCTTCTACCAACTTGGCCACATTTTGCAAAAAGGCGTCCCACGACACTTGCGCCAGGCAATTACATGCAGGCGGGGCGGCTACATGCCGGACGCGGCCCAGCAATCTGGAACCCCTTACAATCGTGGACGACGGAGTAATAATCGTCAACGAAAAACTTACGATCACATACTAAGTCTGCCACTACTACAACGGATGAACGAGCACAACCTGCGTCTGATGCAGGAGCTCAGAGATGACGTGTCTGCTGGAGGTGCACCAAGGATTGGGTTCGCCGCGGGAGTCGCCGTCAGCCTCACACTACGCGGCTTAGTCCTGCTCCAACAACACTGCAGGTGCAAACGAGAGGCATCCAAATTACGAAAGTCCATCGACGAATTGGCTGTCACCGAGGACAGCGTCTAATTTAAGGGGGGAATAGTTAACAACCAACTCCCAGCATAGGCTGAGCAGGCCAATTCATATTCCCTTATTAATATTAATCATTATACCCGTTACAAGTAGAGTAAAATGGTAATTTGTATTCGTGCAAAAGTATGTAACAGGTAGAAGGAAGCGTTTCCGACCCTATAAAGTATATATATTCTTGTTCAGGATCACTAGCCGAGTCGTTCGTCTGTCTGTCCGTATGAACGCTGAAATCTCGGAATCTATAAATGCTAGAAGATTGGCATTTTGCATGTAGATTTTAGGAGTTCCTACGCAGCGCAAGTTTGTTTCAAAGTGGTGCCACGCCCCCATTAAACGCTTAAGCCTGGCTAGCACCTACATTTCCGCCTTTCATGGCCCGTGGTACCAATGACTTGGGGTAGATGGCACAATACAATAGCGCCATAAAAATCGGGAGCTAATTCGAGCGGCGAAAAACATACAAGAAGGCATATTTATGTTAAGTTGTTTAGCTGAGTAACGGGTAACTAATAGTCGAGGCACTCGACTATAGCGTTCTCTCTTGTTATACCCTTGCAGAGGGTATTATAATTTTGGTCAAAAGTGTGCAACGCAGTGAAGGAGACATCTCCGACCCTATAAAGTATATTTATTCTTGATCAGGATCACCTCTTGAGTTGATATAGCCATGTCCGTCTGTCCGTCTGAATGTTTCTACGCAAACTAGTCTCTCAGTTTTAAAGCTATCGAATTGAAACTTTGCACACACCCTTCTTTCCTTTGCACGCAATATATAACCCGGAACGGCCGGCATCGGCCGACTATATCCTATAGCTGCCATATAACTGAACGATAGGAAATGCCATAACTCTGCTGTTTGTAAAGTTAGGAAGTTGGGATTTTCTATGGCTTGTTTATCATCAATTCGACCTACCAAATTTCATAAGGATCGGCCGACTATATCCTATAACTCCCATATAACGATAGGAAATAGCATAACTTTGGTGTTTTTAGAGTTAGGAAGTTGGGATTTTCTATCGGTTTTATATTTGGCCAATCAATCCGACCTATATAATCTACTATATCCTATAGCTGCCATATAACTGAACGATTGAAATTGCCATAACTTTTGTGTTTTTAAAGTTAGGAAGTTGGGATTTTTATTAGTATTAAGAATGCATCATATGAATAATTTTGGAGAATATTATTTACAGAATATTCTGCAAGGGTATATTAACTTCGGCTCCGCCCGAAGTTAGCTTTCCTTTCTTGTTTTTATTATTATCATTATTACACTTCTTATACCACTCATGTATGGTCCACCTTAATGGGCCCGAGAGCTGAGCCAACATATTGTGTCATTATGGGCCGTAGCTTTGTCTCATTGGCGGACAGCGATCGTATGACTTCTGCAAAATGTGCATGGTCAGCGGTCTGCCACGGGCATCCGGTCATGCATGAGCTTTTGTTAATTCTTAAGTTCAGTTCATATTTTGTATTCAATAAATTAAGAGCATCAGCTCCTACTAATGAAACTCCGACACTTAGCCGTAAAATCTTTTATTAACCTTTATACTGACTGAGTCTCTAGGCCAGCGGTATCGACGGACAGTTCCCTTCCACCCTAATCTCCCTATCTCAACATAGGAGCAGTACGGCCAACCGGCTACGAACTATTTGAGGCAGCGGCGAGGGACTCCACATGGACCGTCCCCCTCCAATCACACTCGTTAATTTATATGCGCGATCAATCAAACGAGCGAAAACTAAATTATTTGTGTGGTTGCACTTCAGTTTTTATTGTTTTTAAATCACGTCGGGGTCACCAAAATGGTCAGTGATGGTGCCTTTGATGGTGCTCAATTAAAATAAAACCGCTTAAGATTTCAATTAAATATGCACTAAAAAAAGTTATGCGTGATCAAAGTTTCTATCTCCATCTCCCTCGCACTCCTTTTACCTGAGTAACGGGTATCTGATAGTCGGGGCACCCGACTATAGCGTTCTCTCTTGTTTTATTTAAAAATATTAAAATATTTATTCTGTACTTTTTTGGTTTGCCGTCGTCTGTAGACTGCCGGCCTACATTCTTTTCTTGGCTTAGATCTATGTTGCGCAGTCGGTGCTGTCGGTCAAGCCGGCAGCGACGCAACCTTATGTATTAGCTTATGTTTATCTCTGAGAGCTATGTTTATCTCGCCAAGCTGTGGGAATAAACTGGCGCGACTCGCTGATGGCGTGTGTGGTCAAATTACGTTTGCACTTAAAGAGTGCTGATCCTGCAGATTTGGCTAACATTGTTGCCGATGGTACAGTGTGTACTCTGTATGTATGCACACTACAATATGTTACGTCTACGTCGATGATGTTATTATTTTTTCCGAAAACGAAACCGAACATGTTAAGCACATCGATGTAGTGCTTAAGCGACTGCTCGATGCCAACATGAAGGTGGCACGAGAAAAGACTAAATTCTTTAAAGAAAGCGTAGAATTTGTAGGCTTCATAGTCACTAGAGGGGGAACAAAATAAGGCCCTGAAAAAGTCAGGGCAATACAAGAGTTCACCGAACCCAAAACTCTGTTTAGCCTCAGGTCCTTCCTCGGCCTGGCGAGCTATTACTGAAGCATTGTTAAGGGCGAAACGGAACGGTCAGTAAAAACATGCCAAAAAAAGTTCCTATTACGTTTGATAAACCCCAGCGCAATACGTTTGACCACCTGCTTAATATCCTGGCATCAGAGGATGTGATTCTGACGTACCCCGATTTCAAATTACCATTCGACTTAACCACCGACACTTCAGCCAGTGGAATAGCGGCGGTATTGTCCCAGAACAAGAGGCCCATTACAATGATCTCGCGAACGCTTAATGATTGCGAGCTAAATTACGCCACCAACGAAAGAGAATTTTTGGCAATAGTTTTGTCTCATTGGCGGACAGCGATCGTATGACTTCTGCAAAATGTGCATGGTCAGCGGTCTGCCACGGGCATCCGGTCATGCATGAGCTTTTGTTAATTCTTAAGTTCAGTTCATATTTTGTATTTAATAAATTAAGAGCATCAGCTCCTACTAATGAAACTCCGACACTTAGCCATAAAATCTTTTATTAACCTTTATACTGACTGAGTCTCTAGGCCAGCGGTATCGACGGACAGTTCCCTTCCACCCTAATCTCCCTATCGCAACATAGGAGCAGTACGGCTAACCGGCTACGAACTATTTGAGGCAGCGGCGAGGGACTCCACATGGACCGTCCCCCTCCAATCACACTCGTTAATTTATATGCGCGATCAATCAAACGAGCGAAAACTAAATTATTTGTGTGGTTGCCCTTTAGTTTTTATTGTTTTTAAATCACGTCGGGGTCACCAAAATGGAAGTGATGGTGCCTTTGATGGTGCTCAATTAAAATAAAACCGCTTAAGATTTCAATTAAATATGCACTAATTTTTATTCTAAAAAGACACCAAGTCCCTAATTACAAAGTTAAATGTTTATGTTTAAGATTAATTGGTTGGGCAGGCAGACCGATTTGTCTGTGCCTTTTAACTATCGAAAGTATAAACGAAGAGAATAGGCAGGCGATCTGCGACCGTGCCTTCAGCGAGCGAGTACAACATCGAAACTGAACATAAGTAGATGCTTGCCGTGGACAAAGGGCCAGGCAGCAATCGGCGAAGGAATTCAAAAGGAGTAGATATTACAGGAATTGAAAGAGTTGCCACGAAGGGCATATAGAAAAGGTAAAAGCAAACATCGAGAATTTAGATTAGAAACTTTAAGAACTTATTTAGGCTGCGGCATGACCGAACAATATTATTATATATTATTATATTATTAAATTATTATATTATTATATTATTATATTATTATATTATTATATTATTATATTATTATATTATTATATTATTATATTATTATATTATTATATTATTATATTATTATATTATTATATTATTATATTATTATATTATTATATTATTATATTATTATATTATTATATTATTATATTATTATATTATTATATTATTATATTATTATATTATTATATTATTATATTATTATATTATTATATTATTATATTATTATATTATTATATTATTATATTATTATATTATTATATTATTATATTATTATATTATTATATTATATTATTATATTATTATATTATTATATTATTATATTATTATATTATTATATTATTATATTATTTTTTATTTTTAAGTTTTAATTAGTCTCATGTATACCTCTGAATAAACGACATTGAAATACATCACGACGCCCCCGACTTCTCACTTTCGTCTGACTTTGCGTTTGCGCCGTGGGAATTTTTGTGTCTTAAATACGTTTTTTTGTGGAAGGATCGCCCCCTACAAACATTTTGGTCCTTCGAGCCGGATAAGGATATCCGTCTGCCATTCGACCAGCAGCTCCTGTGATTTCTTCCGTAAAAAAGATAAGTACGAGCATTTTCCGACTCTCGCTGCCGGTCTTTAGCAGTGGTTCGAACATTAAATTTCGTTCACACTGCAGTAAGATTTTTTTTTCCTGTCAACTCCACGTCCGAGTTTTCCCGACACAACGGCAGTCGAGAAATTTAACATTCCTTCAATTCCAAAAAATTTTCTATCCGTCTCTGCTTTGTGTGCGTCGCCATACTCCTTGCCGTTTTCCTTTCGTTCCCCGTTTTACATCAACTTGCCAACGGTCAAGGCATACATATGTGCATCCAGACATACACATACACGCGCGTGACAACTTGTGTACATAGTGCAGTGCAATTCTGCCTCCAAAAAATACAACAAAAAGTGAAATTGTGTGGTGGAAAATAAAGAGGCATAACTAATATCAGCCTCTCAGTGTGAAGTAATTTCGGGAGTTTCCCTGTTCGCCGTACAATCCGCCGCTGTCGAGATATTTTTTTGCCTTGTGTTTTTTTTCTCTCCACATAATTGTATCTGTTCCGTCACTTCGAATACAGTCCACTCTTCGACGCTCTACTGTACCGATATACACTTACACATAAACGCATGCCTGCCCATACCTACATAGAACTATTTTCTGCCTTCACATACAGGAACATACACTTATCCATAAACGCATGCATGCCCATATCAACATAAATATATTTTCTGCCTCCACATACAGGAACATAAAATAAAATAAATTCAAATCCACACGGCTGCGACCATGATTGTTTTTCTCCAAATTGCCGCAATTAACCGCCCCAACGGCTGTGTTATTATTTTTGCTGATTCTTTTCATCTGTTCCGTCATTTCAAATACAGTCCATACATGCATGCCCATATCTACATAAATATATTTTCTGCCTCCACATTCAGGAACATAAAATAAAATATATTCAAATCCACACGGGTGCGACCGTGATTGTTTTGTCGCCAAATTGCCGCATTAACCACCGCAGTGGCCGTGTTGTTATTGTTGCTGTTTTTTTTTCTTCTCTCTCTCTACCGCGCCCTCACGCATGCACTGCTCTGCCGACCGGCATAACCCAGTGAACGCTTCTCCCGAACCAAAGCCAAGGTTTTTTAATTCCACCATTCCGGCTCCGAGAGAAAAAAAAAAAGTATTTATAATTATAATTATTATTTAAATATACAAATTATTAATTCATAATTATAATTACTATTTAATTATAAATATTATTTAATTATTTCCGGCAAAGTAATTAATTTATTAAATGGATTAATTAATTTATTTTTATTGCAGTTTTCCGGATTTTTTTTTGCAATCAAAGATATTTTCCAAACCCAAAAAAAAATAAATAAAAACCTTAATACAATAAAATTATTTGGCAACACTAACTAAGGGAAAAATTAGAATAAAAAAAAACAGAAGTCAACAAAGGGATTAACAAGATATACAAATATATAAACAATCAATACAGTTTCATCGATTTCCAAATATTTTCTTCCGATTCTTCTCGTTGTTTATGGCACTGTGCTTTCTACTCCGCACAAATTAACAGTGTGACCGTTCTCTGTGGCTTTCTTTTCTTTTGCGTGCGTTCATTGGCAGCGACGACCAACTCGTTGGCGACTCAGATCGCGCCGAGAGCTTAACGGTGAATATCCTCACGTTCTGAACGAGACGCCCCTTGCTCAGGTCAGTCGACAAGAGCTGATCCGCAAAGTTCGAGTCCAAGAATGCCCACGGGAGACGACAAGAAACCGAGGTCGATCCCATTTATCCGTTTGGACAGGTCCCAATCCGCGTCTCCGCGGCCGTCTCAATTAACACCAAAGGCGGCCATAGCCATTCCAAGGGCAAAAAGCGACGAGTCCGTCGAGACTATCTCCGGTCCCCCGTCAAGGCTTTCTCGGTCGGTGTCCAAGATGGCTCAAACTGCGATAGACATCGCCCTCAAAAAGTTTATTGCGACAACAGACCGGGTTAGCCAATTTCAAGCGGATATTCATACTCCGAGCTCCGCTGAACCAGAACGACTTTCCCCTGGCATGTGCCAAGTCCATCGGGACCAAATCCGGGCCTTGTGGGAAAAGGTGGAGAAGAGCTATGAAAGTTGCTCCGATCTTCTTTCCGCGGCCACCGACAGTACGGCCACCTCGACAGTGCTTGAATCCAAGTACAGTTACTGCTACTCCGTATATTCGAGATGTTTTGTCCAACTTCAGGACATAATAGACAAGGCCGCCTCCCAGCCCATTCAGGCTGCTGTCAATGTTCCAACACCGCCGTCTACGGGCTGTCGTTTGCCACCAGTCGACACCGAAGTTTTCGCTGGTGATTACCTGCGGTGGCCCACCTTCAGAGATCTTTTTACCGCGATATACATACACAACTCGCGTCTTACACCGGTAGAGAAGTTGTTCCACCTATTGTCCAAAACAAGTGGCGATGCGCACGCCATTGTTTCCAAAGCCCCGCTGACCAACGAAGGGTTTATCTCCGCGTGGCGAAGCCTCACCGACCGCTTCGAAAATCGGCGGTTATTAGTCAATAGCCAGCTAAAAATCCTCTTCAACATTCAGGCAGTACCCCAAAAGTCCGGAGCCGCTCTGAAGGAGCTGCAAGGGGCAATCCAAAGTTGCCTGACAGCCTTAGAGATGTCCTCTATTCAAGTCGAGACTTGGGATTGTCTCCTGGTTTACATGGTTTCTTTAAAGCTTCCCAAAATCACGCTTTCGATGTGGGAGCAATCCATTCACAACAAGGCTGAGATTCCAACATGGAATGAGTTAGACTCGTTCTTGACAGAGCGTCATCGCACTCTGGAGGCTATCGATGACATCAGGCCTAGCAGTTCGGGTCAGGTTCCGCCAAGGTCGACACCTGCGAGCGCCCCAGCGCGTAGGCTTAATTCTTACGAGGCCAGAGTGACTCCAGCCCCAAGAGGGTGCGATCTCTGCTCCAGAGAGAATCATCCTGTTCGCTTATGTCCGCGCTTCCTTGAGATGGATGTAAATGGTCGCTCCGACTACATTAAGAAAAAGCAGCTTTGCCTGAACTGTTTTGCACGAGGGCACTTGCAACGGGATTGCACTAGTGCCCATAGCTGCTTCACGTGCCACAGCCGTCATCACACCCTCCTGCACCGCGGTAATCCAATCGCGGCCGCTCCAAGTCCGTCTGCGCCATCTAGGGGTCGACCCGCGCCTACTACAAGAGGCACGAGCCCCACAGAGGATCATTCTGATGTGCAAGTGTGCTTCGCTTCCGGCTCGAGAGCCGTCTTACTAGGCACAGCCCTCATTAACATTTGCCATTTAGGGTGCAATTTCCAGTTGCGTGCCCTAATCGACTCTGGTTCCGAGGCAACCTTTATTACGGAGAGACTTTTCAACCTCGTCAAACTCCCATTCAAGACTATCCAGGTCCAAGTCTCTGGTCTTAATCAAACCGTTGCCGCTCAGTCCACGAAACTCTGTCATTTTTCTATTCGATCGCCTTCCAGACCCGGGCTGCATTTAGAAACTTCAGCTTACGTTCTTCCGCAGCTGGCCGGGAATCTGCCTTCGTATCCAGTCCCTCGAGATCTTCTTTTGTGGAAGGATCGCCCCCTACAAACAATATTATTATATTATTATATTATTATATTATTATATTATTATATTATTATATTATTATATTATTATATTATTATATTATTATATTATTATATTATTATATTATTATATTATTATATTATTATATTATTATATTATTATATTATTATATTATTATATTATTATATTATTATATTATTATATTATTATATTATTATATTATTATATTATTATATTATTATATTATTATATTATTATATTATTATATTATTATATTATTATATTATTATATTATTATATTATTATATTATTATATTATTATATTATTATATTATTATATTATTATATTATTATATTATTATATTATTATTGTGAGGAGTTAAATAACTCCTCACAAGTAAATGAGAGTTTGGAGAAATACAGCTGGTGAGAGTTTGGAGAAATTACAGCTGGTGAGAGTTTGGAGAAATACAGCTGGTGAGAGTTTGGAGAAATTACAGCTGGTGAGAGTTTGGAGAATACAGCTGGTGAGAGTTTGGAGGAATACAGCTGGTGAGAGTTTGGAGAGTTCGGCCGGAGTGAGTTTGGAGAGAACGTGTAACGGTTGAAGGCGACGGACTTTGGACCGAGTGTGGTGGGGCAGACTCCAAAACCGAAGCGCAAGCGGCTATCCGCGAGCTCCAGTAAGCCCTGGATTCAGCAGGATTCCCCCTTAGAAAATGGTCATCCAATAGCAAGGCGATTTTGGCCAACATCCAGAGTGACCATCTCCTTCGCGCGGACTTCCTTGAAATCGACGCAGAGAGCACGGCTAAAACTGTCGGAGTGCGGTGGAAGGCGACGTCTGACTAGTTTTTCTTCATTCCGCCCGAATTGACCTTGTCTTCAACGTTCACAAAGCGTCAAGTCCTATCCCAAATCGCCAAACTATTTGATCCAGCGGGTTGGCTCGCCCCCTTCATAGTCCGGGCAAAGATGTTCATGCAGGACATTTGGCTCCAAAATCTAGGATGGGACGAGGCCCTCCCTCGAGATTTTTGCCAAAGATGGGTTGACTTCCTGGAAAATTACTCCGCTCTTGATCAGATCCACATTCCCCGATGGGTCGCTTTCCGACCACATTTGAAAATTGAGCATCATGGGTTCTGCGACACCTCGCAGAAGGCGTACGGCGCAGCCCTCTACGTCCGAGTTGAGGCTGGGTCCGCGGTAATGGTGAACTTGCTCACGGCAAAGACACGGGTGGCCCCAGTAAAAACGGTGTCACTCCCGCGGCTCGAGTTGTCCGGAGCCTTGTTATTGTCCGAAATGGCCAACGCCGTTCTTCCGAAGATGCCCGGGCAGGCGTCCGCCCTGCACTGTTGGACGGACTCTACGATTGTTCTCGCCTGGTTGCATAAGCCAGCGTGCCAATGGACAACGTTCGTGGCAAATCGTGTGACCAAGATTACCCAGCTTACCGAGGTGGAGAAATGGGCACACGTCCGCTCCGAGCATAACCCGGCAGATCTCGCTAGCCGGGGGGTGGCGCTTCAAGACCTTGCGGACAGCCAGCTGTGGTGGCATGGTCCTGCCTGGCTGCAGTGGCCTCGCTGCGAGTGGCCCACTCAAGGCATCATCCACAAAAAGAGGTTGCAAACGCAACTGATGGGAGACTTACCCAAAGAACGAACGTCCTTCTCGCGCCCTTTCACATATAGCGGTGTGGACTATGCCGGTCCCTTTGACATCACAAACTACACGGGACGAGCCTGTCTCATTACGAAAGGGTATGTGCTGGTGTTCGTGTGCTTCGCCACTAAGGCCATCCATTTAGAACCTACTTCCGACCTTACGACTGAGAAGTTTCTCGCCGCCTTCGCCCGTTTCGTGTCCCGAAGAGGATGCCCCCGTCAAGTTCAGTCGGACAATGGCAAGACCTTTGTGGGTGCGGCTGCCTTACTCTCCCGCGAGTTTCTCCAAGCTCTCAAGGAAGCTGTGACAGGTGCCTATAGTCACCAGCAGCTGCTCTGGCAATTCATTCCTCCGGGAGCACCCCACATGGGAGGTTTGTGGGAAGCAGGTGTTAAGAGCTTCAAGACCCTGTTCTACAAGTCTAGGGCGACGCGAAAATACACATTCGAAGAGCTGTCCACGCTTCTAGCTAGGATCGAAGCATGCCTGAATTCGCGTCCGCTCGCGCCGATGTCCGAAGACCCCACTGACCTGTTGGCACTTACGCCTGGGCACTTTCTTGTTGGAGGGCCCCTCCTCGCCATGGTCGAACCCGAGATAAAGGGGGACACCACATCTATTATAAACCGCTGGCAGCATCTGAAGGCTCTTCATCAACAATTTCATCTGCGATGGAAAGAGGAGTACCTCACGGAACTCCATAAGCGGAATAAGTGGCGAACCCCTACAAGAAATCTGCGTGCCGGGGACATGGTGGTAGTCAAGGAAGACAACCTTCCGTCCAATGAGTGGCGATCAGGCAGAATTGACGCGGTGTTTCCAGGAGCCGATGGCCATGTTCGTGTGGTCGACATCCGCACTGCACCGGGACTCATTAAGCGTCCCATAGCAAAGGTCGTCCTTCTTCCAATGGAAGAGTCCGTCTGCCCGCAATAAACAGTCGACCCTTCACTCCGGTGGTTCAATTCATCACTTCGATTCGTAGCGTCAATTAATAGTTCCAACCCGTAGTTCCAATTCACAGTTCTTATCACTACTGATCCAAATTTTTTATTTTGTCTTATTCCGCCAACCAGATCTCACACGATGTCTCCACGTCCGCGCAGCGCCATCGCATTGGAGCACAGACGAACTCGAGGTATGCAATCCTACCGTTGCCGAGTCTGTAGCGGGATCCATCCACTTCGGAAGTGTCGTCGGTTCCTCCGTCTGAGTGCCGAGAAGAGGCTCCGGGCTGTCCTTGCCAACCGGTACCGCCACCGCTGTTTGGCCCACGAGCACTCCGACGGAGCATGTCGGCGAGGTGATCGCTGCAAAACTTGCGGCCAGGATCACCTCACTCTGCTTCATCTCTCGGAGCCACCGATGGCATCACGGCAGTCCCGCCCGGCAGCACGCCGGTCGCACGCCGCTGCCACTCCGCAACACTCCTCAGCCGCTCCTCGGCCCTCGTCCGCCACTCCACGGCACTCATCTGACACTCCGCAGCAATTTTCTGCTACTCGGTGTGCCACGCAGCTTGCGGTCACCGCTCCGTCCTTAACGTCCCTCCTACAGCGGCACAGCGCCAACCTCCTACCGACGGCTTTGGTGCGTTTAGAGACCGGGAGTCGAGTCTTCGACACTGCGGCGCTCATCGACCCGTGTACGCCTATGAGCTGTATCGACGCTTCGCTAGCGTCGAGTTTCCGCTTGCCGACCACCAACGTGGGAGGCGAACAGATTTGTTCGGCAACCGTGGGGTCCAAAATCGACAGCACTGTCCGGCTCGACGCAATTTTTAAAATAGAGCCTCACGTGCGCATCCGCACTCCAATCCAGGAGCTGAGCGACGCGGTAAGGACCCACTTCCGGGACATTACGCTGGCTGATGAGCGGTTTTATCTCCCCGCGACGATCTCCATCATCCTGGGCGCGGATATGTATCCGAGTGTGATGCGGCCGGGCTTCCTGAAAATTCAGGATGGATTGCCAGTGGCCCAGAGCACCGTGTTTGGGTGGGTCGTGTCCGGAGCCTGTCACCAGCCGTGAGAAGAGCAACCAGGCTATGTTGCAACCCGAGTAGTTGCAAGGGGGGCGGAATGTTTAGGTCAGTGGCCCACTGCATTGGCGCTGGTCACTGAGCTCTCCGAGCTTTCGCTCTCGCCCCTCTTGCGCTCCCTCGCTCGCCTCTCGCAACGTCCGCGCTCCAGAGTGCGAACTTCGGGTTTCGCATCCGAACTCCTCGGACGGCCGCTGCCGATCTCCCGCTCTCGCTTGAACGGAGTAAAGCGGGCGGGAGCGCGGTTTTAGTTTTAAGTTTTAATTAGTCTCATGTATACCTCTGAATAAACGACATTGAAATACACCAAGACGCCCCCGACTTCTCACTTTCGTCTGACTTTGCGTTTGCGCCGTGGGAATTTTTGTGTCTTAAATACGTTTTTTTGTGGAAGGATCGCCTTCTACAAACAATATTATTATATTATTATATTATTATATTATTATATTATTATATTATTATATTATTATATTATTATATTATTATATTATTATATTATTATATTATTATATTATTATATTATTATATTATTATATTATTATATTATTATATTATTATATTATTATATTATTATATTATTATATTATTATATTATTATATTATTATATTATTATATTATTATATTATTATATTATTATATTATTATATTATTATATTATTATATTATTATATTATTATATTATTATATTATTATATTATTATATTATTATATTATTATATTATTATTGTGAGGAGTCAAATAACTCCTCACAAGTAAATGAGAGTTTGGAGAAATACAGCTGGTGAGAGTTTGGAGAAATTACAGCTGGTGAGAGTTTGGAGAAATACAGCTGGTGAGAGTTTGGAGAAATTACAGCTGGTGAGAGTTTGGAGAATACAGCTGGTGAGAGTTTGGAGGAATACAGCTGGTGAGAGTTTGGAGAGTTCGGCCGGAGAGAGTTTGGAGAGAACGTGTAACGGTTGAAGGCGACGGACTTTGGACCGAGTGTGGTGCCGTGCGCAAAACCGAAAAAGGAGGAGCCGAGAATTAACGGGATACGCCGGCCTATATAAGCGGGCCGAGCGCAGGAAGCGGGATCAGTCGATCACAAGGAGTCAATCCAGCAAGATCAGTAGACAAGCAGCACATCAGTGTACAACACAAGTCAAGTCAACATCAGGAGGAAGCAGAGCCGCGCCGAGTGAACAGGAGCAAGATCGCTACATCAAGACGTTCGGGACTTAGAGTTGAAGTCGCCGAGCTGAGAAACAGGTAGCTGAGGTCCTTGAGGCATCACGCGGCTAAGTCCAGGCGCTTTGTTCTAATTCCTGTCGCGACGTGAGCTTGGCGTATTGCTCGGCGAGTTCGACGGAAGTGAATAGAAAGAGTCCTTCGACAAAAAACCGTGGGCTCGAAAGGGAAGTTGTCCAGAACTAGCGGTCGTGCGAATGTAATTGCCTTGTCGATTTCCGGCGTACGCCTGGATCGACAGGCGAGAATTGTGCAGGTCCTGGTGCGACTAGCCACGAAGGACGCGCGTCTGAACCACGGGTGTCTCGAGAGGCGTATGCGTCGAGAGCACGGTAATTCACCGCCAGAGTCCAAGACAGGCAACTGACCGAATCTCGAGAGCCAAAGACCGCTGCACCTAGTCTCACTAGAGCACGCAGACCACGCCATGAGCAGAGCAAGGGCATCGAGGACACGAGGAGCGACGAGCAGTCATCGCAGGCCCAGCGGCAACCAAGCCATTCTACAACACATCGAGTCCACGGCTAAGGGGCGAGGGCGGAAGCGTTCGTCTTGAACCTAGCGTCCTGCCACAGGGACTGCATTGGCGGCCTTCCGGCGCATGCGTGAACCGTCAGGTGGAAACTGTGCAGGCGTCTGGTGCGACCGGCCGGGACAGATCCAGGAACGGGAGGCTGTGGCTGCGAAAGGCGTACGCTTTGAGAGCCCGGTGCCTGTTCACCCTAGTCTGGGAACGGTGACGCATCCCTAGACCCTCAGAAGCCCCGAGGCCAAAGACAGCGGAGGCGTTACGGAGCAGCGAGCAGCGAACAGCGAGGCAGCGGAGAGCGACGGTGGAGCGACAACAATTCTTCAAGGGAGGCGTTGAGATACCCATCTGTCACCATTAGTCCCAGGCCGAGGGACAAGTCGGCGAATAAAGATCTTTGTAAATATCCTAACCTTCTGTGCGTTCTCACTAGACAATCGGGCGGTCACGTTTATATAAATTTGGTGGGACGAACAACACACATCTTCTGAGCTAGCCGCACGATACTCGTAGCGAGCAGACAAACAAAAATCAGTTCGTTACATCTGGCGCCCAAAACGTGATTGTCCGGTCGGTGAGAATCAGCAAACAAACAGAAAATGGGGAAAGGATGGATTTATCTCCTCAAGAAAGAGGATTTCGCCAAAATAGGAGCCAAGTTAGGCATCACTTTGGAGGGAAGAACGGATGACATGAGGAAAGCCCTCTCAGAGTACCTCACAAGGAAACATGATGACCCAAGAGTAGCAGAGATCTGGGCTGAGCTGGAAGAGAAATACGACGATAAGCCAGGCCCAACAATCAAATTGCTGAACCCTGAGGCCGAGGAGCTCATAGCAAGTCTTGGTGTGGAGAGCATGAGGAAAGCTGGCAGGAGTCGACACCCAAGCCAAGAAAGACAAACAGGGCAGCAAAGACCTATCACACCAGATTACGCCAAAGTCGCAAAGCAAGTGAGAGAATGGTCGTTCAAATTCGATGGCACAGAGAAGCCACTGGAATTTCTAGAGCAGGTGGAATGGTCCGCAAACACGTACGGGCTGAACCTGAACATGATCCCACGTGCAATGCCGGAGCTATTGCAAGGGAAAGCACTGAAATGGTTCATTTCAAACAACAAACAGTGGAGAACATGGGGAGAGTTCAGCGAAAGAGGGTTCTTCTCGAAGTTGGCAGACAAGGTGAAACAACGGAAACAGGGTTTCAGGGAACCGTTCAAAGATTACATGGTGGACATGCAGACTTTGATGAGGCCACTCGGGTATTCGCCAAAGGAGACCCTAGAAATAATCAAGGACAACTGCACACCAGACCTGAGAATCTCACTAAGAACGTACAAAGTGGATGATCTGGACACATTAATGATCCTGGCTGACGAGTACGAAGAACTGGACAAAGAGCGAGAAGAGTTCATTCACAAACACAAGTTCTCTCGCAACCAAATTGCAGCACCACCACAAACTACATGCAGGAGATGTGAAGACAGCACGGCAAACCAAACACCGTCCTTTGGCCAGTGGACACCGGCCAATACAACACAACAAAGGCAACCAACGAACACATTATGGGGGCCACCAAACACCACTCAGGTGGCACGCAACCCAATGCCAAGAGCCACCAATACACAGACCCACGTGATGAACCCACAGGAAGCATGTCGCCGTTGTGGAGGACACGAACACTGGGCACGAGGATGCAGAAACCAACGACTACTGTTCTGCTGGGTGTGCGGCAAAATTGGCATCAGGAGTGTAGAGTGCTGCCAAAAGGCGGGAAATGGGCAGCGATCCCAGTCGCAGAGAGGCGCACAGGGGTCGAAAGTGTCTCCTCTCCAAACTAACTGGCAAGTTGATCGAGGAAGAGCAGCAGTTATCCGCGTACGTTGAAATTGGAGGCGTCGCATACAAGGCCACAATTGACACTGTAGCAACGTCAAGTTTCATCAATGAGGAGCTAGCGGATAGACGGACTGACACAGGAATGATCACAAGGATAAGACGGCAAGTTAGGTTGGCAGACGGCAGATGCAGCCGCATAAGCTCACATCTTGAAAGCACGGTGAAATTTGGAAACAAACAATTGGAGATGAATATGTTAATACTTCCAGGAGTAGTGAACGAACTAGTGCTGGGATGGAATTTCCTTACAGGAGTCGGGCAGAAATAAAATGTGCCGGGCATGAATTGCAAATACCGGCAAGAAAACGGCACAATGGATGTCTGGAAGAAGGGCTGTCGGTGGCTGTAGATTCACACTTAAGTGATGAAGAGGACATTGAGAAATTTCTCGCCAAACAATTAGCAGATTTCAGCACCATGTCAGGAACATCTACAGTGGCCGAGCACCAAATCACCATGAAAGACGATAAGCCAATCAAGCAGAGGTATTATCCTAAGAACCCAAGAGTCCAAGGAGAGATCAACGCAAAAGTGGACGAGCTGTTTCAAATGGGCTTCATAGAACATTCAAGAAGTCCATACAGCTCGCCCATCGTGATGGTGAAAAAGAAGACGGGCAAGTGGAGGCTATGCGTGGATTTCAGACAAATAAACGCGAAGTCCATAAAAGATGCCTACCCGATGCCGCGAATCAACTATATCCTGGACCAACTCAGAGAGGCGAAATATATAAGCAGTTTATATCTGAAAGACGGATATTGGCAAGTCCCTTTGGAAGCAAATAGTCGGCAATATACGGCATTTACAGTACCCGGCAAAGGTTTATTCCAATGGAAAGTAATGCCTTTCGGACTACATTCAGCATCGGCCACGTTCCAAAGGGCTCTGGATCAGGTAATCGGCCCGGAGATGTCACCATACGCGTTTGCATACCAAGATGACATCATTGTGATCGGACGCACACTGAAAGAACACGTGGAGAACCTAAAGGAAGTGTTCAGGCGCCTAAAGGAAGCAAATTTGAGAATAAACGCCGATAAATGCAAATTCTTCAAGCAAGAATTGCTTTACCTAGGACACCGCGTTACTAGCGAAGGGATAGGCACAGATCCCGAGAAGGTAGCAGCCATAGCCGAACTAGAGCCACCGTCGGCAGTACGCAAACTACGGCAATACCTAGGCGTAGCCTCATGGTATCGACGATTTGTGCCAGACTTTGCGCGTATAGTTAGACCACTGAACGATCTTCAACGCAAAGGCACAAGGTGGACATGGACGCCGGAACACCAACAGGCCTTCGAAGAGGTAAAGGCACGATTAGTAGCCGATCCAGTGCTAGCGTGCCCAGATTTTGAGAAAAGGTTCATCGTTCAGACGGACGCCAGCGACTATGGGTTAGGTGCAATCCTGACTCAAGAGACAGAGGACGGCGAAAGGGTAATTTCTTACTCAAGCCGGACACTGAACGGCGCGGAGAAAAATTACTCCACTACTGAAAAACAGTGCTTGGCAATCGTGTGGGCAATCAGGAAGCTGAAGCCGTACTTGGAGGGCTACCATTAGACACTTAGGGCTATAAAAGACGCATCAGAACCCACCAATAGCTGCAGCTGGATCAGGAGCATGTTGGAGAAAATAAGAGCACAACCACAAAAATATCCAGATTATGTAATGGAAGGCGAGTCACTATATAGGCACATTCCTCACAGAGCGGGCTATGAAGATGTCGTGGCTTGGAAGCTGTGCGTTCCGCAGGGTCTAAGACAAGCCGTCCTAGAAGAAAACCATGACTCCCCATCCGCTGGCCATGTTGGGAGTAGAAGAACAATAGCACGCCTGGCAGCCCGATACTACTGGCCAGGAATGCACAGAGACGCCAGGGTCCGCGTACGCAAGTGTGAAGTTTGCCTAAAATACAAGCCCAATCAGCTGCAGGCTGCAGGGAAAATGCTAACTCAGGTACCAGAGGAAACATGGGCAACAGTATGTGCGGACTTCGTCGGGCCACTGCCTAGATCAAAGCATGGAAATCAAATGATATTGGTGTTAGTTGATCGGTTTTCTAAATGGACGGAAATTGTACCACTACGAACAGCAACGGCAGAGACCCTACAGAAGGCGTTCAGAGAACGCATAATAGCAAGGTTCGGGGCTCCAAAGATAGTGATAGTGCCTTATTCTTACAACATATCCAAGTCAAACCTCATATTCTGTCCCACTTTAACAGAAAGCTCTCTTCTTTTGGATCTTCTTCGTATTAAGCCTGTTTATTCGCCAGGGCCCGATGGTATTCCTGGGTGCGTGCTTAGGTATTGCGCTAAGGCCCTGTGCAAACCTCTTCACAAGTTGTTTACCTTATCTATAGAAACCTCCCAATTCCAAAATATTTGGAAGGAATCATTTGTTATTCCTCTTTTCAAAAAAGGTAACAAGTTAGAAGCCAGTAACTATATTTCTAAGTTGTCAGCTATGCCTAAGCTTTTTGAAAAAATTATTACTTCTCATTTGCAGCACCTTTGCAGATCAATCATTTCTCTGTGTCAACACGGATTTATTAAACGTAGATCCACAATCACAAACCTTCTAGAGCTCACTTCATTAGTGATAAAAGGCTTCAATAGTAGTTTTCATACAGACGTCATTTACACTGACTTTAGTAAAGCATTTGACTCTGTAAATCACTTACTTCTCATTCAAAAACTTGACCTTTTAGGTTTTCCAGTTGAACTGCTTAAATGGATTTCAAGTTATCTGAATGGCAGGTCACAAAGGGTCCTTTTAAAAATTCAATTTCTGAAATTCTCCGTGTTACCTCCGGTGTCCCACAAGGGAGCCATCTGGGTCCGTTACTTTTTACATTATTTATTAATGATCTTCCCTCAATTATAAGTCATTCTCGCGTACTTATGTACGCAGATGATGTTAAGTTGTGCCTGCAGTATAAGGACATTTCCTGCCATTTAGGCTTGCAATCCGATCTAGATAATTTTCAAAACTGGTGCCGAGATAATTTACTAAATTTAAACGGTTCCAAGTGTAAGCTGATGACTTTTTATCGGGCCAATCTGATATACGCGACTTACACGTTAAGTGGCAGCTCTTTGGATAGAATAACTCTTGTAAACGATCTTGGCGTTCTCTTGGACCCCAAACTAAAATTTTCTAATCACATTTCGTCCATGGTTAATAAAGCCAGAGGAGTGCTTGGATTTATTAAAAGGTGGTCAAAAGAATTCGATGATCCTTATTTGACTAAAACTTTATATATTTCGCTAGTCCGTCCGATTCTGGAGTATGGGTCTCCCGTCTGGAGTCCACAATACGGAATACATATTGGTCGTATTGAATCTGTACAAAAAAACTTCCTTCTTTTTGCTTTACGGCGCCTAAACTGGGATGCAAATCTTATCTTACCTTCTTATTCTAGTAGACTTCTTTTGATTAATTTACCATCCCTAGCCAACCGTAGAACGATGCTTGGTACTATCTTTATTTATAACCTTATACATGGTGATATTGACTGCCCCGACTTGTTAAGTCGGCTAAACTTTCTGTGCCAAGTAGATTAACTAGAAATTATATTCCCCTAACTTAAAATCATTGTAGATCTAACTATGCCTTGCATGAGCCTTTCAGAGTATTATGTTCTGACTATAATAGACTTTTTCCTGTAATATCAAATCTTGACTCTCTGCCGCTCCTAAAACGATTAATACTTGCTTCATTGGCACAAGATTGATCTAACTATTACTTTTTTCCCCGGACCTTTACCTTTATTTTCCTATCTCGCGTCTATCTTATCGCGAATCGTGCCGTACGATACACGGCTGCGCCCCTCGGTCGGTTGGGCGGGTAAGTGGGCCGTGGGACTCCGCGCGAAAAAAAAAAAAAGAAAGAAAAAAAATAACCGACAACGGAGTACAGTTCACCAGTCGATCGTTTAAAAGATTTCTTAGCGAAATGGGAATAAAGCAGCAATTCACGGCGCCCTACACACCGCAGGAAAACCCAACAGAACGGGCTAACAGTACGGTAAAGACTATGATAGCTCAATTCGCAGGAAAAGACCAAAGAACCTGGGACGAAAATTGGCCTGAAATTATGCTAGCAGTAAACTCAAGCGTATCGGAATCAACCGGATACTCCCCAGCGTTTCTCACTCAAGGCCGAGAACCCCGTTTGGCAAACGCACTATACGACAGGGAATCGCTAGGCTCGGGGAAGAGCACAGAGACGCCAGATGAGAAGGCCGCCAAGTTGAAAGAAATATTCGAAATAGTAAGGCGAATATGGAAAAAGCATCCCAGGACCAAGCCAGACATTACAATCTGAGGAGGAGGCAGTGGACACCAGAGGTGGGCAGCATAGTGTGGGCCAAAGAACACCACCTATCCAAAGCAGCCGAAGGGTTTGCTGCAAAACTAACCCCGAGGTACGATGGTCCTTACCAGGTTGTAGATTTCGTCTCGCCGGTAATCTGCGAAATACGCCACACACGTTCGAAGAAAGAGCGGACGATTCACATTGGCGAGCTTAAGCAGCAGCAAACAGAAACGGCACAAGAGCAGACGGCGGACACATCGGAGGACTAGGACAAGGATTTCACATTGATACAGGCTGCGAGGCAACAGGATTTGGCGTCAGGCCGAAGCAAGCGTCATCCATACGCCACGCAGAAAGGACAATCAGAAGGATAAGACACTGAATATAAATGGAAAAGGATGCTAGGGACCCTTTTTACGAGGCAGACGGATTCAGCGTCAGGCATACGCCCGAGTTATCCATCGATACGCCGCGTAGATAAGGTGTAAAAACAAAAAAAGGGGGACCCATTCAACGAGGCAGTCGGATACAACGTCGAACATACGCCCGTGTCATCCGCCTATACGCCGCGTAAATAGGGTACCTAAGGAAAAGAGAGGGTGCATAAAAATCCCAACGAGGCAGTCGGATTTGGCGTCGGGCATACGCCCGAGTCATCCGCCTATAAGCCGCGTGGAATAAGCTTATAAAGCACGAGCAGCAACGCCAAACCCGTAGCGTCAATAGACTCTATACGGAGTAGATCAGGCTGAAGCTACTGGCTGCCGAAGAAAGGGGAGAGACGGCACAGCAGAGCTGCACCGTACGATGCAAGTAATTAAAAAAAAAAAAATAATAATAATAACAATAATAAATAAGAAAATATATAAACATAGAAAACCCTGGCACAGGGAACACAGAAAACACGGGCACAGCAAACATAACAAACGCGCACAATACAAGCAAATAAATAACACAAAATTAAACAAGCGGCCTCGGTCCTCTCGTATACGACATCGAGGCCCTACGGCCGAGGGCGACTTGAGGGCGAAAGGCTAAAAGGGAGAGTAAAAAGTGAGAAGGGTGAAAGTGGAGAAAGAAAGGAAAAAAAACTTACCTTTGAAACTTTCTTGTCATGTCGCTCTACAGGGATGGGGGCGCTTCGATTTATAAGCGGTCGATTGGCACTAGACGATAGTGTCGATCGATGGGCACAGAACACTGGAGATGACGGCACATGAAGGGTCACACTAAAAACTATCGCCACCACCGAATGGCAACGCTGCACTATTGCAAATCATCGAGATCGGCTGGAAAACCGATCGGGAATGAGGTAGTGTGACCAGACAACGAAGGAAAGGAGATGCTTAGAACGCGAAGCATATGGGGGAAACATCTTGGGCGGGACATTCAAAGGAGATACGAAGGAGAACACGAGACGTCTATGGGGAAACATCTTGGGCGGGAGAAGGAATGGAGCATCGGCGCTGTGGAACTCAAAATGCGAGATGTGAGCGTCGAGGGAACCATTTGGAGGAGCAAGAAGTCTCGAAGGCTACAAGGATTTACAAGGAAGACAGCCGGAGAGAAGGAAGTCAAGTCTATGGGGGAAACATCTTGGGCGGGACATTCAAAGGAGATACGAAGGAGAACACGAGACGTCTATGGGGGAAACATCTTGGGCGGGAAAAGGAATGGAGCATCGGCGCTGTGGAACTCAGGTACGAGATGTGAGCGTCGAGGGAACCATTTGAAGGAGCAAGAGGACTCGAAGGCTACAATAAATTTACAAGGAAGACAGCCGGAGAGGAGAATCAAGTCTAGGGGGGAAACATCTTGGGGCGGGAACTACATGGAACGAGAAGGAAGTAGGACCAACATCAGCGATCCAGAACAGCGAATCCAAGGAAAACTCCAAGACAACAGCCGGAGAAGAGGTGCAAGCCTCATTTCGTTCCCGAAGAAAGGGGAGAATGTGAGGAGTTAAATAACTCCTCACAAATAAATGAGAGTTTGGAGAAATACAGCTGGTGAGAGTTTGGAGAAATTACAGCTGGTGAGAGTTTGGAGAAAAACAGCTGGTGAGAGTTTGGAGAATACATTATTATATTATGATATTATTATATTATGATATTATGATATTATTATATTATTATATTATTATATTATTATATTATTATAATATTATATTATTATATTATTATATTATTATATTATTATATTATTATATTATTATATTATTATATTATTATATTATTATATTATTATATTATTATATTATTATATTATTATATTATTATATTATTAAATTATTATATTATTATATTATTTTATTATTATATTATTATATTTTTATATTATTATATTATTATATTATTATATTATTATATTATTATATTATTATATTATTATATTATTATATTATTATATTATTATATTATTATATTATTATATTATTATATTATTATATTATTATATTATTATATTATTATATTATTATATTATTATATTATTATATTATTATATTATTATATTATTATATTATTATATTATTATATTATTATATTATTATATTATTATATTATTATATTATTATATTATTATATTATTATATTATTATATTATTATATTATTATATTATTATATTATTATATTATTATATTATTACATTATTATATTATTATATTATTATATTATTATATTTGTTCGTAGGGGGCGATCCTTCCACAAAAGGAGCGAATTTGAAGCACAAAAATTCCCACGGCGCAAACGCAAAGGGCAGACGAAGATGAGAAGTCGGGGGCGTCGTGGTATATTTCCGTGTTGTTTATTCAGCGTTATACATGAGACTAATTAAAACTTAAGACTAAAACCGCGCTCCCGCCCGCTTTACTCCGTTCAAGCGAGAGCGGGAGATCGGCAGCGGCCATCCGAGGAGTTCGGATGCGAAACCCGAAGTTCGCACTCTGGAGCGCGGACGTTGTGAGAGGCGAGCGAGGGAGCGCAAGAGGGGCGAGAGCGAAAGCTCGGAGAGCTCAGTGACCAGCGCCAATGCAGTGGGCCACTGACCTAAACATTCCGCCCCCCCTTGCAACTACTCGGGTTGCAACATAGCCTGGTTGCTCTTCTCACGGCTGGTGACAGGCTCCGGACACGAGCCACCCAAACACGGTGCTCTGGGCCACTGGCAATCCATCCTGAATTTTCAGGAAGCCCGGCCGCATCACACTCGGATACATATCCGCGCCCAGGATGATGGAGATCGTCGCGGGGAGATAAAACCGCTCATCAGCCAGCGTAATGTCCCGGAAGTGGGTCCTTACCGCGTCGCTCAGTTCCTGGATTGGAGTGCGGATGCGCACGTGAGGCTCTATTTTAAAAATTGTGTCGAGCCGGACAGTGCTGTCGATTTTGGACCCCACGGTTGCCGAACAAATCTGTTCGCCTCCCACGTTGGTGGTCGGCAAGCGGAAACTCGACGCTAGCGAAGCGTCGTACACGGGTCGTTGAGCGCCGCAGTGTCGAAGACTCGACTCCCGGTCTCTAAACGCACCAAAGCCGTGTTGCGGAGTGGCAGCGGATCTCTGCGACCGGCGTGCTGCCGGGCGGGACTGCCGTGATGCCATCGGTGGTTCCGAGAGATGAAGCAGAGTGTGGTGATCCTGGCCGCAAGTTTTGCAGCGATCACCTCGCCGACACGCTCCTTCGGAGTGCTCGTGGGCCAAACAGCGATGGCAGTACCGGTTGGCAAGGACAGCCCGGAGCCTCTTCTCGGCACTCAGACGGAGGAACCGACGACACTTCCGAAGTGGATGGATCCCGCTACAGACTCGGCAACGGTAGGATTGCATACCTCGAGTTCGTCTGTGCTCCAAAGCGATGGCGCTGCGCGGACGTGGAGACATCGTGTGAGATCTGGTTGGCGGAATAGGACAAAATAAAAAATTTGGATCAGTAGTGATAAGAACTGTGAATTGGAACTACGGGTTGGAACTATTAATTGACGCTACGAATCGAAGTGATGAATTGAACCACCGGAGTGAAGGGTCGACTGTTTATTGCGGGCAGAGGGACTCTTCCATTGGAAGAAGGACGACCTTTGCTATGGGACGCTTAATGAGTCCCCGTGCAGTGCGGATGTCGACCACACGAACATGGCCATCGGCTCCTGGAAACACCGCGGCGATTCTGCCTAATCGCCACTCATTGGACGGAAGGTTGTCTTCCTTGACTACCACCATGTCCCCGGCACGGAGATTTCTTGTAGGGGTTCGCCACTTATTCCGCTTATGGAGTTCCTTGAGGTACTCCTCTTTCCATCGCAGACGAAATTGTTGATGAAGAGCCTTCAGATGCTGCCAGCGGTTTATAATAGATGTGGTGTCCCCCTTTATCTCGGGTTCGACCATGGCGAGGAGGGGCCCTCCAACAAGAAAGTGCCCAGGCGTAAGTGCCAACAGGTCAGTGGGGTCTTCGGATATCGGCGCGAGCGGACGCGAATTCAGGCATGCTTCGATCCTAGCTAGAAGCGTGGACAGCTCTTCGAATGTGTATTTTCGCGTCGCCGTAGACTTGTAGAACAGGGTCTTGAAGCTCTTAACACCTGCTTCCCACAAACCTCCCATGTGGGGTGCTCCCGGAGGAATGAATTGCCAGAGCAGCTGCTGGTGACTATAGGCACCTGTCACAGCTTCCTTGAGAGCTTGGAGAAACTCGCGGGAGAGTAAGGCAGCCGCACCCACAAAGGTCTTGCCATTGTCCGACTGAACTTGACGGGGGCATCCTCTTCGGGACACGAAACGGGCGAAGGCGGCCAGAAACTTCTCAGTCGTAAGGTCGGAAGTAGGTTCTAAATGGATGGCCTTAGTGGCGAAGCACACGAACACCAGCACATACCCTTTCGTAATGAGACAGGCTCGTCCCGTGTAGTTTTTGATGTCAAAGGGACCGGCATAGTCCACACCGCTATATGTGAAAGGGCGCGAGAAGGACGTTTGTTCTTTGGGTAAGTCTCCCATCAGTTGCGTTTGCAACCTTTTTTTGTGGATGATGCAGACCTTGCATGAATATATGACGGACTTGACCAAATTCCTTTCCCTCGGGATCCAGAATTTGGAACGGATCAGACGGATCATAAGCTGATTGCCACCGTGCAGCGTTATACGATGCGTAAAATGGACGAGGAGTCGGGACAGATGGCAGTCGTATGGAAGGATGACAGGATGCCGTTCATCATACTGGAGAAGTTCGGAAGCCGTGACTCGGCCGCATGCTCTCATGAGCCCTTGGGAATCAATGAACGGGTTCAGGTTTTGGACCAGGCTGGATGCTGGCACTGGCCGTTTCTGGCTTAAGCAGCCCATCTCAAGGGCAAAGTGCCTGCGTTGCGTGACGGAAATCAGGAGCCGCTCGGCCGACGCAATTTCAGGAGCTGTCAAGAGATCCTCAAACGGGGACATGAGTTTTCGCGAACGCTGGATGAACCGATGAGCGTAAGCGAGGACTCGCAACGCCTTGTCGAGTGTGGAAAAACGCTCCAGAATGTCTTCAGGGGGGGCCTTCGCAACATGGACCTTGACTGCTCGCTTCTCGAGTTCAGTCACAGGGGGTTCATAGCCTTGAGTGGGCCACTCGCAGCGAGGCCACTGCAGCCAGGCGGGACCATGCCACCACAGCTGGCTGTCCGCAAGGTCTTGAAGCGCCACCCCCGGCTAGCGAGATCTGCCGGGTTATGCTCGGAGCGGACGTGTGCCCATTTCTCCACCTCGGTAAGCTGGGTAATCTTGGTCACACGATTTGCCACGAACGTTGTCCATTGGCACGCTGGCTTATGCAACCAGGCGAGAACAATCGTAGAGTCCGTCCAACAGTGCAGGGCGGACGCCTGCCCGGGCATCTTCGGAAGAACGGCGTTGGCCATTTCGGACAATAACAAGGCTCCGCACAACTCGAGCCGCGGGAGTGACACCGTTTTTACCGGGGCCACCCGTGTCTTTGCCGTGAGCAAGTTCACCATTACCGCGGACCCAGCCTCCACTCGGACGTAGAGGGCTGCGCCGCACGCCTTCTGCGAGGCGTCGCAGAACCCACGATGCTCAATTTTCCAATGTGGTCGGAAAGCGACCCATCGGGGAATGTGGATCTGATCAAGAGCGGAGTAATTTTCCAGGAAGTCAACCCATCTTTGGCAAAAATATCGAGGGAGGGCCTCGTCCCATCCTAGATTTTGTAGCCAAATGTCCTGCATGAACATCTTTGCCCGGACTATGAAGGGGGCGAGCCAACCCGCTGGATCAAATAGTTTGGCGATTTGGGATAGGACTTGACGCTTTGTGAACGTTGAAGACAAGGTCAATTCGGGCGGAATGAAGAAAAACTAGTCAGACGTCGCCTTCCACCGCACTCCGAGAGTTTTAGCCGTGCTCTCTGCGTCGATTTCAAGGAAGTCCGCGCGAAGGAGATGGTCACTCTGGATGTTGGCCAAAATCGCCTTGCTATTGGATGTCCATTTTCTAAGGGGGAATCCTGCTGAATCCAGGTCTTCCTGGAGCTCGCGGATAGCCGCTTGCGCTTCGGTTTTGGAGTCTGCCCCCGCGAGTACGTCGTCGACGTACATGAACTGTCGGATAATCCGACTCGCCTGCGGATACCTCGACTCTTCGTCGTCGGCGAGCTGTTGCAGGACACGGATCGCTAGGATCGGGGCACAATTGACCCCGAAGGTGACTGTTTTCAACTCGTAGTCGCGGATTTCCCCATCGGAATTGCGGAATAGAATGCGCTGCAAAGGAGTATGCTGGGGGTCTACCCAAATTTGCCGATACATCTTCTCGATGTCGGCGTTGAAAACGAACCTAAAGTATCGCCACTTCAGGATTTGAATCGTGAGGTCGGATTGTAAGACCGGGTCCGCGTAAAGTATGTCATTCAGACTGGTCCCGTTTGCGGAAGGTCTAGAGGCGTTGAAAACCACCCGCACTTTAGTGGTTGTGCTCTCGGGCTTAAGAACGGCGTGATGTGGAAGGTAGTACGTGGCGGAACTGCTCGTCAAAGGGACCTCGGCCATGTGACCTAAGTCTTGGATTACAGAGTCATACCGGGCCTTCAGGGGAGGATCTCTTTTTAGGCGCTGCTCGTTACGCAGAAATTGAGCCAGAGCAAAGGATCGTGAAGATGCGAGCTCGGAACCATTATGCTCGGGATCGCGCAAGGGGAGCATCACAACGTATTTGCCACGATTGTCCCTTCTTGTAGTCTGGACAAAATTGTGTTCGCAGACGGAATCAGACTCGGGGACTATCTGTGTGGGCACTTCCTCCACCTCCCAGAATTTGTTAAGGAGATGATCCAACGAGTCGTCGAGTCCGCAGGTAACTCGAGTGGAGAAGGCGGACAAATTGCGGGGGGCCGCTGGAGATATGGGGCCTGTCAACACCCATCCAAAAATGGTTTCCTGGCCGAGAAGTGAACCGCAAATGTTAGCCCTGGCGTTGCCGAGGAGGATGGACGGAAGAATATCGGCTCCTATCAAGACATCGATTTGGGAGCTCTCGAAGAACTTGGGATCTGCAAGGGGGATGTCAGGAATTCCCTTAAGAAGATCTCGAGGGACTGGATACGAAGGCAGATTCCCGGCCAGCTGCGGAAGAACGTAAGCTGAAGTTTCTAAATGCAGCCCGGGTCTGGAAGGCGATCGAATAGAAAAATGACAGAGTTTCGTGGACTGAGCGGCAACGGTTTGATTAAGACCAGAGACTTGGGCCTGGATAGTCTTGAATGGAAGTTTGACGAGGTTGAAAAATCTCTCCGTAATAAAGGTTGCCTCGGAACCAGAGTCGATTAGGGCACGCGCCTGGAAATTGCACCCTAAATGGCAAATGTTAATGAGGGCTGTGCCTAGTAGGACGGCTCTTGAGCCGGAAGCGAAGCAAACTTGCACATCAGAATGATCCTCTGTGGGGCTCGTGCCTCTTGTAGTAGGCGCGGGTCGAGACCTGGATGGCGCAGACGGACTTGGAGCGGCCGCGAATGGATTACCGCGGTGCAGGAGGGTGTGATGACGGCTGTGGCACGTGAAGCAGCTATGGGCACTAGTGCAATCCCGTTGCAAGTGCCCTCGTGCAAAACAGTTCAGGCAAAGCTGCTTTTTCTTAATGTAGTCGGAGCGACCATTTACATCCATCTCAAGGAAGCGCGGACATAAGCGAACAGGATGATTCTCTCTGGAGCAGAGATCGCACCCTCTTGGGGCTGGAGTCACTCTGGCCTCGTAAGAATTAAGCCTACGCGCTGGGGCGCTCGCAGGTGTCGACCTTGGCGGAACCTGACCCGAACTGCTAGGCCTTATGTCATCGATAGCCTCCAGAGTGCGATGACGCTCTGTCAGGAACGAGTCTAACTCATTCCATGTTGGAATCTCAGCCTTGTTGTGAATGGATTGCTCCCACATTGAAAGCGTGATTTTGGGAAGCTTTAAGGAAACCATGTAAACCAGGAGACAATCCCAAGTCTCGACTTGAATAGAGGACATCTCTAAGGCTGTCAGGCAACTTTGGATTGTCCCTTGCAGCTCCTTCAGAGCGGCTCCGGACTCTTGGGGTACTGCCTGGATGTTGAAGAGGATTTTTAGCTGGCTATTGACTAATATCCGCCGATTTTCGAAGCGGTCGGTGAGGCTTCGCCACGCGGAGATAAACCCTTCGTTGGTCAGCGGGGCTTTGGAAACAATGGCGTGCGCATCGCCACTTGTTTTGGATAATAGGTGGAACAACTTCTCCACCGGTGTAAGACGCGAGTTGTGTATGTATATCGCGGTAAAAAGATCTCTGAAGGTGGGCCACCGCAGGTAATCACCAGCGAAAACTTCGGTGTCGACTGGTGGCAAACGACAGCCCGTAGACGGCGGTGTTGGAACACTGACAGCAGCCTGAATACGGAGTAGCAGTAACTGTACTTGGATTCAAGCACTGTCGAGGTGGCCGTACTGTCGGTGGACGCGGAAAGAAGATCGGAGCAACTTTCATAGCTCTTCTCCACCTTTTCCCACAAGGCCCGGATTTGGTCCCGATGGACTTGGCACATGCCAGGGGAAAGTCGTTCTGGTTCAGCGGCGCTCGGAGTATGAATATCCGCTTGAAATTGGCTAACCCGGTCTGTTGTGGCAATAAACTTTTTGAGGGCGATGTCTATCGCAGTTTGAGCCATCTTGGACACCGACCGAGAAAGCCTTGACGGGGGACCGGAGATAGTCTCGACGGACTCGTCGCTTTTTGCCCTTGGAATGGCTATGGCCGCCTTTGGTGTTAATTGAGACGGCCGCGGAGACGCGGATTGGGACCTGTCCAAACGGATAAATGGGATCGACCTCGGTTTCTTGTCGTCTCCCGTGGGCATTCTTGGACTCGAACTTTGCGGATCAGCTCTTGTCGACTGACCTGAGCAAGGGGCGTCTCGTTCAGAACGTGAGGATATTCACCGTTAAGCTCTCGGCGCGATCTGAGTCGCCAACGAGTTGGTCGTCGCTGCCAATGAACGCACGCAAAAGAAAAGAAAGCCCCAGAGAACGGTCACACTGTTAATTTGTGCGGAGTAGAAAGCACAGTGCCATAAACAACGGGGAAGAATCGGAAGAAAATATTTGGAAATCGATGAAACTGTATTGATTGTTTATATATTTGTATATCTTGTTACTCCCTTTGTTGACTTCTGTTTTGTTTTTATTCTAATTTTTCCCTTAGTTAGTGTTGCCAAATAATTTTATTGTATTAAGGTTTTTATTTATTTTTTTTTGGATTTGGAAAATATCTTTGATTGCAAAAAAAAAATCCGGAAAACCGCAATAAAAAATAAATTAATTAATCCATTAAATAAATTAATTACTTTGCCGGAAATAATTAAATAATATTTATAATTAAATAGTAATTATAATTATGAATTAATAATTTGTATATTTAAATAATAATTATAATTATAAATACTTATATTTTTTTTTCGGAGCCGGAATGGTGGAATTAAAAAACCTTGGCTTTGGTTCGGGAGAAGCGTTCACTGGGTTACGCCGGTCGGCAGAGCAGTGCATGCGTGAGGGCGCGGTAGAGAGAGAGAAGAAAAAAAAAACAGCAACAATAACAACACGGCCGCTGCGGTGGTTAATGCGGCAATTCGGCGAAAAAACAATCACGGACGCACCCGTGTGGATTTGAATTTATTTTATTTTATGTTCCTGAATGTGGAGGCAGAAAATATATTTATGTAGATATGGGCATGCATGAGTTTATGGATATGTGTATGTTCCTGTAAGTGGAGGCAGAAAATAATTCTATGTAGATATGGGCATGCATGCGTTTTGTGTAAGTGTGTATCGGTACAGTAGAGCGTCGAAGAGTGGACTGTATTTGAAGTGACGGAACAAATAAAATTATGTGGAGAGAAAAAAAACACAAGGCAAAACAAATATCTCGACAGCGGCGGATTGTACGGCGAACAGGGAAACTCCCGAAATTACTTCACACCGAGTGGCTGATATTAGTTATGCCTTTTTATTTTCCACCACACAATTTTACTTTTTGTCGTATTTTTTTGGAGGCAGAATTGCACTGCACTATGTACACAAGTTGTCACGCGCGTGTATGTGTATGTCTGGATGCACATATGTATGCCTTGACCGTTGGCAAGTTGATGTACAACGGGGAACGAAAGAAAAACGGCAAGGAGTATGGCGACGCACACAAAGCGGAGACGGATAGAAAATTTTTGGAATTGAAGGAATGTTAAATTTCTCGACTGCCGTTGTGTCGGGAAAACTCGGACGTGGAGTTGACACGAAAAAAAATCTTACTGCAGTGTGAACGAAATTTAATGTTCGAACCACTGCTAAAGACCGGCAGCGAGAGGGAGTCGGAAAATGCTCGTACTTATCTTTTTTGCGGAAGAAATCACAGGAGCTGCTGGTCGAATGGATATCCTTATCCGGTTCGAATGGACCAAGTGTTCGTAGGGGGCGATCCTTCCACAAAAGAAGCGAATTTGAAGCACAAAAATTCCCACGGCGCAAACGCAAAGGGCAGACGAAGATGAGAAGTCGGGGGCGTCGTGGTATATTTCCGTGTTGTTTATTCAGCGTTATACATGAGACTAATTAAAACTTAAAACTAAAACCGCGCTCCCGCCCGCTTTACTCCGTTCAAGCGAGAGCGGGAGATCGGCAGCGGCCATCCGAGGAGTTCGGATGCGAAACCCGAAGTTCGCACTCTGGAGCGCGGACGTTGTGAGAGGCGAGCGAGGGAGCGCAAGAGGGGCGAGAGCGAAAGCTCGGAGAGCTCAGTGACCAGCGCCAATGCAGTGGGCCACTGACCTAAACAATATTATTATATTATTATATTATTATATTATTATATTATTATATTATTATATTATTATATTATTATATTATTATATTATTATATTATTATATTATTATATTATTATATTATTATATTATTATATTATTATATTATTATATTATTATATTATTATATTATTATATTATTATATTATTATATTATTATATTATTATATTATTATATTATTATATTATTATATTATTATATTATTATATTATTATATTATTATATTATTATATTATTATATTATTATATTATTATATTATTATATTATTATATTATTATATTATTATATTATTATATTTGTGGGTCAGTGAGCTTTTTCACTAACGCTAACCTTTGATGGTGCCCAATTAAAATAAAACCGCACAAGATTTCAGTTAAATATGCACTAATTTTATTTTAAAAGACACCAAGGCCTTAATTACAAAGTTAAATGTTTATTGGTTGGGCAGGCAGACCGATTTGTCTGTGCCTTTTAACTAGCGAAAAGAATAGGCAGGCGATCTGCGACCGTGCCTTCAGCGAGCGAGTACAAATCGAAACTGAACATAAGTAGATGCTTGCCGTGGACAAAGGGCCAGGCAGCGATCGACGAAGGAATTCAAATTCAAATTCAATTACAGTAATTGAAAGAGATGCCACGCAGGGCAAATAAAAAAGGCAAAAAGCAAACATCGAAAATTCAATTTACGTTAAGATTAGAAACTTTAAGAATTTATTTAGGCAGCGGCGTGACCGAGCATTCTCCCCCCGTTGGAAGACCAGGGCTTTCAACCAGATCTTGCTTCGGCAGGACGCACAACTTGCGGACAGCGCTTCGAGTGGTTCCAGTTGATGTTCGTATTACTGCCACACGAGCAACTCCATCAGATCCAGGCACCAATTCCATGACCCTGGCTAATGGCCATTTAAGAGGAGGCAAGTTCTCGTTTTGAACCAGGACGACATCGTTGACTTGTAGCGCAGGTTTGGGGATGCGCCACTTTGTACGTTGCTGCAACAGGGTCAGATACTCTTCACGCCACCGTGACCAGAAGATTTGTTGGAAATAAGCAATTCTCTGCCAGCGGTCCAAACGGTTGAAATTTAGCTTTGTGACGTCAGGTTCAGAGTACAACACCAGCGGAACTGTGCCAAGAAAGTGTGCAGGAGTTAGCACCTCAAGATCTGCTGGATTCTCTGAAAGAGGTAGTAAAGGTCGTGAGTTGATAATTGCTGCAATGTTTCAAACGAGTGTACGCAATTCATCGAATGATAATAGAGATGGGTCAACCGAACGATAAAAATGAAATTTGGCCGTTTTTACTGCAGCCTCCCAGAGGCCTCCAAAGTGAGGCGAACGTGGGGGAATAAAACGCCACTCAATTGAATCTTCTAGGCAGAATTCCTCTATAGCTCGAATGTGTGGGCCAGACAGGAACAGATTCTTCAGCTCAGCCAGTTCGTTTTTAGCTCCAACGAAGTTCGTAGCATTATCTGACCATATCCGGGCAGGTTTGCCTCTGGTGAGAATAAACCGCTTCAATGCTCCCAAGAACGCTTGTGTTGAAAGATCAAGCTCCAGGTGGATTGCTTTCGTCGCGAAACAGATGAAAACGCAGACGTACGTTTTCACAGGCACCTTGCTGCGAACTCCGGTTTTGTAACAAAATGGCCCGCAGAAATCCAGACCAGTAACCATGAACGTTGATGTTGCATTTACACGATCCTTAGGCAGGTCAGCCATTAAATGCTGAGATAATTGTGGTTTAGCTCTGAAGCATATGACGCACTTGGACGTTGCAGATGATACTGTTTTTCGGCCACCTATTGGCCAAAATTGAAGACGCATGTTAGCGAGCAGCGCTCGCGGACCAGAATGCAAGTTGTTCCGATGCAAGTCCAGTATGATAGCACTTGTAACTGGATGCTGGCGTGGTAGTATGACAGGATGCTGCGCATTGTAATCCAAGGACGAATTTTATAGTCTGCCCCCAACTCGCATCAGCCCAAAGCTATCGATGAATGGAGAAAGTGAGGCTAACTGGCTGGATGATGTAATTTGTCGCTGGGAATGCAGCCTCCAGTAGTCGTCAGCCAAGCTGCTCATTTGGATGCATCTGATAAGCATCTGAGTGCCCATTTTTACATCTTCGACATCGAGACCAGGACGTCTTATGCGGTGAACAAATTTGTATACGTATCCAAAGGTGTGTGTGATCTTTTGCCAAGAATTCACAAACTTGCATTTTGAAGATAGGTCCACCTTTTTAGCGACGCCGACCAAAATGCGCTTTCTGAGGTCGGGAAGAGTCTTCACTGGCATAAAAGATTCAGGCCAACCGTGCTGATCCTTAATAACTGGATAGCTCTTGAATTAAAGATATTCGATTAGCAATAAAATCTTGAAAACGTGAAGGTTAATCGCTTATCCATGATAAAGCTACAGCAGAATCTGACCAGCAAAAAAACGGGCAATCGAAGAGCTTCATGTTGCGTACGTCTCGTATCAGTTGAGCCAGTAATAAAGCAGCGCACAACTCCAACTTGGGAACGGTGAGAGTCTTCAAAGGTGCCACACGAGATTTTGAGCAAAATAGATCCACTTCTCGTTTGCCATCAGCTATTGAAACGAGATAGATACATCCTCCATATGCGTCGATGCTAGCGTCACAGAATCCGTGGATCTCAATAGCTCCATTTGGATGCAGCGCACGTCGAGGAAACTTCATTTGCTGAGTATAACCCATGTCAGATGACAAATTCAGCCATGATGTGTTGAGTGCCTCAGGAAAGCTCTCGTCCCACTCCAACTTCTCTCTCCAGACTTGTTGCAGGAAGATCTTGGCCTAGGCATCCACAGGACCAATGAGACCAAGCGGATCATACACGCGAGCAATTGTGGAAAGCACCAGCCGTTTGCATGGCTTTGGAGAGACCTGTATGGGAGAAAAAGAAAAACGAAAGACATCCGCTGCAGGATCCCAAGCAAGACCCAGTGTCTTGGTAAAGTCGCTGCCATCGTCAAACTTCAGGAATGTTTCTTTTTCCGAGTCAGGAACTTTATCAAGGACATCGCGCTCGTTGGAACACCATTTCCTGAGCTTAAAGCCACCTCGTGCAAGCAAGATTGTTGTTTGAGACATGATTTCAAGGACTTCCTGTGTTGATTGCCCTCCTGTGATCAGATCATCAACGTAAAAGTCCCGCAAAATGATTTTAGAACCGATTGGAAATGTGCTCTTCTCATCATTCGCCAGTTGATGCATCGCGCGAACGGATAAAAAGGCTGCAGGCTTAGTTCCATAGGTGACGGTATCAAGCTTGAATACCTGCACCTCCTGGTCCGGTGAGTCACGCCAAAGAATACATTGAAGATAGCTATCGGGTTCAGCCACGCGAACACACCGATACATCTTGCAGATGTCACCAGTCAATACAACAGGGAAAGTCCGAAACTGTAACAGCGTGTTGAACAGCTTCTGTTGAATGGTAGGCCCTGCCATGAGAACCTCGTTTAGCGAATGTCCACTTGACGTTTTGGGAGACCCATCAAAAACGACTCGCAATTTAGTCGTGGTGCTGTCTTCTTTGAAAACGCAGTGGTGGGGCAGAAAATATTTGCAAAGACTCAAGGAGTTTCTGGGCACGACCGTCATGGGCTTCAAATGCAAGTATTCACGAATGAATGCCGAGTATTGGACCTTGACTTCTGGCTTGCGCTCTAGCTTGCTCTCCAAATTTAGAAATCGACGATAAGCTTGATTGTACGATTCACCCAGAAATTCTAGAGTGTTCTTCGCAGGTAATCGTACGGAATATTCACCAGAGTCTAAACGACGAAAGTTGGTCTCGCACTCCAGTTCTTCTTTGGTGGCTGTGACTACGCCTTCACCACAGCTCTCAACTTCCCAAAAGCGACGGACTAATTCATCCATATGAACTTCAGCAGCAACCAATTCACGATGCACAGCTTGGCCGTGTAATGCAGTTGCCTTGAGAGTAGAAGATCCACCTCCTGTAACGATCCAACCAAGCCTTGTTTTTGTAATAGGGGTAACCCAGCAGCCAACTTAATCTGCCCTACAGATAATAGCTCAAAGAACATGCTTGCGCCAATAAGAATATCTATTCGCCGAGATCTATAGAAATCCGGATCGGCCAGCTGAATATTCGCGGGAATTTTCCAACCATCGGGTTTAACGGTCGAACTGGGTTGATTGCCGGTAATCGCTGGAGCAACAAGAGCAGATAGGCATGCGAAGTAATCAGAAGTGTGCGCACTCAGTGTGGGGACTCAGTCTTCGACCCAGGTTATGCGAGCTCCAGCTGCAGAACAAAGTACTCCAATTGCAATTACTTCAAGCCCTTCTACCTCTTTGCCGGCTCAGAATTACAATTGCGCATTTGATGGCCCTTCTTTAAGCAATTAAGACAGAGCGCTAATTCCTTCACCTTTCGAATACGCTCTTGCACTGACAAATTGGCGAATTGACCACAGCTATAATTTGAATGGCCACTGTTGTCGCACACAACACATCCATTTCCAAAAGTGTTAGTGGCAATTAAAATACTTTTATTGCGGCTTCTTCCTGATTGTGAACTATATGAGTACGATGCTGCAGTATGCTCTACATTTTCCAATTTTTGACATCGCTTGGACAAAAATATAGTAAATTGATCAATCGAAGGAATTTCATCAATAGCCACAGATTCTTCCCAATTGGCCTGAGTTTTGCTATCTAATTTTTGGAGTAAAACATGAACCAGAATGCAATTTGAGATTTGCTCAACAGAGCCCATTGACTGAAGAGCATTTATTATTGTTAGTGAGCTCCACGTCATTGTCGATGATAGCTTTGAACATGGATTGAAAATCGACAAATTCAGTATAGCCACCAGAAAATTCAGGCAATCTCAATTCAGGCAAATGAGATCTTTTAGCCGGCCCAGAATGGAAATCCACAGATGGCTCTGGCCTGAGCGTAGAACTTCGAAATGCTGGACGTTGACGCTTACCCAAGTCTCGATTTAGCATGATTTGTATTGATATGATGAGCTCTTCAAAATCATCGCGAACCTGGCTGCCGATTTCATTAAAATCCAGTTCCTCAAGACTGTCATGGACCTGGGCATATGCAGCCTTATTCTCCTCTGAGAGCTTAACACGAAGCTCTAATTCTTCTTCACTCATCGCCTGGAGCTTCTCAACAGTCAAGGCCTTCTCAGAGGATTTCGCCTTAGAAAGCATTGATTCAGCCTTCAATTTAAGATGCTTCACTCCCTGAACTGAAGCAGCTAAAGCTGTTTCGGTTGACATTTTAATAAATTTATTTTATTATTTTCAGCTTTTATCACTCGCAAAAATAATTAAATTCCACTGTGCAGTGCGTGCTGTACCAAAAACTCTTGACCACCGAAAAACTAACGGAATGCATATGCGTCTTTTTGCACATAAACAGCAATATAGCGGTGGAAGGGGGTGCAACGAACTCGCGAACAAAAACGTTTGGTCGCCGCTGTGAAACGTTTCAAAGCGGGAACGAAGGCACAAAGAGGAAACCAAAATGTTCTCTATGATGCGCGGGGCGGGTGCGATGTGAGTTTCTAACGGAGTTTATATATTACCGCTTGCGCTTGCATATGTACATAAAACTTGCAGGTTATGTATATGCGATCAATCAAACGAACGAAAAATTAAAATTGTTTGTTTGGTGGCACTTTAGTTTTTATTGTTTTTATATCACGTCGGGGTCAGCAAAATGTTGGGTCAGTGAGCTTTTTCACTAACGCTAACCTTTGATGGTGCCCAATTAAAATAAAACCGAAAATTCAAGATTAGATTATTATTATATTATTATTATATTATTATATTATTATATTATTATATTATTATATTATTATATTATTATATTATTATATTATTATATTATTATATTATTATATTATTATATTATTATATTATTATATTATTATATTATTATATTATTATATTATTATATTATTATATTATTATATTATTATATTATTATATTATTATATTATTATATTATTATATTATTATATTATTATATTATTATATTATTATATTATTATATTATTATATTATTATATTATTATATTATTAAATTATTATATTATTATATTATTATATTATTATATTATTATATTATTATATTATTATTTTATTATATTATTATATTATTATATTATTATATTATTATATTATTATATTATTATATTATTATATTATTATATTATTATATTATTATATTATTATATTATTATATTATTATATTATTATATTATTTTATTATTATATTATTATATTATTATATTATTATATTATTATATTATTATATTATTATATTATTATATTATTATATTATTATATTATTATATTATTATATTATTATATTATTTTATTATTATATTATTATATTATTATATTATTATATTATTATATTATTATATTATTATATTATTATATTATTATATTATTATATTATTATATTATTATATTATATTATTATATTATTATATTATTATATTATTATATTATTATATTATTATATTATTATATTATTATATTATTATATTATTATATTATTATATTATTATATTGTTATATTATTATATTATTATATTATTATATTATTATATTATTATATTATTATATTATTATATTATTATATTATTATATTATTATATTATTATATTATTATATTATTATATTATTATATTATTATATTATTATATTATTATATTATTATATTATTATATTATTATATTATTATATTATTATATTATTATATTATTATATTATTATATTATTATATTATTATATTATTATATTATTATATTATTATATTATTATAATATTATATTATTATATTATTATATTATTATATTGTTATATTATTATATTATTATATTATTATATTATTATATTATTATATTATTATATTATTATATTATTATATTATTATATTATTATATTATTATATTATTATATTATTATATTATTATATTATTATATTATTATATTATTATATTATTATATTATTATATTATTATATTATTATATTATTATATTATTATATTATTATATTATTATATTATTATATTATTATATTATTATATTATTATATTATTATATTATTATATTATTATATTATTATATTATTATATTATTATATTATTATATTATTATATTATTATATTATTATATTATTATATAATTATATTATTATATTATTATATTATTATATTATTATATTATTATATTATTATATTATTATATTAATCATCGTTCATCACTGCCTCGATTTCCACGAGGACTGTCCCCAGCTCTTCTGCGCTTAGGAGCGAGCTGCCCACCGCCCGTAGGAGTAGGCTCTTGGTAGTTTTGACACCTGCCTCCCATAGTCCTCCCTTGTGAACACAAATTCGGTGTGAACACAAATTTGGTGTGAACACAAATTCGCATCCGCTTTTTGATGCGAATTCGCGTATCTCGTCGACTTCTATCTATCCTCTCTCGAAGGGCCCGGAAGTGGCGACTCGCTCCGACGAAGTTCGTCCCGTTGTCGCAATGAACGACTTGGGGAGATCCTCGAAAAGCCAACGAACCTTTGAAAAGCCTTTGAACCGCTTTGGACGCAAAACAAACGAAGAGCGCAATGTAGGACTTATACGGGGGCCTACCACCAATTTTTAATGTCGTATAGTCAGGGCCACAAATATCAAAGACACATATAGCAACTGGGCGGAGAGCACGGAGACGATCTGCGGGTAAATTTCCCATAATTTGTGTCATTAGTCGAGGCCTAAAGCAGCGTATGCATGATCGAACTATCTGACTGCAGACCTCCTGAGCGTTTACGATCCAAATACGCTGTCGAAGGAGACTCACAAGTGCTCGTTCACCAACATGAAAATTGGAATGGTGAAGATGCCGAACATAGCTCCGCACAAATTGGGAGCGTTTTGTTAACAGCAATGGAAACTTGCTCCTATATCAGAGCATTAGCTAGTCGCCCCCCCTACTCGCAACAAAGAAAAGTGACACCAAGTACCCTTGTCTTCATGGATAAATGGATTTAATCGCTGAAGACTTGGGCCAACTCTGGATCCTTTACGAACTTGTTCCCTTTCTTTCTGATACTCGTGCTTCTGTAATATATCGACAATTTGTAGAAAAGCTTCATTATATTCAGTTGGCGACAAAGTTTTTTCAATTACCATATTTTTGTCTTGGCATTTTCTTTTGAAGCGGAATATATAAACGAATATCCAAAGCAGTTTAAGATGTGATGAAAATCCCTCGATGACACCTACCAAATCCAAATTTCTTACAGCAGCGGTCAGTCCGACCGCAGTCTTCCTCGACTAGTAGAACTTCTTCATCTAGGACAGTTTTCATCTTCCTCTGTTAAAAACGCAGGTCCAGTTAACCATATTGACTGTACGATTTCGTCGACGTGACAACCTCTTGATACAATATCTGCTGGGTTCTGTTTCCTTGGAACATGCCGCCATCTAGCTTCATCTAACCACTATTGAATCTCCGCAACTCAATTCGGATGGACGAGACCGGATCCAATGAAGCGTAACTTCAGAATCCGACCAATAAACAATCCGTTCTATAGGTACTTTTAATAGGGGCTTGATTCTGTGGCAGAGGTTTGGGGGAAGGTGGGCGGCACATAACTCAAGCCTTGGGAGTGTCTTGGTCTTGAGCGGCGCTACTTAAGACTTTGATATCAACAGCGATGTTTTATAACCTTCTGCAGTTTTCCTACGAATGTAGACGCAAGCTCCATAAGCTCTTAAGGATGTGTCGGCAAAGGCATGTAATTAGACCGGTGACATTGAATCGGTATGCACAAACCGGGGAGTAGAAATTTCTTTTAGTTTAGACAGTGTCATTTTTATCACATTCCATGGTGCCTCCAAATGAATAGAAATCGACTTATCCCAATCTAACTTATTTAGCCAAAGTTCCTGCAATAGGATGTTTCCCCTAATTACAATAGGACTTAAAAAGCCGAGAGGGTCCAACAGCTTCTATGTCACCGATAGTATGTTCCGTTTTGTCGCTCGGAAACCCATGACAGGAGAGTCAATTTGGAACTTGAAGGCATCTTCGTTAGGCAACCAAGATATTCCTAAAGCCTTAGTTGACTCTGAGTCCGAGATGGGTATGGATTTAACTGTGAGTTTGAAAACCATTTTGTCAATTCAAAACCTGCAGTTTGAAGAACCTTAGATACTTCAGACTTAATAGTCCTAAACTCCTCTAGGCATGCAGCACCAACATATCATCGACATAAAAGTCGGATTCAATAACTTTAGGAGGCCTTGAAGAAGAGAGTTTGGAAGACTAACTTAACCTTTTCAAACACCGAATAGCCAAAAACGGGGCTGGTCCAGTACCATATGTTACGGTGTTGAGCTTGTATAATCTCAAGGACTCAGAGGGGTCTCTTCTCCACACTATAAGTTGAAACTGCCTATCTGCTTCACTCACCATCACTTGGCGATACATTTTCTTTACAACGGCGGTCAGGGCGAACCTATGCAGCCGGAAGCGCAGTAACGTTGAGTACAACTTATCTTGGATTGTCGGCCCAACCATCAAAATGTCATTTAGAGACTTCTGAGTTGACGATTTACAAGACGCATCGAAAACGAAACGTAACTTGGTTGACGTACTTTGGGGTCTCAGAACACATTGATGTGGGATAACATAATGTGGATCAAGAAGAAATTTATCTGTAAGAGATATATGAACTAGGGAAGGTACTCCTCCATAAATTCTAGGTACATTTTCTTCGTCTCAGAGGCTCGAGACAGTCTTCTTTCAAGCGACAAAAACCGCCGTTTTGCAACTTCAAAGGAGTTGCCTAACTCATTTGAATCAGAATTAAACGGCAGTCTTACTTCAAAGGCTGAGTAGCCTTCCGGTAGTGTTCTTCACATAACTTTGGTCAGGTGACAGAATTTTCTTTACAGATGGCATTTCTTCCAGTGACCAAAACTTCTGTAGTGTGCTGTCAATAGATACTAAAACCTCTTTACTACAGCTGAAACTTCTGTAGGGGAAGATACCTTATATCTACCCGATGCAACCCAGCCGTAGAGGGTTTTCTGAAGAGTTGGAAAGTCTAATTTGTCCAATAGCTAATATTTCGATTTTGCTTCTATTAACATATCTTTTCTTTGTGGCTTGTAGAAATAGGTGTCCGCTAGTGGTAGGTTCTTTGGAATTTTCCAGTCATTGATATTGACCAACTGGTCAGGATGATATCCTGATATTGATTTTAAAATCCGAAAATAGAACTCTCTACCATTTATACGCGGCTTTACCATTTTGTGTACTTCTTTCATAACTTGAGAATTGCACTCGCCAATACCAACTAAGTTTATACACGTCTCCTCTTTCCGGATCGGTAAGCGGTGAGCAAGGTCCTCTGTTATAAAATTAGTTTGGGATCCAGAGACAAGAAGTGCTCGGTCCCAAATATATTCACCGTTTTTAGTTCTTCCACTTATGATCGACGTGGCTCTAATCACTATGTCCAATAATTGCGCATGTATAACATGTGACGTGGAAGGCTGATCTTGATTTAAAGAGGGAGAAAGAATCTCTCGGTGTGGTAACGCTAAACTGGTTTTGGACACTGTATATCTATGCAGTAAAACGTGATGCGAGTGGCCACATACTCGACATTTATTAAATTTGCATTTCGAAACAGAGTTACCCTTTCGCATACAACTGATGCATAAGGAAGCAGATTTTACAAAGTCGAACCTTTGAGTTACCGAAAGACTACCAAACGGAACAAAGTTCGCTAAGTTCCTCCATTGCAATATGCTAGTCGTATGATGACGTCTCTTATTACGAAATGGCGTGAAATGGACGTGGAGGAAATTGTAGTTTCTGTGACGCTTGCGAAGATGGCTTATGTTGATAACAGGTTGCCGCGTCTAACCTTTACTTCAAATAAAGCTTAAAGCATTCACGTTCAGCAAAAGGAAGAAAAATCTGCAAGAGGAAATTTCTTTACCTGAAATAAAGCGTGCGAAACTTTTAATAATCAAATGTCATTTCTGTGGAAAATTAGCGCACAAGTTGATAGAATGTCGAGCTAGACAGCAGCAAATTCGTCCTTCGCCTTAGGCTATGAACAGTAGCGGCAGGAGTGCATTTGGCCACCACAAAAAAGCGAATGTAACCTGCTTTAAGTGTGGTGAACTTGGCCATATTTCAACATATTGCAATAAGACCAACGTGGATAAAGTCAAGGATACACACCAGAGCCCAAAGCAGAGATGGCTCATCATGGTCAGACGTTTATAAAAACAATCGACTCCGGTAAAAGAATTTACAATGTAATTCGCGCCAAAGCGGCGCTTCCCGTTTCGGATGAACCGGCCCTGGAGTCCTAACAGTCGAGAGAACAGTTTTTTCCAGATCTTCGCATCTCGTTTTTTTTTTTCATATTCTTGTTCATACGGACATATAATTCAGATGCGCACTCTTTAATGTAAGTACATATGCCTGACCATCTCAACATATGTACGTAAGGAAACATACACGTCCACATTATCGCCAATTTCTAAATTTATTACAAATTACAGTTTTAAATTACAATTTATACACATACATTACCGAGTTCCCACAAACACACATATCCATACGCCCATACATACGCACATATAACCCTAATGTATGCTTATTAATATAAGTGCATATCTACATATCCATTTCAACATATGCACATAAGGGGAAATGTCGTAGCGTAACGTGGGGCAACGTAAGCACCATAACCCACATACGTTCTTTCGAGTCGACATTTACAATACAGTCCACATTATTTATAATTTCCAAATATAAGAACTACTATATACACACATATAATCCTGATGCTTGCTGATATATAATTAATATATAATTATATAATATATATATTACCAAAAATAACTAGATTCCACCGAACCCATCACCACGACACGCCTTGCCAGAATTTGCATGATTTGCGGCACAACAACCAACTGCAAATATCTTGCAGAATATTTTTTTCCAAATCATCGTTATTTTCCTCGCACATAAAAATAGTGGTTTCGAAAATTTGTGCTAGTGTTCCGTTTCCACATATTCCAAAAGTAGACCGGAGCTGCAACGCTAATAGCAAACACATGCGGACCGCTTGCAATCTATACCAAGGATACTTACCACTGCGATATATTAATTTTTAAATTAATTCCCCTACGATTTTTGTCGCGTCGCACCACTATACATTAACATGGTTGACATTCCGCTATTAGGATTTTCGAAATTTTGAGGCCGCACCTGTATCTTCCGGAAGTTATCGATTTCGTCGTCCCTTTTCTTTTCGAATCAAACCCGGTGATCTGCAACAGCGTGACCACATTACAGGACAGACTTTCCGGGCGGGTCTAATTTTTACAAAGCCAGAAAGGTTTGCCCAGTTAATCTGATTTCTGGAATGCCTGGAGACATAACGAAGTTATCAGTTCCATCTGCAAATAAAACGCGTTCGCTGTCCGCATCTTCTCGCGCGCGCCCTCAAGCCCATTAGCCCAGAAATCAATAACGAAGGCAAAGAGCGGAACTTCATTAGCCACCCAAGAAGTCTACAAGAAGTTGTCTATTCCTACGAGAAATCAGAAACGATTGTCTCCGAGTCCGCTCACGCGTAAAGTTAGGTCACAAATCCAGACCAAGTCCATAAAGTCGCTACCAACACGTTCTCAGGCAAAAATGAGCAACGAAATTGCAATTGCAGCCCTCGCGCGGTTTATCACGGTGTCCGACCGTATGAGCCATTTCAGAGCGACGATTGAAACTCCAGGGCCGTCACCTCCGTCTGTCCACACCTGCAATGTCTGCAAGGAGCAAGTCCGCTCGCTGTACGACAAAGCCGAGAAAAAATTCGAAGCGTGTTTAGACACGATCTCCAGTATTACGACTGAAGGGGCGGAGAAGATTTTGGCATCTCTGCACCGCAAATATGAATACTGCTATTCGGTGTTCGAAGGGCTGGCGGTTCAGCTCAGCGAGTTAATTGACCGAGCCAGTTCACAGCAACAGATGTCGAGCACCGACAATCAGTCCGCGTACATTCTGTCCGGGTGCCGGTTGCCTCCATGTGATACAGAGGAGACTATCTCAAATGGCTAACATTCAGAGACCTTTTCACTACCGTCTACGTCAACAACACACGGTTGACTCCGGTCGAGAAGTTATTCCATCTCAACGCGACGACGAGCGGTGAGGCAATGGCAATTGTTGCCAAGTCCCCGCTCACTAATGATGGTTTCGCTTCCGCTTGGGAAGCGCATCGAGACCGTTTCGCAAACAAAAGACTTTTAGTGAACAGCCAGCTCAAACTCCTATTTAACTTGAGTTCCGTTAATTCCGAAACTGGCCACTCCATAAAAGAGCTTCAGATCACCATCCAAGGGTGCCTGACAGCACTAGCCCATTCCAAAATATCAACAGAAAATTGGGATAAGCTTTGTAACGACCTGATTCTTTAGTTTCTGCTCGCTACGTAAACGTGCGGCTAGCTCAGAGAGGTTGTGAGTTCGTTCCACCAAATTTATATTGAGTGACCGCCCGTGACCAAAAGATAACGCCAGAAATGATTAGGTTGGTGCTGGTTTATTGTTTCTCTAAAATATAGCCTTATTGCTATTATTCTGCTGCGTTGCACCTGGATCGCTGCTGCGCTGCTCCTGGTGTGCTGCTGAGTCGCTCCTGGCGTGCTGCTGCGTCGCTCCTGGCTTACTGCTGCGTCGCTCCTGGCCTGCTACTGCGCTGCTTCGGCTTGCTGCTCCGGGTGACTGAGATCGGGACGGCTCCACCAAAAACTCTGGATGTTATGCAAGCTTCCCTACCGGGCAGGTGAACCGAAGTTACGCCTTATCGCCTAGCCACCTTTATCGCCTGGCTTCCGGAGTTCAGCCTGGACTTTGTCGGCAAGGTGTATCGCCTAGCAGGTAGAACAAAGTTCTCCCTTATCGCCTAGCCACCTTTATCGCCTGACACCGCGCAAGGACTCCCTAAGTTTGATTTTACCACGACCTAGCTCCGTTGGATCTCAGCGTCGTCGTTCGCGGTCTCGACTTTGCGGTCTTGATCCTTGGGCACTTCGGATTCGAATTGTACTTATTCCGCGTTCACGCACTCGTTCTGATTCTCGGACTCGTACTGTCCCGGGCTGCGCTTGCGACGTCCTTTTTATAGGCGCTGTAGATGCCGTTATTTCCCTCGGGTCCAAGGTCCACTGAGGTACCGTTTATTCACGGTGTGTCCTCTTTGGGCGGGTCCCAAGTCCGCTAATTTACCATATGACCCCGTTGCCCTTGCCGGGCGCGGCTCCAAGGTCCATCAAGGTACCGTTAATTCACGGTGTGTCCTCTTTGGGCGGGTCCGAAGTCCGCCAATTCACCGTAAGACCTCGTTGCCCTTGCCATATGAGGGTCCAAGGTCCGAATGCTTCCCGTTTGACCTGGATGCCCTTCATCTCTCCGGCTTTCTCGCCTCCTCCGCTGTTGCTAGGCCGATCTTCTGCATCAGGAATTGTAGGGAGTTTAAGACTCCTCACATTTCCCCCTTCCTTTGGAAACGTAATGAATGTGGTGACTTTCCCAGCCCTTGATTTTTAGACTACTCGAATTCCCCGCCTGACTTGCATGTTAGATATTTCCCAGACAGTTCCCCAAAAGACTTAACCTTTCCCCAGACTGCTTTCCTAAAAGACTTTACTCGTACAGCTCCTTGAAAGACTTGAACTTTCCCGCGACTGTTTCCCTAAAAGACTTTTCCATAAAGCTCCTTAAAAGATTATTTCCCCAGACTGTTTCCCTGCTCCCCAGACAGTTCTCCGTTCCCCAGACAGTTCCCAGTTCCCCAGACAGTTCCCAGTTCCCCAGACAGTTTCCAGTTCCCAGCTCCCAGACAGTTCCCAGTTCCCCTGCGTGGAATTCGAATTTTCCCGCCCAGCCATTTCCCCAAACTAAAAGTCACCATTCCGTTTTCCCTCGTGTCCGGCAACTCCCTGGAATCTCACCACGATCGCGTTTATCGATTGCGGGTTCCAGTGTTGCCATCGTCGTTGTCTTTTTGATGTCTTAGGTTGCGTTTTGAACATTTGCAAACCCATCGACACCCCTGAAAGAGCGTCCAATAAAACACGTCTTCCTTGTTGAGTTGGTATTTCAAACTGATTTTATTTAAGAATATGTTCTACTTAAATAGCTAACATGAGATTTACAACTATTCTTATCTTTAAGGGCGATAGAGGAGATAGCAATTACTCCGATCGCACTTATCCCTAAACATGTGGTGACCACTCGCAGGGGGTCATTTTACAACCTTTTTATCTCGTTGTTTTAGGTATGCACACATGTGAGACATTTGGTGCGGCTACAATTCCGCTACCTAAATATACATTTGTATATATGCGTGTTCATGTTTGAACATACTGCCAAAGGCCGGCAAGAATGATATATTTTTAATATATGAATAGTTATGATTTAACGATTTAGTGGACTGTAATTATTTATTCAATTTTATTTTTTAAACTCAAATCTTGCTCTTTTTGTGCATATATATTTTTCAGCTTAGACATGTAATTCTCTTATAGCTTAACTCTAACATTGGTTTGATTTATTCTTTCTTAAATAATAAAATACTTCGTGTTCTGATGAACATTCTGCCAAAGGCCCGGCAAGCTTTACAATTATTTTTGACAATTGTGCAAACAACGGTTTAGTGGACTGTAAATTTATTATTTTTCAATACACATTTTTTTTTTTTTTAACTTAACTATTTTACTTTAAATTTCTTGCAACGGGCCTGCGAAAGTTATGGCTTGTAATCTTTGCCTAACAAAACATTTTTTCACAAGGTATATTATAAAAATTCCCAAAACTATTAATGACAATATAAGACCAGCATGTCCGGAAATATGATGGAAATGTAACTCCTTTAATTGTGGATGGTTTTCTTTAAGCTCTTTAATTTCTTTCTTTAATTTATCAATTTCAATTGTATGATTTAATGGCGTTAACTTTAACGGATCCCACATTATTTTCGGAACTTCACTAACCTCTCCTATGTATGGTGTTGACAGTGTCTCTTCACTTTCCGATTGAATATTATGATGGGCTATAAACATTTTGTCATCCGTTCTTGCTGTACAATACGATGCAATACTTAAAATCCCTTGCTCAGGCAGTTCAGACAACTCCATTTGAGACCCAGAACATTTTACTCTTATTTTAGTACCTATCGGAACCTTAAACAACCAACTACTTTTCTTTTCCAACTCTACCCAGTAATTTGTGGCATCCACTACTGTTTTGTATACACAATTCGAAGCTCTATTTGGTTTTAACGGCTGAACTTCACATGCGTTGTCATTCGCGGAGTTCCAGGGCCAACTTCCTTGGCATATCCTTTTATTTTGTTGCCATTTTTGACATTGATTTAAAGTTGCTTCGCTCATTATGTGATACGAATCGATTTCAAAATTATAAATTAAAAATTCGGAAGTTATGTGTACCATTATTATTTTATCTACATTCCTAATAGGCAACGGAATTAGTCTAAACAATTTAGACGGATGCCTACTGAACAAAGGCACTTTTGCAGTGATGATTAATTTATTCTCTATAAACAATCCTCTCGCTGTTAATAAGGTATATACCTCCTTTAGTTCCGTTCCTGATCTTTTCCCTGGAATTATTAGATTTTCCGACAGATTTTCCTGAATCTTGGCGATCTCAATTTTTAGCTGATTTGGCCTAAGTATGTTTGTGTTTAGTCTGCCGTGATTAATATCAATTAAAAGGCTTATAATCCCTGATTGAACTTTTTCACCTTCTTCAATCAAGGAGTGAAGCTGTTTAGTTATCATAAAGAATTTTATCGATTCTTTGTAAACATAGTAACTCTCTTTAAGAACTTCTGTCATGTTTTCAATTCTTACTTGCATACTTTTAAAATTAGCGTTAACATCCTCGGTTGTTCTTTTTAATAAATTAGTAGTTGAATCAACAACTGACGTTTGCCTTTGAACCAATTTATCCATGTTCCTCTGATTATCTAATAAGTTTTTCATATCTTCCTCTAACTGTTCCCTGTCATCTTCATCCATTATACCAAATAAAATATGATACAACGAACCTATAAACTCTAAGGGAGCACGTTTGGTTCTGGATCTTGGTTCCATCATAAATAATTTATTATTCTCTTCTAGTTCCATTAATTGGCTTTGCATATTATCCAAAACTAGATTGCATTGATCTTCGAAGCCATGAAGTTTTTCACAAACTCTTCTCATTTCCTTTATCAACGCTTTACCTTTATAAATCATTTTAAAATATGCCTCCATGTTATAATAAATCACCAAATTCCAAGACGTACTTACAATTTCTACATCTCCTAGGGGATCTAAATATATTGCCGCAGTGCTATTAATTCCTTGTACCTCAAACCCATCCTTTTTTGTTTTTATCGCTGCGGCACTTGACATCTGGCACAACAAAGCAAGCAAAACCAATATTACCATGCTACTAAGCTTAGATAACCTAGGGGAAACTCTTTTTATGGTCGGAGTTGCAGTTGCATCCTCTGCTTGCTGTACACCAATTAAAGGACAAATCTTGGTAATCGGTCTTGTAAATGATGCTTCTGAGGTTTTTACTTTGACAACCCTAACTTTATCGTCTCTACCTTTATGAACTTCCTCTACTTTTGCCATTGGCCATCTAGCTGGGTGACAATTTTCATCTTTTAAGAGCACTACCTGCCCCTTTTCTATATTTTGACTACCTTTTTCCATTTATACCTCTGCTGCAACGTATATAAATAATCCTCCTTCCATTTGACCCAAAAATCTCTTCTCATTTTGCGAATTAACCTCCACCTATCCAGACTAGGAACCTTTTCATCATCATCTATTGACTCCACTATGTCCAACGTAGGTCGGCCTATTAAGAAATGTCCGGGCGTTAGCACCTCATTATCATCGACATCTTCTCCCGTCGTATATAGCGGTCTAGAGTTTAGTACTGCTTCGATTTGGCATAATAAGGTTGACATTTCTTCGTATGTCAATATACTATCTCCAATGACTCTTTTTAAATGATATTTAACCGACTTAACACCTGCTTCCCAAATACCTCCAAAGTGAGGTCCTGCCGGCGGGATAAAATGCCATTGAATTTTTTCGGTTTCCTTTTCTGCAGCTACTCTGGAATTATATTGTATGGCTTTTAGTAATTCTTCATCTAATTTTCGTGCAGCTCCTACAAAATTAGTACCATTATCCGAATATATATTGGCACATTTTCCTCTTCTAGCTATAAATCTTTGTAATGCTGCTAGAAATGCATCAGAAGTTAAATCACTCACAACTTCTAAATGAATTGCCTTAGTTGCCATGCATACAAACACTGAAATATAACCTTTAAAAGTTTTTTGACCTCGATTTTTCGAACATTTTAGGTGATACGGCCCTGCATAGTCTATACCTGTATTTAAAAATGGGTATGCTACATTCACTCTGCACTTCGGCAGGTTACCCATTATTTGTTTACCTGTACATTGCCTATATCTCGTACAAGTGAAACATTCTCTCAATACTTTCTTCAGAGAATCCCTTAACCTAAATATCCAATACTTCCTTTGGATTTGGTTTCTCATTAAATTGATTTCACCATGCATTGTCTCCTTATGAGCCTTTTCAATTAAAAGTCGTGACACGTGGCATTTATCTAATATTATCGGGTGCTTCACATCAAATCGTAACTTGCTATTTTGCAACCTACCACCTACCCTTAGAATACCATCTTTGTCTAAGAACGGATTCAGCCCTATAACCTTACTTTTCTGCTCTATTTCCTTATCGGCTCGTAAGCATAATATCTCTGCAATAAAATGTCGTTCCTGCTGTTTTTTAATAATTAATAATCGGGCCTTTTTTAATTCATTTATAGTCAGCCAATGTGGGTATGACATCTTCTTGACTTTCATGGCGATAAATCGTAATATCCAAGCTACGACCCGTTCCAACTTTTGAAAACTTGAATATTTATCCAGCAACTTAGAAATGGTGTCTTCGGATTTTACTATCACCGTATTTACTCTTACTTTATCATCTATTTGTAACTTGGGCCAGTTGTCCTCCGGTGTTGAGAGCCATTTGGGCCCATTCCACCACAGCGAACAATCTTTTAATTTTGTAGCACAGATGCCTCTTGAGGCAATATCTGCTGGGTTATCCTCAGATCTTACATGATTCCATGCTGTATCTTTTACTTTTAAAATTTCGTCAGTTCTACGTCTAATAAATTTATCCTTGCAGTTGTTATTTCGTATCCATCCTAATGTAATGGTAGAATCACTCCATGCAAAACTCGTTGTTATGCCAGGAATAGCTTCTTTCGTTCTACTCATCAATAGGCTCAAAAGATGGGCTGCGCAAAGTTCTAACTTAGGGATTGTCTTCCTATTTTTCTTAGGATTTACTTTACTTTTGCTTGCTATTAATGTAACGGATTCTCCTACTTTTGCATATACGACTGCTGCATACGCCTTTTCGGAAGCATCAGCGAATCCGTGTAGCTGAACCGTTATGCTAGTCTGCGTTTTTAACCACCTGGGAACCCTAATGTCTTCTAATGATTTTAAATTTTTCTCGTACAGATTCCACTCAGCTAAATCGTTAGTAGATAATTCTTTATCCCAATCGTTTTCTTCTAGCCAAAGCCTTTGCATAAATAATTTTCCCACTATAGTCACTGGCGATAACCATCCTAATGGATCATATATTCTTGCGAGGTTTGATAACACTAACCTCTTATTTATTTTTTATTGTTTTTCAACTTAACTGCAAATTTAAACTCATCTTTAAAAGGTTCCCATTGAAGACCCAAAGTTTTAACTGATTCCGTTTCCTCTATGCTCAGTACTTTATTTTCACTCGCATTTTCAACTGTATCAATAATTTCTTTCTCATTGGAGATCCATTTTCTTAAATTCATTCCTACTTTCTCCAGCTCCATTGAAATCAGGCATACTATTTTCTTGGACTCTTCAATGCTGTCTGATCCAGTCATTAAATCATCCATATAGAAATCGTTTATAATCACATCTTTAATTGACTGATCCTGACATCGATTTCCTATCTCAGCTAACACCCTGGTTGCTAAATACGGAGCTGATGCCGTACCATATGTAACTGTGGTTAGCTTAAAATCTTTTATTTTGTTTTTGGGGGAATTTCTCCAAAGTATATGCAAATATTCTTGATCTTTTTCTGAAATATTAATTTGTCTGTACATTTTTTCAATGTCTGCTGAAACAACATACTGCCATTTACGCCATTTTAAAATGATATCGAAAATATCTTTTTGAACTCGAGGTCCAATCCACATAATGTCGTTAAGGCTTTTATTATTTGTTGTTTTTGCAGACGCATCAAAAACCACTCTTAACTTTGTTGTTAAGCTCTCATCCCTAATTACGGCTTGATGCGGCAAGTAATACTTTCCTTCAGACTTAGATTCGATCATATGACCTAAGTCTATATATTCAGTAATAAAGTTAGAATATTGTTGTTTTAGATTTTCATTTTTGCTTAATTTCTTCTCTAAATTTAAAAATCGTGCCATTGCTTGGTTTTTTGAGTCCCCTAAAACCTTATCGTCTTTAAAGGGCATTGATACTATATATCGACCTGATGAATCATTTTTTGTTGTTTTTATAAAATTTTCTTCGCATATCTGAAATTCTAAATCCTCTTTACTTTCTTCTTCTAATTCCCAAAACCTTTCCAAATCTGTACACTCGATCACAGTTGCCACTATTGTGTTACTGCCTTTTGATTTTGTGCAGCCTGACACTATCCACCCGAACTCAGTATTTTGACCTAGGAGTCCGTCTATTTTCTTAACTCCTCTTTTAAAAATGTGCGCGTTTAGATCTGCACCTATTATTAGGTCTACTCTACTTGGCTTATGAAATTCGGGATCAGCAAGTCGGTATTTGTCCCACTTTGTCGTGTCAATCTTAACCGCTTGTACTGGTAGTGCCTTCATTAATTTTGGAAGAATAATTGCATCTACTTTCAAATTATTTTTATTCTCTTGATTTGTTTTTATTTGCAAGCTAACTTTGTGCCTTGAACTGCATGTTTTTACTGAGGAAACTCCACTAATCTCCGTATAATTTTTAATTTTTGGTAATTGGAGAATTTGTGAAGCTTCCTCTGAAATTATAGTACTTTGAGACCCACTGTCAATCAAAGCCCTTAATTTTTCATAGCCTCCATTTTTTGATTTGACCTCAATTATGGCTGTGGCTAATAATACGTTCTCCGTTGTCCTGCATGTGTTCACTTTTTCTGGAACTTTAACATGAAGCAACGTATGGTGAGGTTTGTTGCAAGTCAAGCAAAGCTGCTCGCTTGTGCATCTCTTAAAACTCTTATGTTTTAAACATTTTGTACAAATTTGATTTTTTCTTGCCCAGTCAGTTCTCTCTGCTGGGTTCATTCTTTTAAATTTGAAGCACTGGACTAAATAATGTCCCGGTAATTTACAACACGCACAATTTTCGCTGTTATTATTCTGCGTTGTATTTACCACTTTCTTTACAGGTTTCTCTCCCTGTGACAATGATGATATGGAATTGAGCCTTTGCTCTAAAAAATTCCATCACGTCCGAAAGCGCTTGGATTTCTTTTGTCTTTTTGACATGACTTTCATATAAATTTAATGATTCTTTATTAAATTTCCGAAGGATTATGTGGGCGAAAATGGCATCCACCTCTTCGGACAATTGTGCCTTCAATTTCATAATATATATTGACTCATTAATTGAGTCAATGAACTTTTTAATCTGCCTATCCGATTCTAAATTTAAATTGGGCATATCCAAAAGCCTATTCATATGTTCCGAGAATATCTTTCTTTTATTCTCGAAACGCTTGGTTAAAAATTCCCAAGTGGCTTCATAATTTTCGCCCCCGCCTAACAATAAATGAGTGACAACACTCCTGGCTTCACCTTTTAAGGCTGACTTTAAATAATTAAATTTAAGAGATGGACTTAAATCCTCTCTTGAGTGGATTAGCTCTGTGAAAAGTTCGTAAAACAGATCCCACTCTTTGGAATCACCAAAAAATGTGGGAATCTGTATTTTAGGCAGGGTTGGTAATTCCTCTGCCTTTACCACCATCGACACGTCAGCATGTCTATTGACTACGCTGGATCGATTTTTAATGGCCGTTAGTATATTTTGCGTATCAAACTCGATATCGCTTATTATGTCGTCAAACACAGAACTCTCGAAATAGGTAATACCCTGTTCAATTAGGTTCTGTATCTTACTCCATAGAAACTCAATTTTGTTTTTCCTTATCGTAAGGAAATCTGGACTATTGTCTATGAGAGTAGACGTCTCATCTAAGTATGCTTTCAAAATGCCTACCTGACTTCGAAATGTCTGCTCTATCCTGGACGCGTTTGAAGTGCCTGGCAACTCGATCTCTATTTCCATATTTTTGGTCTTTGAAACGTTTGCCGTGGGAATAACCTGTCCTTCTGGCTTATTTGTCTGAGACTCTTTTTCAACCCTTAATTTTATCTGAGCCAACACCATCATAATGATATCATACTGCTTGGTATTAAAATACTCATGATCGACAACGCCGATCTTTAAAAGGGCAGTATGGTTAGTAATAAAGAGTTTTTGAAGCTCTTCTAATCGTCCTACGTCTAGCTCCGTTAGCCCTATTTTTGCCTCTAAACGTCTTATTTCCAAAATAATCCCGGACTGCTTCTTTAGCAAATCTATCGTTTTTTCCGAAATCATTATTATTATTTTCTTAGGGATATATGTATATGTAAAAAAAAAAAAAAAAATTTATTGTGACTTAGCTGCTTCCGTTGCCGTCGCCAGAGTAGTCGTTTTTTTGCTGTTGCTGCTAAGGTCGCCGCCGCTTGTCCAGTCGCCGCTCTTCGTTGCAGCGGTATTTTTTGTTGCTGTTGTTGCTGCTGAAGTCGCCGCCGCTTGTCCTGTTACCGCTCTGTCGTTGCAGCTGAAGGTGCTGCGTCGCTGGTTTTTTTTTTTTTTTTCACTTTTCGTTTAAATGCTTAATTGCATTTATTTCCCGCACAATGTCGCTGATGTTTAAGGGCCTCAAGCACGCCTTACACGACACTGTTAATTTTTTAAGCTACCTTTAGTTTATTTCTACCAGAAGGTGCTTTTTTTTGTTATATGTATCTCTGTTCCTTACCTCGGGTGGGGGGTAACAAGAGATTTTTTTTTATTTTCGCTACCTTAAGCTGCGTGTGTCTAGCACTACATACAGACTTTCAGGTGCTGGTTGATCACTCTGAACCTCTTACCACAGGGGGGAAAGTTGCAGAGTTTCGAAGGATCAAAATGATCGGCTCGATTGACCAAAATGAAAGAGCGTCCAATAAAACACGTCTTCCTTGTTGAGTTGGTATTTCAAACTGATTTTATTTAAGAATATGTTCTACTTAAATAGCTAACATGAGATTTACAACTATTCTTATCTTTAAGGGCGATAGAGGAGATAGCAATTACTCCGATCGCACTTATCCCTAAACATGTGGTGACCACTCGCAGGGGGTCATTTTACAACCTTTTTATCTCGTTGTTTTAGGTATGCACACATGTGAGACATTTGGTGCGGCTACAATTCCGCTACCTAAATATACATTTGTATATATGCGTGTTCATGTTTGAACACCCCCGTTCCTATTGCCTATGTCCCATTACTCCCAAATGTAAATAAACAAACCAATTTACGGATTAAAACCTTTAAAGGCCTTTTTATGGGCCCTCAGTACCCTCACCACCCCGCTTGCCACCCGGATGCGGTAGCGGACGCCATCTACAACTAGTAGCTTGGCCCAGCGGCTGCTCCGAGCCCTCTTCACCTGCTTACCAGCCTTGGATGCCACCCTCTGCGGCCACCCTAACTCGGCCACCTCCTCCCAGCGGCTGCTGTCCGCCGACTGCTGGCGACTCACAGACGGCCTTGCTGGAGGGGACCGTGGCTCCGGGCATGACGATAGCCGGGCGAGTTTCGGCGGCCGTGCGGCAGGCTCTCCTGGCGACAGCCACACCCAGGGCCCCTTCTCCAGCTCCTCCGACTCTCCGCCGAGCCGTTTTGTTGGCCGCGGCGATGGCGTTAGCACCCACGGTGGCGGTGGAGGCGGTGGTGTTTCCGCTCCGTGCCGAGGTGCCTGGGATGGCCGTGGCGTTGGTGGCGGTGTTGCTACCTGTGGCGGCGACGGCGGCGGCGACGGCGACGGCGGTGGCGATGGTGGGGGCGGTGGCGGTGGTGCTCCCTGCGGCGGCGACGGTGGCAGCTGCGGAGACGGCGGTGGCGGCTGCGACAGTGACAGCGGCGGCAGCGGCGGCGGTGGCGACGACTGCGGTGGCGACGGCGGTGGTGGTGGCGGCTGCGACAGCGGCGGCGGCTGCTCCGGAGGGCCCGGCTGTGCCCATATCTCCGCCTCTTCGGCCTCGGCCTCATCCAGCCGCTTCTGCCACTCTCTGGCTGCCGCGGCTGCCGTGCCACCGCCCGCTGCGCAAATACCTTCCGCACCACGTCCGCCCGGGCTGCGAATATCCGCCTCACCTCTTTCGGGCGGCCCGATGGCGCTGCGTCGCCCAAGCAGATCCGCCCGAATCCGGCTGCGGTCCTCCGGATCCTCCGGAATGCCATCCGGGCCTTCACCGCCCGACGTGGCTCGTCCTCCTCGTCCGAGGAGACCTCCGGACTCACCGTCTTCGTCCCGGTGTCCTCCTCCTCTTCCTCCGATGAGGACAGCTCTATAGTTGGCACCTCGGCCTCCTGCCCTGCCGACCGGACGCCGGCCTCCTCCTCCGCCTCTTCCTCCGCCTCCTCCTCCGCCTCCTCCTCCCCCACGTCGGTGATCCGCCCTTCGTCCTCCGTTTCGGGGCTCGGCGACGGGGACCGCGACACCAGGGGGGACGCCAGCAGCTGGAGTACGGAACCTGAGTCCCGCCTCCATCTCGCCGCTGGCTGTTGCCTAGTATCCGGTATCCGCATCCTATGACCCTCCCTCTCCCGCTCTCGCGCTCCTATTGCATCTGTGTGAGTTCGATACTGTGTATCGTTCTCTCCCTCTCTTTGGATTTACAGTGCGCCCCCGCTAAGTCCGACTTCGATCCTCGGTTCTGGCCACCAATGCATTGTGGTTTTAATTGGCTTATGTGGACGATTTTTTAATTGCCAGTATTTTCATGCCGCAAATTGCATATCACCGGTGAATTAAAATTCATTATCTTAAACGGCCCGTCGTACTTTGGTGCAAATTTTGCGCCTCACCAGCTCAAAGATTTCTTTCAGCTTCTGTGCGTTTGAGTTTGATTCTGGTTCCGATTGTTCCTTCGTCGTACAGTGCGCCTGGTAAACCAGAGTCCATCTTCCTTGCGTAATAAAGGCGGGCGAATATCCCGTGGATTCAGCCACGCTCGTATTTACGGCCTACTGCAGTTCCGGCCACTTTTCGTCCCAAGTTCTTTGGTCTGTCCCCGGTGAACTGGGCGATCATCGTTTTCACCGTACTGTTTGCTCTCGCCGTCGGGTTTTCTTGGTGCGTGTACGGGGCCGTGAACTGGTGTCGGACACCTAATTCCCCCAGATATTTTTTAAACGCCCTGAACTGAACGCCATTGTCTGTAATCAGCACCTTGGGTACGCCGTATCTTGCGAGAATCCGCTCGCGGATCGCATTGGCACCATTTCGGTCCACTTGGAGAACCTATCTACCAGCACCAGTAGCATAGAATTCCCGTGTTGGGAGCGGGGCAGTGGTCCGACGAAATCTGCGCATACAGTGGCCCACGGCTCTTCCGGTACTTGGATCAGCATTTTCCCGGCCGCCTGTAGTTGGCTTGGCTTATACCGTAGACAGCTCTCGCAGTTTTGCACATATTTCCTTATGTCGCGGTGCATTCCCGGACAATGGTATTTCGCTGCGACTCTGGCAATTGTCTTCCAACTGCCCATATGGCCAGCTGTCGGTGAGTTGTGGTTCTCCGACATTACCCGCCGCCTGGACCCCGTTGGCACGCACAGCTTCCATTATGTGACATCCTCGTGGCCTGCTCTGTGCGGTGTGTGGCGATATAGCTGGTCGGCTTCCGTCAAGTAATCTGGATATTTTTCAGGATTTTGGGATATCTTGCTCCGCATATCCCTTATCCAGTTACACTCGCCGGTTTCCTTGTGCTGCTCATGTGTTTTTACCCGTCGACACGTTTCTGGCAGTGGCTGTCGTGATAGTGTGTCTGCTACTATATTCAGCTGGCTCTTTATGTACGCGATCTCAAAGTAATATTGCTGCAGTTCCAGCGCCCATCGTGCGATTCTTCCGGTTGGGCTCCCGATGCTATTCAACCACTTCAGTGCGATATGATCCGTGATCACTTTGAAGTGGTAGCCCTCCAAGTATGGCCTTAACTTGCGTATGGCCCACACAATTGCCAGGCATTCCTTCTCAGTCGCTGAGAAATTTCTTTCCAATCCATTCAGAGACCTACTGGAATACGAGATCACCCTCTCGCCTTGGTTGGAATTCTGTGTGAATATAGCACCGAGCCCGTAATCGCTGGCGTCGGTCTGCAGCACAAACGTCTTTGTGAAATCTGGGCATGCTAAGATTGGGTCTGCGTTTAGTCTGGCCCTGACAGCTTCAAACGCCTGTTGATGGTCTTCTGTCCACTCCCATTTTGTGCTTTTTCGGAGCAGGCTATTCAATGGATGCACCAACGTGGCAAAATCTGGCACAAAACGCCTGTACCACAACCCACTCCCAAGTATGGTCGCAACTCCTTAACGTTGGCCGGGGGTTTTATTAAGGCAATTGCCGACACTTTTTCTGGGTCTGTTCCGATGCCTTGGTCTGTTATGCGATGCCCCAAGTATTGCAGTTCCTTCCTAAAAAACTTGAATTTTTCCGCATTTACTTTCAGGTTGGCAGCCCGTAGTCTCCTAAACACTTCCTTCAGGTTTTCCATATGCTTTTCTAGCGTTCGTCCGACGACGATAATGTCGTCCCGATACGCGAAAACGTGAGGCATCAGTTCTGGTCCAATGACCTGATCCAATCACCTTCCATTGGAACAGGCCCTTCCCTGGTACAGTAAACGCCGTGTACTACCTGCTGCCTTCCTCCAAGGGAATCTGCCAGTAACCGTCCTTTAAGTCGAGACTGCTGATGTACTTCGCCTCCCGCAGCTGGTCCAGGATGTAATTTATCATCGCCATCGGGTATGCGTCCTTTACGGATCTCGCGTTTATTTGCCGGAAATCCACACACAGCCTCCACTTTCCAGTCTTCTTCCTCACCATGACTATTGGTGAGCTGTACGGACTCCTGGACGGCTCGATACATCCTTTTTCCAGCAGCTCGTCTACCTTCGCATTTATCTCACCCTGCATTTTTGAATTTTTAGGGTAGTACCGCTGTTGGTCGTCCTTCATGGTGATCCTATGTACGGCCACGTTGGATTTTCCCTTTATTCCTTCCAGTTCGTCCAACTCGGCTTTTAGAAATCCCTCCACATCCTTTTCCGCAAATCTTTTGGGTGTTTCAACTACTGCCACTGACAATTTCTCCTCCAGCCATCCTCCTCGTCTATTCTTTGCCGGTATCGACGCGCTGTGTCCTGCGCACTCGACTTCGGCCCCGATTCTGGTGAGGAAATTCCATCCCAACACCAGGGCGTCGATCAGTGCTGGTAAAATCATTGAAATTGTTTTCGTGCCCAATCCAATTTTGGTCTCCAGCTGTGATCTTATTTCCCCGCAGCGACCGTCTGCCATCCGTACTTGCCTTCTCGTGGGTCCGACCGTTCCTGCCGCCTGCAGCCTGTCCGCCAGCTCTTCGCTGATGAAACTCGCCGTGGCGCCGGTATCCACCGTGGCCTTAATCTTACTTTCACCTATGAGCACCGTGGCGGACAGTTGCATTACTTCCGCCTGCAGGTCGCCCATTAATTTCGAGAGGCAGCACCTTGCGATCCCTGGCCACCCCTCGGAGGCTGGGGTCGCTGGGCGTTTCCCGACCCCGAACAGCAATGAACCGTCGGAACTCCTATTCTTCCGCATCGCCAGCAGAACATAAGCCGTTGGTTTCGGCCTTCCTTCGCCCAGTGGTCTGGACCCCCGCATCTGCGGCAGGCCTGGGTAGGATTTGCTACGTATCCGCCGCGATTGTTTGCTGGTTCGTGGCCACGCGGCGTACTTCGTGGTTGTGCGTCCGGGTCCTCCTGACACCGCCTGCACATCGCACCCTGGTCTGATCTTGGCCTTGGTACTGGGTGGCTCTGCCCTTGCTGCTAGCGGGGATTTTTTTCCAGCTCGAATTTCTCCCGCTGCTGGTCGAGCTCCTCAAATTCGTCTGCCAGCGCCATCAAGGTATCCAAATTTCGACATTCATTTGGGCGAACGAACATTCGGAGAGCCGGCGTGCTGTCCGGCATTGCTCGTGGGATCTGGTTTATGTCGAGACCGTAAGTCACGACTGACCACTCTACTTGCTCCAAAAATTCCAGCGGCTTGTCGTTTCCGTCGTAGCGGAAATTCCACTCCCGGACCTGCTTGGCCACCTTCGCGTAGTCCTGCGTGTGCGTTCTGGAACTCTCCTTTCTTTCTCAGCTATTCTCCCGCTGCCGGCTTGCGTGGCTTGCGATGCTCGACACATCCAAGCTCGCTATCAGGGAGCTTGAATTTTGGCGTGGGCATTTTCCGGAATTTCTTTTCCAGGCCCGTTACCAAATCGCCGATGTCCGGCTCCTCTGCCGTCTGGTCGACGAAGACTCCCAGCGTCTTCCTCATTGACTCGACTGAGCCCTTCAGTTCTATTCCCAGAACTTGACTCACCTCGTCGAAGTCCTCCTTCCTGAGTTTATAAATCCAGGACTTCCCCATCTCGGAACTTTTGTTTCCTTGGTCAGGACAATCACTCTTGGGCGCCAGATGTAACGACCTGATTCTTTAGTTTCTGCTCGCCACGTAAACGTGCGGCTAGCTTAGAGAGCTTGCTGCTGCGCTGCTCCTGGCGTGCTGCTGCGTCGCTTCTGGCTTACCGCTGCGTCGCTCCTGGCGTGCTGCTGCGTCGCTCCTGGCGTGCTGCTGCGTCGCTCCTGGCGTGCTGCTGCGTCGCTCCTGGCTTACCGCTGCGTCGCTCCTGGCCTGCTACTGCGCTGCTTTGGCTTGCTGCTCCGGGTGACTAAGATCGGGACGGCTCCACCAAAAACCCTGGATGTTATGCGAGCTTCCCTACCGGGGCCGGCAAGGTGTATCGCCTAGCAGGTGAACCGAAGTTACGCCTTATCGCCTAGCCACCTTTATCGCCTGGCTTCCGGAGTTCAGCCTGGACTTTGTCGGCAAGGTGTATCGCCTAGCAGGTAGAACAGAGTTCTCCCTTATCGCCTAGCCACCTTTATCGCCTGACACCGCGCAAGGATTCCCTAAGCTTGATTTTACCACGACCTAGCACCGTTGGATCTCAGCGTTGTAGCCTCAGCCTTGTAGACTTGTCGTCGTTCGGGGTCTCGACTTTGCGGTCTTAATCCTTGGGCACTTCGGTTTCGAATTGTACTTATTCCGCGTTCACGCACTCGTTCTGATTCTCGCACTCGTACTGTCCCGGGCTGCGCTTGCGCCGTCCTTTTTATAGGCGCTGTAGGTGCCGTTATTTCCCTCGGGTCCAAGGTCCACTGAGGTAATTAATTAATTCACGGTGTGTCCTCTTTGGGCGGGTCGCAAGTCCGCCAATTTACCGTATGACCTCGTTGCCCTTGCCGGGCGCGGGTCCAAGGTCCATCAAGGTACCGTTAATTCACGGTGTGTCCTCTTTGGGCGGGTCCGAAGTCCGCCAATACACCGTAAGACCTCGTTGCCCTTGCCATATGAGGGTCCAAGGTCCGAATGCTTCCCGTTTGACCTGGATGCCCTTCATCTCTCCGTCTTTCTCGCCTCCTCCGCTGTTGCTAGGTCGATCTCCTGCATCGGAATTTGGGGGGAGTTTAAGACTCCTCACAGCCTGCTGGTATGTGCGCCAGTAAGTTTCCCAGGTTGACCCTTTCCTTGTGGGAACAATATCTTACATCAAAGTGTGATATTCCTACATGGGATTAGATGAACGCGTTTCTTAGCGATAGGTATAGAACCTCAGAAGCCATTGAGGATATGAACCAGAGGTTCAGGTTACGAAAAAGCTTCACTCCTTTGAAGCCAAAGTGAGTGTCAAACCAAAGAGCTGCGATTTGTGCTCTAAGGAGAGTCACCCAGTCACCCTCGCTTCATTCAGATGGCAATCGAGGCGCGGGAAAGCTACATAAAAAAGAAGCACTTATGTTTGAATTGCTTCGCGAGAGGCCATCAGCTCCGGGATTGTTCCAGTACCCACAGCTGTTTCGTATGCCGAGGGAGACATCACACGCTTTTGCATCGAGGCACCCCTTTTCCAACAATCCAAGTACCTCAGAAAATGCGAGACCTAAAACCTATCCTCCGGCGGGAGGCTCAGACATTCCCGATGAACATTCAAATGTACAAGTCTGTTTTGCCTCAGGCTCAAAGGCAGTTCTTTTGGGTACGGCAATGATTGATATCTGCCATCTCGGTACCCACTTCCGAGCACGCGCTCTAATCGACTCGGGATCTGAAGCGACGTTTATTACGGAGCGTCCTTTCAAGTTAGTCAATCTGCCGTTCCGCTCCATTCAAGCTCAAGTTTCTGGGTTAAATTAAACAGCTTATGCCCAGTCAACACGGCTTCGCCATTTCGCCATTCGGTCTCCTACTAAGCCGGGCCTGCAGTTAGAAACCGCAGCGTATGTTCTGCCAGAATTAGCAGGCAGATTACCCTCACATTCCATTCCACAAGATGTCCTGAGAGATTAACCAAACCTTTAATGGGCAGATCCCACATTTCTCCAGAGTTCCCAGATAGACATTCTTATCGGAGCTAATAACCCTCCATCCATCCTTCCATTCCATCCAGACCATCTTCGGGTGGGTGCTCACTGGTCCAGCGTCCATGTCCACAAGCAACCGAGTGTCAGCCTTTACGACTCAAGTTACAAAGCCAACTGAGGCGTCCCTAGACAAACTTCTTACTAAGTTTTGGGAGGTGGCAAATCTACCATCAAAAATGGTAAAAGAGTTCGATTCCGTCTGCGAAAGTAATTTTCTACGAACCACAACTAAAGACGCGAGCGGGAAGTACGTAGTGACGTTACCGTTCTGTGACCCCGATCATTGTGGATCTGAGTTGGGATATTCAAGGTCTATAGCACTTGCTCAGTTTCTGAGAAACGAGAATCGTTTACGAAGAGACACTCCATTAAATGAGCAGTACAACTCCGTGATCCAAGAACATTTGGATTTGGGCCATATGAGAGAGGTTTCGCCCATTCACAGTTCTCCAAACTATTACCTCCCACATCATGCGGTGATTAAACCCGAAAGCACCACCACGAAACTGCGGGTGGTATTCAACGCTTCCAGCCCTTCAGCAAATGGGACTAGCTTGAACGATGTGCTTCATGCCAGTCCAGTCCTCCAATCTGACTTAACGATTCAGATTTTAAAGTGGCGCTATTTCAAGTATGTCTTTAGTGCGGACATCACGAAAATGTATAGGCAGATCTGGGTCGATCCAAAGCACACGCCCTTTCAAAGGATTCTAATCCGAGACAAGAAAGGTGACATTCGAGATTACGAGCTGAAAACCGTAACATTCGGCGTCAATTGCGCGCTTTATGAGTGCTGCAACAGCTGGCTGATGACGAAAATCAGCAGTTTCCGAAAGCCACTCACATAATCCGCAACTTCATGTACGTTGCTTTTAGCAGGATCGAATTCTCAACAAGAAGCTCAACTTACCATCCAGGAGTTATTAACCGCTTTGAATTCTGCCGGTTTTCCGCTTAGAAAGTGGACTTTCAACCACAAGGGGGTTTTAAAAGACATTCCAAATGATCTTCTCCATGCTGAGTTCCTGAATTTTGATGTCGAAAGCACAGCCAAAACTCTCGGCATTCGCTGGAGATCAACCACCGACGAGTTCTACTTCGTGCCCCCAGAAATATCCATCAAATCCTCCTATACGAAAAGAGAAGTTCTCTCCCAGATCGCAAAGCTATTCGATCCCACTGGATGGCTTGGATCGTCCGGCCAAAATTTTTATGCAGGAGATCTGGCTGCAAGAGTTAGGCTGGGATGACAACTCTACCCGCGAAATGAGCCATAGTTGGCAAATGTTTCTGCAAAGTTATTCCAATCTCGATCAAATCCGTATTCCGAGATGGGTAGGCTACCAGCCCCAGGTAAAAATCGAGCTTCACGGTTTCTGTGACGCTTCCCAAAAGGCCTATGGGACTGCGCTGTGTATCAGGGTTGAAGTCGGTCAGCAGATATTGACTAATCTGCGTACGGCAAAGACTCGGGTTGCCCCTGTGAAAATTGTATCCCTCCCCCGACTTGAGCTATGTGGTGCCCTATTGCTGGCAGATATGGCATCCACCATCCTTTGTTGCAGGTGGAGTCGATATTGGGATGGGCTCTATCGATAGGTTAGGATAATAGAGCGATAGTTTTGGTGGCGCCCCCTTCTGCTCATGCCCTTGGCTATCTAGCTATTTAAACCAGCCCGGTTCGCTCTGGGTATGGCTAGGATGGCCTTGGATTCGTCCATTGACCCACTTTTGGGAGAGGGAAGGGCGTGATGAGCATGACATTGCGTAGGTCAGGAATAGGGTTTAGTTGCTGCCGGAGATCAAAGCAATGAAGACAGAGTTCTTCGTATTTCTTTTGTGTTGTGTGTGATAAAAAAAAAGTAAGGGTGCGAAAAGTGCTAGTGTCCTGTGGAAATTAAGGAGATATTTATTTATTTTAGGTCCACCGGGGACCCTAGGACATAGGGACCCGGCAGTTTTCTTTGATTTTCGGAAATTTTTGTCTCGGAGGAAGGGCAGCAGCCCTCGTGGGCGTACTCCGCTACCAGTAGCAGCATCAGCAACAGGCAGCAGTAGCAGCAGCAGCAGCAGTAGCAAAAGTAGCAACAGCCACAGGCACAGTAACTGCCACCCCCATCAACCAACACCGCCGCAGACAGCTAGGGTTTTTTAACCAACAAAATTCCACTTTACCTCGGTGAGTCCGTTCCGGCACGTATAACCCAAGCAGCACCACGTCGCGACCACGACGTGACTCCCCTACCACGCGGCGTTGAGCACCGCCATTATTCCCGCCTTTGTCACCGTTCCATCGTGGTGTTCCAGGCCATTATTGCCGCTGGCCTCCGTTGAAGTGGCCTCGGCCGGGGCATATTTTGCCGGTGCCTAGCCCAGAAGTGGCTAAAAAAATCATGAATTATATTTAAATATACCCATTACTTAATTTACATATGTACTTACCGTTGTTGACCTGTGAATCCGGACTTAGACCCGAAAACCTTAGTTGTCCTCGTGTCGCTTGTAAAAAAGGGTCGCGATTGTTAGTTTTCGGCGGGATAGATTACAGCGCTTATTACTTACCATTTGCCCTGTCCCATCTTTTCCCCAGGAGCTCCTCAGGAATAGGTGACCCGACACACTAACAGTGTGTGCCTTTTTGTGCGCCTCGTTCACTGCGAGTTCCACCAATAAGTGACTGGTGGAACATTATTTACGCGGCGCCTGTAACCTTTGCCGAGGGAAGGTAACTTTCCGCTTTGACCGGTTAAATTTGAAGACGGTGGCCAAGTTTGGTCGTAAAGGCTGAGAAAGGATGAATTAGTTTATAGGAGAGCCATTAAAGCAATGTATAGCATAGGTACTTACTGTGGATATTAAATGTACATATCTAGAAACTGAAATGTTCGAGTGAGTTGTCGTTGTGGGGGAGATGGAGCTGTCCTAGTCGCGAGGAGTGACTTGGACCAACTGGAATTTGGGTGATGCCGCCGCAGAATCCTCTGGGGCATCCTTGGTTGGGTGGGCGTGCTTGGCTAGGTCATCGATAGCCACCAAAACACCATATTTTTCCCGTCATCTATAATTATTTACGTTGTTTACCTTTGTTTGTTTTGTTTGTTAGTGATGAGCGATTAATTTGTGATGTGAGACCGTGTAGTCATCGACGTTTATGTTGCGGGCTGTGGCATAAGGGGGGGATCCGTCCCGAGATTAGACTGAGCTAGCGGCACTGCCAAAGGACAAAAAAGCAGTTCGTAACATAGTGGCGCCCAATTTAAACAATAAAATTGTCGAGGCGACGACGTCTCGCCATTTGATGGCCCTGACTCCCCTCGTCGTCCCTAACGGCGGCTTGCAATATAGGTTGCAATTGCACCGGGAGTGATGACGGGGAAGTCAAACGGCAAACCGAAAAACACAGAACGGGGGGGCTGGTCAGCAAATTTTGCCGACAAATTGCTCCTGGTCACAGGTTTACCAGTAAACCAGTAATGGCATCCCGGCAAAAGCCAGGTTTTGCATCACGAGGTACATCGTGATAGCGAGCACACTGAAATAAATCTGTGATAAATTCTGTGATAAGAGTAGGTTAAGAAGCTTGTTTTTGTTTATTTATTTAAAATTTTGCTTAGATTAGAATGTCTTTAATTCCTGGGTTTTTCTCCCCGCCCTGAATTTCTAATTTTATGTCGGTTATAAACTTAAATGGTAATCGTGACCCGTGGCGACGCCACGCGCTGCACGGTTTCCTCGATGTAAAATAGAAAATGCCGATGGGAAGGAAAAGCCAGCAGGAGTAATAACCAGCCAAAGTCCTTAACTGGCGGCTATCACCACGAGTGATAGCCAGTTCAGTTGACGAACGGCTAGGAGGTGACGGGAAATATGGGTTTGGAGAAAGCGCAGGACGAGTTAGGTCGGAAGTCCACCGGCGAGGGTCAGTTCCATCCCCCATGTTAAAAAAAACCGAAAAGATAAGTAGTAAATTTTGTATTGGTGGTGCGTGATTGTGATTAGGGAAGTTCGAGTCATTGTTATATATTTTCACTGTTATTTATTATCACATTTATTTATTCTTATTTATTTATTTATTATATTATTTATTATATTATTTATTATATTATTTTCCCTATTTACCGGCAATTTATACTATTTATATTATATTATTTGTTAGTTATGGGTGACGCAGTTATTTAATAAAATAAAAAGGGGTGACAGCAGGTCCATGGATAAAGATCCAGGGTATAGGCACGGCCACCAGCTAAGGTCGATGGGTCCTCCCGGCGACGAAGAAGACGCACTCTGGTCCACTGACGTAGAAGGTGCTGCAGGGCTCCCGCGGGTATCTCTGGCTGGGGGTTTACCCAGGACGCCAATAGGCGGTGGTCCAGTGGATCGGATTAGGGATCAACCGGCGGATCTCGCACATCATCATTCGCCCAGAACCCTTGATTTCCGGGCGATCGTCGAGGCGCAGGATAAATTGCTGATTCCGGAGCAGAAGAATCCTCAGGAGGAGGGCCTGGAACTAAATTCAGCAGATGAGTCGGCAGTAAATGCCGCTCTGGCACAAGCGGCGCAGACCTATCGCGTATCCCAGGAGTCGGGAGTTAGCCAGACGTTGAGGGAGGAGATCGGCTTCATGGCCATGATGAAGTTGCTGAACGACGTCCTTAAGCCAGCAAAGAGCAGACCGCAGCCGCTACAGGAGAGCGAGAATCGCCAAGGATCGATGGTGCCCAGGCCGACGCGTCCAGAAGCCGTCGCAAATGGTCCAGCGGAAGAAGTCCAACAGCGGCAGGAGACGGACAGATTCATCCGAAGGCCTCCGGAGCTGCCGCCTAGGCAGCGACCCCGGCCACCGGTGAACGACTCTGCGGGGATCGACAGCAGCCTGAGCCAAGAACCGGAGTACAGCAGGCCCGAATGATCGCCACGGACGGCAATGGCGTATTGAGGATCGCACAGCTACGGATTTCCGGGACGAGCCGCGGCTTTACGCCAACTCGAGAGCTGGCAACGGGAACCGGTATATCCGAGTGGACCGCTGGACCGTTTCCTTCGACGGCGAGGACAACCGTAATTCCGTCGACGATTTCGTGTTCCGTTTGGAGTTCCTGCAACGGCAACACCAGTGTCCGTGGAATGAAGTTCTGCGAAACTTCCATGCCCTCCTATCGGGCAGAGCAAAGGAGTGGTACTGGGTACATGTCCGCCAATCCAGAGTAGACACTTAGGGCCAGCTGCGCAGGGCTTTGATGGATCGGTTCCATGGTTACCAGACGGAACACGAAAGGATGCACGAGCTACTACAGCGTGAGCAGCAGCCGGGTGAAGGCGTGGATGATTACATCCATGCAATGCAACAACTAGTCTCCCGCTTAAAAAAACCAATGCCAGAGCGGCAGTTGGTGAAGGTGGTCAAGAAAGGCTTGAGGGATGGTATAGCCAGGTTTGTCTACGCGATGGATATACTCACGGTGGACGAACTTCGGGAGGAGTGCGTCGAAGTGGAGAAACACTTCGGTCGTCGAGGGCGCGCTGCTTATGGGCAGGTGAACAAGTTGCGGGTCCGCGAGGCGCGCATACCAGACGAAGTCGACGAGCAGCAAATCCTCGAAGTGGACGACCTTCGTGGAAGGCCGAGAAATCCATTCAAGCCAGGCTGTTGGAATTGCGGTGCCGCGGAGCACGGATTCCGAGACTGCCCGTCCGCGGAGTGGAAAAGGTTTTGTTTTAAGTGCGGCAGACCGGACACAATCACTCCAAAATGCCCTGAGTGTGCGGAAAACGGCCGACTGGGCAGTCAAAAAGTGGGAGGGACTCGCCCAGATTGGAATCCCACGAATTAGTTACTAAAATAGATACCAATAATAACGTATTTAGCAAGTCTGTTAGGAATAAGTGTTCATTAAGATACCTACCGGCGGAGGAACGGCTACGGCGATATATGGAGGCGCGAAATAGGATTTTTGCAGAACATCAGCTGAGTGGCATGCGTATGGTCTCACGGAGAGTCCAGAAGGCAAGGGAACGCTTCAGGATAAGGAGATCCCGGCGACGAGAGGTGGTGGCCGCCGTGAAGCGCATCGATTCCGGCGATCCTAGACCCTTTGCCGACGTGGAGGTTATGGGCCAGCTGCTCACAGACTTGTTGGACACGGGGGCCAGTGTAAGCGTGCTGGGCAAAGGTTGCCGAGAGCTCATAGAAACGCTGGGGGTGACTGCTCAACCGTATTTCTCAGTAGTCCGGACGGCTTCTGGCGAGGATCGTTCAATTATTGGACGCGCGGAGCTGCCGGTGAAATACAAAGGCGTGAGTAAGATGGTCATGTTCTACCTTTGCCCATACCTGGAACAAACGGCGTACTTCGGAGTCGACTTCTGGCGGGCATTCTGACTGGCTCCAGCCGTCGTAGGAAACCCGGTGCCGAAAGCCATCAAGGCAGCGGAGGAAATCCATGCCAGCCAGATGGAGCACTACGCCGAGCAGGAAGATGAGGACGATATAAGGGAGAAACCCGAATCTTTCTGCGGAGGAAAAGGAAGCATTAGAAAAGGTCAAGGAGGAATTTCTTACCTTTGAACGGGATGGCCTCGGAACCACCAGCGAGGAAAGGCATTCCATTGAGTTGATAGAGGGAGCCCGGGTGTTCAAAGATCGTCCGTATCCGATGTCTCCGGCGAAACAGAGAGTCGTCGAGGATGAAATCGATAAGATGCTGGAACTGGGTGTCATCGAAGAGAGCAAAAGCCCTTGGAGCAACCGCACAACGGTGGTGTCGAAGCCAGGGAAAGACCGGTTCTGTCTGGATGCCCGTAAGCTGAACGCACTGACTGTTAAGGATGCGTCTCCTCTGCCAAGTATTGATGGAATCCTCTCCAGGATAGATCAGGCGCATTACATCTCCAGCGTAGACCTCAAGTTTGCATTTTGGCAGATCGAACTGGAGGACAGGAGCAAGGAGTACACGGCGTTCACGGTTCCAGGCAGACCGTTGTACCAGTTTCGAATGATGCCATTTGGGCTGTGCAACGCGGCGCAACGCTTGATGCGTCTTATGGATCGGGTGATACCAGCGGAGCTCAGATCTGTAGGGGTCCGAGTTATGTTATTATTAAAAATACACGTTGAATATATTAATTTTTAATATGTCTTTATTTTTGTGTCCACACTCTACGCTTGTAAAACGACGACTCTATGACGACTGACTCGATGACATATCGATATACCTACATACTTATAACATCTGCATACATATGTTATACATAATTATAACAGTGATCGTTGGCCTTATACTTAACTTAGAAATATACTTATTATATTTATTATACATGTGCATTTGCAACTATAAATAGTAACGTAACAGGCGATCCTGCTACAATTCGGCCTTCCTGACAACTAAGATCTCCTGATCTTTACGAATTACAATCATCTTCTTATACACTACTTACAATAATTTTAACTTTTGGTATTTTTATTAATCCAAGGTTTTATGTTTTGGCTACTCCATATACCCTTGTACGGGTTACGTGTCAATTGGAAACCCTCCACATCTTTTATTAAAAATCTATCATATCTCAAAATCTTGTCTATCATATTTGGCCCTTTATGTTTTGGGATTAACTTTCTTGATTGTCCTGGAGTGCTGTCAAAATTTTTAACCATTATATAGTCACCTATTTTGTACCCAGCAACTTCTTTCCTTTTATCATTATAATGTTTTTCGTTGTTCATCTGTGCTTCTTTTTGCTTTTGAGCTGCTTCTCTTCGAATTTTATTTAAGTCTCTATTTTCCTCTACATTATCCATTTCCTCAAGTTTTTGTTTTAGTTCATCTACAACTTTTCCCTTTTGTTCAATGCCAAACAACATCCTACTTGGAATTTGACTGATACTTTTTTGAATTGTATTGTTGAGTGAGTATTCTACGTTTTCAATCACTGTGTCGCAGTGCATACCTTTCTCAGAATCAGTTAACTTGGCTATCATTGGACCCAAACTCCGATTTACCCTTTCTACTTGGCCATTGGCTTGAGGAGATCCCGGTGAAACAGCTACCCCTGTCTGACACAATGCATACTGGTCTACTATAAGCACGAAAATAATCTGATAAAGCTACTATAACTTCCTTGGTCTTTGTTGTCTTTGTCGGATACAGCCTTATAAATTTAGTAAACCCATCTATAACAACAAACAAATGCTTTTGAGATCTTCCTGCGTCAATTGGTCCGTAATGATCTATGTGTACAAGCTCAAATGGTTTATTTCCCTTCGGAATACTGTGTAACAATCCCTCACTTTTTCCGGATTTAGGCGAATATGCAATACATCTTAAAGAATTTTCTATATGCCTCACAACCTTTTCCTTCATTTTTGGGAACCAATATGTCTTCACTATTGCATTTATAGCTTTGTCCCTTCCAACGTGCCCAAACTCATTATGATATTTAAACAGTACCATTTCTACCATTTCCTCCGGAACATAAAATAGTAATCTACCGTCATTTACTTTTCTATACACCACCCCATTTCGCATCTTAAACAGTTTGTCTTCTGATTTCTCTAATTTCTGTATTAATTCTTTTATTTTACTATCTCTGTGTTGACAAATTATTAAATTATCCTCAAAGCTATTAGTTTCAATTACGCATATATTTGAACATCTGCTTGACGCATCTACATGCTGCATTCTCTTTCCTGGCCTGTGCTCTAAAACAAAATCATATTCTAATAATTCTAACGCCCATCTAGCTATCCTTGGGTTCAACTCGACTTTGTTTAATGTTAGCGCTAACGAATTACAATCTGTGACTACCTTAAACTTTTTTCCTTGAACATAAATCCGAAACCTCCTTAGCGCATAAATAATTGCTAATGTTTCTAATTCGAAACTATGAAATTTAGGTTCATCTTTTGTGGTAGCCTTGGAAAAAAAAAATATAGGATGTAGTTTATTATCATCTTTTCTTTGAAACAAAACCGCACCAAAACCTAATTTGCTGGCATCTGTGTGTAATTCTACTTCATCCTTATAGTGGTATAATGCTACAACTGGCGCTTCTACTAACTTTCCCTTTAAATTATTAAAACATTCTACTTCCCTTTCCCCAAACGTAAATTCTCTATCCTTCTTAAGTAAATCATACATCGACTTAGCTATCGTTGAAAAATCCTTTATAAATCTCCTGAAGTAGGAGCATAACCCCAGAAAACTCCTAACTAAATGTACCTTGTCCGGGACAGGGAAATTTTGCACTGCTTCTATGCCTTTATTATTTGCCTGTATTCCTTTGCTCGTAATAACAAAACCTAAATACTCTACACTCGATTGTAAAAATTCGCACTTGTCCATCCTTAATTCCAATTTATTCTTTACTAATCTGTTTAATACCTCTTTCATTGTTTCATAATGTTCTTGTAAATTCTCACTAGCTATCATAATATCATCCATATATATAATTACTTTATTTTTTCTTATCATATCGTCAAAAATTTTGTTGATAAACCTTTGAAATACCGCAGGAGCATTTTTCAACCCCATTGGAATTCTCAAAAACTCGTATTGACCTAAAGGTGTAATGAACGATGTATACTTGACTGACTCCTGATCAACAAATACATGAAAATATCCGTGCTTTAAGTCTAACTTTGAAAATATACTTTTATTAACAAGCCTGTCCAACAAATCATCAATTAGTGGCAACGGATAGTTGTCTTTCGTTGTTACTTTATTCAATTTTCTATAATCTATGCATAACCATAGATCCCCTGATTTTTTTCTTACCAGCACTATAGGTGAACCGTATTCTGATTCACTTGGTCTAATAATGTTATTTTTCAAATATTCATCCAACAATACTTGTAATTTTTCCTTTTCCATATAAGATAATCGTCTTAGCGAACAACTAAACGTTTTGGAATTTTCTAAAGTCAATTTAATTTCACATTTTATTTCGGGATTTTCTGGTCTTGGTTTACTTATATACTCATCCTCCAATATTTTAATAAACTGACATCGAACCTTGTAATCTACTTTTTCATCTATTCTATACTCATGTGCATTCTCATCTATATTTATATTTAATAATTCCCTCTCAACTTCGTTAAATGTTTCTTCTTTTTCCGATTCATTACTAGAATTTTCATTATTTTCATAAAAATTTTCGTCCTTCTTAACACCATATTCTTCATAACAATTTTCTTCCTCTTCTTCCATTTCATAACATTCTTCTTCCTTTTCATAATATTCTTCTTTCTCTTCACAACATTCTTTTTCTTCATAAAATTCTTTTTCTTCTTTTTCTTCATAACAATTTTCACCTTCACAACTATTTTCTTCTTTTTCATAACAATTTTCATCTTCATAACTATTTTCTTCTTTTTCATAACAATTTTCAGCTTTTTCATAACAATTTTCATCTTCATAACTATTTTCTTCTTTTTCATAACAATTTTCAGCTTTTTCATAACAATTTTCATCTTCATAACTATTTTCTTCTTTTTTCGCTTCAACAGTAATTATTTTTAAATTACATAAGTCTAAATTTATGTTGCACGCTTCCATGAAATCTCTTCCCAAAATAGCATTATGACTCATAGATTAAATGAAAATATACTTTATTAGAGTTTTTGATAATGTAACATAATATTTTTCCTTTAGTTTGCAAATAACTTTTATTTAAACCATAATACCGCTTGTCCTCCGGCAATACTTCAATATTCCTGGGTACCATACAAGTTTTAATTAAAGAAATCGGACTACCCGAATCTATGAGGCATTCTACAATTATTGGGTTATTAGAAAAATGTACAAAATGTATTTTAACATGTCTTACCTAATTGTTGTCAGCTCTCTTGTTGCTTTTGTTCTGTGCACATTGCCCAACCCAGTGTCCCATTTCTCCGCAAGCAAAACATGATCCGGGCTGTCTTTTCGGCTTCAGACAATTTTTAGCGAAGTGGCCTCTAGCATTACAGTTGTGGCACCGAATTTCGTTGCCAACAGCTCGATCCACCGACGCAGTCTCTTTTTCGGGTACGTTCGTTCGCTTCTTCGGTAAGTACACCTCTGCAAACGCTTGTCTCATATGTGCGACATCCCGAAAACATTGAATTCGCGCTTGGTTGCGCAAATTTCCGTTTGGTATGCCCTCAATAATTCGATCTAGTAGTTCTTCTTGATCCAAACTGACGTTCTGGGCTAGCATCAGCTTTTCATCTAGGTACTTTCCAAACTTCTCATCAGATTGCGAGACTCGAATATCCGGCGCTTTTCTAACTTCGACTGCGTTTCACCGAACATCGAAATCATCTGGTCGCATAGGTCATCCATTGGTTGCAAGGTCCGACTTGGATTCTCGTATAACCAGGTGTTAACTTTGCCTTTGACCTTGCTTACGAAAAGCATGCGCATTTGAGTTCCAGTAATTCCATAAATATTGGAAATATTTTTCATTTGCGCTATCCACATGCGAGCACAGGTCTGTCCGTCGTATACACTCAAAGCTTCCACCGCCATCCTCCAAGACATTTCGCCGTTGATATTTTCGTCTTGTCCGTTTTCGTTGGCCATTCGGTTCTGATTATTACGGCTCTGCATCATTTCTTCTACTTCTGCGTGGCCTTGAATAGTCGAGTTGCGTGTTTGCTTTGGTGTCAATAAATGTAGTTCGACGCTTTGCATTAGCTGGCGCAATTCACTGACAATATCGACGTCTCTTTCAGTCTTGCGCACTTCGGCGTGTAGTTGCTCGTTCTCTTGCTGGTTCTCCTTTTCTTCGTCTTCGTTGAAAGAATCCGTTAGGTTTTCGGCTTGGTTATTTGCGTCGTCTCCTTTGCCATACAATCCCAACAATAACTGTTCCTCTTGCTGTTGGCCGGTTTTTGCCGACATCGAAGCAGCCACGAAATTGTGCATTTCTTTTTGAATGTCATGTGCAAATTCATCCGTATTGCTCATTGTGTTCAACCTCAGAATTAATTCGTCTTTAGTGCCCGTTGTTGGCATATTTAGCACTTCTAACCATTTCTTTAACTGCACTACTGACACTGAGTTTAGCTCCGAATTGTTATTCATTCTGGTTACGCCCACTTCTGAATTTGTAGGGGTCCGAGTTATGTTATTATTAAAAATACACGTTGAATATATTAATTTTTAATATGTCTTTATTTTTGTGTCCACACTCTACGCTTGTAAAACGACGACTCGATGACGACTGACTCGATGACATATCGATATACCTACATACTTATAACATCTGCATACATATGTTATACATAATTATAACAGTGATCGTTGGCCTTATACTTAACTTAGAAATATACTTATTATATTTATTATACATGTGCATTTGCAACTATAAATAGTAACGTAACAGGCGATCCTGGTACAGATCCAACGTCTTCGTATACCTGGATGATCTGCTAATCCTCGCTCCAGATTTTCAGACGCACTTGAGGTACTTGCTGCGCGTAGCCCAAAGTCTGAAAGCAGCCGGCTTAACAATAGGGTTACAAAAGTCGAAGTGTTGTTTCAAGTCTCTGACTTACCTGGGGTTCATAGTCGGAGGAGGTCTCCTGCGGATGTATCCTGGACGGGTTTCAGCAATTCAGAAGATGCCTTACCCGAAATCCATGAAGGAAGTTCGAGCCTTCCTCGGCACGGCTGGGTGGTATCGGCGGTTCGTTAAGAACTTCGCCACGCTGGCTGCACCGCTCTCCGAGGCCTTGAAGAAGACTGGAAGCACCAGGTTTTCATTGAATCCCAGCGCCACACAAGCAGTCGATGACCTAAAGCTGGCCTTGACCAGCGCGCCGGTCCTGGTTCATGCGGACTTCAAGAAGCATTTTTTTATCCAGTGCGACGCATCTCACGTTGGCGTCGGCGCAGTATTGTTTCAGCGGAACCAGGACGGGGACGAGCAACCCATCGCGTTCTTCTCAGCCAAGATGAACAAGCACCAGGTCCACTACTCGGTCACTGAGAAGGAGTGCCTGGCGGCCATCCTAGCCATTCGGAAGTTCAGACCGTATGTGGAAGGGATGCCGTTCACATGCATAACTGATCACGCCAGCCTGAAATGGTTGATGACGATGAAGGATCTGTCAGGACGTCTCCCGAGGTGGTCTCTCCAGCTGCAGGGTTATGATTTCAGTATTGAGCATTGTAAAGGCAGCGAGAACGTAGTTGCAGATACGCTATTCCGCTGCATTGACGAAGTCCTCGTTGATCCGACGGAACTACTGGGATTCGAGACGACCGAATTTGCTGCAGAGGATTACTTGGAGTTAGTGCAAGACGTGGAGTCCAACCGGGAAGCACTTACCGGACCTAAAGGTGGACAGCGGACTGATCTTCAAGCGCATTGGGACGCCGAATCTGGACGACGAACTGGAAGGATCCGAGTGGAAGCTGTGGATACCACAGAGCCTGACGCACAGCTTGATAGAGCGTGCCCATTCGGACCCCAAGGCTGGCCATGGTGGAATGGCGAGAACATTGGAGACCCTGCGACGCCAGTTCTATTGGCCGGGGATGACGATACAGGTTCGCGAATACGTCCGGGCTTGCGAGGTGTGCAAGGAGTCCAAAGCGCCTAACTTCAGGATGCAGATAGGAATCGGAAAAAGGGTAGAGACGGAAAGGCCATTCCAGAAACTCTATATCGATTTCCTGGGCAAATATCCGAGGTCCAAGAATGGTCACGCGTGGATATTCATCGTAGTGGACCATTTCTCCAAGTATACCTTCCTGAAGGCCATGAAGGAGGCGACAACGTTGAACGTAGTGAACTTTCTGGTAAACGAAGTATTTTACAAGTTCGGTGTGCCTGAAATAATACATTCGGATAATGGTAAGCAGTTCACATCCAAGGCGTTTGAGGAGATGACGGATGGCTTCGGTATCCAGCACATCAAGACTCCGATATACTCACCCCAGAGCAATGCAGCGAAAAGAGTTAACCGTAGTGTCTTGGCAGCAATTCGAAGCTTCTTGGACGGAGATCACCGTGAATGGGATGCACATCTGCCCGAGATTGAGGTAGCGGGAATGCAGACCAAGGACAAGCTTCAAGTAATCCATGAGAAAGTTCAGAAGCAACTGGAGGGTGCATACGAGATGAGCCGGCAACGCTACGATAAGCGAGCCCGTACGCTACTCGCCAACCCGGGTCAAGAAGTCTTCCGCCGCAACTTCGTGCTGAGTAACTTCAGCAAATCTTTCAATGCGAAGTTCGCTCGCAAGTTCCTGAAGGCCAGGGTCGTCAAATCCGTCGGCAACAATGCAAACTTGCTGGAGGACCTCCAAGGCCGCAGTCTCGGAGTTTACCACGCTAAGGACATCCGCCTTTGATCTGGAAGAAGGACACACAAAGTATACAAGCATACGACAAAATCAGGAATACTTCCCGTGATGCGTGGGCCCTGCGTTAGGCGCCGTTCGAACTGCAGGATGATATCAGTGCCGACTTGATTCCTACCGTATCTCCAAAGCTACCAATTATTTCGTCGTTCTGCTGAGACTCCGGGTAGCGCCTTTCGAAATCTTTGGTTGGTGTTGCAGTTGGAGTCGATATTGGGATGGGCTCTATCGATAGGTTAGGATAATAGAACGATAGTTTTGGTGGCGCCCCCTTCTGCTCATGCCCTTGGCTATCTAGCTATTTAAACCAGCCCGGTTCGCTCTGGGTATGGCTAGGATGGCCTTGGGTCCATTGACCCACTTTTGGGAGAGGGAAAGGGAAGATGGCGTGATGAGCATTGATGACATTGCGTAGGTCAGGAATAGGGTTTAGTTGCTGCCGGAGATCAAAGCAATGAAGACAGAGTTCTTCGTATTTCTTTTGTGTTGTGTGTGATAAAAAAAAAGTAAGGGTGCGAAAAGTGCTAGTGTCCTGTGGAAATTAAGGAGATATTTATTTATTTTAGGTCCACCGGGGACCCTAGTACATAGGGACCCGGCAGTTTTCTTTGATTTTCGGAAATTTTTGTCTCGGAGGAAGGGCAGCAGCCCTCGTGGGCGTACTCCTCTACCAGTAGCAGCATCAGCAACAGGCAGCAGTAGCAGCAGCAGCAGCAGTAGCAAAAGTAGCAACAGCCACAGGCACAGTAACCGCCACCCCCATCAACCAACACCGCCGCAGACAGCTAGGGTTTTTTAACCAACAAAATTCCACTTTACCTCGGTGAGTCCGTTCCGGCACGTATAACCCGAGCAGCACCACGTCGCGACCACGACGTGACTCCCCTACCACGCGGCGTTGAGAGGCACCGCCATCATTCCCGCCTTTGTCACCGTTCCATCGTGGTGTTCCAGGCCATTATTGCCGCTGGCCTCCGTTGAAGTGGCCTCGGCCGGGGCATATTTTGCCGGTGCCTAGCCCAGAAGTGGCTAAAAAAATCATGAGTTATATTTAAATATACCCATTACTTAATTTACATATGTACTTACCGTTGTTGACCTGTGAATCCGGACTTAGACCCGAAAACCTTAGTTGTCCTCGTGTCGCCTGTAAAAAAGGGTCGCGATTGTTAGTTTTCGGCGGGTTAGATTACAGCGCTTATTACTTACCATTTGCCCTGTCCCATCTTTTCCCCAGGAGCTCCTCAGGAATAGGTGACCCGACACACTAACAGTGTGTGCCTTTTTGTGCGCCTCGTTCACTGCGAGTTCCACCAATAAGTGACTGGTGGAACATTATTAACGCGGCGCCTGTAACCTTTGCCGAAGGAAGGTAACTTTCCGCTTTGACCGGTTAAATTTGAAGACGGTGGCCAAGTTTGGTCGTAAAGGCTGAGAAAGGATGAATTAGTTTATAGGAGAGCCATTATAGCAATGTATAGCTTAGGTACTTACTGTGGATATTAAATGTACATATAAATGTTTGAGTGAGTTGTCGTTGTGGGGGAGATGGAGATGTCCTAGTCGCGAGGAGTGACTTGGACCAACTGGAATTTGGGTGATGCCGCCGCAGAATCCTCTGGGGCATCCTTGGTTGGGTGGGCGTGCTTGGCTAGGTCATCGATAGCCACCAAAACACCATATTTTTCCCGTCATCTATAATTATTTACGTTGTTTACCTTTGTTTGTTTTGTTTGTTAGTGATGAGCGATTAATTTGTGATGTGAGACCGTGTAGTCATCGACGTTTATGTTGCGGGCTGTGGCATAAGGGGGGTATCCGTCCCGAGATTAGACTGAGCTAGCGGCACTGCCAAAGGACCAAAAAGCAGTTCGTAACACCTTCCAAATATGCTGTCAGACAGCTCTGAGATTTTCTGCTGGACAGATTCCACCATTGAGAATTGGTCACATTTGCGATCAGAACACAATTCTGCCGACCTAGCTAGTCGCGACGTGTCCCTGGAAGAGTTGGGCGATAGCACCCTCTGGTGGCATGGGCCCCAATGGTTACAACTGCCCAAACTTCAATGGCCAGAAATTTCGGATCCACACCCAGTCACTGAGTAAGAGCAGCGCGCGCTGAAGGTTAATTTCGTAAAGCTCTCCTCTGATGATTTCCTTGAACGTTTCTCCAGACTAGACAAGGCTTTACGAGTCCTAGCTTACGTCCAAAGGTTCCTAAATCACTGTCTGTCTACCGGAAGGCTCCGGTAAGTCCGGATAGGCAGCTCAGTAATCGGGAAATCCGGGAAGCTGAAAAAACCTACATAATACTTGCCCAGCGTGAAGAGTACGCGCTCGAGCTTCGATTGTTGAGAAGTAAAAGTTCCATACCCGCATCAAGCCAAATTGCTTATTTATTTCCATTTATAGACCAACATGGCCTCTTAAGAGCATGTGGTCGCTTAACTGCTACCAAGGTCCTACAATATGACGAGCGCCATCCTGTAGTAGTCCCGTACAGCTGTGGGCTACCTCGTCTTCTTGTCCAATTCATGCACCAGATTACGCTTCATGGCGGCAACCAATTGATAGTGCGCTTGATGCGATCCAAATATTGGATTCCTTAAGTCAAGAATCTGGTAAAGGGAGTTGTGAATTCATGCAAGGTGTGCACCATTTATAAAAAAAGACTGCAAACCCAATTGATGGGCGATTTTCCGACTGATCGAGCTTCTTTTTCCATGCCATTTACTTACACCGGCGTCGATTACGCCGGGCCCTTTGAAGTTAAAAACTACACAAGGAGAGCATGTCTCATCACTAAGGGATATGTTTGTGTGTTTGTGTGTTTTTCTACAAAGGCCATCCATTTGGAACCCACCTCCGACCTTACAACTGAAAAGTTTCTGGCAGCGTTTGCGCGTTTTGTAGCTAGACGAGGTTGTCCTCAGCGGGTCCATTCCGACAACGGCAAAACCTTTGTTGGTGCCTCATGTCTTCTTTCCCGTGACTTTACGCAAGGAGTCGGTGACTGATGCGTATAGCCATCAGGGACTCGTGTTTTTATAACACTGTTTTATAAATCCACGTCCGCTCGCAAGTATACCTTCGAAGAGCTTTTCACGCTTCTTGCCAAGATTGAAGCCTGCCTTAATTCCAGACCGCTTTCTCCAATGTCAGAGGACCCGACAGGCTTGCTGGCACTGACGCCAGGCCATTTTCTGATCGAGGATGCGTTGCATTCCACTGCGGAGCCTGAAATCAAAGGCGAAGCCAAGTCGATTATAAATCTCAAGGCCCAGCATCAACCAACCAAAAGCGCAAAAAGTGGCTAAGGCCATCCAGAAATCTGCAAGTCGACGATATGACAGTCATCAAGGACGATAACTTGCCATCAAATGACTGGCGGCTCGGCAGAATCGTAGCTGATATACCCGGAGCTGATACCAGAGTACGCGTCGTAGATATTCGTACTTCTCGTGGAACCATCCAACGTCCGGTCCACAAAGTAGTTCTCCTTCCTATGGAGGCTAAGGCAACCTCTAAATCTCCACAATAATGCCTTCTGTTCCAGCTGCCCACCCCGTAAACATCACTAAAGCGACGCCCTTTCTGATTTGTTTAATGTTTTGCTTTCTCTTCCAAGTAAAGGTTCAGAATGGCTTCTCGTCCTCGCCCACGCACTTCCCAGACCCTTGATAGCAGATGTTCTCGAGGTATAAAATCCTACCGCTGCCGAGTCTGCCAGGGTATACATCCGCTATGGAAATGCAACCGATTCCTGAGGCTCAGTTCAGAGAAGCGTCTCCGAGCAGTACTGGTGAACAAGTACTGTTTGGCTCATCAGCACTCTGGAGGGAAATGTCATAGTGGCGACGCTTGCAAAAATGTGGACAGGATCATCACACCTTGCTCCACATGCACGAGATGCCCGCGATAACTTTCTGATCGCCTTTCCAGCAACGTCGTCAGTCGCCATCCCCGCAACGCCCTCATTCGCCTTTCCCGAATTTGGATGTCCTGCTTCAAGGAACTCTCCCGCTGGGGGGGGGGGGGGAATATTCGCGCCAAAGCGTCGCTTCCCGTTTCGGGGGAACCGGCCCTGGAGTCCTAACAGTCGAGAGAACAGTTTTTCCAGATCTTCGCATCTGGTTCTCTCGCACTGTTCTCTCTAAGCGGCTCTAGAAACATCCACCCCGTAGCTTTAAGTTAGTTATAATTTACAAGTGTACCAAGAAGTATGTGAAGTTCTACAAGTTGTGAAATAAAGCTAAAGTGAAAAAATACCACATTTTCCTGGAACAATTCATCCCGTTGGAAAGCCCACCCCTCGCCATTTCAAATGTAGAGATGTTAAAGGGTATTGGTAGTGGCGGTATATGTAGTACATGGCAAATACTTAGCAACGTAAAAATTTATCAACACTGTATTGAAGTTTAGTTTCATGTTTTGGACAATGAGTATTTGAAGAATGATATTATTCGTCGAGAAGTACTGTACCCTGGATTTAATGTTATAATATCACCAGGAAAATTCGAAATTATTAGATCAAAAACTGTAAACTATTGTTCAAATGATGATAAAATTTGTGAATTAGATACTGATCTTGTTGGGGAAGATAGAGATAAATTACAAAATGTATTGGAAAATTATTCAAAATCTTTTATTAATGGAATTCCCTCGACTAGAGTTAGTTCGGGTGAAATGAAAATTAGACCCAAGAAAAATTGTTCAAAGAAGACCATATAGGCTTAGCCCAAATACAAGAGAATTGGTACGAGACAAGATTAATGAATTATTACAATGTAAAATTATAAGGCCAAGTTGCTCACTTTACGCAAGTACCATAATGTTGGTTAACAAATAAGACGGCACTCATCGTCTGTGTGTTGATTACCGTGAATTAAATTCTAATATAGTCGGAGATAGATATCAGATAACCAGACTCTATGGAGCGAAATATTTTACGCACTTAGACATGGCAAGTGGGTATTATCAAATCCCCATGCACGAAGAATCGGTAGAGCGCACAGCATTTATCACTCCAGAAGGACAATATGAATTTTTGCCAATACAGTTCGTGCTCAGGAATGCACCTTCAATATTTCAACGCACAGTCATGCAAGCAAACGCAAGTCCTTGCAAATACGTTTGTTGTCGTTTATATGGATGACGTAATGGTGGCTGCTGCAACAAAAAGTGAGGCGTTGGAAAGGTTGCAAATTACTCTTGAATATCTCACGAATGCTGGATTCTCATTTAATATAAAAGAAATGTTATTTTCTCCTGCTCAATCACGGTATTATTCTTATGAATTAGAAACTCTTGCTGTTGCTTTGGCCATAAAACATTTTCGCCATAATTAAGCGGTAGAAATTTTGTTGTCTACACTGTTTGTAACTCACTTAAAGCATCAAGAACGAAACGAGATCTATGTCCCAGGGTCAAAGATGGTGAGCTTATTTACAGTCTTTTACATTTGACATACAATACAAAGAAGGTAAACGAATGTCTCATGTTGACTTCTTTTCAAGAAATCTACCTTTAGCAGAGTTTACTTGCAAAATTCCAGAAAAACGAATTAATTTGGCAGAAATATCTGACAATTGGCTTTTCGCCGACAATTGGCTTTTCGTCAAGATTCTGAAATCGTTAATATTGGAAATAAATTGAAAGAGGACATTGCCAAAACTTATTATTGTATATCGAAAAATTCAGCGAAATGGTAGAACTCGATCTTTACTAATTGTTCCTCGACCATTTAGATGGTCCGTAATAAATTAGATCCATGAGTATATCATGCATTTGGGATGGGAGAAGACTTTAGATAAGGCCTAAGACTATTACTGGTTCGATAACATGTCCAACTATATTCGGAAGTTTGTTAAGAACTGCATTAAGTGTAAAATGTCAAAGTCTTCTTCGGGTAAAGTTCAAGTAAGTCTTCATCCAATATCAAAAGTAAAGACACCTTGGCACACCATTCACATCGACATACAGTGGCTCACAGCTTATTTGACCCACACCTAATTTTCAACATTAAACAGGTATAACTCCTAAACCATAAGAGATACCCATAAAAATAAAACGCAGAAAGGTTAACTGTTGTTTTAACTTAAAAAATATGTTTTCATTTTTTTATTCTAGCAAGGAACTTCTTAATTAAACAATAAAAACTAAAAATACTGCCTTTTTCAACGTCACAGCTTATTTGACCCAGTTCATCAAATTAATTATAAAAAATTCCAAAAAAAATAATTCTTTAACTTTTTAGTATTTGGTATGTCCGCCCTTTTGGTCCACAACCGACTTCAGTCGATTGGGAATAGATTCGACCAATTTTTTTGTGGTTTCTGGGGGGATTTTAGCGCATTCTTCTAGCAAAGCCGTCTTCAAGTCATTTTTATTGGAAATATTGCGCTCCCGAATTTTTGAGTCCAGCAAAGCCCACAAATTCTCAATAACATTAATATCGGGTGACTGAGCTGGCGATTTCATTATATGGGGACAATTATAACCCAGCCAATATTGAACAATACCCTACATATGCTTTGGATTATTGCCTTGGTAGAACCGAAAACCCTGTCTTATTCCCAATTTCTCAGCACTTTGGAGTAAATTATCCTTATGGATATTAAGATAAACATTGTTATTCATTATGCTTTCAATAAATTTTAGGTTTCCGACTCTTGCTGCGGACTTACAGGCCCAAACCATAACGTGTCCGTCGTCATGCTTAACTGTGGGTTTTAGCTCTTTGTCCTGCAGCTCTGTATTCGCTTTATGCCATAGCTAAGAACGTCCCTCGGACAAAAAATATTTAATTTTGACTCATCATCGAAAATGATGTAATACTTTTGGGTCCAAATGACGTTCTTACGTATGGCGTAAAGCCAATACTGAACTGCATTACAAACCCACCGTTAAGCATGACGACGGACACGTTATGGTTTGGGCCTGTAAGTCCGCAGCAAGAGTCGGAAACCTAAAATTTATTGAAAGCATAATGAATAACAATGTTTATCTTAATATCCATAAGGATAATTTACTCCAAAGTGCTGAGAAATTGGGAATAAGACAGGGTTTTCGGTTCTACCAAGGCAATAATCCAAAGCATATGTAGGGTATTGTTCAATATTGGCTGGGTTATAATTGTCCCCATATAATGAAATCGCCAGCTCAGTCACCCGATATTAATGTTATTGAGAATTTGTGGGCTTTGCTGGACTCAAAAATTCGGGAGCGCAATATTTCCAATAAAAATGACTTGAAGACGGCTTTGCTAGAAGAATGCGCTAAAATCCCCCAGAAACCACAAAAAATTGGTCGAATCTATTCCCAATCGACTGAAGTCGGTTGTGGACCAAAAGGGCGGACATACCAAATACTAAAAGTTAAAGAATTATTTTTTTGGAATTTTTTATAATTAATTTGATGAACTGGGTCAAATAAGCTGTGACGTTGAAAAAGGCAGTATTTTTAGTTTTTATTGTTTAATTAAGAAGTTCCTTGCTAGAATAAAAAAATGAAAACATATTTTTTAAGTTAAAACAACAGTTAACCTTTCTGCGTTTTATTTTTATGGGTATCTCTTATGGTTTAGGAGTTATACCTGTTTAATGTTGAAAATTAGGTGTGGGTCAAATAAGCTGTGAGCCACCGTAGCTGGAAAATTGAGTGGCAAGTCTGATCAGAAAGAGTATGTTTAAGTGGATGCCTTAACTAAATTTGTTTATCTGACCCATACGCTTAAAATTGATGCTGAAAACTGCATAAATGTTGTCAAGTATGCTATTTCTCTGCTTGGAGTACCAAGCCGCATGGTAGCGGATCAGGGCAGATGTTTAGCCAACTCAAGATTTAGTGAGTTTTGTTCACAACAAAAAATTAATTTACATTTGATTGCGACAGGTGCAAGTGGAGCAAACGGACAAGCTGAACGTATTATGAGCACCTTAAAGAACTTATTAACTGCCGTTGAAACTAGCAATCGATCTTGGCAAGATGCCTTAGGAGAAGTTCAATTAGCTTTGAATTGTACGGTTAGTAGAGTGACAAAGGCAAGCCCTTTTAGAATTTTTTATCGGCAAAATTGCTGGCCCGTTGGAGTTGCTTCAATCCTGCGATATGGTAGAAGACGTCGACTTGGCAGAAAAGAGAGCACGAGCAGGTCAAATTATTTCAGATGCAGCAGCATATAACAAGGAGCAATTTGATTAAAACAAGGCTAAAGTTGTTGGATGCAGAGTTGGAAATTTCGTATTGTTAAAATATGAAGAGGGGCATCAAACAAAGTTAAGTCCAAAGTTTAGGGGGCCGTTTAAAATAACTGAATTGTTAGAGGGGGATATATAAACAAAAAAAAAATTGAAGATGGAAATCTTAAGTTTCGATTAAAAATTAGAAGTTATATTTGAATAAACTTTATTGTCAGTTGGTTAATTGGTAAGAGAGCATCTTTGGTAAATTTCACGAGGTCGTGTAATGGTCAGGATGGCCGTGTCGGCGCACACTAAGAGTGTGTGGATGTTGGTATGAGTGTATGTGTATTTTTTCGGGAATTTCATCAGAAGGCCTATTTCATCACTATTGGTAATATTGCATTAGCCTCTAATTGTGCTGTGCATTGTTGTCGCTTTAAGCAATTGCGTTTTAGCGGGGCGACAGCGTAGTGTCGCTGTCACCGAGTGTGGTTTGATGGTAAGCACAGACGGAAGAAGGGGCGGGGCAGTTTGTTGCGTTTAGGACTTGAGGCGTGCGAAACCGAAACTCGCTGCGCTACTACGATGTCGCTACCTAGTGACTCAGATGGCCAATGGAAAATTTTAATGGAAATGCAAAATTTGATCGAGCTTATTAAAGCTGTACAATCTGCGACACCAGAAATAACAAATAAAAAAATATTTTTGCTACCAAAATTCAACGCAGACCTTGATGGCGCACACGCATCGGAGTAGTGTTCTTCAATAAATATAATTTTGGCAGAAAATACCGTAAAAAGCAGCGCGTTGGTAATGGCCTTGAGTGCATCGTTGGAAGGTAGTGCGTCGCAGTGGCTTTCACAAATATGTTATCCTGACATAACTTGGGACGAATTTAAAGAACTCGTTTTGGCAGTGCAGAAACACCAGTGGCTATGTTTCCGTCAATGTTAGCTAATTGTCCGACCGAAATGGCGGGAAAAGATAATTCCTCAGCATCTTCATCAGTTTTCATGTCTACCGGTCGACGACTTTCGCCGGAAGCCATCGCTATTATTTGTTGGTTTTTATTTGGTTTTCTACTGGATCGTTTTCTAATAAAGTTTCCTGTTCTCCAGGATTTAAATTATCTTCATCAGAGCTGATCTGTGGAGCAGGATTGACTTTCATTTGCTCATTTAAAAGTGTCTCCACAATTGGGAGATCTCTGTTGTCAGCAATAAACGCAACTTCATTATTACCACGAAATTCATCTAGCCAGTTTTGAGAAACAAAGACATTATGCTTATGGTGTAATTCCATATTGACCAAGTAACGCATCGCTTCCATAACTTTGCCTGGTCGAATGGTTTCAGTCATAACACTATGTCGATACTCCAATTTTCGTTTTACAAGCATTTGAACCCCATGGGTATTAATAAAAGTGCGCGGCAGGGAAGAGACAGTCTCCGACACCGAAATAGGAATATTAATAACGGCTCCTCTTACCGTGCATTGCCTCTCTTATCTCAACGAAACAATTCGCATGAACGGTATTCTCGGGGAAATCAATCTTTCTTCCAGGGATGTTAGATCCTTTAAGCAATGAGGCAGTTCAGGTTGGTCGAAGCCCTCCGATAAGCATAAGTTTGGTATTTTGCCTTTTGAAATCCTTGCGTGACATGTATTGCAGAAGAAATAACGGTGAATGAATTGGAAAACTTTTCAGATACGTAAAAGGCTTTTGAAACATTTATTACGGATATTTTCGTATTATAATCCCTTTGTTAAGCGCTTTAACCTGAAAGGGAAACCATAGTCCTCCACAACTTGTACATACATATTTTACTATGACCCATCTTTATATTTGTCCTTGTAGCTCTCTTTGTTCTGTTCTTCGGGAGACAATCCAGCTCTCGCATCGATATTTCGCTGCAATTGTCTTTAAGACTCCTCTGCACAACCATTATACGGGTTTGCTGTCGGGTCATTCTTCTTTGCGATGAATTTATCCTTTGCTGCTGGCTTCTCCTTGCATGGTCACTCCTTGCCGTCCGATGGTATTCTGCATCTCTCTGACGGTAGTAATTTCTATAACCAGGTCTTTGCCTTCTTATGGTTTGCTCCCTGGTATTTCTCTCTTGTTTCATTATTTTATAGTTCTCGAATGAGCGCATCGGAGCGTGACTCGCAGCATCCTCTTCGCGTTCAGATTATAAGTCAATCTTCCCTTCTAATGGCGTGCTACCTGGTATTTCTTTCCTGATCTATTATTCGATATTCTTTGAAGGGGCGCATAAAGACATGCCGCGCAGCATCCACTTCTCGCTCAGACTCTCTATAAGTCGGATCTTTCCTACTAATTGCGTGCTCCCTGGTATTTCTTCCCTGATCCATTATTCGATATTCTTCGAACGAGCGCATAAAAGCATGGCGCGCAGCATCCACTTCGCGTTCCGACTTTTCCCTTCTTATGGCATGCTCCCTAGTATTTCTCTCCTGTGCCAATAACCTATATTCTTCTGAAGAACGCATTAAAGCGTGGCGTGCAGCATCAGTTTCGCGCTCAGACTCTCTATGGGTGGGGCTTTCTCTTTGAATGGCATGATCCACGGTATTCCGATTCTGCTCTCGAATTGCGAACCTACGATTTCGTCCGCGAAAGGAATGAGCCTGTGCATCTTGCGAGCGTTCTTCATCTCTGCCTTGCGTATCCGCTTTTCGAGCTTCGGCCAATCGTTGCGAATTTCGGGAACGTACTTCATTTAAATTATCTATATAAAAAGCATGACTCCGACTATTAATATCTCGACGTCTTTGTTCCGCGGACGTTTTCCTTAGCCGCGGCATTTTGAGAAAAATTCGTCCGAAATGTTTCTCAAATTTAAGATTTAGATTTAAAATATTAAAAGTAGATAGATATATGTATTATATATATTCATATATAAATGATTACATATACGATATAGAAACTTATAAATAAACCTGAAAAAATGTGTAGTACTAATCTACAAGAAATTGTGAGGAGTCATAAACTCCCCACAAATCTCGATGCAGGAGATCGGCCTAGCAACAGCGGAGGAGGCGAGAAAACCGGAGAAATTAAGGGCATCCAGGTCAAACGGGAAACATTCGGACCTTGGACCCTCATATGGCAAGGGAAACGAGGTCATACGGTGAATTGGCGGACTTCGGACCCGCCCAAAGAGGACACACCGTGAATTAACGGTACCTCGATGGACCTTGGACCCGCGCCCGGCAAGGGCAACGGGGTCATACGGTAAATTGGCGGACTTCGGACCCGCACAAAGAGGACACACCGTGAATTAACGGTACCTCAGTGGACCTTGGACCCGAGGGAATTAACGGCACCTCAGCGCCTATAAAAAGGACGGCGCAAGCGCAGCTCGGGACAGTACGAGTGCGAGAATCAGAGCGAGTGCGTGAACGCGGAATAAGTAAACATCGAAACCAAAGTGCCCAAGGATCAAGATCGCAAAGTCGAGACGCCGAACGACGACAAGTCTACAAGGCTGAGGCTACAAAGCTGAGATCCAACGGTGCTAGGTCGTGGTAAAGTCAAGCTTAGGGAGTCCTTGCGAGGTGTCAGGCGATAAAGGTGGCTAGGCCATAAGGGAGAACTCTGTTATACCTGCTAGGCGATACACCTTGCCGACCAAGTCCAGGCTGAACTCCGGAAGCCAGGCGATAAAGGTGGCTAGGCGATAAGGCGTAACTTCGGTTCACCTGCTAGGCGATACACCTTGCCGGCCCCGGTAAGGCAGCTCGCATAACATCCAGGGTTTTGGTGGAGTCGTTCCGATCTCAGTCACCCGGAGCAGCAAGCCGAAGCAACACAGCGGTAAGCCAGGAGCGACGCAGCAGCACGCCAGGAGCAGAGCAGCAGCGAGCCAGGAGCAACGCAGCAGGAGACAGCGACAACGGGCAGCAGAATAATAGCAATAAGGCTATATTTTAGAGAGTCAATAAACCAGCACCAACCTAATCATTTCTGGCGTTATCCTTTGGTCACGGCCGGTCACTCAATATAAATTTGGTGGAACGAACTCACAACCTCTCTGAGCTAGCCGCACGTTTACGTAGCGAGCAGAAATAAAGAATCAAGTTGTTACATCTGGCGCCCAAGAGTGATTGTCCTGACCAAGGAAACAAAAGTTCCGAGATGGGGAAGTCCTGGATTTATAATCTCAGGAAGGAGGACTTCGACGAGGTGAGTCAAGTTCTGGGAATAGAACTGGAGGGCTCAGTCGATTCGATGAGGAAGACTCTGGGAGACTTCGTCGACCAGACAGCAGACATCGCCGATTTGATAATAGGCCTGGAAAAGAAATTTCGAAATGGAAAGAAAGGAGAGTTCCAGGACGCACACGCAGGACTACGCGAAGGTGGCCAAGCAGGTCCGAGAGTGGAATTTTCGCTACGACGGAAACGACAAGCCGCTGGAATTTTTGGAACAAGTAGAGTGGTCAGTCGTGACTTACGGTCTCGACATAAACCAGATCCCAAGAGCAATGCCGGAGCTGCTCCAAGGCAGAGCCTTGAAGTGGTTCATCGCCAACAATCGGCACTGGGAGACCTGGGGAGACTTCATCTACAGCTTCCAAAATTACTTTCTGCCCCGAGGATACATGGCGAAGCTGGCGGACCAAGTCAGACAGAGGAAGCAAGCCTACGGGGAGAGCTTCAAAGATTTTATGGTGGATATGCAGACCCTGATGCGGCCACTGAATATGTCAACCAAAGAAACACTGGAGAGGATAAAAGAGAACAGAACGCCGGCACTCCGAATGTTCGTTCGCCCATATGAATGTCGAAATTTGGATACATTGATGGCGCTGGCAGACGAATTTGAGGAGCTCGACCAGCAGAGGGAGAAATTCGAGCTGGAAAACAATCCCCGCAAGCAGCAAGGGCAGAGCCACCCACTACCAAGGCCAAGATCAGACCAGGGTGCGGTGTGCAGGCGATGCCAGGAGGACCCAGACGCACAACCACGAAGTACGCCGCGCGGCCACGAACCAGCAAACAATCGCGGCGGATACGTAGCAAATCCTACCCAGGCCTGCCGCAGATGCGGGGGCCCAGACCACTGGGCGAAGGAATGCCGAAACCAACGGCTTACATTCTGCTGGCGATGCGGAAAAATAGGAGTTCGGACGGTTCAGTGCTGTTCCGGGTCGGGAAACGCCCAGCGACCCCAGCCTCCGAGGGGCGGCCAGGGATCGCAAGGTGCTGCCTCTCGAAATTAATGGGCGACCTGCAGGCGGAAGAAATGCAACTGTCCGCCACGGTGCTCATAGGTGAAAGTAAGATTAAGGCCACGGTGGATGCCGGCGCCACGGCGCAGACGGCAGACGGTCGCTGCGGGGAAATAAGATCACAGCTCGAGACCAAAATTGGACTGGGAACGAAAACAATTTCAATGGAGCTGCTGATTTTACCAGGACTGATCGACGCCCTGGTGTTGGGATGGAATTTCCTCACCAGAATCGGGGCCGAAGTTGAGTGCGCAGGACACAGCGCGTCGATACCGGCAAAGAATAGACGAGGAGGATGGCTGGAGGAAAAACTGTCAGTGGCAATAGTTGAAACACCCAAGAGATTTGCGGAAAAGGATGTGGAGGGATTTTTAAAAGCCGAGTTGGACGAACTGGAAGGAATAAATGGTACATCCAACGTGGCCGTACATAGGATTACCATGAAGGACGACCAACCAGTCAAACAACGGTATTACCCTAAAAATCCAAAAATGCAGGGTGAGATAAATGCCAAGGTAGACGAGCTGCTGGAAAAAGGATGTATCGAGCCGTCCAGGAGTCCCTACAGCTCACCAATAGTCATGGTGAGGAAGAAGACTGGAAAGTGGAGGCTGTGTGTGGATTTCCGGCAAATAAACGCGAGATCCGTAAAGGACGCATACCCGATGGCGATGATAAATTACATCCTGCACCAGCTGCGAGAGGCGAAGTCTCGATCTAAATAATATACGGCGTTTACTGTACCAGGGAAGGGCCTGTTCCAATGGAAGGTGATGCCATTTGGCCTACACTCCGCGTCGGCAACATTCCAGCGGGCATTGGATCAAGTCATTGGACCAGAAATGATGCCGCATGCCTTCGCGTATCAGGACGACATTATCGTCATCGGACGAACGCTCGAAGAGCATATGGAAAACCTGAAGGAAGTGTTTAGGAGACTACGGGCTGCCAACCTGAAAGTAAATGCGGAAAAATGCAAATTTTTTAGAAAGGAACTGCAATACTTGGGGCACCGCATAACAGACCAAGGCATCGGAACAGACCCAGAAAAAGTGTCTGCAATTGCCTTAATAAAACCACCGGACAACGTTAAGGACTTACGACAATATTTGGGAGTGGCGTCGTGGTACAGGCGTTTTGTGCCAGATTTTGCAACGTTGGTGCATCCGTTGAATAGCCTGCTCCGGAAAAGCACAAAATGGGAATGGACAGAAGACCATCAACAGGCGTTTGAAGCTGTCAGGGCCAGGCTAAACGCAGACCCAATCTTAGCATGCCCAGATTTCACAAAGACGTTTGTGCTGCAGACCGACGCCAGCGATTACGGGCTCGGTGCTATACTCACACAGAATTCCAACCAAGGCGAGAGGGTGATCTCGTATTCCAGTAGGTCTCTGAATGGATCGGAAAGAAATTTCTCAGCGACTGAGAAGGAATGCCTGGCAATTGTGTGGGCCATACGCAAGTTAAGGCCATACTTGGAGGGCTACCACTTCAAAGTGATCACGGATCATATCGCACTGAAGTGGTTGAATAGCATCGAGAGCCCAACCGGAAGAATAGCACGATGGGCGCTGGAACTGCAGCAATATAACTTTGAGATCGCGTACAGAAAGGGCCAGCTGAATATAGTAGCAGACGCACTATCACGACAGCCACTGCCAGAAACGTGTCGACGGGTAAAAACACAGGAACAGCACAAGGAAACCGGCGAGTGTAACTGGATAAGGGATATGCGGAGCAAAATTTCCCAAAATCCCCAAAATTATCCAGACTACATGACAGAAGCCGACCAGCTATATCGCCACATACCACACAGAGCAGGCAACGAGGATGTCACATCAAGGAAGCTGTGCGTGCCAACAGGATCCAGGCGGCGGGTAATGTCGGAGAACCACAACTCACCGACAGCTGGCCACATGGGCAGTCGGAAGACAATTGCCAGAGTCGCAGCGAAATACCATTGGCCGGGAATGCACCGCGACATAAGGAAATACGTGCAAAACTGCGAGAGCTGCCTACGATATAAGCCAAGCCAACTACAGGCGGCCGGGAAAATGCTGACCCAAGTACCGGAAGAGCCGTGGGCCACTGTGTGCGCAGATTTCGTCGGACCACTGGCCCGCTCCAAACACGGGAATTCTATGCTACTAGTGCTGGTAGATAGGTTCTCCAAGTGGACCGAAATGGTGCCAATGCGCAGGGCAACGACGGAAACTCTGGAAAAGGCGATCCGCGAGCGGATCCCCGCAAGATACGGCGTGCCCAAGGTACTGATTACAGACAACGGCGTTCAGTTCACCAGCAGGGCGTTTAAAAAATTCCTGGGTGAATTAGGCGTCCGACACCAGTTCACGGCCCCATACACGCCCCAGGAAAACCCGACGGAGAGAGCCAACAGGACGGTGAAAACTATGATCGCCCAGTTCACCGGGGTAGACCAGAGGGCTTGGGACGAAAAGTGGCCGGAACTGCAGTTGGCCGTGAATACGAGCGTGGCTGAATCTACGGGATATTCGCCTGCTTTTATTACGCAAGGGAGAGAGCCTAGGTTACCCAGCGCACTGTACGACGAAGGAAGAATCGGCACAGGAAGGGAAACGCAAACTCCGGCCGAGAACGCACGGAAGCTGAAAGAAATCTTCGAGCTGGTGAGGCGAAATATGGAAAAGGCAGCGCAGGATCAGGCACGCCACTACAATCTGCGTAGACGCCCATGGAAACCGAACATCGGTGACACGGTCTGGGCTAAAGAACATCATCTGTCCAAGGCCGCAGAAGGATTCGCTGCAAAATTGGCACCAAAATATGACGGGCCTTTTAAGATAATAAATTTTAATTCGCCTGTTATATGCAATCTGCGGCACGAAAAGACTGGCAAAGAAAAAACCGCCCACGTTAGCCAATTAAAAAAACAATTTATTGATGGCCAAAACAAAGGATCGAAGTCGGACTTAGCGGGGGCGCACTGTGAATCCGAAGAGAGAGAGAGGACGATACACAGTATCGAACTCACACAGATGCAAATAGGAGCGCGAGAGCGGGAGAGGGAGGGTCATAGGATGCGGATACCGTTACCGGGACCCGTCGGAGCCCCGTAGCAAAGGAGAGTCCAAAGGCCGCCGCGGACAACGGAACCGGGAACCATCGGAAACCGAGGTTTCGTCAGCGCGCGAGCGCCACAAGACGGGCCTATTTAAATCAGGTCGCCAAGATGCCAGCACGCAGCAGCAGCAACAGTCAAGTCATGAGGGGAGAGGGGCGGGGAGGCAGCACCGGGCAACAGCCAGCGCGAGAAGGAGGCGGGACTCAGGTTCCGCACTCCAGCTGCTGGCGTCCCCCCTGGTGTAGCGGTCCCCGTCGCCGAACCCCGAATGGGAGGATGAGGAACGGATCACAGATGTAGAGCTGGAGGAGGAGGAGGAGGCCGGCGTCCGTCCGGCAGGGCAGGAGGCCGAGGTGACTATCGACCTGTCGTCGTCCGAGGAGGAGGAGGAGGAAAACAAGGAGGACACCGGGACGGAGACGGTGAGTCCAGAGGTCTCCTCGGACGAGGAGGACGAGCCACGTCGGATAAAGAGGGCCGCAGCCGGATTCGGGCGGATCCGGTTGGGCGACGCAGCGCCATCGGGCCGCCCGGAGGAGGCAGTGCGTATATTGGCAACCCGGGCGGAGGTGGTGCGGCGAGTGTTCGCGCAGCGGGCGGTGGCACGGGCAGCCGCAGCAGCCAGGGAGTGGCAAAAGCGGCTGGACGAGGCTGAGGCCGAAGAGGCAGCGATATGGGCACGGCCAGGCCCTCCGGAGCAGCCGCCGCTGCAAGCACCTCCACCGCCGTCGCCACCGCTGTCGCAACCGCCACCACCGTCGCCGCCCCGGGCAGCAGCACCGCCACCGCCACCACCGTCGCCGCCCCGGGCAGCAGCACCGCCACCGCCACCACCGTCGCCACCCCGGGCATCAACGCCGCCCCGGGCATCAACGCCGCCACCGCCACCACCGTCGCCGCCCCAGGGAGCAACACCGCCACCGCCACTACCGTCGCCGCCCCGGGCATCAACGCCGCCACCGCCACCACCGTCACCGCCGCAGGCACCACGGCACGGAGCGGAGACACCACCGCCTCCACCGCCGCCGTGGGTGCCAAAGCCATCGCAGTTGCCAGCAACACGGCTCGGTGGGGACCCGGAGGGTCTGGAGAAGGGACCCTGGGTGTGGCCGCCGCCAGGGGAGCCAGCCGCACGGCCGTCAAAACTAGCCCGGCTGTCGTCATGCCCGGAGCCTCGGTCCCCTCCAGCAAGGCCGCATATGAGTCGCCAGCAGTCGGCGGACAGCAGCCGCTGGGAGGAGGTGGCCGAGGGAGGGTGGCCGCCGAGGGTAGCATCTGAGGCTGGAAGGCAGGTACAGAGGGCTCGGAGCAGTCGCTGGGCCAAATTAATAGTGGTGGATGGCGTCCGCTACCGCATCCGGGTGGCAAGCGGGGTAGTAAGGGTCTTGAGGGCCCAATAAAAGGCCTTTGATTATTGTAACACCCAAATTGATTTGTTTATTTACATTTTTGAGTAACGGGTTGCCGGACATAGGCAATAGGGACGGGGGCGCCGAGATAGGCGGTCGATCGATAGTTGCGATCGATGGGTTAACAAAATTGTTTATTTCTATGTTCAAGAATTCAAATGGCAACTTAAGACAACGAAAAGGCAACGACGATGGCAACACTGGAACCAACAATCGATAAACGCGATCGTGGTGAGATTCCAGGGAGTTGCCGGACCGAGGGAAAGCGAAATGGTGACTTTTAGTTTGGGGAAATGTCTGGGCGGGAAAATTCGAATTCCACGCAGGGGAACTGGGAACTGTCTTGAGAACGGGGAACTGTTTGGGAAATGGGAACTGGGAACTATCTGGGGAACTGGGAACTGTCTGGGGAACGGGGAACTGTCTGGGGAACAGGGAAACAGTCTGGGGAAATAATCTTTTAAGGAGCTGCATGGAAAAGTCTTTTAGGGAAACAGTCGCGGGAAAGTTCAAGTCTTTCAAGGAGCTGTACGGGTAAAGTCTTTTAGGAGAACAGTCTGGGGAAAGGTTAAGTCTTTCGGGGAACTGTCTGGGGAACATCTAACACGCAAGTCGGGCGGCGAATTCGAGTAGTCTAAACATAAAGGGCGGGGAAAGTCACCACTTTCATTACGTTTCCGAAGGAAGGGGGAAATGTGAGGAGTCATGAACTCCCCACAAATCTCGATGCAGGAGATCGGCCTGGCAACAGCGGAGGAGGCGAGAAAACCGGAGAAATGAAGGGCATCCAGGTCAAACGGGAAACATTCGGACCTTGGACCTTCATATGGCAAGGGCAACGAGGTCATACGGTGAATTGGCGGACTTCGGACCCGCCCAAAGAGGACACACCGTGAATTAACGGTACCTCGATGGACCTTGGACCCGCGCCCGGCAAGGGCAACGGGGTCATACGGTAAATTGGCGGACTTCGGACCTGCACAAAGAGGACACACCGTGAATTAACGGTACCTCAGTGGACCTTGGACCCGAGGGAATTAACGGCACCTCAGCGTCTATAAAAAGGACGGCGCAAGCGCAGCTCGGGACAGTACGAGTGCGAGAATCAGAGCGAGTGCGTGAACGCGGAATAAGTAAACATCGAAACCGAAGTGCCCAAGGATCAAGATCGTAAAGTCGAGACGCCGAACGACGACAAGTCTACAAGGCTGAGGCTACAAAGCTGAGATCCAACGGTGCTAGGTCGTGGTAAAGTCAAGCTTAGGGAGTCCTTGCGCGGTGTCAGGCGATAAAGGTGGCTAGGCGATAAGGGAGAACTCTGTTCTACCTGCTAGGCGATACACCTTGCCGACAAAGTCCAGGCTGAACTCCGGAAGCCAGGCGATAAAGGTGGCTAGGCGATAAGGCGTAACTTCGGTTCACCTGCTAGGCGATACACCTTGCCGGCCCCGGTAGGGAAGCTCGCATAACATCCAGGGTTTTGGTGGAGTCGTTCCGATCTCAGTCACCCGGAGCAGCAAGCCGAAGCAACACAGCGGTAAGCCAGGAGCGACGCAGCAGCACGCCAGGAGCAGAGCAGCAGCGAGCCAGGAGCAACGCAGCAGGAGACAGCGACAACGGGCAGCAGAATAATAGCAATAAGGCTATATTTTAGAGAGTCAATAAACCAGCACCAACCTAATCATTTCTGGCGTTATCCTTTGGTCACGGCCGGTCACTCAATATAAATTTGGTGGAACGAACTCACAACCTCTCTGAGCTAGCCGCACGTTTACGTAGCGAGCAGAAATAAAGAATCAGGTCGTTACAAAATATTATGTTATGTCTACAAATGCAAATATTATGCTAGAGCACCTATCTTTTGAATATGAAGAAGTTGATAAATCCAGATCCAATCCGGTTTCCAATAAAGTCTTGAAAAAGACTGAAGAAAGCTTTAAATCGAAGGACCCTAGTGAGTATAGGGAGAGACAGGGAAAGAAAATAGTGCGGCTAGGGAAAATATACAGATAGAAAAGAGGAAGAAAGGCCCACAAAGATAACCAAGAACAATAAAACGAAAACACGGACAATAAGAACAGCGAACATACACCGAGTTGGATTTATTTCTTCCCTGACCCTCAAAGCCCTGATCCGCGTGTGCTAAAACAGTGGCCTAAGCCAAGCCGGTTGCGTTTTCGAGAAGATTCCTCTGCGCAACTGGACTTTGGTGGCAACCACGTGCACAGACGTGAAGGCGTGCAAGTACGGGTTTCTTTCCGCTTGCATAGCTTTCCGTCGCGACTCCGGTCGACTCACCCAAGCCCCAAGTAACCCGAACCCGACCCACGTGTGCCAAACAGTGGCCCAAGCCAAGCCGGTTGCGTTTTCGAGAAGATTCCTCTGCGCAACTGGACTTTGGTGGCAACCACGTGCACAGACGTGAAGGCGTGCAAGTACGGGTTTTCTTTCCGCTTGCTTTCCGTCTCGGTTTTCGACCGACGCACAGCCATCCTGAACAGTGGGAGCCTGTCCCAGAACTGGGAGCGCTGACTTCTGTCCATGTTTAGAGACGATTCCTCTGCGTGGGCGTGAAACAACGCCCCAGGCGGCGGGAGTTGACACAGTGGTACGGGCCAATTTCACCCCCCCACTGTGCCTCCTCCGGCACGCACGTGACGGCGTTCACTCGTTCGCGTCTGGCCCAAATCCGAGTCCCAAATGCCTGCTCTGACCCGCCAATAAGACCCACCGCGCACATCGGCGACGGTGTCCAGGTTGCCCGCCTCTCCTCGTCCCCGCTTATTTACAAATTCGATTGTAAGGGATCCTGGGGAGACCGAGCTCCGTTCCAGCGGGACGAGGACAGGGACGAGCGGAAGGCGAGCTGGGGTCGACCAAATTTATGGCCTAAAGTCCCATAAGACGCCGCTGGCCGTCGCCGAGCCGCCCGGCCACCCAGAGCGCCCGGCATCGCCACAAAACCGCCCCGGCACGCGTGCCGATCACGGCAGCATACATAAATCCTGGCCAGACACCGCTTAGGCCACCAAGTGAGCACCGCGCACACCAGCAGCGACGCTAGGAGCTATTTTTCGCAGCAAACAGGGTCATCGCGCACGTCCGACGCACGCCCGCTAAGCAAAACAGACAGGGTCGTTACACGCGCCAAGCACCAGAAAAAAACCAGGGTCGCAAAAACCAAGCAAACACACACGACAATAGGAAAACAATTTTTGATACGCACTCGACTGCCGCCATAGTTTTGGTTGGGGCTCTCTCACCTCTATTTGCAACAGGGAACTTTCATCGTTCCGTTTAAAAGTGGCCGTCACCAAGGACATCACCGATCCTCGCCAAACCTCGGTTCGGCCGCACAGTGCCGTCGCCAGCCCCGTTCCGGCCATCGAAGCCACTGATCCCTGCCGGATTTGTGGGCGAGGCGACTCAGCGCCACCCACGTGGTCAAGCATCGCCATCGACGCAGCGCCGCCACCGACGCATAGCCATCACCGACGCAGCGCAGCTGTGTTAGCCCTCGTTTCGGCCACCGACGCCGCTGATCCCAACCGGATTTCGGCCAGGCCACTCAACGTCGCTCCAACGTGGTCGTGGACCACCCCCGACGGAGCCTCGTTACGGCCGCTTCGTGCCACCGCACACGTGGTTGTTGGCCATCAACACCATTCAACATCGCCACTAAGCCTCGTTTCGGCCACTCTACGTCGCCGCCAACGTGGACGTGGGAAACCGACGCCAAGGATAAAAGAACTGGACATCAAAGACCACCCGGGAACCCACGCCGGACGACAACCTGGAGGAATTAGTCGTAGCAACCGGATGTGAGGAAAAGCCGGCCACCACCGGTAGCCACATGAGTGAATGAGACAAATATATTCTGACTGAGATTAATAGTATGGACTGTTACGTTCTCTACTGTTGAGTATTTAAAGGGGCTTGTGGGTTTTCCGAAGTGTCATTGGCTACTCTTACATTATTTGTATTATTGTTATTGTAGCCTCTGTTTGAGTTGCCTTGGCCCCTTGAGTTTCCTCTGTAGTTGCCGGAACCATTATTATGGTTGGTATTGTTGTAGTAACTATAATTGTTACTACGACCTCTGAAATTACCTCTATAACTTCCGCGTCCGCGGTTTCCGCCGCGCTGTGTATAGTTATTGTAGTAAAGGACCGAGTTTGGTTGTCCAGTTGCTTCTGTGCAACTGTTTACGAATTTTGAAACGGCGTCATTCATTGTGTTGAAATTGCCGGCTTGCATGATAAGTTTTACCTTATCAATCGTGCAGTTTTTAGTCATTGCTTTCACTGCATGCTGTGTGGGATAACTTCTTGCTAGTTCTAGTGTTAAACCGTCTGTTATGTACGCACTTTCTAAAGCCTTCTTCATCTGCTCAATCTCTGATGTGTGTTGATTTGCAGTTTTATTGCGTTGCTGTAGATTCATCAGCTTTGCTGGCAATACTTCTACAGTCTCGCCTTTGACGTTACTTTTTAATTTGGCAATTACTTCACCTACCGTTGTTTCGTTTCCAATCAGATTTCTGGCTACATCCTTGAATTTTTCTTTTATCGATATTAGATTTTCTCTGAGCCTTTTCAAAAATTTTGATACTTTTGACCAATGATCATCATTTAATTTTTCTCGTCGCCCATGTATTAAAATTCGCGCCTCGTTAAACCAGTTTACTAGTATTTCTGCATGTTTGTTTATTGTGCTTCCTTGAATTGGTCTATTTTGATTAAGAGATTTGTAGGATTTATCGAATTCTGTTTTTATTTTATTCAATTTCGCATACAAATCGTTCCATTCCATGGTAATCTTATCTATGTAATTTTACCATAAGGATCGTGGTTTCACCGAGTACAGGATGGTAATGCACGACCTCCTTTACTGAGACGTATGGCAAAGTATTTAGGATTAAACCCTTTATTTTTTTATTGCAACCAAACAAAGGGCTGAATTCCAAATTGTACTTTTCCATATAGTCATATTCAAATTCAGTAATGGGAATGAAGGTTTTATGACAATGAAGAATGTTTAATGCACGCATTATAAATTGTGAGTCTTTAATAATTATTTCAGTAAGACATCTATTTAATTCTATAGTATTGGATGCCATAATTTGATTTAGGTATTTCAATGGTTCTTAGAGATATCTTTTATTTAATAAATGGGTATTGAATATGGGTATAATTGAACACTCTATCCGTTCTCCTTTTTTTTTTTTATTCTTAGATCTTATCTAGATCGTTTGCTCTGCTCAAATACTTCTTCTTTATACATTTATTATACAACTTGTACATTTTGTAAAAAATCGTTGCGCTCATTATTACAACGATTATTATTAAGAGTACTTGTACCCAATATAGGTCAATATTGTTTGGTTCTACTTTGTTAATAACGTTAGCAGTGGAGTCCACTGATTTAACGTCTACAATTCCCTTTTTGGGTAGATATACTCCTAATATATAAGTATTATTATAATTACTATGGTTTTTTGTAGAGAATTTATTTATTTTATTGTTATTCATTCATTTAAAGAAATTTTAAATAGATTTCTGTAAATATTCCTGTTTTCCATATTTCCCTGCCTAGCTTGATTTTAGGGCCACTGAGAAACACTCAGCAAAATAAAGTCAACACAAAAAAAAATGTTGCATTTATAACAAGAATTTAGGAATTGAAATTTGATTAATTAAATAAATGTAATGAAGTGTCTGCTGGCATAATCGCATAAATTTCCTTTCGATAATAAGAGTGAAAAAAATTTATCCTGCGTTGCTGTAGTCGGCAGTTTGCCTACCACACTTTATTTTCCTGCGTTGGCGTAGAAGGATTTGCCATTCCTTCCACACTTTTTCGGTTCTGCTGCTGGTTTTTGTTGTTTTTTTTTTTTTTTGTCCGGGCCTTTTGGACTCAGGCGGCGCCAGTGCTGGTCATCGCACAGGCTGATTATTTTTAGTTTTGTATTATATTTTTTTGTTTTATTATTTTTTTTGTGTCCAGGCCTTTTTGACTCAGGCGGCGCCGGTGCTGGTCATCGCACAGGCTGATAATAAATTTGTTTTAAAAATTGTCTTTCTCTTATAGTTTTTATATATATTTTTTTTAATTTCACATCATATTTTCTTTTTTTCTATTGTTTTTCGGTTTATTTAAAAACACTTTTTAATGTTTTTATTCGAAGATTGCACTTATTCACTGTCACGGTCGCCATGTACTAAGATGTAAATTCAAAACTCTGCATTTGATATTTATTTTTTATTGAAGAATTAATTAATTATAACATGTGTTTGGTTCGGGGCTCTCTTCGTCAATGCTCCCGCTTTTCTTAAGAATAATTGGCTTGGCTTTGAATTCACATAGCTGCGCGAGTAGCGCCGCGGCCAAAGCTTATATATCTAAATATCTATATAAATGTATATGTGCCACTGCAGAGCAGCGGTTAATGCTTATGCATAAGTGTATATATAAACGGCGCAAGTAGTAGCCGCGCATGAGGGAGAGGGTGTTATGCTCACACGGTAACCGAATGGACGGCCGCGCATGCAGACATGCCGGCTCAGCATTTAGGATGTTCATAACATTGTTGTGTGGGTCGAATTACTCCGCACTTGAAGTGCTGGGAATATTAAGACCTAAATAAATGCCACAATGTTGCAGTGATATAAGTGGTACAGTGTGTACCCGATATGTGAGCATACTACAGAGCATACTACAGAGTTATAATTAATTAATTCTTCAATAAAAAATAAATATCAAATGCAGAGTTTTGAATTTACTCTTAGTACACTGCCTACTTTCCTACTTTCAAAGGTTGGAGGACACGATCCGCACCCGGTATCAACAGCCGCAGGAGCCATTCAAGAACTTTCTTGTGGACCTGAGAGTCATGATGCAGCGCGCGAAGTACGCTCTGGCAGACGAGCTCGAAAGGATATATGAGAACTTGTTGGCAGAGTATCAGCTCTTTATCCGTCGCCACGAGTTCTCCACTCTCGAAACGCTGACACAGCTCGCCACCGCATTTGAGATCGCACGGGATCGGGACACGATCCGGCACGCCGCCCTCGCCCACTTCGCCACCATGGGGTCGGACCAAGCACATAGGTCACCATCATACCATAGGACTATGACTGCAAGAGAACTCAACGCCGTCCCCCTGCCCATCGGGGTTATGAATCACATGATCTCCGACGAGGACAGCCGGCCGGTGGACATACAGCCTGCCTGCCGCCGCTGCACAGAGGTAGGCCACTTCGCCAAAGAGTGCACTCGGCCGCCCCGCCTATTCTGTTGGGATTGCGGACGCAGAGGCGTGCGGACAGTAAACTGTTGTCGGCAGTCGGGAAACGGACAGCTTCCCTGCTCGAATTGGGAGCGGCCGGGGACAGCCAGCACACTTCCCAACCCGTAAAGCCACCACTTCGACTGGAGGACGGGCGGATAGTAGCGACGATTAGCATCAACGGACGACCATTTTTGGCCACGCTGGACACTGGGGCGTCGCGCAGTTTCATAAGCGAGCGAGTGGCCCAAACTCTGGCCACCACCACCAACAAGAGGGCAGTGCGAACGCGGATCTCCTTGGCTGACGGCTCCTCCCAAGAAGTCACCAAAGCCGTGTGGGCACGCGTCAAACTGGACCGGCAAGAGGCCGAGCTACCCCTCCTGGTGTTACCCACGATCCTGAATGACGTTATCCTAGGGATCGACTTCTGGTGCGTCATCCAGGCGTCCCTGATCTGCGGTCGCACTTGCTTGCGGCTCTTTCCGGCGCCCCCTCGAGATGCAACGACGATAACCGCGCCCGAGATACTGCCTGCAGACCCGAGCGGGTGTCGTAATCGGTGGACACCCACGGGATCCACTCCAGCAGTCAAGTGACGCCACAGCGTCATCAAGCTCCCGGGCTGTGTTACCATCGAACTCTCGAGCCATCAAGGATGCAACCTCATCGTCATCGTCGCCAAGGGCCACCACGGCCACCTCATTGTCATCGTCATCGTCGCCAAGGGCCACCACGGCCACCCCATAGTCATCAGCATCGTCATCGCCGTCTCCAGAAACCACCACGGATGCACCCGCATCGCCATCGGCATCGTCGCCGCCACCGGCTGCAAGGGCCGTCACGGCCCCATCGTCACCGCTGCCGTGTCCAAGGGCCACCACGGCCACCTCATTGTCATCGTCATCGTCGCAAGGGCCGCCACGGCCACATCGTCACCGCTGCCGGGTTCAAGGGCCACCACGGCCTTATCGTCATCCTCGCCGGCTCCAAGGGCCACCACGGCCACCTCATTGTCATCGTCATCGTCGCCAAGGGCCACCGGAGATGCACCCTCGTCGCCATTGTCATCATCGCCAAGGGCCGCCACGGCCACATCGTCATCGCTGCCGTGTACAAGGGTCACCACGGCCACCTCATCGTTATCGTCGCCAAGGGCCACCACGGCCACATCGTCATCATCGATTGTCTGGAAGAACAGCAGCCACAGACACTCACCGGCGAGCCTATGGAACCCCGAACCCTAGCGTTCCTCGAGGAGGAACTGAAGCAATTCGACGGATTGGCCGGGGTGGCCCACATCGCGGAGCACCAAATTGTCATGCGAGACGAAAAGCCACTGAAGCAGCGGTATTTCCCAAAGAGCCCGGCCATGCAGCAGATCATCAGTGACCAAGTCGATGAGCTACTCCGGGATGGGAGGATCGAACCATCACGAAGCCCGCATAGTGCTCCCATTGTCCTGGTAAGGAAGAAGACTGGGGAAATGCGAATGTGTGTCGATTTCCGGCAGTTAAACGCACACAGCGTGCCGGATGCGTACCCGCTTCCGCGCATCAACCACATCCTGGAGCGCCTGCGGTACGCACGCTATATTTCGACGCTGGACCTGAAAAACGGCTACTGGCAGATCCCAATGGCGCAGGAGAGTCGCGCTTGTACCGCATTCACCGTGCCTGGACGAGGATTGTTCCAGTGGCGAGTAATGCCGTTTGGATTACATTCGGCCCCAGCGACGTTTCAAAGGGCCCTGGATAGCGTCATCGGGCGGGACCTAGAGCCTCAAGCTTTTGCCTACCTAGACGATATCATCGTCACAGGAGCTACGCGGGAGGAACATATGCAAAACCTCAAGGAGGTCTTCAAGCGGCTTCGGAATGCCAACCTACGGCTGAACCGGGCCAAGTGCAAGTTCTTCTGCCGAAGCCTAGTATACTTGGGGCATGTGATCAGTGAGGCCGGTATCCAGACCGATCCGGACAAGATCGCGGCCATAAAGGGGCTACAACACCAAATTGTCATGCGAGACGAAAAGCCACTGAAGCAGCGGTATTTCCCAAAGAGCCCGGCCATGCAGCAGATCATCAGTGACCAAGTCGATGAGCTACTCCGGGATGGGAGGATCGAACCATCACGAAGCCCGCATAGTGCTCCCATTGTCCTGGTAAGGAAGAAGACTGGGGAAATGCGAATGTGTGTCGATTTCCGGCAGTTAAACGCACACAGCGTGCCGGATGCGTACCCGCTTCCGCGCATCAACCACATCCTGGAGCGCCTGCGGTACGCGCGCTATATTTCGACGCTGGACCTGAAAAACGGCTACTGGCAGATCCCAATGCCGCAGGAGAGTCGCGCTTGTACCGCATTCACCGTGCCTGGACGAGGATTGTTCCAGTGGAGAGTAATGCCGTTTGGATTACATTCGGCCCCAGCGACGTTTCAAAGGGCCCTGGATAGCGTCATCGGGCGGGACCTAGAGCCTCACGCTTTTGCCTACCTAGACGATATCATCGTCACAGGAGCTACGCGGGAGGAACATATGCAAAACCTCAAGGAGGTCTTCAAGCGGCTTCGGAATGCCAACCTACGGCTGAACCGGGCCAAGTGCAAGTTCTTCTGCCGAAGCCTAGTATACTTGGGGCATGTGATCAGTGAGGCCGGTATCCAGACCGATCCGGACAAGATCGCGGCCATAAAGGGGCTACAACCGCCCACCAATTGCAAGGAGCTGCGGCGATGTCTGGGAGTCGCTTCATGGTATAGGCGATTCGTACCCAACTTCGCCGCCATAGTGCAGCCGATGTCCACGTTGCTACGGAAACGATGGCTCTGGGAGGAACCACAGCAACTCGCGTTCAAAGATCTGAAGAACAAACTCACCAGAGCACCGGTGTTGGCATGCCCGGATTTCACCCGGAAGTTCCAGTTGCAAACCGACGCCAGCGACTACGGGCTCGGAGCAGTACTGACGCAGCAAGCTGAAGAAGGTGAACGAGTGGTGGCGTACGCTAGCCGGCGACTGGTGAAATCCGAGGAAAACTACTCGGCCACCGAGAAAGAATGCCTCGCCATCGTCTGGGCCATTCGGAAACTCCGGTGCTACCTGGAAGGGTATCGGTTCGATGTTATCACGGACCATTTAGCCCTGAAATGGCTGAATATCATTGAAAACCCGACCGGGCGTATCGCTCGCTGGGCGCTGGAGCTCCAGCAGTTCCAATTCGACGTGCACTACAGGAAGGGTAACCAGAACGTGGTCGCTGATGCACTGTCGCGCCAACCACTGAACACGCTCCACCAGCTACAAGAAGCATTATCACCATGCAAGTGGATCCGAGCCAAACTGGAACAAATCGACGCCCAACCGGAAAAGTTTCCGGACTACGCCAGAGAGAACGGACAGCTGTACCGCCACCTCGGCGATCCAGCACCCGACGAGGGCATCAGCACATGGAAGCTGTGCGTTCCCACGGAGCATCGACGACACGTGCTGGAGGAGTGCCACGACCACCCCTCGGCAGGGCATCTAGGGATCCGCAAGACGATCCGACGAGTTGGACAGCGCTATTTCTGGCCTGGAATGCATCGGGACGTCCGACGACACGTAAGGTGCTGCGAGACCTGCCAGCGGTTCAAGGCGAGTCAGCTCAAGCCCGCGGGGAAGATGCTCACCCGTCGCCCAGAGGAACCCTTCACAATGGTCAGCGCAGACTTCATCGGACCCCTACCCCGGTCTCGTTGCGGGAATACAATGCTGCTGGTCTTCCTGGACGTCTTCTCGAAATGGGTCGAAATCATACCGCTGAGGAAGGCGACGACGGCCCAGCTGGAACTGGCGTTTCGAGAGCGCATCCTCTCCCGATTCGGAACCCCACGCACGCTGATATGCGACAACGGCGCGCAATTCACGAGTCGAGGGCTTGAGGCACTCTGCAAACGGGCCGGCGTCCAGATTCAGTACACGGCTCCGTGCTCGCCGCAACAGAACCCGACGGAGCGTGCGAACCGGACGATCAAAACTATGATCGCCCAATACACCGCAGACGACCAACGATCCTGGGACCAGCTACTGCCAGAGATCTCGCTCGCAGTGAATTCCAGCATCTCGGACAGTCCAGGGCCGCGAGCCACGCCTGCCGGGGGCCTGGTACGACAAAGTGACGCCGAGCTCAAGTACCACGCCACAGCCACCCGAAGACCGGGCTAAAGGATTACAGGAGGCATATGCTATCGCACGAGAGAACAACGAGCGGGCATCCCAGGAACAGCAGCGGTACTACAATTTACGGCGGCGCGCTTGGCGACCGTTGGTGGGATCATGGGTGCTGGTCCGTACCCATCACCTGTCCAAGGCCAGCGAGGGATTCAACGCCAAGTTGGTTCCGAAGTACACCGGACCATACAAAGTGGTGAAGTTCCTGTCACAGAACGTAGTGCGCCTACAACTGCGGGGCTCTAAGAAACGGCGGACTGCCAGTCTCCCAGATCTCAAAGAGTACAGGACCGGAGAAGCCGACGACGAAGAAGATACAGCGAACAACGAGGCAGAGTCATACACAGAAGCGTTCGCCTCCGAACCCCCAAACGTGGATCCAGAAGACTCCCAAGCTCTGGCCGACCAGCAGGAGACACTCGGCCAGGAGAAAAACCAGGATGCCCAAGTCACTGAGCAGCGTACCCCGGCCAAGAAAGCCACCCATCGACGAGTACACTTCGAATAAACCAACATCGAGCAGGGTCACGTGAGTCAAGAGGGGCACCCGCGCTGCCATAGTTAGGTTAAGCCGCCAAATAAGCTAAGAATAAATAATAAGCAAATAAGCAGATCATCAGTGACCAAGTCGATGAGCTACTCCGGGATGGGACGATCGAACCATCACGGAGCCCGCATAGTGCTCCCATTGTCCTGGTAAGGAAGAAGACTGGGGAAATGCGAATGTGTGTCGATTTCCGGCAGTTAAACGCACACAGCGTGCCGGATGCGTACCCGCTTCCGCGCATCAACCACATCCTGGAGCGCCTGCGGTACGCACGCTATATTTCGACGCTGGACCTGAAAAACGGCTACTGGCAGATCCCAATGGCGCAGGAGAGTCGCGCTTGTACCGCATTCACCGTGCCTGGACGAGGATTGTTCCAATGGCGAGTAATGCCGTTTGGATTACATTCGGCCCCAGCGACGTTTCAAAGGGCCCTGGATAGCGTCATCGGGCGGGACCTAGAGCCTCACGCTTTTGCCTACCTAGACGATATCATCGTCACAGGAGCTACGCGGGAGGAACATATGCAAAACCTCAAGGAGGTCTTCAAGCGGCTTCGGAATGCCAACCTACGGCTGAACCGGGCCAAGTGCAAGTTCTTCTGCCGAAGCCTAGTATACTTGGGGCATGTGATCAGTGAGGCCGGTATCCAGACCGATCCGGACAAGATCGCGGCCATAAAGGGGCTACAACCGCCCACCAATTGCAAGGAGCTGCGGCGATGTCTGGGAGTCGCTTCATGGTATAGGCGATTCGTACCCAACTTCGCCGCCATAGTGCAGCCGATGTCCACGTTGCTACGGAAACGATGGCTCTGGGAGGAACCACAGCAACTCGCGTTCAAAGATCTGAAGAACAAACTCACCAAAGCACCGGTGTTGGCATGCCCGGATTTCACCCGGAAGTTCCAGTTGCAAACCGACGCCAGCGACTACGGGCTCGGAGCAGTACTGACGCAGCAAGCTGAAGAAGGTGAACGAGTGGTGGCGTACGCTAGCCGGCGACTGGTGAAATCCGAGGAAACTACTCGGCCACCGAGAAAGAATGCCTCGCCATCGTCTGGGCCATTCGGAAACTCCGGTGCTACCTGGAAGGGTATCGGTTCGATGTTATCACGGACCATTTAGCCCTGAAATGGCTGAATATCATTGAAAACCCGACCGGGCGTATCGCTCGCTGGGCGCTGGAGCTCCAGCAGTTCCAATTCGACGTGCACTACAGGAAGGGTAACCAGAACGTGGTCGCTGATGCACTGTCGCGCCAACCACTGAACACGCTCCACCAGCTACAAGAAGCATTATCACCATGCAAGTGGATCCGAGCCAAACTGGAACAAATCGACGCCCAACCGGAAAAGTTTCCGGACTACGCCAGAGAGAACGGACAGCTGTACCGCCACCTCGGCGATCCAGCACCCGACGAGGGCATCAGCACATGGAAGCTGTGCGTTCCCACGGAGCATCGACGACACGTGCTGGAGGAGTGCCACGACCACCCTTCGGCAGGGCATCTAGGGATCCGCAAGACGATCCGACGAGTTGGACAGCGCTATTTCTGGCCTGGAATGCATCGGGACGTCCGACGACACGTAAGGTCCTGCGAGACCTGCCAGCGGTTCAAGGCGAGTCAGCTCAAGCCCGCGGGGAAGATGCTCACCCGTCGCCCAGAGGAACCCTTCACAATGGTCAGCGCAGACTTCATCGGACCCCTACCCCGGTCTCGTCGCGGGAATACAATGCTGCTGGTCTTCCTGGACGTCTTCTCGAAATGGGTCAAAATCATACCGCTGAGGAAGGCGACGACGGCCCAGCTGGAACTGGCGTTTCGAGAGCGCATCCTCTCCCGATTCGGAACCCCACGCACGCTGATATGCGACAACGGCGCGCAATTCACGAGTCGAGGGCTTGAGGCACTCTGCAAACGGGCCGGCGTCCAGATTCAGTACACGGCTCCGTGCTCGCCGCAACAGAACCCGACGGAGCGTGCGAACCGGACGATCAAAACTATGATCGCCCAATACACCGCAGACGACCAACGATCCTGGGACCAGCTACTGCCAGAGATCTCGCTCGCAGTGAATTCCAGCATCTCGGACAGTCCAGGGCCGCGAGCCACGCCTGCCGGGGGCCTGGTACGACAAAGTGACGCCGAGCTCAAGTACCACGCCACAGCCACCCGAAGACCGGGCTAAAGGATTACAGGAGGCATATGCTATCGCACGAGAGAACAACGAGCGGGCATCCCAGGAACAGCAGCGGTACTACAATTTACGGCGGCGCGCTTGGCGACCGTTGGTGGGATCATGGGTGCTGGTCCGTACCCATCACCTGTCCAAGGCCAGCGAGGGATTCAACGCCAAGTTGGTTCCGAAGTACACCGGACCATACAAAGTGGTGAAGTTCCTGTCACAGAACGTAGTGCGCCTACAACTGCGGGGCTCTAAGAAACGGCGGACTGCCAGTCTCCCAGATCTCAAAGAGTACAGGACCGGAGAAGCCGACGACGAAGAAGATACAGCGAACAACGAGGCAGAGTCGTACACAGAAGCGTTCGCCTCCGAACCCCCAAACGTGGATCCAGAAGACTCCCAAGCTCTGGCCGACCAGCAGGAGACACTCGGCCAGGAGAAAAACCAGGATGCCCAAGTCACTGAGCAGCGTACCCCGCCCAAGAAAGCCACCCATCGACGAGTACACTTCGAATAAACCAACATCGAGCAGGGTCACGTGAGTCAAGAGGGGCACCCGCGCTGCCATAGTTAGGTTAAGCCGCCAAATAAGCTAAGAACTCTGAACTTGTAATCTAGAACCATAAGTATCTCAAGCCGCAGTATAGGTAGGATTCACACAATAAGACCTAAGCTAATACGTTACATTTACTAGCACACCGTCCGACAACGAGGAGTACGAATACCGCCCAGGGAGCGACTTTACCCGCTCTCCCTCACCACCAGCCGTCACCAACAGCACCGACTCCGGGCTATCGGAGTACGCGGAGTGCGTCGCATCGCCACCGTTCGACCCGGCCGGGACACCGCCGCCTCCACCTCTTGTCCGCGACGGAGATGCCGACTCCCAGTCCACAGTCCGCCTCGACCCGTCGTACGAATGCGAGGTGAGCAGTGGATCGAACGGACCACCAAGGCAGGAGGAAGACCCACCAGCTCGAGATGTTGAGCCCGACACCAGGGGGCTGACTACAGCGAGACTGGCGCGGTTAAGCGTCGCAGGATCCCCGGCAGTCGGGTACAGCACGTCCTGCTACCTGGTGACCGCTTGGCTGGAGAGCGTGGTGACGGCATTCGCTGAGGGGTTTGAGGAGAGATGCGTCCAGGAGAGTCGGGCCTGGGTACCACACTCGGCACCGTCTACAGACGACTCGTCAGTCGGAGAGGATGGCCGCTTCGCGACTGGAGGCCCACCCGTGCCCCTCCAGTGCTCGCTAGCAGAGAGCTTGGGCACCCCCACCACCTCGACCGCCTCACGGGAAGCCGATGCCACCGGAGACTCGTTTATGGGTACTTCGGTGAGTGGATCCCTGAGCGACGACGCCGACGCGGAGGCCGTAGCTGCCGTGTCGCCCCAGATGGACGAAGGTGAGGAAGGGATGGATCCCACACCGGACTGCCCGACGTCGCGGGAAACGCAGCCTGAAGAAGCCGAAACCAGGACCCCGAGTCCCCAGACGACCGCAGCGCAGAACGGGCCACTTGCAGCTACCCCGGGGGAATCCCCGAGGTTGGAAGCTCGAGAGCTCAAGACCGGCACCCAGAACGGGAGGGCAGGCAAGCAACGCCACTGCCCGCCTCCCCTGAGAGCCCTCGGACACCGAGTCCTAGAGAAGCCACCCTAGACAGACTAATCCCGCTCACTCCAGAGAGCAGCATCCCGAGAGTGGAGATGATCAGCTGGCTCGATCCCCACCCGACGGGACCGGAACTGGGTAGGGACGGAGGTGCACGCGACCCCATAGCGAGGCCCGACGACACGGAGGATGCCGACATCATAGACCTGGGTCTCTTCCCGGCCGGACCAGAGGAAGACGCACTCCTGCAGGCGTTACGGAAGCACCCGGGAGTAGAGCAAATCCGCGACGAGGATGATTGGATCGTCGCACCGGCAGCGTGGAGGGTGGACACGAACGGGCGTCGTCTCCCCGCGCCATCGTGGAGTACGTGGAGACTCACGACCGCACGAACGTTCGTTTCCTGCGGCACCACCAGCGACACCGATTCCGCGTCACGATCACGGCCAGACGCGGCATCGCCATCTCGCTTCGCCACCCCGACGTAAGGGGGGGATGTGAGGCACCGTAAAAGCTGCCCCACATCCAGCGGGTAAAAATGTACATATTCACACAAATATTGGTAGGTAATAAGATAATAATGATAAGACAATAATTTAGGATGTACATATTGGTAGAGAATAAGAAAAACTAGTACTAAGTTAGGATAGGCCACGGAGGCAGGCAAGAAGCCAAAAGAGCCGTTAAGTTCAAAACTTCGGCTGTTAGCCAGTAGTTCAAACAGGCGTTATTTAATGTATTAATTAGGATCTCAGCTGATCAGGCACTCTACCCAGCGAGTTAGGCGATCTACACACGATCGGATTAGGCGACCTACGCACGGTTCCAGTGTTGAGAAGCGAGAACCCGGCTGGCTATATAAACCCGGCGGCTGCTAGTCCAGGGTCTCTTTCATTCGCCACCAGTCAAAGACGCAGCATCGAAGCAGAGAAAACCACGCAAAGGGACACGCAGGACACCAAGGACCCGCAGGACATCAAGGATCAGGACGAAGGACCCTAGTGAGTATAGGGAGAGACAGGGAAAGAAAATAGTGCGGCTAGGGAAAATATACAAATAGAAAAGAGGAAGAAAAGCCCACAAAGATAACCAAGAACAATAAAACGAAAACACGGACAATAAGAACAGCGAACATACACCGAGTTGGATTTATTTCTTCCCTGACCCTCAAAGCCCTGATCCGCGTGTGCTAAACCTAAGCCAAGCCGGTTGCGTTTTCGAGAAGATTCCTCTGCGCAACTGGACTTTGGTGGCAACCACGTGCACAGACGTGAAGGCGTGCAAGTACGGGTTTCTTTCCGCTTGCATAGCTTTCCGTCGCGACTCCGGTCGACTCACCCAAGCCCCAAGTAACCCGAACCCGACCCGCGTGTTCCAAACAGTGGCCCAAGCCAAGCCGGTTGCGTTTTCGAGAAGATTCCTCTGCGCAACTGGACTTTGGTCTCAACCACGAGCACAGACGTGAAGGCGTGCAAGTACGGGTTTTCTTTCCGCTTGCATAGCTTTCCGTCTCGGTTTTCGACCGACGCACACCCATCCCGAACAGTGGGAGCCTGTCCCAGAACTGGGAGCACTGACTTCTGTCCATGTTTAGAGACGATTCCTCTGCGTGGGCGTGAAACAGCGCCCCAGGCGGCGGGAGTTCACACAGTGGTACGGGCCAATTTACCCCCCCCACTGTGCCTCCTCTGGCACGCACGTGACTGCGTTCACTCATTCGCGTCTTGCCCAAATCCGAACCCAAATGCCTACTCTGACCCGCCAATAAGACCCACCGCGCACATCGGCGACGGTGTCCAGGTTGCCCGATTCTCCTCGTCCCCGCTTCGTCCCCGCTTCGATTGTAACGGATCCTGGGGAGGCTGAGCTCCATCCCAGCCGTAGAAACATCCTTACAGATTTACAATTTTACAAAATCATTTGAAATGCGGCCGCTAGTCAGATTTTAGCGTTGAAGGATTTGGTGGGCGTGCAACTTTGCTGGAGGTCTACATGGTCACTAGTAGAATGCGTATGAAAAATTGTTACTCTGTCATTCTTTAAAAATGTGGTTGCCAGAGCAACCGATTCCGATTTCTAAACAAGCGCCATCTATTGGGGAAAACTTTAATTGCTCATAACCATTAAAAACTTATGAGCAATTAATTTTAAAATTATTCGGGTGTTAGATGGATATTAATAATCAAAATAATATCTAAAGCGCTAGACATACCTTAGCTTAGTTAGCGATTGTGGGCGTTAGAGTGGGCGTGGCACAAAATGTATGTTAATAGCTTATACACTGCGCGAAATATTATAAAAACAACTAATTTGGACCGATTTCACCCTATTGTTACTATTGGATCTATAGGATATAAACGTCCGATCAGCACGCGATTTTACCTGGATAAAGGAATGCATAAAAAAATACGATTTAGAAAGATTCATGTCGATAGCTTTTACACTACGCAAAATATCATCAATTCTTGCAAGATATATCCGATTGTTCCTATGTGTTGTAGGAGGGCATTCTTGCCACAAAAAGATCGGAAGGCACAAAAAATTCGCACGACGCAAACGCAAAGGAAGACGAAAATTAAGAAGTCGGGGGCGTCGTGGTGTAATTCAGTGTGTTTTATTCGGGTGCATACATAAGACTATTGACTTAAAAACCTAAAGCCGCGCTCCCGCCCGCTTTACTCCGCTGAATCGAGAGCGGGAGATCGGCAGCGGACGTCCGAGGAGTTCGGATGCTCGCACTCTGGAGCGCGGACGTTGCGAGAAGCGAGCGAGGGCGCGCAAGAGGGGCGAGAGCGAAAGCTCGGAGAGCTTAGTGAACAGCGGCGATGCAGCGGGCCACTGACGTAAACACTGTGGGAGCTATAGGATATAGACGTTCGATCAGCACGCGCTTTTACTTTAATCAAGGTTTGCATAAAAAAATACGATTTGAAAAGATTCATGTCAATAGCTTTTACACTGCGCGAAATATAATCAATTCTTGCTAGATACATCCGATTCTTCCTATGGGAGCTGTAGGATATAGACGTCCGATCACCACGCGCTTTTACCTGATTAAGGTATGCATAAAAAAATACGATTTGGAAAGATTTAATTTTCAATAGCTTTTACACTGCGTGAGATATCATAAATTCTTGCAAGATATTTCCGATTGTTCCTATAGGAGCTAAAGGATATAGACTTCAGATCGGGGCAATTTTCAAACTTGATCTGCGTAGATATGTTTTAGAATGAGTGTGAAAGTTTCAGAATGTTAGCTTTTAAACTGAGCTCGCAAATGGTATTGAAGCAGACGGACAGTCGGACATGGCTATATCGACTCCTATTGATCCTGATTAAGAATTTACATACATATTTTATGGGGTCGGAAATGTCTCCTTCACTGCGTTACAAACTTCTGACCAAAATTATAATAGCCTGTGCAAGGGTATACAAATTAAATTTTGTGTAATCTATCTATATATGTATATAAAAATGGTGCAAAAAATGTACGCCATCGCAAAACAAGAGAACGACTGGGCCGATTTGGCTCAAATTTTTTTTCAGTTGTTTGTAATTACCAGAAGAAGGTTAATACATAAGAAAATTTTGGGAAAACCTGCCGGAAAAGTCGCTATTGGCTCAAGATATGTATTCATTGTTGTACATAAAACTGCTAAAACAGTAGTCTTTGGAAATAATGCCTTCATTGTTGTTAACGAAACATTGCCAAAGTTTTAATTGGAAATATTGCCTGCTTTTAGATCAAGACATTCTCAGAATGTCCGTAATAATCGATCGTAAGAGGTACGTGCAGAAATAAATGCATCGGCACGTGCCCGAATTGCACAGCTTCCCGCTGCACAAAGACCACCTCAAGCCCGACAAAATGTGATGAGAAAAAGACCAGCCGCAAATGAAAACTTGAATCGCACTGAATTCGCACACAATTCCGAAACACCCTACAGAATTTTTGAACTCACTGGATGTGCCAGGAACTCCGCCGCATAATTTGCAACTGAAAGTGGGATCAATTATTATAATGCTGCGGAATCTAAATCATCCGAGATTATGCAACGGTACGGTTACTAGGGGCAAATTTAAAGGAGAGGAAGTTCTTTTCCCACGAATTCCGATTATTCCAACTGATCTTCCATTCTAATTCAAGAGGATTCAGTTCCCAGTTCGATTGGCATTTGCGATGACAATCAATAAATCGCAAGGCCAATCGTTGGATCTCTGCGGGATTAATCTGGAATATCAATGTTTTTCACATGCGCAGATATACGTATCCTGTTCGCGTGTGGGACGGCTTTCATTATTTATTTTTGCACCGGATAACAAAACAAAATATATTGTTTATCACATCGCTCTCCACTGATTTCGAGTCAAAAATTTCTGGTGAAATTTGATTTACCAGTGTTTTGTTATTACTCTGGGGTTATATGAAGTCGTGAAATTGGGACGAGACAAAGTTCGCCGGGTGCTCTAGTTATACATAAAGAAAGATTAGCTATACGTAATCAATTTCATTTTTAAATAGCGGTTGTAGCATGTAGTTGTCTGATTTGCAACAACTTTTACCCTGAGTAAGGTACACATAAATAAATTAGATAAATTGCATAGTTTCAATGTCAATAGCTTTTATACTGCAAAAATGTCATATACAAATAGGAAAAAAAGGGATATTTTCGCAGCTTATAACAATTTTTTTTTCCCAAACTACGTAAGGGAATGGGGGAAACTACCGGAGAACGGATCCGGCGGGACGGGTGTCCACTCGCAAGTCCCAAACTACGCAAGGGAGGTTGGGGAACTACTGGACCGAACGGGAAGGGGTCCGCATTCAGGTCCGATGGTACTACTAGGAGAAAAACTGCGGCTACTGCGGCGAACGGGAAATATGTCCACTTTGAGGCCCAAAGTAGTTGTGAGAAGGAGGTTAGGTTACTTTGCTAACTACAAAATGAAATACACACGATCGGGAGATGTGATTAAACAATCGTAACACTTTATTGAGATTGTCCTTATCCGAGTCCGCTACACCGTTCTGAGCGTATGAGAACGTTTTTTCTACTAGCCTCTTTAATTTCACCAGCGATTGACAGCGTGGCACTTGGCCAAATTAAACCAGCGAAACACTCGCGATGGGAGAACTGTGAAAGGTCGCGTTAGGCGTCACGTTTGACCTGTATTGCGAATAAACTTGCCGAGTACACGTGGAGCCTCGAAGTTTTGCTGAGCCGTGTGCCGATCACACGTCTACTTGGTTCCGCGATCCCGAGAGAAGAGACGCTGTCCGGTTCTTGTGTGATCGCCCACCCTTTTCCTCCTTTTTCCCACATTCGGGATTTCTAGTATTCTTCCACCACTGAAATCTTAGCTTCTTGCTTTTCTAGAATTAAATGTGTCTTGGCTAAATATCGGATGGCGTTGTCACCCCGGGATTTGAACTAAGATTTAACTATGTCTTAATATTTATTAACTTCATGATATTTCTCTTAAAACTAATATAACGATAGAAGAAAACCAGCTCCTGACAGATCGGCGAAGACTTGCTCCAGAACACGATCCTCCTATTCGGTGAGCAGCTCGCCTGGATGAGCGCAACTAGGGGACCGTTGGGGATACCCCCCTTCCCGCGGCTTAGTCCAGGGGTCCCTCGCAACCCCATACTTGGGACGTTCGATGTCGACCCCGAGAGGTATGACCTCGGCCATCTGGTCTTGTTGAAGCGACGCCACGAAGGATCGGCGAAACAGGGGCCTTTCTTCTTCATCATCCTCGCTGTTCGTGACCAACTCGAAGCCGGCCAGGTACTCAGAACACGGGACAACTGGTGTAGAGTCCCCAGTGTCGCGTAGTGGACTAGCAGGCCTCTGGTCGTGGGGTACCTGCATCTCAGGCATTCGGCGCAAGTCCAGCCAGTTGGGTGGCGAGGTTTGGGTCCCCCGATTCGACACCTCCTGCGCATGCCCCTTTCCAACCACTGGGGACGTCTGGACCCCTTGAGAGAGCGTACGGGCAGTCGTAACTCGTTGTGGTGGAGTTGTCGGGAGCTCGGGTTCCCTAGCAGTTTCTCCTTCCATTTTGGCTGTTCTCTCGTATGGTGAACGGTCGGCCTCGAAGACAGCTCCCAGACCGGCTTCCAGCGCCGGGTACGGAGGTGAGATTGGGGGTTCGTCCACATACGGCCCTTGTGCGGGTAGCCCAGGCACCTTAATGAGCACCGAGAGCACCGGCATATCTGCACACCTGGTCCTCAGTCGTATGGTGGTAGAAATGGTCTACGTCCGGGAATCGTGGTTGACGGTGCCTTGAGTACCTCGGATGGCCAGCTCGGGGATCGCGTCTTGTCAACGGGCAATCTCCCTCCGACTCGGATGGTCGCGACTCCGTGTAGTACGGTTCCCCTGGCCGTCGTCCCTGGGGATAACTGCACGGCGAACTGTCTCGAGAGCGTGGCGGTCTGCTGAACTGGTCGGAGTCTTGGTCGCTGGCGTTATCCTCGACGTTGTCGAGACGGTACGGGGCCGACTGGGGTGACGTCGGCTGACTCCACTGGTCTTCGTGGGGCTCAGCAAAACGCCAGTCGTTGGGATCCTGGGACTCATCGTTGTCCGTTCTCATCGAACTACCAACGCCTTCCTCTTCGGAGGTGAGGACCTCCTCCTCCTCTTCTTCTCCGTGACTATCCCCACCGTTTGTCCGTGGGTAGAAGGCCTCGGTGTCTTGGGAGTCATCCGACAGCATAATTACGTCGTCCATCTGAAACAGCAATCTAGACTTATTGGTATAACCCTACCTTTCGAACTCCCTACCTAACGGTGTAGCTAACAAAGGACTCGTTAATCTTAACCTAATACAAGCATGGATCTTAAAGTTATTTCGTAGTTCCAGACCGCTTACCGTGCCGGGTTACTTTGCCTGGTGATGCCGTCGTCGCTCACGTCGAGGGCGTCCTCTGCGTAGTAGGGTTTAAGCTGAGATACGTTGGCGATCCGCCGCCGACGATCTCCTGGGCGCTGCAAACGTACTAAGTTCGGAGATGTGAACTTCGCGACGGAATAGGGACCGTCATACTTAAGAGCGAGTTTGGCGGCGAATCCCTCGGTCGCTTTTGATAAGGGATGTTGTGGCAGCCATACTTGGCTCCCAAGCGTTGGTCTCCATTCGCGCCTCCGAAGGTTATAGTGCCTCGCCTGCTCCAGAGATGCTCGTTGAAGGATCGATCGCACGATGTCGAAGATTCTTTGGAGGTACTCTGGACTCCTTCCAACAGCTGAGTTATCAGCGTCTTCACCGTGCGATTGGTCCCCTCGGTGGGATTCTCCTGCGGACAATACGGAGCCGTGTATTGGACTCCCACGCCGAGCTTAGTTCCGTTGTCACACACGAACTTCGTTCCCGAAACGCTTTCTGGACTGCCGCAGCGGTGGCTTTCCGGAGTGGGATCAACTCTACCCATTTGGAGAACACGTCATGGAAAACGAGAAGCAGCGGACCTACAAAGTCAGCGCAGAGAATGTCGAAGGGTTCGCTTACTACACGGGAAAGCATTTTCCCTGCTGCGTTGGTCTGAACGTTCTTAATATCTGAAATATCTTTGCGACAGGCGGGTGATCGTCTTTCGGACACCCAAGTGTCCTGCGGTCGGGGAGTCATGACACTCGGGCTCTGCAGGGAGTGGGTACACAGAGTTTGCACGGGAAGTAGTCTTCGTCGTCTGCTCGATAACCCATGTTTCTATAGAGCTGACCGTTCTCCAACATGTAGTCAGAGAACTTCTCAGGCTCTTCGCGTACCTTGTCTTTCATCTTCCTGATCCATTCGCAGTGGTCCTTGAGCTCGATAGTGCCTTGTAATACCTCACAGGGCTGTCGGGAAAGCGTATCAGCCACGACGTTCCACTTCCCTCGTCGGTAACGCATGTCGAATTGGAACTGTTGTAATTCCAAAGCCCAGCGCGCTATTCGGCCGGAAGGACTCTCGATGGAATTTAACCATTTGAGAGCCAAGTGATCGGTAACGACTTCAAATCGGTAGCCCTCCAGCTAACATCGCATCTTCCTGATGGCCCAGATGATGGCCAGACACTCCTTTTCTGTCGTCGTGTAATTGAGCTCCGCAGGAGTTAGTCGACGGCTAGCGTATGCGATGACCTTCTCTTGGCCCTCGACGTCCTGAGATAACACTGCTCCCAAGCCTATGTCACTCGCATCGGTCTGTAAGACAAACTTCCGGTCGAAATCCGGACAACCCAACACGGCGGTGGTCAGGCATCTTCTAATCTCTTCCAAGGCGGTTTGCTGTTCCGGTCCCTAAGTCCACTTCCGGCCTTTCTTCACTGGTTGCACGATGGTCTCGAAGCCCGGGACGAATCTCCGGTACCAGGATGACATCCCGATCCATTGGCGTAGTTCCTTCAGGTTGGTGGGGGTCTTCAGCCCATTAATCGCTGACACCTTCTCAGGATCAGTCTGAATCCCTTCGCTGCTGATCAGATGACCGAGGTAAACCAGTTTCCGCTTGAAGAATGTAGACTTCCTTGGATTTATCCTCAAATTTGCCGCCCGTAATCTGCGGAACACTTCAGCGAGGTGAGCGAGGTGTTGCTCCTCCGAAGCGCTAACGACAATGATGTCATCTAAGTAGGCGAAGGCGACCGGCTCCATCTCCGCCCCAATCACACTGTCCAGAGCACGTTGGAACTTTGCACTGGCGGAGTGCAGGCCAAAGGGCATGACCTTCCATTGATATAGTCCCCGAACCGGAACCGTGAAGGCCGTGTATTGACGACTATCCTTGGCCACAGGTATTTGCTAATAACCGTTTTTCAAATCCAACGTGGAGATATACCGGGCGTGTCGCAATTTCTCCAGGATGTGATTGATCCTCGGGACAGGGTAGGCGTCGGGCACTGAGTGTGCGTTTAACTGTCGATAGTCGACACACATGCGCCAATCGCCCCCCTTTTTCTTCACCAATACGATCGGTGCGCTGTGTGGGCTCCTGGAAGGCTCGATGGCTCCTGCGCGAAGCAGTTCATCTACTTGGGTATCGATGACATGTTGCATCGCAGGGTTCCTGGGATAATACCTTCGCTTTAAGGGCTTATCGTCGCGCATGAGATACTCCCTGAGATACTCCCTGGAGACTCTCGAACAAATCTTACTCTCGTTCGAGGAAGCCTTGTTGCCTCGGGCTCAATGGTACAATCTGTCGCTCTTCGTCATGGTCCTCCGCCTCCGTCCCAGCAGTTTTCCCAGTGTCTTTTGTTGTGGCCGCGTCCCCCGTAGGCGTAGGGCTAAGAACCTCTGTTCCTCCTTGTCTGGCAGTCCCGGATTGGTCCCTAAACTTGTCAGAGTGTACCGCTTTTTCTCGATCGTCCCTCGAAGGTATGCGCACTGGTTGTAACAAAGGATCCCCTCTTGCTTGGGGTTCGGATCGCAATTCGAGGGTGGCCTGCCCACATCGCACGCGCGTCCCGTCTGCTTTGAGGAAATCCATCCCAAGTATCACTCGGTCCAACATGGTGGGCATCACCAACATGGGTAAGAGAACTGTGGTGCCTGCCAACGTGACCGGGGTTCGCCACAATTTTGTCACATCCAGACATGACCGATCGGCCAACGCTATTCTAGTGACAACTTGACGAACCTCATCTGCGCGGGCAACCAGCTTTGTAAATCTTTCACTGGCGAAACTCCTCGATGCCCCTGTATCAACGGTGGCGTCTACCCACCTTCCTCCGATTTCTATCGCTGCTGTGATGAACCCACCGTGTATCCTTAACGGAGGCTTTGTTGTGGTCGGGCCATTGCTTCGTTCGTCTCTGCCGTACCCGGATTCCGGCGGAGACGTCCTCCATTTCCCGAGGCATGTCGACGGCAGCACTCTATAGTAAGCACTCCCACCCGGCCACAATCCCAAAAAAAATCACGACGTGGGTTGGGACAGCCGCGACGGAAATGTCCGTTCTCACCACAACGGCCGCAGGCACGCTGCACGTCCACTCGTGAGGTTTCTTGCCCGATCATCCGGTGAGTCACGTGTCCTGTCTGTGTAGTATTCTCCAAGTTCCGAAAGGGGTTCGGTGATCGCCGAAGTTGCGGTCCCTCACGGTTCCTAACCGTCCCTCCTGTGGTCCCGTCTCGAGTCGACTCGAGTTGTTTGACACATTCGTACTTAGTAGTCATGTGGGTCAGCTGCTTCAACGTCCCGAATTCACTGCGCTTGATGTATAGGCGGCACTCTGGAGCCATGTTTTCGTACGCGCGGTACAACTCGTCCTCTTCTCGGTACCCGGCCTGCTGCATCTTCGTCCTGAGCTCGATCAGGTATGTTTTGAAAAGCTTTCCTCTTCTCTGCACCTGAGTCCGAATCTCGTCCTCGATGAGAGTTAACGGATCCGAGCTACCATCGAACCGTAGGTTCCACTTGTGTATTACTGTCGTATTACTCCGCACCTCCTGCCCCTGCAGGCCAGTGGCCAAGCAAGCGTCTTTTGGCGGCATCCAGGCACCGTGTGCCGTTCCGGGATGTACCCCTCGATGACGAGCGGGAACCTCGAGCGGCGCAGCGTGGGAGACGACGGGGAGTTGGAAGGACTCTGCGAATTGCTCCATCTCGTCCTTCTTTCCTGTGGGAATGGGGCTCGGGGCCCGACTGCTGTAATGCTCCTGCAGCTGAGGTAGCCGGCTCCACACACGTTGTGCGAAGGATCCTGCGCTGACCAGGTTGGCAAACGCCTTCCTGGCCTCTTCGACGGTACCATCCGCTTTAAAGCCGAACTCAACGGCAAGGGAGTTGAGTGCGCCTTTTCGGCGTGCATATATCCAGCGAACTCCTACACCAGAGTTTTTGATATAACTGCCGTCTTCGTACTCACCGTCGGATTCCTTAGGAGTACTCATCGTCTTATTTTCCTGGGCGATTTCCTTATATACTTATATTTTTTCCGTCGTTCCGGATGATTTTGATGGGGAGTCTGCACCGAAGGTTCTTATCTGTGTTGGCGGAAACATGGAATCCTGGTCTTGTGTTTCGCGTCAAGGGCAAAAAATTCACCGGGCTGGACCTTCGGGGAGGCCGAGCCGGGAGGATACTTTGGGAGGGGGATGGGGATAGTAAGGGGGTAGCGGGATTCGACTTAACCGATCGGCCGGGACGGGTGTCCACGCGCAAATCTCAAGCTACGTAAGGGAGTGGGGAAACTACTGGAGAACGCATCCGGCGGGACGGGTGTCCACGCGCAAATTCCAAACTACGCAAGGGAGGTTGGGGAACTACTGGACCGAACGGGAAGGGGTCCGCATTCAGGTCCGATGGTACTACTAGGAGCAAAACTAAGGCTACTGCGGCGAACGGGAAATATGTCCACGTTCGGGCCCAAAGTAGTTGTGAGAAGGAGGTTAGTTTACTTTGCTAACTACAAAATAAAATACACACGATCGGGAGATGTGATTAAACAATCGTAACACTTTATTGAAATTGTCCTCACCCGAGTCCGCTACACCGTTCTGAGCGTATGAGAACCTTTTTTGTACTAACCTCTTTAATTTCACCAGCGATTGACAGCGTGGCACTTGGCCAAATTAAACCAGTGGAACACTCGCGATGGGAGTACTGTGAAAGGTCGCGTTAGGCGTCACGTTTGACCTGTCTTGCGAATAAACTTGTACACGTGGAGCCTCGAAGTTTCGCTGAGCCGTGTGCCGATCACACGTCTACTTGGTTCCGCGATCCCGAGAGAAGAAACGCTGTCCGGTTCTTGTGTGATCGCCCACCCTTTTCCTCCTTTTTCCCACATTCGGGATTTCTAGTATTCTTCCACCACTGATATCTTAGCTTCTTGCTTTTCTAGAATTAAATGTGTCTTGGCTAAATATCGGATGGCGTTGTCACCCCGGGATTTGAACTAAGATATAACTATGTCTTAATATTTATTAACTTCATGATATTTCTCTTAAAACTAATATAACGATAGAAGAAAACCATTGTGGCGTACACGCCTCCTAGGCGGGTCCGTCACAATATATACTTTATAGGGTCGGAAACGTCTCCTTCACTGCGTTATAAACTTCTGACCAAAATTATAATACCCTTTGCAAGGGTACATAAAAGATTAGCTATACGTAATCAATTTCATTTTTAAATAGGGGTTATAGCATGTAGTTGTCTGATTGGCAACAACTTCTTCCCTGAGCAAGGTATACATACATAAATAAATTAAATAAATTGAATGGTTTCATTTCTTATTTCATATACAAATAAGAAAAAAAGGGATATTTTCGCAGCCCTTAACAAATTTTCCTACGGAAGCTATAAGATATAGACGTCCTTACCCTGATCAAGGAAGGCGTAAAAAATACGATTTGGAAAGATTCATTTCAATAACTTTTACACTGCGCGAAACATCAGCAATTCTTGAAAGATATATCCGATTTTTTCTAAGGGAGCTATAGGATATAGACGTCCGATCAGCACGCGCTTTTACCCTGATCGAGATATGCTTAAAAAATACGTTTTGGAAAGATTCATGTAAATAGCTTTTACACTGCGCAAAATATCATCAATTCTTGCAAGATTTATCCGAAAGTTCCTATGGGAGCTATAGGATATAGACGTCCGATCAGCACGCGCTTTCACCCTGATCATGGTACGCATAAAAAATACGATTTGGAAAGATTCATGTCAATAACTTTTACACTGCGCGAAATATCATCAATTATTGCAAGATATATCCGATTGTTCCTATGGGAGCTATAGGATACAGACGTCAGATCGGGTACCTTGTCTTTCATCTTCCTGATCCATTCGCAGTGGTCCTTGAGCTCGATAGCGCCTTGAAGTACCTCAAAGGGCTGTCGGGAAAGCGTATCAGCCACGTCGTTCAACTTCCCTCGTCGGTAACGCACGTCGAATTAAAACTGTTGTAATTCCAAAGCCCAGCGCGCTATTCGGCCGGAAGGACTCTCGATGGAATTTAACCATTTGAGAGCCAAGTGATCGGTAACGACTTGAAATCGGTAGCCTTCCAGGTAACATCTTCCTGATGGCCCAGATGAAGGCCAGACACTCCTTTTCTGTCGTCGTGTAATTGTGCTCCGCAGGAGTTAGTCGACGGCTAGCGTATGCGATGACCTTCTCTTGGCCCTCGACGTTCTGAGATAACACCGCTCCCAAGCCTATGTCACTCGCATCAGTCTGTAAGACAAACTTCCGGTCGAAATCCGGACAACCCAACACGGCGGTGGTCAGGCATCTTCTAATCTCTTCCAAGGCGGTTTGCTGTTCCGGTCCCTAAGTCCACTTCCGGCCTTTCTTCACTGGTTGCACGATGGTCTCGAAGCCCGGGACGAATCTCCGGTACCAGGATGACATCCCGATCCATTGGCGTAGTTCCTTCAGGTTGGTGGGGGTCTTCAGCCCATTAATCGCAGACACCTTCTCAGGATCAGTCTGAATCCCTTCGCTGCTGATCAGATGACCGAGGTAAACCAGTTTCCGCTTGAAGAATGTAGACTTCCTTGGATTTATCCTCAAATTTGCCGCCCGTAATCTGCGGAACACTTCAGCGAGGTGAGCGAGGTGTTGCTCCTCCGAAGCGCTAACGACAATGATGTCATCTAAGTAGGCGAAGGCGACCGGCTCCATCTCCGCCCCAATCACACTGTCCAGAGCACGTTGGAACTTTGCACTGGCGGAGTGCCGGCCAAAGGGCATGACCTTCCATTGATATAGTCCCCGACCCGGAACCGTGAAGGCCGTGTATTGACGACTATTCTTGGCCACGGGTATTTGCCAATAGCCGTTTTTCAAATCCGGGCGTGTCGCAATTTCTCCAGGATGTGATTGATCCTCGGGACAGGGTAGGCGTCGGGCACTGAGTGTGCGTTCAACTGTCGATAATCTACACACATGCGCCAATTGCCCCCCTTTTTCTTCACCAATACGATCGGTGCGCTGTGTGGGCTCCTGGAAGGCTCGATGGCTCCTGCGCGAAGCAGTTCATCTACTTGGGTATCGATGACATGTTGCATCGCAGGGTTCCTGGGATAATACCTTCGCTTTGAGGGCTTATCGTCGCGCATGACGATGCGATGCTCAGCGATCTGAGATACTCCCTGGAGACTCTCGAACAAAGCTAACTCTCGTTCGAGGAAGCCTTGTTGCCTCGGGCTCAATGGTACAATCTGTCGCTCTTCGTCATGGTCCTCCGCCTCCATCCCAGCAGTTTTCCCAGTGTCTTTTGTTGTGGCCGCGTCTTTCGAATGCGTAGGGCTAAGAACCTCTGTTCCTCCTTGTCTGGCAGTCCCCTATTGGTCCCTAAACTTGTCAGAGTGTACCGCTTCTTCTCGATCGTCCCTCGGAGGTATGAGCACTGGTTGTAACAAAAGATCCCCTCTTGCATGGGGTTCGGATCGCAATTCGAGGGTGGCCTGCCCACATCGCACGCGCGTCCCGGCTGCTTTGAGGAAATCCATCCCAAGTATCACTCGGTCCAACATGGTGGGCATCACCAACATGGGTAAGAGAACTGTGGTGCCCGCCAACGTGACCGGGGTTCGCCACAATTTTGTCACATCAAGACATGACCGATCGGCCAACGCTATTCTAGTGACAACTTGACGAACCTCATCTGCGCGGGCAACCAGCTTTGTAAAACTTTCACTGGCGAAACTCCTTGATGCCCCACCGTGTATCTTTAACGGGGGTTTTGTTGGGGTCGGGCCGTTTCTTCGCTCGTCTCTGCCGTATCCGGATTCCGGCGGAGACGTCCTCCGATTCCCGAGGCATTTCGACGGCAGCACTCTATAGTTAGCGCTCTTACCCAGCCACAATCCCAACAAAAGTCGCGACGTGGGTTGAAACAGTCGCGACGAAAATGTCCGTTCTCACCACAACGGCCGCAGGCCCGCTGCACGTCCACTCGCGAGGTTTCTTGCCCGATCATCCGGTGAGCACCGTGTCCTGCCTGTGTAGTACTCTCCAAGTTTCAAAAGGGGTTCGGTGTTCGCCGAAGTTGCGGTCCCTCGCGGTTCCTGTCCGTTCCTCCTGTGGTCCCGTCTCGAGTCGACTCGAGTTGCTTGTCACACTCGTACTCAGTAGCCATGTGGGTCAGCTGCTTCAACGTCCCGAATTCACTGCGCTTGATGTATAGCCGGTACTCTAGAGCCATGTTTTCGTATGCGCGGTACAACTCTTCCTCTTCTCGGTACCCGGCCTACTGCATCTTCGTCCTGAGCTCGATCAGGTATGTTTTGAAAAGCTCTCCTCTTCTCTGCACCTGAGTCCGAATCTCGTCCTCGATGAGAGTTAACGGATCCGAGCTACCATCGAACCGTAGGTTCCACTTGTGTATTACTGTCGTATTACTCCGCACCTCCTGCCCCTGCAGGCCAGTGGCCAAGCAAGCGTCTTTTGGCGGCATCCAGGCACCGTGTGCCGTTCCGGGATGTACCCCTCGATGACGAGCGGGAACCTCGAGCGGCGCAGCGTGGGAGACGACGGGGAGTTGGAAGGACTCTGCGAAGTGCTCCATCTCGTCCTTCTTTCCTGTGGGAATGGGGCTCGGGGCCCGACTGCTGTAATGCTCCTGCAGCTGAGCTAGCCGGCTCAACACACGTTGTGGGAAGGATCCTGCGCTGACCAGGTTGGCAAACGCTTTCCTGGCCTCTTCGACGGTATCATCCGCTTTAAGGCCGAACTCAACGGCAAGGGAGTTGAGTTCGTCTCTTCGGCGTGCATATATCCAGCGAACTCCTACACCAGGGTTTTTGATATAACTACCGTCTTCGTACTCACCGTCGGATTCCTTAGGAGTACTAATCGTCTTATTTTCCTGCGCGATTCCCTTATATCCTTATATTCTTTCCGTCGTTTCATTTCGACTCTCCAGTCGACTCTTCCGTTTTTTTTTACAGTGGATATTTAAGCCACCTGGATAAATCTCTAGCTAGTCTCGGGCGCCACTTGTAAGGATGCTGTCTCGGCCGGAGTACAGATCTCAGTCGGATCCAAGAGTCCCTTTACAAGACACCTGTAAATCACCGAAACACCGGACTAGAGAGTTCCGTTTTACAGGAATGATTTTGATGGGGAGTCTGCACCAAAGGTTCTTATCTGTGTTGACGGAAACATGGAATCCTGGTCTTGTGTTTCGCGTCAAGGTCGAGCCGGAAGAATACTGGGCGGGCGTTGGAGTCCTGGATCTCGCGTCAAGTGCGGAAAATCCACCGAGCTGGACCTTCGTTCGAGGCCTTGCCGGGAGGATACTTTGCGGGTGTCGAGGTCCTGGGTCTCGCGTCAAGGGCGGAAAATCCAGCGGACTGGACCTTCGGGCGTGGCCGAACCGGGAGGATACTTTGGGAGGGGGGTGCGGATAGTAAGGGGGTAGTGGGATTAGACTTAACCGACCGGCCGGGACGGGTGTCCACGCGCAAATCCCAAACTACGCAAGGGAGGTTGGGGAACTACTGGACCGAACGGGAAGGGGTCCGCATTCAGGTCCGATGGTACTACTAGGAGCAAAACTAAGGCTACTGCGGCGAACGGGAAATATGTCCACGTTCGGGCCCAAAGTAGTTGTGAGAAGGAGGTTAGGTTACTTTGCTAACTACAAAATGAAATACACACGATCGGGAGATGTGATTAAACAATCGTAACACTTTATTGAAATTGTCCTCACCCGAGTCCGCTACACCGTTCTGAGCGTACGAGAACCTTTTTTGTAATAACTTTGAAAAACTAATACGGTTTTGTATTAATAAAAACGCGAAACTTGTGAACGCAGGGAAAATTGATTTATTGGCGATGGCGACGAAAAGGAGTATGCTCAGAACGAAGTTCATATAACAACTAGCTTTTAATTTAAATATAAAAATGCTTAAGCCTAACTTAACGACGGGGGCGAGAGACGGGGCGAATTCGCGAGAGCGATTAGATCTTTATTGCGCTCCCGCTCCCGCCTTACACTATTCAACAAATTTCAAAACACGCAAAGTGCGCGAACACCGCCGTCTTCAGCATGCCACAGGAAGCACCGCCAGCCTATGCACCGCTCGCCGATACGTCCCATCCTTCGTCTTCATGTCCGCCACTCGGACCTTGCCGTCAGCGCCGACGTGCACCGCCACGATCCGCCCGGTCATCCACTGCTGCGGCGGAAGGTTGTCCTCGGTGACGACGACGAGAGCTCCCACGTCGACGTTTTGGACCTCCTGGTGCCACTTGTTTTTTGCCTGGAGGCTCGAGACGTACTCCCGGGACCAACGCTGCCAAAACCTGTGCCTGAGAGACGAGACACTGCGCCATCGTCGTAAGCAGGTTGGGCTGACTTGGTCCGGGAGCGCTGCTGAGGGTGGAGATAGGAGGGGCCCGCCGATCAGGAGATGGCCTGGGCTTAGGGCTTCGCCGTCGTTGGGATCCGTGCTGATCGCTCCGAGGGGCCTGGAGTTGAGCACGGCCTCCACGCTGATGAGGAGAGTTCCGAGCTCCTCCGCGGTCAGAATGTCTTCGCCGACCGTCCGAAGGAACAGGTGCTTTGCAGACTTCACACCTGCCCCCCATAGTCCGCCGAAGTGAGATGCTCTGGGCGGTATGAACGCAAACTCGCATCCTTTTCTTAACGCGAATGTTGCGATACCGCCCCCCTGCTCCTCCAGACGGGCCCGGAACTCTCTCATGTGGCGATCGGCTCCGATGAAGTTCGTCGCGTTGTCGCACCACACCTTCTCCGGAATCCCGCGTCGACTCACGAACCTTTGGAATGCCAACAAAAACGCATCAGTGGTGAGGTCAGACACTAACTCTAAGTGGACCGCTTTGGACGCAAAACATACAAACAATGCCACGTATGATTTGTACGGTGGCTTGCCACGGATACGATACGTTGTGTTAAATGGGCCACAAAAATCAACACCACAGATGGCAAGTTCCCCATGATTTGCGTCAAGAGTTGCGGCTTGCACCGAAAGCAACGAATGCAAGAACGAACTGTTCTGCGGCAAACTTCCTGCGCATTAACCAACCATATCTTTTCTCGCAACAGACTTACAAGAGCTCGAGGGCCAGCATGACAATTTGTAACGTGCAGGTAGGACATGTACGTTTTAACAAACTGTGAGCCTTTCGACAACAACAACGGGAATTTGGCTTCGTACGGGATAGGAGCATTCAATAACCGACCCCCAACTCGCAGCAATGTCGAGGAACACCAATCTAATTTTTTCTCCTGAAGAAAAGGGCTTAGTTTTTGTATATTCGTTGCTACCGGTTTATTTTTTCGAATTTTACCCATGTCGTCACTGAACTCGTGAGATTGGATCACTTCCACTGTTTTCTCGAACGCAAAATTCAGTTCTCTTGGTGTTATACTTTTTTCAAAGGGCTGCGACACTTTTTTACACCTTTGAATAAACCGTAAGACCCACACGAAAACCCTTAGAAGCCTTATGTGCGACGAAAAGGATTCTATTTTCAGAAGCACATAATTGGGCTCTGGAATTACCACAAGCGCCAATGCTGATTTGCGTAATTCCATCGACACGACATCAGCAGGGACACGTACGTTTTAACAAACTGTGAGCCTTTCGACAACAACAACGGGAATTTGGCTTCGTACGGGATAGGAGCATTCAATAACCGACCCCCAACTCGCAGCAATGTCGAGGAACACCAATCTAATTTTTTCTCCTGAAGAAAAGGGCTTAGTTTTTGTATATTCGTTGCTACCGGTTTATTTTTTCGAATTTTACCCATGTCGTCACTGAACTCGTGAGATTGGATCACTTCCACTATTTTCTCGAACGCAAAATTCAGTTCTCTTGGTGTTATACTTTTTTCAAAGGGCTGCGACACTTTTTTACACCTTTGAATAAACCGTAAGACCCACACGAAAACCCTTAGAAGCCTTATGTGCGACGTAAAGGATTCTATTTTCTGAAGCACATAATTGGGCTCTGGAATTACCACAAGCGCCAATGCTGATTTGCGTAATTCCATCGACACGACATCAGCAGGGACACGTACGTTTTAACAAACTGTGAGCCTTTCGACAACAACAACGGGAATTTGGCTTCATACGGGACAGGAGCATTCAATAACCGACCCCCAACTCGCAGCAATGTCGAGGAACACCAATCAAATTTTTTCTCCTGAAGAAAAGGGCTTAGTTTTTGTATATTCGTTGCTACCGGTTTATTTTTTCGAATTTTACCCATGTCGTCACTGAACTCGTGAGATTGGATCACTTCCACTATTTTCTCGAACGCAAAATTCAGTTCACTTGCTGTTATACTTTTTTCAAAGGGCTGCGACACTTTTTTACACCTTTGAATAAACCGTAAGACCCACACGAAAACCCTTAGAAGCCTTATGTGCGACGAAAAGGATTCTATTTTCTGAAGCACATAATTGGGCTCTGGAATTACCACAAGCGCCAATGCTGATTTGCGTAATTCCATCGACACGACATCAGCAGGTACTTCGAAGTGCCGATTTACAGGCCAATCTTTTTCTGCATCGAGCAAAAACGACGGCCCAGCGAACCAAATGGAAGCTTAAAGTTCCTCAACGTCACATCCCCGTGACACAATGTCCGCTGGGTTTACCTTCGTGGGGACATGTCTCCAGATTGCTTTTTCCGACCACTCTTGAATCTCCGACACTCGGTTTGAGACAAAAACTGACAACGACGAAGGATGCGTTTTGATCCAGTGCAAAGTGATCTCCGAATCCGTCCATAGGAACACTTTTGTAATCGGAAAATTGAGCAATGGTCTTACACGATTATAAAGATCCGCAAGAAGGTGAGCTGCGCACAACTCAAGGCGAGGCAAAGTTTTCTTCTTGAGGGGAGCTACTTTGGATTTTGCTGTCAATAAAGATACTTTTAAACGTTCAGCGGTACTAGTGCGAACGTAGATGCACGCTCCATATGCTCGCATGGAAGCGTCAGCGAAACCATGTATTTCTGCCGGGACTTTGGCGTCTGTATGAACGAATCGCGATACCTTGATCTTGGGCAGCTGCAATAGCGTTCTCTTAAAGGCTTCCCAAGGTGTCTGCAGTTGCATCGGCAGCGACTCGTCCCAGTCTAACTTTCGAAGCCACAGTTCCTGCAACAACATTTTTGCCCTAGTCACTAGAGGACACAATAGGCCAAGCGGATCGAAAAGTCGGGCAGTCACCGACAGTATGTTTCGTTTTGTCGCACGAAGATCCAGGAAAGAGTCGTCCAACCGAAATTGATAGTAATCTTTACCCGGCAACCAAACCACGCCAAGGGTTTTAGTTACGTCTGAGTCTGCCGTTAGCGGCATGACAGCGCTTTCAGATGCGGACAACTCTGGGCAGTTAGAAAACCACTTTGCCAATTCAAATCCTGCCTCTTGCAATACCTGAGAAACTTCGTCTCGAAGGCTTAGCAGGTCCTCAACGCATCTGGCGCCAGTCAACAAATCGTCAACATAAAAGTCATTCTGAATGACCTTAGCGGCTTTTGGACACGAATCCTGCGCCATCTCTCCAAGCCGCATTAAACACCGAATCGCCAGATAGGGTGCTGGCGAAGTTCCATAAGTCACGGTGTTCAGCCTGAAGATTTTTAGAGACTCAGATGGATCTCGTCTCCACACTATGAGCTGAAAGCTTCGGTCAGCTTCGTCAACCATTACTTGACGATACATCTTTTTACGTCTGCTGCAAGCGCAAACTTGTGCAGTCTGAACCGAAGAAGGGTCGAATACAGCTCCTCTTGAATGGTGGGGCCAACCATCAAGATGTCATTCAACGCGACCTGCGTCGATGTACGGCTCGAGGCGTCGAATACCACTCTCAACTTTGTCGAGGTGCTTTGAGGTCGCAGCACGCATTGGTGCGGAATGAAATAGTGCGAATTTTCTTTCAAGCGACAAAAATCTACGTTTCGCAACTTCATATGATGAACCAAGAGTGTTCGGGTCAGATTTGAACGGCAAACGAACCGAAAATCTTCCGGACGACAATCTTTGAGTATTTTTCTCAAAGTGTTGCTCACGAAGTTGCTGCTCAGGAGTATGGACCTTGGCCTTGGGCGGCAAGTCCTCCACAGACCAAAATTTCTGCAGGGTTGTGTCTATTGACTCCAACACTTCCTCCTGGCAGCTGAGATGTACCAACTTTTCCGCATTCAGGTCCGATGGTACTACTAGGAGCAAAACTAAGGCTACTGCGGTAGCTAACTACAAAATGAAATACACACGATCGGGAGATGTGATTAAACAATCGTAACACTTTATTGAAATTGTCCTCACCCGAGTCCGCTACACCGTTCTGAGCGTACGAGAACCTTTTTTGTAATAACCTTGAAAAACTAATACGGTTTTGTATTAATAAAAACGCGAAACTTGTGAACGCAGGGAAAATTGATTTATTGGCGATGGCGACGAAAAGGAGTATGCTCAGAACGAAGTTCATATAACAACTAGCTTTTAACTTAAATATAAAAATGCTTAAGCCTAGCTTAACGACGGGGGCGAGAGACGGGGCGAATTCGCGAGAGCGATTAGATCTTTATTGCGCTCCCGCTCCCGCCTTACACTATTCAACAAATTTCAAAACACGCAAAGTGCGCGAACACCGCCGTCTTCAGCATGCCACAGGAAGCACCGCCAGCCTATGCACCGCTCGCCGATACGTCCCATCCTTCGTCTTCATGTCCGCCACTCGGACCTTGCCGTCAGCGCCGACGTGCACCGCCACGATCCGCCCGGTCATCCACTGCTGCGGCGGAAGGTTGTCCTCGGCGACGACGACGAGAGCTCCCACGTCGACGTTTTGGACCTCGTGGTGCCACTTGTTTTTTGCCTGGAGGCTCGAGACGTACTCCCGGGACCAACGCTGCCAAAACCTGTGCCTGAGAGACGAGACACTGCGCCATCGTCGTAAGCAGGTTGGGCTGACTTGGTCCGGGAGCGCTGCTGAGGGTGGAGATAGGAGGGGCCCGCCGATCAGGAGATGGCCTGGGCTTAGGGCTTCGCCGTCGTTGGGATCCGTGCTGATCGCTCCGAGGGGCCTGGAGTTGAGCACGGCCTCCACGCTGATGAGGAGAGTTCCGAGCTCCTCCGCGGTCAGAATGTCTTCGCCGACCGTCCGAAGGAACAGGTGCTTTGCAGACTTCACACCTGCCTCCCATAGTCCGCCGAAGTGAGATGCTCTGGGCGGTATGAACGCAAACTCGCATCCTTTTCTTAACGCGAATGTTGCGATATCGCCCCCCTGCTCCACCAAACGGGCCCGGAACTCTCTCATGTGGCGATCGGCTCCGATGAAGTTCGTCGCGTTGTCGCACCACACCTTCTCCGGAATCCCGCGTCGACTCACGAACCTTTGGAATGCCAACAAAAACGCATCAGTGGTGAGGTCAGACACTAACTCTAAGTGGACCGCTTTGGACGCAAAACATACAAACAATGCCACGTATGATTTGTACGGTGGCTTGCCACGGATACGATACGTTGTGTTAAATGGGCCACAAAAATCAACACCACAGATGGCAAGTTCCCCATGATTTGCGTCAAGAGTTGCGGCTTGCACCGAAAGCAACGAATGCAAGAACGAACTGTTCTGCGGCAAACTTCCTGCGCATTAACCAACCATATCTTTTCTCGCAACAGACTTACAAGAGCTCGAGGGCCAGCATGACAATTTGTAACGTGCAGGTAGGACACGTACGTTTTAACAAACTGTGAGCCTTTCGACAACAACAACGGGAATTTGGCTTCGTACGGGATAGGAGCATTCAATAACCGACCCCCAACTCGCAGCAATGTCGAGGAACACCAATCTAATTTTTTCTCTTGAAAAAAAGGGCTTAGTTTTTGTATATTCGTTGCTACCGGTTTATTTTTTCGAATTTTACCCATGTCGTCACTGAACTCGTGAGATTGGATCACTTCCACTATTTTCTCGAACGCAAAATTCAGTTCTCTTGGTGTTATACTTTTTTCAAAGGGCTGCGACACTTTTTTACACCTTTGAATAAACCGTAAGACCCACACGAAAACCCTTAGAAGCCTTATGTGCGACGAAAAGGATTCTATTTTCTGAAGCACATAATTGGGCTCTGGAATTACCACAAGCGCCAATGCTGATTTGCGTAATTCCATCGACACGACATCAGCAGGTACTTCGAAGTGTCGATTTACAGGCCAATCTTTTTCTGCATCGAGCAAAAACGACGGCCCAGCGAACCAAATGGAAGCTTAAAGTTCCTCAACGGCACATCCCCGTGACACAATGTCCGCTGGGTTTACCTTCGTGGGGACATGTCTCCATATTGCTTTTTCCGACCACTCTTGAATCTCCGCCACTCGGTTTGAGACAAAAACTGACAACGACGAAGGATGCGTTTTGATCCAGTGCAAAGTGATCTCCGAATCCGTCCAGAGGAACACTTTTGTAACCGGAAAATTGAGCAATGGTCTTACACGATTATAAAGATCCGCAAGAAGGTGAGCTGCGCACAACTCAAGGCGAGGCAAAGTTTTCTTCTTGAGGGGAGCTACTTTGGATTTTGCTGTCAATAAAGATACTTTTAAACGTTCAGCGGTACTAGTGCGAACGTAGATGCACGCTCCATATGCTCGCATGGAAGCGTCAGCGAAACCATGTATTTCTGCCGGGACTTTGGCGTCTGTATGAACGAATCGCGATACCTTGATCTTGGGCAGCTGCAATAGCGTTCTCTTAAAGGCTTCCCAAGGTGTCTGCAGTTGCATCGGCAGCGACTCGTCCCAGTCTAACTTTCGAAGCCACAGTTCCTGCAACAACATTTTTGCCCTAGTCACTAGAGGACACAATAGGCCAAGCGGATCGAAAAGTCGGGCAGTCACCGACAGTATGTTTCGTTTTGTCGCACGAAGATCCAGGAAAGAGTCATCCAACCGAAATTGATAGTAATCTTTACCCGGCAACCAAACCACGCCAAGGGTTTTAGTTACGTCTGAGTCTGCCGTTAGCGGCAGTTAGAAAACCACTTTGCCAATTCAAATCCTGCCTCTTGCAATACCTGAGAAACTTCGTCTCGAAGGCTTAGCAGGTCCTCAACGCATCTGGCGCCAGTCAACAAATCGTCAACATAAAAGTCATTCTGAATGACCTTAGCGGCTTTTGGACACGAATCCTGCGCCATCTCTCCAAGCCGCATTAAACACCGAATCGCCAGATAGGGTGCTGGCGAAGTTCCATAAGTCACGTTGTTCAGCCTGAAGATTTTTAGAGACTCAGATGGATCTCGTCTCCACACTATGAGCTGAAAGCTTCGGTCAGCTTCGTCAACCATTACTTGACGATACATCTTTTTTACGTCTGCTGCAAGCGCAAACTTGTGCAGTCTGAACCGAAGAAGGGTCGAATACAGCTCCTCTTGAATGGTGGGGCCAACCATCAAGATGTCATTCAACGCGACCTGCGTCGATGTACGGCTCGAGGCGTCGAATACCACTCTCAACTTTGTCGAGGTGCTTTGAGGTCGCAGCACGCATTGGTGCGGAATGAAATAGTGCGAACTGTCTGGAATTTTATTGTCAGTGGAAGACATGTTGCCCATGGCTTCATATTCTTCCATGAATTCCAGATACATCTTTTTTAAAGAAGGATCTTTGGATAATTTTCTTTCAAGCGACAAAAATCTACGTTTCGCAACTTCATATGATGAACCAAGAGTGTTCGGGTCAGATTTGAACGGCAAACGAACCGAAAATCTTCCGGACGACAATCTTTGAGTATTTTTCTCAAAGTGTTGCTCACGAAGTTGCTGCTCAGGAGTATGGACCTTGGCCTTGGGCGGCAAGTCCTCCACAGACCAAAATTTCTGCAGGGTTGTGTCTATTGACTCCAACACTTCCTCCTGGCAGCTGAGATGTACCAACTTTTCAGCATTTCTTATTTTTTCCCTGACACTATCCAGCCGAGAACTGTTTTCTGCAAAATGGGAAACTCAGGCCCTTTCTTTATCTGGCCGACTGACAATAGTTCAAAGAACGAGTCTGCGCCTATAAGCATGTCTATTTTTTGGGGCTTGAAGAATAATGGATCTGCCAATTGAATATTTTCATGCACCCTCCAGCCGCTGGTGTTCACCGTTTGATCCGGATGATAGCCAGAAATATTTTTTAGTATGTAAAATTCGGACGACAATTGACTGCTACCCACTCGCGACTTGACTATCGTGTGTATTTTCTTGGTTGCTTGAGCATTAGTTCCACCAATGCCCCGCAAGCTCAAACACACGTCCTCTCTCTTAATCTGAAGTCTCTGAGCGAGCTCGTCGGTCACAAAATTTACTTGTGAACCAGAATCGAGCAACGCTCGAGCCAAAACTAATTCGCCACTTTTTGTTTGGACGCTCACGATGGCTGTGGCAAGAATAACTCTATCCGATGCAGTCGCATGCAAAACATGCGAAGTGGATGGAGTATTCTGCAAGAGCGTGGGCTGAGGAGGAGGTAGCAACGCGAAATTTGATGGCGAATAAATGTGCAGCAATGTGTGGTGTGAGGACTTACACACCCTGCATCTCTTCGATTTGCATCTTTTTACCTTGTGGCCCTTACGAAGGCAGTTAATGAACAAGGGATCCTTTTTTGCGAAATCGAATCTTTGCTGAACTGTTAGGGCAGCAAAAGCAGTGCAATTTCCTACTTGATGTTCTGCTGAGTTGCAAAACACACATACTTCGCGGTCGTCCATGGCAGCAACAAACGAAAAACTCCTGTTTCCATTCTTCTTTGGATAAGCCTGGCTCTGCTGAACAATTTTTGGCTTACACGCTTCTTCGGCAGCGAGGTATAATCCAATTGTTCTTCCCATTTTCTTTTAGTTCCTGCATCGACTTTGCCCATTACTAGATGGATGAGGATGGCATTCGTAATACGTTTGTCATCCCCAATGGACAAAAGAGAATCGTACAGCGCTGTGACTGTGTCGATCAGGTTTCTCAAGGCGGTAGCTGATGGCTGGGCAATCTTTGGCAGATTAAACAGTGTCGATATATTGTCAAAGAAAATTAAACAATCATTATCGTACACCCGCCTTAGGCTAGCCAGAGCTTTTGGATAATTATCCGCGGTAACATGGAATGCCCTGACTGTTCCTAGCGCGTCTCCAGCCAAACACGATATTAGATGGTTGAATTTTTCGATATCGTGCAGAGTGTCATCTTTGTCAACAAAAGTTTCGAAAAGGCTTATAAAATTTTTAAATTCGGAATGCTTTCCGCTGAAGGTTGGAAGAGCGACGCTCGGCAAACGGCATTGGGGTGTGCGCGTTGCCGGCGGAGTGGAATTGTCAACGCTCTTACGCTTTGTTTCCGCAATTAGGGACATTAGCAACGATTTTGTTATTATCGCAGTCTCTTCGAGCTCTTCGCGGTACTCATCATCTCCATCTTTCGCTTCAATTTTATTTTGTATAAGCGAAGCATTTTCGATGTGCGTATTTAGGATTTCCAATCGACATTCTAACTAAACCGTATTTAAAGAGAATCGACCCTCATTTAAATATCTTTGCGTTCGCTCTATACTTCTCATATATCCATCTCGTTGGTTTTTCAACTCTTCGATTTCCTGGTTGTTGCTTTCTGATTTTGGCATTTTTTTTTTTTTTTTGGTATCGAAGATTTTTAAATTTAATTTAATTTATTTATTTTTTTTTTTTAATTATATGTAAGTGTACAAAAAAATTTTGTTTTTAAATTTATTAAATTTAAATAATAATAACCAACGAGAGGAATAAGCTGAACGCAAGCAGTGTAGGGGAGTTATTTAAAATTAATTAAGAAATTAATTTAAGGAATCCTAAATTATTTAATAATTCAATATAATATGCCGAGCGCACGTAGTGTAGGGGAGCACACGCCAAACTCAAACACCAAAAAACGAACAAACGTTTAGGCAGCGGCAACGCTGCACCGTTCCAGCGATCGAAAGCGAAAACGACGAAAGAGAACTCGAAAGAACGGGCTGCGTTGTCTGTGTGTGTGTGTATGTGTGTCCGGCTGGCGGTGCTCAACGCAATGCTAACGGAGGATGATGCACTGACCGATAACTAAGGGCAACGAATATATAAACCTGACGCTTAAAAGCGCGGGAAATGGCGAAAAGCGAGGGAAATTTGAAGAAAATGCGCGGCAGAAAATTTGCCGGGGATTTAATTCTCGAATTATAACTTTTCACAAGTCTCAACTTTTGCCTTTTTAATTTTTTGCACAGCTATAATTGGTGTTCACTACGTCGAGAAATGGGGGAATTTAATTTTTTTAAAAAAACCAGGATGCCGACAAATATTTATTTTATTTTGGTCCAAAGCGATTCACTTACTTATGTATGAATAATTCGAAATATGTAAATATGTATGGATGTATATATCAGAATTATAATTGTTAGTACATGCAAGTTTTATTTATTTCTTGGTTTGAATGCTCGCTATCTACCGAATTTTTCACACGAATGCAAAACGTTGAAAGATGGGCCAAAACACAATTTAGGACACGCCACAGATTAACTTTCAACTTTAAACACTCTATACCTGGTGGGACGATACACATCCGTCGGCAACTTCCCTCTTTAAATCCATATCCCTTGGCGTAGGCAGCAACTGGCGACAAGCAGCGGCAACAACAACTTCTGGTCCAGTTAACGAATTGCAGCGGTCTAATTGTCCAGCGGCAGCAACGAACAATTAAAGTATGTATAAATTAAAGCAGCGGCAACAACAACTTCAATGTTTAAAGCCGGCGCGATTTATTTAGTTTTAATTTTGTATTTTCACCAAAAATAACACTCGATTTCCACTGCAGATCACGTCGGGGTCACCATGAAAAACTAATACGGTTTTGAATTAATAAAAACGCGAAACTTGTAAACGCAGGGAAAATTGATTTATTGGCGATGGCGACGAGAAGGAGTAAGCTCAGAACGATTTTCATATAACAACTGGCTTCTAATTTCAATATAAAAATGCTTAAGCCTAACTTAACGACGGGGGCGAGAGACGGGGCGAATTCGCGAGAGCGATTACATCTTTATTGCGCTCCCGCTCCCGCCTTACACTATTCAACAAATTTCAAAACACGCAAAGTGCGCGAACAAACCTCTTTAATTTCAGCAGCGATTGACTGCATGGCACTTGGCCAAATTAAACCAGCGGAACACTCGCGATGGGAGAACTGTGAAAGGTCGCGTTAGGCGTCACGTTTGACCTGTCTTGCGAATAAACTCGCCGAGTACACGTTGAGCCTCGAAGTTTCGCTGAGCCGTGTGCCGATCAAACGTCTGCCTGGTTCCGCGATCCCGAGAGAAGAGACGCTGTCCGGTTCTTGTGTGATCGCCCACCCTTTTCCTCCTTTTTCCCACATTCGGGATTTCTAGTATTCTTCCACCACTGATATCTTAGCTTCTTGCTTTTCTAGAATTAAATGTGTCTTGGCTAAATATCGGATGGCGTTGCCACCCCGGGATTTGAAATTAGATATAACTATGTCTTAATATTTATTAACTTCATGATATTACTCTTAAAACTAATATAACGATAGAAGAAAACCATTGTGGCGTACACGCCTCCTAGGCGGGTCCGTCACAATATATACTTTATAGGGTCGGAAACGTCTCCTTCACTGCGTTATAAACTTCTGACCAAAATTATAATACCCTTTGCAAAGGTACATAAAAGATTAGCTATACGTAATCAATTTCATTTTTAAATAGGGGTTATAGAATGTAGTTGTCTGATTGGCAACAACTTCTAAATTAGATAAATTGATTGTTTAATGTCAATAGCTTTTATGCTGCAAAAATTTAATATACAAATAAGAAAAAAAGGGATATTTTCGCAGCCCTTAACAATTTTTCCTACGGAAGCTTTAAGATATAGACGTCCGATCGGCAAGCTCTTTTACCCTGATCAAGGAAGGCGTAAAAAATACGATTTGGAAAGACTCATGTCAATAACTTTTACACTGCGCGATATATCAGCAATTCTTGAAAGATATATCCGATTGTTTCTAAGGGAGCTATAGGATATAGACGTCCGATCAGCACGCGCTTTTACCCTGATCAAGGTATGCTTAAAAAGTACGTTTTGGAAAGATTCATGTCAATAGCTTTTAGACTGCGCGAAATATCATCAATTCTTGCAAGATTTATCCGATTGTTCCTATGGGAGCTATAGGATACAGACGTCAGATCGGGTACCTTGTCTTTCATTTTCCTGATCCATTCGCAGTGGTCCTTCAGCTCGATAGCGCCTTGAAGTACCTCAAAGGGCTGTCGGGAAAGCGTATCAGCCACGTCGTTCAACTTCCCTCGTCGGTAACGCACGTCGAATTGGAACTGTTGTAATTCCAAAGCCCAGCGCGCTATTCAGCCGGAAAAACTCTCGATGGAATTTAACCATTTGAGAGCCAAGTGATCGGTAACGACTTCAAATCGGTAGCCCTCCAGGTACATCGCATCTTCCTGATGGCCCAGATGATGGCCAGACACTCCTTTTCTGTCGTCGTGTAATTGTGCTCCGCAGGAGTTAGTGGACGGCTAGCGTATGCGATGACCTTCTCTTGGCCCTCGACGTCCTGAGATAACACCGCTCCCAAGCCTATGTCACTCGCATCAGTCTGTAAGACAAACTTCCGAAATCCGGACAACCCAACACGGTGGCGGTGGTCAGGCATCTACTAATCTCTTCCAAGGCGGTTTGCTGTTCCGGTCCCCAAGTCCACTTCCGGCCTTTCTGCACTGGTTGCACGATGGTCTCGAAGCCCGGAACGAATATCCGGTACCAGGATGCCATCCCGGTCCATTGGCGTAGTTCCTTCAGGTTGGTGGGGGTCTTCAGCCCATTGATCGCAGACACCTTCTCTGGATCAGTCTGAATCCCACGGGAAGTAGTCTTCGTCGTCTGCTCGATAACCCATGTTCCTATAGAGCTGACCGTTCTCCAACATGTAGTCAGAGAACTTCTCAGGCTCGTCGCGTACCTTGTCTTTCATCTTCCTGATCCATTCGCAGTGGTCCTTGAGCTCGATAGCGCCTTGTAATACCTCACAGGGCTGTCGGGAAAGCGTATCAGCCACGACGTTCCACTTCCCTCGTCGGTAACGCACGTCGAATCGGAACTGTTGTAATTCCAAAGCCCAGCGCGCTATTCGGCCGGAAGGACTCTCGATGGAATTTAACCATTTGAGAGCCAAGTGATCGGTAACGACTTCAAATCGGTAGCCCTCCAGCTAACATCGCATCTTCCTGACGGCCCAGATGATGGCCAGACACTCCTTTTCTGTCGTCGTGTAATTGAGCTCCGCAGGAGTTAGTCGACGGCTAGCGTATGCGATGACCTTCTCTTGGCCCTCGACGTTCTGAGATAACACCGCTCCCAAGCCTATGTCACTCGCATCAGTCTGTAAGACAAACTTCCGGTCGAAATCCGGACAACCCAACACGGCGGTGGTCAGGCATCTTCTAATCTCTTCCAAGGCGGTTTGCTGTTCCGGTCCCTAAGTCCACTTCCGGCCTTTCTTCACTGGTTGCACGATGGTCTCGAAGCCCGGGACGAATCTCCGGTACCAGGATGACATCCCGATCCATTGGCGTAGTTCCTTCAGGTTGGTGGGGTCTTCAGCTCATTAATCGCTGACACCTTCTCAGGATCAGTCTGAATCCCTTCGCTGCTGATCAGATGACCGAGGTAAACCAGTTTCCGCTTGAAGAATGTACACTTCCTTGGATTTATCCTCAAATTTGCCGACCGTAATCTGCGGAACACTTCAGCGAGGTGAGCGAGGTGTTGCTCCTCCGAAGCGCTAACGACAATGATGTCATCTAAGTAGGCGAAGGCGACCGGCTCCATCTCCGCCCCAATCACACTGTCCAGAGCACGTTGGAACGTTGCACTGGCGGAGTGCAGGCCAAAGGGCATGACCTTCCATTGATATAGTCCCCGAACCGGAACCGTGAAGGCCGTGTATTGACGACTATCCTTGGCCACGGGTATTTGCCAATAACCGTTTTTCAAATCCAACGTGGAGATATACCGGGCGTGTCGCAATTTCTCCAGGATGTGATTGATCCTCGGGACAGGGTAGGCGTCGGGCACTGAGTGTGCGTTTAACTGTCGATAGTCGACACACATGCGCCAATCGCCCCCCTTTTTCTTCACCAATACGATCGGTGCGCTGTGTGGGCTCCTGGAAGGCTCGATGGCTCCTGCGCGAAGCAATTCATCTACTTGGGTATCGATGACATGTTGCATCGCAGGGTTCCTGGGATAATACCTTCACTTTAAGGGCTTATCGTCGCGCATGACGATGCGATGCTCAGCGATCTGAGATACTCCCTGGAGACTCTCGAACAAAGCTAACTCTCGTTCGAGGAAGCCTTGTTGCCTCGGGCTCAATGGTACAATCTATCGCTCTTCGTCATGGTCCTCCGCCTCCATCCCAGCAGTTTTCCCAGTGTCTTTTGTTGTGGCAGCGTCCCCCGAATGCGTAGGGCTAAGAACCTCTGTTCCTCCTTGTCTGGCAGTCCCCAATTGGTCCCTAAACTTGTCAGAGTGTACCGCTTCTTCTATATCGAACCGTAGGTTCCATGGTAGTATCTTCTCGGGGAGCAAGTGTTGAGTGGGAGTCGTATTACTCCGCACCTCCTGCCCCTGCAGGCCAGTGGCCTAGCAAGCGTCTTTTGGCGGCATCCAGGCACCGTGTGCCGTTCCGGGAGGTACCCCTCGATGACGAGCGGGAACCTCGAGCGGCGCAGCGTGGGAGACGACGGGGATTCGGAAGGACTCTGCGAATTGCTCCATCTCGTCGTTCTTTCCTGTGGAAATGGGGCTCGGGGCCCGACTGCTGTAATGGTCCTGCAGCTGAGCTAGCCGGCTCCACACACGTTGTGGGAAGGATCCTGCGCTGACCAGGTTGGCAAACGCCTTCCTGGCCTCTTCGACGGTACCATCCGCTTTAAAGCCGATCTCAACGGCAAGGTAGTTGAGTGGATCTTTAGGCCACCTGGATAAATCTCTAGCTAGTCTCGGGCGCCACTTGTAAAGATGTTTTCTCGGCCGGAGTACAGATCTCAGTCGGATCCAAGAGTCCCTTTACAAGACACTTGTAAATCACCGAAACACCGGACTAATGAGTTCCGTTTTACAGGTGAACGGATGATTTCGATGGGGAGTCTGCACCGAAGGTTCTTATCTGTGTTGAAGGAAACATGGACGCGTTGAATCCTTGCCTTGTGTTTCGCGTCAAGGGCAAGAATACTGGGCGGGCGTTGGAGTCCTGGATCTCGCGTAAAGGGCGCAAAATCCACCGAGCTGGACCTTCGTTCGAGGCCGAGCCGGGAGGATACTTTGCGGGTGTCGAAGTCCTGGGTCTCGCGTCAAGGGCGGAAAATCCACTGGACTGGACCTTCGGGCGAGGCCGAACCGGGAGGATACTTTGGGAGGGGGTGCTAATTTTTTTTTTTTTTTTTTTCCCACTTTCGGACGTTGATGCTCTAAGATCAGCGCAAACAAGTGGCCCTTACGACACCAAGCAGTGCTTGTTACGCGCGGAGCCATATAGGCGTAAAAACGAGATCGCGAGAAGTTTAAAAAGCACGATGTAGAAGCGGACAGACTAAGATTATAAATACGTACGAGACTAATACTAATACTAATTTTGTGCTTAGTAAGATAAAATTAATGCTTTTAAGCTTGGCAAAGAGTCGGTAGTAGAAATAATGTGGTATAGTCTATTATAGTCGTTACACAGTACTCTAAACGGTTCATGCATATCGAAGTAAGATCTACAAATATTTAATGTAAGAGGAACATAGTTCCTGGTAATTCTATTAGGCACGGAGAAGCTTATGCGACCCAGTAACTCGGGACTCTCCACATCCCCGTGAATAAGTTTATAGATAAAAGTTGTGCAAAGCATCGTTCTACGGTTTACTAAGGATGGTAGATTAATTAGGAGAAGTCTACTAGAGTAGGATGGTAAAATAAGGCTTGCATTCCAGTTAAGGCCCCGTAGAGCAAATAATAAAAAGTTCTTTTGCACAGATTCTATCCGGTCTATATGTACACCATACTGAGGACTCCAAACTGCTGAACAGTACTCAAGGATTGGACGGACTAGTGAAATGAACAGAGTCTTTGTAACATAGGGATCATCGAATTCCTTTGACCACCTTTTAATAAATCCAAGTACTCCCCTGGCTTTATTTACCATAGAAGTAATATGGTCACAAAACTTAAGTTTTGGGTCAAGGAGGACGCCAAGGTCATCAACGTGCGTAATTCTAGACAACGCGCAACCACCCAGCGTATACGTTGCGTATTGTGGGTTCACCCGAAAAAATTTCATTACTTTGCACTTAGCGCTATTTAAATCCAAAAGATTTTCACAACACCATGTTTGAAAAGCATTTAGGTCAGATTGTAAGTCGGAACTGCTAGAAATTTCGTTATATTGCAGGCATAACTTAACGTCATCTGCGTACATAAGGACACGAGACTTTGTCAAGACTAGAGGGAGATCGTTTATAAATAAAGTAAAAAGAAGTGGGCCTAGGTGGCTTCCTTGTGGGACCCCTGAAGTAACTCGGATCAAATCCGAGATCGAGTTTTTAAAGAGGACTTGTTGAGTCCTACCACTCAGATAACTTGAGATCCATGTTAGAAGATCAAATGGAAACCCTAATAAGTCTAGCTTTAATACAAGAAGCGAGTGATTTACTGAATCAAACGCTTTACTAAAATCAGTGTAAACTACGTCAGTCTGCATGTTCTTTCTAAAGCCATTTATTACAAAAGACGTTAGCTCCAAGAGGTTTGTCGTCGTAGATCTTCGCCTTATAAATCCATGTTGACATGGAGATATAATCGATCTACAAAGATGTTGCAAATGGGGTGTAATAGTATTTTCAAAAAGCTTTGGGATGGCAGATAATTTGGATATGCCTCTGTAATTACTTGTATTGGATTTATTTCCTTTCTTACGAAGGGGAATGACAAATGGCTCCTTCCAAATAAGTGGGAAATGAGATGTTTTTAAAAACAAGGTAAACAATTTGTACAGAGGTCTACACAGAGTTTCAGCACAATATTTAAGCACACAGCCTGGAACTCCGTCCGGGCCCGGTGAATAGACTGGCTTAACTTTTTGGAGATCCAAAAGAAGGGAGCTTTCGCTTAATCTCGGACAAAAAATCAAGTTCGACTTGCGTATGGCATTTGAATAAGACGGATTTGGACGGGATGAAACAGAATATGTTGTCTGGAAAAACTGGGCAAATGGATCGGCAATTTCCTGATCAGAGTTTGCCGTAGAGTTTTCAAATGATAGCGATGAAGGCTGATTTACGCTTAGTGTTAACAAAATTATAAAACTGTTTTAGATCTTGTGAAAATTGGACCCTACAACGAGTCAAAAAGCTTTTATAACACCGGGCGTTAAGCACGATAAAATTTGACCGAGCCCTTAGGTACCGAGAGAAGGCAGATTGTGAACCGCACATTTTAAATTTATTGAAAAGTCTGGACTTAATATTTTTTAGATGTGACAACTCTTTATTAAACCACGGAGGATTATTTGAAATTGTCGGATAGTATAACGGAACACACAGATAAAAGAAGGACTTCAATGCATTATAAAAGATATTAACGGCCTTAGCCACATTAGTGCATGAATAAAATTCGGACCAGTCATAGCCGGATATAAAAGTATTTAAAAGATGAAAGTTTGCCTTACGAAAGCAGGGGATTCGTTTAACCGACTTTTCGGATTTTTTATTCAGCTCTGTTCTTACGTCTACAGTCAGCTCTAGAGTTGGATGATAAGGATCCTCTGGTTGTGTAAGTGGTCCCGTTCTTGATAGGCAAACGCCTACTGAATTTGAAACAAAACACAAGTCCAGTAAACGCCCTAAGGAGTTCTTAACATGGTTCACTTGGGATAGCGCAATGTCAAGCAAGCCGTCAATAAAGTCATGCTGCGCTAAAGGAAGATAGTAAGGGGGTAGCGGGATTCGACTTAACCAACCGGCCGGGACGGGTGTCCACGCGCAAATCTCAAGCTACTTAAGGGAGTGGGGAAACTACCGGAGAACGGATCCGGCGGGACGGGTGTCCACGCGCAAATCCCAAACTACGCAAGGGAAGTTGGGGAACTACTGGACCTAACGGGAAGGGGTCCGCATTCAGGTCCGATGGTACTACTAGGAGCAAAACTACGGCTACTGCGGCGAACGGGAAATATGACCACGTTCGGGCCCAAAGTAGTTGCGAGAAGGAGGTTAGGTTACTTTGCTAACTACAAAATGAAATACACACGATCGGGAGATGTGATTAAACAATCGTAACACTTTATTGGGATTGTCCTCATCCGAGTCCGCTACACCGTTCTGAGCGAATGAGAACGTTTTTTGTACGAACCTCTTTAATTTCAACGGCGATTGACAGCGTGGCACTTGCCAAATTAAACCAGCGGAACACTCGCGATGGGAGAACTGTGAAAGGTCGCGTTAGGCGTCACGTTTGACCTGTCTTGCGAATAAACTTGCCGAGTACAAGTAAAGCCTCGAAGTTTCGCTGAGCCGTGTGCCGATCACACGTCTGCCAGGTTCCGCGATCCCGAGAGAAGAGACGCTGTCCGGTTCTTGTGTGATAGCCCACCCTTTTCCTCCTTTTTCCCACATTCGGGATTTCTAGTATTCTTCCACCACTGATATCTTAGCTTCTTGCTTTTCTAGAACTAAATGTGTCTTGGCTAAATATCGGATGGCGTTGACACCCCGGGATTTTAACTTAGATATAACTATGTCTTAATATTTATTAACTTCATGATATTTCTCTTAAAACTAATATAACGATATAAGAAAACCATTGTGGCGTACACGCCTCCTAGGCGGGTCCGTAACAATATATACTTTATAGGGTCGGAAACGTCTCCTTCACTGCGATATAAACTTCTAACCAAAATTATAATACCCTTTGCCAGGGTACATACAAGATTAGCTATACGTAATCAATTTCATTTTTAAATAGGGGTTGTAGCATGTAGTTGTCTGATTGGCAACAACTTTTACCCTGAGCAAGGTATTTCTATATATAAAGCTATCAGTAAGAAAACTGGGAACGCACGTAGAGCCAAAACCACTTGTTAACAATATAAATATTCATTTTTATTACATTCTACTAACTTTAAACTTCTTTGCTAAGATTTATTGGGCTCCCCAAGTGGCCCCAATTGGAAAAAAGCTCAATTTTCCTTTCAAAAATTCTGGACGCTAAACCGTTTAACCAATTAAATCCATTTTTTCGCCCAAAAATAGTTTAAGACATTATAAATCCTTAAAAAAAATTGACCGCTAAGATTTAAGGCTTTTAACTATTTTTAACACCCGTTCTAAAATTAAAATTTAGACAAAAATATCTTCAAACGTCGTAAAATGACACTTCTAAACTGAGTATCAAAAATTTCTTCGGTAAAGTTTTTCCTTAAGCTTTAACGATTCATTTGATGGTTTCACCAAAGCTCTAGCTATCGTCTAAACAAAGAAACTAAGCAAATAGTCGATCTATTATCGAATGTAAGTGTCTCCATAAGCATCATACGTTATTTGCATGCATATTGCTATCTCTCTCTGCATTTTCATACAAATTTCAACAAATGATTTCGTCTCCCTCCCTCTCCCCCTGCCATGTATTTCCCTGCGCTTCCTTAAAAATATAAAATGAGCTTTAATAGTCACCGATTTAGAGTCGCTTGTGAACAGTTGTGTTTACTTTTGTGCTCTGAGTTTTTGTATTTTTTTTCAGTGATTTTGTGCGAGTGTTTTGTGTTCATTTATTTACAAAGCTTAACCTAATATTTGTGTAAGAATTTTAAACAGATCTCCCAGTAAACTGATATGTGTTTATAGTTATTTTAACATTTCTATTAGATTTGTTTAATCTCAAAGCTTTGTTAGTGTAATTTACGCTCTCTATACTTACAAGAACTCTGTTACTCCCTCTCAATCCCTCCCGCTCCATTTTATAACTGTAATTTACTCTCTATGAACTTCTGGTAGACTTTTTCGTTTATTTCTCTAAATCCCTCTCTCTCTCTCTCTCTCTTGCATGCTTTATATTGCATTTGTTTATACTTAAAGTTGTTGTGTCGCACAAGCCACGCTCAGTCGATATAAGATTTATTCTCTCGTGCTCTCTTTATTAGATTTTATTCGTGATCTCGCGCTCTTATTTTTTTCGCGTTTTGTCCACTTGTGGTTTTTGGATTTGAACCCAGTGCCAAATTTACGTTGAGGTATTTTTCATATTTCGCATTTTTTATTTGCTTTAAACTTACAATGGCTCTTGTCTGTTTTAAGAAAAATTGTACTCTTGCGTCTTCAACTAAAGACCCTTTTATTTTTTCTGGCTCTGCGATTCGATGATGCAGGATTGTGCAGGATTTACTGGCAGAGTTAAAGATTTCATTGATCTTATTTCTGGTCTCATGTGGTCATGTGGGTCCTGCAAGGAATTGGTAGTTGAGATGAGCGGCTTTATGAAGCAGACTCGAGACAGCCTATTGAATATCTCAGGAGCTTTTAAACAACCCAATGAGGGGTTCAATTCCGTCTGTGCCCAGTTTAATAATAAAAAATTATTAACCGACTCGCCCAAATCCGATCTTGGTAGCAGCAGTTTCTGCTGACACAGGGGTAAATGAACCAACTGTGTCTATGGATACAGCTAGTTCGGGTGGTGTCCCTGTTTCCAGAATAAAATCTACAGTACTGGCTAAGTCAAAGAATTCGTTGCCGACCGTACTTATAGGCACAGTAGGCACCTTTCCTGGTTCTCAGCCCAGTGAGGTTTAGACTGCAACTTTCAGTTGTTCCACAAAGGAAGCAATTATTTGTTTCTAAATTCACCCCAGATTCCACATATGAGGATGTTTTGGAATTTATACGTGAAAAATTCCCATCCGAGGATATTGCAGTTGAACAATTTCGATTTTCATACGCTCGTAGGATATCGTCTTTTAAAATATTTGCTCCGCCTGATGTGTTTAATGTGTTACTTTCTGAATGATTTTGGCTTAATGATGATTTAGTAATTAAAGAATTAGTTCCCAATAAACCGAGAACATATAACAAGCTTTCCACTGTGCCAAAAAACTAAAAAGTTTATTTTTGGCGTATCAAAATGTTAGGGGACTAAATATGAAGCTACCCAAGCTTTAAGCTGACTACTCTGCATTCACTGAAGATATTTTGGCTTTTACGGAAACTTGACTAAAACCAGAGATAGACTCTGAAGTTCTGTCAAATAACTTTAATACTTATAGGACCGATCGCCCCTCACTTAGGGTGGGCGGTGTACTGATTGCCGTTACCTCTAGCCTAACATCTGAAAGAATTCTCACTCATATCCCAAACGAAGTTGAATTTGTAAGTGTGAAAGTTTCCTTGCAATCTTTCTCTATTTTTGTTACATGCTCTTATATTCCACCTGGCTCTGATCTAGTAATTTATGAGCACCATCTGTCCGCAATAAAATCCGTACTATCCCTTCTTTCTAACAGAGACCTTTGATTGTTTTGGGTGACTTTAATCTACCAGATAATTCTTGGTCTCCTCCCAATGACTCACTTGTCGCTATACCTTTCTCCGCCCATGATTTTGTAGATGGCCTTTTAGAATTATCGTTACAGCAAGTAAGCTTTATACGAAATTCTTTAAATAGACAATTATATCTAGTGTTTGTTTCAGAGGTCTGAGGTCGATGTATGTAGAATTGATGCTCTTGTTGTACCTGAAGGCCGATATCATCTGAAGAGTTGGGCCGTCAGTGTTTACTCGTCGATTGGAGGGCGGCTACTGCACGTAGCCGGGTGGCTGTGGAAGAATATGAGTAACACTCGACGATCGCGAAGCTCGAGAGAAATGAAAAGAAAGACTTGTAGAAATTTTCGTGGTAATAGCGCGGACCGGCCGGGCGATTTATTTCAATCGTATGACAATGAAAGATTAACTTAAGCCTAATTGAGCGCTGCACTTCAAAGCGCAGTGGAGAAAATCCGGGAGCGGGAAGGCGGGAAAGCCTGGAATCGCAAGCGTCCAGTAGTGGAGAGCGGGAGAGCCTGGAGTCGCGAGCCTCCAGTGCGGGCGAGTAGGCATTCGCCACGAGGGAAGAGCGGGCAATTTAAGAGAGGCGTAAACATTCCCCCCCCCCCGTTGCAATCGCTAGCGTTGCAAAAGAAAAACCCACTCCTGTCGTCTAAGCTTGACAGCAGGGGCCGGACAGGATCCACCCGAATGCCGTGCTCTGGGCCACGGGGAGTCCCTCGTCGACCAAACGGAAGCCAGGTCGGATGACCTTGGCGTAGACATCCGCACCCAGGACTACGGAGATGGTAGCCGGCAAGTAAAAACGCTCGTCGGCCAACGGGAGGTCCCCGTATCTGCCGACCACGGTCTCAGAGAGACGTTCGGCTCCACTTTTAGGACTACCTCTAGCTTGAAGCCGTTGTCGCGATTTGACCGAATGGTCGCCGTGCAGATCCTCTCGTCGCCTACAGTCGTAGTCGGCAAGCGGAACCCGGACGCTAATGATGCGTCGATGCAGCTCGTCGGCGTACACGGGTCGATGAGGGCGGCCGTGTCGAAGGTCTCCAACGTAGCCATGGCCGTCGGCAGGGCATTCACGCTGTGCCGTTGGAGGATGAACGCAAGTGACGGAGCCAGTGCCGAGGAGGCTGATCGCGGCGGAGAGGTAAGCACTCTACGAGTTGGCGGATCTTGCCGGCGCGAGCGCTGCTGAGAAGCGGCGGATGCCGAGCGCCTTGCCGGGGCCAGCGCTTGGCGAGTTGGCGGATTCTGCCGGCGCGAACGCTGCTGAGTAGCCGACGGCAAGGGACGCTCGTGCATATGGAGGAGCGTGTGGTGCTTCCCGTAGCACGTTTTACACTTGCGACAACTCCCGTCGGAGTGCTCGTGGGCGAGACAATTTGAGCAGTACTTATTGATGAGCACTGCCCGAAGACGCTTCTCTGCGCTCAGCTTTAGGAACCTCTCGCACTTTCGAAGCGGATGGATTCCACGGCAGACTCGGCATCGGTAGGAATGTATACCTCGAGTACGTCTGCTATCCAATGCCTGAGAGCTGCGTGGACCAGGAACCATGATGTGATCTTGTAGTGGGTAATGGATAAAATGAAAAAACATATGGAGATAATTTGAGACTGCTTAGATGGCGAGGATTCATGGGGATTTATGTGGAGGATGTTGGTTGAGGAAGACGGTTGGAGGGTTCTCCTGGCAGAAGAACCACCTTGGCCCAGTATCTTGACCGGGTGAGACGTACGACTAACTGGATATCTCCATGCAACGTTATGAGATGCGTAAAGTTTACCAGTAGTCGAGAGAGTGCACATTCGTACGGGAGGATTATAGGATGTCGTTCATCATATCGCAATTTGGGAGAGAACATGTCGTTTTGTGAGTGTAGCTTCGGTGGATAGGTCGGGGAGAGCGAAGAAAAACTCATCGGATGTTGATTTCCAACGGACTCCGAGAGTTTTCGCCGTGCTTTCCGTATATATTTCGAGGAAATCGGCATTTAAAAGATGATCGGTTCCGATATGAGCCAGAACTTCTTTGTGGTTGGAGGTCCATTTCCTTAATGGAAAACCAGCCGAATCGAGGGCACTCTGGCAATCGAGGGCAACTCACGAATGGTGAGGTGAGCCTCTTCTGCAGAGTCAGCTCCCGAAAGGACATCATCGACATACATGCAACCACGAATAACTTTACTCGCCCTCGGATGGGTTAATTGCACGTCGGTCGCCAGCTGTTGCAGTACCCGAATTGCCAGGAACGGTGCACAATTGACCCCAAACGTAACAGTTTTTAGCTCAAAATCTCGAATGTATCCTTCCCTATCGCGGAATAAGATACGTTGGAACGCTGTCTGCTTCGGATCTACCCAGATCTGCCGGTACATTTTCTCGATGTCAGCACTATACACAAATCGGAAATATCGCCACTTCAGGATCTGGATGGTTAGATCGGACTGTAGGACCGGGCCAGCATGAAGGATATCATTTAAGCTGACCCCATTGTCTGAAGGGCTGGAGGCGTTAAATACCACTCGAAGTTTGGTGGTCGTACTCTCCGGTTTTAACACTGCGTGGTGTGGCAGGTAGTAACATGCTGAATCGTGGGTAGGAAGGACTTCTCTCATGTGATTGAGGTCGAGATATTCTTGAATAACTGAGTCGTACTTGGATTTTAACGTGCTGTCCCTTTTTAGCCGATGCTCGTTTCTTAAGAATTGAGCCAGCGCCTGGGATCTGTTATGTCCTAGGGAGCGATTAATGTTCTCAAGATGGCTCCACCTCCCAGAATTTGGTGAGGAGTTTATCGAGGACGCTTCATACGTGTGTGCAACTTGCGTGGAAAAGGATGATATTTGATCATGCCTCGGAGCGGGTACTGGTCCTGTTAGAATCCAGCCGAAAATGGTCTCTTGACCGAGAAGCGAGCCACAGATGTTCGCTCGGGTACCGCTTAGTAGAATGGATGGAAGTATATCGGCCCCGATTAGAAGATCTATTTGTGCGCTCTCATAAAACTTTGGATCCGCTAGCGGAAGTTCGGGAAGATCTCGCAGGAAATGTTGCGGAAGCGGACATGAAGGAAGATTTCCGGCTATTTGTGGAAGCACGTAGGCAGTGGTGTTTAACTGCAAACTAGGCCGGGTCGGAGAACGGATCGTGAATTTACAGATCTTTTTGGTCTCAGCGGAGACCGTTTGATTAAGTCCTGAGACCTGTGCTTAGATAACCTGGAACGGCAGTTTAATCAGGTTGAAAAGGCGCTCAGTGATGAAGGTCGCCTCAGATCCGGAGTCTATTAAGGCTCGCACTTCGAAATTGGAACCTCGATTATAGCGGTGCCTAGGAGGACTGACCTAGTGCCTGCCGCAAAATAATTCTGAAGCGTTGACTGCGTACCACTGGCAGCCGAGGGACCGAGAGTATTTGGTCTGGATCTGGGCGTTGGCGTTGGATTTGCGCGCGCTGGGGATGGGCTGCCTCGGTGTAGGAGGGTGTGATGGCGGCCGTGGCACGTGAAGCAGTTATGTGAGCTTTCGCAGTCGCGCAACTGATGTGTCCGCGCAAAGCAGTTTAAACACAGCTGTTTTTTGTTTTATATATGCGATGCGTTGGTCGACCGTCATCTGGAGAAATTTGGCCCATGTGCGTACAGGATGGTTCTCTCTATTACAGAGATCGCACCCTCTAGGTTGCCTAGGTGCTACCCTTGTCTCGTATGAATTTATTCTTCGAGACGCCGAGTTGGAAGTGGATGCCCTGGGCTGAGTCTGACTAGAACCTGATGGTCGAACATCATCTATGGCTTCTAGTGTCCTGTGACGCTCCGTTAGGAAAACGTTCAGCTTGTGCCAAGTAGGGATCTCGGCTTTGTTATGAAGGGACTGCTCCCATAGGGAAAGCGTAAGCTTTGGGAGTTTGGACGACCACATATACACCAAGAGGCAATCCCAAGTTTCGACCTGAATACCGGACATTTCTAAGGCAGTAAGGCAACCCTGGATGGTACTTTGAAGTTCTTTCAAAGCTGACCCAGACTCCTGTGTGACGGACGGTACATTGAAAAGTATTTTTAATTGACTGTTTACTAACAATCGCTTGTTTTCGAAACGCTCAGTGAGGTTATCCCACGCTGATCGAAAGCCATCATTAGTAAGGGGTGAATTTGAAACTATATTGTGAGCGTCGCCACTCGTTTTAGCATTAAGGTGAAATAATTTTTCGACAGGAGTGAGTCTGGGATTGTTGATATAAATTGCCGTGAATAGATCCCTAAAGGTTGGCCAACGAAGATAGTGGCCGGTAAAAACTTCGGTATCGCACGGCGGAAGCCGGCAGCCTGACGGAATGTATGTCTGAGAAGGATCAGCTGGCGTTGGAGAAGGTTGCGGAAGTTGAGGAGTTTGCGCTATCATATCTGCTATCTGGGCGCCGCACCTTTCGTACGCGCTGTAGCAATACGGTTATTACTTAGCCTTGAGAACAGGCAAGCTGTCAGCTGCACCTTCTCCGGCTGCTACAAGGCATGCGGTACAGGCATCGTATTCTTTTTTGATGCGGACCCATACCTCTCGGATTTCGTCTCGGCGAATATTGAGGACGGATAACGTAGGAGGGACCGCCGAGGGAATATTTATCCGCGATTCCAATTCGGACAGTCGATCCGAGACTTCAATAAATTGGCTCATAGCGAGGTCGGCAGCCGTTGCAACCATTTTTGTGCTGGCTCGCGTGGTTCTTTCGATGGAAGAAGGAGCCTTTTTGGGAGGTGGCGTCTTGACCTTTTTAGGTGTGGGCGTCCTTACCGTGATTTTTGGTATTTCCGGTGATGGAACAGGGGATAGTTTGTTGGAACTTTCCCTGGACATACCAAACTAGGCTGCTGTTAGGATGGAATGAGCGCGCTGATATTTCGGACAAAAAATCAGAGAAACAATTACGGAAACAATTATGGACCGGTGAAAATAGGGTATCGACAAGCTCAAAAAATAGTCGATATGCGTGGCTGAATTATTGTTAAAATATTCCCCAACTTCTGGTGGAACGATGGAGCAAGAATGGAAAAAAATACCAAAAATACCACAAAATAAAAATACTGAAAAAATACTGTATTTGATGAGGTATTTGTCGTTTAGTATTTTATATTGGGTGGTTGGCCGAATTAGGATGCGATTGGATGTCCCCGGCAGTGTTTGGAGTTTATTGGTTTTGTTTTTGCTTTATTTTAAAAAAATATTCGGAGTCAAAAAAAATACCTTGCAATGGAATGCGGGTGATATTTTTTCCAATTTGTTTTCCTTTTTATCCCCAAAATAAAAAATTGAGTCTCGATATACATATATGTACATAGATTTACCAAGCTCAATAGATAAGAAAAAAAATACTGGAATGGGCGTTTTTTTTTTTTTTAAATGTGAAAACGAAGAAAAAAATTAATAAATCAATAAATTAATGAATTGATTCCACTAGTTCGGCGATGGCGACAGTATTTTATATTTCTCCCCTTTTTTTTTTCCTTTTTTGGAACTGGCAGTAATTCTCAGTATTTGTTTAATTTTATTGGAGTTGAACTTGGTGTTTATTAATTTTGTTGGAATTTATTTACGGGATGATTGAAAAACAACTGCCTGAACTTATGCGGGCTGTGTATTGGTGACGCTGGAATGTGAGGGAATTTCGAGCTTTTTGCGGTACTGCAATTCGCGTGTATGTGTAGATGTATGGATGGATAGTGGCCAAAATATAATATGTAAATAAGAAAAACACACTAAGACACAAAAGTTATTTCACGTCGGTTTTGGGAATTTATTTAATACATATTTTTTGGATGGCCGACGGAAATACTTGAGCTTTTGGAATTGGGATGAAGTTATGTAGGAAAATATGTATAAATGTATCTATGTAATATTTGTAATATGGATGTAATATATATGTAATCAATATGGCGGTAAATTTTATTGTAAATTTTGCCGGCGCGTATGTGTTGTAAATTTTCGATTTATTGTGGACTGTATTTTTATTTTTAATAATGTAAGCAAATATTGTCACAGCGGATGTACAATAAAAAATTAATATCAAAAAATATCTTTGGGCTGAAATTGGCGGAACACATAATTTTGTTTCCCTTTTTTTTTGTGGGAAATTGATTTGAACTCAATTTTAAAATTAATTTATTTTTCACTGTTCACTGAATTCTTTCTTTGGAATTAATTTTTTTTTACTGTACGCTTGACTTTTTATTTGCACACCTTGATTTGGATTTATATTTTTTATTTTTTTTTTCGATTTGATGTTGGATGTATATTTAATGGATGTACGGCCAAATGCGAATATGAAACTTGTACATCAATATGCACACGAAAAGGAATTGGAAAATAGGCAATATTGCCGCACGTTAAAAGAGAACGAAGAAATAAAAGACGGAATTGGAATTGTAATTTACTAACTGCCGTCGTCGGATTAAATCGGACTTGGATTTTAGACAAATCGTACAGGAAGTCAAGCGAATTATGTTCTTCGGATGGCTGACTGTCGACCGGCAGTTAATAAAAAAAAACTAATATGGCACTTATCTGGCTCGAATGGACCAAAAAATGAAGAGTTTGGGAGTCGGTGTTTGCCCGTCGATTGGAGGGCAGCTTCGTCAGGTGTTGCGGTTGTTGCACGTAGCCGGGTGGCAAGCTGTGGAAGAATATGAGAAACACTCGACGATCGCGAAGCGCAAGAGAAATGAAAAGAAAGACTTGTAGAAATTTTCGTGGTAATTGCGCGGACCAGCCGGCCGATGTATTTCAATCGTATGACAATGAAAGATTAACTTAAGCCTAATTGAGCGCTGCGCTTCAAAGCGCAGTGGAGAAATTCCGGGAGCGGGAAGGTGGGAGAGCCTGGAATCGCAAGCGTCCAGTGCTGGAGAGCGGGAGGCCTGGAGTCGCGAGCATCCAGTGCGGGCGAGTAGGCATTCGCCACGAGGGAAGAGCGGGCAATTTAAGAGAGGGGTGAGCGGCGTAAAAATTATCCAACAATGGAATTGACAATTTGCTGCTCTGATACCCTCTCTCCTTTAGTGTCCCCAACTAAAATGGGATGTTTTCGTAAATGTGACTTTAATAAACTTAACGATATGATTTCTCATTATAATTGGACAGACTTGTACAATTGTACAGACATTGAAAGTGGCACTGAACTATTCTATATAGCGTTAAATACTTTTTTTAATGAATGCGTTCCTGATATGTTTCCTTCAAACCCAAACAGGCCTCTTTGGTTTACCAATGCGCTTCAAAGACTTAAAAATCTTAAATCAAATACTTATAAAAAGTATAAAAAATCGGGTAAGCCATCAGATTTTTCGAAATATGTAGTGGCTCGATCGGATTTTAATGTTCTCAACAGTCATTGCTATTCTTTGTATCTAAATCGATGTAAATTTGAATTTTCAAATGATCCAAAACAGTTTTTCAACTTTTTAATGCCAAGCGTAAGTCATCGGCATTGAGGCATCGACGGATTCTGAAATTGCTGATTTATTTGCTGATCAAGCTTGGTCAAATTCTAACTACCCTTATCCCTTAAATAGGGCAAATTGTATTTTTTCCCCTTTAATTACTGAAAACTCTCTCTTAATAGATTTAGCAACAACAACGCCGACTTATTCTCCCGGTCCAGATGGACTTTCTGGATGTGTACTCAAGTTTTGTGCGTCAACCATTTGTAAGCCGATTCTTAAAATTTTTAATTTGTCTATTTCATCATCAGTTTTTCCCACTATCTGGAAAGAATCTTTTATTATTCCACTTCATAAAAAGCGTGCGAAGGCTGATGCCAAGAATTATAGAGGTATTTCCAAATAGTCGGCAATTCCTGAAGCATTTGAACGTATTATCAAGTACAAGTTTTTTAAGTTGAACTACCTTAAATGCAACGTTATGACTTTTTATAGGAGTACTCCTACGATTATCAGTTACTTCGGAGAACAATGCTTGGTACTATTTTTATGAAAAATTTTATAAGAGGTGATACTGATTCCGCAGAACTTGTAAACCGCCTAACTTTCAGTGTTCCTGTTAGACTAACACGAAATTATATTCCTCTAAATTTGCCACGATGTACATAAAATTTTTGTCTGCACGAGCCCTTTCGCGTTCTATGTAATAATTATAACAACCTTTATGAATTAATTTGCATTTCAACTTCTATCCCGTTATTAAAAACTAATATTTTAACTCATTTGCATTACTCTTAATTGTGCCATTTATTTAAAAAAAAAAACCCTCCCAACAAATCCCGATGCAGGAGATCGGCCTAGCAACAGCGAAGGAGGCGAGAAAGCCGGAGAAATGAAGGGCATCCAGGTCAAACGGGAAACATTCGGACCTTGGACCCTCATATGGCAAGGGCAACGAGGTCATACGGTGAATTGGCGGACTTCGGACCCGCCTAAAGAGGACACACCGTGAATTAACGGTACCTCGATGGACCTTGGACCCGCGCCCGGCAAGGGCAACGGGGTCATACGGTAAATTGGCGGACTTCTGACCCGCACAAAGAGGACACACCGTGAATTAACGGTACCTCAGTGGACCTTGGACCCGAGGAAAATAACCTACAGCGCCTATAAAAAGGACGGCGAAAGCGCAGCTCGGGACAGTACGAGTGCGAGAATCAGAGCGAGTGCGTGAACGCGGAATAAGTAAACATCGAAACCGAAGTGCCCAAGGATCAAGATCGCAAAGTCGAGACGCCGAACGACGACAAGTCTACAAGGCTGAGGCTACAAAGCTGAGATCCAACGGTGCTAGGTCGTGGTAAAGTCAAGCTTAGGGAGTCCTTGCGAGGTGTCAGGCGATAAAGGTGGCTAGGCGATAAGGGAGAACTCTGTTCTACCTGCTAGGCGATACACCTTGCCGACAAAGTCCAGGCTGAACTCCGGAAGCCAGGCGATAAAGGTGGCTAGGCGATAAGGCGTAACTTCGGTTCACCTGCTAGGCGATACACCTTGCCGGCCCCGGTAGGGAAGCTCGCATAACATCCAGGGTTTTGGTGGAGTCGTCCCGATCTCAGTCACCCGGAGCAGCAAGCCGAAGCAACACAGCGGTAAGCCAGGAGCGACGCAGCAGCACGCCAGGAGCAGAGCAGCAGCGAGCCAGGAGCAACGCAGAAGGAGACAGCGACAACGGGCGGCAGAATAATAGCAATAAGGCTATATTTTAGAGAGTCAATAAACCAGCACCAACCTAATCATTTCTGGCGTTATCCTTTGGTCACGGGCGGTCACTCAATATAAATTTGGTGGAACGAACTCACAACCTCTCTGAGCTAGCCGCACGTTTACGTAGCGAGCAGAAATAAAGAATCAGGTCGTTACACTATTTAATTTATGTAGTTTCCTCGCGAACTCGCCTTTTTTGCCCAAATTAAAAATAGGGCCCCGCGCGTAACAAGCACGTGCTTGGTGTCGTTGGGTCACTTGTTTGTACTGCTCGAAGTGCATCAACTTTAGTTTATAGTTATTGGTGACCCACCCCCACCAAAGTGCCCCAAGCTCATTCAATTAGAAAATGAATTCCTGTACGCTAAACCGTTAAACCAATCGATATCGTGTTTTTGCTAAAAAATAGTTAAAAGCATAATAAATGTTTAAAAAATATGACGGCTTCAATTTTTAACTTTTCACTATTTTTAATACCCGATTAAAAAGTAGAAGTCTTATCCAGTATATATCTCCATCTCTTTTCCACCCCCTGACTCTGCTTTTTTTTTCTTCGAAATACCATTAAAAAAATAATTAAAGTTGGTATAACTATATTTTCGCAAACCCAATACCAAATATTAATTTCTTGAATATGTTCAAAAACAAATACACTCATAAGAATGAAATATACATATGCAAAAGCCCACAAAGAAATACACACACGTATTCGATCAATCAAGGGAATTCATTCATTTATTTATAAAACTTAATATTTACTTAAAGTATTTATTTGTTATGTATGTATGTATGTTCATTATATTCTGCCACACAGTTCATCTTATTCCGTTTATTTCCAGTGAACAGTTTATGTAATTTAAAACAACGGCTCCAGAAATCTTTACACCTTCTCCGCAAGTATTGTTTAATGTTAAATTTCTGGCGTTAAAAATAAATATATGTTGGTCCTCTGATGCAATAATTATTTCCCTTTCCTTGATGTCTATTGAATCGCAAATTGGTAATTTATTCCTCAGTATGTTAAGTAGGCATTGTTCTCCTTTAGCACCAGCACCAAACTCCTCAGTCTCGCAAATGTACACCTCTCTAAGTTTATTACATTGTTTATTAAAAAACTTATCTTATCGTTACTTATTGCTACAAATTTAGGAATTATTAGTAAAAATGTCTTGTTAATTGGTACCGGTATGACATGATAGAATTGATACTCTACTATTTCTAATATCGGTACTCTTACACGAAATGTTATGTCCGTTTCGTTGATTAAGGTTTGCATTTTCAGGAACTCGTATAAATGTTCATTTGACGATATTTCAAGATTTTGGCTAGTTAGAAATTTCTCGATTTTATTTAGTTCTGTTTCTCATAGGATAAACTTCGGAATAATCTGAAGCTTTGCCAATAGAAGGATTTCCGCAATATTATTTAAGTGTTCTGCTAGCATATAAGTATTATAACTTATTCTATTTAAATGCTGTAACATGTGTATTTCATTGTGTTCTTGCGACAGTTCCCTAAATAAATTGTTCTTATAATTTTTTATAAACAATTGAATATCTTCCTGTTCTTTGTTTATATGCGTTGTTATATTTTTAAACCTACTAAGGGTCTTTTGATAAAACTGTCTCTGCTCAGCTGCCTCTTCTGTCAAAAATTCTGTGTCGTGATTAAGTTCATTAATCCTATTTTCTATATTCTGTGCATCCTCGGCATACATTTACTGGATACTATTTTTATAACACTTCCTTACCCATTACAAATTTGTATTTGTGTATTTTTTGTATTCTTTTCGACCTACAATTCAATTTCCTGTGTTGTAAACCTAGGTGTCAACTTATTTCTTCTATTGTCTTTCCTATAAACGATATCTCCTTCTTGTAGCTCTATTGGGATTTCTCTTTCCTTGTTCAATTTAGCCGTTCTCTTTTGCTTTGCCTCATCTAGCCGTTCTTTAACTTTCTTGTTAATCCCCTCTCGATATTCGTTAAGCTTTTTTAAGTATTAATGTTCTGTCTCAAAGGTTATATCTTTCTCAAAAATGTGCGTCCTGCCCGAGAAAAGTTCAAAAGGTTTCAATTTTGTAGATGCATGAATAGAATTGTTGTAAGTAAGAAACGCCTTATACAAAATTTCCTCATGGTCACATTCTAGTTTTAAATCTTTCCCAATCTTCAATATTATTCTATATATTTCTGTCAGTGTCGAGTGTAGTCTTTCTACCGTTGAGTTGCTAGATGATTGTTGAAAGGACGTCACATGTAACTCGATCCCATACTGGGTGTAAAAATCTTTAAATAAACTTGAGGCGTATTCAGCCCCTTGATCGCAAGTTATCTTTTTTGGAACACCATGTTGGCTGACAAATTTTTTCATTGTCTTGACAATATTTACGCGGTCTCTAGTTGGTATAGTATACCCAGCTGCAAATCTAGAAAATTTATCTATAATCGTCATAACATAGCTTTCATTAATCGTATATAAGTCAGTATGTATAATGTCTAGAAACTAGGAATACTACCTTTGGTGGGTGCCTGTCATACTTTAATGTCTGGCAAGTCTCGCATTTGCTTGCGACTTGACGTCTCATTTCCAAAAATGTCTCATCTATTCCTCTGTGATTTTTCAAAATATAACACTTCTCTATTTCCTTCCTCTGCTCATCTATGTCCGTGATTTCCTGCATGAACGTTAGGCACCTCACTACTTTGTATAACCCACTCTTCCTAAAATACGCTTCAAATGATTTTTCTATATCTTTAAATATTTCATCAGGGGCGTAAATCGCACACATTCTGTGTGGCTTTAGTAGTTCCTTCATAATTTTTGCAATTTGTTCTTGTTCAAAATTTGGTTCAGTTATTACCCTTCTAGTCTTGTTTCTAAAGGGTGATCTTTTTGATTTCAGCCCAATTTCGAATATGAGTTGAATATTGAAATCATTCAATGGCTTTTCTGCCACTTGAATTCTTTCTTCAGAACATACTCCCATATGGTCAGCATCTGCACACGTAGCCTGATTGGAATCCAATTCGCTATTGTTAATCTGTATTCTACTGAGAGCGTCTATTCTACTGAGAGCATCTGCTACTACATTTTGCGAACCGTTCTTATAAACCACTTCATAATCATATTCCAGTAGTTGCAGTTTCCACCTCACCAACTTGAAATTGGGCTCCTTAAAGCCCATCAAGCAGGTTAGTGGACGGTGATCTGTCACTATTGTGAATTTGTGACCGAACAAGTACGGTCTGAAATGTTTTATACCCCAGACTATGGCCAGCATTTGCTTCTCTACAGTAGAATAGTTGACTTCTGCGTCATTCAGGGTTCTGCTTCCAAATGCGATAGGTCTGTCACTCCCTATTGCACTCTGGGACAATACTGCACCCACGGCGAAATTACTTGCGTCCGTAGTCAACATAAATGGCTTTGCAAAATTTGGGTATCTTAAAAGGGGGTCATTATATTCGTCATCAAGAACAATTTGTTACTTCCCATTTTAATCTTTTTGTCAAGGCTTTTGTTACCCTTGCGAAATCCCTTATAAATTTCCTGTAATACCCGATCAATCCCAAGAATGATTTTATTTCCTTAGCTGTTTTTGGTAATGGAAAAAGCTTTATGGCCTCAATCTTTCTCGGGTTTGGCTTAACCCCCTCCTGAGTTACTACATGACCCAGGTACTCTATCTCCTTTTTAAGACTTATCTGTTTGCAATTTAAATCGGGCTTCATTCAGTTTCTTAAATATTGTTTTCAAATCCTGCACGTGACTCTGCAGTGACGGTGAATAAACTAATATATCGTCCATGTATACTAAACAGATCTTTCCAACTAACTTTGACGTCTTTGACTTTCAAAGTGAACGGTAGTGTTTTTTTTTTCTGCGCTTCGAATTTTGTATTTTGTTTTCGTTTATTCCCATCGGTGGGTTTTATCAAAACAATTTTAATTTTCTTTCCGGTTAGGTTAGGTTAGGACGGCTTCCAGACTATAGCCTGGCAAACTTAGACCTCTGTGGGTCCATTTTGATACCGTATGATCTCTATATTTTTGGGTCCCCTATCCGTTAAGAGTCAGCCTGTAGGTTGGTCGATCAGCAAGTCCCCCATCCGGAGGATTTAATAAAAGAGCTTAGACTCTTCAGGTTAATCTGCGATATTTCGGTCAGGTCATTTATGAAAGGATATCCTTAGTGTTTCAGTCTAAGCCTGCATAGGGCTGGGCATAAACAGAGTAGGTGTTCCACCGTTTCCTCTTCTTCCTCATCCCTGCAGCTTCTACAAAAATCATTTTTTGGGGCTTTTAGCCTGCCGGCGTGTGCGCCAACGAGCCAGTGGCCTGTGAGTACTCGAATTAGCATGCCGCTCTCAGTGCGGCTGAAATTGAGTAGTTCTGATGTTTTCTTATTGTTTATTGCAGGCCATGTCTGGTGAGAGATTCGGCATTGCGGTGTGTTTTTCCAATGAGTGTTGGCTAATTTGCTGAAATGGTTTTTAATAATTAGCTTGCAAGTAGCCATAGGCATGCCAACATTCTCCTTTCCTGGAAGGAGAGGTATGGTGGTGCCTTGCCTGGCTAGTTCGTCTGCTATACAGTTGCCTACGATATCCCGGTGACCCGGAACCCATGTAAGGCAGACGGTAAACTGACTAGTCATCTCGTGGAGAGATTTGCGACAGTCTGCTATTGTTCGGGAGTTTGTATTCGTCGAGTAGATTGATTTAATAGCCGCTTGGCTATCACTATATATGTTTATGTGTCTGTTCTGGGTGTTTAAGTCCCTTAAACAGACGAGTGCTTCCATTAAAGCATACACTTCCGCTTGGAAGACACTGCAGTGGTCAGGAAGTCTGAATGACTGCCTGATCTCTAATTGCTCGGAGTATATGCCTCCACCTACGTGTCCGTCTAGTTTGGAGCCGTCTGTATATAAACAGATTGCGTCTATTGAGCGCGGTCGGCCCCGATCCCATACTTCCCTGCCTGGGATCAGAGCTTCGAAGGGCGTGTGACTGTATTCACGGGTTTTACATAGATCCGTTTTTGCCTGGATCAATTTGTCATGCTGAAGAATCTTAGCGTGACCATACAGTTGGGCTTTCCATTGCCCCATATCCCTTAGTCGAATGGCTGCCGATTTCGCCCTTTCCATGCCTGCTAAGTCCAGGCTCTGGAGGTTCAAGATCGCATTCAGCGCTTCGTTTGGGGTAGTTCGAAGGGCTCCACTAATACACAAAGCCGCCATGCGCTGTACTTTGTTAAGGGGAGTTAAGATACATTGTTTGTGTAAAGCGGTCCACCACAGAGCCACTCCATATAGTAGGATTGGCTTGACTACCGCTGTGTATATCCAATTGTCGATTTTAGGGAACCTACCCCATCTTAGCCCGATTGCTTTTTTACAAGAGTAAAGTGCAATGGTCGCTTTCTTGGTTGTTTAAGCCCCATTTAAGACGCTTATCTAATACTAACCCCAAGTATCTTGCGTGCTCGCTAAAAGAGAGATTACAGTGGCTTAAAGTGGGTGGGTTAAGTTTTGGGATTTTGTATCTATTTGTAAAAAGGACTAGTTCCGTTTTTGAGGGATTTACCCCAAGTCCGTTCTTTGTAGTCCATTCCGATAGTGTTTTTAGTTTTGCGGTCATAAGATCGCATAACGTTTGTGGATACTTACCATTAAAGATGATAGCGACATCGTCTGCGTATCCCACTATTTAACAGCCTCCTCCTTCAAGAATCCGCAGTAGTTTATTTACCGCGATATTCCATAAGAGGGGTGATCGTACACCTCCTTGCGGAGTGCCTCTGTTCACTAATCTGCTTATCAGCAATTTGTGGATCAGCCCCACCAGCGGTGGCTCAACCCCTAGTTTAGTGAGGGATTCTGTTATTGCCGTAAGAAGCACGTTGTTGTAAGCTCCTTCTATATCAAGGAAGGCGATCAAGGTGTATTCTTGTATACTGAGTGATTTCTCGATGTTGCTTACTACCAAGTGTAGTGCCGATTCGGTCGACTTACCTTTGGTGTATGCGTGTTGCGCCTCTGATATCTGCGTGGGGTCAATGATGTCTCTAATGTGTAGACCTATCAGTCTTTCTAGGATTTTTAGCAGGAATGATGTCAGACTTATCGGTCTGAAATCCTTCGCTGTAGTATGGGTGGCCTTCCCTGCCTTAGGGATGAAAACGACTTTCGTTTCCCGCCATGCTGTAGGTATTTCTCCTACTGCAAGAATGGTCTGGAAGATTTTATAGCTAGCTCTCCTGCTTGCTGAATATGTGCCGGTGTTATATTGTCCGTTCCCGGCGATTTGTATGGTTTAAAACTATGAATGGACCAGTTTATATTACGGTCTGATAGTAGGAGATTTAAGTTTATTCCTTCTCCAGTGTGTCTTCCTAGGGGATGTCCTGTTTGCAGGCTCCCTGGGAAGTGAGCGTCTAGGAGTATGTCTTAGAAAGTATTTTTTCTGAGCCTTGCGGCATCAGTTGTCTTTTCAATATCTGAGCAGAAGTTCTGCCACGCAGTTCTCTTCTCTTTTCTGATGGCCTTTTTGTATGTGGCTGGTTCGTTTTTGTAGCTGTTCATGTCGAACAAGAAGTTAGCTGGTTCGAAGATAGCTGGTTCGGCATCACTGGCAACCGAATCGGTGGCCTCTAGACTAAGCTTACGATATATTACAAGTCATTACGAAATAAAAGGTGAAACGGATCACAAGCTCCACAACCCCGTGTTTTTTATATACATATATTTCTTTGGGAAAACTTTGGAAGTGTTCTTGGCACGGACCCGCCCCAACATTTGATCCAATCGAAGCCGGATTTATTATCATCGTTCTCCGCAAGCTAAGTAATTCCAAAGTTTTTTTTCTAGTAGCAATATATATATATATATATATATATATATATATATATATTTTCTTTTCCACACAACCCCGCTCCACCTTTAAGGTCTCCATTTTGTGGGAAAATATATATATTTATATATATCTACTTTGATCTCCAGTGGCACATTCCGTGCAACTCCACAAAATTAAAACACATAAATTAAATTAAATCACACATATCCATACACATACACACATATACAAACAGCTTAGAAATTCCAAAGGTTTTTTTTTCCACTAGCAATACATATATATACATATATACATATATATTTTCCACACAATCCCGCTCCACCGTTAAGGTCTCTATTTGGTGGGAAAATATTTATATTTATATATGTACATATCTCCTTTGCAACTCCAAACCAATTAAAACACAAAAAAATTAAATAAAATCACACATATCCATACGCATACACATATACACACAGAATCCATACACCGTGCAAAGACCAATTTTTCCACATTTGTCTTTAAACTAAAACACTTGTACCAGCATTATTTTTTAAACTAAAACACACAAAACAATAAAAAACCCGGCTTACGAACACTGCTGCAGAACCACCTACTTGGCATATTTGTCGGACCGGCGAATCGAAGGGTGGCGGCAACCGTTTTTTATTGGGTTCCTGATCTCCGCGGCATCCCGAATAAAAACCACAACCCAATAATTATCTAGCTGATATTTCAGTAGTTTTAATTTTTAGGTGTTTGTTTTTTCTATTATTTACATTGCATATTGGTGTGTGTGCCGTCACACAGGGTGTTCGGGGCATTCCGTACTACAACGCACCGTTCACACTGCATTGCATTTGGGACTTAGTGGTTTCGAGTAACTTTCCAGAATTAGAAATAAATAAATAAATATAATAAATTGCTTCCAAAGGTAAACGAAGTCCTCCAACAGCGATCCGATTCCACGAGTTCCGCATCCATTCCTTCTGGTGTAGTCATATATAGCAATAAATGCGATTAACTTTCCAAAATTAAAAATAAATAAATAAATAATAATAAATTTCTTCCAAATTTAACTAAGTCATCCAACAGCGATCCGATTCCACGAGTTCCGCATCCATTCCTTCTGGTGCAGTCATATATTCTCCAAGACATACACCCATTTCACATTCCATCCAAATTATATTGTGCCCACTTACATATTTGTGTTATATTGATTTGTGGTATGGTTCTCTACCAGCTTCCAAATCGTTAAGCCGAGACGCATTAAACAGCGACAGCTTCCACGTCCCTATTTTTGTCCCGTCAGTGTAAGTTCAGGCTCCCACTCGAGCCTACTATGCCGATTGGTGAAGGTGAGGAACCTAAAGTTCAGTTAACCGTCCCATCAGTCAGTCAGAACACCCAGCCGGGACAGAGCTAAAAGCGAGTCGTCACTACCCACCAAAAAGGCAGGACCTAGCAAAAGCTTAACTCCATCCATAAGGATCAGCCGTACTTCCAGGACAACAAGCGAAAAGTCCTTTACCCCTTCAAAACCTGTGAGAACAACTGCGTTACAGTCAGTTTTGTCCCTACAAGTCACGAGGTCAACTGCGAAAATGGCTGACGCTGAAGCAAAAGCTGCCTTGACAAAGTTTGTAGCTGTGACCGATAGGGTCAGTCAGTTCGAAGCCAGGGTCAATACCCCAACAGACCCACCTCCGTCTGTTCACACTAACAAGGTCAGACTTCAGCAGATACAAGCTCTTTGGGACAAGGTAGAGAAAGAGTACGAGACGTGCTCTGAGGTTCTTTCCTTAGTAGATAGTACAGACACGATGGAAGTCATGCAAGCAAAGTATGACTACTGCTACTCTGTTTTTGAAAGATGCGCTGCAACACTAAACGAAACGATTGAAAGAGCTAGCGTTCAACCGATTCATGAACCGTCCACACCGGTGCCTAGTGGATGCCGCGTCCCTCCAATAGACTGTGAAATTTTCAGTGGCGACTATGTTCATTGGCCGACGTTTCGAGACCTTTTTTTCGCTATCTATGTCCGAAATCCGAGGCTTTCAGGCGTTGAAAAGTTGTTCCACCTCAACTCGAAAACGAGTGGAGGAGCAAAGTCTATTGTGACATTATCACCATTGACTAACGAAGGTTTTGCGTCCGCATGGGAAAATCTGCAGACTCGTTTCGAAAACAAGCGACTGCTCGTCAACAGCCAGCTAAAGATCCTGTTTAGTCTCCCCACTGTTTCCCAAGAGTGTGGCAATTCCCTTAAGCACCTGGAGAGCACTGTCCAAGGTTGTTTGACAGCCCTGAAAATAGCAAAAGTAGACATATCAAACTGGGACTGTCTTCTCGTCTTCCTGTGCTCCTCAAAGCTGCCGAAGCTGAGGTTGGCTCTGTGGGAACAGTCCCTCCTCAACCCATCCGAGATTCCAGGGTGGGAAGAATTCAAGACTATCTTACAAGGTCGTCATCGAATCCTGGAGGCCATTGAAGAATTTAAACCTACTTTGACCACTTAATCCAGAGCTCCACGTCCTGAAGGTGGGCCGCGGATTATCCATAACTTTGAATATAGGGTCACCGTAAATCCTCAGTCGTGTAAACTTTGTCCAAGGGAGAACCATCCGATCCGTCTGTGTCCCCAGTTTTTGAATATGTCGGTTGCCGTCAGGGAACAGTGTATTAAACAACAGAAACTCTGTCTGAACTGTTTTGCAAGAACCCACATGTTGAGAGACTGCACGAGTACGCACAATTGCTACACGTGCAAAGGTCGCCACAATACTCTCCTCCATCGCGGCGGCCCTCCACAACTCCAGTCAGCATCCGAACCTGACCTCCAGCCAGAAATACAGTCCACTCCGTCGAACGTCCAAACGTACCTCGCCGTGAACACGCAAGGGGTCCTCCTGAGTACGGCGCTTATAGAAATCTGCCACTTGGGCATTAGGTACTCAGCACGTGCCTTAATCGACTCCGGATCCGAGGCGACCTTTATTTCAGAACGGTTATTCAACCTAATTAAGTTCCCCTACGAATCCATACAAGCTCAAATTTCGGGAGTAAACCAAACTGTTGCTGCTCAACCACGTAGGCGCTGCCAATTCCATATAGGCACCCCCATTAAGCCACAAATCCAAATTGAAGCGTCTGCATATGGGCTACCACATTTAGCCGGAAATCTTCCATCCTATACGATACCCGAAGGGTCGTTGAGGGACCTCCCTCCCATCCAATTAGCAGATCCGAATTTCTACCAGAGTTCGCAAATTGACGTGCTCATAGGCGCCGATATCCTTCCGTCGATCATTTTAGGCGGCTTCCACTCAAATTTTTGCGGAACACTCCTTGGCCAAGAGACCGTATTCGGGTGGATTCTTTGCGGCCCAATCGCGGGGAATCCCACTAACAGAATATCTTCCTTCTCAGCACGGTTGTCTGTCACCGAATCTCAACCAGACGGTATCCTCACCAAGTTCTGGGAGGTGGAGGATGTTCCTGTGAAGCCGGGTAAGGAATCCAGCTCGGTGTGTAAAATTAATTTCCAGCAAACCACCACAAGGGATAAAGAAGGAAGGTATGTTGTTTCTCTGCCCTTTAAAGAATCTAACAAAATAAACCTAGGGCATTCACGATCCATCGCACTGGCGCAATTTCTTAGGAATGAAGTACGGCTAAGTAAAAACGCTCTTTTGAGAAAGCAGTATAACTCAGTTATTCATGAATATTTAGATTTAGGTCATATGCACCTAGTCTCTCCAAATGACGACTCCAGCAAGTTTTACTTGCCGCACCACGCGGTTTTCAAGCCAGACAGTACGACCACAAAGGTTCGCGTGGTGTTTAACGCCTCCAATAAATCGTCAAACGGGTACAGCCTAAATGATATCCTTCATACAGGTCCGGTACTGCAATCTAATTTAACCACCCAGATCCTCAACTGGCGTTTCTTTAAATACGTCTTCAATGCTGACATCACTAAGATGTATCGGCAGATTCTCGTCCATTCCGATCATACACTTTTCCAAAGAATCCTGTTCCGCGATTAAGAGGGAAAACTCTGTGATTATGAGCTCATCACTGTCACTTTCGGCGTTAACTGTGCCCCTTTTTTGGCCATACGCGTGCTTCAACAACTGGCTCATGATGTACGTGACCAATATCCTTTGGCAAGTGACATAATTTCTAGTTTTATGTATGTCGATGATGTTTTAGCCGGCACCCACACGCAGCATTCCGCTATTTCAGCCATCAAAGAGCTCCGCTGTGCCCTAGAGAGTGTGGGCTTTCCACTGCGCAAGTGGACCTCAAACGAAAAGAAACTTTTACAGGGCATTCCAAAGGAACACTTGATTAGGGCCGACTTTCTGAAATTGGAAGACGCCAGTATGGCACGTTTTGGCACGTTTTTGTTATAAAAGTAGGGGTATTGACCCTGTTACAAAGAAATAAGTTCGAATTTAGAATGAAATCAAATAAAGACTCACCTCTGTCGTTGTTGATAGGGCAGCCCCTCTGAGTATGGTGGGCATTTGCATCGCATCCTATCACCAAACCTTTCTTAAGCTCTTCACATTCCTGTACCAGTCCTCTGATTAACGCGTCTGGGGGGTCTACCTTTTCGAAAGCCATGTAGGCCGATAACATCCTAAAAGAGCCGCTTTGCAGCTGCAGGCTTATTGCTGTGTTGTCTCCGTTGCTGTAGTTGCGAAGCAGAAATGTACTAAGATGCCGTTTGGCTAAAATGCAGGTTCGAATTTTACCTTGTTTGGGGTCAAGCATAAGCTTGTAGTCTTTTGTTCCTAGTCCAGCAACCCTGCCTCCTGCTACCCAGGGTTCCTGAACTAGGACCACGTCGGCTTCGCCTTTGGCCAGGCGAAGCAAAAGAGCAGCGGACGCTGCTTTACTGTGATGTAGGTTGATCTGCAGGAGTCTTAGCGACATCCCCAGCTGCAACCTCCACCACAGTAACGTTTACCCTTTATATATTTTAATATGTATGGCACTGAACCCATAGTTGAGCGTTCCCCGAGCAGCCTCTATGGGAGCGACCGACTCCTTATTTAGTACCACGATCGCTTGGTTTACGTCACCTACGTGCTCCTCCACCTTAACGACTTTCCAGTCTTTTGTGGGGAGATGTGGGTTGCATTCTTGCAACATATAGAGGATGTCCTCCGGTGATGCGATTGCTGCTGGGAGCCAAATTCTGGCTCGCGGTCTACTGGGGACGTCACACCAATCTAGTGCGACTATATTCGCCCCTACGTAGACTGCACCGAGCTGAGCTACCGCCTGTTTATATAGGTCAGCTGATCGCTGATTATCGCAGGCCATCACTTTTACGCTGCCCTGGTACCAGCCCGCGTCCATACAGCAAGGCGCTGAACCGGGCTTCTCGCGTAACATACGCAGGCAAATGAGTGACAGCTTGGACTCAACCGCCTTCCATTTGTTTCTGGGGATCCTGTTCTCCGGATTTCCCCTGTCTATAAGTCCAAGTAGGACCCGATCTTTGGTAATCTCGGCAAAGGAGACCGATGGCTGGATCTTCGATCTCTTCGCCGACGGACCGGGCAGCTCTATGGAGCGTTGCCTCTTCGCCTGAGCACCTTCTTGCTGGGGCTTCTCTTGCCCACAGTTAGGAAACACCGTCCTTGCCCACTCTACCTTCTTTAGCCATTCGGTCGAAGGCGTGACGACATTGCTTCTGGCATGCGAGCGCAGGGTTTGGGCGGCAGTCCGTCTCTCTGCGTATGTGAACTTCTTTACACCAGCGGGTGACCCGATCGACTTTGCTGCGCCTACCGCTGGCTTTGGCGCAGATGCGCACATAGCGGATGCGTTAGCGACAGTCTTTCTGTCCCCCGACATCCCTAGTTTGGGATGGGGCCCTTTCTGAGCCCTACTGGTGCTTGCAGTGGAACCATCGTTCATCTTTGCAGCGCCGGGTTTTTGTGGAGTTCCCGTCTCAGTTTTCTTATTTGTATTTTTATTTATTGTTTCCATAATTGGTCCCACGAGCTGCGGAGAAGGGGAAAGGTCCGCCCGGCAGAGATCCGCGGTACCCGGGTAAGGCGGTAGATAGAACAGGGGGTCGCCATCTCCCTGAGCCCACCGTTTGAGACTGAGCAAGTTGTTGATCCGGGCCCCCAGCCAGGCTGACTCTTGGCACGGTCCGAATTACACCGTAGTCCGGCCCGGAGTGAGATGTTGTTTGGGAGAGGAAGTGGGTAGGTGGTGTGTGGGGGATATTGGGTTTGTGTAAAGCAACTGTTTAGATGCGGCTGAACAAATCGCATCGTCGGTACTGCCTCGTTGCAAGATACCCGCTGGTTGTCCGGGAGTGCTTATTTGCTGGGGTTTCCGTCCACGATTCCGTGTTTGACTTCCACCGTCAGCTTATTCGCAGTTGGCCTCGAGTGAGGTCGTCCGCTATCCGCAATCTGCGACCCGCTCGGTCGCCACAGCTAGGCGGCTTCAGAACCATCTCATAAGTTCCTCAGACCGAGTTCTTTCCGGTTATTCAAACATAAATTTAAACTCCGTTCGCTTTGCGAGTGCACTTTGTATTAACACTAATAAATTGTTTTAGTTTTCGTAATTCTTATCTGTGTTTTCTTTTCTTATATCCCAGCCGTTTCTCTTTTGTGCATGCACTTTAACTTATTTACGCTCCCGCTCTCCTGCTCTCTTTGCTTTGAAAGTTCTAAGCGTGCAGTTTCTGCGCTCTTGCGGTACTTATAAATTTCAATTCGCTTTCTTGGTACAGTGGTCCCAATAAATAAAATGAATAATAAAAATTTTGTCTGCTTCTGCAAAAAATGCAGCCCCGTAATCAGGGCTGACCAGTCTAATATGACTTGATGGCTTTGTAAACAAAAGGCCGCTGGGGGTAAGGAGCAAAAGGGGAACACCCCGCAACCGAAATCAAAAGAACAACAGAGCATTCCGGCGGATAAGCGCTGATTTCAGCAAACCCTCAAATGTTGCTAAGATCAGCAGCTAAAAAAGATTCGGTATGCGAACAATCCGTTACAGAATGCATGCAACCAGGGACTTCTAAGAATTCCGATTTGTCCGTAGTGGTTTCACAATTAGTGGATCCACCTATCTCTCAGAATGTAGCATCAGCACCACAAGGGACTACTGAGTCCGGACAACCGACTCAAATTGGTTTTGCAAAAACAATGTCTGCTCCACCAAAATCCCTTCAGTGGTTCCACTAAAGAAACAAATTTTCATTTCTCGGCCTTCCCCTGATCAAACATCTTCTGATGTATTGTCTTATATACAAGACAAAACTAAAGCCGATTGTAATAGTGTAAAGGTGGAAAAGTTTAAGTTTAACTGTCCCTAACGAGCTTTTTAAAGCCATATGCTCGGCCGACTTTTGGCCGGATAATATGGTTGTAAAAGAGTTCGAGGCTAAGATAAAGAAGAAGGGGCCCGTAGGAATAAAACTTCCTAGTCGTGGCCAATCCAGTGTACCAATTTCAAAAAACTAACTTCTAACCTCCTTCTTTCCTATCAGAATGCAAGAGGTTTGCATAGCAAACTCACTAAATTGTATTCCGTTAGCCTTTCCTTTGCATCTCATATTATTGTGTTCACGGAAACCTGGTTAAAGCCGGAGATCTTTAGCTACAAAGTTTTTCCAGGTAAGTACATAAAATATAAGTAAGTCAATACCATTGAATTTATTTGTGTAAAGTTATCGCTTCCTGGTAACTTTATATACATAACTTGCTCATATATTCCGCCGTTGTCTGAACTTCCAGATTAATTAAATCACCTATCCGTTATTAAGTCTGTTGCAAATAAGCTTTCCGATAGAGATCAGTTGGTAGTTCTAGGTGATTTTAATATACCTGGAGTTACTTGGTCCACTGAGGATGGATCGAATGTCTCACTACCTATAGCACAGCATGATTTTATTGACGGCCTGCTTGACATATCTCTATCTCAAGTAAACCATGTTCGAAATTCATTAGGTCGCCTGCTTGATTTGTGTTTTGTATCAAATCCTGAAGGTGTGTTTCTGTCCAGAGTAGCACCACTCACGCAACCTGAAGATCCATATCACCCAACAATCGAACTTTGATACGGGTAGAGTTATAGAAGAAAAATCAGAAAAATCCAAACGAATACATTGTTTTCGCTAGGCAGACTTTCTGAGGCTTAATAATTTTATTTCTGGCTTTAATTGGTCTGATCTTTACTTATGCAATAATATGTCCGATGCAGTTAATGTTTTTTACACTGCAATAAACTCATTTTTTAATTCCTTTGTTCCGTGGTACTATCCGTCAACTTCCAATAAATCACCTTGGTTTAGCAAAGAGTTGACACACTTAAGAAATGTAAAGTCCAGACTTTTTAGGAAATATAAAAATACCGGTTCTCAATCTGTTTTTACTAGATATTTAAGTGCTCGGTCAAGATTTACCGTGCTTCGTTCGAAAACATGACGGCAACCACAGATCAGGCAATAGCCGATTTATTTGCCCAATTTTTTTTCAAACGACTTACTCTACTTTAGATTATTCATCACAGCCTTATTCTTACACCATATCCAAGTCAAACCTCATATTCTGTCCCACTTTAACAGAAAGCTCTCTTCTTTTGGATCTTCTTCGTATTAAGCCTGTTTATTCGCCAGGGCCCGATGGTATTCCTGGGTGCGTGCTTAGGTATTGCGCTAAGGCCCTGTGTAAACCTCTTCACAAGTTGTTTACCTTATCTCTAGAAACCTCCCAATTCCCAAATATTTGGAAGGAATCATTTGTGATTCCTCTTTTCAAAAAAGGTAACAAGTTAGAAGCCAGTAACTACAGAGGTATTTCTAAGTTGTCAGCTATTCCTAAGCTTTTTGAAAAAATTATTACTCCTCATTTGCAGCACCTTTGCAGATCAATCATTTCTCCGTGTCAACACGGATTTATTAAACGTAGATCCACAATAACAAACCTTCTAGAGCTCACTACATTTGAGATAAAAGGCTTCAACAGTAGTTTTCAAACAGACGTCATTTACACAGGCTTTAGTAAAGCATTTGACTCTGTAAATCACTTACTTCTTATTCAAAAACTTTACCTGTTAGGTTTTCCAGTTGATCTGCTTAAATGGATTTCAAGTTATCTGAATGGCAGGTCATAAAGGGTCCTTTTAAAAAATTCAATTTCTGAAATTCTCCGTGTTACCTCCGGTGTCCCACAAGGGAGTCATCTGGGTCCGTTACTTTTTACATTATTTATTAACGATCTTCCCTCAATTATAAGTCATTCTCGCGTACTTATGTACGCAGATGATGTTAAGTTGTGCCTGCAGTATAAGGACATTTCCTGCCATTTAGACTTGCAATCCGATCTAGATAATTTCCATAACTGGAGCCGAGATAATTTTCTAAATTTAAACGGCTCCAAGTGCAAGCTGATGACTTTTTATCGGGCCAATCCGATATACGCGACTTACACGTTAAGTGGCCGCTCTTTGGATAGAATAACTCTTGTAAACGATCTTGGTGTTCTCTTGGATTATAAACCAAAATTTTCTAATCACATTTCGTCCATGGTTAATAAAGCCAGAGGAGTGCTTGGATTTATTAAAAGGTGGACAAAAGAATTCGATGATCCTTATTTAACTAAAACTTTATTTATTTCGCTAGTCCGTCCGAATTTGGAGTATGGGTCTCCCGCCTGGAGTCCGCAATACGGAATACATATTGGTCGTATTGAATCTGAACAAGAAAACTTCCTTCTTTTTGCTTTACGGCGCCTAAACTGGGATGCAAATCTTATCTTACCTTCTTATTCTAGTAGACTTCTTTTGATTAATTTACCATCCCTAGCCAACCGTAGAACGATGCTTGGTACTATCTTTATTTATAACCTTATACATGGTGAGATTAACAGCACCGACTTTGTACGTCTGCTAAACTTTTCTGTGCTAAGGAGATTAACTAGTGTTTGTAGGGGTCGATCCCTAGCACTTGAGGCACAGCAAAGATTCCCACGGCGCAAACGTAATGGAAGATGAGAAATATGAAGAAGTCGGGGGCGTCGTGGTATAGTTCAATGTATTTCGTTCAGCTGCATACAAGAGACTAATTAAAAACTAAAAACTAAAACCACGCTCCCGCCCGCTTTACTCCGTTGAAGCGGGAGCGGGAGAGCGGCAACGGCCGTCTGAGGAGTGAGCGATGGAGCGCAAGAGGGGCGAGAGCGAAAGCTCGGAGAGCTCAGTGGACAGCGCCGATGCAGTGGGCCACTGATCTAAACATTCCGCCCCCCCTTGCAACTACTCGGATTGCAACATAGCCTGGTTGCTCTTTTCACGGCTGGTGGCAGGCTCCGGACACGACCCACCCAAACACGCTGCTCTGGGCTACTGGCAGTCCATCTTAAAGTTTCAGGAAGCCCGGCCGCATCACGCTCGGATACATATCCGCGCCAAGGATGATGGAGATCGTCGCGGGGAGATAGAACCGCTCATCAGCCAGCGTTATGTCCCGGAAGTGGGTCCTTACCGCGTCGCTCAGCTCCCGGATTGGAGTGCGGATGGGCACGTGAGGCTCTATTTTAAAAATTGCGTCGAGCCGGACAGCGCTGTCGATTCTTGACCCCACGGTTGCCGAACAGATCTGTTCGCCTCCCACGTTGGTGGTCGGCAAGCGGAAACTCGACGCTAGCGAAGCGTCGATGCAGCTCATAGGCGTGCACGGGTCAATGAGCGCCGCAGGGTCGAAGACTCGACTCCCGGTCTCTAAACGCACCAAAGCCGTCGGTAGGAGGTTGATGCTGAGCCGCTGTAGGAGGGACGTTAGGGACGGAGCGGCAACCGCGGGCTGCGTGGCACCCCGACGAGTAACAGAAAATTGGCGCGGAGTGTCGGAAGAATCCCGTGGAGTGGCGGACGAGGGCCGAGGAGCGGCTGAAGAATGCCGTGGAGTGGCGGACGAGGGCCGAGGAGCTGCTGAAGGGTGCCGTGGAGTGGCTGACGAGGGCCGAGGAGCTGCGGAAGGGTGCCGTGGAGTGGCTGACGAGGGCCGAGGAGCGGCTGAGGAGTGTTGAGGAGTGGCAACGGATCTCTGCGTAATGCCGTGATGCCATCGGTGGTTCCGAAAGATGAAGGAGAGTGTGGTGATCCTGGCCGCACGTTTTGCAGCGATCACCTCGCCGACACGCTCCGTCGGAGTGCTCGTGGGCCAAACATCGGTGGCAGTACCGGTCGGCAAGGACAGACCGGAGCCTCTTCTCGGCACTCAGACGGAGGAACCGACGACACTTCCGAAGTGGATGGATCCCGCTACAGACTCGGCAACGGTAGGATTGCATACCTCGAGTTCGTCTGTGTTCCAATGCGATGGCGCTGCGCGGACGTGGAGACATCGTGTGAGATCTGATTGGCGGAAGAGGACAAAAATAAAAATTTGGATCAGTAGTGATGAGAACTGCGAATTGGAACTACGGGTTGGAACTATTAATTGACGCTACGAATCGGAGTGATGCATTGAAACACCGGAGTGAAGGGTCGACTGGTTATTGCGGGCAGGCGGACTCTTCCGTTGGAAGAAGGACGACCTTCGCTATGGGACGCTTAATGAGTCCCCGCGCAGTGCGGATGTCGACCACACGAACATGGCCATCGGATCCTGGAAACACCGCGTCCATTCTGCCTAATCTCCACTCATTGGACGGAAGGTTGTCTTCCTTGACTACCACCATGTCCCCGGCACGAAGATTTCTTGTAGGGGTTCGCCACTTATTCCGCTTATGGAGTTCCTTGAGGTACTCCTCCTTCCATCGCAAACGAAATTGTTGATGAAGAGCCTTCAGGTGCTGCCAGCGGTTTATAATAGATGTGGTGTCCCCCTTTATTTCGGGTTCGACCATGGCAAGGAGAGCCCTCCAACAAAAAAGTGCCCAGGCGTAAGTGCCAGCAGGTATGATATCGGCGCGAGCGGGCGCGAATTCAGGCATGCTTCGATCCTAGCTAGAAGCGTGGACAGCTCTTCGAACGTATATTTCCGCGTCGTCGTGGACTTGTAGAACAGGGTCTTGAAGCTCTTAACACCTGCTTCCCACAAGCCTCCCATGTGGGGTGCTCCCGGAGGAATGAATTGCCAGAGCAGCTGCTGGTGACTATAGGCACCTGTCACAGCTTCCTTGAGAGCTTGGAGAAACTCGCGGGAGAGTAGGGCAGCCGCACCCACAAAGGTCTTCCCATTGTCCGACTGAACTTGACGGGGGCATCCTCTTCGGGACACGAAACGGGCGAAGGCGGCGAGAAACTTCTCAGCCGTAAGGTCGGAAGTAGGCTCTAAATGGATGGCCTTAGTGGCGAAGCACACGAACACCAGCACATACCCTTTCGTAATGAGACAGGCTCGTCCCGTGTAGTTTTTGCTGTCGAAGGGACCGGCCTTGAGTGGGCCACTCGCAGCGAGGCTACTGCAGCCAGGCAGGACCATGCCACCACAGCTAGCTGTCCGCAAGGTCTTGAAGCGCCACCCCCCGGCTAGCGAGATCTGCCGGGTTATGCTCGGAGCGAACGTGTGCCCATTTCTCCACCTCGGTGAGCTGGGTGATCTTGGTCACACGATTTGCCACAAACGTTGTCCAGTGGCACGCTGGCTTATGCAACCAGGCGAGAACAATCGTAGAGTCCGTCCAACAATGCAGGGCGGACGCCTGCCCGGGCATCTTCGGAAGAACGGCGTTGGCCATTTCGGACAATAACAAGGCTCCGCACAACTCGAGCCGCGGGAGCGACACCGTTTTTACTGGGGCCACCCGCGTCATGAGCAAGTTCACCATTACCGCGGACCCAGACTCAACTCGGACTTAGAGGGCTGCGCCGTACGCCTTCTGCGAGGCGTCGAAGAACCCATGATGCTCAATTTTCAAATGTGGTCGGAAAGCGACCCATCGGGGAATGTGGATCTGATCAAGAGCGGAGTAATTTTCCAGGAAGTCAACCCATCTTTGGCAAAAACTCGAGGGGAGGGCATCGTCCCATCCTAGATTTTGGAGCCAAATGTCCTGCATGAACATCTTTGCCCGGACTATGAAGGGGGCGAGCCAACCCGCTGGATCAAATAGTTTGGCGATTTGGGATAGGACTTGACGCTTTGTAAACGTTGAACCCAGGGTCAGTTCGGGCGGAATGAAGAAAAACTCGTCAGACGTCGCCTTCCACCGCACTCCGAGAGTTTTAGCCGTGCTCTATGCGTCGATTTCAAGGAAGTCCACGCGAAGGATGTTGGCCAAAATCGCCTTGCTATTGGATGTCCATTTTCTAAGGGGGAATCCTGCTGAATCCAGGGCCTCCTGGAGCTCGCGGATAGCCGCTTGCGCTTCTGTTTTGGAGTCTGCCCCCGCGAGTACGTCGTCGACGTACATGTACTGTCGGATAATCCGACTCGCCTGCGGATACCTCGACTCTTCGTCGTCGGCGAGCTGTTGCAGGACACGAACCGCTAGGAACGGGGCACAATTGACCCCGAAGGTGACTGTCTTCAACTCGTAGTCGTGGATTTCCCCATCGGGATTGCGGAGTAGAATACGCTGCAAGGGAGAATGCTGGAGGTCTACCCAAATTTGCCGATACATCTTCTCGATGTCGGCGTTGAAAACGAACCTAAAGTATCGCCACTTCAGGATTTGAATCGTGAGGTCGGATTGTAAGACCGGGCCCGCGTAAAGTATGTCATTCAGACTGGTCCCGTTTGCGGAAGGGCTAGAGGCGTTGAAAACCACCCGCACTTTAGTGGGTGTGCTCTCGGGCTTAAGAACGGCGTGATGTGGAAGGTAGTACGTGGCGGAACTGCTAGTCAAAAGGACCTCGGACATGTGACCTAAGTCGAGGTATTCTTGGATCACAGAGTCATACCGGGCCTTCAGGGGAGGATCTCTTTTTAGGCGCTGCTCGTTACGCAGAAATTGAGCCAGAGCAAAGGATCGTAAAGATGCGAGCTTGGAACCACTATGCTCGGGATCGCGCAAGGGGAGCATCACAACGTATTTGCCACGATTGTCCTTCTTGTAGTCTCGACAAAATTGTGTTTACAGACGGAATCAGACTCGGGGACTATCTGTGTGGGCACTTCCTCCATCTCCCAGAATTTGGTAAGGAGATGATCCACCGAGTCGTCGAGTCCGCAGGTAACTCGAGTGGAGAAGGCGGACAAATTGCGGGGGTCCGCTGGAGATATGGGGCCTGTCAACACCCATCCAAAAATGGTTTCCTGGCCGAGAAGTGAAGGAGTGGAAGGCGATCGAATAGAAAAATGACAGAGCTTCGTGGAATGAGCGGCAACGGTTTGATTAAGACCAGAGACTTGGGCCTGGATAGTCTTGAATGGAAGTTTGACGAGGTTGAAAAGCCTCTCCGTATTAAAAGGTTGCCTCTGAACCAGAATCGATCAGGGCTCGCGCCTGGAAATTGCACCCTCAATGGCAAATGTTAATAAGGGCTGTGCCCAGTAAGAGCCGGAAGCGAAGCTCACTTGCACATCAGAGTGATCCTCTGTGGGGCTCGTGCCTCTTGTAGTAGGAGCGGGTTGAGACCTGTATGGTGCAGACGGACTTGGAGCGGCCGCGAATGAATTACCGCGGTGCAGGAGGGTGTGATGACGGCTGTGGCACGTGAAGCAGCTATGGGCGCTAGTGCAATCCCGTTGCAGGATCCCTCGTGCAAAACAGTTCAGGCAAAGCTGCTTTTTCTTAATGTAGTCGGAGCGACCATTTACATCCATCTCAAGGAAGCGCGGGCATAAGCGAACAGGATGATTCTCTCTGGAGCAGAGATCGCACCCTCTTGGGGCTGGAGTCACTCTGGCCTCGTAGGAATTAAGCCTACGCGCTTGGGCGCTCGCAGGTGTCGACCTTGGCGGAAACTGACCCGAACTGCTAGGCCTGATGTCATCGGTAGCCTCCAGAGTGCGATGACGCTCTGTCAAGAACGAGTCTAACTCATTCCATGTTGGAATCTCAGACTTGTTGTGAATGGATTGCTCCCACAACGAAAGCGTGATTTTGGTAAGCTTTAAAGAAACCATGTACACCAGGAGACAATCCCAAGTCTCGACTTGAATAAAGAACATCTCTAAGGCTGTCGGGCAATTTTGGATTGTGCCTTGCAGCTCTTTCAGAGCGGCTCCGAACTCTTGGGGTACTGCCTGAATGTTGAAGAGGATTTTCAATTGGCTATTGACTAATAACCGCCGATTTTCGAAGCGGTCGGTGAGGCTTCGCCACGCGGAGATAAACCCTTCGTTGGTCAGCGGGGCTTTGGAAACAATGGCGTGCGCATCGCCACTTGTTTTGGACAATAGGTGGAACAACTTCTCTACCGGTGTAAGACGCGAGTTGTGTATGTATATCGCGGTAAAAAGATCTCTGAAGGTGGGCCAACGCAGGTAATCACCAGCGAAAACTTCGGTGTCGACTGGTGGCAAACGACAGCCCGTAGACGGCGGTGTTGGAACACTGACAGCAGCCTGAATGGGCTGGGAGGCGGCCTTGTCTATTATGTCCTGAAGTTGGACCAAACATCTCGAATAGACGGAGTAGCAGTAACTGTACTTGGATTCAAGCACTGTCGAGGTGGTCGTACTGTCGGTGGCCGCGGAAAGAAGATCGGAGCAACTTTCATAGCTCTTCTCCACCTTTTCCCACAAGGCCCGGATTTGGTCCCGATGGACTTGGCACATGCCAGGGGAAAGTCGTTCTGGTTCAGCGGCGCTCGGATTATGAATATCCGCTTGAAATTGGCTAACCCGGTCTGTTATGGCAATAAACTTTTTGAGGGCGATGTCTATCGCAGTTTGAGCCATCTTGGACACCGACCGAGAAAGCCTTGACGGGGGACCGGAGATAGTCTCGACGGACTCGTCGCTTTTTGCCCTTGGAATGGCTATGGCCGCCTTTGGTGTTAATTGAGACGGCCGCGGAGACGCGGATTGGGACCTGTCCAAACGGATAGATGGGATCGACCTCGGTTTCTTGTCGTCTCCCGTGGGCATTCTTGGACTCGAACTTTGCGGATCAGCTCTTGTCGACTGACCTGAGCAAGGGGCGTCTCGTTCAGAACGTGAGGATATTCACCGTTAAGCTCTCGGCGCGATCTGAGTCGCCAACGAGTTGGTCGTCGCTGCCAATGAACGCACGCAAAAGAAAAGAAAGCCCCAGAGAACGGTCACACTGTTAATTTGTGCGGAGTAGAAAGCACAGTGCCATAAACAACGAGAAGAATCGGAAGAAAATATTTGGAAATCAATGAAACTGTATTGATTGTTTATATATTTGTATATCTTGTTGCCAAATAATTTTATTGTATTTAGTAATTTATTTATTTATTTTTTTTTGGTTTAAAAAATATCGCAAAAAAAAAATTCGGAAAAACGCAATAAATATAAATTAATTAATCCATTATATAAATAAATTACTTTGCCGGAAATTATTAAATAATATTTATATTTAAATAGTAATTATAATTATGAATTAATAATTTTTATAATTAAATAATAATTAAAATTATAAATGCTTATTTTTGAGCGGAGCCGGACCGGTGGAATTAAAAAACCTTGGCTTTGGTTCGGGAGAAATGTTCAGGGGGTTATGCCGTCTGCAGCGCAGTGCATGCGTGAGTGACGCGGGAGAAAGAGAGAGAGGGGAAAAAAAATCAACAACAATAATAACACAGCCGTTGGGGCGGTTAATTGCGGCAATTTGGAGAAAAAACAATCACGGTCGCACCCGTGTGGATTTGAATTTATTTTATTTTATGTTCTTGTATGTGGAGGCAGAAAATATATTTATGTAGATATGCATGCGTTTATGGATATGTGTATGTTTAAGTGTATATCGGTACAGTAGAGCGTCGAAGAGTGGACTGTATTTGAAGTGACGGAACAGATGAAATTATGTGGAGAAAAAAAAACACAAAACAAAAAAAATATCTCGACAGCGGCGGATTGTACGGCGAACAGGGAAACTCCCGAAATTACTTCACACCGAGTGGCTGATATTAGTTATGCCTTTTTATTTTCCACCTCACAATTTCACTTTTTGTCGTATATTTTTTTTGGAGGCAGAATTGTACTGCACTATGTACACAAGTTGTCACGCGCGTGTATGTGTATGTCTGGATGCACATATGCCTTGACCGTTGGCAAGTTGATGTACAACGGGGAACGAAAAGGACAACGGCAAGGAGTATGGCGACGCACACAAAGCGGAGACGGATAGAAACATTTTTTGGAATTGAAGGAATGTAAAATTTCTCGACTGCCGTTGTGTCGGGAAAATTCGGACGTGGAGTTAACACGAAAAAAGTTGATCTTATTGCAGTGTGAACGAAATTCAATGTTCGAAACACTGCTAAAGACCGGCAGCGAGAGGGAGTCGGAAAATGCTCGTACTTATCTTTTTTTATGGAAAAATCACAGGAGCTGCTGGTCGAATGGCAGAAGGATATCCTTATCAGCACTTGAGGCACAGCAAAGATTCCCACGGCGCAAACGTAATGGAAGATGAAAAAATGAAGAAGTCGTGGGCGTCGTGGTATAGTTCAATGTATTTCGTTCAGCTGCATACAAGAGACTAATTAAAAACTAAAAACTAAAACCGCACTCCCGCCCGCTTTACTCCGTTAAAGCGGAGCGGGAGAGCGGCAACGGCCGTCTGAGGAGTGAACGAGGGAGCGCAAGAGGGGCGAGAGCGAAAGCTCGGAGAGCTCAGTGGACAGCGCCGATGCAGTGGGCCACTGATCTAAACAACTAGAAAATATATTCCCCTAATATTAAATCATTGTAGATTTAACTGTGCCTTTCATGAGCCTTTCAGAGTATTATGTTCCGACTATTATGGACTTTTTCCTATAATCTCAAATCTTGACTCTCTGCCGTTCCTAAAATGATTAATACTTGCTTTATTGGCACAAAATTAATCTTACTGTTACTTTTTTCTCGCGTCTATCCTCTCGCAAATCGTGCCGTACGATACACGGCTGCGCCCCTCGGTCGGTTGGGCGGGTAAGTGGGCCGTGGGACTCTGCGCGAAAAAAAAAAAAAACTCTCCCAGAATATTATTCATTACCCTCTGAAAAGTGGCTGGAGCATTAGTAAGCCCAAACGGCATCCTCACGTATTCAAAATGCCCATTTTCTGTTGTAAATGCAGTTTTAGGACATTTCGACTTGGTGGTATCCAATTGCTAAATCCAAAACTAAAAAATACATCAAATACCTCACTAATTACTGGCATGGGGTATCTGTCCTTTACTGTTTTTTCATTAAGTTTCCTAAAATCAACTACTAATCGCCAATTCTGTTTTCCTGACAAATTTATCTTTTGTGGTACCAGCCATACTGGTGCACTCCATGGTGAGTGACTATGTCTGATAACCTCCTGATCTAATAACTCCTGTATCTGATTTTTTATTTCATCTCTCTGTTTAAATCCATATCTATATGGTTTCTTATATATTGGAATTTCATCTGTCGTTGGAATCGAGTGCGTAACGGCATTGGTTAACTGTCTTCCTTTCGAATGAAATATGTCTTGATATTGGGAATAAAGTTTCTTAAGTCCCTCCGCCTCTTCTTCATTTAAATGGTCAATTGCCAGCTTGGGTTGCACCCTCTCAGTATCGTCGCTATCTATAAAATTTAATTCAGTGTCGGACTTTCGCAAGGGGGCTAGCGTTTCCATTTCTACAAAGTTATCTTTGTTATATGGTTCTACTGCCAATGGTGCCTGCAAGTATAGCTTTCTTTTGCTATCAGTAATGTTAGCTACTTCTAGCTCTGCCTGTCCTCTCTTTGCCTGATAGATCGCACCAGTAATTTGCACTCCTTCTTCTAAAACTATTGTATTTAATAGAAATGCCCCGATGTTTATTGTAACAGGAAGTGGTATAGGTGTCTTTGATGCCTCCTATAATAGGTGCACCTCTGTAACCCTATTCGGCCTCAATTGTACCGGAATCCTTGTATTTCTTGTTTCTAAAAATAAATTTTCTAAATCTATCTTGGCTCCTATGTTCCTAAGTATATCTATTCCCAGTAGTCCATCAAAATAGGAATGAAAATTGAATAAGTAAAAATCGAAGGGCTCATTGTCAAATTCTTAAAATTTAACGCCCTTGATACCCTCATCTATACCGTGGGTCCCTATAGGTGTTTTAATAACAAAAGTCTTTTCCAACTTTACCTTCCTATCATCTTTAATTAATTCAGGGTTTAAATAATAATGTGTAGGCCCAGAATCAATTAATAATTTCAGTGCTTCCTTTCCTCTTCTATTGACTACAACGTAAGGCAGCACTGACTTATGGGTGTCCTTTCTTATAAACCCTGTTTGCTTCCCGAGGCGCTCTGACGAAAATCCTCTTCATCTACAATGTTACAGAGCTCTTGGTCAGCTTCCTTTTCTATTGTATTTATTTGCCCCCTCTTCGAGTGGCCAGACTGCCGTTGCCTTGAGTTTCTTGATCCTGACGGGGAAAACTCCGCAACTTCCTGCTTTGGCATGATTGCCCGTCTGCTGAAGCCCGAACTACTCCCAGTCGACTGGTCATCTTGGCGCCTATTACCACTTGTCTCCTCTCTATTCTACCTGTAGTTCTCTCGTCTACTATTACTGAGCATTCCCTTCTGCCTGTACCGGTCGTTAAACCCAGTATTCCCTCCCGAATAATAACTGTTATATCCCCTGTTTCTATTATAACCCTGATACTGTTGTCTCCGGTAATTCCCAAAGTTGAAAGGGTTATTCGATCTATTTGCTTCCAGTGTCCTGAGATAGATTTCCCTTTCTCGGATAGCTATATCATAAGACTTCAACAATGTGTTCGGCTCCCTACTCCAAACAGCACAACCTAAGTTGCCTTTTAGTCCTGTAACAAAGGCCTCTAAACAAGTTGCCTCATTCAACTTCTTTTTTGTTTGCAGGGCTGTAGGAATAGTCTCGGGTCTGTCAATGATATTACACAATGCTTTGTGTGTGTTAGAAATCTCATCATAAAATGCTTCCACCGAGAGTTTTCTGTTTTCCAATTGATTTAATTCCCTGAGTAAGTCTGGTTCCGTTCTTTTATCGGCAAAATAAGTGATTAATAGGTTTTTGATTTGATACCAGTTTAAACGCGAGTTAGATTTTACTAAAACGTCGTCTGCCTTTCCTTGAATCTTCTTTCTTATCTGCCTTAATATTAGGAGCCCCATTGGAGTTTGGTCAGCTCCCCTAATCATCATGAGAATCTCCTCCGCATTTAATATAAATTCAGTAAGTTTCTCATAGCAACCTTCATAAACGTGCATTGATCTTATGACGTCCGAAAGTTTTATCCCTCCTATCATATCAATCGTCGGCTGTTGTCCTACTAGTTGATCCTCCATCCTTACTATTTTATTTATACTTCCTACCGTACCTGATATTGACGCCTTTGCCTGTAACTGTTCCGAAATTGTCGGCAAGCTAGTAGCCTGTTTTAAGATCTTACTCCTAGTAAATGGCCTCAGTGACTCCTTAACCTTGTTTAGTTTTGTCATCTATTTCTATTCAACTATTAAAAATTTCTTATTTTTTTTATATATATTGACCCTATTTTACTTAAATATATTGAATATCGCTTAATAATATTTTCAGTTCTTAAAATAATCTTATCTCTTTTTCTTCGTTAATATATGTTTGTGGTATGATCTTGTAGAGTAGCGTAAGATTCCTTAAAATGCTTGTATATACCCTTCTTCGTGTATGTGTGTGTGGCGTAATTGTAGAATAATTCGTCTTCATAAAAGCGGGTGTATCATTAATGAATTCTGAAAAATTTTTTTTAGGTTATTTTTTTTACAAAATATAATAATTTCTCTTTTCAAATTTTTTGTTCTTAAATAGCTCTGGACGTGTATTGTGTTCAAGTTTTACTTTTCTTTTTGTTATTTTGTTATTTGTTCTCATTCTGGCCGCCCTTGCTCGATGCAGTGGCGTTAAAATCCAAATTTGTTTTCTTCCTTTTCTGTATTTTTCTTTCTTTTTTCCACATAATATGCAATATGTATATATTTTATTTCATGTTTTTCAAAAAAAATCACCGTTTTGAAGCTAACCAAAATATTTGCGCGATGCAGCTATCTCAGTCAAGAGCGGATAGTCACCCTGTGATTTATATTTAAACTTTCCCCACATCATAAAATTTATTTTTATTTTATTTTTCTTATTTTTTTATACGTTTTTTTTTCATATTCTCTCTCTACAAATCACTACGCTAAAGCCAACCAAAATTCCTGCGCGTTGCAGTTATTTCAGCCACGAGCGGATAGTCGACTGTGATTTGTACTTGGTTCTTCGCACACTTCCTCCTATGAGTCATGCACAATATTTATGTATTTAAATATTTATTATATTTTTTCACATCTTCTTCAACGTCACAACTTCCTTCGTATGAGCCACGTCATAATTTCCCGAGTATTAACTCGGCGACTAGTCTCTGCCGCCATTCTGTATCGGTCGAACCACTCGCTGCATCGGAGATCCACCTCAAACCTGTTGCACCATATCGGCTCGATTGAGTTGCAATGACCCTAACTTCGAATCTAATGCAAAACCAACTTGGTTCGATCGAGTTGCATCGAACCTTGGCTCACACACTGCACCACTCATTTTGGCAAGGTTCCGTCTCTACCCCTCTCTTCTGCTATTTCTGCTATCTTCATACTCTGCATTCTCTTTGGCTTCTTCCACAAGCTCTCACACTTCACTTCCATCAATTTTCTTTCTTTTACTCACTGTCCCATTAGTATCAATAATCCAATAATTCGTATAATCGTTGTTTCCATGGTCCTCCTCACTTCCCTGGGTACTGCAATCCTTGTTGGTTTCCTTCTTCCAGCTGAGGTGACCGGCTGCGCCAGTTAACTATGATTCCTTGTGGTGGCCGAAAATCATCAACTTCTGGTCAATGTTATCAATAAATATTTATTTAAAATAAATGAACACCGTGCCGTTCAAGTTCCAATCTTTAAGAGAAGTTTATTATGGCATGATGGTTCGCTTGGAACCTCAGCCCGGAAACCTTATTTGTATTACAATATATAATATGTGTGTGTATATATGTGTTTAGGTCAGTGGCCCACTGCATTGGCGCTGGTCACTGAGCTCTCCGAGCTTTCGCTCTCGCCCCTCTTGCGCTCCCTCGCTCGCCTCTCACAACGTCCGCGCTCCAGAGTGCGAACTTCGGGTTTCGCATCCAAACTCCTCGGATGGCCGCTGCCGATCTCCCGCTCTCGCTTGAACGGAGTAAAGCGGGCGGGAGCGCGGTTTTCGTTTTAAGTTTTAATTAGTCTCATGTATAACGCTGAATAAACAACACGGAAATATACCACGACGCCCCCGACTTCTCATTTTCGTCTGCCCTTTGCGTTTGCGCCGTGGGAATTTTTGTGCTTCAAATTCGCTTCTTTTGTGGAAGGATCGCCCCCTACGAACATTTGGTCCATTCGAACCGGATAAGGATATCCATTCGACCAGCAGCTCCTGTGATTTCTTCCGCAAAAAAGATAAGTACGAGCATTTTCCGACTCCCTCTCGCTGCCGGTCTTTAGCAGTGGTTCGAACATTAAATTTCGTTCACACTGCAGTAAGATTTTTTTTCGTGTCCGAGTTTTCCCGACACCACGGCAGTCGAGAGATTTAACATTCCTGCAATTCCAAAAAATTTTCTATCCGTCTCCGCTTTGTGTGCGTCGCCATACTCCTTGCCGTTTTCCTTTCGTTCCCCGTTGTACATCAACTTGCCAACGGTCAAGGCATACATATGTGCATCCAGACATACACATACACGCGCGTGACAACTTGTGTACATAGTGCAGTGCAATTCTGCCTCCAAAAAATACGACAAAAAGTGAAATTGTGTGGTGGAAAATAAAAGGCATAACTAATATCAGCCACTCGGTGTGAAGTAATTTCGGGAGTTTCCCTGTTCGCCGTACAATCCGCCGCTGTCGAGATATTTTTTTGCCTTGTGTTTTTTTTCTCCCACATAATTTTATTTGTTCCGTCACTTCAAATACAGTCCACTCTTCGACGCTCTACTGTACCGATATACACTTACACATAAACGCATGCCTGCCCATACCTACATAGATCTATTTTCTGTCTCCACATACAGGAACATACACATATCCATAAACGCATGCATGCCCATATCTACATAAATATATTTTCTGCCTCCACATACAGGAACATAAAATAAAATAAATTCAAATCCACACGGGTGCGACCGTGATTGTTTTTTCGCCAAATTGCCGCATTAACCACCGCAGCGGCCGTGTTGTTATTGTTGCTGTTTTTTTTCTTCTCTCTCTCTACCGCGCCCTCACGCATGCACTGCTCTGCCGACCGGCGTAACCCAGTGAACGCTTCTCCCGAACCAAAGCCAAGGTTTTTTAATTCCACCATTCCGGCTCCGAAAAAATAAGTATTTATAATTATAATTATTATTTAAATATACAAATTATTAATTCATAATTATAATTACTATTTAATTATAAATATTATTTAATTATTTCCGGCAAAGTAATTAATTTATTTAATGGATTAATTAATTTATTTTTTATTGCGGTTTTCCGGATTTTTTTTGCAATCAAAGATATTTTCCAAATCCAAAAAAAAAAAAATAATAAATAAAAACCTTAATACAATAAAATTATTTGGCAACACTAACTAAGGGAAAAATTAGAATAAAAAAAAACAGAAGTCAACAAAGGGAGTAACAAGATATACAAATATATAAACAATCAATACAGTTTCATCGATTTCCAAATATTTTCTTCCGATTCTTCCCGTTGTTTATGGCACTGTACTTTCTACTCCGCACAAATTAACAGTGTGACCGTTCTCTGGGGCTTTCTTTTCTTTTGCGTGCGTTCATTGGCAGCGACGACCAACTCGTTGGCGACTCAGATCGCGCCGAGAGCTTAACGGTGAATATCCTCACGTTCTGAACGAGACGCCCCTTGCTCAGGTCAGTCGACAAGAGCTGATCCGCAAAGTTCGAGTCCAAGAATGCCCACGGGAGACGACAAGAAACCGAGGTCGATCCCATCTATCCGTTTGGACAGGTCCCAATCCGCGTCTCCGCGGCCGTCTCAATTAACACCAAAGGCGGCCATAGCCATTCCAAGGGCAAAAAGCGACGAGTCCGTCGAGACTATCTCCGGTCCCCCGTCAAGGCTTTCTCGGTCGGTGTCCAAGATGGCTCAAACTGCGATAGACATCGCCCTCAAAAAGTTTATTGCCACAACAGACCGGGTTAGCCAATTTCAAGCGGATATTCATACTCCGAGCGCCGCTGAACCAGAACGACTTTCCCCTGGCATGTGCCAAGTCCATCGGGACCAAATCCGGGCCTTGTGGGAAAAGGTGGAGAAGAGCTATGAAAGTTGCTCCGATCTTCTTTCCGCGTCCACTGACAGTTCTGCCACCTCGACAGTGCTTGAATCCAAGTACAGTTACTGCTACTCCGTATATTCGAGATGTTTGGTCCAACTACAGGACATAATAGACAAGGCCGCCTTCCAGCCCATTCAGGCTGCTGTCAGTGTTCCAACACCGCCGTCTACGGGCTGTCGTTTGCCACCAGTCGACACCGAAGTTTTCGCTGGTGATTACCTGCGGTGGCCCACCTTCAGAGATCTTTTTACCGCGATATACATACACAACTCTCGTCTTACACCGGTGGAGAAGTTGTTCCACCTATTATCCAAAACAAGTGGCGATGCGCACGCCATTGTTTCCAAAGCCCCGCTGACCAACGAAGGGTTTATCTCCGCGTGGCGAAGCCTCACCGACCGCTTCGAAAATCGGCGGTTATTAGTCAATAGCCAGCTAAAAATCCTCTTCAACATCCAGGCAGTACCCCAAGAGTCCGGAGCCGCTCTGAAGGAGCTGCAAGGGACAATCCAAAGTTGCCTGACAGCCTTAGAGATGTCCTCTATTCAAGTCGAGACTTGGGATTGTCTCCTGGTTTACATGGTTTCCTTAAAGCTTCCCAAAATCACGCTTTCAATGTGGAGCAATCCATTCACAACAAGGCTGAGATTCCAACATGGAATGAGTTAGACTCGTTCCTGACAGAGCGTCATCGCACTCTGGAGGCTATCGATGACATAAGGCCTAGCAGTTCGGGTCAGGTTCCGCCAAGGTCGACACCTGCGAGCGCCCCAGCGCGTAGGCTTAATTCTTACGAGGCCAGAGTGACTCCAGCCCCAAGAGGGTGCGATCTCTGCTCCAGAGAGAATCATCCTGTTCGCTTATGTCCGCGCTTCCTTGAGATGGATGTAAATGGTCGCTCCGACTACATTAAGAAAAAGAAGCTTTGTTTGAGCTGTTTTGCACGAGGGCACTTGCAACGGGATTGCACTAGTGCCCATAGCTGCTTCACGTGCCACAGCCGTCATCACACCCTCCTGCACCGCGGTAATCCATTCGCGGCCGCTCCAAGTCCGTCTGCGCCATCCAGGTCTCGACCCGCGCCTACTACGAGAGGCACGAGCCCCACAGAGGATCATTCTGATGTGCAAGTGTGCTTCGCTTCCGGCTCAAGAGCCGTCTTACTAGGCACAGCCCTCATTAACATTTGCCATTTAGGGTGCAATTTCCAGGCGCGTGCCCTAATCGACTCTGGTTCCGAGGCAACCTTTATTACGGAGAGACTTTTCAACCTCGTCAAACTTCCATTCAAGACTATCCAGGCCCAAGTCTCTGGTCTTAATCAAACCGTTGCCGCTCAGTCCACGAAACTCTGTCATTTTTCTATTCGATCGCCTTCCAGACCCGGGCTGCATTTAGAAACTTCAGCTTACGTTCTTCCGCAGCTGGCCGGGAATCTGCCTTCGTATCCAGTCCCTCGAGATCTTCTTAAGGGAATTCCTGACATCCCCCTTGCAGATCCCAAGTTCTTCGAGAGCTCCCAAATCGATGTCTTGATAGGAGCCGATATTCTTCCGTCCATCCTCCTCGGCAACGCCAGGGCTAACATTTGCGGTTCACTTCTCGGCCAGGAAACCATTTTTGGATGGGTGTTGACAGGCCCCATATCTCCAGCGGCCCCCCGCAATTTGTCCGCGTTCTCCACTCGAGTTACCTGCGGACTCGACGACTCGTTAGATCATCTCCTTGCCAAATTCTGGGAGGTGGAGGAAGTGCCCACACAGATAGTCCCCGAGTCTGATTCCGTCTGCGAACACAATTTTGTCCAGACTACAAGAAGGGACAATCGTGGCAAATACGTTGTGATGCTCCCCTTGCGCGATCCCGAGCATAATGGTTCCGAGCTCGCATCTTCACGATCCTTTGCTCTGGCTCAATTTCTGCGTATCGAGCAGAAAGAGATCCTCCCCTGAAGGCCCGGTATGACTCTGTAATCCAAGAATACCTCGACTTAGGTCACATGGCCGAGGTCCCTTTGACGAGCAGTTCCGCCACGTACTACCTTCCACATCACGCCGTTCTTAAGCCCGAGAGCACAACCACTAAAGTGCGGGTGGTTTTCAACGCCTCTAGCCCTTCCGCAAACGGGACCAGTCTGAATGACATACTTTACGCGGGCCCGGTCTTACAATCCGACCTCACGATTCAAATCCTGAAGTGGCGGTACTTTAGGTTCGTTTTCAACGCCGACATCGAGAAGATGTATCGGCAAATTTGGGTAGACCCCCAGCATACTCCTTTGCAGCGCATTCTATTCCGCAATTCCGATGGGGAAATCCGCGACTACGAGTTGAAGACAGTCACCTTCGGGGTCAATTGTGCCCCGTTCCTAGCGATCCGTGTCCTGCAACAGCTCGCCGACGACGAAGAGTCGAGGTATCCGCAGGCGAGTCGGATTATCCGACAGTTCATGTACGTCGACGACGTACTCGCGGGGGCAGACTCAAAACCGAAGCGCAAGCGGCTATCCGCGAGCTCCAGGAAGCCCTGGATTCAGCAGGATTCCCCCTTAGAAAATGGACATCCAATAGCAAGGCGATTTTGGCCAACATCCAGAGTGACCATCTCCTTCGCGCGGACTTCCTTGAAATCGACGCAGAGAGCACGGCTAAAACTCTCGGAGTGCGGTGGAAGGCGACGTCTGACGAGTTTTTCTTCATTCCGCCCGAATTGACCTTGTCTTCAACGTTCACAAAGCGTCAAGTCCTATCCCAAATCGCCAAACTATTTGATCCCGCGGGTTGGCTCGCCCCCTTCATAGTCCGGGCAAAGATGTTCATGCAGGACATTTGGCTCCAAAATCTAGGATGGGACAAGGCCCTCCCTCGAGATTTTTGCCAAAGATGGGTTGACTTCCTGGAAAATTACTCCGCTCTTGATCAGATCCACATTCCCCGATGGGTCGCTTTCCGACCACATTGGAAAATTGAGCATCATGGGTTCTGCGACGCCTCGCAGAAGGCGTGCGGCGCAGCCCTCTACGTCCGAGTGGAGGCTGGGTCCGCGGTAATGGTGAACTTGCTCACGGCAAAGACACGGGTGGCCCCGGTAAAAACGGTGTCACTCCCGCGGCTCGAGTTGTGCGGAGCCTTGTTATTGTCCGAAATGGCCAACGCCGTTCTTCCGAAGATGCCCGGGCAGGCGTCCGCCCTGCACTGTTGGACGGACTCTACGATTGTTCTCGCCTGGTTGCATAAGCCAGCGTGCCAATGGACAACGTTCGTGGCAAATCGTGTGACCAAGATTACCCAGCTTACCGAGGTGGAGAAATGGGCACACGTCCGCTCCGAGCATAACCCGGCAGATCTCGCTAGCCGGGTGGTGGCGCTTCAAGACCTTGCGGACAGCCAGCTGTGGTGGCATGGTCCTGCCTGGCTGCAGTGGCCTCGCTGCGAGTGGCCCACTCAAGGCATCATCCACAAAAAGAGGTTGCAAACGCAACTGATGGGAGACTTACCCAAAGAACGAACGTCCTTCTCGCGCCCTTTCACATATACCGGTGTGGACTATGCCGGTCCCTTTGACATCAAAAACTACACGGGACGAGCCTGTCTCATTACGAAAGGGTATGTGCTGGTGTTCGTGTGCTTCGCCACTAAGGCCATCCATTTAGAACCCACTTCCGACCTTACGACTGAGAAGTTTCTCGCCGCCTTCGCCCGTTTCGTGTCCCGAAGAGGATGCCCCCGTCAAGTTCAGTCGGACAATGGCAAGACCTTTGTGGGTGCGGCTGCCTTACTCAATGTTATCAATAAATATTTATTTAAAATAAATGAACACCGTGCCGTTCAAGTTCCAATCTTTAAGAGAAGTTTATTATGGCATGATGGTTCGCTTGGAACCTCAGCCCGGAAACCTTATTTGTATTACAATATATAATATGTGTGTGTATATATGTTTATGCTTATATGCTAACAAAGTAGTTTTTTGGATACAAATGCTTGAGCGGGAGTTCGCCACATCCTGTCTCTTGCTGACGATGCGAAACCACTGGTTAACAATATTTTTTTTTTTTTTTTTTTTAAATATATGCTTTATTTATTGAATCTTCTCTATATGAGACTAACAATAAGTATATCAAATCTTAAGAATATAACTTAACTTACAGTCATGTAGACTGAATTTAGACTAACGGGCCCTAATATTTATTGCTGGGCTGGTAGATCATTACGATGCAGACGAGTTCTGTTCGAAACCCGTCTTAGGTTCCTTGCGAGATTATTTGGGTGCAGTGTAAGCTTGTTATGGTAGGCCGCTTTCTGCTTTGCTATTTCATCTTTGACCGGTGGTATGCCCAGATCCCTGTGGATGTTTTCGTTCCGAACATACCATGGTGCCCCAGTGATTGTTCGCAGGATTTTTTTATTGTGAGCGCTGTATGATGTCAACGTTGCTGTTGCTCGCGTTCCCCCAGAGCTGGGAGCCGTAGGTCCAAATGGGCTTGAGGGTGGAGTTGTAGAGAAGAACTTTAAAGTCCAGACACAGGGGTGATCGAGAATTTATAATCCAGTGTAGGCTGCTAGCTTTAAGTCTGAGATGTGCTTTCTTGCATTCAATGTGCCTCCGCCAGGTTAGGCGTCTGTCGAGGTGGACGCCGAGATATGTTACATCGCTGGCTTGGGGAATCTGCGTACCATTCAAAGTTAGCGGCGGGAACGATTATCTGTTAAGGGTAAACGTTATATGTTTACACTTTGATTCATTAATTTTGATTCGCCAGTCTGATAGCCACTTTTCAACTACCACCAAATGATCAGCCAGTTGAGCTGTTGCTCTAGTTGGGCATCTTGAGCGGCTCAGGATTGCGGTGTCGTCAGCAAATGTGGACGTAGTCAGCCTCTCGTTCGTAGGGATATCTGATGTGTATAGGATAAACAGGGTAGGGCCCAGGGCGCTACCTTGTGGGACTCCGGCTTCAATGTTATACTCGTTGGATGTCGTTGTATTGCATCTAACCTCAAAGACTCTGTGGTAGAGGTACGACTTAAGTAACTTATGAGTGTTTTCTGGCAGTAATGTTATGATTTTATGCATAAGGCCTTCAAGCCACACTCGGTCGAATGCCTGAGAGACGTCGAGGAATATCGCACTACAATATTCCCGATGTTCGAAGGCTGTGCGAATTTCTGAAGTTATCCGGTTGACTTGCTCGATGGTTCCGTGGCTTTCACGAAACCCGAATTGATGCGGCGGGATTAAGTTTTGTTCTCTTAAATATGGTGTAATGCGCGTGAGCAGGCATTTTTCCAGTAATTTGGACAGGCACGATAGTAAGCTTATTGGCCTGTACGATGAGGGAATTGTGTGGTCTTTGCCAGGCTTCGGTATCATTATAACCACGGACTTTTTCCATTTTTTGGGGTAGTAGCCAAGTTTTGCGATCCCGTTAAATAGCTTGCATATAACATCCACTGCGCAGTTTGGAAGTTCAATTATCATTTTTGGGGTTATTAGGTCGGCCCCTGGAGCCTTTTTCGGTTTTATTTGCTTCCTAATGACGTTAGCAATTTCAGCTGTTTGAAACAAAATCGGGTTAATTGCAATTTCAGAGCTAAACGGCGGTAGTTGAAGAGAGTTTGTGGCGCCGTTCGGCTGAAATACATTTCGTAGGTGTAAAGCAAATGTTTTGGCTCTGTCTTCGTCACTGCGGGCCCAAGTACCGGAGGAGTTTCTAATCGGAGTGACTGATTCTATCGGAGAGCTTAAATTTGGGTGAGCTCTCCACAAAGGATGCTTTGTACTGGTCGGCGACAGTTTCTCGATATACCGGCGCTGCGCAAGCTCCTCTTCTTGCTTGAGGGTTTTGGTGAGTCTGCGGGTGGCATCATTATAGAGTTGCTTCGAATGGGGCGATCTGCAGGATTGCCAAACGCGTCTTAGACGTCGTTTTTCCCGAACCAGTTGTTCGATTTGCAGATTAGTTTTGTATTGGTTGCTACGCACGATTGTCTCTTCTGGAGTTGAGATTTTGGCTGCTGCCACGAGTACTGACTCCAGGGCATCAGCACAGAAGTCGATGTCGTTCTCTATGTTTAACTGTGGTGTTAGTTCAATGTGGGAACTTACGTACTTTTTGTACTTTAGCCAGTTAGTTCTAGTCGAGGTCAGCCTGAAGGGGTGCTCGATTACTTTCGGGCTTTGAAGGAGAGTTATTAAAACAGGCGAGTGGTCCGATGATAAGTCCGAAAGCGATTTGGCGCTGACTAAATTTCTTGGGATGTTCTTGGTCACAGCGAAGTCAATTAAGTCCGGGAGTTTTCTGGGGTCAGCTGGCCAGTATGTGGGGCTGCCAGGGGAGACATAGTCGAGTTTGTTGCTCAAATTTATGATTGCTTTATACAGTTGTCTTCCTTTGGGCGTCACTAGTCTTGATCCCCAGTGCGTGTGCTTGGCGTTGTAGTCTCCTCCTGCTATAAAGCGATCTCCGAGTGAATTGTAGAAGTCCAAGAATTGCTCTTCAGTTATTGTAAAACGCGGTGGGCAATAGACAGCGGCTATAGTGATACTGCCGTTGCCTGCTTGTAGTTTTATAGATGTAGCCTGCAAATAATTTGTTGCAAACCTCTGGTGAAAGTGGTGCTTAATGCGTTCCCTGATTAGGATTCCAGTTCCTCCGTGAGCCTTACCGTCCGGATGATCTGTACAGTATGAAGTATAACCTCTTATTTGGAAGTTGTATTTACTTGTGAGATGCGTTTCTGCCAGCAGCATTACATCTATTTGGTTTTCATTGAGGAATTGAGTTATTTCAAGTTTGTGCCGTGAAACGCCATTGGCATTCCACATGGATATTCGAAGACAAGACATCGATTATTTAGATTGTTGGGATGTGAGAAAATTTATTAAAATGTTTTGATTTTGCATAAGGTTTGTCATTGTTGTTTTCATGAAGGATATAAATTCCATCATACCCTGTTGTAAAGTCAGCATCATGGTTTCCATGCTGTTTGGTATTTGTCCTATTGCTTGCTGAGGTGTTGTTATAATTTGCTCAGAGCATTGAGCTTGTGGGAACCCCGTCTGATTGGCAAGTCCTGATTTTAGGGCACTGGCGTATGAAACTCCCCCATTTGTGTTGAGGGGCCCAAATGAAGATCTGGCTGCTTTCGCAAAGAAAACATTAGGTGTGGTTTGGGATTGCACGTACGCATTTCGTCCATTCTGGGAGCGTGCTTGTTTTGCTTGTTGAAATTGACTCTTCAGCTCTTTATAGACCGGGCAGCCTCTGTAGTTTGCGGTATGGTTATCTCCACAGTTAGCGCATTTCTTTGTCTTTGGGTCTTCTTTGCTTGCAGGGCAAGGTTCGGATTTGTGGAAGCCACCACAAGCTACGCAGACTGAACGAAGCCCGCAGTTGTTTCTGGTGTGTCCATACTCTTGGTAGTTTGTGCATTGCAGCGGGCCATTCCGCTTATGCGGTTCTTCAACAGTAATCCTTCTGTGCAACAGGTATTGCAGTTTATAGATCGGGTGCACTTCATTTTTCTTCAAGGCTCTGCTTTCAGGCTCCAGTTCGACCTTAAAGAGTGGTTGCGGCTTTTTATTTTTGTTGATAATATTAATAATATTTTTGGAGAAGAATCCTTTTTCTTTAAGTGCCTCTTTTACCTCATTGGTGGATACGTCGGGCTCTATGCCCTTTAGCACTACTTGCAAGCCCTTGCTACTCTTGAGCTGGTACGTGTAGTAGGGTTTCCTAGCCTCGTCTAGGTAATTTGTTACAGCTCTGAATTGATCTTCAGTTTTAGCTTGAAGCTTTGTTTCATGAATATTCCCTTTAACAAGGGGAGTAACATAAAAGTTGTCATTCCCGACCAGCGCAACAATTTTCTTTACTAGGGTATTTGAGTTCTGTTCCCTTATGTAAATTGGTGGGGGCTTTGGTTTCTTTTGAACAGCCTGTCCAGATTCGGATTGATTATTATCAATTTCCGACAATAGGGCGAATCTGTTTTTACTAGATGCCCCTGGTTGTTCGCTGCCTTTATTAGGGCAATTTTGTTTTGGTTTATTTCCAACCATTTTATTTTGCGGGCTTAGCTTCCGTTTGATTTGGATGTAACGGTCCATGCCAGTCTGTATAGCCGGACCCACTTGTTGTTGTTTGATATTGCCGATATTGGCACTCGTACTTACACTTGGCTTTGTAGTTTTATTCGGCGCTGCAGAAGTTGCAAACGCATTCGAAATCGCGTTGTTGTTAACGGCGACCGTTGATGTTGTTGTTGCAGTGGCTGCGGTTGCAGAAATTAACGAGGTCGCAGTGCTCGTGGCTGGTGAGCTGTTAGTCGAAGCTGGGGGTGGGGTTCTACACTGCAAGCTCCATGAAGTGGGAGTTGGTGTGAGTAGGGCGGGAGAACAAGACCGTGCTCTCGCACTGTCAATGGTCAGTAGGGCTGAGTTGCTCTTTGAAGAAGTTCTTTCTACTTCTGTATCACGGGTTGAGAAGTAAGAAATATAACTGTTTCTAATAACTATGCACTAGTTTTTTAAATAGCACTAATTATTATTCACTGTTTTTAGCAATAAGATTGCCTTTATTACACCACTCTAGTGTTTTTAGTTATTGTTTTTTTCACTTTTGAGCGGTTTTTTTTTTCCGGAGCTCGCGCAAAACACGTCTGCACTCTCCGGCAATACGATCGGCAATCAACAATATTAATATGCATTTTTATTACATTCTAATAACTTTAAACTGATTTGCTAAGATTTATTGGGGCTCCCAAAGTGGCCCCAATCGCTTCCAATTGGAAAAAAGGTCAATTTTCCTTTCCAAAATTCTGGACGCTAAACCGTTTAACCAATCGAATCCGTGTTTTCGCTAAAAAATAGTTAAAAGCATTATAAATGTTTAAAAAATATGACGGCTTCAATTTTAAACTTTTTACTATTTTTAATACCCGATTAAAAAGTAACCGTCTTATCCAGTATACTCTTGCATATATATATCTCCATCTCTTTTCCACCCCTGACTCTGCTTTATGACTGTCATTTTTTTCTTCGAAATACCATTAAAAAATAATTAAAGTTGGTATAACAATATTTTTGCCAAGCCAATACCAAGAAATTACTATCTTGAATATGTTCAAAAATAAATACACTCAAAAGAATGAAATATACATAAGCAGAAGCCCACACAGAAATACATATGTTCAAGTTATTCAACCCGTGAAACTAGGCCACTTCTGGATTTGATAAACAATATTTTCAAACTCTGCATTTGCCTTTGTCTTTGCCTTTGGCTTTGAGGTCCGATCTTGGTTTACCAACTAAGTTAAACAAATCAATATTAAAGTAAACATCAGCTTCCGTTCGAAGCCCAATCAATTGCTAATTGAATTTCACAATGAAATGCGACAGTTTCATCTTGAGCGCAAATTAAAATAAAAGTAAACATCAGCTTCCGTTTGAATCCCAATCAATTGCGCCCTTTTGCATTTCAAGTTCCCAGCAAATTGCATCGGTCAGCATAATCGAACGTGAGATGCAACAGTTTCATCCTAAGCTTTTAATCTAAACATAAAATTGAAGTTCTAAAGTTCAAAAAGAAAAGCTCCTGGCCGAGGTTTATTGGATTAGATTTAGAAATGAAGCGGCCGTCCTATTTTTATCGCGACCGCGATCGGTTGACAAAAATTAGAAAGTAAACTGAACGTGTCTTGTATTTAAAGTGTTTAGGAATAAAAGGTTTATCAACAAAATAATATAATAAAAAAAATTGTATTTTTTTAAATCATCGACTAACAAGAAATTTATTTAGTGCCCAACGTGGGGCCGCGTCTAAAAAAGTTCCAAAAAATTATTTAATGAAAAATAAGTTAAATATAAACGGAGCTCGCGCGGCCAACAACTCTACATTTTTAGTGGAAAAATTAAAACATCGACTAAACGGCACAACCAAGTGGCAGTGATCGTTAACAACAATTAAATGGAAATTAATTAATGAAATAATCCAATTAAAGGTGAATTTAAAATAAAGGTGGACCTCAATATTAAACAAAAAATACAAGAACACAAAAGTACAAATTAAATATAAATAAAATAAAACACTTAAAAACCGAAAACGCATTAAAATAAAAAAAATTGTTTAATCAAAAAAGAACTTACAACAACAACAAAAAAAAGACAACAAGAACAGCTGAAACAATAAAATTAAAGAAGGAAGGAAGACCATTCTCACACCACTACAACACTAACACTACAACATCATAGAAGGAAGACCCCATCGGGACAGTTTCGTGAGGAATTAATTTTCAATAATAACAAAAAAAACAAGAAAGGGAAGCAAACTTCGGGCGGAGCCGAGGCTGAAATACCCTTGAAGAATATTCTGTAAATTATTTTCTCCAAAATTATTCATATGATGCATTCTTAACACTCATAAAAATCCCAACTTCCTAACTTGAAAACACCAAAGTTATGGCAATTATAATCGTTCAGTTATATGGCAGTTATATATATAGTCGGCCGATCCTTTCGAAATTTGGTATGTCGGATTGATTGGCCAAAAATAAAACCGATAGAAAACCCCAACTTCCTAACTTAACAAACACCAAAGTTATGGCATTTCCGATCAATCAGTTATATGGCGGCTATAGGATATAGTCGGCCGATCCTTTTGAAATTTGGTAGGTCGGATTACTTGGCCAAATATAAAACCCAACGAAAATCCAAACTTCCTAACTTAACAAACTCCAAAGTTATGGCATTTCCGATCAATCAGTTATATGGCAGCTATAGGATATAGTCGGCCGATCCCGGCCGTTCCGACTTATATACTGCGTGCAAAGGAAAGAAGGGTGTGTGCAACGTTTCCATTCGATATCTTTAAAACTGAGAGACTAGTTCGCGTAGAAACAGACAGACGGACAGACAGACGGACATGCTTATATCAACTCAGGAGGTGATCCTGATCAAAAATATATATATATTTTATAGGGTCGGAGATGTCTCCTTCACTGCGTTGCACACTTTTGACCAAAATTATAATACCCTCTGCAAGGGTATAAAAAGGGAATCTTGGAATATAAAGGGAAAACAGAAAAGTTAAAATATTATGATAATGAGGAAAAAAATGAAATAAATTTAATTGAAGTAAATAATATTCTTCAGTTAAAAGAATTTATTATAAAAAAAATTTCGATGATAAAAGTAGCGAAAACACAGATTTATTATTTGTGGAAAATAGTGAGAAAAGCTTGGGAATTAAAAATCCTGAGAACGCCGACGTCAAAATATCCGTCAATGAAAATAAAAATATCTTTGGAATTAAAAATCCTGAGAACGCCGACGTAGAAATATCCGTCAATAAAAATAAAAATATCTTTTGAATTAAAAATCCTGAGAGTACCGACGAAGTAAATACCGTCAAAAAGCGAATAAATAAAAATCGTAAAAATGTAAAAATTCAAGCCCGCCGGAAAAAATAGTTCACTATATTTAAAAATAGCATTCAAAGATAAATATGCAAATTCCTTTTAGAACTTAAAAGGGGAAAGAAATCTTATTCATCAAAGGCCAATATATGGGAAACAATATCCGTATGCTTTATCTGTCACGGACTTCGTGAATAGCGAAATCAGTAGAATGTTATCAGAAGAAATTATAAGGCCTAGCCGAAGCCCTTATAATTCACCAGTTCTGGTTGTTCCAAAGTAGAATGTTATCAAGAGAAATTATAAGGCCTAGCAGAAGCCTTTACAATGGTTGTCCCAAAGAAAGAAGAAAATCTAGACGGAAGCCGTAAATTAAAACTCGTCCTTGTTTATAAAAAATTAAATGAAAGTACCATTCCTGACAGGTACCCAATGCAAGACCCATCAGTAATTCTATCTAATTGGAAAAAGCAAGATATTTTTTAACAATAGATTTAGAATAAGGTTTTCATCAGATATCAATGAAAGAATCTGATGTCGAAAAAACATCTTTTTCAATAAATAATCGAAAATACGAATTTTTAAGAATGCCATTCAGACTAACAAATGCACCAAGAATTTTTCAGAGAGCAATGGACGACAGCCTAAGGGAACAAATAGGGAAAACATGTCATGTCTACATGGACGACATAATAATATTCTCAAATTCGATTGAACAACATTATGAAGACTGAAACAAAATTATAAATATATTAGGTTGTTTGGTAATGACATACCGGTTTTTACATTCAAATTTCGCGCTTCGCTTGGGAAGTCAAATATAATCGTATCGCGCAATGCTGTATATCATTTAAAGGTATTGGCATCACCTTTAAAATGACATATAGTTTGTTAACATGAGCTTCCACGTTAAAAAATTACAATCGATTGAAATGGAGTTCACAAACGCATAAATTCGGGCAATTTTGAAATTTTATTTCGCACAGGGAAAAACTGCTGTGGAATCTCGCAAACAGATTATTGCTGTCTTAGGAGATAACAAACTTTCGAATCAAACCGCCGTTCAGGCGATTCCGAAGTGGCCTTCCGGACGACCAGTGACCGTTCATACGGATAAAATCATGGAAATAGTGGATCGAGATCGCCATGTGACTATTAGAACCATCGCAGATGAGCATTTAAAGTCGAAAAAGTTAACAAAAAAGCTCGATGTATGGGTGCCTCATGAGTTATCCCAAAAAACCGACCGTGTATCTATCTGCGAATCTTTGTTGCACCGTAATAAACTCGACTCATTTCTGGATCGGTTAGTCTCTGGTGATAAAAAATGGATCAAATATGACAACATAAAGCGTAAAAGATCCTGGTCGAAGTAAGGTGATTCGTCTCAAACGGTGGCAAAGCCAGGACTGACGGCTCAGAAGGTGTTGCTGAGGAATCAGAGGAATTATCCATTATGAAGTGTTGCCCTATGGCCAAACCATCAATTCTGACCTCTACTGTGAACAACTGGATCGGTAGAAGATTGCACAGCGGCCAGCCATGGTGAATCGTAAGGGCGTTGTGTTCCTTCATGACAACGCCAGGCCCCATACATCTTTGGTGACGCGTCACAAGCTACGGTTGCTTGGTTGGGAAGTGTTTATGCATCCACCTTATAGTCCGGACATTGCCCCAAGCGATTACCATCTGTTTTTGGCCATGCAAAATTTTTTTCGATGGACTAAAATTGAGTTCAAGGGAGGATTGTGAAAATCGAATCGCCGAGTTTTTTGCCAGTAGGGACAAGGACTTCTTTAGGAGAGGCATATACAAGTTACCATCAATATGGCAGAAAATCATCGAAGACAACGGTACATATAGCACTTAAATCGGATAATGCTAACTATGTTAAAATCGTCGTCAAAAATCAATAAAAAACGGGTATGGCATTACCAAACAACCTAATAAATTATTAAGGGCAAACATGAAAATCTCTTTAGAAAAATCAAAATTCTTTCAACGCGAAACCAGTTTTCTAGGATACATCGTATCTTATAACGTCATCAAGACAGACCCAGAAAAAATTGACACCATTAATAAGTATCCGCTTCCAAAAAATATTCGGGATTTAAGAAGTTTCCTATGCCTTACGGGCTATTATAGAAAATTTGTTTTAAATTACGCCTTCATAGCGAAACGTCTAAGCAAATATCTTCGAGGTCATAATAGCAAAATTTCAAAAAGAATGTCAACAAAAAGGTTAATTCAGCTGGATGACCCAGCTATTAAAGCTTTCAACGAGCTGAAAGAAAAATTTACCCTGACCACCGACGCTTCGGACGTCGCAATTGGTGCAGTATTATCTCAAGGAGGTAAAACAATTACTTTTATTTCAAAAACCTTGACTAAAACAGAACAAGTTTTTGCAACTAAGAAATTACTTATACGGAGTGATTGGAATTGAAATTTAAACCGATCATCAACCATTATCTTTCGCAATTTCTGATAAAAATCCTAATATCGAAATGAAACGCTTGTACTCTTTCATAGAAAGTTTCACTCCAAACCAGTTTAAGCTTCAATTGTTATTAGCAACGGGGAGGTATACAATACATGAGTCGGTTAATATATTCGAAAATACATATAGAAAGTCATATAATAGAATTTGACACTACAGAAAATTTTATATCAATCTTAAGGGAATATATTCCTCCTAATTTAACAGTAGGTATTCATTGTACTTTAGAGAACTTTTATAGAATTCAAAAACCGCTTAAAGATAATTTTATGAATACATTTTTTTATACAAGAATATTTGTTCAAAATGTGGAAAATTCTGAAGACGAGCACTTATAATCGAAGAAACACATTGTAGAGCGCACAGGGGCTTGACGAAAATTATCAGTAGATTGTATTATTGGCCAAACTTACTTACAAAATTAAAAGAATATATAAAAAATTGTAAAATTTGCAACGAAAACAAATATAACAGACATCCAATTAAAATGTCAATTGGAGAAGCCTGAATCCCAAGTAAAGAAGGCGAAAATTTACACATTGACATATATTAAGCGCAAAGTCTTACTATCATAATTTGTATTGACGCTTACTCAAAATTTCTAGTAGTAAAAGAAATCCAAAATAAATTAAATATCGAAAACAAAGCCAAAGTTATAATGACCGATAATGAACCGAGACTTACCTCGGCCCAATTTAAATCTTTTGCACAAAGGTGCAGATTAACTTTACATTACGCAGACCCGAGACACAGTACCTCAAACGGACAAGTTTAAAGGGCACATCTACATTAACAGAATTATCTTGACGCATTAAGATGAATTTAATTTAATCAACTATTCTGAAATAATATTAAGAACCGCTAAAGAATATAATCAGAGCATTCATTCTACAACGAACGAAAAACCTTTTGACGTACTATATAATAAAATAGAGCACGATAACATTCCTGAAATTAAAAAAAAATACTCAAGAGAAAATGTTAGAAACACATAATGAAAACAGGAAAGACAAAGAATATCATGTAGGACAGGTAGTTTATGAAAAGAAAGAAATAAACTTAAGACTAGATATAAAGAACAAGTAGTTAATAGATAATAATCAACAATAGAAATAGGATTATTCACAAAGATAATAAAAAATTCTAAATATTTATATTTTACTTTTTACCTTTTCCAGAAAATGTTTTATCAGGTGTTTATATTACACCGTATTTTATTAACAAAATCATAATTAATTGACTATACAAGTCACGAGTATCTTTTATTCAAGGACAATAAAGACGTATTGACGTACGATTCATACGCAGATTTATTCCACGTAACTAACTTAAGTTTTTATAAAGAAATAATAAAATTGGAATCGATAATATATAAAGGGATTCTAATAAAAGGTCACAATGGGAAATAAAATATTACATAGAGGTATAAATGAGTTAGGCACTGTATGGAAATGGTTAGCTGGAACCCCGGATCATGATGATTTTATTAAAGTTCAGAATAAAATCAATGAATTAATTGAAAATAATAATTAGCAATCTATTATCAAATCCAAATTGTTCAAAGAAATTGAATCTCTTTCTGATGATTTTAAAAATGTTTTTATTGATTAAGATTTACCACTGCGAAAACATCGTTTACGATTACTAACATTTGATCTGCAAAATTTAATTGACACAATTACACTAGCAAAAATTGATGATTTTAATACCAAAATTTTGAACAATGATGACATCATGGAAATATTAAAACATAAACAAAAACCAGTAAGTATCGCTGATTTAATGGACATCTCTGTTTTTAAAATCGCACTGCATAAAGAACTTCTAATCATTTATATAAAATACCAAATAATTACAAATAGGTGTGAAATTTATCACGCCAGAGCGATTTCCCAAAAAGATGGGAAACTAATATTAAGAAATCAAGTCGCAAAATGCGCAAATATGTTTTATGAAATGTCTTACTTTAAGAACGAACTTTTTAATAATTTGTAGCATGCTACGGGATGCACAGCGGATGGTCGATGCGATCGTAGTTCAGCACGCGTTGCTACCGGATACTGCTCGTTCGGGAAAGTGGTGGTGGGTTAAATCTTAACTACTCGTACTGCTGACTTCGCGTACGTAACTAATATCTGATTTCGCGTGCTTAGGGGGAATAGGGGCATAGATATACACTTTAATCAACTAAGGAAAAACAGATAGAAAAGAAATCAAGACAATCAATAAGAAGAAACAAATACCCTAGAACATGTTGACTTGTTGTTGTTGCTGTTGGTGTTGTTGTAGCAACGCTTTGTGCCCGCCCTACCTTGACCATTCGTTCCGAAAAAGATTATTTTGAAGAGAATGGTCCCTTGGTCAAGTCGACCTTCTAATACCCTGCCATATTTTTATTTTGCATGACCCCTTTTATGCCCGACTAGTGGAAGTTCATTTTGTATACCTCGTATTTATTCGTAATATATATTCATTTATAAGAGTTCGTTGGGAATAATATTAAAGTTATTGGATTTAGAGTTAATGCAATTACCTATATTTAACAATTTATTTATATTTATTATTAAGTGAAGCTAATTTTATTTAAAAAGTCATGAGAATGGAGCTGTGGGAAAGATAATATGGCGGGAATCATTACGATAATAATATGATAGTAGGAAGTGTAATAATATAATAGGCTAAAAATATATTTAAGTTGATACCAAAAGTCATAAAAAAATAATATAGAATATCTGAAATTCATGGCACTATTTATATCAATGCTTTTTATGCTTTGCACTGTTTTTTTTTTTTTTTGCATTTGCATATTTTTCTTTTGTATTTTGTATTTATTAAAACCTTTTTTTCTTATCTCTGTCGGCTCAAAATTTGCAAACTTAAATAAACGTTACTTTTTACCAAAATATAAGCAAGCCTAGCTAGTGATTTAAACTCACTGCTCTGTATGCAGTCCCGCGACGAAAGCGCTTTCGGCGACGATGCTGTGGAGAGAGGGGGGAAATGCTGGCTGCTGCCGAGTTTTATGCCTTGTTGTGTTTTTTTTTTATTAATTTCGTTCACTCATTTTTGCCAATTATTTTGTTATATTATTAAATACATTTTTTTTGTTTGTTTATATTTTTAACGTGTTTAGCACAAATACTTTAGCATTAAACTTTCTTGCCAAAAAGGTTTATAACTTTTGATTTCACTTTTTCCGTATTTTCCTTTTTTTTTTCTCCGCACTACTTTTTACTGCACCATTCTCTTACATTTTGACTGCTTGGGTTTTGAGACTTTACATTTCTTTAAATACAAAAAAATTACTTTTTGTCTAGGAAGAGAGTATAGATTGGGCCAGCTAAAAAAATTAGATTTTCCTTGCACTTTTTGTAGACGCTTTCCTTCTGTAGTTGCTTTTCCTTTGTAGGCGCCTTTCCTAACCCCGCCTTGGGTTAGGTAGAACCTCTGTAAGCCTCAGCCGACTTAATGCGAGCGCTGTTTTCGGAGACTTAATTGCAGCGGCAACGAGCGCTGAAGAAGCAATTAAAGCTCGGCTTGGACGGCCGCGGCTGATCTGACGCTGCCTATGTGTAGGTATGGGTGCTGCTATGGGCACGCAGAAAGTATAATTTTTGTAGCTACTTCCCTCCCTCGTATTTGAGAGCTGCTTGTTTGCCGATAACGGCCTGTCGCAACATATGCTGGGCTTTGCCCCCAGAACAAGGAAGCTAAGCGATATGCTCGCCTCTAGAAAATAAAAAGTTAGAATTTACCACTTCAAAGTATCGCTCGGCCTTTGATTAAATTACCTTTTGTTTTATGTTAACAATGAGAATTGGTAATTATATACCCACTTAGGGGTTTGCCGTCGATGGATGGCTATATGCCTCTAAGATTTTTTTGATTTTGGGACTTGGTGAAACTAGTGCAGCGCGGCTGCAATGTGGTCGGTCCAAGAGTGTTCGCCAAATAGGCAGAGGGTAGAGTTCGGATCGGGCCCGTAACCTCGGACTTTCCTGGACACGCGGCTCTCGATTGGTCAAACGGACAGTGACAGAGGAAATTTAGCTATTTTCTTCCAGTGTCGACGGGTGCACTTATTGGCTAACTTCGGCCCTAGAAATCGAATCTGCTAAAACTCCAAATTTAAATCGCATATTTTTATTCTAGTATTATTTTCCTCAATTACTATTTTTAACTATACCATATATTATTACATTTTTTCATTATTTTTTTTCCTTTTTCCTTCTCGTTAGGTTTTACTCACAATTCAGTTTTAATCAATTCATAGATAATTTCCTCTAATCATATGGGTGTATATGTCCCTGAGCCAGTGATTAACTTTGTCATGAAATTTCCTAACGTACCGCCCTTGCAGGTCTTCAATTTCATAGTAGCTATCTCCTACCTTGCGTCTTCGGCTATAGCTTCTGACTGCCTAAGTGCAGCGGCTCCCATTGCCTTGGTTATCGCCTGCACTATACTGCTGATATTGTTTTCCTCTGCATGGAAATCCATCTCGGATAAATCTTGCTGGTCTTGCTCTTCCGGGTTGTTTCCTAACGAATCTTCAGTTGACTCAACAGGGGTCCTACAGACGGGGCACACCTTACGGACTTGAGTATTAAAACAAACCCGATGAAAAGTGTGATCGCACTCGGTAGTCAGCAGTTGCGCTTTATATTCAATAGGCTTTGTACAGATATAACAGTGTAGAGCGATTTCTTCTTCCGGTATCGTTTCTGGACTACGCACTAAAGGCATTTTTATCTGTGTTAATTATACTCAGACTTAAAAGTTAAAATTTTCAAAAAAATAATATGTAGCTGTATCTCAAAGTTATGCAGGGTCATGCAATTAGTTATTTGCGGGATTTGTATTAGTTTGTTCTAGTTATATATGAGACAAGTCCACTGGGTTGTGGTTTTGCACAGAATTCATTTTGTAGTACCAAACCACGTTTGAGGGTCATGCACTACGCCACAACTTGTAGACAGAATGAGAAAACAAAAAAAATTTTAAGGAAAGATATTTTAGCTAGAGCTTGCATTTATGTTGAAAGTAGCTGTTTTCGATAGCTAAATCTGACTAAAACCATAGGAAAGGTAGAGGCACTCCATTTAGTCATGCCCTCTTTTCGACTCTTCCGGCTCTACTCAAAAAAAACAATACAAAGATGAAAATAATTATTTTAGCTAGAATTAGCACTTATGTTGAACCACTAACCATACAACATATAGACTGGTCATTTCATACAACGAATTTGGTCACAAAATTTTTCAATCGGGGGGCCCCAATGCTGGAATCGGCAGGCCCCTACACTTCGTGTGCCTTCGGGTTTTTTCGCTTTCGCTCTCGTTCTAATTCTTATTTTGACGCTCGCGCTCGAGTTCGGTCGTTCAGTCGCAGAGACGCGCATTTTGAAGAAGGTTGCGCCTGCGCTTGAATTAGTCTTTATATGTATGCGTGTTCATGCATTCTCATACAGGGGTGCATGTGTAAGTTTATTTCAATTCGATGCGGCAAGAATATTTTGTCTTTTGCTACTTTTCAGACTTGGTACCCTAACAATATGGGCGTATTCACTATTTGGTTAATGATCAAAAGAAGAATATTATATGTTATAGTATATTTTTTAATATTTCAGCATAAATTTAATTTTGGTTTGCAAATTCATATCAGTAGTAGCTGTAAAATGTTTTGCATATATATATGTATTCCGATAAATAGAAATCAATCTACTGAGATACGAACAGGGCATATCGCAGTCGGAGTCACAAAAAACACCGACTGGATGGTGCCTGCATACCCTACCGACGATTGAATTTTAGGGGAGGGGACAGAAACAAGAAAAAAAACAAACAAAAGCCAAACAGCCGTTCTTGTTTCTGTCCCTACCCCTAAAATTCAATCGTCGGTAGGGTATGCAGGCACCATCCGCTCGCAGAACAACAACCAAAGCTGATTTGGTTTGAAGTTTTCTGATCCACTTAAAAGCAGTCGGTGTTTTTGTGACTCCGACTGCGATATGCCCTGTTCGTATCTCAGTAGATTGATTTCTATTTATCGGAATACATATATATATGCAAAACATTTTACAGCTACTACTGATATGAATTTGCAAACCAAAATTTAATTTATGCTGAAATATTAAAAAATATACTATAACATATAATATTCTTATTTTGATCATTAACCAAATAGTGAATACGCCCATATTGTTAGGGTACCAAGTCTGAAAAGTAGCAAAAGACAAAATATTCTTGCCGCATCGAATTGAAATAAACTTACACATGCACCCCTGTATGAGAATGCATGAACACGCATACATATAAAGACTAATTCAAGCGCAGGCACAACCTTCTTCAAAATGCGCGTCTCTGCGACTGAACGACCGAACTCGAGCGCGAGCGTCAAAATAAGAATTAGAACGAGAGCGAAAGCGAAAACACCCGAAGGCACACGAAGTGTCGGGGCCTGCCGATTCCAGCATTGGGGCCCCCCGATTGAAAAATTTTGTGACCAAATTCGTTGTATGAAATGACCAGTCTATATGTTGTATGGTTAGTGGTTGAACGTAGCTGTTTTCGATAGCTAAATGGGACTAAATATCTTTCAAAAAGTTTTCAGAAAAGGATAAAGGTTTTCCTTTTTCAACTTTTCCGGTTCTACTTGAAGAAATAAATTCCCTAAATCTTCCGTTGGTTGGAACACGGTTATCTGAAACCTACTTCCTAATCCCAACTTGGAGATGCTTTGCTCGACAATGTTTACTTTTACACAAACAGGGCTTTATGATTTTATCACCATCAACCTGTCCGTTTCGTAAGACTATTGTCGATTTTATAGAAAAGGATAGTATAGATAATAGATACGATTGATAAAAGTGTATAGAAATCATTGGCTTGCACTAAAAAAAATCGAAGTGTTTATTTTCAATTTGTATATTATAATTAATTTTATAAATATATATTTTTTTCCCAGTATAGGTGAAGAAAGTTGATAGAGAAAACGAAATTTGAAATTATATTTACCTTTTCAATTTATTATATTTTTAATTTTATAAATGTTTTATTTTTTTCAGTGTAGGTGTAGAAAGTTAAAAGAAATTAATAACAAAAAAAATTCCAGTTTAGGAGAAAGTTGAAAGAAATTAAAAGAATGGCTTGCCAGTAATCAGGCCACACGTTGTTGGGCGCCACAAATATTAGTTGTTGTAGCATGCTACGGGTGAAAAATTCACAGGTCAGCGGATGGTCGATACGATCGTAGTTCAGCACGCGTTGCTACCGGATTCTGCTCGTTCGGGAAAGTGGTGGTGGGTTAAATCTTAACTACTCGTACTGCTGACTTCGCGTACGTAACTAATATCTGATTTCGCGTGCTTAAGGGTAATAGGGGCATAGATATACACTTTAATCAACTAAGGAAAAACAGATAGAAAAGAAATCAAGACAATCAATAAGAAGAAACAAATACCCTAGAACATGTTGACTTGTTGTTGTTGCTGTTGGTGTTGTTGTAGCAACGCTTTGTGCCCGCCCTACCTTGACCATTCGTTCCGAAAAAGATTATCTTGAAGAGAATGGTCCCTTGGTCAAGTCGACCTTCTAATACCCAGCCATATTTATATCCGTTACTCGTAGAGTAAAGTGGTATATTGTATTCGTGCAAAAGTATGTAACAGGTAGAAGGAAGCGTTTCCGACCCTATAAAGTATATATATTCTAGTTCAGGATCACTAGCCGAGTCGATCTAGCCATGTCCGTCTGTCCGTCTGTCCGTCTGTCTGTTCGTCTGTCTGTCTGTCTGTCCGTATGAACGCTGAGATCTCGGAAACTATACAAGCTAGAAGATTAGCATTTTGCATGTAGATTTTAGGAGCTCCTACGCAGCGCAAGTTTGTTTCAAAATGGTGCCACGCCCCCTCTGACGCCCACAAGCCACAAGCTGTGACCACAGTTTTAATGCTATTATGAAAATTTTTTTGATATGTATTTGTTTCGTCAATACCTATCGATTGGCCAAATAAAAGTTTGCCACGCCCACTCTAACGCCCAAAACCCATTAAACACTTAAGCCTGGCTAGCGCCTACATTTCCGCCTTTCATGGCGTATACAATAGCGCCATCTAACGGATGACTTTGGAACAGCTGGCCAAGGTGCTCAACAGAGTCAACGTTAATTCTCGATAAGGATTTCTATTAAAGGAAATTGCTATGGTTTTCATTTGTCAATACCGAACTATATCCCTCCAAATTGGAGGTGTTCCCTGGGTACAGATTTTAACATAAAAATCGGGAGCTAATTCGAGCGGCGAAAAACATACAAGAGGGCATATTTATATTAAGTTGTTTAGCTGAGTAACGGGTATCTAATAGTCGAGGCACTCGACTATAGCGTTCTCTCTTGTTTTATTTTGCATGACCCCTTTTATGCCCGACTAGTGGAAGTTCATTTTGTATACCTCGTATTTATTCGTAATATATATTCATTTATAAGAGTTCGTTGGGAATAATATTAAAGTTATTGGATTTAGAGTTAATGCAATTACCTATATTTAACAATTTATTTATATTTATTATTAAGTGAAGCTAATTTTATTTAAAAAGTCATGAGAATGGAGCTGTGGGAAAGATAATATGGCGGGAATCATTACGATAATAATATGATAGTAGGAAGTGTAATAATATAATAGGCTAAAAATATATTTAAGTTGATACCAAAAGTCATAAAAAAAATAATATAGAATATCTGAAATTCATGGCACTATTTATATCAATGCTTTTTATGCTTTGCACTGTTTTTTTTTTTTTGCATTTGCATATTTTTCTTTTGTATTTTGTATTTATTAAAACCTTTTTTTCTTATCTCTGTCGGGTCAAAATTTTCAAACTTAAATAAACGTTACTTTTTACCAAAATATAAGCAAGCCTAGCTAGTGATTTAAACTCACTGCTCTGTATGCAGTCCCGCGACGAAAGCGCTTTCGGCGACGATGCTGTGGAGAGAGGGGGGAAATGCTGGCTGCTGCCGAGTTTTATGCCTTGTGTAAGGAAGTTCTTGGGCTGGGATATTGTGCTCAGGGCTCCCAGGGTCACTTACAAATATTTATTTCAGTTCAAAGACTCAAGGGGGGGGCGAGATAAGAATGACCCTATTCAGACTTCGTGGCCGGAACTCACAGCGGGTTTGGATCCGACAATCGAGCAAAGCTCCGTCGTAATCCCTACCCGCCACGCGCCTCGGAACCCGCAATGATCCTTGGATCCGACAACCGAGGCTAGCTCCGTCGTAATCCTTGGTCAACCCGCGGTCCGGCCACGATCAACAGAACCAGACACAAAAAAAGAAGGAGGAAGGGGGTCTTGTGGGCACTGTCACCCAGAGATGCCGACCATGGGCCGAAATCGGCAACGGAGTTAGATCCGACGATCGAGTGCAAAGCTCCGTCGACATCTCCCTCAGCCACACGCTCCGGAACCCGCACTGACCCTGGACCCGACAAACGAGCCTAGCTCCGTCGTAATCCACGGCCGTTACGCGCTCCGGGACCGGCAACGGCCTCGGATCCGACAAACGAGTACAAGACTCCGTCGTAATCCTTGGCCACCACGCGGTCCGACCACCATCGGCAGAAACAACAACAAAAGGAAAGGAAGGGGTTTGTGGGCATTGTCACCCAGAGATGCCGACCATGTGCCGAAACCTGCAGCGGAGTTAGATCCGAAAATCGAGTACAAGACTCCGTCGAAATCTCTCTCAGCCGCACGTTCCGGAGCCCGCACTGACCCTGGACCCGACAACCGAGCATAGCTCCGTCGTAATCCACGGCCACTACGCGCTCCGGGACCGGCAACAGCCTCGGATCCGACAAGCGAGTGCAAGACTCCGTCGTAATCCTTGGCCACCACGCGGTCCGGCAACGATCGGCAGAGAAACATGGGTTTTCCTAGGTGGTGGCAAGAGAAAAACTGTTCCCATTCCCCTCCTATGTTCACTCACACACAAAACACGGTCAGACAAATAGTTTTCTTTAGTTTTAAATACTTCGTTTGCTTTATTTAAGTTTTGTGCAAGGGGTGTACAGAGCCTCCTTGTCACAAAACTCCAGTCCAGTTCGGGTTATTTTTAAAACCAAATATATCCAAAAAAAATATATATTTGCCGCTTACGTTTCCGTCCACAGCAGGTCCAGCCAGTTGATTTCCCATGCCTCCGCAGCGGGAATAGCGTCGCGCACTCCATCCACATCACCGCACTCGTTTTCCATTTTCTTAAAATTTTTGTTCCACTCGTCCGAAAAAAAACTTTTCACAGTCGGGTCGTTTTCCCGGGTTTTCACGTCTCGATTTCTCGTCTGGCACGCGCGAAGCCTCAAGAGTAATTGCCTTTCCCCTCTTTGATATTGGCGCGCGTTCCCCATGCATTGCGTCGGCGTCGCTGCCGCTGCGCTTGCGCTTCGGCAGTTTGCAGGCAAAATTATTTCCCCTTTGCTCGAAAACATCGGTCGGGTCGGTTGCAATTTGGTTCGATCGTGCGAAATTGTTTCCCCTTGCTCGAAAACATCGGTCGGGTTGGTTGCGATTTGGTTCGATCGTCCGAAATTGTTTCCCCTTGCTCGAAAACATCGGTCGGGTTGGTTGCGATTTGGTTCTATCGTGCGACGAAAAGCTTATGTGTGTGTTGGCTTTGTGCAGGTGTTCAAACTGTTCGAAGCGGGCGAGAGTGTGTTGGTTGCGCTCAGGCGTTCGATGGTTCCAATGTGTGTAGCTGCTGACGTTCGAGGTGTGTGTAGAAGAGAGCGAGAGCGCGTTGGTCGCGCTCAGGCGTTCGGTGGTTCAACTGTGTGCAGCCGCTGATGTTTTGAAGTGTGTGAAGAAGAGGGCGAGAGCGCGTTGGTCGCGCTCAGGCGTTCGATGGTTCAACTGTGTGCAACTGCTGCGTTGGCTATTAAAAAGCTAAACTAAAAATATTCCTACATGGCTACAAAATTCTACATGGCTACAAATTCCTACATGGCTACAAAGTATATTTGTGAGGGCCGTTCTACGGTTCCTCACACCCCCCCCTTCCTTCGGGGTGCTGGAGCGAGACGCGGATGAAGCGATGGTTGCTGATCGCAACCCTATACGTTCGTCCCTTCACCTTCCGTAGGAAGCGTACCCCTCGGCGCTCATGTTGTTGGACGAAGACGATGAGCTCGTTGGGGAGTCTGCGTCGCTCGGTGTCCACTGCCCACTCTGCGGGGGCTTCTGTCCACTGGTCCTCCTCCGGGGTGGCCGGGGATAGCTGGTTTTCTTCCAGGGCGTTCCAGAGCTCCCTTTCCTCTTCCAAATCGAGGCAGAGTTCCCAGGGCACTGGACACTCGTCGTTGCTGCCACCGGGGACGTCGTCTGCCGGCTGTTCTGGTCCCTGGTGGTCGCTATGGCTGCTGAGTGCCAACGAGTCGACGGGCGTGTTGGGCAGCGTACTGGCTGACTCGGGCCAGGATAGTGGCAACTTCCAAGGCCGGGGGCTCATGGGCGGTGTCCAAGGGGCCTCGGTGGGGGAAGACCCACGGCTGGATGGTGTGAAGTATCCGCTCTCGGCGCTAGATAGGAGAGAAGAACGTGTTAGCGTGGAGAGTCAGTGATGTTATGGAAGTTCTAGTCGTGTGTCGTCGAGTGTCGGTGACTATGGTGATAACTAGGCGTGACTAATTTGGCGTGGTCTACCCTAAGGATTTAGAAATCACCCCCCCCCACCCCTGGGGAGGGTTGTGGGGCGTTGGCGCTGGGGGTCCCAGGCTCAAGTGGCCCCATTGAATCTCCTTGTCGTAGCAAGGGCCCCGCGGCACATTTTAGTTTGCCCTTTTCCCTTGACCACCCGGCAGTGGCGCACAGGTATCTCGGGTTTGATAAATATCTAGAGTGGATTCGTGGATCCCTTCGGCGTCCTCTTCTGGGTCCTCGGCGGTCTGATCCCCATGAAAGGGTTTCAAATCGGCTAGATTTGCGTTGCGACGTTTGCGTGTTCCTCGGAGTTGGACTCTGGCGATGTTTGGTGACAGAAATTTTATGATCTTATAGGGACCTTCGAACTTTGGTGCTAGTTTTGCATTGAACGCCTCCGCGGCGTTGGACAGGTGGTGGGTTCGGACCCAAACCCACATCCCAATGGTCGGTCTCCATTCCCGTCGGCGCAAGTTGTAATAGCGACTTTGTTCCTGAGCTGCTCTCTCCATGTTTTCCTTGGCTGTTTGAAAAATGTTCTTGAGATGTTCTGCCTTACTCTGGGGGTCTCTGGGCGCTTCGCCGGCCCCTGGTGTAACTTCGTTGAACCAGCTTCCGGGTAATCGGGGCTCACGACCCTGTACTAGGTACGCTGGGCTGAATCCGGTGCTGTCGGAGACACTCGTGTTGATGGCCAGGGTGATTTCCGGCAACAGGTGATCCCATGTTCGTTGGTCCTCTGTGGCGTACTGCGCGATCATCGTTTTGATGGTGCGGTTGGCTCGCTCTGTAGGGTTCTGTTGGGGGAGTATGGAGCAGTATGTTGGACCTCTATTCCTGCTTTCTTGCAGAATGCTTTGAAGGCCCTACTGGTAAACTGGGTCCCATTGTCGCAGATAAAAGTTTTAGGAGCGCCGAACCTAGCCAGTATTCGCTCCCGGAAGGCTAATTCCAGACTGGTGGCGGTAGCTCGGCGTAAGGGTATTAACTCCACCCATTTGGTGAAATGGTCCAAAAACACGAGTAACATCGTGTGTCCTTTGCGGGACCTGGGCAGAGGCCCTACGAAGTCCGCGCACAGGGTTGAGAATGGTCCCTCCGATTTCCTGGTTAGCATCTTCCCTGCTTGTTTGCGTTGACTCACCTTAAATTGCTGACAGGCTGGGCATTGTCGAACGTAACGAGCGATGTCTCGAAACAAACCCGGCCAATAATATTGTTGGCAGACTCGAGTGGTCGTTTTCCTGATCCCTAGGTGTCCTGCAGTGGGGTGGTCATGGCATTCTTCCAGAACCCGACGCTGATGGCTGTTGGGTACGCAAAGTCTCCATGCTCCACGGTCTTCCTTCCTAAACGCGTTGTCGAGGTGTCGGTAGAGTTGCCCGTTCTCTTGGATGTAGTCAGGAAATTTCTCCGGGTTGGCTTCGATTTGCCTGATCTTCGCGGTGATCCACTTGCACGGTTCGTCGGTCTCATTCACCTGCTGGAGCGTTGCTAGCGGTTGCCTGGACAGGGCGTCCGCGACGACGTTCTGTTTTCCCCGTCGGTATGAGATGTCAAATTGGAATTGTTGGAGTTCGAGGGCCCATCGTGCGATTCGGCCTGTCGGGTTATCGATTGAGTTCAACCACTTCAGGGCGAGGTGGTCTGTTATAACGTCAAATCGGTATCCTTCGAGGTAGCACCTCATTTTCCTGATTGCCCACACTATAGCAAGGCACTCTTTTTCCGTAGCCGAGTAATTTTCCTCTGCTGCAAGCAACCTCCTGCTGGCATAGGCGATGACTCGTTCTGTTCCATCGACTTGCTGGGTTAAAACGGCTCCAAGGCCGAAGTCGCTTGCGTCGGTTTGTAGTTGGAATTTGAGGTTGAAGTCCGGGCAGGCCAGTACTGGTGCCTCGGTGAGTTTTCTTTTCAACTCCTCGAATGCCTGTTGTTGAGGGTCGCTCCAGGTCCATTTCCTTCCTTTCCTGAGCAGGGCGGACATTGGTTGGACGATTGTGGCGAAGTTCTCCACAAATCGCCTGTACCAGGATGCTACCCCCAGGCATCGTCGAAGTTCCTTGCAGTTAGTGGGTGGCTGGAGTTCTCTTACAGCGGCTATCTTGTCTGGGTCGGTGTGGATTCCGTCTTCGCTGATGACGTGTCCCAGGTAAGTTATGCTGCGCTGGAAAAACTTACACTTTGCTTTATTCAGCTTCAAGTTGGCCTGCCTAAGCCGTCGGAGTACTTCCCGTAGGTTGGTGAAGTGTTCGTCCAACGAGGTCCCGATGACGATGATGTCATCTAGATAGGCGAATGCGTGAGGCTCCATGTCGGGTCCTATCACGCTGTCCAGTGCCCGCTGAAATGTAGCAGGCGCCGAGTGCAAGCCGAATGGCATTACTTTCCACTGGAAGAGTCCGCGGCCCGGCACGGTAAATGCGGTACAGGCGCGGCTGTCTGGGGCCACCGGGATCTGCCAGTAACCGCTTTTCAAATCCAGCGTCGAGATAAACTTAGCGTTGCGAAGTCGTTCCAAGATGTGTCCTATCCGCGGTAATGGGTAGGCGTCGGGCACCGAGTGAGCGTTTAGCTGGCGATAGTCCACGCACATGCGCACATCTCCTGTCTTCTTGCCGACGAGGACGATGGGTGCGCTGTGAGGACTCCGGGAGGGCTCGATGCGTCCGTCGCGAAGCAGTTCATCAACCTGTTCGTTAATGATTTTCTGCATGGCAGGGTTCTTTGGAAAGTACCTCTGCTTGATGGGCTTGTCGTCCTTCATGACAATCCTATGTTCGGCTATGTGAGAGGTACCGGTCATATGCTCAAATGGGGCGAGTTCCGCTTCGAGAAAGGATTGGATCCGCGCTTCCTCGGGTCCTTCAGTGGTGACCGTTGCTAGGCTGGCTGTCACCCCTTGAGTTTGTCCTGGTGGGTGGGTAGTCGTTGGTGACTTCCGAAAGGGGTTGTTTCTCCGTGCTGCGGCGGCGTCGGCCAAAGGTTTTAAATAAAAAGAGTTATTCCCTGGTGACGGCGTGGGTCGAGGTCGCGGTGTTACGGTGTGGGTCTCCACTTGTAGAAGTGCCGGTGATCGTCGTGGAGCTGCGGTAGGCTCGTTGACTTGTATTCGAGACGCCGATCGTCGAGGAGCTGCCACGGGTGGTACCGTGCAGCGTGGTGATGGTGTTGGTCCGACGGCGCTTGGACTGACGACTACTCGTGGGGTGACGAAGGGTGGTTTGCTTCTGCTTGTTAGCGGCGGAGTGTAGTAGGAGAGAGATAACTGGGCTTTCCCACACTGGATAGTGGTCTTGATCCCGCAGAGGAAGTCGATTCCGAGGATGATCTCGTCCAAGATGGACGGTAGCACTAGCAGTGTGGTCTTAGCCGTATCCCGTCCTAGGGTTACGGTGGTATTCAGGGCGTGGGTGACGTCGGTGGTGGATCCATCTGCTAGGGCAATCCTCGTTCGTACATTCCGGCGATTATTGGTATTACCAATGTCGTCGGCTACCTTCGCGCTGATGAAGCTCCTTGACGCCCCGGTGTCCAGGGTGGCGTGAAATATCTTCCCCTCGATGCCGACCGTCGCCACGATGCGCCCCCCTTCGAATCGTAAAGGTGGGGTTAGTTCTGGGGTCCTTGGTGTGTGGTCCTCGCTGGTTCCCCGGATGGGCGAGGACTCGGTCCGTTTCCCGGGTTTCGGGTCCGACAGCATTCGTTGGTCCGCACTCCCCTTCTTCCACACTGCCAGCAGAACAGGACCTGGGGATTGGGGCACTCTTGGCGGAAGTGTCCCGTCTCTCCGCAGCGGGAACAAGCGTTCCGGACATCGATGCGAGGTTCGGGTACCTGTGCCATCATTCGATTTGTTGCTGGGGTGCCTGGAAGTTCCAGGGGGTGACTCACGTTTCCTGTGGATGGTATGGGAGCTGGAAATCGTCGGGGTTGTCTGTGGGGCATAGCTGCTAGAAAGTTTGTATGCAGTGCTCGATCGCGGTCGCGAGTGATCTCATAGGCCGTGGCCCGTTGGATCAGAGTGGCCAGATCCTCAAAGTCTTGGCGCCTCACAAATAGCTGGTATTCCGGTCGAAGGTTCTGGTAGAGTCGCTCCAGTTCCTGCGCCGGAGTAAATTTTGCCCGCTGCATCAGGAGTCGAAGCTCCACTACATATTCCTTGCAGCTCTCGCCCGGTTGCTGGTATCTCGTCCGGATCGTGTCTTCCAATCGTTGGAAGTATTGTGGTGGGAGGAAGAATTCAAGAAATTCCTTCCTGAAAATTTCCCACGACACGTCCTGCATTTGAAATGTGCGGTACCAACTTTCCGCTTTTCCCGTAAGCAATCCGGAGATTACTCTGGGAAGTCGTGCGGTCCTGAGCCGGTATGCTTCGGCTTGTACTTCCAGGCGTTCGATAAATGTGAGCGGGTCGGACTGTCCGTCAAATAAGATGCCCCAGCTCCGCAGTTTTTCTGCCAAGGTGGCGGAGGATATTTCCTCTCGTGCAGGTGGGTCCGTGTTTGTGTTCCTTGTTGGTCTGTTGCCTGGTGGTACTTCCAGTCTTAGGGGGTGCTCCCGGTGTCGACGACCGCTGTGCTTAGCTTCTGTTCCCGAGGTTCTTGTCCTCCCAGAGGGGTCGGGGACTTATCCCTGGGGGTGGCTGCCTCTGGGAACATACTAGCCAATTCTCTGGCTCGGTCCAAGAGTTCCGGCTCTAGATCCTCCCGGGTGAGAAAAGTCGCTAGTCGACTGCGCAGTTCTTCGACGGTTCCTCCTTGGGGTAACCCGAACTCGGCTAAGAGGAGTTGGAGTTCCTCCTTGCGGCGATACGAGATCCATCTTACGCCCATGGTTTCCAAGCGACAGAGAGCAGAGGGGGGAAAATTTATAAAAAAAAAATTTCGTACCGTTTGATTGTGTACGCGGGTACCGAAATATTTATAGGACTCGGGGGTCCTTTTTGGGCACGGTGCTAGGATTCGGGCTAGGATACCGAATATTTATAGGACTCGGGGTCCTTTGGTTGATGCGCGCGGTGCTAGGATTCGGGCTAGGATGCCGAATGTTCACAGGACTCGGGGTCCTTTGGTTGCGCACGGTGCTAGGATTCGGGGTAGGATGCCGAATGTTCACAGGACTCGGGGTCCTTTGGTTGCGCACGGTGCTAGGATTCGGGCTAGGATGCCAAATGTTCACAGGACTCGGGGTCCTTTGGTTGCACACGGTGCTAGAATTCGGGCTAGGATGCCGAATGTTTATAGGAGTCTGTTGTTCGCGACGATGTTCCCCGCTTGAGGGCCGGAGCTTGACTGCCTTCTGGTAGCCCGGTGTGCTCCTCTTATAGTCGCCGGCCACGTGTCCACCGCGTTCGGGACAACGTGGGAAGCGAGAGAGGAGAGAAAAAAATTTTTTTCAACCACACCGATTTAAATGTTCCCTTCCCGTTTTCCCCAGGAAAAAAATCCAGCGTGCTCCGGGACCCGACAATCGAGCTTAGCTCCGTCGTAATCCGCGGCCGCTACGTGCTCCGGGGCCGGCAATGGCTTCGGATCCGACAAACGAGTGCGAGACTCCGTCGTAATCCTGGGCCACCACGCGGTTTCGTAGAGGGAAAATGTAAGGAAAATGCTGTGTGTGTGTGTGTAAGAGAAAAAAAATTGGTCTGATCTTAGGGTCTGGGTGTCTATCTCATGGGTCTTTACGCCATGTACCCCCAAAAAAAAAAATTTTTATTTTCTTGAGAAAAATTTATATATATATTTTTTTTTTTTTGGAAAAAATATTTAAAAATTTCCCGTAATCCTTGAAGTCCCTGTTCGGGCGCCATGTAAGGAAGTTCTTGGGCTGGGATATTGTGCTCAGGGCTCCCAGGGTCACTTACAAATATTTATTTCAGTTCAAAGACTCAAGGGGGGCGAGATAAGAATGACCCTATTCAGACTTCGTGGCCGGAACTCACAGCGGGTTTGGATCCGACAATCGAGCAAAGCTCCGTCGTAATCCCTACCCGCCACGCGCCTCGGAACCCGCAATGATCCTTGGATCCGACAACCGAGGCTAGCTCCGTCGTAATCCTTGGTCAACCCGCGGTCCGGCCACGATCAACAGAACCAGACACAAAAAAAAGAGGAGGAAGGGGGTCTTGTGGGCACTGTCACCCAGAGATGCCGACCATGGGCCGAAATCGGCAACGGAGTTAGATCCGACGATCGAGTGCAAAGCTCCGTCGACATCTCCCTCAGCCACACGCTCCGGAACCCGCACTGACCCTGGACCCGACAAACGAGCCTAGCTCCGTCGTAATCCACGGCCGTTACGCGCTCCGGGACCGGCAACGGCCTCGGATCCGACAAACGAGTACAAGACTCCGTCGTAATCCTTGGCCACCACGCGGTCCGACCACCATCGGCAGAAACAACAACAAAAGGAAAGGAAGGGGTTTGTGGGCATTGTCACCCAGAGATGCCGACCATGTGCCGAAACCTGCAGCGGAGTTAGATCCGAAAATCGAGTACAAGACTCCGTCGAAATCTCTCTCAGCCGCACGTTCCGGAGCCCGCACTGACCCTGGACCCGACAACCGAGCATAGCTCCGTCGTAATCCACGGCCACTACGCGCTCCGGGACCGGCAACAGCCTCGGATCCGACAAGCGAGTGCAAGACTCCGTCGTAATCCTTGGCCACCACGCGGTCCGGCAACGATCGGCAGAGAAACATGGGTTTTCCTAGGTGGTGGCAAGAGAAAAACTGTTCCCATTCCCCTCCTATGTTCACTCACACACAAAACACGGTCAGACAAATAGTTTTCTTTAGTTTTAAATACTTCGTTTGCTTTATTTAAGTCTTGTGCAAGGGGTGTACAGAGCCTCCTTGTCACAAAACTCCAGTCCAGTTCGGGTTATTTTTAAAACCAAATATATCCAAAAAAAAAATATATATTTGCCGCTTACGTTTCCGTCCACAGCAGGTCCAGCCAGTTGATTTCCCATGCCTCCGCAGCGGGAATAGCGTCGCGCACTCCATCCACATCACCGCACTCGTTTTCCATTTTCTTAAAATTTTTGTTCCACTCGTCCGAAAAAAAACTTTTCACAGTCGGGTCGTTTTCCCGGGTTTTTCACGTCTCGATTTCTCGTCTGGCACGCGCGAAGCCTCAAGAGTAATTGCCTTTCCCCTCTTTGATATTGGCGCGCGTTCCCCATGCATTGCGTCGGCGTCGCTGCCGCTGCGCTTGCGCTTCGGCAGTTTGCAGGCAAAATTATTTCCCCTTTGCTCGAAAACATCGGTCGGGTCGGTTGCAATTTGGTTCGATCGTGCGAAATTGTTTCCCCTTGCTCGAAAACATCGGTCGGGTTGGTTGCGATTTGGTTCGATCGTCCGAAATTGTTTCCCCTTGCTCGAAAACATCGGTCGGGTTGGTTGCGATTTGGTTCGATCGTGCGACGAAAAGCTTATGTGTGTGTTGGCTTTGTGCAGGTGTTCAAACTGTTCGAAGCGGGCGAGAGTGTGTTGGTTGCGCTCAGGCGTTCGATGGTTCCAATGTGTGTAGCTGCTGACGTTCGAGGTGTGTGTAGAAGAGAGCGAGAGCGCGTTGGTCGCGCTCAGGCGTTCGGTGGTTCAACTGTGTGCAGCCGCTGATGTTTTGAAGTGTGTGAAGAAGAGGGCGAGAGCGCGTTGGTCGCGCTCAGGCGTTCGATGGTTCAACTGTGTGCAACTGCTGCGTTGGCTATTAAAAAGCTAAACTAAAAATATTCCTACATGGCTACAAAATTCTACATGGCTACAAATTCCTACATGGCTACAAAGTATATTTGTGAGGGCCGTTCTACGGTTCCTCACACTTGTTGTGTTTTTTTTTTTATTAATTTCGTTCACTCATTTTTGCCAATTATTTTGTTATATTATTAAATACATTTTTTTTGTTTGTTTATATTTTTAACGTGTTTAGCACAAATACTTTAGCATTAAACTTTCTTGCCAAAAAGGTTTATAACTTTTGATTTCACTTTTTCCGTATTTTCCTTTTTTTTTTCTCCGCACTACTTTTTACTGCACCATTCTCTTACATTTTGACTGCTTGGGTTTTGAGACTTTACATTTCTTTAAATACAAAAAAAATTACTTTTTGTCTAGGAAGAGAGTATAGATTGGGCCAGCTAAAAAAATTAGATTTTCCTTGCACTTTTTGTAGACGCTTTCCTTCTGTAGTTGCTTTTCCTTTGTAGGCGCCTTTCCTAACCCCGCCTTGGGTTAGGTAGAACCTCTGTAAGCCTCAGCCGACTGAAGAAGCAATTAAAGCTCGGCTTGGACGGCCGCGGCTGATCTGACGCTGCCTATGTGTAGGTATGGGTGCTGCTATGGGCACGCAGAAAGTATAATTTTTGTAGCTACTTCCCTCCCTCGTATTTGAGAGCTGCTTGTTTGCCGATAACGGCCTGTCGCAACATATGCTGGGCTTTGCCCCCAGAACAAGGAAGCTAAGCGATATGCTCGCCTCTAGAAAATAAAAAGTTAGAATTTACCACTTCAAAGTATCGCTCGGCCTTTGATTAAATTACCTTTTGTTTTATGTTAACAATGAGAATTGGTAATTATATACCCACTTAGGGGTTTGCCGTCGATGGATGGCTATATGCCTCTAAGATTTTTTTGATTTTGGGACTTGGTAAAACTAGTGCAGCGCGGCTGCAATGTGGTCGGTCCAAGAGTGTTCGCCAAATAGGCAGAGGGTAAAGTTCGGATCGGGCCCGTAACCTCGGACTTTCCTGGACACGCGGCTCTCGATTGGTCAAACGGACAGTGACAGAGGAAATTTAGCTATTTTCTTCCAGTGTCGACGGGTGCACTTATTGGCTAACTTCGGCCCTAGAAATCGAATCTGCTAAAACTCCAAAATTAAATCGCATATTTTTATTCTAGTATTATTTTCCTCAATTACTATTTTTAACTATACCATATATTATTTCATTTTTTCATTATTTTTTTCCTTTTTCCTTCTCGTTAGGTTTTACTCACAATTCAGTTTTAATCAATTCATAGATAATTTCCTCTAATCATATGGGTGTATATGTCCCTGAGCCAGTGATTAACTTTGTCTACTGCTAATTGTTATTATCGCATACCGGTGTGCTACAGCGATCTGTGTCTACTACTAAAAGTGTACGCAAAAAATTTTGTTTTGCAGCGACAAGCGCATCTACAAGACCCCCCCAACAAGATCACACTTTAGAGGGTGAATAACGCCCTTAAAAGAGTGATCCACGCTTGGAGCTGGATATCCCTTTGGCAGAATTATTGTTTAAGGTCTTTGTCATGAAATTTCCCAACGTACCGCCCTTGCAGGTCTTCAATTTCATAGTAGCTATCTCCTACCTTGCGTCTTCGGCTATAGCTTCTGACTGCCTAAGTGCAGCGGCTCCCATTGCCTTGGTTATCGCCTGCACTATACTGCTCATTATTTTCCTCTGCATGGAAATCCATCTCGGATAAATCTTGCTGGTCTTGCTCTTCCGGGTTGTTTCCTAACGAATCTTCAGTTGACTCAACAGGGGTCCTACAGACGGGGCACACCTTACGGACTTGAGTATTAAAACAAACCCGATGAAAAGTGTGATCGCACTCGGTAGTCAGCAGTTGCGCTTTATATTCAATAGGCTTTGTACAGATATAACAGTGTAGAGCGATTTCTTCTTCCGGTATCGTTTCTGGACTACGCACTAAAGGCATTTTTATCTGTGTTAATTATACTCAGACTTAAAAGTTAAAATTTTCAAAAAAATAATATGTAGCTGTATCTCAAAGTTATGCAGGGTCATGCAATTAGTTATTTGCGGGATTTGTATTAGTTTGTTCTAGTTATATATGAGACAAGTCCACTGGGTTGTGGTTTTGCACAGAATTCATTTTGTAGTACCAAACCACGTTTGAGGGTCATGCACTACGCCACAACTTGTAGACAGAATGAGAAAAAAAAAAATTTTAAGGAAAGATATTTTAGCTAGAGCTTGCATTTATGTTGAAAGTAGCTGTTTTCGATAGCTAAATCTGACTAAAACCATAGGAAAGGTAGAGGCACTCCATTTAGTCATGCCCTCTTTTCGACTCTTCCGGCTCTACTCAAAAAAACAATACAAAGATGAAAATAATTATTTTAGCTAGAATTAGCACTTATGTTGAACCACTAACCATACAACATATAGACTGGTCATTTCATACAACGAATTTGGTCACAAAATTTTTTCAATCGGGGGCCCCAATGCTGGAATCGGCAGGCCCCGACACTTCGTGTGCCTTCGGGTTTTTCGCTTTCGCTCTCGTTCTAATTCTTATTTTGACGCTCGCGCTCGAGTTCGGTCGTTCAGTCGCAGAGACGCGCATTTTGAAGAAGGTTGCGCCTGCGCTTGAATTAGTCTTTATATGTATGCGTGTTCATGCATTCTCATACAGGGTGCATGTGTAAGTTTATTTCAATTCGATGCGGCAAGAATATTTTGTCTTTTGCTACTTTTCAGACTTGGTACCCTAACAATATGGGCGTATTCACTATTTGGTTAATGATCAAAAGAAGAATATTATATGTTATAGTATATTTTTTAATATTTCAGCATAAATTTAATTTTGGTTTGCAAATTCATATCAGTAGTAGCTGTAAAATGTTTTGCATATATATATGTATTCCGATAAATAGAAATCAATCTACTGAGATACGAACAGGGCATATCGCAGTCAGGTCACAAAAAACACCGACTGCTTTTAAGTGGATCAGAAAACTTCAAACCAAATCAGCTTTGGTTGTTGTTCTGCGAGCGGATGGTGCCTGCATACCCTACCGACGATTGAATTTTAGGGAGGGGACAGAAACAAGAAAAAAAACAAACAAAAGCCAAACAGCCGTTCTTGTTTCTGTCCCTACCCCTAAAATTCAATCGTCGGTAGGGTATGCAGGCACCATCCGCTCGCAGAACAACAACCAAAGCTGATTTGGTTTGAAGTTTTCTGATCCACTTAAAAGCAGTCGGTGTTTTTTGTGACTCCGACTGCGATATTCCCTGTTCGTATTTCTATTTATCGGAATACATATATATATGCAAAACATTTTACAGCTACTACTGATATGAATTTGCAAACCAAAATTAAATTTATGCTGAAATATTAAAAAATATACTATAACATATAATATTCTTCTTTTGATCATTAACCAAATAGTGAATACGCCCATATTGTTAGGGTACCAAGTCTGAAAAGTAGCAAAAGACAAAATATTCTTGCCGCATCGAATTGAAATAAACTTACACATGCACCCCTGTATGAGAATGCATGAACACGCATACATATAAAGACTAATTCAAGCGCAGGCACAACCTTCTTCAAAATGCGCGTCTCTGCGACTGAACGACCGAACTCGAGCGCGAGCGTCAAAATAAGAATTAGAACGAGAGCGAAAGCGAAAAAACCCGAAGGCACACGAAGTGTCGGGGCCTGCCGATTCCAGCATTGGGGCCCCCCGATTGAAAAATTTTGTGACCAAATTCGTTGTATGAAATGACCAGTCTATATGTTGTATGGTTAGTGGTTGAACGTAGCTGTTTTCGATAGCTAAATGGGACTAAATATCTTTCAAAAAGTTTTCAGAAAAGGATAAAGGTTTTCCTTTTTTCAACTTTTCCGGTTCTACTTGAAGAAATAAATTCCCTAAATCTTCCGTTGGTTGGAACACGGTTATCTGAAACCTACTTCCTAATCCCAACTTGGAGATGCTTTGCTCGACAATGTTTACTTTTACACAAACAGGGCTTTATGATTTTATCACCATCAACCTGTCCGTTTCGTAAGACTATTGTCGATTTTATAGAAAAGGATAGTATAGATAATAGATACGATTGATAAAAGTGTATAGAAATCATTGGCTTGCACTAAAAAAAAATCGAAGTGTTTATTTTCAATTTGTATATTATAATTAATTTTATAAATATATATTTTTTTCCCAGTATAGGTGAAGAAAGTTGATAGAGAAAACGAAATTTGAAATTATATTTACCTTTTCAATTTATTATATTTTTAATTTTATAAATGTTTTATTTTTTTCAGTGTAGGTGTAGAAAGTTAAAAGAAATTAATAACAAAAAAAATTCCAGTTTAGGAGAAAGTTGAAAGAAATTAAAAGAATGGCTTGCCAGTAATCAGGCCACACGTTGTTGGGCGCCACAAATATTAGTTGTTGTAGCATGCTACGGGTGAAAAATTCACAGGTCAGCGGATGGTCGATACGATCGTAGTTCAGCACGCGTTGCTACCGGATTCTGCTCGTTCGGGAAAGTGGTGGTGGGTTAAATCTTAACTACTCGTACTGCTGACTTCGCGTACGTAACTAATATCTGCTTTCGCGTGCTTAAGGGTAATAGGGGCATAGATATACACTTTAATCAACTAAGGAAAAACAGATAGAAAAGAAATCAAGACAATCAATAAGAAGAAACAAATACCCTAGAACATGTTGACTTGTTGTTGTTGCTGTTGGTGTTGTTGTAGCAACGCTTTGTGCCCGCCCTACCTTGACCATTCGTTCCGAAAAAGATTATCTTGAAGAGAATGGTCCCTTGGTCAAGTCGACCTTCTAATACCCAGCCATATTTATACCCGTTACTCGTAGAGTAAAGTGGTATATTGTATTCGTGCAAAAGTATGTAACAGGTAGAAGGAAGCGTTTCCGACCCTATAAAGTATATATATTCTAGTTCAGGATCACTAGCCGAGTCGATCTAGCCATGTCCGTCTGTCCGTCTGTCTGTTCGTCTGTCTGTCTGTCTGTCCGTATGAACGCTGAGATCTCGGAAACTATACAAGCTAGAAGATTAGCATTTTGCATGTAGATTTTAGGAGTTCCTACGCAGCGCAAGTTTGTTTCAAAATGGTGCCACGCCCCCTCTGACGCCCACAAGCCACAAGCTGTGACCACAGTTTTAATGCTATTATGAAAATTTTTTTTGATATGTATTTGTTTCGTCAATACCTATCGATTGGCCAAATAAAAGTTTGCCACGCCCACTCTAACGCCCAAAACCCATTAAACACTTAAGCCTGGCTAGCGCCTACATTTCCGCCTTTCATGGCGTATACAATAGCGCCATCTAACGGATGACTTTGGAACAGCTGGCCAAGGTGCTCAACAGAGTCAACGTTAATTCTCGATAAGGATTTCTATTAAAGGAAATTGCGATGGTTTTCATTTGTCAATACCGAACTATATCCCTCCAAATTGGAGGTGTTCCCTGGGTACAGATTTTAACATAAAAATCGGGAGCTAATTCGAGCGGCGAAAAACATACAAGAGGGCATATTTATATTAAGTTGTTTAGCTGAGTAACGGGTATCTAATAGTCGAGGCACTCGACTATAGCGTTCTCTCTTGTTTTATTTTGCATGACCCCTTTTATGCCCGACTAGTGGAAGTTCATTTTGTATACCTCGTATTTATTCGTAATATATATTCATTTATAAGAGTTCGTTGGGAATAATATTAAAGTTATTGGATTTAGAGTTAATGCAATTACCTATATTTAACAATTTATTTATATTTATTATTAAGTGAAGCTAATTTTATTTAAAAAGTCATGAGAATGGAGCTGTGGGAAAGATAATATGGCGGGAATCATTACGATAATAATATGATAGTAGGAAGTGTAATAATATAATAGGCTAAAAATATATTTAAGTTGATACCAAAAGTCATAAAAAAAAATAATATAGAATATCTGAAATTCATGGCACTATTTATATCAATGCTTTTTATGCTTTGCACTGTTTTTTTTTTTTTTTGCATTTGCATATTTTTCTTTTGTATTTTGTATTTATTAAAACCTTTTTTTTCTTATCTCTGTCGGCTCAAAATTTGCAAACTTAAATAAACGTTACTTTTTACCAAAATATAAGCAAGCCTAGCTAGTGATTTAAACTCACTGCTCTGTATGCAGTCCCGCGACGAAAGCGCTTTCGGCGACGATGCTGTGGAGAGAGGGGGGAAATGCTGGCTGCTGCCGAGTTTTATGCCTTGTTGTGTTTTTTTTTTATTAATTTCGTTCACTCATTTTTGCCAATTATTTTGTTATATTATTAAATACATTTTTTTGTTTGTTTATATTTTTAACGTGTTTAGCACAAATACTTTAGCATTAAACTTTCTTGCCAAAAAGGTTTATAACTTTTGATTTCACTTTTTCCGTATTTTCCTTTTTTTTTTCTCCGCACTACTTTTTACTGCACCATTCTCTTACATTTTGACTGCTTGGGTTTTGAGACTTTACATTTCTTTAAATACAAAAAAAATTACTTTTTGTCTAGGAAGAGAGTATAGATTGGGCCAGCTAAAAAAATTAGATTTTCCTTGCACTTTTTGTAGACGCTTTCCTTCTGTAGTTGCTTTTCCTTTGTAGGCGCCTTTCCTAACCCCGCCTTGGGTTAGGTAGAACCTCTGTAAGCCTCAGCCGACTTAATGCGAGCGCTGTTTTCGGAGACTTAATTGCAGCGGCAACGAGCGCTGAAGAAGCAATTAAAGCTCGGCTTGGACGGCCGCGGCTGATCTGACGCTGCCTATGTGTAGGTATGGGTGCTGCTATGGGCACGCAGAAAGTATAATTTTTGTAGCTACTTCCCTCCCTCGTATTTGAGAGCTGCTTGTTTGCCGATAACGGCCTGTCGCAACATATGCTGGGCTTTGCCCCCAGAACAAGGAAGCTAAGCGATATGCTCGCCTCTAGAAAATAAAAAGTTAGAATTTACCACTTCAAAGTATCGCTCGGCCTTTGATTAAATTACCTTTTGTTTTATGTTAACAATGAGAATTGGTAATTATATACCCACTTAGGGGTTTGCCGTCGATGGATGGCTATATGCCTCTAAGATTTTTTGATTTTGGGACTTGGTGAAACTAGTGCAGCGCGGCTGCAATGTGGTCGGTCCAAGAGTGTTCGCCAAATAGGCAGAGGGTAGAGTTCGGATCGGGCCCGTAACCTCGGACTTTCCTGGACACGCGGCTCTCGATTGGTCAAACGGACAGTGACAGAGGAAATTTAGCTATTTTCTTCCAGTGTCGACGGGTGCACTTATTGGCTAACTTCGGCCCTAGAAATCGAATCTGCTAAAACTCCAAAATTAAATCGCATATTTTTATTCTAGTATTATTTTCCTCAATTACTATTTTTAACTATACCATATATTATTTCATTTTTTCATTATTTTTTTTCCTTTTTCCTTCTCGTTAGGTTTTACTCACAATTCAGTTTTAATCAATTCATAGATAATTTCCTCTAATCATATGGGTGTATATGTCCCTGAGCCAGTGATTAACTTTGTCTACTGCTAATTGTTATTCTCGCATACCGGTGTGCTACAGCGATCTGTGTCTACTACTAAAAGTGTACGCAAAAAATTTTGTTTTGCAGCGACAAGCGCATCTACAAGACCCCCCCAACAAGATCACACTTTAGAGGGTGAATAACGCCCTTAAAAGAGTGATCCACGCTTGGAGCTGGATATCCCTTTGGCAGAATTATTGTTTAAGGTCTTTCTCATGAAATTTCCCAACGTACCGCCCTTGCAGGTCTTCAATTTCATAGTAGCTATCTCCTACCTTGCGTCTTCGGCTATAGCTTCTGACTGCCTAAGTGCAGCGGCTCCCATTGCCTTGGTTATCGCCTGCACTATACTGCTCATATTGTTTTCCTCTGCATGGAAATCCATCTCGGATAAATCTTGCTGGTCTTGCTCTTCCGGGTTGTTTCCTAACGAATCTTCAGTTGACTCAACAGGGGTCCTACAGACGGGGCACACCTTACGGACTTGAGTATTAAAACAAACCCGATGAAAAGTGTGATCGCACTCGGTAGTCAGCAGTTGCGCTTTATATTCAATAGGCTTTGTACAGATATAACAGTGTAGAGCGATTTCTTCTTCCGGTATCGTTTCTGGACTACGCACTAAAGGCATTTTTATCTGTGTTAATTATACTCAGACTTAAAAGTTAAAATTTTCAAAAAAATAATATGTAGCTGTATCTCAAAGTTATGCAGGGTCATGCAATTAGTTATTTGCGGGATTTGTATTAGTTTGTTCTAGTTATATATGAGACAAGTCCACTGGGTTGTGGTTTTGCACAGAATTCATTTTGTAGTACCAAACCACGTTTGAGGGTCATGCACTACGCCACAACTTGTAGACAGAACGAGAAAACAAAAAAATTTTAAGGAAAGATATTTTAGCTAGAGCTTGCATTTATGTTGAAAGTAGCTGTTTTCGATAGCTAAATCTGACTAAAACCATAGGAAAGGTAGAGGCACTCCATTTAGTCATGCCCTCTTTTCGACTCTTCCGGCTCTACTCAAAAAAAAACAATACAAAGATGAAAATAATTATTTTAGCTAGAATTAGCACTTATGTTGAACCACTAACCATACAACATATAGACTGGTCATTTCATACAACGAATTTGGTCACAAAATTTTTCAATCGGGGGGCCCCAATGCTGGAATCGGCAGGCCCCGACACTTCGTGTGCCTTCGGGTTTTTTCGCTTTCGCTCTCGTTCTAATTCTTATTTTGACGCTCGCGCTCGAGTTCGGTCGTTCAGTCGCAGAGACGCGCATTTTGAAGAAGGTTGCGCCTGCGCTTGAATTAGTCTTTATATGTATGCGTGTTCATGCATTCTCATACAGGGGTGCATGTGTAAGTTTATTTCAATTCGATGCGGCAAGAATATTTTGTCTTTTGCTACTTTTCAGACTTGGTACCCTAACAATATGGGCGTATTCACTATTTGGTTAATGATCAAAAGAAGAATATTATATGTTATAGTATATTTTTTAATATTTCAGCATAAATTTAATTTTGGTTTGCAAATTCATATCAGTAGTAGCTGTAAAATGTTTTGCATATATATATGTATTCCGATAAATAGAAATCAATCTACTGAGATACGAACAGGGCATATCGCAGTCGGAGTCACAAAAAACACCGACTGCTTTTAAGTGGATCAGAAAACTCAAACCAAATCAGCTTTGGTTGTTGTTCTGCAACGGATGGTGCCTGCATACCCTACCGACGATTGAATTTTAGGGAGGGGACAGAAACAAGAAAAAAAAAACAAACAAAAGCCAAACAGCCGTTCTTGTTTCTGTCCCTACCTCTAAAATTCAATCGTCGGTAGGGTATGCAGGCACCATCCGCTCGCAGAACAACAACCAAAGCTGATTTGGTTTGAAGTTTTCTGATCCACTTAAAAGCAGTCGGTGTTTTTGTGACCCGACTGCGATATGCCCTGTTCGTATCTCAGTAGATTGATTTCTATTTATCGGAATACATATATATATGCAAAACATTTTACAGCTACTACTGATATGAATTTGCAAACCAAAATTAAATTTATGCTGAAATATTAAAAAATATACTATAACATATAATATTCTTATTTTGATCATTAACTAAATAGTGAATACGCCCATATTGTTAGGGTACCAAGTCTGAAAAGTAGCAAAAGACAAAATATTCTTGCCGCATCGAATTGAAATAAACTTACACATGCACCCTGTATGAGAATGCATGAACACGCATACATATAAAGACTAATTCAAGCGCAGGCACAACCTTCTTCAAAATGCGCGTCTCTGCGACTGAACGACCGAACTCGAGCGCGAGCGTCAAAATAAGAATTAGAACGAGAGCGAAAGCGAAAAAACCCGAAGGCACACGAAGTGTCGGGGCCTGCCGATTCCAGCATTGGGGCCCCCCGATTGAAAAATTTTGTGACCAAATTCGTTGTATGAAATGACCAGTCTATATGTTGTATGGTTAGTGGTTGAACGTAGCTGTTTTCGATAGCTAAATGGGACTAAATATCTTTCAAAAAGTTTTCAGAAAAGGATAAAGGTTTTCCTTTTTTCAACTTTTCCGGTTCTACTTGAAGAAATAAATTCCCTAAATCTTCCGTTGGTTGGAACACGGTTATCTGAAACCTACTTCCTAATCCCAACTTGGAGATGCTTTGCTCGACAATGTTTACTTTTACACAAACAGGGCTTTATGATTTTATCACCATCAACCTGTCCGTTTCGTAAGACTATTGTCGATTTTATAGAAAAGGATAGTATAGATAATAGATACGATTGATAAAAGTGTATAGAAATCATTGGCTTGCACTAAAAAAAATCGAAGTGTTTATTTTCAATTTGTATATTATAATTAATTTTATAAATATATATTTTTTTCCCAGTAAAGGTGAAGAAAGTTGATAGAGAAAACGAAATTTGAAATTATATTTACCTTTTCAATTTATTATATTTTTAATTTTATAAATGTTTTATTTTTTTCAGTGTAGGTGTAGAAAGTTAAAAGAAATTAATAACAAAAAAAATTCCAGTTTAGGAGAAAGTTGAAAGAAATTAAAAGAATGGCTTGCCAGTAATCAGGCCACACGTTGTTGGGCGCCACAAATATTAGTTGTTGTAGCATGCTACGGGTGAAAAATTCACAGGTCAGCGGATGGTCGATACGATCGTAGTTCAGCACGCGTTGCTACCGGATTCTGCTCGTTCGGGAAAGTGGTGGTGGGTTAAATCTTAACTACTCGTACTGCTGACTTCGCGTACGTAACTAATATCTGATTTCGCGTGCTTAAGGGTAATAGGGGCATAGATATACACTTTAATCAACTAAGGAAAAACAGATAGAAAAGAAATCAAGACAATCAATAAGAAGAAACAAATACCCTAGAACATGGTGACTTGTTGTTGTTGCGGTTGGTGTTGTTGTAGCAACGCTTTGTGCCCGCCCTACCTTGACCATTCGTTCCGAAAAAGATTATCTTGAAGAGAATGGTCCCTTGGTCAAGTCGACCTTCTAATACCCAGCCATATTTATAACCGTTACTCGTAGAGTAAAGGGGTATATTGTATTCGTGCAAAAGTATGTAACAGGTAGAAGGAAGCGTTTCCGACCCTATAAAGTATATATATTCTAGTTCAGGATCACTAGCCGAGTCGATCTAGCCATGTCCGTCTGTCCGTCTGTCCGTCTGTCTGTTCGTCTGTCTGTCTGTCTGTCCGTATGAACGCTGAGATCTCGGAAACTATACAAGCTAGAAGATTAGCATTTTGCATGTAGATTTAAGGAGTTCCTACGCAGCGCAAGTTTGTTTCAAAATGGTGCCACGCCCCCGCTGACGCCCACAAGCCACAAGCTGTGACCACAGTTTTAATGCTATTATGAAAATTTTTTTTGATATGTATTTGTTTCGTCAATACCTATCGATTGGCCAAATAAAAGTTTGCCACGCCCACTCTAACGCCCAAAACCCATTAAACACTTAAGCCTGGCTAGCGCCTACATTTCCGCCTTTCATGGCGTATACAATAGCGCCATCTAACGGATGACTTTGGAACAGCTGGCCAAGGTGCTCAACAGAGTCAACGTTAATTCTCGATAAGGATTTCTATTAAAGGAAATTGCGATGGTTTTCATTTGTCAATACCGAACTATATCCCTCCAAATTGGAGGTGTTCCCTGGGTACAGATTTTAACATAAAAATCGGGAGCTAATTCGAGCGGCGAAAAACATACAAGATATTAAGTTGTTTAGCTGAGTAACGGGTATCTAATAGTCGAGGCACTCGACTATAGCGTTCTCTCTTGTTTTATTTTGCATGACCCCTTTTATGCCCGACTAGTGGAAGTTCATTTTGTATACCTCGTATTTATTCGTAATATATATTCATTTATAAGAGTTCGTTGGGAATAATATTAAAGTTATTGGATTTAGAGTTAATGCAATTACCTATATTTAACAATTTATTTATATTTATTATTAAGTGAAGCTAATTTTATTTAAAAAGTCATGAGAATGGAGCTGTGGGAAAGATAATATGGCGGGAATCATTACGATAATAATATGATAGTAGGAAGTGTAATAATATAATAGGCTAAAAATATATTTAAGTTGATACCAAAAGTCATAAAAAAAATAATATAGAATATCTGAAATTCATGGCACTATTTATATCAATGCTTTTTATGCTTTGCACTGTTTTTTTTTTTTTTGCATTTGCATATTTTTCTTTTGTATTTTGTATTTATTAAAACCTTTTTTTCTTATCTCTGTCGGCTCAAAATTTGCAAACTTAAATAAACGTTACTTTTTACCAAAATATAAGCAAGCCTAACTAGTGATTTAAACTCACTGCTCTGTATGCAGTCCCGCGACGAAAGCGCTTTCGGCGACGATGCTGTGGAGAGAGGGGGAAATGCTGGCTGCTGCCGAGTTTTATGCCTTGTTGTGTTTTTTTTTTATTAATTTCGTTCACTCATTTTTGCCAATTATTTTGTTATATTATTAAATACATTTTTTTGTTTGTTTATATTTTTAACGTGTTTAGCACAAATACTTTAGCATTAAACTTTCTTGCCAAAAAGGTTTATAACTTTTGATTTCACTTTTTCCGTATTTTCCTTTTTTTTTTTCTCCGCACTACTTTTTACTGCACCATTCTCTTACATTTTGACTGCTTGGGTTTTGAGACTTTACATTTCTTTAAATACAAAAAAAATTACTTTTTGTCTAGGAAGAGAGTATAGATTGGGCCAGCTAAAAAAATTAGATTTTCCTTGCACTTTTTGTAGACGCTTTCCTTCTGTAGTTGCTTTTCCTTTGTAGGCGCCTTTCCTAACCCCGCCTTGGGTTAGGTAGAACCTCTGTAAGCCTCAGCCGACTTAATGCGAGCGCTGTTTTCGGAGACTTAATTGCAGCGGCAACGAGCGCTGAAGAAGCAATTAAAGCTCGGCTTGGACGGCCGCGGCTGATCTGACGCTGCCTATGTGTAGGTATGGGTGCTGCTATGGGCACGCAGAAAGTATAATTTTTGTAGCTACTTCCCTCCCTCGTATTTGAGAGCTGCTTGTTTGCCGATAACGGCCTGTCGCAACATATGCTGGGCTTTGCCCCCAGAACAAGGAAGCTAAGCGATATGCTCGCCTCTAGAAAATAAAAAGTTAGAATTTACCACTTCAAAGTATCGCTCGGCCTTTGATTAAATTACCTTTTGTTTTATGTTAACAATGAGAATTGGTAATTATATACCCACTTAGGGGTTTGCCGTCGATGGATGGCTATATGCCTCTAAGATTTTTTTGATTTTGGGACTTGGTGAAACTAGTGCAGCGCGGCTGCAATGTGGTCGGTCCAAGAGTGTTCGCCAAATAGGCAGAGGGTAGAGTTCGGATCGGGCCCGTAACCTCGGACTTTCCTGGACACGCGGCTCTCGATTGGTCAAACGGACAGTGACAGAGGAAATTTAGCTATTTTCTTCCAGTGTCGACGGGTGCACTTATTGGCTAACTTCGGCCCTAGAAATCGAATCTGCTAAAACTCCAAAATTAAATCGCATATTTTTATTCTAGTATTATTTTCCTCAATTACTATTTTTAACTATACCATATATTATTTCATTTTTTCATTATTTTTTTTCCTTTTTCCTTCTCGTTAGGTTTTACTCACAATTCAGTTTTAATCAATTCATAGATAATTTCCTCTAATCATATGGGTGTATATGTCCCTGAGCCAGTGATTAACTTTGTCTACTGCTAATTGTTATTCTCGCATACCGGTGTGCTACAGCGATCTGTGTCTACTACCAAAAGTGTACGCAAAAAATTTTGTTTTGCAGCGACAAGCGCATCTACAAGACCCCCCCAACAAGATCACACTTTAGAGGGTGAATAACGCCCTTAAAAGAGTGATCCACGCTTGGAGCTGGATATCCCTTTGGCAGAATTATTGTTTAAGGTCTTTGTCATGAAATTTCCCAACGTACCGCCCTTGCAGGTCTTCAATTTCATAGTAGCTATCTCCTACCTTGCGTCTTCGGCTATAGCTTCTGACTGCCTAAGTGCAGCGGCTCCCATTGCCTTGGTTATCGCCTGCACTATACTGCTCATATTGTTTTCCTCTGCATGGAAATCCATCTCGGATAAATCTTGCTGGTCTTGCTCTTCCGGGTTGTTTCCTAACGAATCTTCAGTTGACTCAACAGGGGTCCTACAGACGGGGCACACCTTACGGACTTGAGTATTAAAACAAACCCGATGAAAAGTGTGATCGCACTCGGTAGTCAGCAGTTGCGCTTTATATTCAATAGGCTTTGTACAGATATAACAGTGTAGAGCGATTTCTTCTTCCGGTATCGTTTCTGGACTACGCACTAAAGGCATTTTTATCTGTGTTAATTATACTCAGACTTAAAAGTTAAAATTTTCAAAAAAATAATATGTAGCTGTATCTCAAAGTTATGCAGGGTCATGCAATTAGTTATTTGCGGGATTTGTATTAGTTTGTTCTAGTTATATATGAGACAAGTCCACTGGGTTGTGGTTTTGCACAGAATTCATTTTGTAGTACCAAACCACGTTTGAGGGTCATGCACTACGCCACAACTTGTAGACAGAACGAGAAAACAAAAAAATTTTAAGGAAAGATATTTTAGCTAGAGCTTGCATTTATGTTGAAAGTAGCTGTTTTCGATAGCTAAATCTGACTAAAACCATAGGAAAGGTAGAGGCACTCCATTTAGTCATGCCCTCTTTTCGACTCTTCCGGCTCTACTCAAAAAAAAACAATACAAAGATGAAAATAATTATTTTAGCTAGAATTAGCACTTATGTTGAACCACTAACCATACAACATATAGACTGGTCATTTCATACAACGAATTTGGTCACAAAATTTTTCAATCGGGGGGCCCCAATGCTGGAATCGGCAGGCCCCGACACTTCGTGTGCCTTCGGGTTTTTTCGCTCTCGTTCTAATTCTTATTTTGACGCTCGCGCTCGAGTTCGGTCGTTCAGTGGCAGAGACGCGCATTTTGAAGAAGGTTGCGCCTGCGCTTGAATTAGTCTTTATATGTATGCGTGTTCATGCATTCTCATACAGGGGTGCATGTGTAAGTTTATTTCAATTCGATGCGGCAAGAATATTTTGTCTTTTGCTACTTTTCAGACTTGGTACCCTAACAATATGGGCGTATTCACTATTTGGTTAATGATCAAAATAAGAATATTATATGTTATAGTATATTTTTTAATATTTCAGCATAAATTTAATTTTGGTTTGCAAATTCATATCAGTAGTAGCTGTAAAATGTTTTGCATATATATATGTATTCCGATAAATAGAAATCAATCTACTGAGATACGAACAGGGCATATCGCAGTCGGAGTCACAAAAAACACCGACTGCTTTTAAGTGGTTCAGAAAACTTCAAACCAAATCAGCTTTGGTTGTTGTTCTGCGAGCGGATGGTGCCTGCATACCCTACCGACGATTGAATTTTAGGGGTAGGGACAGAAACAAGAACGGCTGTTTGGCTTTTGTTTGTTTTTTTTTCTTGTTTCTGTCCCCTCCCCTAAAATTCAATCGTCGGTAGGGTATGCAGGCACCATCCGCTCGCAGAACAACAACCAAAGCTGATTTGGTTTGAAGTTTTCTGAACCACTTAAAAGCAGTCGGTGTTTTTTGTGACTCCGACTGCGATATGCCCTGTTCGTATCTCAGTAGATTGATTTCTATTTATCGGAATACATATATATATGCAAAACATTTTACAGCTACTACTGATATGAATTTGCAAACCAAAATTAAATTTATGCTGAAATATTAAAAAATATACTATAACATATAATATTCTTATTTTGATCATTAACCAAATAGTGAATACGCCCATATTGTTAGGGTACCAAGTCTGAAAAGTAGCAAAAGACAAAATATTCTTGCCGCATCGAATTGAAATAAACTTACACATGCACCCCTGTATGAGAATGCATGAACACGCATACATATAAAGACTAATTCAAGCGCAGGCGCAACCTTCTTCAAAATGCGCGTCTCTGCCACTGAACGACCGAACTCGAGCGCGAGCGTCAAAATAAGAATTAGAACGAGAGCGAAAAAACCCGAAGGCACACGAAGTGTCGGGGCCTGCCGATTCCAGCATTGGGGCCCCCCGATTGAAAAATTTTGTGACCAAATTCGTTGTATGAAATGACCAGTCTATATGTTGTATGGTTAGTGGTTGAACGTAGCTGTTTTCGATAGCTAAATGGGACTAAATATCTTTCAAAAAGTTTTCAGAAAAGGATAAAGGTTTTCCTTTTTTCAACTTTTCCGGTTCTACTTGAAGAAATAAATTCCCTAAATCTTCCGTTGGTTGGAACACGGTTATCTGAAACCTACTTCCTAATCCCAACTTGGAGATGCTTTGCTCGACAATGTTTACTTTTACACAAACAGGGCTTTATGATTTTATCACCATCAACCTGTCCGTTTCGTAAGACTATTGTCGATTTTATAGAAAAGGATAGTATAGATAATAGATACGATTGATAAAAGTGTATAGAAATCATTGGCTTGCACTAAAAAAAATCGAAGTGTTTATTTTCAATTTGTATATTATAATTAATTTTATAAATATATATTTTTTTTCCCAGTATAGGTGAAGAAAGTTGATAGAGAAAACGAAATTTGAAATTATATTTACCTTTTCAATTTATTATATTTTTAATTTTATAAATGTTTTATTTTTTCAGTGTAGGTGTAGAAAGTTAAAAGAAATTAATAACAAAAAAATTCCAGTTTAGGAGAAAGTTGAAAGAAATTAAAAGAATGGCTTGCCAGTAATCAGGCCACACGTTGTTGGGCGCCACAAATATTAGTTGTTGTAGCATGCTACGGGTGAAAAATTCACAGGTCAGCGGATGGTCGATACGATCGTAGTTCAGCACGCGTTGCTACCGGATTCTGCTCGTTCGGGAAAGTGGTGGTGGGTTAAATCTTAACTACTCGTACTGCTGACTTCGCGTACGTAACTAATATCTGATTTCGCGTGCTTAAGGGTAATAGGGGCATAGATATACACTTTAATCAACTAAGGAAAAACAGATAGAAAAGAAATCAAGACAATCAATAAGAAGAAACAAATACCCTAGAACATGTTGACTTGTTGTTGTTGCTGTTGGTGTTGTTGTAGCAACGCTTTGTGCCCGCCCTACCTTGACCATTCGTTCCGAAAAAGATTATCTTGAAGAGAATGGTCCCTTGGTCAAGTCGACCTTCTAATACCCAGCCATATTTATACCCGTTACTCGTAGAGTAAAGTGGTATATTGTGTTCGTGCAAAAGTATGTAACAGGTAGAAGGAAGCGTTTCCGACCCTATAAAGTATATATATTCTAGTTCAGGATCACTAGCCGAGTCGATCTAGCCATGTCCGTCTGTCCGTCTGTCCGTCTGTCTGTTCGTCTGTCTGTCTGTCTGTCCGAATGAACGCTGAGATCTCGGAAACTATACAAGCTAGAAGATTAGCATTTTGCATGTAGATTTTAGGAGTTCCTACGCAGCGCAAGTCTGTTTCAAAATGGTGCCACGCCCCCTCTGACGCCCACAAGCCACAAGCTGTGACCACAGTTTTAATGCTATTATGAAAATTTTTTTTGATATGTATTTGTTTCGTCAATACCTATCGATTGGCCAGATAAAAGTTTGCCACGCCCACTCTAACGCCCAAAACCCATTAAACACTTAAGCCTGGCTAGCGCCTACATTTCCGCCTTTCATGGCGTATACAATAGCGCCATCTAACGGATGACTTTGGAACAGCTGGCCAAGGTGCTCAACAGAGTCAACGTTAATTCTCGATAAGGATTTCTATTAAAGGAAATTGCGATGGTTTTCATTTGTCAATACCGAACTATATCCCTCCAAATTGGAGGTGTTCCCTGGGTACAGATTTTAACATAAAAATCGGGAGCTAATTCGAGCGGCGAAAAACATCCAAGAGGACATATTTATATTAAGTTGTTTAGCTGAGTAACGGGTATCTAATAGTCGAGGCACTCGACTATAGCGTTCTCTCTTGTTTTATTTTGCATGACCCCTTTTATGCCCGACTAGTGGAAGTTCATTTTGTATACCTCGTATTTATTCGTAATATATATTCATTTATAAGAGTTCGTTGGGAATAATATTAAAGTTATTGGATTTAGAGTTAATGCAATTACCTATATTTAACAATTTATTTATATTTATTATTAAGCGAAGCTAATTTTATTTAAAAAGTCATGAGAATGGAGCTGTGGGAAAGATAATATGGCGGGAATCATTACGATAATAATATGATAGTAGGAAGTGTAATAATATAATAGGCTAAAAATATATTTAAGTTGATACCAAAAGTAATAAAAAAAATAATATAGAATATCTGAAATTCATGGCACTATTTATATCAATGCTTTTTATGCTTTGCACTGTTTTTTTTTTTTTTTTGCATTTGCATATTTTTCTTTTGTATTTTGTATTTATTAAAACCTTTTTTTTCTTATCTCTGTCGGCTCAAAATTTGCAAACTTAAATAAACGTTACTTTTTACCAAAATATAAGCAAGCCTAGCTTGTGATTTAAACTCACCGCTCTGTATGCAGTCCCGCGACGAAAGCGCTTTCGGCGACGATGCTGTGGAGAGAGGGGGGAAATGCTGGCTGCTGCCGAGTTTTATGCCTTGTTGTGTTTTTTTTTTTATTAATTTCGTTCACTCATTTTTGCCAATTATTTTGTTATATTATTAAATACATTTTTTTTTTGGTTGCTTATATTTTTAACGTGTTTAGCACAAATACTTTAGCATTAAACTTTCTTACCAAAAAGGTTTATAACTTTTGATTTCACTTTTTCCGTATTTTCCTTTTTTTTCTCCGCACTACTTTTCACTGCACCATTCTCTTACATTTTCACTTTTTGATTTTTCCCTGCTTGGGTTTTGGGACTTTACATTTCTTTAAATACAAAAAAAAATACTTTTTCTCTAGGAAGAGAGTATAGATTGGGCCAACTAAAAAAATTAGATTTTCCTTGCACTTTTTGTAGACGCTTTCCTTCTGTAGTTGCTTTTCCTTTGTAGGCGCCTTTCCTAACCCCGCCTTGGGTTAGGTAGAACCTCTGTAAGCCTCAGCCGACTTAATGCGAGCGCTGTTTTCGGAGACTTAATTGCAGCGGCAACGAGCGCTGAAGAAGCAATTAAAGCTCGGCTTGGACGGCCGCGGCTGATCTGACGCTGCCTATGTGTAGGTATGGGTGCTGCTATGGGCACGCAGAAAGTATAATTTTTGTAGCTACTTCCCTCCCTCGTATTTGCGAGCTGCTTGTTTGCCGATATCGGCCTGTCGCAACATATGCTGGGCTTTGCCCCCAGAACAAGGAAGCTAAGCGATATGCTCGCCTCTAGAAAATAAAAGGTTAGAATTTACCACTTCAAAGTATCGCTCGGCCTTTGATTTAATTACCTTTTGTTTTATATTAACAATGAGAATTGGTAATTATATACCCACTTAGGGGTTTGCCGTCGATGGATGGCTATATGCCTCTAAGATTTTTTTGATTTTGGGACTTGGTGAAACTAGTGCAGCGCGGCTGCAATGTGGTCGGCCCAAGAGTGTTCGCCAAATAGGCAGAGTGTAGAGCTCGGATCGGGCCCGTAACCTCAGACTTTCCTGGACACGCGGCTTTCGAATTGTCAAACGGACAGTGACAGAGGAAATTTAGCTATTTTCTTCCAGTGTCGACGGGTTCGGGCTAACTTCGGCCCTAGAAATCGAATCTGCTAAAACTCCAAAATTAAATCGCATATTTTTATTCTAGTATTATTTTCCTCAATTACTATTTTTAACTATACCATATATTATTTCATTTTTTCATTATTTTTTTTTTCCTTTTTCCTTCTCGTTAGGTTTTACTCACAATTCAGTTTTAATCAATTCATAGATAATTTCCTCTAATCATATGGGTGTATATGTCCCTGAGCCAGTGATTAACTTTGTCTACTGCTAATTGTTATTCTCGCATACCGGTGTGCTACAGCGATCTGTGTCTACTACTAAAAGTGTACGCAAACTTGTTGCATAATTTTAGGCCTAGAATTTTGTTTTGCAGCGACAAGCGCATCTACAAATTATTGCACTTTAATTAAGGAAAAAACTTGTTTTACCCGAATTTTAAATGGAGAGAAATCGACTTGTAAAAAAATAAGAGAAAAAAAATCCAAAAATTGACATCATACAAGATGGTGCCATTCTTATAAATGGTAACAATATTGTAAATAACACCCATTTAAACGGTTCATTTTTAATAATATTTAATGGTACAACCAATATTAATAATATTTCATATACCAATTTGGAAAACCAAATTCTTGACTACATAACTACGAATTACTTCAAAAATTATGAAATATCCGATTATATATTATCAAATAACTCGGAACTTTCTTTAGATAATATAAACATTTTACATCCTTTTATTAAAATTAATAATACTAAAATATCACTTACCTTTATATTATTAATTTTAATGATTATATATTTGATTTTTTTACTAATTATAAAATACAAAAATGCTATATTATTTGTAATTGTTGTAGGGGGCGATCCTTCCACAAAAAAGAGTTGGTTGGCAGAAATAATTCCCACGGCGCAAACGCAGAGGAAGACGAAAAAATGATGAAGTCGGGGGCGTCGTGGTATTATTCAGTGTGCTTTATTCAGCTGCTTACATGAGACTAATTAAAACTATAACCGCGCTCCCGCCCGCTTTAATCCGCTGAAGCGAGAGCGGGAGATCGGCAGCGGCCGTCCGAGGAGTTCGGATACGAAGCCCGAAGCTCGCACTCTGGAGCGCGGACGTTGCGAGAAGCGAGCAAGGGAGAGCAAGAGGGGCGAGAGCGGAAGCTCGGAGAGCTCAGTGAACAGCCCCGATGCAGTGGGCCACTGGCCTAAACATTCCGCCCCATCTTGCAACTACTATAGCCTGGTTGCTCTTTTCACGGCTGGTGGCAGGCTCCGGACACGACCCACCCAAACACGGTGCTCTGGGTTACTGGCAGTCCATCTTGAAGTTTCAGGGAGCCCGGCCGCATCACGCTCGGATACATATCCGCGCCCAGGATAATGGAGATCGTCGCGGGGAGATAGAACCGCTCACCAGCCAGCGTAATGTCCCGGAAGTGGGACCTTACCGCGTCGCTCAGCTCCCGGATTAAAGTGCGGATGCGCAAGTGAGGCTCTATTTTAAAAATTGCGTCGAGCCGGACAGGGCTGTCGATTCTTGACCCCACGGTTGCCGAACAGATCTGTTCGCCTCCCACGTTGGTGGTCGGCAAGCGGAAACTCGACGCTAGCAAAGCGTCCATGCAGCTTATAGGCGTGCACGGGTCAATGAGCGCCGCAGTGTCGAAGACTCGACTCCCGGTCTCTAAACGCACCAAAGCCGTCAGTTGGAGGTTGACGCTGTGCCGCTGTAGGAGGGACGGAGCGGCGACCGCGGGCTGCGTGGCACCCCGACGAGTAGCAGAAAATTGCCGCGGAGTGTCGGAAGAATCCCGTAAAGTGGCGGACGAGGGCCGAGGAGCGGCTGAAGAATGCCGTGGAGTGGCGGACGAGGGCTGAGGAGCTGCTGAAGGGTGCCGTGGAGTGACTGACGAGGGTCGAGGAGCGGCTGAGGAGTGTTGAGGAGTGGCAACGGATCTCTGCGACCGGTGTGCTGCCGGGCGGGACTGCCGTGATGCCATCGGTGGTTCCGAGAGATGAAGGAGAGTGTGGTGATCCTGGCCGCACGTTTTGCAGCGATCACCTCGCCGACACGCTCCGTCGGAGTTCTCGTGGGCCAAACATCGGTGGCAGTACCGGTTGGCAAGGACAGCCCGGAGCCTCTTCTCGGCACTCAGACGGAGGAACCGACGACACTTCCGAAGTGGATGGATCCCGCTACAGACTCGGCAACGGTAGGATTGCATACCTCGAGTTCGTCTGTGTTCCAATGCGATGGCGCTGCGCGGACTTGGAGACTTCGTGTGAGATCTGATTGGCGGAAGAGGACAAAATAAAAATTTGGATCAGTAGTGATAAGAACTGCGAATTGGAACTACGGGTTGGAACTATTAATTGACGCTACGAATCGGAGTGATGCATTGAAACACCGGAGTGAAGGGTCGACTGGTTATTGCGGGCAGGCGGACTCTTCCATTGGAAGAAGGACGACCTTCGCTATGGGACGCTTAATGAGTCCCCGTGCAGTACGGATGTCGACCACACGAACATGGCCATCGGATCCTGGAAACACCGCGTCAATTCTGCTTAATCGCCACTCATTGGACGGAAGGTTGTCTTCCTACTACTACCACCATGTCCCCGGCACGGAGATTTCTTGTAGGGGTTCGCCACTTATTCCGCTAATGGAGTTCCTTGCGGTACTCCTCCTTCCATCGCAGACGAAATTGTTGATGAAGAGCCTTCAGGTACTGCCAGCGGTTTATAATAGATGTGGTGTCGCTCTTTATCTCGGGTTCGACCATGGCGAGGAGGGGCCCTCCCACAAGAAAGTGCCCAGGTGTAAGTGCCAACAGGTCGGATATCGGCGCGAGCGGGCGCTAATTCAGGCATGCTTCGATCCTAGCTAGAAGCGTGGACAGCTCTTCGAACGTATATTTCCGCGTCGCCGTGGACTTGTAGAACAGGTCTTGAAGCTCTTAACACCTGCTTCCCACAAGCCTCCCATGTGGGGTGCTCCCGGAGGAATGAATTGCCAGAGCAGCTGCTGGTGACTATAGGCACCTGTCACAGCTTCCTTGAGAGCTTGGAGAAACTCGCGGGAGAGTAGGGCAGCCGCACCCACAAAGGTCTTTCCATTGTCCGACTGAACTTGACGGGGGCATCCCCGTAGGAAGTAGGCTCTAAATGGATGGCCTTAGTGGCGAAGCACACGAACACCAGCACATAGCCTTTCGTAATGAGACAGGCTCGTCCCGTGTAGTTTTTGATGTCGGTATATGTGAAAGGGCGCGAGAAGGACGTTCGTTCTTTGGGTAAGTCTCCCATCAGTTGCGTTTGCAACCTCTTTTTGTGGATGATGCAGACCTTGCATGAATATATGACGAACTTGACCAAATTCCTCACCCTCGGGATCCAGAACTTGGAACGGATCAGACGGATCATCAGCTGATTGCCACAGTGCAGCGTTATGCGATGCGTAAAATGGACGAGGAGTCGAGACAGATGGCAGTCGTATGGAAGGATGACAGGATGCCGTTCATCATACTGGAGAAGTTCGGAGGCCGTGTCTCGGCCGTATGCTCTCATGAGCCCTTGGGAATCAATGAACGGGTTCATGTTTTGGACAAGGCTGGATGCTGGCACTGGCCGTTTTTGGCTTAAGCAGCCAATCTCAAGGGCAAAGTGCCTGCGTTGCGTGACGGAAATCAGGAGCCGCTCGGCCGACGCAATTTCAGGAGCTGTAAAGGGATCCTCAAACGGACACATGAGCTTTCGCGAACGCTGAATAAACCGATGAGCGTAACGCAATGCCTTGTCGAGTGTGGAAAAACGCTCCAGAATGTCTTCAGGGGGTGCCTTCGTAACATGGACCTTGACTGCTCGCTTCTCGAGTTCAGTCAGAGGGGGTTCATAGCCTTGAGTGGGCCTCTCGCAGCGAGGCCACTGCAGCCAGGCAGGACCATGCCACCACAGCTGGCTGTCCGCAAGGTCTTGAAGCGCCACCCCCCGGCTAGCGAGATCTGCCGGGTTATGCTCGGAACGAAAGTGTGCCCATTTCTCCACCTCGGTGAGCTGGGTGATCTTGGTCACACGATTTGCCACTAACGTTGTCCAGTGGCATGCTGGCTTATGAAACCAGGCGAGAACAATCGTAGAGTCCGTCCAACAGTGCAGGGCGGACGCCTGCCCGGGCATCTTCGGAAGAACGGCGTTGTCCATTTCGGACAATAACAAGACTCCGCACAACTCGAGCCGCGGGAGCGACACCGTTTTTACTGGGGCCGTCTTTGCCGTGAGCAAGTTCACCATTACCGCGGACCCAGCCTCAACTCGGATGTAGATGGCTGCGCCGTACGCCTTCTGCGAGGCTTCGCAGAACCCATGATGCTCAATTTTCAAATGTGGTCGGAAAGCGACCCATCGGGGAATGTGGATCTGATCAAGAGCGGAGTAATTTTCCGGGATGTCAACCCATCTTTGGCAAAAATCTTGAGGGAGGGCATCGTCCCATCCTAGGTTTTAGAGCCAAAGGTCCTGCATGAACATCTTTTCCCGGATTATGAAGGGGGCGAGCCAACCCGCTGGATCAAATAGTTTGTCGATTTGGGATAGGACTTGACGCTTTGTGAACGTTGAACCCAGGGTCAGTTCGGGCGGAATGAAGAAAAACTCGTCAGACGTCGCCTTCCACCGCACTCCGAGAGTTTTAGCAGTGCTCTCTGCGTCGATTTCAAGGAAGTCCACGCGAAGGATGTTGGCCAAAATCGCCTTGCTATTGGATGTCCATTTTCTAAGGGGGAATCCTGCTGAATCCAGGGCCTCCTGGAGCTCGCGGATAGCCGCTTGCGCTTCGGTTTTGGAGTCTGCCCCCGCGAGTACGTCGTCGACGTACATGTACTGTCGGATAATCCGACTCGCCTGCGGATACCTCGACTCTTCGTCGTCGGCGAGCTGTTGCAGGACACGAACCGCTAGGAACGGGGCACAATTGACCCCGAAGGTGACTGTCTTCAACTCGTAGTCGCGGATTTCCCCATCGGGATTGCGGAGTAGAATACGCTGCAAGGGAGAATGCTGGAGGTCTACCCAAATTTGCCGATACATCTTCTCGATGTCGGCGTTGAAAACGAACCTAAAGTATCGCCACTTCAGGATTTGAATCGTGAGGTCGGATTGTAAGACCGGGCCCGCGTAAAGTATGTCATTCAGACTGGTCCCGTTTGCGGAAGGGCTAGAGGCGTTGAAAACCACCCGCACTTTAGTGGGTGTGCTCTCGGGCTTAAGAACGGCGTGATGTGGAAGGTAGTACGTGGCGGAACTGCTAGTCAAAAGGACCTCGGACATGTGACCTAAGTCGAGGTATTCTTGGATCACAGAGTCATACCGGGCCTTCAGGGGAGGATCTCTTTTTAGGCGCTGCTCGTTACGCAGAAATTGAGCCAGAGCAAAGGATCGTAAAGATGCGAGCTTGGAACCACTATGCTCGGGATCGCGCAAGGGGAGCATCACAACGTATTTGCCACGATTGTCCTTCTTGTAGTCTCGACAAAATTGTGTTTACAGACGGAATCAGACTCGGGGACTATCTGTGTGGGCACTTCCTCCACCTCCCAGAATTTGGTAAGGAGATGATCCAACGAGTCGTCGAGTCCGCAGGTAACTCGAGTGGAGAAGGCGGACAAATTGCGGCGGGCCGCTGGAGATATGGGGCCTGTCAACACCCATCCAAAAATGGTTTCCTGGCCGAGAAGTGAACCGCAAATGTTAGCCCTGGCGTTGCCGAGGAGGATGGACGGAAGAATGTCGGCTCCTACCAAGACATCGATTTGGGAGCTCTCGAAGAACTTGGGATCCGCAAGGGGGATGTCAAGAATTCCCTTAAGAAGATCTCGAGGGTCTGGATTCGAAGGCAGATTCCCGGCCAGCTGCGGAAGAACATAAGCTGAAGTTTCTAAATGCAGCCCGGGTCTGGAAGGCGATCGACTAGAAAAATGACAGAGTTTCGTGGACTGAGCGGCAACGGTTTGATTAAGACCAGAGACTTGGGCCTGGATAGTCTTGAATGGAAGTTTGACGAGGTTGAAAAGTCTCTCCGTAATAAAGGTTGCCTCGGAACCAGAATCGATCAGGGCTCGCGCCTGGAGGCTCGTGCCTCTTGTAGTTGGAGCGGGTCGAGTCCTGGATGGCGCAGACGGACTTGGAGCGGCCGCGAATGGATTACCGTGGTGCAGGAGGGTGTGATGACGGCTGTGGCACGTGAAGCAGCTATGGGCGCTAGTGCAATCCCGTTGCAGGTTCCCTTGTGCAAAACAGTTCAGCCAAAGCTGCTTTTTCTTAATGTAGTCGGAGAGACCATTTACATACATCTCAAGTAAGCGCGGGCATAAGCGAACAGGATGATTCTCTCTGGAGCAGAGATCGCACCCTCTTGGGGGTGGAGTCACTCTGGCCTCGTAGGAATTAAGCCTACGCGCTTGGGCGCTCGCAGGTGTCGACCTTGGCGGAAACTGACCCGAACTGCTAGGACTGATGTCATCGATAGCCTCCAGAGTGCGATGACGCTCTGTCAAGAACGAGTCTAACTCATTCCATGTTGGAATCTCAGACTTGTTGTGAATGGATTGCTCCCACAACGAAAGCGTGATTTTGGGAAGCTTTAAAGAAACCATGTACACCAGGAAACAATCCCAAGTCTCGACTTGAATAGAGGACATCTCTAAGGCTGTCAGTCAACTTTGGATTATGCCTTGCAGCTCTTTCAGAGCGGCTCCGGACTCTTGGGGTACTGCCTGAATGTTGGAGAGGATTTTCAACTGGCTATTGACTAATAATTTTCGAAGCGGTCGGTGAGGGTTCGCCACGCGGAGATAAACCCTTCGTTGGTCAGCGGGGCTTTGGAAACACTGGCGTGCGCATCGCCACTTGTTTTGGACAGTAGGTGGAACAACTTCTCTACCGGTGTAAGACGCGAGTTGTGGATGTATATCGCGGTAAAGAGATCTCTGAAGGTGGGCCAACGCAGGTAATCACCAGCGAAAACTTCGGTGTCGACTGGTGGCAAACGACAGCCCGTAGACGGCGGTGTTGAAACACTGACAGCAGCCTGAATGGACTGGGAGGCGGCCTTGCCTATTATGTCCTGGAGCTGGACCAAACATCTCGAATATACGGAGTAGCAGTAACTGTACTTGGATTCAAGCACTGTCGAGGTGGTCTTACTGTCGGTGGCCGCGGAAAGAAGATCGGAGCAACTTTCATAGCTCTTCTCCACCTTTTCCCACAAGGCCCGGATTTGGTCCCGATGGACTTGGCACATGCCAGGGGAAAGTCGTTCTGGTTCAGCGGCGCTCGGAGTATGAATATCCGCTTGAAATTGGCTAACCCGGTCTGTTGTGGCAATAAACTTTTTGAGGGCGATGTCTATCGTAATTTGAGCCATCTTGGACACCGACCGAGAAAGCCTTGACGGGGGACCGGAGATAGTCTCGACGGACTCGTCGCTTTTTGCCCTTGGAATGGCAATGCCAGCTTTTGGTGTTAATTGAGATGGCCGCGGAGACGCGGATTGGGCCCTGTCCATACGGATAGATGTGATCGACCTCGGTTTCTTGTCGTCTTCCGTGGGCATTCTCGGACTCGAACTTTGCGGATCAGCTCTTGTCGAATGACCTGAGCAAGGGGCGTTATGTTCAGAACGTGAGGATTTTCACCGTTAAGCTGTCGGCGCGATCTGAGTCGCCAACGAGTTGGTCGTCGCTGCAAATGAACGCACGCAAAAGAAAAGAAAGCCACAGAGTACGGTCACACTGTTAATTTGTGCGGAGTAGAAGCACAGTGCCATAAACAACGAGAAGAATAGGAAGAAAATATTTGGAAATCGATGAAACTGTATTAATTATTTATATATTTGTATATCTTGTTGCCAAATAATTTTATTGTAGTCAGTTATTTATTTATTTATTTATTTTTCGGTTTGAAAAATATCTTTGATCACAAAAAAATCCGGAAAAACGCAATAAATATAAATTAATTAATCCATTAAATAAATAAATTACTTTGCCGGAAATAATTAAATAATATTTATAATTAAATAGTTATTATAATTATGAATTAATAATAATTAAATAATTAAATAATATTTATAATTAAATAGTAATTATAATTATGAATTAATTGTTGTGTTCTCGTTGAGTTCTATTTCAGACTGCCTTATTCTATACGAAGTATACAGAGTTGCCAGATTCTTAAAGTACTAACAGAGTATAGAATGGAGGAATAGAAACTGTTGACAATATATAACACATCTCCTCCTTTAATTAAGAACGAATAGTATTTTTAGGTTTTCGGAAATCCTTGGGCTTAAAACGATTTACTTCTTGGCGAACACGACTACTTTGGCGAACAGGTATGCCGGATGAAAGTCGTGCTGGTTGTTTTTGCCTTGGTTGTTGGTTAGATGACGTGGAGCTCTCGGGCGGCTCAGGTTCAGGATCACGTTGCTGAACGGCTGGCGGAGTTACCGGTTGATCTTCTTGTAGTGGTGGTTGATCTTGTTGTTGTGGGGGTTGATTTAAAGATGTTTGCGGAATATCCGGAATCCACCAGAACTCTGGAGGTTTTTCGAAGGCGTTGCTTGTCGAGAACTTCGGTTTTAGCTGGTTGAAAAGCCGCTTGATATAACCATTTGTGGTGCGAACCATGAAAAGCATTTTTCCAATCGGACGGTCGATAATGCCTTCAATCCACTTTTCTCCCCTCGAGTAGTTACGAGCGTAGACCATTTGATTCGGGACGTACTTGGTAACCGATTGCTTGGCTTCGACAGGCTGCTCGAAAAGTTGACTTAGTACGGTACGGACTGGACGACCATGGATTAACTCGGCTGGAGATTTTCCGTTGGAATTTGGAGTGAACCTGTAAGAAGCAAGATATTTAGAAACTGCTACTCGGACTGGTATACCGTCTTTGAGGTTCTTCTTGACTGAGAATTTGAACGTCTGAACGAAACGCTCTGCTAATCCGTTGGATGCCGGATGGAACGGGGCTGTGGTTATGTGGTTTATTCCATGAAGTTTGCAGAATTCCTCGAAGGCGTCAGCCGTAAGCTGCGGACCGTTGTCGCTGACCATTGTTTTAGGATATCCTTCGATTGCGAATATCGATGATAGTGCAGCGATCGTGTTAGCGGTTGTAGTGGACGACATTTGAACTACAAATGGGAACTGCGAGTAAGCGTCTACGCATATTAGCCACATAGAATCGAATATTGGGCCGGCGAAGTCGATATGAATTCGCTCCCACGCTGTTGTTGCTGCAGGCCAACTTTGGTACTCTTTTGGAGGAGCAGGATTGTTGCACTTGCAGATGCTGCACGACTGAGCAACGTTTTTAATGTCTGCGTCGATCGTAGGCCACCAAACATGTTGTCTAGCTAACTGCTTCATTCGAATGTCCAATGTCCTTCGTGTAACAGCTTCAGGATATGTGCTTGAAGAGTTACTGGGATTACTACACGATTGGCATCTGTGTGTAGGCAAAGCAATTTTTTGTTGATCGTGAGGGCAAATTTTCGATTAAAGTATGGTGATAATGCTTCCTCGCCTTGCTGAAGTTTTTCTGGCCATCCTACAGTAACATACCGTAAGACTTGTTTGAGAAGTTTGTCCTTTTCGATGTGGTTGCGAATGATCTGAGAATTGATCGGTGGTGACAGTTCCATTACGACGTGGCAGGCTTCTTCTTCTCTGTCGAAATCCGGATCCATGCCCACGGGAAGGCGCGATAGGGCATCTGCGTTGCCATGAGCAGATGTAGATCGATACTGTATTTCAAAGTTATAGGCCATGAGAATGATGGCCCAGCGCTGTAGCCTGTTTGACGTCATTAAAGGAAGATGCTTGCCTGGATTGAAAATCGTTACAAGTGGCTTGTGATCCGTTATAAGGGTAAACTTTCGGCCGTATAAATATTGGTGAAAACGTTTTACTCCGAATATTATAGAAAGTCCTTCTTTTTCGATTTGACTGTATTTAACCTGATGTTTGTCAAGCGTTTTTGATGCGAAAACAATAGGTCTCTCCTTGCCATCTTGTTGAATATGCGAAAGGACTACACCGATACCAAAAGATGATGCATCCGTTGCAAGGACTAGTGGTAGGTTTTCGTCGAAATGAGCTAGCTGAGTAGCGTTGATAATATGGGACTTCAGGGCAGTAAAAGCTTGTTGTTGTTGCGGCCCAAAAAAGTATGCTACATTTTTTCTACGAAGTTGGTTCAAAGGAGCTGCCAACTGAGAATAATTCGGTATAAAATTGCAATAGTAATTAACTTTACCCATGAATGCTTCCAATTGCTGTAGATTAGAAGGCGGACGCAACAATTTAACAGCCTCCAAGCCTGAACTGTCTGGAAGAATCCCTTGAGCGCTGATTCTTCGTCCAAAGTACTCTATTTCGTCCGTGAAAAAGAAGCATTTTTCCTTTTTGCATCTAATACCGTTCTCACGAAGAATACTGAGAACTTGGCCGATTCGCTTTAGATGTTGCCTACTTGTAGGTGCTGAGATGATGATGTCATCTAAGTAGTTGCCACATCCTTCTACTCCTTTTAGAAGCTGCTCCAAATACCTTTGGAAGATCGCTGGAGCACTGGCAATCCCGTAGGGAAGGCGCTGGTATTGAAATAGGCCAAGGGGTGTGTTGACGACCATGATAGTTTTTGAATCCTCATCCAGTTCCATTTGAAGATAGGCATCCTTTAAATCGATTTTGCTGAACTGCTTGCCGTGACGTATTAGGTGAAACAGAGCCTCTTTTGTCGGTAGCGGGTACTGTTCAACATCGATCTGTGCGTTGACTGCTTGCTTAAAGTCGCCACATATGCGAATAGCGCCACCTGGTTTTGGCGCAAGCACAATTGGGGACGCCCAATTGCTGAATTTGATTGGCTTCCAAATTCCGGCTTGTGTAAGTCTGTCTGCCTCAGCTCTGAATTGGTCCATCTGTGCAAATGGAATTTGACGGCTCTTGAAAAACTTTGGTGTTGCTGACGGTTTTAAAAATACACTTGCTTTGAAGTCTTTTATGACACCCATGGCTGGTTCGAACACCTCGCTGTACGTGCTGAAAAGGTCATCTAATTCGTCATCATGCACCTCTTGAACGTTTGAAATTTGCATGATATCAAAGCCGAAAATATTGAATAAATCCATGCCAAATAGATTGTTTGATGTTTCAATGTTCGCAACGATTATGACCACTTGCTTCTCTTTTTCACCGCACTTTGCAATTGTGTGCAACTCCCCAAGCAATGGTATTGGTGTATGACCAAACGCATGTAATACTCGGGAACACTTGAGTAATTTTGGCTTATTCAACAGCGCATATGTAGTGGCGTTGATTACGGACGCTGTGGCTCCGGAATCCATTTGAAATGATATTACTTTGCTGTGTATTTCAAGATCTATAAGAATCTTGTTCTGCTGACATTTAACTTGACCTGTAACGCTGTTTACAGCTTCAATCGTTTCGATTTCGTTTGCTTCGAATTTGCGACTTTTTTGCGTTTGCCATTTACTTTTGTCTTGCTTCGACATGCATACAACAGCTATATGTCCTTTTCTACCGCACTTGTGACATACGGCATCGCGAAACTTGCATTTCTCTCTGGCATGATTGTGTCCACAACCAGAGCATGATTTTAGCGAACTTTTGTTTGATTTGGCATCACTTTCACCACCACCAAGGAATGGTTTCTTTGTATAGGTGTGAACTGCGTTTATTGGGTCCTGCTTTGATACTGTTTCTTTGAGGGCTGCCACGGTTTTTGTAGTTGTCTCATAGGTTTCTGCAACTATAAGCGCATCTTCAAGAGTTGGCTGAGACTTCTGAAGAGCAGATGCTCGGACGTCATCGTATGGCGTATGTACTATGATCTGATCTCGAATCATTTCATCTACATAGTTAGAAGAACAAGCGTTGGCATTACAGACGAATTGACATTCCCGAGCGATCCCGCGCAAGTCGGCTACCCACTCTCTGTGCGTTTGTGAATGTTTCATCTCCCTCTTAAAAAACTCATAGCGAGCAGCAACAACGTGTCGTTTTGTTGTGAAATGTTCCGATAACTTGTCTGTGAGTTGCATGTATGTATACGTGTTCAAATTGTTGCTCCCGAACAGATTTTTCAATAGTTCGAATATGTTTATGCCACACCACGAAAGAAAATAAGCCTTTTTCTTAATTTCTGCAGAAACCGAATATGCGTTAAAATGCTGGGTTAACTGTTCAAGGTAAGACTCCCAGTTTTGATTGTCTTTGTCGAATTTGTGAAATGGAGGACACGAAGATAATTCACCCGTGTGGCTTGAATCACCCTGCCCTGGAGAAGCGTTTCTATCCATCATTGCTTGCATCCATTTTTGTTGCTGTTCCATAATGTCTTTTGTAAATGCTTGCTGTTGAGCAAGTATTGCTTGGATCAAATCATCATCTGCCGGCATCTTGATGACAATCAACGACTACTCGACACGATTTATGCGATTTAACTTTCGACAAACTTTTTCACTTTTTTCCTCGTCGCCAATATTTTGTGTTCTCGTTGAGTTCTATTGCTGCGGACCGTTGTCGCTGACCATTGTTTTAGGATATCCTTCGATTGCGAATATCGATGATAGTGCAGCGATCGTGTTAGCGGTTGTAGTGGACGACATTTGAACTACAAATGGGAACTGCGAGTAAGCGTATACGCATATTAGCCACATAGAATCGAATATTGGGCCGGCGAAGTCGATATGAATTCGCTCCCACGCTGTTGTTGCTGCAGGCCAACTTTGGTACTCTTTTGGAGGAGCAGGATTGTTGCACTTGCAGATGCTGCACGACTGAGCAACGTTTTTAATGTCTGCGTCGATCGTAGGCCACCAAACATGTTGTCTAGCTAACTGCTTCATTCGAATGTCCAATGTCCTTCGTGTAACAGCTTCAGGATATGTGCTTGAAGAGTTACTGGGATTACTACACGATTGGCATCTGTGTGTAGGCAAAGCAATTTTTTGTTGATCGTGAGGGCAAATTTTCGATTAAAGTATGGTGATAATGCTTCCTCGCCTTGCTGAAGTTTTTCTGGCCATCCTACAGTAACATACCGTAAGACTTGTTTGAGAAGTTTGTCCTTTTCGATGTGGTTGCGAATGATCTGAGAATTGATCGGTGGTGACAGTTCCATTACGACGTGGCAGGCTTCTTCTTCTCTGTCGAAATCCGGATCCATGCCCACGGGAAGGCGCGATAGGGCATCTGCGTTGCCATGAGCAGATGTAGATCGATACTGTATTTCAAAGTTATAGGCCATGAGAATGATGGCCCAGCGCTGTAGCCTGTTTGACGTCATCAAAGGAAGATGCTTGCCTGGATTGAAAATCGTTACAAGTGGCTTGTGATCCGTTATAAGGGTAAACTTTCGGCCGTATAAATATTGGTGAAAACGTTTTACTCCGAATATTATAGAAAGTCCTTATTTTTCGATTTGACTGTATTTAACCTGATGTTTGTCAAGCGTTTTTGATGCGAAAACAATAGGTCTCTCCTTGCCATCTTGTTGAATATGCGAAAGGACTACACCGATACCAAAAGATGATGCATCCGTTGCAAGGACTAGTGGTAGGTTTTCGTCGAAATGAGCTAGCTGAGTAGCGTTGATAATATGGGACTTCAGGGCAGTAAAAGCTTGTTGTTGTTGCGGCCCAAAAAAGTATGCTACATTTTTTCTACGAAGTTGGTTCAAAGGAGCTGCCAACTGAGAATAATTCGGTATAAAATTGCAATAGTAATTAACTTTACCCATGAATGCTTCCAATTGCTGTAGATTAGAAGGCGGACGCAACAATTTAACAGCCTCCAAGCCTGAACTGTCTGGAAGAATCCCTTGAGCGCTGATTCTTCGTCCTAAGTACTCTATTTCGTCCGTGAAAAAGAAGCATTTTTCCTTTTTGCATCTAATACCGTTCTCACGAAGAATACTGAGAACTTGGCCGATTCGCTTTAGATGTTGCCTACTTGTAGGTGCTGAGATGATGATGTCATCTAAGTAGTTGCCACATCCTTCTACTCCTTTTAGAAGCTGCTCCAAATACCTTTGGAAGATCGCTGGAGCACTGGCAATCCCGTAGGGAAGGCGCTGGTATTGAAATAGGCCAAGGGGTGTGTTGACGACCATGATAGTTTTTGAATCCTCATCCAGTTCCATTTGAAGATAGGCATCCTTTAAATCGATTTTGCTGAACTGCTTGCCGTGACGTATTAGGTGAAACAGAGCCTCTTTTGTCGGTAGCGGGTACTGTTCAACATCGATCTGTGCGTTGACTGCTTGCTTAAAGTCGCCACATATGCGAATAGCGCCACCTGGTTTTGGCGCAAGCACAATTGGGGACGCCCAATTGCTGAATTTGATTGGCTTCCAAATTCCGGCTTGTGTAAGTCTGTCTGCCTCAGCTCTGAATTGGTCCATCTGTGCAAATGGAATTTGACGGCTCTTGAAAAACTTTGGTGTTGCTGACGGTTTTAAAAATACACTTGCTTTGAAGTCTTTTATGACACCCATGGCTGGTTCGAACACCTCGCTGTACGTGCTGAAAAGGTCATCTAATTCGTCATCATGCACCTCTTGAACGTTTGAAATTTGCATGATATCAAAGCCGAAAATATTGAATAAATCCATGCCAAATAGATTGTTTGATGTTTCAATGTTCGCAACGATTATGACCACTTGCTTCTCTTTTTCACCGCACTTTGCAATTGTGTGCAACTCCCCAAGCAATGGTATTGGTGTATGACCAAACGCATGTAATACTCGGGAACACTTGAGTAATTTTGGCTTATTCAACAGCGCGTATGTAGTGGCGTTGATTACGGACGCTGTGGCTCCGGAATCCATTTGAAATGATATTACTTTGCTGTGTATTTCAAGATCTATAAGAATCTTGTTCTGCTGACATTTAACTTGACCTGTAACGCTGTTTACAGCTTCAATCGTTTCGATTTCGTTTGCTTCGAATTTGCGACTTTTTTGCGTTTGCCATTTACTTTTGTCTTGCTTCGACATGCATACAACAGCTATATGTCCTTTTCTACCGCACTTGTGACATACGGCATCGCGAAACTTGCATTTCTCTCTGGCATGATTGTGTCCACAACCAGAGCATGATTTTAGCGAACTTTTGTTTGATTTGGCATCACTTTCACCACCACCAAGGAATGGTTTCTTTGTATAGGTGTGAACTGCGTTTATTGGGTCCTGCTTTGATACTGTTTCTTTGAGGGCTGCCACGGTTTTTGTAGTTGTCTCATAGGTTTCTGCAACTATAAGCGCATCTTCAAGAGTTGGCTGAGACTTCTGAAGAGCAGATGCTCGGACGTCATCGTATGGCGTATGTACTATGATCTGATCTCGAATCATTTCATCTACATAGTTAGAAGAACAACCGTTGGCATTACAGACGAATTGACATTCCCGAGCGATCCCGCGCAAGTCGGCTACCCACTTTCTGTGCGTTTGTGAATGTTTCATCTCCCTCTTAAAAAACTCATAGCGAGCAGCAACAACGTGTCGTTTTGTTGTGAAATGTTCCGATAACTTGTCTGTGAGTTGCATGTATGTATACGTGTTCAAATTGTTGCTCCCGAACAGATTTTTCAATAGTTCGAATATGTTTATGCCACACCACGAAAGAAAATAAGCCTTTTTCTTAATTTCTGCAGTAACCGAATATGCGTTAAAATGCTGGGTTAACTGTTCAAGGTAAGACTCCCAGTTTTGATTGTCTTTGTCGAATTTGTGAAATGGAGGACACGAAGATAATTCACCCGTGTGGCTTGAATCACCCTGCCCTGGAGAAGCGTTTCTATCCATCATTGCTTGCATCCATTTTTGTTGCTGTTCCATAATGTCTTTTGTAAATGCTTGCTGTTGAGCAAGTATTGCTTGGATCAAATCATCATCTGCCGGCATCTTGATGACAATCAACGACTACTCGACACGATTTATGCGATTTAACTTTCGACAAACTTTTTCACTTTTTTCCTCGTCGCCAATATGTTGTGTTCTCGTTGAGTTCTATTTCAGACTGCCTTATTCTATACGAAGTATACAGAGTTGCCAGATTCTTAAAGTACTAACAGAGTATAGAATGGAGGAATAGAAACTGTTGACAATATATAACATTAATAATTTTTATAATTAAATAATAATTATAATTATAAATGCTTATTTTTGAGCGGAGCCGGCTTTGGTTCGGGAGAAATGTTCAGTGGGTTATGCCGTTGGCTGCGCAGTGCATGCGTGAGGGACGCGAGAGAGAGAGGAGGGAAAAAAATCAACAACAATAATAACACAGCCGTTGGGGCGGTTAATTGCGGCAATTTGGAGAAAAAACAATCACGGTCGCACCCGTGTGGATTTGAATTTATTTTATTTTATGTTCCTGTATGTGGAGGCAGAAAATATATTTATGTAGATATGGCCATGCATGCGTTTATGGATATGTGTATGTTCCTGTATGTGGAGGCAAAAAATAGTTCTATATATGTATGTAGATATGGGCATGCATGTGTTTATGGATGTGTGTATGTTCCCGTATGTGGAGGCAGAACATAGTTCTATGTTGATCTGGGCATGCATGCGTTTATGTGTGGGTGTATATCGGTACAGTAGAGCGTCGCAGAGTGGACTGTATTTGAAGTGACGGAACAGATGAAATTATGTGGAGAAAAAAACACAAGACAAAAAAAATATCTCGACAGCGGCGGATTGTACGGCGAACAGGGAAACTCCCGAAATTACTTCACACCGAGTGGCTGATATTAGTTATGCCTTTTTATTTTCCACCACACAATTTCACTTTTTGTCGTATATTTTTTTTGGAGGCAGAATTGCACTGCACTATGTACACAAGTTGTCACGCGCGTGTATGTGTATGTCAGGATGCACATATGCCTTGACCGTTGGCAAGTTGATGTACAACGGGGAATGAAAAGGAAAACGGCAAGGAGTATGGCGACGCACACAAAGCGGAGACGGATAGAAACATTTTTTAGAATTGAAGGAATGTAAAATTTCTCGGCTGCCGTTGTGTCGGGAAAACTCGGACGTGGAGTTGACACGAAAAAAATGGATCTTACTGCAGTGTGAACGAAATATCCTTATCCGGCTCGAAGAACCAAATGTTGTAGGGGGGCGATCCTTCCACAAAAAAGAGTTGGTTGGTAGAAATAATTCCCACGGCGCAAACACAGAGGAAGACGAAAAAATGATGAAGTCGGGGGCGTCGTGGTATTATTCAGTGTGCTTTATTCAGCTGCATACATGAGACTAATTAAAACTAAAACCGCGCTCCCGCCCTCTTTACCCCGCTGAAGCGAGAGCGGGAGATCGGCAGCGGCCGTCCGAGGAGTTCGGATGCGAAGCCCGAAGCTCGCACTCTGGAGCGCGGACGTTGCGAGAAGCGAGCGAGAGAGCGCAAGAGGGGCGAGAGCGAAAGCTCGGAGAGCTCAGTGAACAGCCCCGATGCAGTGGGCCACTGGCCTAAACAGTAACCAAAAAACAACGGCCAGAACCAGAAAAATCTATTAGAGGTCTTAGAGGTCCGATCTTGGTTTCCCAACTATGTTAAACAAATCAAAATTAAAGTAAACATCAGCTTCCGTTCGAAGCCCAATCAATTGCTACTTGAATTTAACAAGGAAATGCGACAGTTTCATCTTAAGCGCAAATTAAAATAAAAGTAAACATCAGCTTCCGTTTGAATCCCAATCAATTGCGCCCTTTTGCGTTTTAAGTTCCCAGTAAATTGCATCGGTCAGCATAATCGAATTTCACCATGAGATGCAACAATTTCATCCTAAGCTTTTAATCTAAACATAAAATTGAAGTTCTAAAGTTCAAAAAGAAAAGCTCCTGGCCGAGGTTTATTGGATTAGATTTAGAAATGAAGCGGCCATCCTATTTTTATCGCGACCGGGATCGGTTGACAAAAATTAGAAAGTAAACTGACCGTGTCTTGCATTTAAAGTGTTTAGGAATAAAAGGTTTATCAACAAAATAATATAATAAAAAAATTGTATTTTTTTAAATCATCGACTAACAAGAAATTTAATTTACACGTATTCGATCAACCAAGGGAATTCATTCATCTCTATATATAAAGTTTTCAGTAAGTAAGTAAAATGATTTGCTAAGATTTATTGGGGCTCCCCAAGTGGACCCAATCGCTTCCAATTGGAAAAAGATCAATTTTCCTTTAAAAAATTCTGGACGCTAAACCGTTTAATCAATCGAATCCGTGTTTTTGCCCAAAAATAGTTTAAGACATTATAAATGTTAAAAAAATTTGACCGCTTAGATTTAAGGCTTTTAACTATTTTTAACACCCGTTCTAAAATTACAATTTAGCCAGAAATATCTTCAAACGTCGAAAAATGACACTTTTAAACTGAGTATCAAAAATTCCTTCGGTAAAGTTTTTCCTTCAGCTTTACCGATTCATTTGATGGTTTCACCAAAGCTCTAGCTATCTTCTTAGCAAAGAAACTAAGCAAAAAGTCGATCTATTATCGAATTTAAGTGTCTCCATAAGCATCATACGTTATTTGCATGCATATTGCTATCTCTCTCTGCATTTTCATACAAATTGTCAACAAATGATTCCGTCTCCTTCCCTCTCCCTCTGCCTTGCATTTCCCAGCGTTTCCTTAAAAATATAAAATGAGCTTTAATACGGTTTTAATTTCTGTAGACTTTAGTTTATAGTTATTTGGTCACCCACCCCCCACCAAAGTGCCCCAAGCTCATTCAAACCGTTAAACCAATCGATACCGTGTTTTCGCTAAAAAAAAAGTTAAAAGCATAATAATAATAAAATACTTTTTTTAATGCCCGATTAAAAAGTAGCCGTCTTATCCAGTATACGCTTACATATATAGTATATAGACTCCATCTCTTTTCCACCCCCTGACTCTGCTTTATTATTGTCATTTTTTTCTTCGAAATACAATTAAAAAAATATAATTAAAGTTGGTATAACAATATTTTCGCAAACCCAATACCAAATAGTAATTTCTTGAATATGTTCAAAAACAAATACACTCAAAATAAATGAAATATACATACGCAAAAGCCCACACAGAAATTCATACACGTATTCGAATAACCAAGGGAATTCATTCATCTCTATATATAAAGCTATCAGTAAGAAAACTGGGAACGCACGCAGAGCCAAAACCATTGGTTAACAATATTAATATGCATTTTTATTACATTCTAATAACTTTAAAATGATTTGCTTAGATTTATTGGGGCTCCCCAAGTGGACCCAATCGCTTCCAATTGGGAAAAAGGTCAATTTTCCCTTCAAAAATTCTGGACGCTAAACCGTTTAATCACTCGAATTCGTGTTCTCGCCCAAAAATAGTTTAAGACATAAATGTTAAAAAAATTTGGCCGCTTAGATTTAAGGCTTTTAACTATTTTTAACACCCGTTCTAAAATTACAATTTAGCCAGAAATATCTTCAAACGTCGAAAAATGGTACTTTTAAACTGAGTATTACAAATTCCTTCGGTAAAGTTTTTCCTTAAGCTTTACCGATTCATTTGATGGTTTCACTAAAGCAAAGAAACTAAGCAAAAAGTCGATCTATTATCGAATTTAAGTGTCTCCATAATCATTATACGTTATTTGCATGCAAATTAACTTTCTCACTTGTGAATTAGTTTTAAAAAAAAGTATTTTTATTTTTTATTATCACTTATTCACTATTACAATTTTTCAATAGGTCGAACTTATTTTATTCACTGCTCTTTTACTTTTCACTTGATTTTTTCTTTGGTGCTTGGTTCGGATCTCAAAAACGGACTGGACTCCTTGAGTTCAATGATCAATAATCAAACCTCGGCTTAAGAGATTTATCTCAAAAAATTGATAAAGAGAATGACTCAAGAGAGTCGGAAAATAGAATGATGCAATTTGCCAATTAAATTTGAAATCTAAATTTGGCTGGAAATTGGTGTTTACATTAGCGGACTTTAGGGATCACTTTGGAAATCTTTTGTTTGGATTAGCGGACTCAGGGCTCGCTTGGGGCTCCGATGCTTACAGTATCGGCTTGGATGTTTACAGCATCCGTTTGATGCGGACTGCGTGAAATTGATCTGGGTGGGAGTAATTTAGAGGCGTGTTGACAGAAATAGGTGACCACGGATTTTTCTCGGGTCTTGTCAGAGTTAATTGAAAATTGGCTCTCGGCTCAAAGTTGTTTATAAATCGGGTAAGAGCCCCTAAGTAATGTGTCATATAACTTTGGCTCTCTGTTCAAAGTTGTTTATAAATTATGTAAGAGCCCCTAAGTAATGTGACATATAACTCCCCCCATTCTAAATTGAATCGTCCCGATTCATTGGAAATGATGGGTATATTGAATGTATTTGGTTAATTCAACAATGATATTTTCTACTAGGGTATTTTCATTGACGGGGATATTATTTATTTCATTATCAAAAATTTTGCTTTCAGGTTCGATTTTTATATGAATTTGCCATGTTTTGAATATTAAAAATTTTCTCTATTTGATTACATCCATCATAATTAAATATATAACTGTGAATATGATTAATATTAACGTAACTGGTATTTGAGTTTGTAAAAAGTCTGTATATTTTCGAGCGGTGATGTATTCCAATATCTTATTGTCTACATTGGTGTAAGATATATTATTAATTTTAGAGGTGCCATTAAAGGTTATTAAATATGATCCATTTAAATAAGTGTCATTAACTATATTTTGTCCATTTACAAAAATGGCTCCATCTTGGATTACATCTATATTTTTATTTTTTTCTCGGATTTTGTTACAAATAGATTTTTCCCCATTTAGTAATCTGGTAAAACAAGAACCTTCAGGGTTAAGTGTGCAATAATTATTTAATATTTCTACATTTTGCGACGTGATTGTCTATTAATAATTTTCCATCATTATGTGAAATGGATCTTGAATTGTAAATTTCACAACGATCGGTAATAATAGGGTATTTTATGTAAATTATAATAAGATCTTGGTGCAAAGCGATTTTAAATTCAGATATATCTAATAGGTCTGTTATAATTACAGGTCTACTTTCGTGTTTATAAATTTCTTGTATATCATCATTATTTAGAATTTTAGTATTAACTACATCAATTTTTGCGAGTGTAATTGTGTCCATTAAATTCATAAGATCGTAAGTAAGCAAGCGCAGACGATATTTCCTTAGTGGAACTTCTTGATCTATAAAAACTGTTTTGAATTCTTCAGATAAAGATTTTATTTCTTTAAATATTTTAGAATTAATAACGAATTGATCGTTATTATTTTGTATTAAATCATCGATTTTATTTTGGACTGTTATGAAATCATCATGATCTGGTGTTCCTGCTATCCATTTCCAAATGGTGCCTAATTCATTAATTCCTCTTTTCGATCTACTGGGTATTATTTGAGAGATAAGTATTTTGATAAATTTTAAATCGTGGGATATTTCCCTAAGAAAATTCTTGCTGTTATGATTCTTTAAAAATTCTGCTTCAAAATTAATTATATCTCTATAAAAACTTATATTAGTTATATGAAATAAGTCTGCGTATGAGTCATATATTAGAACATCTTTGGTATCCTTGTAAAGAAGGAAATCGTGGTTCGTGTAATCCATTATTTCGGATTTGGTTGTACCTACCAGCAATAATAAGTACATTATTGAAAACATTATCTGGAATTTGAAACAAATTATTTTATATTATCTTTATGAATCGTACGGTTTCTGTTATTTATTATAACTTTATTAGGGAGAGTTTCCTTAACTACTTGTTTTTATACCCGTTACTCGTAGAGTAAAAGGGTATATTGTATTCGTGCAAAAGTATGTAACAGGTAGAAGGAAGCGTTTCCGACCCTATAAAGTATATATATTCTTGATCAGGGTCACTAGCCGAGTCGATATAGCCATGTCCGTCTGTCCGTCTGTCCGTCTGTCCGTCTGTCCGTCTGTCTGTCCGTCTGTCTGTCTGTCCGTATGAACGCTGAGATCTCGGAAACTATAAAAGCTAGAAGATTGGCATTTTGCATGCAGATTCTAGGAGTTCCTACGCAGCGCAAGTTTGTTTCAAAAAGGTGCCACGCCCCCTTTAACGCCCACAATCGCTTATATACGATTTTAAAAATTTAAATATTTCGGAAAAGTAAAAATGCAGTTTTATTGTGTTTATTAATACCTATCGAAATGTAGAAGAAATTTTTCAAATCGGACCATTCGTTAAAAAGTTATGCGTGATCAAAGTTTCTATCTCCATCTCCCTCGCACTCCCTTTACCTGAGTAACGGGTATCTGATAGTCGGGGCACCCGACTATAGCGTTCTCTCTTGTTTATATCTAGAATTAAGCCCGTTTCTTTCCCCATGTTTCTTTTCGTAAATTACCTCTCCTACATGATAATTCTTATTTTGTCTATCTTTATTATGAAAATGCAACGATTTCTCTTGAGCTTGTTGCAGTAATTTAGGAGTTTCCTTATGTTCGATTTTATTAAATAATATATCAAAAGGCCTTTGGTTGGTTATTGAGTGAATTGTTAAATTATATTTTTGTGCTGCTCTAATTATGATTTCAGAATAATCAATTAAATTAAGTTCATCTTTGAAGAGCTGGGGCGTCGGGGGTGATCGTCGATTGGGAGCTGCTTCGTCGGGCGTTGTGCTGTTGCACGTAGCCGGGTAGCAAGCTGGAAGAGATGGTGAAAAAAACACTCGATGATCGCGGTGCGCAAAGGAAAGAACAAAAACTCGCTGTGGTTTTCGGAAAAAGCGCGGACCGGCCGGGCGATGTATTTCAATAGTGTGACATAGAAAGACTAACTTAAACCTAATTGAGCGCTGCGTTTCAAAGCGCAGTGGAGAGATTCCGGGAGCGGGAAGGCGGGAGAGCCTGGAATCGCAAGCGTCCAGTGCGGGAGAGCGGGGGAGCCTGGAGTCGCGAGCATCCAGTGCGGGCGAGTAGGCATTCGCTACGATGGAAGCGCGGGCAATCGCTAGCGTTGCAAAAGAAAAACAAGCCCACTCCTGTCGTCTAGGCTTGACTGCAGGCGCCGGACAGGATCCACCCGAATGCCGTCCTCTGGGCCACTGGGAGTCCCTCGTCGACCAAATGGAAGCCCGGTCGGATGACCTTGGCGTAGACATCCGCACCCAGGACTACAGAGATGGTTGCCGGCAAGTAAAAGCGTTTGTCGGCCAACGGGAGGTCCCCGTATCTGCCGACCACGGTGTCCGAGAGCTCTCGGATGGGGGTGTGGATGCGGACGTTCGGCTCCACTTTCAAGACCACCTCTAGCTTGAAGCCGTTGTCGCACTGCGACCGAATTGTCGCCGTGCAGATGCTCTCGTCGCCGACGGTCGTAGTCGGCAAGCGGAACGCGGACGCCAATGATGCGTCGATGCAGCTCGTCGGCGTACACGGGTCGATGAGGGCGGTCGTGTCGAAGGTCTTCAGCCCGGTCTCCAAAGTGACCATGGCCGTCGGCAGGACATTCACGCTGTGCCGTTGAAGGATGGACGCAAGTGACGGAGCCGGTGCCGAGGAGGCTGAGCGCGGCGGAGAGGCAAGCGCTCTGCGAGTTGGCGGATCTTGCCGGCGCGAGCGCTGCTGAGAAGCGGCGGATGCCGAGCGCCTTGCCGGGGCTAGCGCTTGGCGAGTTGGCGGATTCTGCCGGCGCGAACGCTGTTGAGTAGCCGACGGCAGGGGACACTCGTGCATATAGAGGAGCGTGTGGTGCTTCCCGTTGCACGTTTTGCATTTGTCGCCACTGCGACAACTTCCGTCGGAGTGCTCGTGGGCGAGACAATTTGAGCAGTACTTATTAATAAGCACTGCCCGAAGCCGCTTCTCTGCGCTCAGCTTTAGGAACCTCTGGCACTTTCGAAGCGGATGGATTCCACGGCAGACTCGGCATCGGTAGGAATGTATACCTCGAGTACGTCTGTTTCCAATGCCTGAGCGCTGCGTGGACGAGGAACCATGAGGTGATCTGGTAGGGAGTAATGGATAAAAAAAAGATGATTTGAAACTGCTTAGATGGCGAGGATTGTTGGGGAATTATGTAAAGGATGTTGGTTGAGGAAGACGGTAGGAGTGTTCTCCTGGCAGAAGAACCACCTTGGTCACGGGACGCTTAATAATCCTGCGTGACGTGAGAATGCTGACGACACGGACATTGCCGTCTGTGTAATTTTTTATGTCGAAAGGGCCAGCGTAGTCCATCCCTGTGTACGTGAATGGCCGGGAAAAAGAGACTCGCTCTTTCGGAAAACTTCCCATCATCTGAACTTGCAGTCTCTTCTTATGGATAACGCAGACCTTGCAGAAGTTAATAACGGCCTTTACCAAGTTCTTTATTTTCGGAACCCAATATCTTGACCGGGTGAGACGTACGACTAACTGGTTACCTCCAGTTTACCAGTAGTCGAGAGAGTGCACATTCGTACGGGAGGATTATAGGATGTCGTTCATCATATCGCAAATTTTCGGAGGCCGTTATTCGGCCGCACGCCCTTATAAGCCCTTTCTCATCTAGAAAGGGGTTCAAGGAGAGGATGGAACTTGTCGCGGACACAGGACGCTTTTGACTCAAGCAGCGATATTCGTTAGCAAAATATCTGCGCTGAGTGCTAATGACCATGAGCCGTTCAGCGGCAACAAGTTCTTGGGCTTCTAGATGGACTTCCGGAATCGGCGACTGTTTCCTACATCGCTGGAAAAAACGGTGGACATACGCAAGGACTCGTAAAGCTATATTTAACTTGGAAAAGCGATCAAGGATGTCTTCTGTCGGACTGGACGCAACATGGGCCTTGACAGGACGCCTTTCCACTTCGGTCACCTGTAAGTCGGTGCTTTGGGCAGGCCACTTATCTCGTGGCTTTTGCAACCAAGTGGGCCCATGCCACCAAAGGGAGTTGTCGTCCAGTTCTTGTAATGGCACGGGGCGTGCTGACTGGCCAAGTCAGCTGGATTGTATTCGGATTGAACATGCGACCAATTGGCTGCCTCTGTGGACTGGGTGATCTTTGTTACCCGATTGGCAACGAACGTTGTCCACTGGCATGCTGGTTTGGCTAGCCATGCAAGCACAATCGTGGAATCGGTCCAACAATGGAGTTTCGAGGACAGCATCGGCATATGGGGGAGGATGGATTCGGCCATCTCGGATAGCAATAGAGCTCCACACAGCTCTAGTCTGGGAAGCGACACAGTTTTTACTGGCGCCACGCGCGTCTTGGCCGTGAGAAGATGCACTAGCGTCGTGTGCCCCATCTCGACGCGCACATAGATCGCAGCACCGTACGCCTTTTGAGATGCATCACAGAATCCGTGATGTTCCACTCGGAATTCTGGGCGGAAGGAAACCCATCTGGGAATTCGGACTTGATCTAGGACTGAGTAGCTTTTAAGGAAATCACGCCACTTTTGGCACAGTTCAATTGGAAGTTCATCATCCCACCCTAGATCACGCAGCCAGATCTTCTGCATGAAAATCTTGGCACAGACCACGAAAGGAGCGAGCCAGCCTGCTGGATCAATCAGCTTCGCAATTTGGGAGAGAACATGCCGTTTTGTGAGTGTAGCTTCGATGGATAGGTCGGGGAGGGCGAAGAAAAACTCATCGGATGTTGCTTTCCAACGGACTCCGAGAGTTTTCGCCGTGCTTTCCGTATCTATTTCGAGGAAATCGGCATTTAAAAGATGATCGGTTCCGATATGAGCCAGAACTTCTTTGTGGTTGGAGGTCCATTTCCTCAATGGAAAACCAGCCAAATCGAGGGCACTCTGCAACTCGCGAATGGTGAGGTGAGCTTCTTCTGCAGAGTCAGCTCCCGAAAGGACATCATCGACATACATGCAACCACGAATAACTTTACTCGCCCTCGGATGGGTTAGTTGCACGTCGGTCGCCAGCTGTTGCAGTACCCGAATTGCCACGAACGGTGCACAATTGACCCCAAACGTAACAGTTTTTAGCTCAAAATCTCGAATGTATCCTTCCCTATCGCGGAATAAGATACGTTGGAACGCTGTCTGCTTCGGATCTACCCAGATCTGCCGGTACATTTTCTCGATGTCAGCACTATACACAAATCGGAAATATCGCCACTTCAGGATCTGGATGGTTAGATCGGACTGTAGGACCGGGCCAGCATGAAGGATATCATTTAAGCTGACCCCATTGTCTGAAGGGCTGGAGGCGTTGAATACCACTCGAAGTTTGGTGGTCGTACTCTCCGGTTTTAACACTGCGTGGTGTGGCAGGTAGTAACATGCTGAATCGTGGGTAGGAAGGACTTCTCTCATGTGATTGAGGTCGAGATATTCTTGAATAACTGAGTCGTACTTGGATTTTAACGTAGCCTTTTTAGCCGCTGCTCGTTTCTTAAGAATTGAGCCAGTGCCTGGGATCTGGAATGTCCTAGGGAGCAATTAATGTTCTCAGGATCTCGAAAAGGAAGACTCACGACATACCTGCCGGTCTCGTCTTTTGTGGTGGTCCGAAGAAAATTGTCCTCACAAATCACGTCGGATTCTTTTGCCACTTTCACTGGCAGATCCTCCACCTCCCAGAATTTGGTGAGGAGTTTATCGAGAGACGCTTCATACGTGTGTGCAACTTGCGTGGAAAAGAATGATATTTGATCATGCCTCGGAGCTGGTACTGGTCCTGTTAGAATCCAGCCGAAAATGGTCTCTTGACCGAGAAGCGAGCCACAGATGTTCGCTCGGGTACCGCTTAGTAGAATAGATGGAAGTATATCGGCCCCGATTAGAATATCTATTTGTGCGCTCTCATAAAACTTTGGATCCGCTAGCGGAAGTTCGGGAAGGTCTCGCAGGAAATGCTGCGGAAGCGGACATGAAGGAAGATTTCCGGCTATTTGTGGAAGCTCGTAGGCAGTGGTGTTTAACTGCAAGCTAGGCCGGGTGAATTGACAGATCTTTTTGGTCTCAGCGGAGACCGTTTGATTAAGTCGTGAGACCTGTGCTCGGATAACCTGGAACGGCAGTTTAATCAGGTTGAAAAGGCGCTCAGTGATGAAGGTCGCCTCAGATCCGGAGTCTATTAGGGCTCGCGCTTGGAAATTGGAACCTCGATGGCCTATATTAATTATAGCGGTGCCTAGGAGGACTGACCTAGTGCCTGCCGCAAAATAATAATTCTGAAGCGTTGACTGCGTGCCTCTGGCAGCCGAGGGACCGAGAGTATTTGGTCTGGATCTGGGCGTTGGCGTTGGATTTGCGAGCGCTGGGGATGGGCTGCCTCGGTGTAGGAGGGTGTGATGGCGGCCGCGGCACGTGAAGCAGTTATGTGAGCTTTCGCCGTCGCGCAACTGATGTGTCCGCGCAAAGCAGTTTAAACACAGCTGTTTTTTGTTTTATATATGCGATGCGTTGGTCGACCGTCATCTGGAGAAATTTGGCGCATGTGCGTACAGGATGGTTCTCTCTATTACAGAGTTCGCACCCTCTAGGTTGCCTAGGTGCTACCCATGTCTCGTACGAATTTATTCTTCGAGACGCCGAGTTGGAAGTGGATGCCCTGGGCTGAGTCTCACTAGAACCTGATGGTCGAACATCATCTATGGGTTCTAGTGTCCTGTGACGCTCCATTAGGAACACGTTAAGCTCGTGCCACGTAGGGTCTCGGCTTTGTTATGGAGGGACTGCTCCCATAGGGAAAGCGTAAGCTTTGGGAGTTTGGACGAGCACATATACACCAAGAGGCAATCCCAAGTTTCGACCTGAATACCGGACATTTCTAGTGCAGTAAGGCAACCCTGGATGGTACTTTGAAGTTCTTTCAAAGCTGACCCAGACTCCTGTGTGACGGACGGTACATTGAAAAGTATCTTTAATTGACTGTTTACAAACAATCGCTTGTTTTCGAAACGCTCAGTGAGGTTATCCCACGCTGATCGAAAGCCATCATTAGTAAGGGGTGAATTTGAAACTATATTGTGAGCGTCGCCACTCGTTTTAGCATTAAGGTGAAATAATTTTTCGACAGGAGTGAGTCTGGGATTGTTGATATAAATTGCCGTGAATAGATCCCTAAAGGTTGGCCAACGAAGACAGTCGCCGGTAAAAACTTCGGTATCGCACGGCGGAAGCCGGCAGCCTGACGGAATGTATGTCTGAGAAGGATCAGCTGGCGTTGGGGAAGGTTGCGGAAGTTGCGGAGTTTGCGCTATCATATCTGCTATCTGGGCGCCGCACCTTTCGTACGCGCTGTAGCAATACCCGTACTTAGCCTTGAGGACTGGCAAGCTGTCAGCTGCACCTTCTCCGGCTGCTACAAGGCATGCGGTTCAGGCATCGTATTCTTTTTTGATGCGGACCCATACCTCTCGGATTTCATCTCGGCGAATATTGAGGACGGATAACGTAGGAGGGACCGAAGAGGGAATATTTATTCGCGATTCCAATTCGGACAGTCGATCCGAGACTTCAATAAACTGGCTCATAGCGAGGTCGGCAGCCGTTGCAACCATTTTTGTGCTGGCTCGCGTGGTTCTTTCGATGGAAGAAGGAGCCTTTTTGGGAGGTGGCGTCTTGACCTTTTTAGGTGTGGGCGTCCTTACCGTGATTTTTGGTATTTTCGGTGATGGAACAGGGGATAGTTTGTTGGAACTTTCCCTGGACATACCACACTAGGATGCTGTTAGGATGGAATGTGCGCGCTGGTATTTGGACAAAAATCAGAGAAACAATTACGGACCCACTTATGGACCGGTGGAAATAGGGTATCGACTAGCTCAAAAAATAGTCGATATGCGTGGCTGAATTATTGTTAAAATATTCGCCAGGCTTTTGGTGGAACGATGGAGCAAGAATGGAAAAAAAAATACCAACAAAATACCGCAAAATAAAAATACTGCAAAAATACTGGATTGGATGAGGTATTTGTCGTTTAGTATTTTATAGTGGGTGGTTGGCCGAATTAGGATGGGATTGGATGTCCCCGGCAGTGTTTGGAGTTTATTGGTTTTGTTTTTCTTTATTTAAAAAAAATATTCGGAGACAAAAAAAAAACCTTGCAGTGGAATGCGGGTAGTATTTTTTCGAATTTTTTTTCTTTTTTATCCCCAAAAGAAAAAATTGAGTCTCGATATATATGTAGATTTACCAAGCTCAATAAATAAGAAAAAAAATACTGGAATGGGCGTTTTTTTGGAAAAAATGTGAAACCAAAGAAACAAATTAATAAATCAATAAATTAATAAATTGATTCCACTAGTTCAGCGATGGCGACAGTATTTTATATTTCTCCCCTTTTTTTTTCTTTTTTGGAACTGGCAGTAATTCTCAGTGTTTGTTTAATTTTATTGGAGTTAAACTTGGTGTTTATTAATTTTGATTGAAAAACAACTGCCCGAACTTATGCGGGCTGTGTATTGGTGACGCTGGAATGCGCGGGATTATCGAGCTTTTTGCGGTACTGCAATTCGCGTGTATGTGTAGATGTATGGATGGATAGTGCCCAAAATATGTAAATAAGAAAAACACACTGAGACACAAAAGTTATTTCACGTCGGCTTTAGGAATTTATTTAATATATATTTATTGGATGGCTGACGGAAATACTTGAGCTTTCGGAATTGGGGTGTAGTTATGTAGAAAAATATGTACAAATGTATGTATGTATATATATATGGAATATGTAATATATGTAATATGGATGTAATATATGTAATCAATATGGCGGAAAATTTTATTGTAAATTTTGCCGGCGGGTATGTGTTGTAAATTTTCGATTTATTGTGGACTGTATTTGGATTTTTAATAATGTAAGCAAATATTGTCACAGCGGATGTACAATAAAAAATTAATATCAAAAATATTTGTGGGCCGAAACTGGCGGAACACTTAATTTTTGTTTCACTTTTTTTTGTGGAAAATTAATTTGAACTCAATTTTGAAATTACTTTATTTTTCACTGTTCACTGAATTATTTTGAAATTAATTTATTTTTTGAAAATTAAATTAATTTTTTTGAAATTAAGTTATTTTTCAATGTACGCTTGACTTTTTATTTGCACACTTTAATTTGGATTTTTATTTTTTATTTTTCTTCGATTTGATGTTGGATGTATATTTAGTGGATGTACGGCCAAATGCGAATATGAAACTTGTACATCAATATGCACACGAAAAGGAATTAGAAATTAGGCAATATGGCCGCACGTTAAAAGAGAAAGAAGAAATAAAAGACGGTATTGGAATTGTAATTTACTAACTGCCGTCGTCGGATTAAATTGGACTTGGATTTTAGACAAATCGTACAGAAAGTCAAACGAATTATGTTCTTCGAATGGCTGACTGTCGACCGGCAGTTAATAAAAAAATTAATAAATTGACACTTATCTGACTCAAATGGACCAAAAAATGAAGAGCTGGGGCGTCGGGGGTGATCGTCGATTGGGAGCTGCTTCGTCGGGCGTTGTGCTGTTGCACGTAGCCGGGTAGCAAGCTGGAAGAGATGGTGAAAAAAACACTCGATGTTCGCGGTGCGCAAAGGAAAGAACAAAAACTCGCTGTGGTTTTCGGAAAAAGCGCGGACCGGCCGGGCGATGTATTTCAATAGTGTGACATAGAAAGACTAACATAAACCTAATTGAGCGCTGCGTTTCAAAGCGCAGTGGAGAGATTCCGGGAGCGGGAAGGCGGGAGAGCCTGGAATCGCAAGCGTCCAGAGCGGGAGAGCCTGGAGTCGCGAGCATCCAGTGCGGGCGAGTAGGCATTCGCTACGAGGGAAGCGCGGGCAGTTTAAAAGAGGGGAGAGCGGCGTAAACAATCTTTAATGCAGCGAGCAATTTCTGTTAAGGTAGAAGGTGGCCTTTCTATTTGTCCGTTCAACGTACTATGTCGTGGATCTGCAAAGTATAATGAAGAAAAACTTGGTTCGTTATCTATCATCAAAGTTTTGGCTAATGGAAATTGTTGTAAAATTTCTGAAATTTATTTTCTATATTTAGTTTATTAGGAATTTCTTTTACGACTAAGTATTTGGAATAAGAATCTATACAAGTAATGAATATAAGATTTTGGGCGTAATATATGTCAAGATGCAAACTTTCACCTTCTCTTTCTGGGATGGGTGCTTGACCGATAGGAATTTGTATTGGGTGTCGTTGTATTTGTTTTGATTACAGATAGTGCAACTCTTTATAAACTCCTTAAGTTTTTTGTATAAATTAGGCCAATAATAAAGTCTAGATATCTATTTATAATTTTCATCAAGCCCTCTGTGAGCTCTACAATGAGTTTCTGTGATGATGGTAGATCTGTCCTCAGCGTTTTCGACATCCTGGACAAATATCTTAGTGTATAAAAATTTATTTATAAAATTGTCTTTAAGTGGTTTTTGTATTTTATAAAAATCTTCTAGAGTACAGTGAACTCCTATTGTTATATTGGGTGAATGAATTTTCTTAAGATGGATACTAAATTTTCTGGAGTGTCATACTCTATTATATGTCTAGTATTTCCGAATACATTAATCGACTCATGTATTGTATACCTCCCCGTTGCTATTAGCAATTGTTGCTTAAACGGGTATAAGGGTTTTCGGGTTTCTTGTATAACATTCTCAAAACTACTCTCTGCTGAATGCTGAGTATTTTGATCTGAGACCGATTCATTACTTTCCGTTAGGTTATTTATTTGGATCCTTGATAAAGCGTCCGCAACAACATTTGTTGCTCCAGGCTTATAAATAATTTTGGGTGAATAGCTTTCAATAAAGGAATACCATCTTTTCATTTCGATATTTGAATTTTTTTGAGAAATGGAGAATGAAAGAGGTTGATGATCGGTATAGATCTCGATGTCGTTAACCTCATATAAGTAATTTCGAAGATTTTTAAAAGCCCATACTATGGCTAGAAGTTCTTTTTTATTTGTTGCGTATAATTGTTCAGTTTTGGTTAGAGTTTTTGAAATAAATGTAATTGGTTTTTCTTCTTGAGAAAGAACAGCACCAATAGCTAAGTCAGACGCATCAGTTGTTAGGGTAAATTTTTTATTATAATCTGGTTGTACTAGTTCTACCTGTGCAATTAAATTTTCTTTAAGCTCGTTAAAAGCTCTTACAGCTGAATCATCAAGCTGTATTCAAGTTTTACGTGATGTTTTTTTTTATATACCTTGCCATTTTGGCCTTCTAAATATTTTGTTAAAGGTTTAGCTATCTTTGCGTAATTTTGCACAAATTTTCTGTAATATCCTGTAAGGCCTAGGAAGCTTCTAAGCTCTCGAATATTTTTATTGATCTGATATTTTACAATTGTAGAAATTTTCTCGGGATCGGTTTTGATCACATTGTGAGAAACCACGTAACCTAGAAAGTTTGTTTCTAATTTAAAGAACTTTGATTTTTCAATCGAAATTTTCATGTTTGTGTTTAGCAAAATTTTAATTATGACAATTAATCTTTGTAATGTTGTTCAACTGTTTTTGAAAATATAATAATGTCATCCATATATATGTCGATGCATACTAAGAGTGTGAGGATGTTGGTATGAGTGTATGGGTATATTTTCGGGAGTTTCATCAGAAGGCCTATTTCATCACTATTGGTAATATTGCATTAGCCTCTAATTCTCCTGTGTCATGTTGTCGCTTTAAGAAATTACGTTTTAGCGGGGCGACAGCGTAGTGTCGCTGTCGCCGAGTGTGGTTCGGTGGTAAGCACAGAAGGAAGAAGGAACGATGCAGTTAGTTGCGTTTGGGACTTGAGGTGTGCGGAACCGAAACCGAATTACAATGTCTGACGAGAGCAACCCTGCTGCAACAAACCCTGCTGCAACATCAGAAGTGGGATCTGGCCCTCTACCTACAACAATGGAGGGACAATGGCGTGCCATCTTAGAGTTGCAAAATGCAAATTTGCTCAATCTTGTGCGAGCAATTCAAACAACAGAACCTGATGCAGTGCGAAGTAAATCGGTGCAACTACCCAAATTCAACCCAGACAAGGCAGGTGCCATCGCTTCATCGTGGTGTTCAACTGTGGAAATTAAACTAAAAGAAAATACATTAAAGGGCAGTGCGTTGGTTGTGGCTTTAAGTGCAGCATTGGAGGGTAGCGCTTCGCAATGGCTGTCCCAAGTGTGCTATGCTGATATAACCTGGCTCGAGTTTAAGGAATTGTTCATACAACGCTTTGATACTTTAGAAACACCAGCCGCCATGTTTCTACAAATGCTGACAAAACGACCGACCGATGGCGAGTGTCTCGCACTGCACGCAAGCAGCATGGTTACAGAACTAACGACGAAATGGCATGAAATGGAAAAAGAAGAAATTGCTGTGTCCGTGACTCTCGCATTACTGGCAAGCTTTGATAACCGTGTGCAGCGTTTGAGTTTCACTTCAAATGTTCGAACCAGAGCCGATCTACAGTCCGAATTAAAAGCGTTCACTTTTAATAAAAGGAAAAGTGGCTTTGTGGAAAATCAATCTGAAATTTATCCAAAACGGCAAAAGCAATCTTCGATCAAGTGTCATTATTGTGGAAAATTAGGCCACAAAATGTTTGAGTGCAGACTCAAGAAACAACAACATCACCTTGCGAATGACAAAGAGCGACATGTCAGACACGATGAACATCGACGTGAAAAATCAATTGTAACTTGCTACAAGTGCGGAGACAGGGGACACATATCTACCCAATGTACAAAGAAGGAAGCGGATAGGAACAAGACGTTCAACCGGGAAAAACGAGTGGAGCAGTGCAGCGTTGCAGTACCTAAAGGAAGCATGAACCACAGAGGACACATTTTTGAAGTCACCTTTGATTCCGGAGCGGAATGCTCACTAATGAAAGAAAAGCTAAGTATTCAGTTTTCTGGTAAAAGATTCAATAATATTGTTATGTTAAAAGGCATAGGTATTAATGGAATATGTAGTACTGTACAAGTTTTAAGTAACGTTAAGATTGATGACCATTTTATTGAGATTTAGTTTTATGTAATAAGCGATGATCACATGCAAAACGATATCGTCATTGGGCGTGAAATACTTAAGCAGGGTTTTGATATTTTCATTTCATCAAACAAATTTACAATTTCGAGAGCCAAAATAATTAATTTGTGTACCGGTTCTGAGCCAGCCGATATTGATACTGAACTTGACGGAGAAAATAAATTAAAACTTAATTGTTTTATAAAAGGCATTCCATATACTAAAGTAAGAGTTGGCGAAATGAAAATTAGATTGATTGATCCAAGGAAAACAGTTCAAAGAAGGCCATATCGATTAAGTCCATGCGAGCGAGATTTAGTTCGAGAAAAAATTGAGGAGCTGTTGAGGTGTAATATAATAAGACCAAGCTGTTCACCTTATGCAAGCCCCATATTGTTGGTAAAAAAGAAAAATGGTTCGGATAGACTCTGCGTTGACTATAGAGAGCTAAATTCAAACACTGTTGCTGATAAATACTCGCTCCCACTCATACAAGATCAAATAAATAGACTTCAAGGAGGTAATTATTTTACATGTTTAGATATGGCCAGTGGATACTACCAAATTCCTTTGCATGCGGATTATATTGAGTACACAGCGTTTGTGACGCCAGATGGCCAGTATGAGTTTCTGTCTATGCCATTCGGGCTTAAAAACGCGCCTTCTGTTTTTCAACGCTTAGTAATGCAGGCGCTAGGAGATTTAGCGAAATCCTATGTTATCGTCTATATGGATGATATCATGATAACTGCCACAACACAATGCGACGCGTTTGAAAGATTAGAGATTGTTTTAAATGTTCTGACAGAGGCTGGGTTTTCATTCAACATTACAAAGTGTTCATTTCTGAAAACATCGGTTCAATATCTAGGCTACAGTGTTAGTGCTGGTGAAATTCGTCCAAACCCTCAGAAAATAGTAGCGTTAACTGCCCTTCCCCCTCCACAGTCTGTAACATCACTTAGACAGTTTATTGGATTAGCATCGTATTTCCGGCAGTTTATAAAGGGCTTTTCACAGTTGATGAAACCGTTATATTTCTTAACTTCAGACAAAAATAAATTTATTTGGAAAACAGAACATGAACAGATACGGAAACAAATTATTTCTATACTTACCGATGAACCAGTCCTTGTTATTTTTGACCCAAATTATCCCATTGAATTACATACAGATGCAAGTGGCAGTGGTTACGGTGCAATTTTATTACACCAAATTAAGAAAAAACCACAGGTAATAGAATATTATAGCAAAACTACTTCACCTGCAGAGTCCAGATATCACTCGTATGAGTTGGAAACTTTAGCGGTTGTAAACTCAATTAAACATTTTCGACATTATTTGCTGGGCAGGAACTTTACTGTTTATACCGACTGTAACTCATTGAAGGCGTCAAGAAATAAACAAGATTTGACCCCTAGAGCACAGCGTTGGTGGGCTTTCTTACAGTCATTTACATTCGAAATTCAGTATAGAGAAGGGAAAAAAATGGCACATGTTGACTTTTTGTCGAGAAATCCTATCTCACCAGGGTCTACTTCTGCTCCAAAAGTAATTGATGAGAAGAGAGTTAACCTGGCCGAAATTTCAAGTAATTGGCTCATTGCTGAACAGCGTCGAGACTCAGACATAGCCGAAATCGTGACTAAATTAAAAGATTGTTCTCTTGATGAAGATATAGCGAAAACATATGAAATAAGGTCAGAGGTTCTTCACCGAAAAATACAGAGGAATGGCAGAACCCGCTGTTTACAGGTGGTGCCCCGTGCTTTCAGATGGTCCGTTATAAACCAAGTTCATGAGTCGATAATGCATTTAGGTTTCGAAAAGACACTGGATAAAGTTTACGATTTTTACTGGTTTGACAATATGTCAAAATACATCAAAAAATTTGTTGACAATTGCATCACTTGCAAAATGTCTAAGTCAACCTCTGGAAAAATTCAGGCTGAACTGCATCCCATCCCAAAAGTAAATATTCCTTGGCACACAATCCATATCGACTTAACAGGGAAATTAAGCGGCAAGAGTGACCAGAAGGAATATGTTATTGTTCAAGTTGACGCGTTTACCAAGTATGTCTATCTCAGTCACACCCTTAAATTGGACAGTGAGAGTTGCATAAAGGCTGTCAAGACCGCTGTTTCGTTGTTTGGAGTACCAAAACCGAATAATAGCTGACCAGGGAAGGTGTTTTACTGGATCAAAGTTTAGTGAATTTTGTTCAGATCAAAAAATAAACTTGCACTTGATTGCCACAGGCGCTAGTCGCGCTAATGGTCAAGTAGAACGAACAATGAGCACGTTGAAAAATATGTTAACGGCGGCTGAAACTGGAACACAGTCTTGGCAGGACGTGCTAGGAGAGGTGCAGCTGGCAATCAATTGTACAACTAATCGTGTGACGAAGGCAAGTCCTCTAGAAATGTTATTGGGAAAAGTAGCACGGCCATTAGGATTACTTCCACCTTGAAAAAAATATGTTAATTACTGCAGTTTACGATAAAGAACGGTTTGATAAAAGTAAGGCAAAAGTACGTAGACACAATGTTGGAGATTTTGTATTACTTAAAAACGAGGAAAGACATCAAACCAAGCTGAGTCCAAAATTCAAGGGGCCTTTTCAAATAACACAGATTCTAGAGGGTGACAGGTACATTTTAAAGTCCTTAACTAACAAACGAACTTAAAAGTATGCTCACGAAGATTTAAGAATCTACCAGATGGGGAAGTTCCCGAAGAGCTTAATGTGTGCGATGATTATAATAATGTTGAAAGCGAAAATGAAAATATTAATAATGACGAAGTTGTTGAAGAAAGTGAAGTGCGCCAATAAGGGTGGCAAAAAGATGTAGTACTGCTGGTCAAACGGAAATGACAGAGTACTTGGATCATGTAATTCAAGCTCAGAAATGAAATTTAAAACAAGAAAAGAAAGTAATGAAATGATGAAAAGAAAGTATCGTGGCCTGAGTGGACGATAATGAGATTCGAAATATTAATGTAAGCACAAGTGCAGAACAAACTAATGTTTGTTTTGATCATGGCGTGTGGTGCATTAGATATGAGAATGGATAAATTGAGTTAAATAATTGGTTTAAAAAGAAGAATTGATTTGTTAATGAAACCCAAACAGAATGATAATGTTTATGTTATGATATGTTTTAAGGAGGTCTGATATTATTTTGTAAAATTGGTCATTAATGAGTTTACATAAATTAAGAAAAGAAAATTGGATTTCGTTGTGAAAATATTTGTTTAAGTTATAAAAAACATAAGGTTGTTAAAAAACAAAATATACAGAAATAAAAAGGGAGCAAAAGAGAAACTAAAAATGTAGTCGTTTATACACGAGGTCGTGTTAGAGTCAGAATGGCCGTGTTGGTGCATACTAAGAGTGTGAGGATGTTGGTATGAGTGTATGGGTATATTTTCGGGAATTTCATCAGAAGGCCTATTTCATCACTATTGGTAATATTGCATTAGCCTCTAATTCTGCTGTGTCATGTTGTCGCTTTAAGAAATTACGTTTTAGCGGGGCGACAGCGTAGTGTCGCTGTCGCCGAGTGTGGCTCGGTGGTAAGCACAGAAGGAAGAAGGAACGATGCAGTTAGTTGCGTTTGGGACTTGAGGTGTGCGGAACCGAAACTCGCTGCGCTATTACAATGTCTGACGAGAGCAACCCTGCTGCAACAAACCCTGCTGCAACAAACCCTGCTGCAACAAACCCTGCTGCAACATATACATGACATATTTTACCCACTTTTTCTCTTAAAATATCATCCATCGCTCGCTGGAATATTCTAGGAGCGTTTGTCAAACCGAAAGGCATTCTTAGGAATTCGTATTTCCCATTGTTTATTGAAAATGAGGTTTTCTGTATGTCTGGTTCACTCATGAGAATCTGATGAAATCCAGATTCCCAGTCAATTGTTGAGAAATATTTGGCTTTTCCAAGATTTGATAAAATCACTGAAGGGTCCTGCATTGGATTAGATATCCAATGGTATAGTATTTTCGTTAAGTTTTTTATAATCTATTACTAGTCTGAGCTTTGGAGTTCCATCTTCATAGAAACCCTTTTTTGGTACTACCAGTACAGTGAATTATAAGGACTTCTACTTGACCTTATAATTTCTTCTTTTAGCATTCGACTTATTTCAGAATTTACAAAATCTGAAGCTGATAGAGCGTAAGGGTATTGTTTACTGTAAATGGCCCTATCATTTACGGTGTTTATTTCACCGCGTATGTCTGTCCTAAAAGGAATCTGCATATTTATTTTCGAATGTTCTTCATTGATAATATTTAATATTTCGTTCTCCAAATCTTTTCTTTGATTTGCAGATGATATTTTTATGTTGTTTAATTTTTTATTGTCGGATAATTCAACGACGGCGTGTTCAGGATTTTTAATTCCCAAACTTTTATTTTTGTCGAATTTTTCAACGACGGCGTGTTTAGGATTTTTATATCCCAAACTAAATTACCCATTTCAGATTCGGATCTGATTTGAGTCTTTTCATCAAAGTATTTATTTAATATAAATTCTTTTAAGGGAAGAATAATGTTTCCTTCTGTTATAGAATGTTGGTTTAAGATTTTTCCGTTATCATAATTTAATTTTTCTTCTTTTTCATTATATTTAATTACTCCCTTCGCTGTATCGATTACAGCTCCTATTTTTTTTAAAAGGTTATAGCCGACCAGTAAATCTGAATCCAGGTCTTCTATTTCATGAAAGTATATCGCGTATCAAAAATAGTTATCATGTGATAGTATTTTATTATTGAATATCCATTCACTGTGGATACTCGTTTATATATTGGAAGCTCATTCTTATTTTTATAAATTCCTGTTCTAATATAACAAGCGGTTGCTCCAGTGTCAATTAATATTTTTAATTTTGTATTTATTTTTTTATCATTTCCAATTATGTAGGATAAGCCTACTCCTGACCTTTGTTTAAAAAATGGTCCTCCTCAATATTATTTAATCTCATGGTCTTGTTAGCCGGTTGGTTAACAGTTCCAGTTGGTAACCTCTTATTTTGGGGTTGGCCTTGCGGAGTGTTCTAGGTCTCAAATTGTTTAGTTTGATACCACTTGTTCAGTCTGTAATCATTACTTTTATGATTATTATAGGTTTGATTGAATCCGTTATTAGGCCTGTTCTGAGTCTGTATAGGCTCGTCTATTTCCATTGGTTCTGGCTTATTTTGTGTCTGTCTATAAGTATTCCACTGATTTTGTTGGATATTATTAAATTTGTCCTGGTTCCAAAAATTATTTTTATTCTGATTATTATTATTTCTGTTCTGGTTGTTGTCTTGATTGAACCTTAGATTATTATTGTTCCGCTGAATATTTTAATCATTGTTTTGTTGTCTTGGCTTTTGATTGAAATATGTTTGTACATTACCACCAGAGTTTGGCTCACTATGTTTTCTCTGAGTAGTTGAGAAACTATTTGCGATATGAGCTCTCATGTTGTTGCTTTCTAATTCCTGAACTGTGACCATTGCATTTGGTAGGTCAGGTGGATTCATTGCGAAAATGGTATCTGAAATTTGGCCGTTGAGGCCGGTGATGAAAACTCTAAGAGCTGTCTTCCTATGTTTTTCATTAATTTCTGCTGTGATTGGTTGGGTACCGCTTAGTGGAATGGATGGAAGTATATCGGCCCCGATTAGAATATCTATTTGTGCGCTCTCATAAAACTTTGGATCCGCTAGCGGAAGTTCGTTAAGGTCTCGCAGGAAATGTTGCGGAAGCGGACATGAAGGAAGATTTCCGGCTATTTGTGGAAGCACGTAGGCAGTGGTGTTTAACTGCAAGCTAGGCCGGGTCGGAGAACGAATCGTGAATTGACAGATCTTTTTGGTCTCAGCGGAGACCGTTTGATTAAGTCTTGAGACCTGTGCTGGGATAACCTGGAACGGTAGTTTATTCAGGTTGAAAAGGCGCTCAGTGATGAAGGTCGCCTCAGATCCGGAGTCTATTAGGGCTCTCGCTTGGAAATTGGAACCTCGATGGCATATATTAATTATAGCGGTGCCTAGGAGGACTGACCTAGTGCCTGCCGCAAAATAATTCAGCGTTGACTGCGTGCCACTGGCAGCCGAGGGACCAAGAGTATTTGGTCTGGATCTGGGCGTTGGCGTTGGATTTGCGAGCGCTGGGGATGGGCTGCCTCGGTGTAGGAGGGTGTGATGGCGGCCGCGGCACGTGAAGCAATTATGTGCGCTTTCGCAGTCGCGCAACTGATGTGTCCGCGCAAAGCAGTTTAAACACAGCTGTTTTCTTTTTATATATGCGATGCGTTGGTCGACCGTCATCTGGAGAAATTTGGCGCATGTGCGTACAGGATGGTTCTCTCTATTACAGAGATCGCACCCTCTAGGTTGCCTAGGTGCTACCCTTGTCTCATATGAATTTATTCTTCGAGACGCCGAGTTGGAAGTGGATGCCCTGGGCTGAGTCTGACTAGAACCTGATGGTCGAACATCATCTATGGCTTCTAGTGTCCTGTGACGCTCCGTTAGGAAAACGTTCAGCTCGTGCCACGTAGGGTCTCGGCTTTGTTATGGAGGGACTGCTCCCATAGGGAAAGCGTAAGCTTTGGGAGTTTGGACGAGCACATATACACCAAGAGGCAATCCCAAGTTTCGACCTGAATACCGGACATTTCTAAGGCAGTAAGGCAACCCTGTATGGTACTTTGAAGTTCTTTCAAAGCTGACCCAGACTCCTGTGTGACGGACAGTACATTGAAAAGTATCTTTAATTGACTGTTTACTAACAATCGCTTGTTTTCGAAACGCTCAGTGAGGTTATCCCACGCTGATCGAAAGCCATCATTAGTAAGGGGTGAATTTGAAACTATATTGTGAGCGTCGCCACTCGTTTTAGCATTAAGGTGAAATAATTTTTCGACAGGAGTGAGTCTGGGATTGTTGATATAAATTGCCGTGAATAGATCCCTAAAGGTTGGCCAACGAAGATAGTCGCCGGTAAAAACTTCGGTATCGCACGGCGGAAGCCGGCAGCCTGACGGAATGTATGTCTGAGAAGGATCAGCTGGCGTTGGGGAAGGTTGCGGAAGTTGCGGAGTTTGCGCTATCATATCTGCTATCTGGGCGCCGCACGTTTCGTACGCGCTGTAGCAATACCCGTACTTAGCCTTGAGGACTGGCAAGCTGTCAGCTGCACCTTCTCCGGCTGCTACAAGGCATGCGGTACAGGCATCGTATTCTTTTTTGATGCGGACCCATACCTCTCGGATTTCATCTCGGCGAATATTGAGGACGGATAATGTAGGAGGGACCGCCGAGGGAATATTTATTCGCGATTCCAATTCGGACAGTCGATCCGAGACTTCAATAAACTGGCTCATAGCGAGGTCGGCAGCCGTTGCAACCATTTTTGTGCAGGCTCGCGGGAGGTGGCGTCTTGACCTTTTTAGGTGTGGGCGTCCTTACCGTGATTTTTGGTATTTTCGGTGATGGAACAGGGGATAGTTTGTTGGAACATTCCCTGGACATACCACACTAGGATGCTGTTAGGATGGAATGTGCGGGCTGGTATTTCGGACAAAAATCAGAGAAACAATTACGGACCCACTTATGGACCGGTGGAAATAGGGTATCGACTAGCTCAAAAAATAGTCGATATGCGTGGCTGAATTATTGTTAAAATATTCGCCAGGCTTTTGGTGGAACGATGGAGCAAGAATGGAAAAAAAATACCAACAAAATACCACAAAATAAAAATACTGCAAAAATACTGGATTGGATGAGGTATTTGTCGTTTAGTATTTTATAGTGGGTGGTTGGCCGAATTAGGATGGGATTGGATGTCCCCGGCAGTGTTTGGAGTTTATTGGTTTTGTTTTTCTTTATTTAAAAAAAATATTCGGAGACAAAAAAAAAACCTTGCAGTGGAATGCGGGTGGTATTTTTTCGATTTTTTTTTCTTTTTTATCCCCAAAAGAAAAAATTGAGTCTCGATATATATGTAGATTTACCAAGCTCAATAAATAAGAAAAAAATACTGGAATGGGCGTTTTTTTGAAAAAATGTGAAACCGAAGAAACAAATTAATAAATCAATAAATTAATAAATTGATTCCACTAGTTCAGCGATGGCCACAGTATTTTATATTTCTCCCCTTTTTTTTTTCTTTTTTGGAACTGGCAGTAATTCTCAGTGTTTGTTTAATTTTATTGGAGTTGAACTTGGTGTTTATTAATTTTGTTGGAATTTATTAATTGGATGATTGAAAAACAACTGCCCGAACTTATGCGGGCTGTGTATTGGTGACGCTGGAATGCGCGGGATTATCGAGCTTTTTGCGGTACTGCAATTCGCGTGTATGTGTAGATGTATGGATGGATAGTGCCCAAAATATGTAAATAAGAAAAACACACTGAGACACAAAAGTTATTTCACGTCGGCTTTAGGAATTTATTTAATATATATTTATTGGATGGCTGACGGAAATACTTGAGCTTTCGGAATTGGGGTGTAGTTATGTAGAAAAATATGTACAAATGTATGTATATATATATGGAATATGTAATATATGTAATATGGATGTAATATATGTAATCAATATGGCGGAAAATCTTATTGTAAATTTTGCCGGCGGGTATGTGTTGTAAATTTTCGATTTATTGTGGACTGTATTTGGATTTTTAATAATGTAAGCAAATATTGTCACAGCGGATGTACAATAAAAAATTAATATCAAAAATATTTGTGTGCCGAAATTGGCGGAACACTTAATTTTTGTTTCACTTTTTTTTGTGGAAAATTAATTTGAACTCAATTTTGAAATTACTTTATTTTTCACTGTTCACTGAATTATTTTGAAATTAATTTATTTTTTGAAAATTAAATTAATTTTTTTGAAATTAAGTTATTTTTCAATGTACGCTTGACTTTTTATTTGCACACTTTAATTTGGATTTATATTTTTTATTTTGCTTCGATTTGATGTTGGATGTATATTTAGTGGATGTACGGCCAAATGCGAATATGAAACTTGTACATCAATATGCACACGAAAAGGAATTAGAAATTAGGCAATATGGCCGCACGTTAAAAGAGAAAGAAGAAATAAAAGACGGTATTGGAATTGTAATTTACTAACTGCCGTCGTCGGATTAAATCGGACTTGGATTTTAGGCAAATCGTACAGAAAGTCAAACGAATTATGTTCTTCGAATGGCTGACTGTCGACCGGCAGTTAATAAAACAAGAGAGAACGCTATAGTCGGGTGCCCCGACTATCAGATACCCGTTACTCAGGTAAAAGGAGTGCGAGGGAGATGGAGATAGAAACTTTGATCACGCATAACTTTTAAACGAATGGTCCGATTTGAAAAATTTCTTCTACATTTCGATAGGTATTGATAAACACAATAAAACTGAATTTTTACTTTTCCGAAATATTTAAATTTATATTTAAATAAAATCGTATATAAGCGATTGTGGGCGTTAAAGGGGGCGTGGCACCTATTTGAAACAAACTTGCGCTGCGTAGGAACTCCCAAAATCTGCATGTAAAATGCCAATCTTCTAGCTTTTATAGTTTCCGAGATCTCAGCGTTCATACGGACGGACAGACGGACAGAAGGACAGACGGACAGACGAACATGGCTAGATCGACTCGGCTAGTGATCCTGAACAAGAATATATATAATTTATAGGGTCGGAAACGCTTCCTTCTACCTGTTACATACTTTTGCACGAATACAATATACCCTTTTACTCTACGAGTAACGGGTATAAAAATTAATAAATTGACACTTATCTGGCTCGAATGGACCAAAAAATGAAGATCTGGGGCGTCGGGGGTGATCGTCGATTGGGAGCTGCTTCGTCGGGCGTTGTGCTGTTGCACGTAGCCGGGTAGCAAGCTGGAAGAGATGGTGAAAAAAACACTCGATGATCGCGGTGCGCAAAGGAAAGAACAAAAACTCGCTGTGGTTTTCGGAAAAAGCGCGGATCGGCCGGGCGATGTATTTCAATAGTGTGACATAGAAAGACTAACTTAAACCTAATTGAGCGCTGCGTTTCAAAGCGCAGTGGAGAGATTCCGGGAGCGGGAAGGCGGGAGAGCCTGGAATCGCAAGCGTCCAGTGCGGGAGAGCCTGGAATCGCGAGCATCCAGTGCGGGCGAGTAGGCATTCGCTACGAGGGAAGCGCGGGCAGTTTAAAAGAGGGGAGAGCGGCGTAAACAATCTTTAATGCAGCGAACAATTTCTGTTAAGGTAGAAGGTGCCCTTTCCATTTGTCCGTTCGACGTACTATGTCGTGGATCTGCAAAGTATAATGAAGAAAAACTTGGTTCGTTATCTATCATCAAAGTTTTGGCTAATGGAAATTGTTGTAAAATTTCTGAAATTTATTTTCTATATTTAGTTTATTAGGAATTTCTTTTACGACTAAGTATTTGGAATAAGAATCTATACAAGTAATGAATATAAGATTTTGGGCGTAATATATGTCAAGATGCAAACTTTCACCTTCTCTTTCTGGGATGGGTGCTTGACCGATAGGAATTTGTATTGGGTGTCGTTGTATTTGTTTTGATTACAGATAGTGCAACTCTTTATAAACTCCTTAAGTTTTTTGTATAAATTAGGCCAATAATAAAGTCTAGATATCTATTTATAATTTTCATCAAGCCCTCTGTGAGCTCTACAATGAGTTTCTGTGATGATGGTAGATCTGTCCTCAGCGTTTTCGACATCCTGGACAAATATCTTAGTGTATAAAAATTTATTTATAAAATTATCTTTAAGTGGTTTTTGTATTTTATAAAAATCTTCTAGAGTACAGTGAACTCCTATTGTTATATTGGGTGGAATGAATTTTCTTAAGATGGATACTAAATTTTCTGGAGTGTCATACTCTATTATATGTCTAGTATTTCCGAATACATTAATCGACTCATGTATTGTATACCTCCCCGTTGCTATTAGCAATTGTTGCTTAAACGGGTTTAAGGGTTTTCGGGTTTCTTGTATAACATTCTCAAAACTACTCTCTGCTGAATGCTGAGTATTTTGATCTGAGACCGATTCATTACTTTCCGTTAGGTTATTTATTTGGATCCTTGATAAAGCGTCCGCAACAACATTTGTTGCTCCAGGCTTATAAATAATTTTGGGTGAATAGCTTTCAATAAAGGAATACCATCTTTTCATTTCGATATTTGAATTTTTTTGAGAAATGGAGAATGAAAGAGGTTGATGATCGGTATAGATCTCGATGTCGTTAACCTCATATAAGTAATTTCGAAGATTTTTAAAAGCCCTAAGTCAGACGCATCAGTTGTTAGGGTAAATTTTTTATTATAATCTGGTTGTACTAGTTCTACCTGTGCAATTACATTTTCTTTAAGCTCGTTAAAAGCTCTTACAGCTGAATCATCAAGCTGTATTCAAGTTTTACGTGATGTTTTTTTAGATACCTTGCCATTTTGGCCTTCTAAATATTTTGTTAGAGGTTTAGCTATCTTTGCGTAATTTTGCACAAATTTTCTGTAATATCCTGTAAGGCCTAGGAAGCTTCTAAGCTCTCGAATATTTTTATTGATCTGATATTTTACAATTGTAGAAATTTTTTCGGGATCGGTTTTGATCACATTGTGAGAAACCACGTAACCTAGAAAGTTTGTTTCTAATTTAAAGAACTTTGATTTTTCAATCGAAATTTTCATGTTTGTGTTTAGCAAAATTTTAATTATGACAATTAAATCTTTGTAATGTTGTTCAACTGTTTTTGAAAATATAATAATGTCATCCATATATACATGACATGTTTTACCCACTTTTTCTCTTAAAATATCATCCATCGCTCGCTGGAATATTCTAGGAGCGTTTGTCAAACCGAAAGGCATTCTTAGGAATTCGTATTTCCCATTGTTTATTGAAAATGAGGTTTTCTGTATGTCTGGTTCACTCATGAGAATCTGATGAAATCCAGATTCCCAGTCAATTGTTGAGAAATATTTGGCTTTTCCAAGATTTGATAAAATCACTGAAGGGTCCTGCATTGGATATCTATCTGGTATAGTATTTTCGTTAAAGTTTTTATAATCTATTACTAGTCTGAGCTTTGGAGTTCCATCTTCATAGAAACCCTTTTTTGGTACTACCAGTACAGGTGAATTATAAGGACTTCTACTTGACCTTATAATTTCTTCTTTTAGCATTCGACTTATTTCAGAATTTACAAAATCTGAAGCTGATAGAGCGTAAGGGTATTGTTTACTCTAAATGGCCCTATCATTTACGGTGTTTAAAAGGAATCTGCATATTTATTTTCGAATGTTCTTCATTGATAATATTTAATATTTCGTTCTCCAAATCTTTTCTTTGATTTGCAGATGATATTTTTATGTTGTTTAATTTTTTATTGTCGGATAATTCAACGACGGCGTGTTCAGGATTTTTAATTCCCAAACTTTTATTTTTGTCGGATTTTTCAACGACGGCGTGTTCAGGATTTTTAATTCCCAAACTTTTAATTTTGTCGGATTTTTCAACGACGGCGTGTTCAGGATTTTTATATCCCAAACTAAATTACCCATTTCAGATTCGGATCTGATTTGAGTCTTTTTATCAAAGTATTTATTTAATATAAATTCTTTTAAGGGAAGAATAATGTTTCCTTCTGTTATAGAATGTTGGTTAAAGATTTTTCCGTTATCATAATTTAATTTTTCTTCTTTTTCATTATATTTAATTACTCCCTTCGCTGTATCGATTACAGCTCCTATTTTTTTTAAAAGGTTATAGCCGACCAGTAAATCTGAATCCAGGCCTTCTATTTCATAAAAAGTATATCGCGTATCAAAAATAGTTATCATGTGATAGTATTTTATTATTGAATATCCATTCACTGTGGATACTCGTTTATATATTGGAAGCTCATTGTTATTTTTATAAATTCCTGTTCTAATATAACAAGCGGCTGCTCCAGTGTCAATTAATATTTTTAATTTTGTATTTATTTTTTTATCATTTCCAATTATGTAGGATAAGCCTACTCCTGACCTTTGTTTAAAAAATGGTCCTCCTCAATATTATTTAATCTCCTGGTCTTGTTAGCCGGTTGGTTAACAGTTCCAGTTGGTAACCTCTTATTTTGGGGTTGGCCTTGCGGAGTGTTCTAGGTCTCAAATTGTTTATTTTGATACCACTTGTTCAGTCTGTAATCATTACTTTTATGATTATTATAGGTTTGTTTGAATCCGTTATTAGGCCTTTTCTGAGTCTGTATAGGCTCGTCTATTTCCATTGGTTCTGGCTTATTTTGTGTCTGTCTATAAGTATTCCACTGATTTTGTTTGATATTATTAAATTTACCCTGGTTCCAAAAATTATTTTTATTCTGATTATTATAACCATTATTATTTCTGTTCTGGTTGTTGTCTTGATTGAACCTTAGATTATTATTGTTCCGCTGAATATTATAATCATTGTTTTGTTGTCTTGGCTTTTGATTGAAATATGTTTGTACATTACCACCAGAGTTTGGCTCACTATGTTTTCTCTGAGTAGTTGAGAAACTATTTGCGATATGAGCTCTCATGTTGTTGCTTTCTAATTCCTGAACTATGACCATTGCATTTGGTAGGTCAGGTGGATTCATTGCGAAAATGGTATCTGAAATTTGGCCGTTGAGGCCGGTGATGAAAACTCTAAGAGCTGTCTTCCTATGTTTTTCATTAATTTCTGCTGTGATTGGTTTTTTTCTACCGTAGGTCATAATTGTTTTGTTAATTAGTAGAGTTAATTTTCTATTAACTGTACCATAATAATCCATTATGGATAATTTTCCCTGACTCAATACACTTAGTTCCTGTTCGATAATATTAATTGGACGTTTGTCGCTAAAGACAAAGTCAAGTCTGGCCATTATGGCATCGAAATTTAACACCGTACCATTATGGGTTAAGGCATCGTTTGCCAATTCTGTTATTTTATTTCTTAATATAGATAAGGCAGAATAAAACCTTTCACTCCCTCTGGCATACTGACCCATGGCTATTTCAGCTGATTCTCTCCAGCTTACATATTTATCTTCTTCACCTCTATTTTCCCTAACAGATTTGATGATCTCATAAGATGTTTCGAACTTAATATTTGGATCTACAATCTCTATCTGATAATCTTCAATCGTCTTTATTTTATGAGAAAGCTGCGATCTTAAATTTACGATCTCCTCCTTAAATGGATTTAATTCAAAATTAACAATTTGTTTTATTAAATCTCCTTCATTTAACATTGTATTGTTTGTAACCGCCGAACTATCGTATTTTCTCGAGGCGTATTCATGTGGAGTCTTTTATTTACTCCAGTCTGGCTGGTTGAGGGTTCCGACATTTTGAGAACTTTATTGAAATCAGAAATTAAGTCTTCCACTTTGATTCTTTTTATTTCCTTTTTTACTAATTTCTTATATAATAATAAAAAAAGGTTTTATCGCTCACGAATTGTCCTCTTTATTTGTCTTATAGTTGCTTGCTGAACCTTTTGGGGTCTTCCTTCTCTTTTTTGTTGATCCTGCTTGGCGTCGTCCTTCTTTATTGGTGACCTTGTGTCTTACTTCTTTTTTAATAATTTTTTTGGCGAGGAATTGCCCTTCAGCCTGTTTTCTTTGAATGTATTTTTGTATGATGGCTTTGATAATTTTTGTTGTAAATATTTTTAAATTAAATTGTTTTTCCGATGATGATTTTTTGTCACTTTTTAATTTTTATAATGTCTGAGCAGTGAATTTCTAGTCACTATTTTGTAGTTTGAGATTTAAGGAGATTATTTCATTAATTATTTTCTACCTTAGTTTTTTTGATCAACACAAACTTTTTTTTTTTTTTGCCGGTTGTATCGATTTTAAGGGGATTATTGCATTTATTAATTTCCACCTTATTTTTTTGATCAACACAAGCTTATTATTTTCGTCGGTTGTATCGGGTTTTCGGCCGCGCTAAATTCCTTTTTTACTTTAAAATTTTTTTAACTTTTATTTTAAATCCTTGTTTGAGAATTTTTTTTAATCGCACGGCCCCACGTTGGGCGCCAATTATCTTTCTCACTTGTGAATTAGTTTTAAAAAAATTTATTTTTATTTTTTATTATCACTTATTCACTATTACAATTTTTTAATAGGTCGAACTTATTTTATTCACTGCTCTTTTACTTTTCACTTGATTTTTCTTTGGTGCTTGGTTCGGATCTCAAAAACGGACTGGACTCCTTGAGTTCAATGATCAATAATCAAACCTCGGCTTAAGAAATTTATCTCAAAAAATTGATAAAGAGAATGACTCAAGAGAGTCGGAAAATAGAATGATGCAATTTGCCAATTAAATTTGAAATCTAAATTTGGCTGGAAATTGGTGATTACATTAGCGGACTTTAGGGATCACTTTGGAAATCTTTTGTTTGCATTAGCGGACTCAGGGCTCGCTTTGGGGCTCCGATGCTTACAGTATCGGCTTGGATGTTTACAGCATCCGTTTGATGCGGACTGCGTGAAATTGATCTAGGTGGGAGTACTTTAGAGGCGTGTTGACAGAAATAGGTGACCACGGATTTTTCTCGGGTCTTGTCAGAGTTAATTGAAAATAGGCTCTCGGCTCAAAGTTGTTTATAAATCAGGAAAGAGCCCCTAAGTAATGTGTCATATAACTTTGGCTCTCGGTTCAAAGTTGTTTATAAATTGGGTAAGAGCCCCTAAGTAATGTGTCATATAACTTGCATATTGCTATCTCTCTCTGCATTTTCATACAAATTGTCAACAAATGATTCCGCTTCCTCCCCTTTCCCTCTGCCTTGCATTTCCCTGCGTTTCCTTAAGAATGTAAAATGAGCTTTAATACGGTTTTAATTTCAGTATGTCTGAGTTTATAGTTATTTGGTGACCCATCCCCCACCAAAGTGCCCCAAGCTCATTCAAACCGTTAAACCAATCGATACCGTGTTTTCGCTAAAAAATCCTATTTTTTTTCGCGCGGAGTCCCACGGCCCACTTACCCGCCCAACCGACCGAGGGGCGCAGACTTGTATCGTACGGCACGATTCGCGATAAGATAGATGCGAGATAGGAAAAGAATGGTAAAGGTCCGGGGAAAAAGTAATAGTTAGATCAATCTTGTGCCAATGGAGCAATTATTAATCGTTTTAGGAGCGGCAGAGAGTCAAGATTTGATATTACAGGAAAAAGTCTATTATAGTCAGAACATAATACTCTGAAAGGCTCCTGCAAGGCATAGTTATATCTACAATGATTTAAAATTAGGGGAATATAATTTCTAGTTAATCTACTTGGCACAGAAAAGTTTAGCCGACTTAACAAGTCAGGGCAGTCAATATCACCATGTATAAGGTTATAAATAAAGATAGTACCAAGCATCGTTGTACGGTTGGCTAGGGATGGTAAATTAATCAAAAGAAGTCTACTAGAATAAGAAGGTAAGATAAGATATGCATCCCAGTTTAGGTGCCGTAAAGCAAAAAGAAGGAAGTTTTTTTGTTCAGATTCAATACGACCAATATGTATTCCGTATTGTGGACTCCAGACGGGAGACCCATACTCCAAAATCGGACGGACTAGCGAAATAAACAGAGTTTTAGTTAAATAAGGATTATCGATTTCTTTTGACCACCTTTTAATAAATCCAAGCACTCCTCTGGCTTTATTAACCATGGACGAAATGTGATTAGAAAATTTTAGTTTAGGGTCCAAGAGAACGCCAAGATCGTTTACAAGAGTTATTCTATCCAAAGAGCTGCCACTTAACGTGTAAGTCGCGTATATCGGATTGGCCCGATAAAAAGTCATCAGCTTGCACTTGGAGCCGTTCAAATTTAGTAAATTATCTTGGCACCAGTTATGAAAATTATCTAGATCGGATTGCAAGTCTAAATGGCAGGAAATGTCCTTATACTGCAGGCACAACTTAACATCATCTGCGTACGCGAGAATGACTTATAATTAAGGGAAGATCGTTAATAAATAATGTAAAAAGTAACGGACCCAGATGGCTCCCTTGTGGGACACCGGAGGTAACACGGAGAGAAATTGACCTGCCATTCAGATATTTTGAAATCCATTTAAGCAGAGCAACTGGAAAACCTAACAGGTCAAGTTTTTGAATAAGAAGTAAGTGATTTACAAAGTCAAATGCTTTACTAAAGTCAGTGTAAATGATGTCTGTTTGAAAACTACTAGGTTTCTAGAGATAAGGTAAACAACTTGTGAAAAGGTTTGCACAGGGCCTTAGCGCAATACCTAAGCACGCACCCAGGAAAGAAGAGAGCTTTCTGTTAAAGTGGGACAGAATATGAGGTTTGACTTGGACATGGTGTAAGAATAAGGCTGTGATGAATAATCTAAAGTAGAGTAAGTCGTTTGAAAAAATTGGGCAAATAAATCAGCTATTGCCTGATCTGTGGTTGCCGTCATGTTTTCGAACGACAGCGAGGAAGGAAAAGAATTAGATTTACGCTTGGTGTTAACAAAATTATAAAACTGTTTCGGGTCCTGAGAGAACTGGACCTTACAACGGTTTAAGTAACTGTTATAACACTGAGCATTAAACACGGTAAATCTTGACCGAGCACTTAAATATCTAGTAAAAACAGATTGAGAACCGGTATTTTTATATTTCCTAAAAAGTCTGGACTTTACATTTCTTAAGTGTGTCAACTCTTTGCTAAACCAAGGTGATTTATTGGAAGTTTGCGGATAATACCACGGAACACAGGAATTAAAAAATTAGTTTATTGCAGTGTAAAAAACATTAACTGCATCGGACATATTATTGCATAAGTAAAGATCAGACCAATTAAAGCCAGAAATAAAATTATTTAGCCTCAGAAAGTCTGCCTTGCGAAAACAATGTATTCGCTTGGATTTTTCTGATTTTTCTTCTATAACTCAACCCGTATCAAATGAAAGTTCGATTGTTGGGTGATATGGATCTTCAGGTTGCGTTAGTGGTGCTACTCTGGACAGAAACACACCTTCAGGATTTGATACAAAACACAAATCAAGTAGGCGACCTAATGAATTTCGAACATGGTTTACTTGAAATAGAGATATGTCAAGCAGGCCGTTAATAAAATAATGCTGTGCTATAGGTAGTAAGATTTTCGATCCATCCTCAGTGGACCAAGTAACTCCAAGTATATTAAAATCACATAGAACTACAAATTGATCCCTATCGGAAAGCATATTTGCAACAGACTTAATAACGGAAAGGTGATTTAAATATTCAGGAAGTTCAGACAACGGGGGAATATATGAGCAAGTTATGTATATAGAGCTGCCAGGAAGCGATAACTTTACACAAATCATCAAAAAATAACTCCTCAGACGGGAGGTTTGAATCAACTCCAATTAAGACTCCACCTCCCCATCTAGAGGGACGGTCATACCTATATATTATGTACTTACCTGGAAAAACTTCGGAGCTAAAGATCTCCGGCTTTAACCAGGTTTCTGTGAACACAATAATATGAGATGCAATGGAAAGGCTATCGGAATACAATTTAGTGAGTTTTCTACGCACACCTCTTGCATTCTGATAGGAAAGAAGGAGGTTAGAAGTTAGTTTTTGGAAATTGGTACACTGGTTTGGCCTCGACTAGGAAGTTTTATTCCTACGGGCCCCTTCTTTTTTATCTTAGCCTCGAACTCTTTTACAACCATATTATCCGGCCAAAAGTCGGCCGAGCATATGGCTTCAAAAAGCTCGTTAGGGACAGTTATCTTGCAGATGAAATGTCTCTAGCATAAGAAAACTTAAACTTTTCCACCTTTACACTATTACAATCAGCTTTAGTTTTGTCTTGTAAATAAGACAATACATCAGAAGATGTTTGATCAGGGGAAAGCCGAGAAACGAAAATTTGTTTCTTTAGTGGAATCACTGAAAGGGATTTTGGTGGAGCAGACATTGTTTCTGCAAAAACCAACTTGAGCCGGTTGACCGGAGTCAGTAGTCCCTTGTGGGGGTGATGCTACATTCTGAGAGATAGGTGGATCCACTAATTGTGAAACCACTACGGACAAATCGGAATTCTTAGAAGTCCCTGGTTGCATGCATTCTGTAACGGATTATTCGGTTACCGAATCTTTTTTAGCTGCTGATCTTAGCAACATTTGAGGGTTTGCTGAAATCAGCTGCTAATCCGCCGGAATGCTCTGTTGTTCTTTTGATTTCGGTTGCGGGGTGTTCCCCTTTTGCTCCTTACCACCAGCGGCCTTTTTGCGCTTAGGGGACTCTTCTAATAGCTTACGACTATTAAACTGCGAGTCCAGCGCAGAGAGGAGATCATCAGCTCTGCGAAAACTATCTCTAGCAACTCCGAAATAGCTAATCAGCTCCATCAGGCCGCCTTTAGTTTGGCGCATGAACAATTTCATCTCGTTCGCAACCTCAATACAAGCGTCACAACAAAACTGCAAATTGGGCCCCTTTGAAAGGTCATCACTTGTCCGGCCTGTAAAACAGGCGCACTTGGTGTGCACCATATTTTCACAAAGCCAGCAAGACATATTAGACTGGTGAGCCCTGATTACGAGGCTGCATTTTTTGCAGAAGCAGAAAAAATTTTTATTTACTGGGACCACTGTACCAAGAAAGTGAATTGAAATTTATAAGCGAGCAGTTATAAGTACCGCAAAAGAGCAGAAACTGCACGCTTAGAACTATCAAAGCAAAGAGAGCAGGAGAGCGGGAGCGTAAATAAGTTAAAGTGCATGCACAAAAGAGAAACGGCAGGGATATAAGAAAAGAAAACACAGATAAGAACGAAAACTAAAACAATTTATTAGTATTAATACAAAGTGCACTCGCGGAGCGAACGGAGTTTAAATTTATGTTTGAATACCCGGAAAGAAAATTAAAATTGTTTTGATAACACCCACCGATGGGAATAAACGAAAACAAAATACAAAATTCGAAGCGCAGAAAAAAAAACACGACCGTTCACTTTGAAAGTCAAGACGATAAAATAATAAATTACTTTTTTTAATACTCGATTAAAAAGTAGACGTCTTATCCAGTAGACGCTTACATATATAGTATATATACTCCATCTCTTTTCCACCCCTGACTCTGATTTATGATTGTCATTTTTTTCTTCGAAATACCATTAAAAATATAATTTAAGTTGGTATAACTCTATTTTCGCAAACCCAATACCAAATAGTAATTTCTTGAATATGTTCAAAAACAAATACACTCAAAAGAATGAAATATATATATGTAAAAGCCCACACAGAAATACATACACGTATTCGATCAACCAAGGGAATTCATTCATCGCTATATATAAAGCTATCAGTAAGAAAACTGGGAATCAACGCACAGCCAAAACCACTGGTTAACAATATTAATATGCATTTTTATTGCATTTTAATAACTTTAAACTGATTTGCTAAGATTTATTGGGGCTCCGCAAGTGGCCCCAATCGCTTCCAATTGAAAAAAAGGTCAATTTTCCTTTCAAAAATTCTGGACGCTAAACCGTTTAACCAATCAAATCCGTGTTCTCGTCCAAACATAGTTTAAGACATTATAAATGTTAAAAAAAATTAAGGCTTTCAACTATTTTTAACACCCGTTCTAAAATTACAATTTAGCCAGAAATATCTTCAAACGTCGAAAAATGGCACTTTTAAACCGAGTATCAAAAATTCCTTCGGTAAAGTTTTTCCTTCAGCTTTACCGATTCTTTTGATGGTTTCACCAAAGCTCAAGCTATCTTCTAAACAAAGATACTAAGCAAAAAGTCGATCTATTATCGAATTTAAGTGTCTCTATAAGCATCATACGTTATTTGCACGCATATTGCTATCTCTCTCTGCATTTTCATACAAATTGTCAACAAATGATTCCGTCTCCTTCCCTCTCCCTCTGCCTACATTTCCCTGCGTTTCCTTAAAAATATAAAATGAGCTTTAATACGGCTTAAAGAATGAAATATATATATGCAAAAGCCCACACAAAAATGCATACAAGTTATCCAACCCGTGAAACCAGGCCACTTATGGCTTTTATAAACAATATTTTCAAACTCTGCATTGGCCTTTGTCTTTGCCTTTGGCTTTGAGGTCCGATCTTGGTTCCCCAACTAAGTTAAACAAATCAAAATTAAAGTAAACATCAGCTTCCGTTCGAAGCCCAATAAATTGCTAATTGAATTTCACAATGAAATGCGACAGTTTCATCTTAAGCGCAAATTAAAGTTAAAGTAAACATCAGCTTCCGTTTGAATCCCAATCAATTGCGCCCTTTTGCATTTCAAGTTCACACCAAATTGCATCGGTCAGCATAATTGTATTTCACAATGAGATGCAACAGTTTCATCCTAAGCTTTTAATCTTAACATAAATTGAAGTTCTAAAGTTCAAAAAGAAAAGCTGGACGAGGTTCATTGGATCAGATTTAGAAATTAAGCGAGAGTTCTATTTTTATCGCGACCGCGATCGGCTGACAAAAAATTAGAAGGTAATCTGAAAGTGTCTTGTATTTAAAGTGTTTAAGAATAAAAGGTTTATCACCAAAATAATATAATAAGAAATTGTATTTTTTTAATTCATCGACATACAAAAAATTTGATTGGCGCCCAACGTGGGGCCGCGTCTAAAAAAGTTCCAAAAAATTATTTAATGAAAAATAAGTTAAATATAAACGGAGCTCGCGCGGCCAACAACTCTACATTTTTAGTGGAAAAATTAAAACATCCACCAAACAACACAACCAAATGGCAGTGATCGTTATCAACAATTAAATGAAAATTAATAAATGAAATAATCCATTTAAAGGGTAATTTAAAATAAAGGTGGACCGAAATCTTAAACAAGAAATACAAGAAAACAAAAATTCAAATTAAATACAAATAAAATAAAACAATTAAAAACCGAAAACGCATTAAAATAAAAAAAAATCGTTTAATCAAACAAGAACTTACAACAACAGCAAAAAAAAGACAACATGCTGAAACAATAAAATTAAAGAAGGAAGGAAGGCCATTCTCACGCCATTAATCTTCGTTGAATCCAAGAAGGAAGATCAACCCACAACATCATAGAAGGAAGACCCCATCGGGACATTTTCGTGAGGAATTAATTATCAATAATAACAAAGAAAATAAATAATGATAATAATTTAAGATTAGGGAATTGAGAAAAATATAAATAAAAATTAAACATTGATAAAATATTAAGATAGATTAAATAAATAGCTTTGGTAAATTAAATTTAAAAATGGCAACCGGAGGTTCAGCACCAAGGTAGTATAGCCACAGCGGGCGGCTTAACAGTGGAATTAATAAATAGATTAATAAATGTTTAGTTGAATGAAGTGACCAGGAAAATAGAAGGTTTAGAAGGAAGGTTAGCCACAGATGCAAACACTGTGGAAGATTATAAAATTCAAGCAATTGACCCAACTATAAAATGCGATACCACACTTTAAGTGGTAAAATCTTTACCAAAATTCACCGGGGAACCAACACAATATGTAGGATGGAGGGAAGCTGCAGAAACTGTAATGAGTCTTTATAAAATTCAAAGCGAACAATATTTAATTGCCTTAACAATTTTACGAAATAAAATTATGGGAGTTGCCCATGATGCTCTTACCAATCATGGCACCATTTTAAATTTTCAAGCAATCTTATCTAGACTGGAGTTTATATATAACGATAAACGACGAATACATATTCTCGAGTCAGAATTAAGTATCCTCAGGCAGGGACGAATGACAGTTACAGAGTATTATAATGAAGTCAATAAAAAAATGACTTTATTAATAAACAAAACCATAATGACATACGGAAAGGAAAGCGTAGTTACCAAGGAAACAAATAAAATAATAAGGAGCAATGTTCTACGAATATTTATATCCGAACTCTCACAAATTTCTTTTCTCATTAATAAAATAACCAGATTAAATAATATTAATGCAGATCATTTTTTAGACCAGACCCCTACAGGGGAATGCCTTATTTAAATAGGATAGACAGGAAAACAAAGAAGCAGTTAAAGATTTTAATAGATACAGGAGCCACTGCTTGTTATATAAAAAAGGGAATTTTTGAAAATAAAAATGAGTTATCAATATACAAAAAGGTAACTACAGTTCATGGGTATTCAATTATTAAATATTATCATATTATAAATATATTTGAAACTGGACATTTATTTTATGAAATCGAAGGATTAGAATCTCACCCTCTAATTGGATTCAATTTATTAAGAAAAATTGGAGCTATAATAAATATAGAAAATGAAACAAGTTTAATTGAAGTAAATAATATTCTATCTTTAAAAGAATTTATTATAAAAAAATATTTCGATGATAAAAGTAGCGAAAATACAGATTCATTATTTGTGAAAAATAGTGAGAAAAGCTTGGGATTCGAAAATCCTGAGAACGCCGACGTAAAAATATCCGTCAATAAAAATAAAAATGTCTTGGGAATTAAAAATCCTGAGAGTGCCGACGAGGTAAATACCGTCAAAAATCGAATAAATAAAAATCGTTTGAAATGTAAAAATTTCAAGCCCGCCGTCGTTGAGTTATCAAACAACAGATAAATAATTTAGGTACTAATCAATTAGACGATCTAAAGGAAAAAATAGTTCACTATATTGAAAAAGAGCATTCAAAGATAAATATGCAAATCCCTTTTAGAACAGACATAAAGGGGGAAATAAATCTTATTAATGACAGGCCAATATATGGGAAACAATATCCGTATGCTTTATCTGTCACGGACTTCGTGAATAGCGAAATCAGTAGAATGAGCTTTCTGTTAAAGTGGGACAGAATATGAGGTTTGACTTGGACATGGTGTAAGAATAAGGCTGTGATGAATAATCTAAAGTAGAGTAAGTCGTTTGAAAAAATTGGGCAAATAAATCAGCTATTGCCTGATCTGTGGTTGCCGTCATGTTTTCGAACGACAGCGAGGAAGGAAAAGAATTGGATTTACGCTTGGTGTTAACAAAATTATAAAACTGTTTCGGGTCCTGAGAGAACTGGACCTTACAACGGTTTAAGTAACTGTTATAACACTGAGCATTAAACACGGTAAATCTTGACCGAGCACTTAAATATCTAGTAAAAACAGATTGAGAACCGGTATTTTTATATTTCCTAAAAAGTCTGGACTTTACATTTCTTAAGTGTGTCAACCAAGGTGATTTATTGGAAGTTTGCGGATAAAACCACGGAATACAGGAATTAAAAAATTAGTTTATTGCAGTGTAAAAAACATTAACTGCATCGGACATATTATTGCATAAGTAAAGATCAGACCAATTAAAGCCAGAAATAAAATTATTTAGCCTCAGAAAGTCTGCCTTGCGAAAACAATGTATTCGCTTGGATTTTTCTGATTTTTCTTCTATAACTCAACCCGTATCAAAAGAAAGTTCGATTGTTGGGTGATATGGATCTTCAGGTTGCGTGAGTGGTGCTACTCTGGACAGAAACACACCTTCAGGATTTGATACAAAACACAAATCAAGTTTTCTTACTGATAGCTTTATATATAGCGAAGCTTTATATATAGCGATGAATGAATTCCCTTGGTTGATCGAATACGTGTATGTATTTCTGTGTGGGCTTTTACATATATATATTTCATTCTTTTGAGTGTATTTGTTTTTGAACATATTCAAGAAATTACTATTTGGTATTGGGTTTGCGAAAATAGAGTTATACCAACTTAAATTATATTTTTAATGGTATTTCGAAGAAAAAAATGACAATCATAAATCAGAGTCAGGGGTGGAAAAGAGATGGAGTATATATACTATATATGTAAGCGTCTACTGGATAAGACGTCTACTTTTTAATCGAGTATTAAAAATAGTAATTTATTATTTTATCGTCTTGACTTTCAAAGTGAACGGTCGTGTTTTTTTTTCTGCGCTTCGAATTTTGTATTTTGTTTTCGTTTATTCCCATCGGTGGGTGTTATCAAAACAATTTTAATTTTCTTTCCGGGTATTCAAACATAAATTTAAACTCCGTTCGCTCCGCGAGTGCACTTTGTATTAATACTAATAAATTGTTTTAGTTTTCGTTCTTATCTGTGTTTTCTTTTCTTATATCCCAGCCGTTTCTCTTTTGTGCATGCACTTTAACTTATTTACGCTCCCGCTCTCCTGCTCTCTTTGCTTTGAAAGTTCTAAGCGTGCAGTTTCTGCGCTCTTGCGGTACTTATAACTGCTCGCTTATAAATTTCAATTCACTTTCTTGGTACAGTCGTCCCAGTAAATAAAAATTTTTTCTGCTTCTGCAAAAAATGCAGCCTCGTAATCAGGGCTCACCAGTCTAATATGTCTTGCTGGCTTTGTGAAAATATGGTGCACACCAAGTGCGCCTGTTTTACTGGCCGGACAAGTGATGACCTTTCAAAGGGGCCCAATTTGCAGTTTTGTTGTGACGCTTGTATTGAGGTTGCGAACGAGATGAAATCGTTCATGCGCCAAACTAAAGGCGGCCTGATGGGGCTGATTAGCTGTTTCGAAGTTGCTAGAGATAGTTTTCGCAGAGCTGATGATCTCCTCTCTACGCTGGACTCGCAGTTTAATAGTCGTAAGCTATTAGAAGAGTCCCCTAAGCGCAAAAACACCGCTGGTGGTAAGGAGCAAAAGGGGAACACCCCGCAACCGAAATCAAAAGAACAACAGAGCATTCCGGCGGATCAGCAGCTGATTTCAGCCCTCAAATATTGCTAAGATCAGCAGTTAAAAAAGATTCGGTATCCGAATAATCCGTTACAGAATGCATGCAACCAGGGACTTCTAAGAATTCCGATTTGTCCGTAGTGGTTTCACAATTAGTGGATCCACCTATCTTTCAGAATGTAGCATCACCCCCACAAGGGACTACTGAGTCCGGTCAACCGGCTCAAGTTGTTTTTGCAGAAACAATGTCTGCTCCACCAAAATCCCTTTCAGTGATTCCACTAAAGAAACAAATTTTCGTTTCTCGGCTTTCCCTTGATCAAACATCTTCTGATGTATTGTCTTATTTACAAGACAAAACTAAAGCCGATTGTAATAGTGTAAAGGTGGAAAAGTTTAAGTTTTCTTATGCTAGAGACATTTCATCTGCAAGATAAGTGTCCCTAACGAGCTTTTTGAAGCTATATGCTCGGGCGAATTTTGGCCGGATAATATGGTTGTAAAAGAGTTCGAGGCTAAGATAAAAAAAGGAGAAGCCCGTGGGAGTAAAACTTCCTAGTCGAGGCCAAACCAGTGTACCAATTTCAAAAAACTTGCTTTGAACTATTCGATCAACCAAGGGAATTCATTCATCGCTATATATAAAGCTTCGCTATATATAAAGCTATCAGTAAGAAAACTGGGAATCAACGCACAGCCAAAACCACTGGTTAACAATATTAATATGCATTTTTATTGCATTTTAATAACTTTAAACTGATTTGCTAAGATTTATTGGGGCTCCGCAAGTGGCCCCAATCGCTTCCAATTGGAAAAAGGGTCAATTTTCCTTTCAAAAATTCTGGACGCTAAACCTTTTAACCAATCAAATCCGTGTTCTCGCTCAAAAATAGTTTAAATGCTAAAAAAATTTGACCGCTTAGATTTAAGGCTTTCAACTATTTTTATTACCCGTTCTAAAATTACAATTTAGCCAGAAATATCTTCAAACGTCGAAAAATGGCACTTTTAAACCGAGTATCAAAAATTCCTTCGGTAAAGTTTTTCCTTCAGCTTTACCGATTCATTTGATGGTTTCACCAAAGCTCTAGCTATCTTCTAAATAAAGAAACTAAGCAAAAAGTCGATCTATTATCGAGTTTAAGTGTCTCCACAAATCATACGTTATTTGCACGCATACTGCTATCTCTCTCTGCATTTTCATACAAATTGTCAACAAATGATTCCGTCTCCTTCCCCCTTCCTCTGCCTTGCCTTTGCCTGCGTTTCCTTAAAAATATAAAATGAGCTTTAATACGGTTTAAAGAATGAAATATACAGTCATGGAAAAAATAATAGAAACTACAATTTTTTTCGTATTTTTCAAACTTTTGTTCAGTCAATTTTTTTTTTTTTAAGTTTAACAAGAGAGAACGCTATAGTCGAGTGCCTGGGCTATTAGATATCCGTTACTCAGCTAAACAACTTAATATAAATATGTCTTCTTGTATTATCTTTGCCGGGCAATTGCAACTGTGTACAATGTAAATACATATGTATGTACCGATGTATATGCTCTTACATACATACACACATACGCCATTGTTTAACTCAGACCTACAATTTGGCTAACTTGATTTGCATTGTTCTTGGGATATATGTAGTTCGGTATTGACAAATGAAAACCATCGCAATTTCCTTTAATATAAATCCTTTTCGAGAATAAACGTTGACTATGTTGAGTACCTTGGCCAGCTGTTCCAAAATCATCCGTTAAATGGCGCTATTGGTACCACGGGCCATGAAAGGCGGAAATGTAGGCGCTAGCCAGGCTTAAGCGTTAAATGAGTTTTTGGGCATTAAAGTGGGCGTGGCAAACTTTTATTAGACCAATCGATAGGTATTGACGAAACGAATACATATCAATTAAAATTTTCATCATAGCAACAAAACTGTGGCCACAGCTTGTGGCTTGTGGTCGTCAGAGGGGGCGTGGCACCATTTTGAAACAAACTTGCGCTGCGTAGGAACTCCTAAAATCTACATGCAAAATGCCAATCTTCTAGCTTTTATTGTTTCCGAGATCTCAGCGTTCATACGGACAGACTGAGGGATAGACGCACAGACGGACATGGCTAGATCGACTCGGCTAGTGATCCTGAACAAGAATATATATACTTTATAGGGTCGGAAACGCTTACTTCTACCTGTAACATACTTTTGCACGAATACAATATACCCTTTTACTCTACGAGTAACGGGTATATTAATTTTGATTGATAGTCGATACAATTATGTGTCAATATATAACAAAACAATAATTTTCAGAAAACGTAATGAACTAAAAAATAACTTTTTTAAATTTTAAGGCATGGAAAAAATAATAGAAACGACTGAGTTAATTCTATGAAAAACAGTTTTTAGCTTCAAATCCTATTAGTTCAGATGATAACTGTAATAAATAGTTGTGCTAGTGCAATTTTTAATGACTTCGGTTCACAGGAGTCCCATTGAATACTCCAAATTTGCACAAATTGATGGTTTAATGGAGTACCACTCGGACTTTACTTTCTTCCACAAATCTTCCCTATTTTTGGACTTACACCCACCAATCCTTTTCTTTATTATCCCCCAAAGGTGCTCTATAGGATTTAAGTCTGGGGGCTGCGAAGGCTATTCCATCAAGGGAACTTCGTTGTCTACAAACCATTTCTTGGCCAGCTTTGAAGAATGGTTCGGGTCATTATCCTGCTGAAACTTCCATTCAATTGGCATTTCATCTTCAGCATAAAGTAGCATTATGCTGGCGAGTATGTCTGCGTAGTGGGTGGCACACATTTTTTCCTTTATCCAATTTATTGGACCAAAACCCGACTGGGAAAAGCATCCCCACAACATGAGTTTCGCACCTCCATGTTTAACGGCTTTAATAGAGGACTTTGGGTCGTGGCGGTATTCTTAGGGCGCCATACATGTGGTTCCCCATCAGATCCAAACAAATTCATCTTGGTTTCGTCCGATTGGAGCGCAATAAATGCACCTTCGCGAAATGTACACGTTTGTCAATATTTTTCTTGCTGAGGTATCGTACCTTTCGGTGTGAATGCTTTTAGATCGGCTTCAATCAGCCTATTTCTTATGGGTCGACTTGTAACCGGTGCATTCAAATCATTTTTGATATGTTTCGACGAGAGAAAGGTATTTTTATTTGATTTTCTAACAAGCCGCCTGTCGAAATTCACCGATGTTACGCGCTTATTATTGTGATGAATCCCGTAATCGCAGTCCCCAGACTTAAATCCTATAGAGCACCTTTGGGGGATAATAAAGAAGAAGCTTGGTGGGTTTAAGTTTAAAAGTAGGAAAGATTTGTGGAAGAAAGTGAATTCCGAGTGGTACTCCATTGAACCATCAATTTGTGCCAATTTGGTGGATTCAATGGGACACCGCTGAACCAAAGTCATTAAAAATTGCGGTGGCACAACTATATATTAAAGTTACCATCTAAACTAATAGGCTTTGGAGCTACAAAACTTTTTTTCATAGAATTAACTCAGTCGTTTCTAATTTTTTTTCCAGGCCCAAAAATTTTAAATATTTTTTAGTGCATAACGTTTTTTGAAAATTATTGTTTTGTGATATTTTGACACATAATTGAATCGGCTATCAATCAAAATTATTAAATTCAAAAAAAAAAACAATTGACTGAAGAAAAGTTTGAAATATACGAAAAAAATTCTCGTTTCTATTATTTTTTCCATAACTATATATGCAAAAGCACACACAGAAATACATACAAGTTATCCAACCCGTGAAACGGTTCCACTTATGGAACTAATAAACAAATTTTTAAATTCAATTATCCACGGTTCCACTTAGGGGATTAATAAACAAATTTTTTAATTCAATCTCAGCTACATTGCCTTTGCCTTTATTTATGATTTTGCCTTCGCCTTTTTCATTAACTTCGAAGGCCGCGCTTGACCGTTCTGCTAAGATAAATAAACCTATAGTAAAGTAAACAACAGCTTCCGTTCGAAGCCAAACTCTCACGTTCAAAGACAAAAGTATTGCGTTCCAATTTTTAATCAAAATTGCATCGGTCAGCATAATTAAATATCACAACGAGATGCGACAGTTTCAGCATAAGCTTTTATTTTAAACAAAAATCAAAGTTCTAGAAGCTTAAAAAAGAAAAGCTTCTGGCCGAGGTTCGTTGGAGAAGATTTTAGAACTAAGGAGGCAGTCTTATTCGGATTGAAACCGGGATCGGTCATAAGAAATAACAATAAGTGAAAGTGTCTTGATGTAATAAAGAGTTAGTGAATTAAGGTCTGCACCAATAAAGTTAAATTAAAAAATAAAGATTTATATTTTTTTTAACCAACCAATACGATCAAATTTAATTGGCGCCCAACGTGGGGCTGTGTCATTAAAAAGTTCCAAAAATAAAAATTTAATGTAAAACAAAGTTAAATTAACAACGGAACTCGCGCAGCCAAGAACTCAAATTTTTATTGGAAAAATTAAAACATCCAACACCAAACAGTGATCGTGTAATGGAAATCAATAAATGAAATAATCCATTAAGTTGATTAGTTGGTGGACTGAAGATCTAAATCTAAAACATCAAGAACACTATAAAAACAAGAAAGGAAAGCTAACTTCGGGCGGAGCCGAAGTTGATATACCCTTGCAGAATATTCTGTAAATAATATTCTTCATATAATGCATTCTAAATACTCATAAAAATCCCAACTTCCTAAATTTAAAAACACCAAAGTTATGGCATTTTCAATCGTTCAGTTATATGGCAGCTATAGGATATAGTCGGCCGATCCTTATAAAATTTGGTAGGTCAGATTGATTGGCCAAATATAAAATTCATAGAAAATACCAAATTCCTAACTTTAAAAACACCAAAGTTATGGTATTTCCTATCGTTATATGGGAGCTATAGGATATAGTCGGCCGATCCTTATGAAATTTGGTAGGTCGGATTGATTGGCCAAATAAAAAAGCCATAGAAAATCCCAACTTCCTAACTTTACAAACACCAGAGTTATGGCATTTCCTATCGTTCAGTTATATGGCAGCTATAGGATATAGTCGGCCGATCCCGGCCGTTCCGACTTATATACTGCGTGCAAAGGAAAGAAGGGTGTGTGCAAAGTTTCAATTCGATATCTTTAAAACTGAGAGACTAGTTCGCGTAGAAACAGACAGACGGACAGACAGACGGACAGACAGACGGACAGACAGACGGACAGACAGACGGACGGACATGCTTATATCAACTCAGGAGGTGATCCTGATCAAGAATATATATACTTTATAGGGTCGGAGATGTCTCCTTCACTGCGTTGCACACTTTTGACCAAAATTATAATACCCTCTGCAAGGGTATAATAAAATAAATCCGAAAACCGCTAAAACAAATAAAACTACAAAACCAACCAAAAACAACAAGCAAATAATCAGACAACCAATAACCAACCAAAGACAAATTGATAGGAAGGAAGGGCTGTAGGGCAATCCCTCGCCAACACTGGAAAAAATTTTCAATCTCCATCGACAACAAGAAGAAAATCGCATAAATTGAAGGAAGACTCCATCGGACAGTATCGTGAGGATAAATATAATTTTACTTTAATTAAGGAGTTTGAAAAGAAAATTAATTTAAGACAAGCAAATTTTTTATGAAATAACAGTGAGAATAAAAAAGAACAATCTGGAAAAATTAATAGATAGTTTCGGTGAATTAAATTTAACAATAGCAACTGGAAGTTCAACTAATTTTTCTGCAGGTGGTTTAGCCACAGCCAGTAACCTAACTGTGGAATTAATTAACAGATTAATTAATGTTCAATTGAGCGAAGTAAGCAAAAAAAATAGATGGTTTGGAAGAAAAGTTAGCAACAGACGCAAACATAGTAGAGGACTATAAAATTCAAGAAGTTGACCCAAATATAAAATCTGAAACCACTCTTGAAGTAATCAAATCATTACCGAAGTTCACCGGGGAACCAACACAATAGGTAGGTTGGAGAGAAGCTGCAGAAACTGCAATGAGCCTTTATAAAATTCAGAGTCAGCAGTATTTTATCGCGTTAACAATTTTACTTTAATAAAATCATGGGATCAGCCCATGACTCTCTTACCAATCATGGCACTGTTCTAAATTTTCAAGGAATTTTATCTAGATTGGATTTTATATATAGTGATAAACGACCAATCCATATTCTTGAGTCCGAATTAAGTATCCTTAGACAAGGTAGAATGACAGTTACTGAATACTATAATGAAGTTAATAAAAAAATGACTTTACTAATAAACAAAACTATAATGACATACGGAAAAGATAACGTAATTACCAAAGAAACAAACAAAACAATAAGGAGCAATGCTCTACGAATTTTTATCTCTGGATTAAATGGTCCGATAGCAGAAACCCTTTTCTCATTAAATCCACCGGACTTGCCCAATGCGTTGGCAAAGGTCCAGGAATTAGAGTCAAACAATTTCCGAGCTCAATTTGCAAACAGATACTATGGCAAAAAAAATGAAAATAAAAATCAGGGAAATAATTAAAGATTTAATTCTAAACAAAACACTAATACTAAAGGGAACGGAAATAATTGGAATTATAATCAAAATAATAATTGGCCGCAGAATAAGAATTTTTGGCAAAATAATAATCAGAATACCAATCAAAAAGAACAACCTGTCGAGCCAATGGATGTAGATTCATCGCTCCAATTTCAAAATAAACCCAGAAATAATTGGCAGTCAAATAATAATCGAGGTAGATATAATAATAATTATTATCAAAACAATAATCGCACAAACTATTATCGTCCAAATCAAACCAAAGAGCAAACTTAAGCTCAAAAAAGGGAACTAGAAGGAACAGTTAATCAGCCTGCTAATAAGGTAACAAGATTAAATAATATCAATGAAGATCATTTTTTAGATCAGACCCCTACAGGGGAATGCCTTATCTAAAAAGAGTGGACAGAAAAACTAAGAAAGAGTTAAATATTTTAATAGACACGGGAGCTACGGCTTGCTATATAAAGAAGGGAATTTTTGAGAATAAAAATGAATTATCTATTTACAAAAAAGTATCTACAGTTCATGGGTATTCAATTATTAAATATTACCATTATATAAATATATTTGGAACAAGACATTTGTTCTATGATATAGAAGGATTGGAATCTGACCTATTAATTGGGTTTAATTTATTAAGAAAAATCGGAGCAATTATAAATATTGAAAAGAGAGTGTTGGAGACTAAAGGGAATACAGAAAAGTTATTATATTACGATAGTGAGGAAAAAAATGAAACAAGTTTAATGGAAGTCAATAATACTCTTCCATTAAAAGAATTTATTTTAAAAAAATATTTTGATTATATAAGTTTCGAAAACACATATTCTCTGTTTGTGGAAAGAAGCGAGAAAAGTTTGGGATCAACAAATCCTGTACGCGCCGACGATGAAATTTCCGTCAACAAAAAATTAAATAGTTTGGGATCAATATATCCTGAACGCGCCGACGATGAAATTTCCGTCAACAAAAAATTAAATAGTTTGGGATCAATATATCCTGAACGCGCCGACGATGAAATTTCCGTCAACAAAAAATTAAATAGTTTGGGATCAACAAATCCTGAGCACGCCGACGATGTAGTTTCCGTCAACAAAAAAATTATTGGTTAAGGATCTAAAAATCCTAAACACCCCGACGTCGATTTTTCCGTCAACAAAAGAATAAAAAAGCGAAATAAAATGAACAATATTAATATGACCAGTACAAATCGAATAGAAGTACTGGAGAAAAAAACAAGAGAGAACGCTATAGTAGAGTGCCTCGACTATTAGATACCCGTTACTCAGCTAAACAACTTAATATAAATATGTCCTCTTGGATGTTTTTCGCCGCTCGAATTAGCTCCCGATTTTTATGTTAAAAACGGTACCCAGGGAACACCTCCAATTTGGCTAACTTGATTTGATTTGCATAGTTCTTGGGATATAGTTCGGTATTGACAAATAAAAGCCATCGCAATTTCCTTTAATAGAAATCCTTATCGAGAATTAACATTGACTCTGTTGAGCACCTTGGCCAGCTGTTCCAAAGTCATCCGTTAGATGGCGCTATTGTATTCGCCATGAAAGGCGGAAATGTAGGCGCTAGCCAGGCTTAAGTGTTTAATGGGTTTTTGGGCGTTAGAGTGGGCGTGGCAAACTTTTATTTGGCCAATCGAAAGGTATTGACGAAACAAATACATATCAAAAAAAATTTTCATAATAGCATCAAAACTGTGGCCACAGCTTGTGGCTTGTTTGGGATCTATATATCCTGAACGCGCCGACGATGAAATTTCCGTCAACAAAAAATTAAATAGTTTGGGATCAAGATATCCTGAACGCGCCGACGATGAAATTTCCGTCAACAAAAAATTAAATAGTTTGGGATCAACAAATCCTGAGCACGCCGACGATGTAGTTTCCGTCAGCAAAAAAATTATTGGTTTAGGATCTAAAAATCCTAAACACCCCGACGTCGATTTTTCCGTCAACAAAAGAATAAAAAAGCGAAATAAAATGAACAATATTAATATGACCAGTACAAATCGAATAGAAGTACTGGAGAAAAAAATAATTTACATAATCGAGGAGGAACACTCAAAAATAAATGTACAAATTCCATTTCGTACCGACATTCGGAGTGAAATAAACACCGAAAATGACAGGGCAATTTATAGCAAACATAGGTCGGATTGATTGGCCAAATAAAAAAGCCATAGAAAATCCCAACTTCCTAACTTTACAAACACCAGAGTTATGGCATTTCCTATCGTTCAGTTATATGGCAGCTATAGGATATAGTCGGCCGATCCCGGCCGTTCCGACTTATATACTGCGTGCAAAGGAAAGAAGGGTGTGTGCAAAGTTTCAATTCGATATCTTTAAAACTGAGAGACTAGTTCGCGTAGAAACAGACAGACGGACAGACAGACGGACAGACGGACAGACGGACAGACGGACATGCTTATATCAACTCAGGAGGTGATCCTGATCAAGAATATATATACTTTATAGGGTCGGAGATGTCTCCTTCACTGCGTTGCACACTTTTGACCAAAATTATAATACCCTCTGCAAGGGTATAATAAAATAAATCCGAAAACCGCTAAAACAAATAAAACTACAAAACCAACCAAAAACAACAAGCAAATAATCAGACAACCAATAACCAACCAAAGACAAATTGATAGGAAGGAAGGGCTGTAGGGCAATCCCTCGCCAACACTGGAAAAAATTTTCAATCTCCATCGACAACAAGAAGAAAATCGCATAAATTGAAGGAAGACTCCATCGGACAGTATCGTGAGGATAAATATAATTTTACTTTAATTAAGGAGTTTGAAAAGAAAATTAATTTAAGACAAGCAAATTTTTTATGAAATAACAGTGAGAATAAAAAAGAACAATCTGGAAAAATTAATAGATAGTTTCGGTGAATTAAATTTAACAATAGCAACTGGAAGTTCAACTAATTTTTCTGCAGGTGGTTTAGCCACAGCCAGTAACCTAACTGTGGAATTAATTAACAGATTAATTAATGTTCAATTGAGCGAAGTAAGCAAAAAAATAGATGGTTTGGAAGAAAAGTTAGCAACAGACGCAAACATAGTAGAGGACTATAAAATTCAAGAAGTTGACCCAAATATAAAATCTGAAACCACTCTTGAAGTAATCAAATCATTACCGAAGTTCACCGGGGAACCAACACAATAGGTAGGTTGGAGAGAAGCTGCAGAAACTGCAATGAGCCTTTATAAAATTCAGAGTCAGCAGTATTTTATCGCGTTAACAATTTTACTTTAATAAAATCATGGGATCAGCCCATGACTCTCTTACCAATCATGGCACTGTTCTAAATTTTCAAGGAATTTTATCTAGATTGGATTTTATATATAGTGATAAACGACCAATCCATATTCTTGAGTCCGAATTAAGTATCCTTAGACAAGGTAGAATGACAGTTACTGAATACTATAATGAAGTTAATAAAGAAAATGACTTTACTAATAAACAAAACTATAATGACATACGGAAAAGATAACGTAATTACCAAAGAAACAAACAAAACAATAAGGAGCAATGCTCTACGAATTTTTATCTCTGGATTAAATGGTCCGATAGCAGAAACCCTTTTCTCATTAAATCCACCGGACTTGCCCAATGCGTTGGCAAAGGTCCAGGAATTAGAGTCAAACAATTTCCGAGCTCAATTTGCAAACAGATACTATGGCTTTAAAAATGAAAATAAAAATCAGGGAAATAATTAAAGATTTAATTCTAAACAAAACACTAATACTAAAGGGAACGGAAATAATTGGAATTATAATCAAAATAATAATTGGCCGCAGAATAAGAATTTTTGGCAAAATAATAATCAGAATACCAATCAAAAAGAACAACCTGTCGAGCCAATGGATGTAGATTCATCGCTCCAATTTCAAAATAAACCCAGAAATAATTGGCAGTCAAATAATAATCGAGGTAGATATAATAATAATTATTATCAAAACAATAATCGCACAAACTATTATCGTCCAAATCAAACCAAAGAGCATACTTAAGCTCAAAAAAGGGAACTAGAAGGAACAGTTAATCAGCCTGCTAATAAGGTAACAAGATTAAATAATATCAATGAAGATCATTTTTTAGATCAGACCCCTACAGGGGAATGCCTCATCTAAAAAGAGTAGACAGAAAAACTAAGAAAGAGTTAAATATTTTAATAGACACGGGAGCTACGGCTTGCTATATAAAGAAGGGAATTTTTGAGAATAAAAATGAATTATCTATTTACAAAAAAGTATCTACAGTTCATGGGTATTCAATTATTAAATATTACCATTATATAAATATATTTGGAACAAGACATTTGTTCTATGATATAGAAGGATTGGAATCTGACCTATTAATTGGGTTTAATTTATTAAGAAAAATCGGAGCAATTATAAATATTGAAAAGAGAGTGTTGGAGACTAAAGGGAATACAGAAAAGTTATTATATTACGATAGTGAGGAAAAAAATGAAACAAGTTTAATGGAAGTCAATAATACTCTTCCATTAAAAGAATTTATTTTAAAAAAATATTTTGATTATATAAGTTTCGAAAACACATATTCTCTGTTTGTGGAAAGAAGCGAGAAAAGTTTGGGATCAACAAATCCTGTACGCGCCGACGATGAAATTTCCGTCAACAAAAAATTAAATAGTTTGGGATCAATATATCCTGAACGCGCCGACGATGAAATTTCCGTCAACAAAAAATTAAATAGTTTGGGATCAATATATCCTGAACGCGCCGACGATGAAATTTCCGTCAACAAAAAATTAAATAGTTTGGGATCAACAAATCCTGAGCACGCCGACGATGTAGTTTCCGTCAACAAAAAAATTATTGGTTAAGGATCTAAAAATCCTAAACACCCCGACGTCGATTTTTCCGTCAACAAAAGAATAAAAAAGCGAAATAAAATGAACAATATTAATATGACCAGTACAAATCGAATAGAAGTAGTGGAGAAAAAACAAGAGAGAACGCTATAGTAGAGTGCCTCGACTATTAGATACCCGTTACTCAGCTAAACAACTTAATATAAATATGTCCTCTTGGATGTTTTTCGCCGCTCGAATTAGCTCCCGATTTTTATGTTAAAAACGGTACCCAGGGAACACCTCCAATTTGGCTAACTTGATTTGATTTGCATAGTTCTTGGGATATAGTTCGGTATTGACAAATAAAAGCCATCGCAATTTCCTTTAATAGAAATCCTTATCGAGAATTAACATTGACTCTGTTGAGCACCTTGGCCAGCTGTTCCAAAGTCATCCGTTAGATGGCGCTATTGTATACGCCATGAAAGGCGGAAATGTAGGCGCTAGCCAGGCTTAAGTGTTTAATGGGTTTTTGGGCGTTAGAGTGGGCGTGGCAAACTTTTATTTGGCCAATCGAAAGGTATTGACGAAACAAATACATATCAAAAAAAATTTTCATAATAGCATCAAAACTGTGGCCACAGCTTGTGGCTTGTTTGGGATCTATATATCCTGAACGCGCCGACGATGAAATTTCCGTCAACAAAAAATTAAATAGTTTGGGATCAACAAATCCTGAGCACGCCGACGATGTAGTTTCCGTCAGCAAAAAAATTATTGGTTTAGGATCTAAAAATCCTAAACACCCCGACGTCGATTTTTCCGTCAACAAAAGAATAAAAAAGCGAAATAAAATGAACAATATTAATATGACCAGTACAAATCGAATAGAAGTACTGGAGAAAAAAATAATTTACATAATCGAGGAGGAACACTCAAAAATAAATGTACAAATTCCATTTCGTACCGACATTCGGAGTGAAATAAACACCGAAAATGACAGGGCAATTTATAGTAAACATAGGTCGGATTGATTGGCCAAATAAAAAAGCCATAGAAAATCCCAACTTCCTAACTTTACAAACACCAGAGTTATGGCATTTCCTATCGTTCAGTTATATGGCAGCTATAGGATATAGTCGGCCGATCCCGGCCGTTCCGACTTATATACTGCGTGCAAAGGAAAGAAGGGTGTGTGCAAAGTTTCAATTCGATATCTTTAAAACTGAGAAACTAGTTCGCGTAGAAACAGACAGACGGACAGACAGACGGACAGACGGACAGACGGACATGCTTATATCAACTCAGGAGGTGATCCTGATCAAGAATATATATACTTTATAGGGTCGGAGATGTCTCCTTCACTGCGTTGCACACTTTTGACCAAAATTATAATACCCTCTGCAAGGGTATAATAAAATAAATCCGAAAACCGCTAAAACAAATAAAACTACAAAACCAACCAAAAACAACAAGCAAATAATCAGACAACCAATAACCAACCAAAGACAAATTGATAGGAAGGAAGGGCTGTAGGGCAATCCCTCGCCAACACTGGAAAAAATTTTCTATCTCTATCGACAACAAGAAGAAAATCGCATAAATTGAAGGAAGACTCCATCGGACAGTATCGTGAGGATAAATATAATTTTACTTTAATTAAGGAGTTTGAAAAGAAAATTATTTTAAGACAAGCAAATTTTTTATGAAATAACAGTGAGAATAAAAAAGAACAATCTGGAAAAATTAATAGATAGTTTCGGTGAATTAAATTTAACAATAGCAACTGGAAGTTCAACTAATTTTTCTGCAGGTGGTTTAGCCACAGCCAGTAACCTAACTGTGGAATTAATTAACAGATTAATTAATGTTCAATTGAGCGAAGTAAGCAAAAAAATAGATGGTTTGGAAGAAAAGTTAGCAACAGACGCAAACATAGTAGAGGACTATAAAATTCAAGAAGTTGACCCAAATATAAAATCTGAAACCACTCTTGAAGTAATCAAATCATTACCGAAGTTCACCGGGGAACCAACACAATAGGTAGGTTGGAGAGAAGCTGCAGAAACTGCAATGAGCCTTTATAAAATTCAGAGTCAGCAGTATTTTATCGCGTTAACAATTTTACTTTAATAAAATCATGGGATCAGCCCATGACTCTCTTACCAATCTTGCCACTGTTCTAAATTTTCAAGGAATTTTATCTAGATTGGATTTTATATATAGTGATAAACGACCAATCCATATTCTTGAGTCCGAATTAAGTATCCTTAGACAAGGTAAAATGACAGTTACTGAATACTATAATGAAGTTAATAAAAAAACAAGAGAGAACGCTATAGTCGGGTGCCCCGACTATCAGATACCCGTTACTCAGGTAAAGGGAGTGCGAGGGAGATGGAGATAGAAACTTTGATCACGCATAACTTTTTAACGAATGGTCCGATTTGAAAAATTTCTTCTACATTTCGATAGGTATTGATAAACACAATAAAACTGCATTTTTACTTTTCCGAAATATTTAAATTTTTAAAATCGTATATAAGCGATTGTGGGCGTTAAAGGGGGCGTGGCACCTTTTTGAAACAAACTTGCGCTGCGTAGGAACTCCTAGAATCTGCATGCAAAATGCCAATCTTCTAGCTTTTATAGTTTCCGAGATCTCAGCGTTCATACGGACAAACAGACAGACAGACGGACAGACAGACGGACAGACGGACAGACGGACAGACGGACAGACGGACATGGCTATATCGACTCGGCTAGTGACCCTGATCAAGAATATATATACTTTATAGGGTCGGAAACGCTTCCTTCTACCTGTTACATACTTTTGCACGAATACAATATACCCTTTTACTCTACGAGTAACGGGTATAATGACTTTACTAATAAACAAAACTATAATGACATACGGAAAAGATAACGTAATTACCAAAGAAACAAACAAAACAATAAGGAGCAATGCTCTACGAATTTTTATCTCTGGATTAAATGGTCCGATAGCAGAAACCCTTTCCTCATTAAATCCACCGGACTTGCCCAATGCGTTGGCAAAGGTCCAGGAATTAGAGTCAAACAATTTCCGAGCTCAATTTGCAAACAGATACTATGGCTTTAAAAATGAAAATAAAAATCAGGGAAATAATTAAAGATTTAATTCTAAACAAAACACTAATACTAAAGGGAACGGAAATAATTGGAATTATAATCAAAATAATAATTGGCCGCAGAATAAGAATTTTTGGCAAAATAATAATCAGAATACCAATCAAAAAGAACAACCTGTCGAGCCAATGGATGTAGATTCATCGCTCCAATTTCAAAATAAGCCCAGAAATAATTGGCAGTCAAATAATAATCGAGGTAGATATAATAATAATTATTATCAAAACAATAATCGCACAAACTATTATCGTCCAAATCAAACCAAAGAGCAAACTTAAGCTCAAAAAAGGGAACTAGAAGGAACAGTTAATCAGCCTGCTAATAAGGTAACAAGATTAAATAATATCAATGAAGATCATTTTTTAGATCAGACCCCTACAGGGGAATGCCTTATCTAAAAAGAGTGGACAGAAAAACTAAGAAAGAGTTAAATATTTTAATAGACACGGGAGCTACGGCTTGCTATATAAAGAAGGGAATTTTTGAGAATAAAAATGAATTATCTATTTACAAAAAAGTATCTACAGTTCATGGGTATTCAATTATTAAATATTACCATTATATAAATATATTTGGAACAAGACATTTGTTCTATGATATAGAAGGATTGGAATCTGACCTATTAATTGGGTTTAATTTATTAAGAAAAATCGGAGCAATTATAAATATTGAAAAGAGAGTGTTGGAGACTAAAGGGAATACAGAAAAGTTATTATATTACGATAGTGAGGAAAAAAATGAAACAAGTTTAATGGAAGTCAATAATACTCTTCCATTAAAAGAATTTATTTTAAAAAAATATTTTGATTATATAAGTTTCGAAAACACATATTCTCTGTTTGTGGAAAGAAGCGAGAAAAGTTTGGGATCAACAAATCCTGTACGCGCCGACGATGAAATTTCCGTCAACAAAAAATTAAATAGTTTGGGATCAATATATCCTGAACGCGCCGACGATGAAATTTCCGTCAACAAAAAATTAAATAGTTTGGGATCAATATATCCTGAACGCGCCGACGATGAAATTTCCGTCAACAAAAAATTAAATAGTTTGGGATCAACAAATCCTGAGCACGCCGACGATGTAGTTTCCGTCAACAAAAAAATTATTGGTTAAGGATCTAAAAATCCTAAACACCCCGACGTCGATTTTTCCGTCAACAAAAGAATAAAAAAGCGAAATAAAATGAACAATATTAATATGACCAGTACAAATCGAATAGAAGTACTGGAGAAAAAAACAAGAGAGAACGCTATAGTAGAGTGCCTCGACTATTAGATACCCGTTACTCAGCTAAACAACTTAATATAAATATGTCCTCTTGGATGTTTTTCGCCGCTCGAATTAGCTCCCGATTTTTATGTTAAAAACGGTACCCAGGGAACACCTCCAATTTGGCTAACTTGATTTGATTTGCATAGTTCTTGGGATATAGTTCGGTATTGACAAATAAAAGCCATCGCAATTTCCTTTAATAGAAATCCTTATCGAGAATTAACATTGACTCTGTTGAGCACCTTGGCCAGCTGTTCCAAAGTCATCCGTTAGATGGCGCTATTGTATACGCCATGAAAGGCGGAAATGTAGGCGCTAGCCAGGCTTAAGTGTTTAATGGGTTTTTGGGCGTTAGAGTGGGCGTGACAAACTTTTATTTGGCCAATCGAAAGGTATTGACGAAACAAATACATATCAAAAAAAATTTTCATAATAGCATCAAAACTGTGGCCACAGCTTGTGGCTTGTTTGGGATCTATATATCCTGAACGCACCGACGATGAAATTTCCGTCAACAAAAAATTAAATAGTTTGGGATCAAGATATCCTGAACGCGCCGACGATGAAATTTCCGTCAACAAAAAATTAAATAGTTTGGGATCAACAAATCCTGAGCACGCCGACGATGTAGTTTCCGTCAGCAAAAAAATTATTGGTTTAGGATCTAAAAATCCTAAACACCCCGACGTCGATTTTTCCGTCAACAAAAGAATAAAAAAGCGAAATAAAATGAACAATATTAATATGACCAGTACAAATCGAATAGAAGTACTGGAGAAAAAAATAATTTACATAATCGAGGAGGAACACTCAAAAATAAATGTACAAATTCCATTTCGTACCGACATTCGGAGTGAAATAAACACCGAAAATGACAGGGCAATTTATAGTAAACAATATCCTTATGCCTTATCAGTATCAGATTTCGTTAATACGGAAATGAATAGAATGCTTAAGGAAAATATTACAAGACCTAGTAGAAGTCCTTATAATTCTCCAGTGTTAGTGGTACCCAAAAAAGGTCAAAATGAAGATGGCAGTCTCAAACATAGATTAGTAATAGATTACAAAAAACTGAACGAAAACACTATACCGGACAGATACCCGATGCAAGACCCGTCTGTAATATTAGCTAATTTAGGAAAGGCTAAATACTTCTCAACAATTGATTTGGAATCTGGATTCCACAAAATTTTAATGAAAGATTCAGATATTGAAAAAACAGCATTTTCTATTAATAACGGAAAATTTGAATTTTTACGAATGCCTTTCGGGTTAACAAACGCACCCAGAATTTTTCAAAGAGCTATGGATGATATCTTAAGAGAACAAGTAGGAAAAACTTGCCATGTTTATATGGACGATATAATTATTTTTTCAAACACTATTGAACAACACTATGCTGATTTAATTAAAATAATTAATATTTTACAAAGAGCAAATATGAAAATTTCTCTTGAAAAATCTAAATTCTTTAAATTAGAAACCACATTTCTAGGGTACATTGTTTCTCATAATGTAATTAAAACGGATCCCGAAAAAATTGCCACAATTAAAAAATATCCGATTCCACGTAATATTAGAGAACTCCGAAGTTTTCTAAGTCTGTTAGACAGAAAATTTGTTATTACAGAAAATTTGTCCGTAACTATGCAAAAATTGCTAAACCATTAACAAAATATCTAGGAGGGGAAAATGGAAAGGTTTCTAAAAGAATGTCTACTAAAGTTTCAATACAGTTTGACGAATCAGCTGTACAAGCTTTCAACGAGCTAAATGAGAATCTAATAGCACAAGTCAAATTAATTCAGCCAGATTATAGTAAGAAATTCGTTTTAACTACAGACGCATCAGACGTAGCTATCGGAGCAGTACTAACACAAGATAATAAACCAATTACGTTTATTTCAAAAACATTAAATAAAACGGATCAACTTTATGCCACAAATAAAAAAGAATTGTTAGCTATAGTATGGGCTTTAAAAAATAATTAAAGATTTAATTCTAAACAAAACACTAATACTAAAGGGAACGGAAATAATTGGAATTATAATCAAAATAATAATTGGCCGCAGAATAAGAATTTTTGGCAAAATAATATTCAGAATACCAATCAAAAAGAACAACCTGTCGAGCCAATGGATGTAGATTCATCGCTCCAATTTCAAAATAAGCCCAGAAATAATTGGCAGTCAAATAATAATCGAGGTAGATATAATAATAATTATTATCAAAACAATAATCGCACAAACTATTATCGTCCAAATCAAACCAAAGAGCAAACTTAAGCTCAAAAAAGGGAACTAGAAGGAACATTTAATCAGCCTGCTAATAAGGTAACAAGATTAAATAATATCAATGAAGATCATTTTTTAGATCAGACCCCTACAGGGGAATGCCTTATCTAAAAAGAGTGGACAGAAAAACTAAGAAAGAGTTAAATATTTTAATAGACACGGGAGCTACGGCTTGCTATATAAAGAAGGGAATTTTTGAGAATAAAAATGAATTATCTATTTACAAAAAAAGTATCTACAGTTCATGGGTATTCAATTATTAAATATTACCATTATATAAATATATTTGGAACAAGACATTTGTTCTATGATATAGAAGGATTGGAATCTGACCTATTAATTGGGTTTAATTTATTAAGAAAAATCGGAGCAATTATAAATATTGAAAAGAGAGTGTTGGAGACTAAAGGGAATACAGAAAAGTTATTATATTACGATAGTGAGGAAAAAAATGAAACAAGTTTAATGGAAGTCAATAATACTCTTCCATTAAAAGAATTTATTTTAAAAAAATATTTTGATTATATAAGTTTCGAAAACACATATTCTCTGTTTGTGGAAAGAAGCGAGAAAAGTTTGGGATCAACAAATCCTGAACGCGCCGACGATGAAATTTCCGTCAACAAAAAATTAAATGTTTGGGATCAATATATCCTGAACGCGCCGACGATGAAATTTCCGTCAACAAAAAATTAAATAGTTTGGGATCAATATATCCTGAACGCGCCGACGATGAAATTTCCGTCAACAAAAAATTAAATAGTTTGGGATCAACAAATCCTGAGCACGCCGACGATGTAGTTTCCGTCAACAAAAAAATTATTGGTTAAGGATCTAAAAATCCTAAACACCCCGACGTCGATTTTTCCGTCAACAAAAGAATAAAAAAGCGAAATAAAATGAACAATTCTAATATGACCAGTACAAATCGAATAGAAGTACTGGAGAAAAAAACAAGAGAGAACGCTATAGTCGAGTGCCTCGACTATTAGATACCCGTTACTCAGCTAAACAACTTAATATAAATATGTCCTCTTGGATGTTTTTCGCCGCTCGAATTAGCTGCCGATTTTTATGTTAAAAACGGTACCCAGGGAACACCTCCAATTTGGCTAACTTGATTTGATTTGCATAGTTCTTGGGATATAGTTCGGTATTGACAAATAAAAGCCATCGCAATTTCCTTTAATAGAAATCCTTATCGAGAATTAACATTGACTCTGTTGAGCACCTTGGCCAGCTGTTCCAAAGTCATCCGTTAGATGGCGCTATTGTATACGCCATGAAAGGCGGAAATGTAGGCGCTAGCCAGGCTTAAGTGTTTAATGGGTTTTTGGGCGTTAGAGTGGGCGTGGCAAACTTTTATTTGGCCAATCGAAAGGTATTGACGAAACAAATACATATCAAGAAAAATTTTCATAATAGCATCAAAACGGTTGCCACAGTTTGTGGCTTGTGGGCGTCAGAGGGGGCGTGGCACCATTTTGAAATAAACTTGCGCTGCGTAGGAACTCCTAAAATCTACATGCAAAATGCCAATCTTCTAGCTTTTATAGTTTCCGAGATCTCAGCGTTCATACGGACAGACAGACGGACAGACGGACAGACGGACATGGCTATATCGACTCGGCTAGTGATCCTGAACAAGAATATATATTCTTTATAGGGTCGGAAACGCTTCCTTCTACCTGTTACATACTTTTGCACGAATATAATATACCCTTTTACTCTACGAGTAACGGGTATAATAATTGACATAATCGAGGAGGAACACTCAAAAATAAATTTACAAATTCCATTTCGTACCGACATTCGGAGTGAAATAAACACTGAAAATGACAGGGCAATTTATAGTAAACAATATCCTTATGCCTTATCAGTATCAGATTTCGTTAATACGGAAGTCCTTATAATTCTCCAGTGTTAGTGGTACCCAAAAAAGGTCAAAATGAAGATGGCAGTCTCAAACATAGATTAGTAATAGATTACAAAAAACTGAACGAAAACACTATACCGGACAGATACCCGATGCAAGACCCGTCTGTAATATTAGCTAATTTAGGAAAGGCTAAATACTTCTCAACAATGAGAATACAGTTTGACGAATCAGCTGTACAAGCTTTCAACGAGCTAAAAGAGAATCTAATAGCACAAGTCAATTAATTCAGCCAGATTATAGTAAGAAATTCTTTTTAACTACAGACGCATCAGACGTAGCTATCGGGGCAGTACTAACACAAGATAATAAACCAATTACGTTTATTTCAAAAACATTAAATAAAACGGAACAACTTTATGCCACAAATAAAAAAGAATTGTTAGCTATAGTATGGGCTTTAAAAAATCTTCGGAATTATTTGTATTGAGTAATTGGCATAGAAATACAAACGGATCATCAATCCTTATCGTTCACAATTTCGGATAAAAATCCAAACGTAGAGATGAAAAGATGGTATTCTTTCATTGAAAGTTTTACCCCAAAAATTATATACAAACCCGGAACAACAAATGTTGTAGCCGATGCATTATCACGAATACAAATAAATAATATTACAAACAGCGACATAGAAGTTTCTGAACAGTCAAACTCAGACCAAGACACACAGCATTCAGCTGAAAGTAGTTTTGAAAATGTAATACAAGAGAATTTAATAAGCATATTAAGAGAGTACCTTCCACCTAACATAACGGTTGGAATTCATTGTAGTTTAGAAGATTTATATCATATTCAAGTTTCTTTAAGAAATAGTTTTACTAACAAATTTCTTTTTACGCGCTTATTTTTACAAGACGTAGAAAACGCCGAAGATAGAGCTATAATAATAGAGGAAACACACAATCGAGCTCATAGGGGATTAGACGAAAATCATTAACAAATCCGTAGATTATATTATTGGCCCAATCTATTTGTAAAACTAAAAGAATATATAAAAAATTGTAAAATTTGCAATGAGAACAAATATAACAGACACCCTATTAAAATTCCATTTTGGGAAGCCCCAGTCCCAACTAAAGAAGGCGAAAATTTACACATTGACATATATTATGCGCAAAGTTTTACTTTTATAACTTGTATTGACGCGTACTCTAAATTCCTAGTAGTTAAAGAAATTCAGAATAAATTAAATATTGAAAATAAAGTAATGGAAGTACTTCAACATGTTCCCCTAGCCAAAGTAATTATGACCGATAACGAACCGAGCTTTACCTCAGCTCAATTTAAATTTTTTGCACAAAGATGCGGATTAACTCTACATTACGCAGACCCGAGGCACAGTACTTCAAACGGACAAGTGGAAAGGGCACATTCGACATTAACAGAATTAGCTCGCTGTATAAAAGAACAATTTAATTTTACTGACTATTCCGAAATCGTAATAAGAGCCGCTTAGGAATATAATCAGAGTATTCATTCCACAACAAACCAAAAACCTGTTGACATTCTTTATAATAAAATCGAACACGATAATATTCCACAATTATTAAAAAATACACAGGAGAAAATGTTAGAAACACATAATGAAAACAGAAAAGAAAAACAATATCACGTAGGACAAGTTGTTTATGAGCAGAAATATGGAGAAAGAAATAAACTTAAACCAAGATATAAGAAGCAAATAGTTAATGATGTTATGCCTAATAAAATAATAATCAACAGTAGAAACAGAACTATTCACAAAGATAATATTAAGCATTAATAAATTATTTTTGTTTTTAACTTACAGAAAATGTATTCCTTAATACATATTTTATCAATTATAATATTGGCCAGTTCAGAAGTAATTGATTATTCGAACCATGAATTTTTTCTGTTCAAAGACAACAAGGATGTACTTACGTATGAATCTTACAACGATTTATTCCACGTAACTAATTTAAGTTTTTATAAGGAAATAATTAATATAGAATCAGATAATATAAAAAAGGATTTAAATAAAAGGTCACAATGGGAAATAAAGTACGACTTAGAAGTAATCGAATTAATCTTATCCCAGTTAATATCAGCTAGAACAAAAAGAGGAATAAATGAGTTAGGCACCGTGTGGAAATGGTTAGCTGAAACTCCAGACCATGATGATTTCATTAAAGTACAAAATAAAATCAATGACTTAATTGAAAATAATAATAAACAGTCTATTATTAATTCCAAATTGTTCAAAGAAATAGAATCTCTCTCCGAAGATATTAAAAATGTTTTTATTGATCAAGATTTACCAATAAGAAAACATCGCTTACGACTGATAACATTTGATCTACAAAATTTAATTAATACTATCACCCTTGCAAAAATTGACGTTTTCAACACCAAAATTTTAAATAATGAAGATATAAAAGAAATATTAAAACACGAGCAAAAGCCAGTAATTATCGCTGACTTAATGGACATCTCTGTGTTCAAAATCGCATTACATAAAAAACTTTTAATAATTTATATAAAATACCCAATAATAAATAATAGATGCGAATTATATTACACTCGACCCATTTCCCAAATCGATGGAAAATTATTAATAAGTAATCAAGTCGCAAAATGCGAAAATACATATTATGAAATGTCTACTATAAATGTCGACTTTTAAACGGTGAACAATCAATTTGTAAAAAATAAGAGAAAAAAATAAAAAAAAAACATTATCCAAGATGGTGCCATTTTAATTGTTCGGAGCAGCCCGCCTAGACTAGTCTAGTGCGCATAGGTGTATGGCTGAACCTGTAGCGCTCTTGCGCTCTCCTCTTTATATTTTCTCGCGCCAAAGTGCAATCAATTCTGCGGCAAACAAACGCGATGAAATTATATTTAACAACTGAGTCTATAGATCAGTTGGATGAAGCTGATCTTCTCGCGCGATTGGACTGGGTCAATTCCTTAAATTCGTCGTTTGACTCCGCACAGACATCGCTGGAACGGCTGGATTTAAAGGAGACTTCGAGTGATAGGCGATGGGAATTTTCGGAGGTTTTTATGGATGTGAAGGCAAAGCTCGATAGACGCTTAGCGGCCCAGCGCAAATTGCAATTGTTGGGTAGCACAGCTGCCAACTCCACATCTATAGACATCAACCACCATTCTGATCTTTCTTTTCGGACACGGAAGCCTCGATTACCGAACCTGGAGATTGCTCGATTTCATGGATCTTATGCTGAGTGGCCGGACTTTCTCGCAACGTTCACCGCGGTCATTGGAAATGATGACGAGCTAAGCGACATTGAAAAGCTGCAATATTTACGGTCTAGTCTAGGCGGCGTGGCTCTGGAGACCATACGCTCGCTCGAACCTTCAAATGACAATTATAAAAAGGCTTTGAATCTGCTCATAAATCGATTTGATAATAAAGTTTTACATTTTCAGGCACACGTTCAAGCAATATTTGGTTTAAAAGGTGTCGAGAAGGGATCTGCCAAGGGTCTTCGTGAGCTCAGCGATTCTATGAACGGACATCTTCGGGCAATCCAAACGCTGGCCACTACTCAGCAAATGTTGGATGGATTACTGATTCATATCGTCGTTCACAAGCTGGATGAACGGACTCAGGAAAAATGGGAAGAGGATTTGCCAATCGCTGAGTTATCTTCATGGACTGCTATGGAGTCGTTTTTGGAGAAAAGATGCAGGATGATGGAAAATTTGGATCAAGCTTTGGTAACGCAAACACCAGGCCATCAGGTGGGAAAAAATGTGCATAAATATAACCCACGTGCACTCATTGCGTCTTCTACTAACTTAAATCATCCAATATGCCTATTTTGCGATGCGAGAGATCATTATTTGCCAAAGTGCTCTAGATTTTTAAATTTGAGCCCTCATCTTCGATTTAGAGAAGCCAAGAAAATGCACCTTTGTCTAAACTGTTTGCGCAAGGGGCATAGTTTGCAGCAATGCAAATCAACTCATTGCAGATATTGTCGCATGAAGCACCACTCACTATTGCATATGACCCCTGACTCATCCGCACCACCTCCATCATCAGACCCACTCTCGAGCTCTCAGCCATCACCATCTACTTCATCAGCACTGGTGTCATGCTCACAACTTTATCGTCAGGTATCGCACCCTCCACCAAATGCTTCAAATACTGTGCCAATAAATTACGTGTTGCTGCCTACTGCTATTGTCTATGTAAAAAATAGGGTTGGTTCATTTATGCCCTGTCGAGCAATCTTAGATTCCGCTTCTCAATTGAACTTTATAACTACGCGCCTAGCTAGCCAGTTAAATTTGAAATATAGGCATTCGCATACACTAATTTCTGGGATCGGTGAGTCCTCTATGAACTCTGATAAATCAGTGGATATTTTTGCGCAATCACGGGATGCAGGCTATCGTGCGTCATTCACAGCTGTTGTGACTCACAGTATCACTGATTATCAGCCGAATTTCAAAATAAATACATCAGGATGGAGGATTCCACAAAACATTTCGCTCGCTGACCCTTATTTCAACCAATCACAACGAATCGACTTGTTAATTGGCGCTGGTCTGTTTTTCGAAATAATTGCTATGGGGCAAATACATTTGGATAGCATGTTGCCAACACTCCAAAACACCAAACTTGGTTGGATCGTTTCTGGTGGGATGTCGACTACTCCAAATCATAAGTCTGTCTTAGCCGCCATTGTCAAGGATACTACGGATCATTCTGAGGATGACGCACTTGCTGCCATAGTAAAGCGATTTTGGGAAATTGAGGATTGTAATCCATCAAAGCCAGCACTGTTGCCTGAGGACTTGCAATGCGAACAACTGTTCAAGGAAATCTGCACTTGACTTGGAAATGGTCAATACTCTGTTCGTCTCTTATCCACTTCGGGATTCGAAAGTTTAGGTGATTCCTATTGCCTAGCTCGTCGTCGTTTTAGGAGTTTAGAAGCTAAGCTAGATAGAAACCCTGTTCTCAAAGCTCAGTATTCGGCCTTTCTCCAGGAATACATCAACTTAGGCCACATGTCTCTCGCACCAAACGATCCAACAGTACCACAATTCTTCTTGCCCCACCATTGTGTGCATAAGCAGGAAAGTACGAGCACAAAGCTTCGGGTCGTCTTTGATGGGTCTGCTAGAACTACTTCTGGCAGCCCTCTGAACGACTTGCTTCTTGCAGGGCCAACAATTCAGCAAAAAATCTTTAACATTCTACTTCGCTTCCGATTTTTTAAAGTTGCGCTCTGTGGAGACATCTGCAAGATGTACCGCTGCGTGCTTGTGTCCCACCTGGATGACTTTTTGCAGTGTATTGTTTGGCGAGAGAAGTCCACGGATGAGTTGAGTGTTTACAAATTGAACACGGTGACTTATGGTACCAAGCCAGCTGCCTTTTTGGCTATAAGAGCCATGCATCAGCTCTCTTATGATGAGGAGGATTCGTTTCCAATTGGAGCAAAAATTGTGCGTAGGGACTTCTACGTGGATGATTTAATCTCTGGTGGCGAGTCAATTGAAGAGGTTAGGGAAATTCGTCGTCAGGTGAAGGATCTATTGTCGCGAGGCCATTTTCCAATCCGCAAATGGTGTTCTAATGATGGACGCGCCCTCGAAGGAGAGTCTGACTGCGATAAGGAGAAGCTAATTCAATTTCACGACGGATCAGCTGTTACCAAGGCGCTGGGATTAGCCTGGGATCCTTCTTCTGACCAACTTCTGTTCAACTTTTCTCAATTATCTGTAAATCATCGAGTCACCAAGCGTATTGCACTTTCAACAATAGCCAAATTCTATGATCCGCTCGGTTTAATAACACCGATTGTCACAAAGGCCAAGATCTTTTTGCAATCCCTATGGAATGCTAACGTGGATTGGGATGACACATTACCAGAGCCTATTCTTTCGTCATGGGGGAGTTGACCTCTCAGTTATCGATCGTCCAAAACTTGAAATTTTCACGATTCGTAATGCAACCTCAGTCTTCCATCCAGTTGCATGGATTCTGCGATGCTAGCATAGCGGCTTATGGAGCGTGTTTATACTTGCGGTCGGAGGCCAATGGAGAAGCAAAGGTCCACTTGCTCTGCGCCAAGTCGAGAGTGTCCCCTTTAAAGGCTTTGACAATTCCAAGATTGGAGTTGTCGGCAGCGCTTTTATTGGCGGAGCTTATCGTAAGCGTCAAGGAAACCATCGATTTCGAATGCGACTTTTATTGCTGGTCCGACTCGTCTATCGTACTGGCGTGGATTCGGCAGCCTCCGAGGGATTTCAACGTATTTGTATCCAACAGAATCGCGAAAATTCAGGAGATGACAAAAGGCATTGCTGGAGCACTCCCTGTGGGCTAACGGGCCTCCATTCCTGCTGCAAAGCTCGTCAAAATGGCCCTCTCTTCCAAATGCAGTTAAGCATCTTCCAGAACGTCGTTCCGCAGCGCTAGTTGGAACTGTTTGCACTGACATTTCGATCAACTGCAAATTCCTTAACCCTTTTCATAAGTTGCAGAGTGTATTTGCGTACATTTATCGGTTCATTTCGAATTGCAGAGCAAAATCTTCACCTTCAAGGAACCCTATTACCGTTGAGGAGCTCAATTCGGGGACCGTACTTCTTCTGAGGAGCATCCAACAGGTTCACTTAGCCATGGAGTATGAATGTCTTAGCCAGGGCAGGCCGTGTCCACAGAAGAGCAAGCTGATTTCGCTGAGACCAATAATCGGCTCCGATGGATTACTTCGCGTTGGTGGAAGACTTCAGAATGCAAATCTGGACTACGATACTCAGCATCCGATATTGTTACCCAAGGATCATCCAGTTACAAAGGCAATCATCGTATATTTTCATATAAAATACTTGCACGCAGGATCGCAAGCGTTACTTGCCACATTAAGGCAAAGGTATTGGCCAATTGGAGGACGAAAGTTCGTGGCTACCGTCATCAGCAAATGCGTCAGATGTTTTCGGATGAAGCCTGTCACTTGGGAGCACGTTATGGGCAGCCTGCCAGCCAATCGAGTTCAGCCTAACCCAGCATTTCATACCACGGGAGTAGATTATTGTGGACCATTTTATCATAAGGCAGAGGCCCGCAACAAGGCGCCTCACAAGTGCTACATAGCCGTCTTTGTCTGCTTCTCTACGAAGGCCACGCATTTGGAAGTCGTCCAGGATCTCACAACGGATTCTTTCATCGCAGCGTTGAGAAGATTCACCAGCCTGAGAGGCACTCCGCGCACTATTTGGAGTGACAATGCGACGAATTTTTTCGGCGCTAAGAGCGAGCTAACCGAGCTGAAGAATCTATTTCTGAGCGAACCCCACACGGCTGCGATAGCTTCCTCTTGCTTAGCTGATGGGATTGATTGGAAGTTCATACCTCCGCGTGCCCCACATTTCGGTGGTTTATGGGAGGCGGCTGTTAAATCGGCCAAATTTCATTTTTATAGAGTCGTCGGTGCTTCCATCTTGGGCCTCGATGAGTTGAGAACTCTCGCTTATGAGATTTCTGCCATTCTTAACTCCCGTCCACTCTGTCCAATTTCAGAAAACGCTGAAAGTCTTGACGTGTTAACGTCGGCCCATTTCCTGAAAGGCTCCAGCTACACAAGGTTTCCTGAGCCTGATATCACGCATCTCCGAGAAGGCCGCCTCAGCAGATGGCAAAGGGTGACACAGATGCAGCAGCAATTCTGGAAGCGGTGGAGCAGCGAGTATTTATCCTTGCTCCAAGAAAGGAGTAAGTGGCGCGTCGAAACATCCAACATCAAGGTCGGAAGCATCGTGTTGCTGAAGGAGGACAACCTTCCACCCTTGAAATGGCAGCTGGGGTGCATCCAAGGAGTCGTTCCAGGCGAGGACGGTGTCGTCAGAGTAGCTATGGTCCGTACAGCTACGGGTCTAGTCAAGAGAGCCGTCGCCAAGTTAGCCGTTCTGCCCATCGATTCCCAATTAGTTGGAGCCCTACTTCCTCCAACGGGGGGAGTAGGTTCGGAGCAGCCCGCCTAGACTAGTCTAGTGCGCATAGGTGTATGGCTGAACCTGTAGCGCTCTTGCGCTCTCCTCTTTATATCTGCCTTATCTCGCTAAGCTGTCGCGCTACGTATTCAGCGACTACATTGTAAAACCCAAATTAAAATATGAAGCCAGGCTTTCGGCTGCAGCAGTGCAGATTCGACTGGCAGAATAAACACAACACGTACATAAACTGATAAAATTAAAAAGCGTTATTATTACAAAACGTAAGGGTGGCATTTTTGTTGTCTTCCCCCAAAACATTAATAAATGGTAAAAACGTCGTCAACAACTCCGAATTAGGTGGTTCATTCTTAATAACATTTAACGGTACAACCACAATAAATAACGTGTCATATACCAATTTAGACAACAAAATTCTTAACTATATTACTACAAACCACTTCAAAAATTATGAAATATCCGATTATATATTTTCAAATAACTCGGAACTCTCTTTAGATAATATATATATTTTAAATCCATTCATTAAAATTAAAAATACCAAAATATCTATATCCTTTATATTATTAATTTTAATCATTATATATTTGATTTCTCTACCTATTATTAAATACAGAAATATATTTGTAACCAAAAAACAACGGCCAGAATTAGAAAAACCTATTAACGAAGAAATATTTGTAACAGAATTAAGAGATCGTTTAAACGAAATCCATAATGAATCGGGACGATCCATTTTAGAAGGGGGAGAGTTATCCAACCCATGAAACGGTTCCACTTATGGAACTAATAAACAAATTTTTAAATTCAATTATCCAACGGTTCCACTTAGGGGATTAATAAACAAATTTTTAAATTCAATCTCAGCTACATTGCCTTTGCCTTTATTTATGATTTTGCCTTCGCCTTTTTCATTAACTTCGAAGGCCGCGCTTGACCGTTCTGCTAAGATAAATAAACCTATAGTAAAGTAAACAACAGCTTCCGCTCGAAGCCAAACTCTCACGTTCAAAGACAAAAGTATTGCGTTCCAATTTTTAATCAAATTGCATCGGTCAGCATAATTAAATATCACAACGAGATGCGACAGTTTCAGCATAAGCTTTTATTTTAAACAAAAATCAAAGTTCTAGAAGCTTAAAAAAGAAAAGCTTCTGGCCGAGGTTCGTTGGAGAAGATTTTAGAATTAAGGAGGCAGTCTTATTCGGATTGAAACCGGGATCGGTCATAAGAAATAACAATAAGTGAAAGTGTCTTGATGTAATAAAGAGTTAGTGAATTAAGGTCTGCACCAATAGAGTTAAATTAAGAAAATAAAGATTTATATTTTTTTTTAATCAACCAATACGATTAAATTTAATTTACACGTATTCGATCAACCAAGGGAATTCATTCATCGCTATATATAAAGCTATTAGTAAGAAAACTGGGAATCAACGCACAGCCAAAACCACTGGTTAACAATATTAATAACCATTTTTATTACATTCTAATAACTTTAAACTGATTTGCTAAGATTTATTGGGGCTCCGCAAGTGGCCCCAATCGCTTCCAATTGGAAAAAGGGTCAATTTTCCTTTCAAAAATTCTGGACGCTAAACCTTTTAACCAATCGAATCCGTGTTCCCGCTCAAAAATAGTTTAAATGCTAAAAAAATTTGACCGCATAGATTTAAGGCTTTTAACTATTTTTAACACCCGTTCTAAAATTACAATTTAGCCAGAAATGTTAGAAAAATTTGACCGCTTAGATTTAAGGCTTTTAACTATTTTTAACACCCGTTCTAAAATTACAATTTAGCCAGAAATGTTTACAAAATTTGACCGCTTAGATTTAAGGCTTTTAACTATTTTTAACACCCGTTCTAAAATTACAATTTAGCCAGAAATATCTTCAAACGTCGAAAAATGGCACTTTTAAACTGAGTATCAAAAATTACTTCGGTAAAGTTTTTCCTTAAGCTTTACCGATTCATTTGATGGTTTCACCAAAGCTCTAGCTATCTTCTAAACAAAGAAACTAAGCAAAAAGTCAATCTATTATCGAGTTTAAGTGTCTCCACAAATCATACGTTATTTGCACGCATATTGCTATCTCTCTCTGCATTTTCATACAAATTGTCAACAAATGATTCCGTCTCCTTCCCTCTTCCTCTGCCTTGCCTTTGCCTGCGTTTCCTTAAAAATATAAAATGAGCTTTAATACGGTTTAAAGAATGAAATATACAGTCATTAAAAAATAATAGAAACGACAATTTTTTTCGTATTTTTTAAACTTTTGTTCAGTCAATTTTTTTTTTTTTAAGTTTAGATACCCGTTACTCAGCTAAACAACTTAATATAAATATGTCTTCTTGTATTATCTCTGCCGGGCAATTGCAACTGTGTACAATGTAAATACATATGTACCGATGTATATGCTCTTACATACATACACACATACGCCATTGTTTGACTCAGACTTGGGATATATGTAGTTCGGCATTGACAAATGAAAACCATCGCCATTTCCTTTAATATAAATCCTTATCGAGAATAAACGTAGACTATGTTGAGCACCTTGGCCAGCTGTTCCAAAGTCATCCGTTAGATGGCGCTATTGGTACCACCTGCCATGAAAGGCGGAAATGTAGGCGCTAGCCAGGCTTAAGCGTTTAATGAGTTTTTGGGCGTTAGAGTGGGCGTGGCAAACTTTTATTAGGCCAATCGATAGGTATTGACGAAAGAAATTAAAATTTTCATAATAGCATAAAAACTGTGGCCACAGCTTGTGGCTTGTGGGCGTCAGAGGAGGCGTGGCACCATTTTGAAACAAACATGCGCTGCGTAGGAACTCCTAAAATCTACATGCAAAATGCCAATCTTCTAGCTTTTATTGTTTCCGAGATCTCAGCTTTCATACGGACAGACTGAGGGATAGACGCACAGACGGACATGGCTAGATCGACTCGGCTAGTGATCCTGAACAAGAATATATATACTTTATAGGGTCGGAAACGCTTACTTCTACCTGTAACATACTTTTGCACGAATACAATATACCCTTTTACTCTACGAGTAACGGGTATAATAATTTTGATTGATAGTCGATACAATTATGTGTCAAAATATAACAAAATAATTTTCAAAAAACGTAATGAACTAAAAATAACTTTTTAAATTTTAAGGCATGGAAAAAATAATAGAAACGACTGAGTTAATTCTATGAAAAACAGTTTTTAGCTTCAAATCCTATTAGTTTAGATGATAACTGTAATAAATAGTTGTGCTAGTGCAATTTTTAATGACTTCGGTTCACAGGCGTCCCATTGAATACTCCAAATTTGCACAAATTGATGGTTTAATGGAGTACCACTCGGACTTTACTTTCTTCCACAAATCTTCCCTATTTTTGGACTTACACCCACCAATCCTTTTCTTTATTATCCCCCAAAGGTGCTCTATAGGATTTAAGTCTAGGGACTGCGAAGGCTATTCCATCAAGGGAACTTCCTTGTCCACAAACCATTTCTTGGCCAGCTTTGAAGAATGGTTCGGGTCATTATCCTGCTGAAACTTCCATTCAATTGGCATTTCATCTGCAGCATAACGTAGCATTATGCTGGCGAGTATGTCTGCGTAGTGGGTGGCACACATTTTTTCCTTAATCCAATTTATTGGACCAAAACCCGACTGGGAAAAGCATCCCCACAACATGAGTTTCGCACCTCCATGTTTAACGGCTTTAATAGAGGACTTTGGGTCGTGGCGGTATTCTTAGGGAGCCATACATGTGGTTCCCCATCAGATCCAAACAAATTCATCTTGGTTTCGTCCGATTGGAGCGCAATAAATGCACCTTCGCGAAATGTACACGTTTGTCAATATTTTTCTTGCTGAGGTATGGTACCTTTCGGTGTGAATGCTTTTAGATCGGCTTCAATCAGCCTATTTCTTATGGGTCGACTTGTAACCGGTGCATTCAAATCATTTTTGATATGTTTCGACGAGAGAAAGGTATTTTTATTTGATTTTCTAACAAGCCGCCTGTCGAAATTCACCGATGTTGCGCGCTTATTATTGTGATGAATCCCGTAATCGCAGTCCCCAGACTTAAATCCTATAGAGCACCTTTGGGGGATAATAAAGAAGAAGCTTGGTGGGTTTAAGTCTAAAAGTAGGAAAGATTTGTGGAAGAAAGTGAATTCCGAGTGGTACTCCATTGAACCATCAATTTGTGCCAATTTGGTGGATTCAATGGAACACCGCTGAACCAAAGTCATTAAAAATTGCGGTGGCACAACTATGTATTAAAGTTACCATCTAAACTAATAGGCTTTGGAGCTACAAAACTTTTTTTCATAGAATTAACTCAGTCGTTTCTAATTTTTTTTCCAGGCCCAAAAATTTTAAATATTTTTTAGTTCATAACGTTTTTTGAAAATTATTGTTTTGTTATATTTTGGCACATAATTGAATCGGCTATCAATCAAAATTATTTAATTCAAAAAAAAAAAAAAATTGATTGAAGAAAAGTTTGAAAAATACGAAAAAAAATTTTCGTTTCTATTATTTTTTCCATGACTATATATGCAAAAGCACACACAGAAATACATACACGTTTTCGATCGACCAAGGGAATTCTTTCATCGCTATATATAAAGCTATCAGTAAGAAAACTGGGAATCAACGCACAGACAAAACTTCTGGTTAACAATATTAATAACCATTTTTATTACATTATAATAACTTTAAACTGATTTGCTAAGATTTATTGGGGCTCCGCAAGTGGCCCCAATCGCTTCCAATTGGAAAAAGGGTCAATTTTCCTTTCAAAAATTCTGGACGCTAAACCTTTTAACCAATCGAATCCGTGTTCTCGCTCAAAAATAGTTTAAATGTTAAAAAAATTGTACCGTATAGATTTAAGGCTTTTAACTATTTTTAACACACGTTCTAAAATTACAATTTAGCCAGAAATGTTAAAAAAATTTGACCGCTTAGATTTAAAGCTTTTAACTATTTTTATTACCCGTTCTAAAATTACAATTTAGCCAGAAATATCTTCAAACGTCGAAAAATGGTACTTTTAAACTGAGTTTCAAAAATTCCTTCGGTAAAGTTTTTCCTCAAGCTTTACCGATTCATTTGATGGTTTCACCAAAGCTCTAGCTATCTTCTAAACAAAGAAACTAAGCAAAAAGTCGATCTTTTATCGAATTTAAGTGTCTCCATAAGCATCATACGTTATTTGCATAAATATTGCTATCTCTCTCTGCATTTTCATACAAATTGTCAACATATGATTCCGTCTCCTTCCCTCTCCCTCTGCCTTGCATTTCCATGCATTTCCTTAAAAATACAAAATGAGCTTTAATACGGTTTAAAGAATGAAATATATATATGCAAAAGCACACACAGAAATACATACACGTATTCGATCAACCAAGGGAATTCTTTCATCGCTATATATAAAGCTATCAGTAAGAAAACTGGGAATCTACGCACAGACAAAACTTCTGGTTAACAATATTAATATGCATTTTTATTGCATTTTAATAACTTTAAACTGATTTGCTAAGATTTATTGGGGCTCCGCAAGTGGCCCCAATCGCTTACAATTGGAAAAAAGGTCAATTTTCCTTTCAAAAATTCTGGACGCTAAACCTTTTAACCAATCGAATCCGCGTTCTCGCTCAAAAATAGTTTAAGATATTATAAATGTTAAAAAAAATTGACCGCTTAGATTTAAGGCTTTTAACTATTTTTAACACCCGTTCTAAAATTACAATTTAGACAGAAATATCTTCAAACGTCGAAAAATGGCACTTTTAAACTGAGTATCAAAAATTCCTTCGGTAAAGTTTTTCCTTAAGCTTTACCGATTCATTTGATGGTTTCACCAAAGCTCTAGCTATCTTCTAAACAAAGAAACTAAGCAAAAAGTCGATCTCTTATCGAATTTAAGTGTCTCCATAAGCATCATACGTTATTTGCATACATATTGCTATCTCTCTCTGCATTTTCATACAAATTGTCAACAAATGATTCCGTCTCCTTCCCTCTCCCTCTGCCGTGCATGTCCATGCATTTCCTTAAAAATACAAAATGAGCTTTAATACGGCTTAAAGAATGAAATATATATAGTGACGTATTCACTCTCACACCCATCCACTAAAAACCGATTACTTCAGTATAAACATTCTGGCGACATATTCATTCACACCCATCCACTAGGGCTCACTTACTGCAGCATCCACTTTAAACCGAATAAACAAAATAACCAATATCCGGCGGCGATTTCGCTAAGAGTCTTCGCTCTTGATGCAAACCAAATAATCCATAAGCTCTCTCATTCAATGAACACAATTAGAACTGCGCATCGCGCTCAAATCAAAACAATCATAAATAAAATCATAATAGCCACAATATTTATTTGGAGCTGCGCGTCGCACTCATCACTATAAACCAAATTCAATTGGAGCTGCGCATCGCACTCAAGCCCAATAATTGCAAACATAAGCGCAATAGCCACATAAGCAAGAATTGTAAACACATAGCATTGACCAGTAGATGTAAGATTTTCTGTGCACCATTGATTCAGTCTTAAGCTGATCTCCGATAAAGATTGACACACTTAAAACCTTCGTCTCGTGTATAATTCATTGAACTTGAAACTCAATAAAGAATAAAATACTTGCAACATTTATTTGTGTTCAATTTATTTAAAACGGATTTTCGCGTTGTCCTTAGTCTTTAGACGGGACATTAGTTCGACTCAACAACAAAACATCTCATTATATATGCAAAAGCACACACAGAAATACATACATGTATTCGATCAACCAAGAGAATTCATTCATCGCTATATATAAAGCTATCAGAAAGAAAACTGGGAATCTACGCACAGCCAAAACCACTGGTTAACAATATTAATATGCATTTTTATTGCATTTTAATAACTTTAAACTGATTTGTTATGATTTATTGGGGCTCCGCAAGTGGCCCCAATCGCTTACAATTGGAAAAAAGGTCAATTTTCCTTTCAAAAATTCTGGACGCTAAACCTTTTAACCAATCGAATCCGTGTTCTCGCTCAAAAATAGTTTAAGATATTATAAATGTTAAAAAAATTTGAGCGCTTAGATTTAAGGCTTTTAACTATTTTTATTACCCGTTCTAAAATTACAATTTAGCCAGAAATATCTTCAAACGTCGAAAAATGGTACTTTTAAACTGGGTATCAAAAATTCCTTCGGTAAAGTTTTTCCTTAAGCTTTACCGATTCATTTGATGGTTTCACCAAAGCTCTAGCTATGTTCTAAACAAAAAAACTAAGCAAAAAGTCGATCTCTTATCGAATTTAAGTGTCTCCATAAGCATCATACGTTATTTGCATGCATATTGCTATCTCTCTCTGCATTTTCATACAAATTGTCAACAAAGGATTCCGTCTCCTTCCCTCTCCCTCTGCCTTGCATTTCCCTGCGTTTCCTTAAAAATATAAAATGAGCTTTAATACGGTTTTAATTTCTGTGGACTTTAGTTTATAGTTATTTGGTGACTCACCCCCCACCAAATTGCCCCAAGCTCATTCAAACCGTTAAACCAATCGATACCGTGTTTTCGCTAAAAAATAATTTAAAGCTTAATAAATAATAAATTACTATTTTTAATACCCGATTAAAAAGTAGCCGTCTTATCCAGTAAACGCTTACATATATAGCATGTATACTCCATCTCTTTTCCACCCCCTGACTCTGCTTTATGATTGTCATTTTTTCCTTCGAAATACCATTTAAAATATAATTAAAGTTGGTATAACTATATTTTCGCAAACCCAATACCAAATAGTAATTTCTTGAATATGTTCAAAAACATATACACTCAAAAGAATGAAATATATATATGCAAAAGCCCACACAGAAATACATACACGTAGTCGATCAACCAAGGGAATTTATTCATTGCTATATATTGTAACGAACTGATTTTTGTTTGTCTGCTCGCTACGAGTATCGTGCGGCTAGCTCAGAAGATGTGTGTTGTTCGTCCCACCAAATTTATATAAACGTGACCGCCCGATTGTCTAGTGAGAACGGACAGAAGGTTAGGATATTTACAAAGATCTTTATTCGCCGACTTGTCCCTCGCCCTGGGACTAATGGTGACAGATGGGTATCTCAACGCCTCCCTTGAAGAATTGTTGTCGCTCCACCGTCGCTCTCCGCTGCCTCGCTGTTCGCTGCTCGCTGCTCCGTAACGCCTCCGCTGTCTTTGGCCTCGGGGCTTCTGAGGGTCTAGGGATGCGTCACCGTTCCCAGACTAGGGTGAACAGGCACCGGGCTCTCAAAGCGTACGCCTTTCGCAGCCACAGCCTCCTGTCCCTGGACCTGTCCCGGCCGGTCGCACCAGACGCCTGCACAGTTTCCACCTGACGGTTCAAGCATGCGCCGGAAGGCCGCCAATGCAGTCCCTGTGGCAGGACGCTAGGTTCAAGACGAACGCTTCCGCCCTCGCCCCTTAGCCGTGGACTGGATGTCTTGTAGAATGGCTTGGTTGCCACTGGGCCTGCGATGACTGCTCGTCGCTCCTCGTGTCCTCGATGCCCTTGCTCTGCTCACGGCGTGGTCTGCGTGCTCTAGTGAGACTAGGTGCAGCGGTCTTTGGCTCTCGAGATTCGGTCAGTTGCCTGTCTAGGACTCTGGTGGTGAATTACCGTGCTCTCGACGCATACGCCTCTCGAGACACCCGTAGTTCAGACGCGCGTCCTTCGTGGCTAGTCGCACCAGGACCTGCACAATTCTTGTCTGTCGATCCAGGCGTACGCCGGAAATCGACAAGGCAGTTACATTCGCACGGCCGCTAGTTCTGGACAACTTCCCTTTCGAGCCCACGGTTCTTTGTCGAAGGACTCTTTCTATTCACTTCCGTCGAACTCGCCGAGCAATACGCCAAGCTCACGACGCGACAGGAATTAGAACAAAGCGCCTGGACTTAGCCGCGTGATGCCTCAAGGACCTCAGCTACCTGTTTCTCAGCTCGGCGACTTCAACTCTAAGTCCCGAACGTCTTGATGTAGCGATCTTGCTCCTGTTCACTCGGCGCGGCTCTGCTTCCTTCTGATGTTGACTTGACTTGTGTTGTACACTGATGTGCTGCTTGTCTACTGATCTTGCTGGATTGACTCCTTGTGATCGACTGATCCCGCTTCCTGCGCTCGGCCCGCTTATATAGGCCGGCGTATCCCGTTAATTCTCGGCTCCTCCTTTTTCGGTTTTGCGCACGGCACCACACTCGGTCCAAAGTCCGTCGCCTTCAACCGTTACACGTTCTCTCCAAACTCTCTCCGGCCGAACTCTCCAAACTCTTACCAGCTGTATTCCTCCAAACTCTCACCAGCTGTATTCTCCAAACTCTCACCAGCTGTATTTCTCCAAACTCTCACCAGCTGTATTTCTCCAAACTCTCACCAGCTGTAATTTCTCCAAACTCTCACCAGCTGTTTTTCTCCAAACTCTCATTTATTTGTGAGGAGTTATTTAAATCCTCACATTCTCCCTTTTCTTCGGGAACGAAATGAGGCTTGCACCTCTTCTCCGGCTGTTGTCTTGGAGTTTTCCTTGGATCCGCTGTTCTGGATCGCTGATGTTGGTCCTTCTTCCCTCGACGTCGCTCCTTCTCGTTCCATATAGTTCCCGCCCCAAGATGTTTCCCCCATAGACTTGTTTTCTTCTCTCCGGCTGTCTTCCTTGTAAATTCTTGTAGCCTTCGAGTCCTCTTGCTCCTTCAAATGGTTCCCTCGACGCTCACAGCTCGTACCTGAGTTCCACAGCGCCGATGTTCCGTTCCTTTTCCCGCTCGAGATGTTTTCCCCATAGACGTCTCGTGTTCTCCTTCGTATCTCCTTTGAATGTCCCGCCCAAGATGTTTCCCCATAGACTTGACTTCCTTCTCTCCGGCTGTCTTCCTTGTAAATCCTTGTAGCCTTCGAGTCTTCTTGCTCCTCCAAATGGTTCCCTCGACGCTCACATCTCGCATTTTGAGTTCCACAGCGCCGATGCTCCATTCCTTCTCCCGCCCAAGATGTTTCCCCATAGACGTCTCGTGTCCTCCTTCAGTTCTCCTTTGAATGTCCCGCCCACGATGTTTCCCCCATATGCTTCGCGTTCTAAGCATCTCCTTTCCTTCGTTGTCTGGTCACACTACCGCATTCCCGATCGGTCCAGCCGATCTCGATGATTTGCAATAGTGCAGCGTTGCCATTCGGTGGTGGCGATAGTTTTTAGTGTGACCCTTCATGTGCCGTCATCTCCAGTGTTCTGTGCCCATCGATCGACACTATCGTCTAGTGCCAATCGACCGCTTATAAATCGAAGCGCCCCCATCCCTGTATTCGTTCAGCGTGCTAGGAAATTTTCTCCGGTAAGTTTTCTTCTTTTCTCCTTGCTTTCTCCATTCTTACTTTTACTCTCTCTTCCCCTTATCCTTCCCCCACACGCCTCTCCTTTGCCCTCGGCCGCGGCCCTTGGAGCCGTACCAGGACAGGCAGACTATCACCGCTTCTTCGATTCCCACCGCTCAGCGGGCCGGCACCCCTCATCACACATGTACATATATCACAGTGAGTACCTCGCAACCCCTCCGGGGTTGCCTCCTGGGGTTCCTCCTCGCTTCCTTCTCTGCTGTGGGCCTGTCCGGGCGGAGATGGCTCGGCAGGGTCCTCCCCCTCATGCTGCGACGCGGGCGGGCTCGCCGATGGCTCCTCATCCTGCTCCCAGTAGAGCGGGACATGACGAGGCGTGGGTGGGCGGATGGGTGTCCACTTTGGGGGGGCTGGCACCTCCTCCTCCCCCTCGTCGGGCAGGTAGCGGGGAGTGGGAGGGAATCCGAGCATCCCGGGCGAGGCTGGCGGGACCTCATCCATTAGGACGGGTCCTGCCCAGAGAAGCTCCTCCTCCTGCTGTGCAGCACGGAGGACCGCTTCTCACTGCGCCTCGGCATACTTTTACCGCCGCCTTGCTGCCTGCTGCCGCTCTTCTTCCTCCTGGGTGCTGGGGTCTCCGGGTAGGATGCTACCCATCATGGGGTCCACGGCCCTCCGGAGCCGCCACTGCCTCCGCTCCACGGCCGGATCGTCCATCATCTCTACGTCGCTGTCAGAGCTGATGGTGGGTTCTGGCTCTGAGTCTTCCGGCTCTCTAACCGGCTTCAGGACCCGCCTCGAGGTTCGGGTAGGCCGGGTGACAGGCGTGCGCCTGTCCTCCGACCATCCTTGCCCCGGGTTGGGCCCCGTCGTAGTTTGGGCAGCCATCCTCCTCCTTGCCTCGGACCGGGTCAGACGTGTTGACATGATGATACTTGATTTTTGAATGCCCATCCTCTCCTATGACCCTCCCGACGACACCTCGGTTTTCCCCGTCTCCCTTTCCACGATCCCGCTATTTCCCTCAGGATTTCCACCTTGTTCTTTTATTGTGCCGCATGCCGTTATTTTCGGTCCTGCTTGGCTTCTTGGCATTTTCTTTTCTGTCTGCAGTCGCTTGGCTTACTTTGGGTCCTACGGTACAGCTCCGCTGTGCCGTCTCTCCCCTTTCTTCGGCCGACATTAGGTTTACATATATATTTTCCAAACGTATAGAGTCTCGCGATGCTACGGGCTGAGCTATCTTTTTATTATTTGTATTGTGTTTGTCGTATCATTAATAAATTATTTCCTTAATATTTATTTTTCTTGTTGTTGTGTTTTTTTTTTTTTTTTTTTTTTTTATTGACGTGGTTCATAGGCGGATGACTCTGGCGTATGCCCGACGATTAATCTGTCTGCCCCGTTTTTGATCCTTGTTAGCCCTTCCTTGTGTTTTCACTGTGTTACGCGGCGTATAGGTGGATGACTTGGGCGTATGCCCGATGCCGAATCTGCCTGCCTCGTTGCATGTGTTCTGTCCTTTTGTTTTCATTGGGTACCCTATCTACGCGGCGTATAGGCGGATGACTCTGGCTTATGCTCGACGATGAATCCTTCTGCCCTGTTTTGGGATCCCTGTATATCCTCCTTGTGTGTTCCCTGTGCTACGCGGCGTATAGGTGGATGACTTGGGCGTATGCCCGATGCCGAATCTGCCCGCCTCTTCGTATAGGTCCCCCCTTTTTGTTTTTGTTACACCTTATCTACGCGGCGTATCGATGGATGACTCGGGCGTATGCCTAACGCTGAATCCGGTTGCCTCGTAGTCGGGGTCCCTAGCATCGTTTTCCATTTATATTCCGTGTCCTATCCTGGTGATTATCCTTTCTGCGTGGCGTATGGATGACTCTTGCTTCGGCCTGACGCCTAATCCTATTGCCTCACAGTCTGTATCAATGTGACATCCTTGTCCGAGTCCTCCGGCGTGTCCGCCGTCTGCTCTTGTGCCGTTTCTGCTTGTTGCTGCTTAAGCTCGCTAATGTGAATAGTCCGCTATTCTTCTTCGAATGTGTGTGGCGTATTTTGCAGATTACGGGCGAGACGAAATCTACAACCTGGTAAGGACCATCGTACCTCGGGGCTAATTTCGCTGCGAAACCCTCGGCTGCTTTGGATAGGTGGTGTTCTTTTGCCCATACTATGCTGCCCACCTCCGTTGTACTCTGTACTCCGTTGTCGGTTATCACTATCTTTGGAGCCCCGAACCTTGCTATTATGCGTTCTCTGAACGCCTTCTGTAGGGTCTCTGCCGTTGCTGTTCGTAGTGGTACAATTTCCGTCCATTTAGAAAACCGATCAACTAACACCAATATCATTTGATTTCCATGCTTTGATCTAGGCAGTGGCCCGACGAAGTCCGCACATACTGTTGCCCACGGTTCCTCTGGTACCTGAGTTAGCATTTTCCCTGCATCCTGCAGCTGATTGGGCTTGTATTTTAGGCAAACTTCACACTTGCGTATGTGGATCCTGGCGTCTCTGTGCATTCCTGGCCAGTAGTATCGGGCTGCCAGGCGTGCTATTGTTCGTCTACTCCCAACATGGCCAGCGGATGGGGAGTCATGGTTTTCTTCTAGGACGGCTTGTCTTAGACCCTGCGGAACGCACAGCTTCCAAGCCACGACATCTTCATAGCCCGCTCTGTGAGGAATGTGCCTATATAGTGACTCGCCTTCCATTACATAATCTGGATATTTTTGTGGTTGTGCTCTTATTTTCTCCAACATGCTCCTGATCCAGCTGCAGCTATTGGTGGGTTCTGATGCGTCTTTTATGGCCCTAAGTGTCTCCGGCAATGGTTGTCGGGATAAGGCGTCTGCTACTACGTTTAGTTGTCCTTTCCTGTACGCTACCTCGAAGTCGTACTGCTGTAATTCCAGGGCCCATCTTGCTATCCTTCCGGACGGGCTTTCTATGCTGTTTAACCACTTTAAAGCCATGTGGTCTGTAACCACTTTAAAATGGTAGCCCTCCAAGTACGGCTTCAGCTTCCTGACGATTGCCCACACGATTGCCAAGCACTCTTTTTCAGTAGTGGAATAATTTTTCTCCGCGCCGTTAAGTGTCCGGCTTGAGTAAGAAATTACCCTTTCGCCGTCCTCTGACTCTTGAGTCAGGATTGCACCTAACCCATAGTCGCTGGCGTCCGTCTGAAGGATGAACCTTTTCTCAAAATCTGGGCACGCCAGCACTGGATCGGCTACTAATCATGCCTTTACCTCTTCGAAGGCCTGTTGGTGTTCCGGCGTCCATATCCTCTTTGTGCCTTTGCGTAGAAGATCATTCAGTGGTTTTACTATCCGCGCAAAATTTGGCACAAATCGTCGATACCATGAATTTACGCCTAGGTATTGCCGTAGTTCGCGTACTGTCGACGGTGGCTCTAGTTCGGCTATGGCCGCTACCTTCACGGGATCTGTGCCTATCCCTTCGCTAGTAACGCGGTGTCCTAGGTAAAGCAATTCTTGCTAGAAGAAGTTGCATTTATCGGCGTTTATTCTCAAATTTGGTTCCTTTAGGCGCCTGAAGACTTCCTTTAGGTTCTCCACGTGTTCTTTCAGTGTGCGTCCGATCAGAATGATGTCATCTTGGTATGCAAACGCGTATGGTGACATCTCCGGGCCGATTACCTGATCCGGAGCCCTTTGGAACGTGGCCGATGCTGAATGTAGTCCGAAAGGCATTACTTTCCATTGGAATAAACCTTTGCCGGGTACTGTAAATGCCGTATATTGCCGACTATTTGCTTCCAAAGGGACTTGCCAATATCCGTCTTTCAGATCTAGACTGCTTATATATTTCGCTTCTCTGAGTTGGTCCAGGATATAGTTGATTCGCGGCATCGGGTAGGCATCTTTTATGGACTTCGCGTTTATTTGTCTGAAATCCACGTATAGCCTCCACTTGCCCGTCTTCTTTTTCACCATCACGATGGGCGAGCTGTATGGACTTCTTGAATGTTCTATGAAGCCCATTTGTAACAGCTCGTCCACTTTTGCGTTGATCTCTCCTTGGACTCTTGGGTTCTTAGGATAATACCTCTGCTTGATTGGCTTATCGTCTTTCATGGTGATTTGGTGCTCGGCCACTGAAGTTGTTCCTGACATGGTGCTGAAATCTGCTAATTGTTTGGCGAGAAATTTCTCAATGTCCTCTTCATCACTTAAGTGTGAATCTACAGCCACCGACAGCCTTTCTTCCAGACATCCATTGTGCCATTTTCTTGCCGGTATTTGCAATTCATGCCCGGCACATTTTATTTCTGCCCCGACTCCTGTGAGGAAATTCCATCCCAGCACTAGTTCGTCCACTACTCCTGGAAGTATTAACAGATTCATCTCCAATTGTTTGTTTCCAAATTTCACCGTGATTTCGAGCTGTGAGCTTATGCGGCTGCATCTGCCGTCTGCCAACCTAACTTGCCGTCTTGTCCTTGTGATCATTCCTGTGTCAGTCAGTCTATCCGCTACCTCCTCATTGATGAAACTTGACGTTGCTCCAGTGTCAATTGTGGCCTTGTATGCGACGCCTCCAATTTCAACGTACGCAGATAACTGCTGCTCTTCCTCGATCAACTTTCCAGTTAGTTTGGAGAGGAGACACCTTGCGACCCCTGTGCGCCTCTCTGCGACTGGGATCGCTGCCCATTTCCCGCCTTTTGGCAGCACTCTACACTCCTGATGCCAATTTTGCCGCACACCCAGCAGAACAGTAGTCGTTGGTTTCTGCATCCTCGTGCCCAGTGCCCTCCACAACGGCGGCATGCCTCCTGTGGGTTCATCACGTGGGTCTGTGTATTGGTGGCTCTTGGCATTGGGTTGCGTGCCACCTGAGTGGTGTTTGGTGGCCTCCATAATGTGTTCGTTGGTTGCCTTTGTTGTGTTGTATTGGCCGGTGTCCACTGGCCAAAGGACGGTGTTTGGTTTGCCGTGCTGTCTTCACATCTCCTGCATGTAGTTTGTGGTGGTGCTGCCATTTTGTTGCGAGAGAACTTGTGTTCGTGAATGAACTCTTCTCGCTCTTTGTCCAGTTCTTCGTACTCGTCAGCCAGGATCATTAATGTGTCCAGATCATCCACTTTGTACGTTCTTAGTGAGATTCTCAGGTCTGGTGTGCAGTTGTCCTTGATTATTTCTAGGGTCTCCTTTGGCGAATACCCGAGTGGCCTCATCAAAGTCTGCATGTCCACCATGTAATCTTTGAACGGTTCCCTGAAACCCTGTTTCCGTTGTTTCACCTTGTCTGCCAACTTCGAGAAGAACCCTCTAGGCAGAAAGTACGTCTGGAAACTTTCGCTGAACTCTCCCCATGTTCTCCACTGTTTGTTGTTTGAAATGAACCATTTCAGTGCTTTGCCTTGCAATAGCTCCGGCATTGCACGTGGGATCATGTTCAGGTTCAGCCCGTACGTGTTTGCGGACCATTCCACCTGCTCTAGAAATTCCAGTGGCTTCTCTGTGCCATCGAATTTGAACGACCATTCCCTCACTTGCTTTGCGACTTTGGCGTAATCTGGTGTGCTAGGTCTTTGCTGCCCTGTTTGTCTTTCTTGGCTTGGGTTTCGACTCCTGCCAGCTTCCCTCATGCTCTCCACTCCAAGACTTGCTATGAGCTCCTCGGCGTCAGGGTTCAGCAATTTGATTGTTGGGCCTGGCTTATCGTCGTATTTCTCTTCCAGCTCAGCCCAGATCTCTGCTACTCTTGGGTCATCCTGTTTTCTTGTGAGGTACTCTGAGAGGGCTTTCCCCATGTCATCCGTTCTTCCCTCCAAAGTGATGCCTAACTTGGCTCCTATTTTGGCGAAATCCTCTTTCTTGAGGAGATAAATCCATCCTTTCCCCATTTTCTGTTTGTTTGCTGATTCTCACCGACCGGACAATCACGTTTTGGGCGCCAGATGTAACGAACTGATTTTTGTTTGTCTGCTCGCTACAAGTATCGCGCGGCTATCTCAGAAGATGTGTGTTGTTCGTCCCACCAAATTTAATATAAACGTGACCGCCCGATTGTCTAGTGAGAACGGACAGAAGGTTAGGATATTTACAAAGATCTTTATTCGCCGACTTGTCCCTCGGCCTGGGACTAATGGTGACAGATGGGTATCTCAACGCCTCCCTTGAAGAATTGTTGTCGCTCCACCGTCGCTCTCCGCTGCCTCGCTGTTCGCTGCTCGCTGCTCCGTAACGCCTCCGCTGTCTTTGGCCTCGGGGCTTCTGAGGGTCTAGGGATGCGTCACCGTTCCCAGACTAGGGTGAACAGGCACCGGGCTCTCAAAGCGTACGCCTTTCGCAGCCACAGCCTCCTGTCCCTGGACCTGTCCCGGCCGGTCGCACCAGACGCCTGCACAGTTTCCACCTGACGGTTCAAGCATGCGCCGGAAGGCCGCCAATGCAGTCCCTGTGGCAGGACGCTAGGTTCAAGACGAACGCTTCCGCCCTCGCCCCTTAGCCGTGGACTGGATGTCTTGTAGAATGGCTTGGTTGCCACTGGGCCTGCGATGACTGCTCGTCGCTCCTCGTGTCCTCGATGCCCTTGCTCTGCTCACGGCGTGGTCTGCGTGCTCTAGTGAGACTAGGTGCAGCGGTCTTTGGCTCTCGAGATTCGGTCAGTTGCCTGTCTAGGACTCTGGTGGTGAATTACCGTGCTCTCGACGCATACGCCTCTCGAGACACCCGTAGTTCAGACGCGCGTCCTTCGTGGCTAGTCGCACCAGGACCTGTACAATTCTCGTTCTCGACAAGGCAGTTACATTCGCACGGCCGCTAGTTCTGGACAACTTCCCTTTCGAGCCCACGGTCCTTTGTCGAAGGACTCTTTCTATTCACTTCCGTCGGACTCGCCGAGCAATACGCCAAGCTCACGTCGCGACAGGAATTAGAACAAAGCGCCTGGACTTAGCCGCGTGATGCCTCAAGGACCTCAGCTACCTGTTTCTCAGCTCGGCGACTTCAACTCTAAGTCCCGAACGTCTTGATGTAGCGATCTTGCTCCTGTTCACTCGGCGCGGCTCTGCTTCCTCCTGATGTTGACTTGACTTGTGTTGTACACTGATGTGCTGCTTGTCTACTGATCTTGCTGGATTGACTCCTTGTGAGCGACTGATCCCGCTTCCTGCGCTCGGCCCGCTTATATAGGCCGGCGTATCCCGTTAATTCTCGGCTCCTCCTTTTTCGGTTTTGCGCACGGCACCACACTCAGTCCAAAGTCCGTCGCCTTCAACCGTTACACGTTCTCTCCAAACTCTCTCCGGCCGAGCTCTCCAAACTCTCACCAGCTGTATTTCTCCAAACTCTCATTTATTTGTGAGGAGTTATTTAACTCCTCACAATATAAAGCTATCAGTAAGAAAACTGGGAATCAGCGCACAGCCAAAACCACTGGTCAACAATATTAATTTGCATTATTATTACATTCTAATAACTGATTTGCTAAGATTTATTGGGGCTCCCCAAGTGGCCCCAATCGCTTCCAATTGGAAAAAAGGTCAATTTTCCTTTCAAAAATTCTGGACGCTAAACCGTTTAACCAATCGAATCCGTGTTTTCGCCCAAAAATAGTTAAAGACATTATAAATTCTTAAAAAATTTGACCGCTTAGATTTAAGGCTTTTAACTACTTTTAACACCCGTTCTAACATTACAATTTAGCCAAAAATATCTTCAAACGTCGAAAAATAGCACTGAGTATCAAAAATTCCAGCGGTAAAGTTTTTCGTTAAGCTTTAACGATTCATTTGATGGTTTCACCAAAGCTCTAGCTATCTTCTAAACAAAGAAACTAAGCAAAAAGTCTATTGTTGGGTCAGTGAGCTTTTTCACTAACGCTAACCTTTGATGGTGCCCAATTAAAATAAACCGCACAAGATTTCGATTGAATATGTACTAAATTTATTCTAAATGACACCAAGGTCTTAATTACAAAGTTAGATTAATTGATTGGGCAGGCAGACGGATTTGTCTGTGCCTTTTAATTAGCGAAATATAAGACGAAAAGAATAGGCAGGCGATCTGCGACCGTGCCTTCGGCGAGCGAGTAAAAAATCGAACTGAACTTAAGTAGATGCTTGTCGTGGACAAAGGGGCAGGCGGCGATCGGCGAAGGAATTCAAAAGGAGTAGCAATTACAGTAATTGAAAAAAATGCCACTCAGGGTAAATAGAAAAGGCAAAAACAAACATCAAGAATTCAATTTACGTTAAGATTAGAAACTTTAAGAATTTATTTAGGCTGCGGCATGACCGAACATTCTCCCCCCGTTGGAACCCCAGGGCTTTCAACCAGATCTTGCTTCGGCAGGACGCACAACTTGTGGACAGCTCTTTGAGTGGTTCCAGTTGATGTTCGTTTTACTGTCACACGAGCAACTCTCATCAGCCCAAAGCTATCGATGAATGGAGAAAGTGAGGCCAACGGGCTGGATGATGTAATTTGTCGCGTAGAATGCAACCTCCAGTAGTCATTAGCCAGGCTGCTCATTTGGATACATCTGATAAGTATTTGAGTGCCCATTTTAACATCTTCGACGTCGAGTCCAGGACGTCTTATGCGGTGAACAAATTTGTATACATATCCAAAAGTGTGGGTGATCTTTTGCCAAGAATTCACGAATATGCATTTTGAGGATAGGTCCACTTCTTTCTTCTGAGGTCGGGAAAAGTCTTCACAGGCATACAAGATCCAGGCCAACTGTGCTGATCCATAAGAAAAAATTTTGGACCTCTGAACCAAAGGGCAGATTCCAGAAGCTCGCTCGGGGAAGCACCTCGTGCTCGCCAATTCATGCCACTGGATAGCTCTTGAATTAAAGATATTCGATTAGCAATAAAAACTTGACAACGTGAAGGTTCATCGCTTATCCATGATAAGGCTACAGCAGAACCCGACCAGCAATAAGACGGGCAATCGAAGCGATTCATGTTGCGTACGTCCCGCATCAGTTGAGCCAGTAATAAAGCAGCGCAGAACTCTAATTTGGGAACCGTGAGAGTCTTCAAAGGTGCCACACGAGATTTTGAGCAAAATAGATGCACTTCTCGTTTGCCATTAGCTATTGAAACGAAATTGATACATCCTCCATAAGCGTCGATGCTAGCGTCAGAGAATCCGTGGATCTCAATAGCACCATTTGGATGCAGCGCACGCCGAGGAAACTTAATTTGCTGAGTACGACCCATGACAGATGACAACTTCAGCCATGATGTGTTGAGTGCCTCAGGAAAGCTCTCGTCCCACTCCAACTTCTCTCTCCAGACTTGTTGCAGAAAGATCATGGCCTTGGCAACCACAGGACCCATAAGACCAAGCGGATCATACACGCGAGCAATTGTGGAAAGCACCAGTCGTTTACATGGCTTTGGAGAGACCTGTATAAGAGAAAAAGAAAAACGAAAGACATCCGCTGCAGGATCCCAAGCAAGACCCAGTGTCTTGGTAAAGTCGCTGCCATCGTCAAACTTCAGGAATGTTTCTTTTTCCGAGTCAGGAACTTTATCAAGGACATCGCGCTCGTTGGAACACCATTTCCTGAGAATAAAGCCACCTCGTGCAAGCAAGTTTGTTGTTTGAGAAATGATTTCGAGGACTTCCTGTGTTGATTGGCCTCCTGTGATCAGATCATCAACGTAAAAGTCCCGCAAAATACATCTTGCAGATATCCCCAGTCAATGCAACAGGGAAAGTCCGAAACTGTAACAGCGTGTTGAACAGCTTCTGTTGAATGGTAGGCCCTGCCATGAGAACCTCGTTCAGCGAATGTCCACTTGACGTTTGGCAGACCCATCTTTGAAAACGCAGTGGTGAGGCAGAAAAAATTTGCAAAGACTCAAGGAGTTTCTGGGGACGACGGACATGTGCTTCAAATGCAAATATTCACGAATGAATGCCGAATATTGGACCTTGACTTCTGGCTTCCGCTCTAACTTGTTCTTCAAATTAAGAAATCGACAATAAGCTTGATTGTACGATTCACCCAGTAATACTAGAGTGTTCTTCGCAGGTAATCGTACGGAATATTCACCAGAGTCTAAACGACGAAAGTTGGTCTTGAAATGAGCTTCGCACTCCAGTTCTTCTTTGGTGGCTGTGACGACGCCTTCACCACAGCTCTCAACTTCCCAAAAGCGACGGACTAAATCATCCATATGAACTTCAGCAGCAATCAATTCACGATGCACAGCTTGGCCGTGTAATGCAGTTGCCTTGAGAGTAGAAGATCCACCTCCTGGAACGATCCAACCAAGCCTTGTTTTTTGCAAGAGGGGTAACCCAGCAGCCAACTTAATCTGACCTACAGATAAAAGCTCAAAGAACAATAAGGAGATCTATGCGCCGAGATCTATAGAAACCAGGATCGGCCAATTGAATATTCGAGGGAATTTTCCAACCATCGGGTTTAACGGTCAAACTGGGTTGATTGTCGGTAATCGCTGGAGCAACAAGAGCAGATAGGCATGCGAAGTAATCAGAGGTATGCGACTTTAACTTGATGCAAGCGGAAACTCCTTCAGAGTCAAATCGAGCATCTCCAAGATCTGCAATTGATAAGGTAGACTTCGTTTTATGCAATTGCAACTGGTGAGCGAGTCGAGAAGTCACAATGTGGACTTGAGATCCCGAGTCTAGCAGCGCACGGCATGGGATCCAAGCACCTGATCGACTTTGAACGCTTATGACTGCAGTCGCAAGAAAGATAACGTCAGAATCCACATTCTGAGCCAGCAAAGAGGTAGGAAGGGCTTGAAGTAATTGCAATTGGCGCCATTTGTTCTGCAGCTGGAGTTCGCAGAACCTGGGTCGAAGACTGAGTGCCAAGGTGCAGAAGGGTGTGATGCTTGGACCTGCAAGTTCGACAGCAGCCTGACTTACAATTGCGCATTTGATGGCCCTTCTTTAAGCAATTAAGACAGAGTGCTAATTCCTTTACCTTTCGAATACGCTCTTGAACTGACAAATTGACCACAGCTATAAATTGAATGGCCACTGTTGTCGCACACAACACATCCATTTCCAAAAGTGTTAGTGGCAATTAAAATACTTTTATTGCGGCTTCTTCCTGATTGTGAACTGTATGAGTACGATGCTGCAGTATTGCTCTGCATTTTCCAGTTTTCGACAACGCTTGGACAAAAATGTAGTAAATTGATCAATCGAAGGAATTTCATCAATAGCCGCAGATTCTTCCCAATTGGCCTGAGTTTTGCTATCTAATTTTTGAAGTAAAACATGAACCAGAATGCAATTTGAGATTTGCTCAACAGAGCCCATTGACTGAAGAGCAAGCAGATTAGCATTTATTTTATCAGACCGCATGTCCACTTTAGGGAGACCCAAAATTGCAGTTATATGGGATTGGAAAATTAGACGTTTATTATTGAAACGGACATTCAATAAATCCAAGGCTACAGCATAGTTGCTATCACAAATTTCTAATGAGCGCACTGTATCCAAGGCAGAACCCTTCAGGCAAGACTTTAAATGCTGCAGCTTCTCAATGTTAATGAGCTCTACGTCATTGTCGATGATAGCCTTAAACATGGATTGAAAATCGGCAAATTCAGTATAGCCACCAGAAAATTCAGGCAATCTTAATTCAGGCAAATGAGATCTTTTAGCCGGCACGGAATGGAAATCCAGACATGGCTCTGGCCTGAGCGTAGAACTTCGAAGTCCTGGACATTGACGCTTACCCAATTCTCGTTTTAGCATGATTTGTATTGATATGATGAGCTCTTCAAAATCATCGTGGACCTGGCTGCCGGGCAAATGCAGCCTTATTCTCCTCTGAGAGCTTAACACGAAGCTCCAATTCTTCCTCACTCATCGCTTGGAGCCTCTCAACAGACAATGCCTTCTCAGAGGATTTCGCCTTAGAAAGCATTGATTCAGCATTCAATTTAAGATGCTTCACTCCCTGAACTGGAGCAGCTAAAGTTGTTTCGGTTGACATTTTAATATATTTATTTTATTATTTTCAGTTTTTATCACCAGCAAAATAATAAAATTCCACTGTGCAGTGCGTGCTGTACCAAAACTCTTGACCACCGAAAAACTAACGGAATGTACATATGTAAGTTATGACCCGTCATGGTCAGAGGGGGGATAACTCCCCTTATATTACCTAAATGATATGATTTTCATGGTGATTCGTCCTGTTGGTCCTTCTTACTCTCGTCCTTCTTACTTCGTCCTTCTTATTCCTTTTTATTTAAAACGATTTTACTTTAAAATAAAACTGTAATCGATTTCTTTCGTTACAAGCGGTTTTATTATTTACAAATGTTGAAGTGTTCAGATCGGGGGTACAAATAGAATTAATTCTAACAATTATATTTTTGTGGCTTGTTGGCTTGGGCAGCGCCGCGACGTCAGAAGACCGCTGGCAGAGCGGTTGCAGAAATATCCAAGCCGACACCAACGGTTTTGGGTGTCTGACCCGAAGTGTTTCTCCACTCCAGATGCTAACGCTGCACTTATGCCTGGTCTCGGCGAAGGGTAGGGGTAGCGGCGGCTATAGCTGAAGCAGCTAGCCGATGCTCAGTGTTCTTCCGCTATTGCGCTGTTGCCGATGCAATTCGATCGCTGACGTTCCTTCGCTGTCGCTGTCGTTCTGACGTTGTTGACATTCGGTCGCTGGGTCGCTCTTGCTGCATCGTTGTCGTCGTTGGCGTTCGCTGGCTGGGTCGCTGCGTTGCTGTTGCCGGTCTCATAATTCGGCGGTGTTATTGCAGCCACTTGGAATTATAGTCACTTTAATATTGTTGCTGTTGATGACTGAGTGGGGTGAATTGAATGGGTTCCAGTTTGTGGGTAACCGAGAAGGGTGAATGGTGCGGTGTTCGGTGTCGTAGGGCTCAGGAGGGGTATAGGGATGGGGGCAGTTGGCTGGTGTTGTATTTGTTGTATTTGCACAGTGAACCCGACTATGATAGGACTTGCTAGTTTCGTCTGCACGTCACCTCAGACTCATCAGCTATCTACGGGGATGGAAGCAGAGCGTCAGAAACTCCCCAATTTTGCGATCAGTGAAGCTTTTTGGCAATTGTGAGTTGCCAAAGTTCATTGGTTTTTTACATAGGTGGAGTTCTGTCGTTCTGTCGGGTTCACTCCCCAGGGAGTGTAAGTATGATGAAAGTTAAGTGGAATAAATCGTTGTGTTATAGAAGAAATTAAAATATAACCAACGTATGACCTCGAGTAATTCAATAAGACTACAATTATTGTTTAACAGGTCGATACAAAAACCAACATAAACAAAAGGGATCCACTCGCACAAAAATTCAGCAATTAAAAACAATCTTCAACTATTTGTTGTATTTGCCAGTCTGCATATCGAAAAATCCGAGGGTTTTAACAGACAAAACACTGAAAAACTTTCACACACTGATAGAAGCTTTAACGACAGAACTCCACCTATGTTAAAAACCAATGAACTTTGGCAACTCACAATTGCCAAAAAGCTTCACTGATCGCAACATTGGGGAGTTTCTGCCGCTCTGCTTCCATCCCCGTAGATAGCTGATGAGTCTAAGGTGACGTGCAGACGAAACTAGCTAGTCCTATCATAGTCGGGTTCACTCCCCAGGGAGTGTATGTGTGATGAAAGTTAAGTGAAATAAATCGTTGAGTTATAGAAGAAATTAAAATATAACCAACGTATGACCTCGAGTAATTCAATAACACTACAATTATTGTTTAACAGGTCGATACAAAAACCAACATAAACAAAAGGGATCCACTCGCCCAAAAATTCAGCAATTAAAAACAATCTTCAACTATTTGTTGTATTTGCCAGTCTGCATATCGAAAAAACCGAGGGTTTTTCAACAGACAAAACACTGAAAAACTTTCACACACTGATAGAAGCTTTAACGACAGAACTCCACCTATGTTAAAAACCAATGAACTTTGGCAACTCACAATTGCCAAAAAGCTTCACTGATCGCAACATTGGGGAGTTTCTGACGCTCTGCTTCCATCCCCGTAGATAGCTGATGAGTCTGAGGTGACGTGCAGACGAAACTAGCTAGTCCTATCATAGTCGGGTTCACTCCCCAGGGAGTGTAAGTGTGATGAAAGTTAAGTGGAATAAATCGTTGTGTTATAGAAGAAAATAATATATAACCAACCTATGACCTCGAGTAATTCAATAACACTACAATTATTGTTTTTAACAGGTCGCTACAAAAACCAATATAAACTTAATATTTACCTGAATTATTTATTTGTTATGTATGTATGTTTGTATGTTCATTATATTCTGCCACCCAGTTCATCTCATCTCTATATATAAAGCTATCAGTAAGAAAACTGGGAATCAACGCACAGACGCTAAACCCTTTAACCAATCGAAACCGTGTTTTCGTCCAAAAACAGTTTAAGACATTATAAATGTTTAAAAAATTTGACCGCTAAGATTTAGGCTTTTTAGTATTTTTAACACATGATCTAAAATAACAATTTAGCCAAAAATATCTTCAAACGTCGAAAAATGGCACTTCTAAACAGAGTTTCAAAAATTCCTTCGGTAAAGTTTTCGTTAAGCTTTAACGATTCATTTGATGGTTTCGTCAAAGCTCTAGCTATCTTCGAAACAAAGAAACTAAGTGAAAAGTCGATTTATTATCGAATTAAAGTGTCTCCATAAGCATCTAACGTTTTTTGCCTGCATATCGCTATCTCTCTCTGCATTTTGATACAAATTGTCAACAAATGATTCCGTCTCCTTCCCTCTTCCTCTGCCTTGCATTTGCCTGCGTTTCCTTAAAAATATAAAATGAGCTTTAATACGGTTTTAATTCCTGTAGACTTTAGTTAATAGTTATTTGTGACCCACCCCCACCAAAGTGCCCCAAGCTCATTCAATTAGAAAATGAAATCCTGTACGTTAAACCGTTAAACCAATCGTTATCATGTTTTCGCTAAAAATAGTTAAAAGCATAATAAATGTTTAAAAAATATTTAACTTTTTACTATTTTTAATACCCGATTAAAAAGTAGCCGTCTTATCCTGTAAACGCTTGCATATATACATCTCCATCCCTTTTCCACCCCCTGACTCTGCTTTATGATTGCCATTTTTTTCTTCGAAATACCATTAAAAATATAATTAAAGTTGGTATAACTATATTTTCGCAAACCCAATACCAAATAGTAATTTCTTGAATATGTCCAAAAACACTCAAAAGAATGAAATATATATATGCGAAAGCCCACACAAAAATACGTACACGTATTCGATCAACCAAGGGAATTCATTCATCTTTATATATAAAGCTATCAGTAAGAAAACTGGGGACGCACGCAGAGCCAAAATAACTGGTTAATATTAATATGCATTTTAATTACATTCTTATTACTTTAAACTGAGTTGCTAAGATTTATTGGGGCTCCGCAAGTGGCCCCAATCCAATTGAAAAAAAGGTCAATTTTCCTTTCAAAAATTCTGGACGCTAAACCGTTTAACCAATCGAATCCGTGTTTTCGCCCAAAAATAGTTAAAGACATTATAAATTCTTAAAAAATTTGACCGCTTAGATTTAAGGCTTTTAACTACTTTTAACACCCGTTCTAACAATTCTTACAATTTAGCCAAAAATATCTTCAAACGTCGAAAAATAGCACTGAGTATCAAAAATTCCAGCGGTAAAGTTTTTCGTTAAGCTTTAACGATTCATTTGATGGTTTCACCAAAGCTCTAGCTATCTTCTAAACAAAGAAACTAAGCAAAAAGTCTATTGTTGGGTCAGTGAGCTTTTTCACTAACGCTAACCTTTGATGGTGCCCAATTAAAATAAACCGCACAAGATTTCGATTGAATATGTACTAAATTTATTCTAAATGACACCAAGGTCTTAATTACAAAGTTAGATTAATTGATTGGGCAGGCAGACGGATTTGTCTGTGCCTTTTAATTAGCGAAATATAAGACGAAAAGAATAGGCAGGCGATCTGCGACCGTGCCTTCGGCGAGCGAGTAAAAAATCGAACTGAACTTAAGTAGATGCTTGTCGTGGACAAAGGGGCAGGCGGCGATCGGCGAAGGAATTCAAAAGGAGTAGCAATTACAGTAATTGAAAAAAATGCCACTCAGGGTAAATAGAAAAGGCAAAAACAAACATCAAGAATTCAATTTACGTTAAGATTAGAAACTTTAAGAATTTATTTAGGCTGCGGCATGACCGAACATTCTCCCCCCGTTGGAACCCCAGGGCTTTCAACCAGATCTTGCTTCGGCAGGACGCACAACTTGTGGACAGCTCTTTGAGTGGTTCCAGTTGATGTTCGTTTTACTGTCACACGAGCAACTCTCATCAGCCCAAAGCTATCGATGAATGGAGAAAGTGAGGCCAACGGGCTGGATGATGTAATTTGTCGCGTAGAATGCAACCTCCAGTAGTCATTAGCCAGGCTGCTCATTTGGATACATCTGATAAGTATTTGAGTGCCCATTTTAACATCTTCGACGTCGAGTCCAGGACGTCTTATGCGGTGAACAAATTTGTATACATATCCAAAAGTGTGGGTGATCTTTTGCCAAGAATTCACGAATATGCATTTTGAGGATAGGTCCACTTCTTTCTTCTGAGGTCGGGAAAAGTCTTCACAGGCATACAAGATCCAGGCCAACTGTGCTGATCCATAAGAAAAAATTTTGGACCTCTGAACCAAAGGGCAGATTCCAGAAGCTCGCTCGGGGAAGCACCTCGTGACAAGCTGTCGGCTGGATTGCAGTCGGTCGGTACATAGCGCCAATTCATGCCACTGGATAGCTCTTGAATTAAAGATATTCGATTAGCAATAAAAACTTGACAACGTGAAGGTTCATCGCTTATCCATGATAAGGCTACAGCAGAACCCGACCAGCAATAAGACGGGCAATCGAAGCGATTCATGTTGCGTACGTCCCGCATCAGTTGAGCCAGTAATAAAGCAGCGCAGAACTCTAATTTGGGAACCGTGAGAGTCTTCAAAGGTGCCACACGAGATTTTGAGCAAAATAGATGCACTTCTCGTTTGCCATTAGCTATTGAAACGAAATTGATACATCCTCCATAAGCGTCGATGCTAGCGTCAGAGAATCCGTGGATCTCAATAGCACCATTTGGATGCAGCGCACGCCGAGGAAACTTAATTTGCTGAGTACGACCCATGACAGATGACAACTTCAGCCATGATGTGTTGAGTGCCTCAGGAAAGCTCTCGTCCCACTCCAACTTCTCTCTCCAGACTTGTTGCAGAAAGATCATGGCCTTGGCAACCACAGGACCCATAAGACCAAGCGGATCATACACGCGAGCAATTGTGGAAAGCACCAGTCGTTTACATGGCTTTGGAGAGACCTGTATAAGAGAAAAAGAAAAACGAAAGACATCCGCTGCAGGATCCCAAGCAAGACCCAGTGTCTTGGTAAAGTCGCTGCCATCGTCAAACTTCAGGAATGTTTCTTTTTCCGAGTCAGGAACTTTATCAAGGACATCGCGCTCGTTGGAACACCATTTCCTGAGAATAAAGCCACCTCGTGCAAGCAAGTTTGTTGTTTGAGAAATGATTTCGAGGACTTCCTGTGTTGATTGGCCTCCTGTGATCAGATCATCAACGTAAAAGTCCCGCAAAATACATCTTGCAGATATCCCCAGTCAATGCAACAGGGAAAGTCCGAAACTGTAACAGCGTGTTGAACAGCTTCTGTTGAATGGTAGGCCCTGCCATGAGAACCTCGTTCAGCGAATGTCCACTTGACGTTTGGCAGACCCATCTTTGAAAACGCAGTGGTGAGGCAGAAAAAATTTGCAAAGACTCAAGGAGTTTCTGGGCACGACGGACATGTGCTTCAAATGCAAATATTCACGAATGAATGCCGAATATTGGACCTTGACTTCTGGCTTCCGCTCTAACTTGTTCTTCAAATTAAGAAATCGACGATAAGCTTGATTGTACGATTCACCCAGTAATACTAGAGTGTTCTTCGCAGGTAATCGTACGGAATATTCACCAGAGTCTAAACGACGAAAGTTGGTCTTGAAATGAGCTTCGCACTCCAGTTCTTCTTTGGTGGCTGTGACGACGCCTTCACCACAGCTCTCAACTTCCCAAAAGCGACGGACTAAATCATCCATATGAACTTCAGCAGCAATCAATTCACGATGCACAGCTTGGCCGTGTAATGCAGTTGCCTTGAGAGTAGAAGATCCACCTCCTGGAACGATCCAACCAAGCCTTGTTTTTTGCAAGAGGGGTAACCCAGCAGCCAACTTAATCTGACCTACAGATAAAAGCTCAAAGAACAATAAGGAGATCTATGCGCCGAGATCTATAGAAACCAGGATCGGCCAATTGAATATTCGAGGGAATTTTCCAACCATCGGGTTTAACGGTCAAACTGGGTTGATTGTCGGTAATCGCTGGAGCAACAAGAGCAGATAGGCATGCGAAGTAATCAGAGGTATGCGACTTTAACTTGATGCAAGCGGAAACTCCTTCAGAGTCAAATCGAGCATCTCCAAGATCTGCAATTGATAAGGTAGACTTCGTTTTATGCAATTGCAACTGGTGAGCGAGTCGAGAAGTCACAATGTGGACTTGAGATCCCGAGTCTAGCAGCGCACGGCATGGGATCCAAGCACCTGATCGACTTTGTACGCTTATGACTGCAGTCGCAAGAAAGATAACGTCAGAATCCACATTCTGAGCCAGCAAAGAGGTAGGAAGGGCTTGAAGTAATTGCAATTGGCGCCATTTGTTCTGCAGCTGGAGTTCGCAGAACCTGGGTCGAAGACTGAGTGCCAAGGTGCAGAAGGGTGTGATGCTTGGACCTGCAAGTTCGACAGCAGCCTGACTTACAATTGCGCATTTGATGGCCCTTCTTTAAGCAATTAAGACAGAGTGCTAATTCCTTTACCTTTCGAATACGCTCTTGAACTGACAAATTGACCACAGCTATAAATTGAATGGCCACTGTTGTCGCACACAACACATCCATTTCCAAAAGTGTTAGTGGCAATTAAAATACTTTTATTGCGGCTTCTTCCTGATTGTGAACTGTATGAGTACGATGCTGCAGTATTGCTCTGCATTTTCCAATTTTCGACAACGCTTGGACAAAAATGTAGTAAATTGATCAATCGAAGGAATTTCATCAATAGCCGCAGATTTTTCCCAATTGGCCTGAGTTTTGCTATCTAATTTTTGAAGTAAAACATGAACCAGAATGCAATTTGAGATTTGCTCAACAGAGCCCATTGACTGAAGAGCAAGCAGATTAGCATTTATTTTATCAGACCGCATGTCCACTTTAGGGAGACCCAAAATTGCAGTTATATGGGATTGGAAAATTAGACGTTTATTATTGAAACGGACATTCAATAAATCCAAGGCTACAGCATAGTTGCTATCACAAATTTCTAATGAGCGCACTGTATCCAAGGCAGAACCCTTCAGGCAAGACTTTAAATGCTGCAGCTTCTCAATGTTAGTGAGCTCTACGTCATTGTCGATGATAGCCTTAAACATGGATTGAAAATCGGCAAATTCAGTATAGCCACCAGAAAATTCAGGCAATCTTAATTCAGGCAAATGAGATCTTTTAGCCGGCACGGAATGGAAATCCAGACATGGCTCTGGCCTGAGCGTAGAACTTCGAAGTCCTGGACATTGACGCTTACCCAATTCTCGTTTTAGCATGATTTGTATTGATATGATGAGCTCTTCAAAATCATCGCGGACCTGGCTGCCGATTTCATTAAAATCCAGCTTCTCAAGACTGTCATGGACCTGGGCAAATGCAGCCTTATTCTCCTCTGAGAGCTTAACACGAAGCTCCAATTCTTCCTCACTCATCGCTTGGAGCCTCTCAACAGACAATGCCTTCTCAGAGGATTTCGCCTTAGAAAGCATTGATTCAGCATTCAATTTAAGATGCTTCACTCCCTGAACTGGAGCAGCTAAAGTTGTTTCGGTTGACATTTTAATATATTTATTTTATTATTTTCAGTTTTTATCACCAGCAAAATAATAAAATTCCACTGTGCAGTGCGTGCTGTACCAAAACTCTTGACCACCGAAAAACTAACGGAATGTACATATGTAAGTTATGACCCGTCATGGTCAGAGGGGGGATAACTCCCCTTATATTACCTAAATGATATGATTTTCATGGTGATTCGTCCTGTTGGTCCTTCTTACTCTCGTCCTTCTTACTTCGTCCTTCTTATTCCTTTTTATTTAAAACGATTTTACTTTAAAATAAAACTGTAATCGATTTCTTTCGTTACAAGCGGTTTTATTATTTACAAATGTTGAAGTGTTCAGATCGGGGGTACAAATAGAATTAATTCTAACAATTATATTTTTGTGGCTTGTTGGCTTGGGCAGCGCCGCGACGTCAGAAGACCGCTGGCAGAGCGGTTGCAGAAATATCCAAGCCGACACCAACGGTTTTGGGTGTCTGACCCGAAGTGTTTCTCCACTCCAGATGCTAACGCTGCACTTATGCCTGGTCTCGGCGAAGGGTAGGGGTAGCGGCGGCTATAGCTGAGGCAGCTAGCCGATGCTCAGTGTTCTTCCGCTATTGCGCTGTTGCCGATGCAATTCGATCGCTGACGTTCCGTCGCTGTCGCTGTCGTTCTGACGTTGTTGACATTCGGTCGCTGGGTCGCTCTTGCTGCATCGTTGTCGTCGTTGGCGTTCGCTGGCTGGGTCGCTGCGTTGCTGTTGCCGGTCTCATAATTCGGCGGTGTTATTGCAGCCACTTGGAATTATAGTCACTTTAATATTGTTGCTGTTGATGACTGAGTGGGGTGAATTGAATGGGTTCCAGTTTGTGGGTAACCGAGAAGGGTGAATGGTGCGGTGTTCGGTGTCGTAGGGCTCAGGAGGGGTATAGGGATGGGGGCAGTTGGCTGGTGTTAACTTGTATGTAGGTGCTTCTATTTGCACAGTGAACCCGACTATGATAGGACTAGCTAGTTTCGTCTGCACGTCACCTCAGACTCATCAGCTATCTACGGGGATGGAAGCAGAGCGTCAGAAACTCCCCAATTTTGCGATCAGTGAAGCTTTTTGGAAATTGTGAGTTGCCAAAGTTCATTGGTTTTTTACATAGGTGGAGTTCTGTCGTTCTGTCGGGTTCACTCCCCAGGGAGTGTAAGTATGATGAAAGTTAAGTGGAATAAATCGTTGTGTTATAGAAGAAATTAAAATATAACCAACGTATGACCTCGAGTAATTCTATAAGACTACAATTATTGTTTAACAGGTCGATACAAAAACCAACATAAACAAAAGGGATCCACTCGCACAAAAATTCAGCAATTAAAAACAATCTTCAACTATTTGTTGTATTTGCCAGTCTGCATATCGAAAAATCCGAGGGTTTTAACAGACAAAACACTGAAAAACTTTCACACACTGATAGAAGCTTTAACGACAGAACTCCACCTATGTTAAAAACCAATGAACTTTGGCAACTCACAATTGCCAAAAAGCTTCACTGATCGCAACATTGGGGAGTTTCTGACGCTCTGCTTCCATCCCCGTAGATAGCTCATGAGTCTAAGGTGACGTGCAGACGAAACTAGCTAGTCCTATCATAGTCGGGTTCACTCCCCAGGGAGTGTATGTGTGATGAAAGTTAAGTGAAATAAATCGTTGAGTTATAGAAGAAATTAAAATATAACCAACGTATGACCTCGAGTAATTCAATAACACTACAATTATTGTTTAACAGGTCGATACAAAAACCAATATAAACTTAATATTTACCTGAATTATTTATTTGTTATGTATGTATGTTTGTATGTTCATTATATTCTGCCACCCAGTTCATCTCATCTCTATATATAAAGCTATCAGTAAGAAAACTGGGAATCAACGCACAGACGCTAAACCCTTTAACCAATCGAAACCGTGTTTTCGTCCAAAAACAGTTTAAGACATTATAAATGTTTAAAAAATTTGACCGCTAAGATTTAGGCTTTTTAGTATTTTTAACACATGATCTAAAATAACAATTTAGCCAAAAATATCTTCAAACGTCGAAAAATGGCACTTCTAAACAGAGTTTCAAAAATTCCTTCGGTAAAGTTTTCGTTAAGCTTTAACGATTCATTTGATGGTTTCGTCAAAGCTCTAGCTATCTTCGAAACAAAGAAACTAAGTGAAAAGTCGATTTATTATCGAATTAAAGTGTCTCCATAAGCATCTAACGTTTTTTGCCTGCATATCGCTATCTCTCTCTGCATTTTGATACAAATTGTCAACAAATGATTCCGTCTCCTTCCCTCTTCCTCTGCCTTGCATTTGCCTGCGTTTCCTTAAAAATATAAAATGAGCTTTAATACGGTTTTAATTCCTGTAGACTTTAGTTAATAGTTATTTGTGACCCACCCCCCACCAAAGTGCCCCAAGCTCATTCAATTAGAAAATGAAATCCTGTACGTTAAACCGTTAAACCAATCGTTATCATGTTTTCGCTAAAAATAGTTAAAAGCATAATAAATGTTTAAAAAATATTTAACTTTTTACTATTTTTAATACCCGATTAAAAAGTAGCCGTCTTATCCTGTAAACGCTTGCATCTATACATCTCCATCCCTTTTCCACCCCCTGACTCTGCTTTATGATTGTCATTTTTTTCTTCGAAATACCATTAAAAATATAATTAAAGTTGGTATAACTATATTTTCGCAAACCCAATACCAAATAGTAATTTCTTGAATATGTCCAAAAACACTCAAAAGAATGAAATATATATATGCGAAAGCCCACACAAAAATACGTACACGTATTCGATCAACCAAGGGAATTCATTCATCTTTATATATAAACACTAACCATACAACATATAGACTGGTCATTTCATACAACGAATTTGGTCACAAAATTTTTCAATTCGGGGGCCCCAATGCTGGAATCGGCAGGCCCCTACACTTCGTGTGCCTTCGGGTTTTTTCGCTTTCGCTCTCGTTCTAATTCTTATTTTGACGCTCGCGCTCGAGTTCGGTCGTTCAGTCGCAGAGACGCGCATTTTGAAGAAGGTTGCGCCTGCGCTTGAATTAGTCTTTATATGTATGCGTGTTCATGCATTCTCATACAGGGGTGCATGTGTAAGTTTATTTCAATTCGATGCGGCAAGAATATTTTGTCTTTTGCTACTTTTCAGACTTGGTACCCTAACAATATGGGCGTATTCACTATTTGGTTAATGATCAAAAGAAGAATATTATATGTTATAGTATATTTTTTAATATTTCAGCATAAATTTAATTTTGGTTTGCAAATTCATATCAGTAGTAGCTGTAAAATGTTTTGCATATATATATGTATTCCGATAAATAGAAATCAATCTACTGAGATACGAACAGGGCATATCGCAGTCGGAGTCACAAAAAACACCGACTGCTTTTAAGTGGATCAGAAAACTTCAAACCAAATCAGCTTTGGTTGTTGTTCTGCGAGCGGATGGTGCCTGCATACCCTACCGACGATTGAATTTTAGGGGAGGGGACAGAAACAAGAAAAAAAAAAACAAACAAAAGCCAAACAGCCGTTCTTGTTTCTGTCCCTACCCCTAAAATTCAATCGTCGGTAGGGTATGCAGGCACCATCCGCTCGCAGAACAACAACCAAAGCTGATTTGGTTTGAAGTTTTCTGATCCACTTAAAAGCAGTCGGTGTTTTTTGTGACTCCGACTGCGATATGCCCTGTTCGTATCTCAGTAGATTGATTTCTATTTATCGGAATACATATATATATGCAAAACATTTTACAGCTACTACTGATATGAATTTGCAAACCAAAATTAAATTTATGCTGAAATATTAAAAAATATACTATAACATATAATATTCTTATTTTGATCATTAACCAAATAGTGAATACGCCCATATTGTTAGGGTACCAAGTCTGAAAAGTAGCAAAAGACAAAATATTCTTGCCGCATCGAATTGAAATAAACTTACACATGCACCCCTGTATGAGAATGCATGAACACGCATACATATAAAGACTAATTCAAGCGCAGGCACAACCTTCTTCAAAATGCGCGTCTCTGCGACTGAACGACCGAACTCGAGCGCGAGCGTCAAAATAAGAATTAGAACGAGAGCGAAAGCGAAAAAACCCGAAGGCACACGAAGTGTCGGGGCCTGCCGATTCCAGCATTGGGGCCCCCCGATTGAAAAATTTTGTGACCAAATTCGTTGTATGAAATGACCAGTCTATATTTTTTTTTTTTTTTTTTTTTTTTTTCGCGGAGTCCCACGGCCCACTTACCCGCCCAACCGACCGAGGGGCGCAGCCGTGTATCGTACGGCACGATTCGCGATAAGATAGACGCGAGATAGGAAAATAAAGGTAAAGGTCCGGGGAAAAAAGTAATAGTTAGATCAATCTTGTGCCAATGAAGCAAGTATTAATCGTTTTAGGAGCGGCAGAGAGTCAAGATTTGATATTACAGGAAAAAGTCTATTATAATCAGAACATAATACTCTGAAAGGCTCATGCAAGGCATAGTTAGATCTACAATGATTTAAAGTTAGGGGAATATAATTTCTGGTTAATCTACTTGGCACAGAAAAGTTTAGCCGACTTAACAAGTCGGGGCAGTCAATATCACCATGTATAAGGTTATAAATAAAGATAGTACCAAGCATCGTTCTACGGTTGGCTAGGGATGGTAAATTAATCAAAAGAAGTCTACTAGAATAAGAAGGTAAGATAAGATTTGCATCCCAGTTTAGGCGCCGTAAAGCAAAAAGAAGGAAGTTTTTTTGTACAGATTCAATACGACCAATATGTATTCCGTATTGTGGACTCCAGACGGGAGACCCATACTCCAGAATCGGACGGACTAGCGAAATATATAACGTTTTAGTCAAATAAGGATCATCGAATTCTTTTGACCACCTTTTAATAAATCCAAGCACTCCTCTGGCTTTATTAACCATGGACGAAATGTGATTAGAAAATTTTACTGGCTTCTAACTTGTTACCTTTTTTGAAAAGAGGAATAACAAATGATTCCTTCCAAATATTTGGGAATTGGGAGGTTTCTATAGATAAGGTAAACAACTTGTGAAGAGGTTTGCACAGGGCCTTGGCGCAATACCTAAGCACGCACCCAGGAATACCATCGGGCCCTGGCGAATAAACAGGTTTAATACGAAGAAGATCCAAAAGAAGAGAGCTTTCTGTTAAAGTGGGACAGAATATGAGGTTTGACTTGGATATGTTGTAAGAATAAGGCTGTGATGAATAATCTAAAGTAGAGTAAGTCGTTTGAAAAAATTGGGCAAATAGATCGGCTATTGCCTGATCTGTGGTTGCCGTCATGTTTTCGAACGATAGCGAGGAAGGAAAGGAATTAGATTTACGCTTGGTGTTAACAAAATTATAAAACTGTTTCGGGTCCTGAGAGAACTGGACCTTACAACGGTTTAAGTAACTGTTATAACACTGAGCATTAAGCACGGTAAATCTTGACCGAGCACTTAAATATCTAGTAAAAACAGATTGAGAACCGGTATTTTTATATTTCCTAAAAAGTCTGGACTTTACATTTCTTAAGTGTGTCAACTCTTTGCTAAACCAAGGTGATTTATTGGAAGTTGACGGATAGTACCACGGAACACAGGAATTAAAAAATGAGTTTATTGCAGTGTAAAAAACATTAACTGCATCGGACATATTAATGCATAGGTAAAGATCAGACCAATTAAAGCCAGAAATAAAATTATTTAGCCTCAGAAAGTCTGCCTTGCGAAAACAATGTATTCGTTTGGATTTTTCTGATTATACCCGTTACTCGTAGAGTAAAAGGGTATATTGTATTCGTGCAAAAGTATGTAACAGGTAGAAGGAAGCGTTTCCGACCCTATAAAGTATATATATTCTTGATCAGGGTCACAAGCCGAGTCGATATAGCCATGTCCGTCTGTCCGTCTGTCCGTCTGTCCGTCTGTCCGTCTGTCTGTCCGTCTGTCTGTCTGTCCGTATGAACGCTGAGATCTCGGAAACTATAAAAGCTAGAAGATTGGCATTTTGCATGCAGATTCTAGGAGTTCCTACGCAGCGCAAGTTTGTTTCAAAAAGGTGCCACGCCCCCTTTAACGCCCACAATCGCTTATATACGATTTTAAAAATTTAAATATTTCGGAAAAGTAAAAATGCAGTTTTATTGTGTTTATCAATACCTATCGAAATGTAGAAGAAATTGTTCAAATCGGACCATTCGTTAAAAAGTTATGCGTGATCAAAGTTTCTATCTCCATCTCCCTCGCACTCCCTTTACCTGAGTAACGGGTATCTGATAGTCGGGGCACCCGACTATAGCGTTCTCTCTTGTTTTTCTTCTATAACTCTACCCGTATCAAATGAAAGTTCGAATGTTGGGTGATATGGATCTTCAGGTTGCGTGAGTGGTGCTACTCTGGACAGAAACACACCTTCAGGATTTGATACAAAACACAAATCAAGTAGGCGACCTAATGAATTTCGAACATGGTTTACTTGAGATAGAGATATGTCAAACAGGCCATCAATAAAATCATGCTGTACTATAGGTAGTAAGACATTCGATCCATCCTCAGTGGACCAAGTAACTCCAGGTATATTAAAATCACCTAGAACTATCAACTGATCCCTATCGGAAAGCTTATTTGCAACGGACTTAATGACGGATAGGTGATTTAAATAATCAGGAAGTTCAGACAACGGCGGAATATATGAGCAGGTTATGTATATAAAGTTACCAGGAAGCGATAACTTTACACAAATAAATTCAATAGTATTGAATTCATCAAAAAATAACTGCTCAGACGGGAGGTTTGAATCAACTCCAATTAAGACTCCACCTCCCCGTCTAGAGGGACGGTCATACCTATATATTGTGTACTTACCTGGAAAAACTTCGGAGCTAAAGATCTCCGGCTTTAACCAGGTTTCTGTGAACACAATAATATGAGATGCAAAGGAAAGGCTATCGGAATACAATTTAGTAAGTTTGCTGCGCAAACCTCTTGCATTCTGATAGGAAAGTAGGAGGTTAGAAGTTAGTTTTTTGAAATTGGTACACTGGTTTGGCCTCGACTAGGAAGTTTTACTCCCACGGGCCCCTTCTTCTTTATCTTAGCCTCGAACTCTTTTACAACCATATTATCCGGCCAAAAGTCGCCCGAGCATATGGCTTCAAAAAGCTCGTTAGGGACAGTTATCTTGAAAGATGAAATGTCTCTAGCATAAGAAAACTTAAACTTTTCCACCTTTACACTATTACAATCGGCTTTAGTTTTGTCTTGTATATAAGACAATACATCAGAAGATGTTTGATCAGGGGAAAGCCGAGAAACGAAAATTTGTTTCTTGAGTGGAACCACTGAAAGGGATTTTGGTGGAGCAGACAATGCTTCTGCCAAACCAACTTGAGCCGGTTGTCCGGACTCAGTAGTCCCTTGTGGAGGAGATGCTATATTCTGAGAGATAGGTGGATCCACTAATTGTGAAACCACTACGGACAAATCGGAATTCTTAGAAGTCCCTGGTTGCATGCATTCTGAAACGGATTGTTCGGATACCGAATCTTTTTTAGCTGCCGATCTTAGCAACATTTGAGGGTTTGCTGAAATCGGCTGCTGATCCGCCGGAATGCTCTGTTGTTCTTTTGATTTCGGTTGCGGGGTGTTCCCCTTTTGCTCCTTACCACCAGCGGCCTTTTTGCGCTTAGGGGACTCTTCTAATAGCTTACGACTATTAAACTGCGAGTCCAGCGCAGAGAGGAGATCATCAGCTCGGCGAAAACTATCTCTAGCAACACCGAAACAGCTAATCAGCCCCATCAGGCCGCCTTTAGTTTGGCGCATGAACGATTTCATCTCGTTCGCAACCTCGACACAAGCATCACAACAAAACTGCAAATTGGGCCCCTTCGATAGGTCATCACTTGTCCGGCCAGTAAAACCGGCGCACTTGGTGTGCACCATATTTTCACACAACCAGCAAGTCATATTCGACTGGTCAGCCCTGATTACGAGGCTGCATTTCTTGCAGAAGCAGACTAAATTTTTATTATTCATTGTATTTATTGGGACCACTGTACCAAGAAAGCGAATTGAAATTTATAAGCGAGCAGTTATAAGTACCGCAAGAGCGCAGAAACTGCACGCTTAGAACTTTCAAAGCAAAAAGAGAGCAAGAGAGCGGGAGCGTAACTAAATTAAAGTGCATGCACAAAAGAGAAAACGGTGTAGATAAAAGAAAAGAAAACACAGATAAGAATTACGAAAATAAATATGTTGTATGGTTAGTGATATAAAGCTATCAGTAAGAAAACTGGGGACGCACGCAGAGCCAAAATAACTGGTTAATATTAATATGCATTTTAATTACATTCTTATTACTTTAAACTGAGTTGCTAAGATTTATTGGGGCTCCGCAAGTGGCCCCAATCCAATTGAAAAAAAGGTCAATTTTCCTTTCAAAAATTCTGGACGCTAAACCGTTTAACCAATCGAATCTGTGTTTTCGCCCAAAAATGGTTTAAGACACTATAAAGGTTAAAAAAATTTGACCGCTTAGATTTAAGGCTTTTAACTATTTTTAACACCCGTTCTAAAATTACAATTTAGCCAAAAATATATTCAAACGCCGAAAAATGGCACTTCTAAACAGAGTTTCAAAAATTCCTTCGGTAAAGTTTTCATTAAGCTTTAACGATTCATTTGATGGTTTCATCAAAGCTCTAGCTTCTTCGAAACAAAGAAACTAAGTAAAAAGTCGATTTATTATCGAATTTAAGTGTCTCCATAAGCATCTAACGTTTTCTGCCTGTATATTGCTATCTCTCTCTGCATTTTCATACAAATTGTCAACAAATGATTTCGTCTCCCTCCCTCTCCCTCTGTCATGCATTTCCCTGCGCTTCCTTAACAATATAAAATGAGCTTTAATAGTCACCGATTTAGAGTCGCTTGTGAACAGTTGTGTTTACTTTTGTGCTCTGAGTTTTTGTATTTTTTCAGTGATTTTCTGTGAGTGTTTTGTATTCATTTATTTACAAAGCTTAACTTAATATCTGTGTACGAATTTTAAACAGATCTCCCAGTAAACTGATATGTGTTTATAGTTATTTTAACATTTCTTTTAGATGTTAGCTATGTTAGTGTAATCTCATGTGGTCATGTGGGTCCTGCAAGGAATTGGTAGTTGAGATGAGCGGCTTTATGAAGCAGACTCGAGGCAGCCTATTGAATATCTCAGGAGCTTTTAAACAGCTCAATGAGGGGTTCAATTCCGTCTGTGCCCAGTTTAATAATAAAAAATTATTAACCGAGTCGCCCAAAATGTGTTACTTTCTAAAAGATTTTGGCTTAATGATGATTTAGTAATTAAAGAATTTGTTCCCAATAAAAAGTTTATTTTTGGCGTATCAAAATGGTAGGGGACTAAATATGAAGCTACACAAGCTTTATGCTGACTCTTCTGCATTCACTGAAGATTATTTGTCTTTTACGGAAACTTGGCTAAAACCAGAGATATCTGACTCTGAAGTTCTGTCAAATAACTTTAATACTTATAGGACCGATCGCCCCTCACGTAGGGGGGGCGGTGTACTGATTGCCGTAACCTCTAGCCTAACATCTGAAAGAATTCTCACTCATATACCAAACGAAATTGAATTTGTAAGTGTGAAAGTTTCCTTGCAATCTTTCTCTATTTTGTTACATGCTCTTATATTCCACCTGGCTCTGATCTAGTAATTTATGAGCACCATATGTCCGCAATAAAATCCGTACTATCCCTTGTAAGTATGCTTTTAGCTGGTGTCGGCGTCTTAGTCCGCCCTGGATCCTCATCAGATAAAATTTGTTATTTTTGAGACAGTTGAGGGGCGGGTACCACTATGTTTTCTTTAGTATGTAGTGTGCATACATACAGAGTACACACTGTACCATCGGCAACAATGTTAGCCAAATCTGCAGGATCAGCACTCTTCAAGTGCAAACGTAATTTGACCACACACGCCATCAGCGAGTGATAAGTCGCTCCAGTTTATTCCCACAGCTTGGCTACTACAACAAATATATCCATGTATGCACATAACATTCCATTCCCTCTCTCTGGGCTCTGCTCTCAGAGATAAACATAAGCTAATATATAAGGCGGTTGCGTCGCTGCCGGCTTGACCGACAGCGCCGACTGCGCAACATAGAGCTAAGCCAAGAAAATAATATAGGCCGGCAGTCTAGAGATGACGGCAAAACAACCAAGTATCAATAAACATAAATGATAAATTAAAATAAAACCAGTGCGTTTATATTTTTAACTAAAATGCTGTGAACCATAAATTCTATCATAACATGGCGACCGTGACATGGATTTATGTCAAACAAATAAAAACACTGTTAAAAAGTGATGAAAAAAAAAAACAAAAAAAATGTATTACAAATAAAAAACCCTATTGCTAAAAAAAAGAGAAGAAAAAAATCATCAAAAAAAATTTAAGAAAATGGTTATGTATGTGTTACTACAAGATTATGAAGTGGAATAATATACATGGAACACAAAAAGCTATGAAAACTGAGTTGAACGATTATGATAAAATATATCGAAAAACTTTAACGTTGAGAAAACAAAACACCCTGATTAAAGGAAAACGTCCTGAAACCCTTCTTTTATCCTGCGACACATCAAATAAAATAGCTTGTGCGATGACCAGCACCAGCACCGCCCGAGTCCAAAGGGCCAGGAATATCTAAAAAAAATAAATATAAAATAATTCAAATCATCAAAATAAAAAGAAATAGCCTGTGCGAGGACCAGCACCGATACCGCCCGAGTCCAAAGGGCCCGGAACATCAAAAAATAATAGCCTGTGCAAGGACCAGCACCGGCACCGCCCGAGTCAAAAAGGCCCAGGACCTTGAAGACGAGAAGATACTAAGGACAAGGATGCAGAAGAACAATTTTTTTTTGTATATATAAATATATTATAAAATTGTAAGTTTGAGCTGTACAAGAAGACGGCCCAAATTAGAACATTTTTTTGAAAGGCAGGAAAAATAATTTGTAACAATAAGAAAAAAAATGTAAAATAATAATATAATGATAATGATATAATAATAAATAATATGATAACGTACAACCAATTTTATTTTTAAAATATTTGTGTTATTTTGAGCTTTAAAAAGAAGATGGCCCAAAAAGATTATCAACAATACAAAACTGTAAGATTTTTTCCGTCATTGACAAAAATGCATTGCTTGGCAATATAATAATCTTTAAAATTATTATGAAATAAAGCCAATCCATTAGGCTAGGAGGAAAACTATTTCTGATAAATTAAAAGAAATAAGAAAAAATTTCGACAAGTCATACAAATATCTTTCGCAAAACCGAAATGTTCCGGGAACAACCATACAAAAACACACAGTTCTGGTAGACAGCTTTAATGAAGCACGCCTTATAATTTACGAACACAGAGATAAATTATCCAGTAAACACTGGACAGATATCTCAAAATTATTATCTAAATTTAAAAACAATCTTAAAAATATAAAACAAAAATATAAGTTAGACATTTTAATTCCATCTATCCTTAATACACCATTAACATTTGAGGAGGAATTGAAATCAGAAGAAATAGAAGATAAAGATTCCGATACAGAAGATTTAGTCGAAACAAGCAAAGAAACCGAATTCCCAAAAACCGAGGACATACACAACCTGACTATTCCAGCGGTATTAACGCTGACCGAACTGTCTGATTCCGAAGAAAATATATCATACGAAAATTTGGAATACAATATAATCAATATGATGGACGACTCGATTGCCAATAGAGCATACATGAAGGAAATCAGCTCGGCAATTCCAGAGTTCGATGGAAAAAAAATCCACCTGCAAAGATTCTTAACAGCATTGAAATTGGTCAACCTTACCAAGGGACCATACGAAAACATAGCTGTTGAGGTAATCAAGTCCAAAATAGTTGGATCAACATTGTACAAAGTACAAAACGAAACAACTATTAATAACATAATCAGTAAACTCCAGGCCACTATAGTGGGCGATTCCTCTGACGTTGTAAAAGCGAAATTATTAAACATATACCAAAAGGGAAAAACGGCTACGCAATTTACAACTGAAGTAGACAATCTACGGAAACTATTAGAAGCTTCTTACATTGACGAAGGATTAAGTGCCGAACATCCAGACACGTTCAGCACAAAAGAAGCCATTTCTACAATGATAAAGAATTGTGCAAATGTTAAATTAAAAACCATTCTGGAAGCAGGCACATTCAAAACAATGAATGAAGCTGTTACAAAATATATTCATTGCAGCACGGAAATGACAGGAAATGCAAACAATTACTTCCGTGGTAATAACTATAGAGGAAACTATAGAGGAAGAGGCTATGGCCGAGGATATTACCAAAATAATTATAATAACTATAATCATTATGATAATAATTACAATTAACGAGGCCGAGGAAACTATCGGGGTCAAAACCGCGGTAATGGAAGCAACACGCAAACTACACCACTCAAAATGGCAGAAATAACACTGTGAGAATGGCTCAAACTAACTCGGAAAACGAGGAAGCTCCCTTAGAAGTCAACAATAAAAAACAACACAGTTCACTCTATTACTCTTAATTTAAATATATTCGTAAAAGTAAAACATGAACTTACACAAAAACCTCTTACCTTTTTGATAGACACCGGAGCGGATATTTCTCTCATTAAAGAAAATTGCGACAACTTTATTGATACGGACTTCAATAACATTATACAAATATCAAGAATAGGCAAAGGCTCAATAACTATAATAGGACTATCATTTATTGAATTAAGAACAAGCAATTATATAATACCACATAACTTTCATATAGTTCCCCATAACTTTTCAATACCGGTAGACGGAATAATTAGAATAGACTTCATACAGAAATTTAATTGCATATTGGACTTCAATCAAGATAATGACCTTTTCATTTTAAGACCTGATAATTTAAAATTTCCAATAAAAATTCAAATCCTTCATAACATAGAAACTAACAAAATAATTATACCAGTTCGCTCCGAAGTAATTAGAAAAATAAATTTAACCGAAAGTAATAAAACCCTCCTAATACCAAATCAAGAAATTGAAGATGGTATATTCATAGGAAATACAATTTCAGATCCCCAAACCACATTCGTCCGAATTTTAAACACTACAAATGAGAACAAAATAGTAAACCTTAAGAACATTAAACACGAATCTATCGACAACTATAATATTGTCAATTTAAATGGCACAAATAGAAACGAAAAAGTCATCAATAAACTAAAACAAAATTTTTCGACTCAATTTAAAAATGTCTTAACAAATCTTTGTTCAAAATATAGTGAAACCGAACCGATATCTACTAACAATTTCTACAAACAAAAATTAAGAGTACAAGATGATGAACCCGTGTATATAAAAAACTATAGAAGTCCACAATGTCATAAAGAGGAAATAACTAAGGAAGTGGACAAACTTATAAAAATAAAATAGTATAGCCCTCAGTATCAGAATATAATAGCCCTCTGTCACTTGTTCCAAAAAAATCATTACCTGACTCAAAGGAGAAATGATGGCGTTTAGTAATTGATTATCTTCGAATTAATAAAAAACTATTAGCAGACAAATTTCCACTACCTAGAATCGATGACATACTTGATCAATTGGGCCGAGCAAAGTATTTCTCTTGTTTAGATCTTATGTCCGGATTCCACCAAATTGAATTAGAGGAATCGTCCAGAAATATAACTTCATTTTCAACGAGCTATGGCTCTTATCGTTTTACACGATTAACTTATGGCTTAAAATTAGCCCCAAATTGCATTTTCCTGGAGCCATCCGAGGCATTCCTCTACATGGACGACCTAATAGTTGTAGGATGTTCAGAAAATCATATGTTGAAAAACTTAACAAAGTCTTTGAACTTTGCAGAAAAAATAATCTTAAACTACATCCAGAGAAATGCTCATTTTTCACGCATGAAGTGACCTTTCTTGGTCACAAGTGTACAGATCATGGTATAATGCCAGATGACAAAAAATATGAGGTCATTGAAAAATACCCAGTCCCCACGGACGCTGATAGCGCACGCAGATTTGTTGCATTTTGCAATTATTATCGTCGATTCATTAAAAACTTTGCAGATTATTCCCGTCACATAACTAAATTATGCAAAAAAGGTGTTAAATTCGAATGGACACCAGAGTGTCAAAGTGCTTTTGATTACTTAAAGAAAAAATTAATAAGTCCAACACTACTTCAATACCCCGATTTTTCGAAAGTTTTGCATAATCACGGACGCAAGTAAGCAAGCTTGCGGAGCAGTCCTTACACAAGAACATAATGGCATACAGCTTCCTGTATCTTATGCATCGAGATCATTTACTAAAGGAGAATCCAATAAAAGCACAACGGAACAAGAACTACTAGCAATACATTGGGCAATTAACCATTTTAGACCTTACGTTTATGGGCGACATTTCCTAGTTAAAACAGACCATAGACCATTAAACTTCCTCTTTTCTATGGTTAATCCAAACTCTAAATTAACAAGAATAAGACTAGATTTGGAAGAATACTAATTTACAGTTGAGTATCTTAAGGGAAAGGACAATTACGTTGCTGATACGTTATCTAGAATAACCATCAAAGAACTAAAAAAACATACAAAAGCAAATTCTACAAGTCACTACAAGAAATCAGTACAGACAGAATAAACCCTGCGCAGGAAAAATCAAGCACAGCTGCCTAGGCAGTGTGTTGAAAAAGCTTCTATGCCCAAAATATACGACGTCCTTAACAACGACGAAGTAATGAAAGTAGTGACCTTGCATTTAAATAATTGCATTAAATAATGCTATTTTAAGCATGGTAAAAAAGCTATTGCAAGAATAAATGTAAGCGATCTATATACCAATGGTACATTTGATTTAGTTCAATTTTTCCAAAGGCTTGAAAAAGAAGCCGGTATATACAAGATCAGCCAAGTTAAAGTGGCACTGTGTGAAAAAATCTTTGAAAATATTTCAGTTGATTCGTTTAAAAAAATGGGCAATAAAATATTTAAAAAATTAACAGTAGCGCTACTCAAACCAGTGACCATAATAAAAGATAAGAAAGAAAAAGAAGCTATACTATCTGAAAACCATGACGATCCACTACAAGGCGGCCATACCGGAATATTGGAAAAACATGTTTAAAGACATGTCCAAAATGCCAGAAATCCAAAATAACTAAACACACAAAAACTCCATTAACTTTAACAGAGACTCCAACTATGGCATTTGACAGAGTAATTGTTGATACGATAGGTCTGTTAGCAAAATCGGATCAGGGCAATGAATACGCGATAACTTTGATATGCGACTTAACGAAATATTTAATTGCCATACCAATACCAAACAAAAGCGCAAAATCAGTAGCTAAAGCTATTTTTGAAAATTGTATTCTAAGGTACGGTCCAATGAAGACGTTCATATCGGACATGCGAACTGAATATAAAAATTCAATTATTGAAGATTTATGTCAATACCTTGGTATTAACATAACATCTACAGCGCACCACCACCAGACATTAGGAATAATAGAACGTAGTCCTATATATCCGTTGATAAAACAGATTTTACTTTCAGAGTGAACGGTCGTGTTTTTTCTGCGCTTCGAATTTTGTAGTTTGTTTTCGTTTATTCCCATCGGTGGGTTTTATAAAAACAATTTTAATTTTCTTTCCGGTTATTCAAAAATAAATTTAAACTCCGTTCGCTTCGCGAGTGCACTTTGTATTAATACTAATTAATTATTTTAGTTTTCGTAATTCTTATCTGTGTTTTCTTTTCTTATATCCCAGCCGTTTCTCTTTTGTGCATGCACTTTAACTTATTTAGGCTCCCGCTCTCCTGAACTTACACAAAAACCTCTTACCTTTTTGATAGACACCGGAGCGGATATTTCTCTCATTAAAGAAAATTGCGACAACTTTATTGATACGGACTTCAATAACATTATACAAATATCAAGAATAGGCAAAGGCTCAATAACTATAATAGGACTATCATTTATTGAATTAAGAACAAGCAATTATATAATACCACATAACTTTCATATAGTTCCCCATAACTTTTCAATACCGGTAGACGGAATAATTAGAATAGACTTCATACAGAAATTTAATTGCATATTGGACTTCAATCAAGATAATGACCTTTTCATTTTAAGACCTGATAATTTAAAATTTCCAATAAAAATTCAAATCCTTCATAACATAGAAACTAACAAAATAATTATACCAGTTCGCTCCGAAGTAATTAGAAAAATAAATTTAACCGAAAGTAATAAAACCCTCCTAATACCAAATCAAGAAATTGAAGATGGTATATTCATAGGAAATACAATTTCAGATCCCCAAACCACATTCGTCCGAATTTTAAACACTACAAATGAGAACAAAATAGTAAACCTTAAGAACATTAAACACGAATCTATCGACAACTATAATATTGTCAATTTAAATGGCACAAATAGAAACGAAAAAGTCATCAATAAACTAAAACAAAATTTTTCGACTCAATTTAAAAATGTCTTAACAAATCTTTGTTCAAAATATAGTGAAACCGAACCGATATCTACTAACAATTTCTACAAACAAAAATTAAGAGTACAAGATGATGAACCCGTGTATATAAAAAACTATAGAAGTCCACAATGTCATAAAGAGGAAATAACTAAGGAAGTGGACAAACTTATAAAAATAAAATAGTATAGCCCTCAGTATCAGAATATAATAGCCCTCTGTCACTTGTTCCAAAAAAATCATTACCTGACTCAAAGGAGAAATGATGGCGTTTAGTAATTGATTATCTTCGAATTAATAAAAAACTATTAGCAGACAAATTTCCACTACCTAGAATCGATGACATACTTGATCAATTGGGCCGAGCAAAGTATTTCTCTTGTTTAGATCTTATGTCCGGATTCCACCAAATTGAATTAGAGGAATCGTCCAGAAATATAACTTCATTTTCAACGAGCTATGGCTCTTATCGTTTTACACGATTAACTTATGGCTTAAAATTAGCCCCAAATTGCATTTTCCTGGAGCCATCCGAGGCATTCCTCTACATGGACGACCTAATAGTTGTAGGATGTTCAGAAAATCATATGTTGAAAAACTTAACAAAGTCTTTGAACTTTGCAGAAAAAAATAATCTTAAACTACATCCAGAGAAATGCTCATTTTTCACGCATGAAGTGACCTTTCTTGGTCACAAGTGTACAGATCATGGTATAATGCCAGATGACAAAAAATATGAGGTCATTGAAAAATACCCAGTCCCCACGGACGCTGATAGCGCACGCAGATTTGTTGCATTTTGCAATTATTATCGTCGATTCATTAAAAACTTTGCAGATTATTCCCGTCACATAACTAAATTATGCAAAAAAGGTGTTAAATTCGAATGGACACCAGAGTGTCAAAGTGCTTTTGATTACTTAAAGAAAAAATTAATAAGTCCAACACTACTTCAATACCCCGATTTTTCGAAAGTTTTGCATAATCACGGACGCAAGTAAGCAAGCTTGCGGAGCAGTCCTTACACAAGAACATAATGGCATACAGCTTCCTGTATCTTATGCATCGAGATCATTTACTAAAGGAGAATCCAATAAAAGCACAACGGAACAAGAACTACTAGCAATACATTGGGCAATTAACCATTTTAGACCTTACGTTTATGGGCGACATTTCCTAGTTAAAACAGACCATAGACCATTAAACTTCCTCTTTTCTATGGTTAATCCAAACTCTAAATTAACAAGAATAAGACTAGATTTGGAAGAATACTAATTTACAGTTGAGTATCTTAAGGGAAAGGACAATTACGTTGCTGATACGTTATCTAGAATAACCATCAAAGAACTAAAAAACATACAAAAGCAAATTCTACAAGTCACTACAAGAAATCAGTACAGACAGAATAAACCCTGCGCAGGGAAAAATCAAGCACAGCTGCCTAGGCAGTGTGTTGAAAAAGCTTCTATGCCCAAAATATACGACGTCCTTAACAACGACGAAGTAATGAAAGTAGTGACCTTGCATTTAAATAATTGCATTAAATAATGCTATTTTAAGCATGGTAAAAAAGCTATTGCAAGAATAAATGTAAGCGATCTATATACCAATGGTACATTTGATTTAGTTCAATTTTTCCAAAGGCTTGAAAAAGAAGCCGGTATATACAAGATCAGCCAAGTTAAAGTGGCACTGTGTGAAAAAATCTTTGAAAATATTTCAGTTGATTCGTTTAAAAAAATGGGCAATAAAATATTTAAAAAATTAACAGTAGCGCTACTCAAACCAGTGACCATAATAAAAGATAAGAAAGAAAAAGAAGCTATACTATCTGAAAACCATGACGATCCACTACAAGGCGGCCATACCGGAATATTGGAAAAACATGTTTAAAGACATGTCCAAAATGCCAGAAATCCAAAATAACTAAACACACAAAAACTCCATTAACTTTAACAGAGACTCCAACTATGGCATTTGACAGAGTAATTGTTGATACGATAGGTCTGTTAGCAAAATCGGATCAGGGCAATGAATACGCGATAACTTTGATATGCGACTTAACGAAATATTTAATTGCCATACCAATACCAAACAAAAGCGCAAAATCAGTAGCTAAAGCTATTTTTGAAAATTGTATTCTAAGGTACGGTCCAATGAAGACGTTCATATCGGACATGCGAACTGAATATAAAAATTCAATTATTGAAGATTTATGTCAATACCTTGGTATTAACATAACATCTACAGCGCACCACCACCAGACATTAGGAATAATAGAACGTAGTCCTATATATCCGTTGATAAAACAGATTTTACTTTCAGAGTGAACGGTCGTGTTTTTTTCTGCGCTTCGAATTTTGTAGTTTGTTTTCGTTTATTCCCATCGGTGGGTTTTATAAAAACAATTTTAATTTTCTTTCCGGTTATTCAAAAATAAATTTAAACTCCGTTCGCTTCGCGAGTGCACTTTGTATTAATACTAATTAATTATTTTAGTTTTCGTAATTCTTATCTGTGTTTTCTTTTCTTATATCCCAGCCGTTTCTCTTTTGTGCATGCACTTTAACTTATTTAGGCTCCCGCTCTCCTGCTCTCTTTACTTTGACAGTTCTAAGCGTGCAGTTTCTGCGCTCTTGCGGTACTTATAACTGCTCGCTTATAAATTTCAATTCGCTTTCTTGGTCCCAATAAATAAAATGAATAACACAAATTTAGTCTGCTTCTGCAAAAAATGCAGCCTCGTAATCAGGGCTGACCAGTCGAATATGACTTGCTGGCATTGTGAATATATGGTGCACACCAAGTGCGCCGGTTTTACTGGCCGGACAAGTGATGACCTTTCAAAGGGGCCCAATTTGCAGTTTTATTGTGACGCTTGTGTTGAGGTTGCGAACGAGATGAAATCGTTCATGCGCCAAACTAAAGGCGGCCTGATGGGGCTGATTAGCTGTTTCGGAGTTGCTAGAGATAGTTTTCGCCGAGCTGATGATCTCCTCTCTGCGCTGGACTCACAGTTTAATAGTCGTAAGCTATTAGAAGAGTCCCCTAAGCGCAAAAAGGCCGCTGGTGGTTAGGAGCAAAAGGGGAACACCCCGCAACCGAAATCAAAAGAACAACAGAGCATTCCGGCGGATCAGCAGCTGATTTCAGCAAACCCTCAAATGTTGTTAAGATCAGCAGCTAAAAAAGATTCGGTATCTGAACAATCCGTTACAGAATGCATGCAACCAGGGACTTCTAGGAATTCCGATTTGTCCGTAGTGGTTCCACCACAAGGGACTACTGAGTCCGGACAACCGGCTCAAGTTGGTTGTGCAGAAACAATGTCTGCTCCACCAAAATCCCTTTCAGTGCTTCCACTAAAGAAACAAATTTTCGTTTCCCGGCTTTCCCCTGATCAAACATCTTCTGATGTATTGTCTTATATACAAGACAAAACTAAAGCCGATTGTAATAGTGTAAAGGTGGAAAAGTTTAAGTTTTCTTATGCTAGAGACATTTCAGCTGCAAGATAACTGTCTCTAACGAGCTTTTTGAAGCCATATGCTCGGCCGACTTTTGGCCGGATAATATGGTTGTAAAAGAGTTCGAGGCTAAGATAAAGAAGAAGGGGCCCGTAGAAATAAAACTCCCTAGTCGAGGCCAAACCAGTGTACCAATTTCAAAAAACTAACTTCTAACCTCCTTCTTTCCTATCAGAATGCAAGAGGTGTGCGTAGAAAACTCACTAAATTGTATTCCGATAGCCTTTCCATTGCATCTCATATTATTGTGTTCACAGAAACCTGGTTAAAGCCGGAGATCTTTAGCTCCGAAGTTTTTCCAGGTAAGTACATAATATATAGGTATGACCGTCCCTCTAGATGGGGAGGTGGAGTCTTAATTGGAGTTGATTCAAACCTCCCGTCTGAGGAGTTATATTTTGATGAATTCAATACCATTGAATTTATTTGTGTAAAGTTATCGCTTCCTGGCAGCTCTATATACATAACTAGCTCATATATTCCCCCGTTGTCTGAACTTCCTGAATATTTAAATCACCTTTCCGCTATTAAGTCTGTTGCAAATAAGCTTTCCGATAGGGATCAATTTGTAGTTCTATGTGATTTTAATACACTTGGAGTAACTTGGTCCACTGAGGATGGATCGAATATCTTACTACCTATAGCACAGCATTATTTTATTAACGGCCTGCTTGACATATCTCTATCTCAAGTAAACCATGTACGAAATTCATTAGGTCGCCTACTTGATTTGTGTTTTGTATCAAATCCTGAACGTGTGTTTCTGACCAGAGTAGCACCACTAACGCAACCTGAAGATCCATATCACCAAACAATAAAACTTTCATTTGATACGGGTTGAGTTATAGAAGAAAAATCAGAAAAATCCAAGCGAATACATTATTTTCGCAAGGCAGACTTTCTGAGGCTAAATAATTTGATTTCTGGCTTTAATTGGTCTGATCTTTACTTATGCAATAATATGTCCGATGCAGTTAATGTTTTTTACCCTGCAATAAACTAATTTTTTAATTCCTGTGTTCCGTGGTATTATCCGCAAACTTCCAATAAATCACCTTGGTTTAGCAAAGAGTTGACACACTTATGAAATGTAAAGTCCAGACTTTTTAGGAAATATAAAAATACCGGTTCTCAATCTGTTTTTACTAGATATTTAAGTGCTCGGTCAAGATTTACCGTGTTTAATTCTCAGTGTTATAACAGTTACTTAAACCGTTGTAAGGTCCAGTTCTCTCAGGACCCGAAACAGTTTTATAATTTTGTTAACACCAAGTGTAAATCTATTTCTTTTCCTTCCTCGCTGTCGTTCGAAAACATGACGGCAACCACAGATCAGGCAATAGCTGATTTATTTGCCCAATTTTTTCAAACGACTTACTCTACTTTAGATTATTCATCACAGCCTTATTCTTACACCATGTCCAAGTCAAACCTCATATTCTGTCCCACTTTAACAGAAAGCTCTCTTCTTTCCTGGGTGCGTGCTTAGGTATTGCGCTAAGGCCCTGTGCAAACCTTTTCACAAGTGGTTTACCTTATCTCTAGAAACCTCCCAATTCCCAAATATTTGGAAGGAATCATTTGTTATTACACTTTTCAAAAAAGGTAACAAGTTAGAAGCCAGTAACTACAGAGGTATTTCTAAATTGTCAGCTATTCCTAAGCTTTTTGAAAAAATTATTACTCCTCATTTGCAGCACCTTTGCAGATCAATCATTTCTCCGTGTCAACACGGATTTATTAAACGTAGATCTACAATAACAAACCTTCTAGAGCTCACTACATTTGTGATAAAAGGCTTCAATAGTAGTTTTCAAACAGACGTCATTTACACTGACTTTAGTAAAGCATTTGACTTTGTAAATCACTTACTTCTTATTCAAAAACTTGACCTGTTAGGTTTTCCAGTTACTCTGCTTAAATGGATTTCAAAATATCTGAATGGCAGGTCAATTTCTCTCCGTGTCACCTCCGGTGTCCCACAAGGGAGCCATCTGGGTCCGTTACTTTTTACATTATTTATTAACGATCTTCCCTCAATTATAAGTCATTCTCGCGTACTTATGTACGCAGATGATGTTAAGTTGTGCCTGCAGTATAAGGACATTTCCTGCCATTTAGACTTGCAATCCGATCTAGATAATTTTCATAACTGGTGCCGAGATAATTTACTAAATTTAAACGGCTCCAAGTGCAAGCTGATGACTTTTTATCGGGCCAATCCGATATACGCGACTTACACGTTAAGTGGCAGTTCTTTGGATAAAATAACTCTTGTAAACGATCTTGGCGTTCTCTTGGACCCCAAACTAAAATTTTCTAATCACATTTCGTCCATGGTTAATAAAGCCAGAGGAGTGCTTGGATTTATTAAAAGGTGGTCAAAAGAATTCGATGATCCTTATTTGACTAAAACTTTATTTATTTCGCTAGTCCGTCCGATTTTGGAGTATGGGTCTCCCGTCTGGAGTCCACAATACGGAATACATATTGGTCGTATTGAATCTGTACAAAAAAACTTCCTTCTTTTTGCTTTACGGCGCCTAAACTGGGATGCAAATCTGATCTTACCTTCTTATTCTAGTAGACTTCTTTTGATTAATTTACCATCCCTAGCCAACCGTAGAACGATGCTTGGTACTATCTTTATTTATAACCTTATACATGGTGATATTGACTGCCCCGACTTGTTAAGTCGGCTAAACTTTTCTGTGCCAAGTAGATTAACTAGAAATTATATTCCCCTAATTTTAAATCATTGTAGATCTAACTATGCCTTGCATGAGCCTTTCAGAGTATTATGTTCTGACTATAATTGACTCTCTGCCGCTCCTAAAACGATTAATAATTGCTTCATTGGCACAAGATTGATCTAATTATTACTTTTTTCCCCAGACCTTTACCTTTCTTTTCCTATCTCGCGTCTATCTTATCGCGAATCGTGCCGTACGATACAAGGCTGCGCCCCTCGGTCGGTTGGGCGGGTAAGTGTGCCGTGGGAATCCGCGCAAAAAAAAAATAACAAAATTACAACAACATTTTCCAATTATATTTCCAATTTATATTTCGTAATTTTACTTTTAACTACAATTTTAAATTTTTTAACAAATTTTATTACATTTTTTATTGACATTTTAATTCTTATATTTTCAAATAAGCCATTTTTGCTCTTAGTATGACCATTGTAATGTCATACATAAATACAAATATATATTCGCACTTAACAAAAAAAAATCAAGTCAAAACAAAAAAAAAAAACAACAAACAAAAAGAACAAAAAACACATATATATAATTTTTTTTTAAGACTCAGTTTTAATTAAGAAAAATATATATACTATGATAAAATAACTTCATATATTACGTTATTTTTTAAAAAGAGGGAGATGTAGTGTGCATACATACAGAGTGCACTTTGTAACATCGGCAACAATGTTACCCAAATCTGCAGAATCAGCACTCTTCAAGTGCAAACGTAATTTGACCACACACGCCATCAGCAAGTGATAAGTCACGCCAGTTTATTCCCACAGCTTGGCTACTACAACAAATATATCCATGTATGCACATAACATTCCATTCCCTCTCTCTGGGCACCGCTCTCAGAGATAAACATAAGCTAATATATAAGGCGGTTGCGTCGCTGCCGGCTTGACCGACAGCGCCGACTGCGCAACATAGAGCTAAGCCAAGAAAAGAATATAGGCCGGCAGTCTAGAGACGACGGCAAAACAACGAATTATCAATAAAAATAAATGATAAATTAAAATAAAACCAGTGCGTTTATATTTTTAACTAAAATGCTGTGAACCATAAATTCTATCATAACAGGTAAATTTTTACTCGGGTCACCGAGTCGTGTACAAAACGCTGTGGACCGGCCTGGACATGCACCGGCGGCCACATAGCGGTTGATACTACAGTGAAAACTCTATGAAAAAGTCTGGGGCATATAGACAGCGTAATTGTAGCTAACACTACTGGCACAAACTATTGCGAACATGCCCGGAATACTCGCAGACGGCACTGTCGTAGCTAACCCTGCTAAGAAAAACCTCTACGAAAATGCCTGGAATACTCGCAGACGGCATAATCGGAGGTATTTCAATGGGTTCCTTTTCTAAGCCCTGTCTGTCCCTGTCGCACTCATTATGCTCACCCTGCTTGTCGGAGCCAGTGTCCTGGTGTTTTCGCTCTGCGTTCTCTTTTCTCCTTCGCCACGTGCCTCAAGGACTTGCGTTTTTTTGGGTTTCAATCTTCTCGTGCGCCACAATTTTTAACCTCACGCGCGTCGCTCCCGCTTCAAGTCTCTCATCACAATGTGGCCGTTGCTCTCTTTTCTAGAAAACCTTTCCTGGGGATTTCGTCGTGGTGGCTTGCTTTTGGTATTTTCTGTGGCGTGATCGTGGTTTGTGTACTGACTTCGGTGGGAAAACTTAACTATTCTCCAAGCTTATTCAATAGTTTTAGCGGCCACTTAGTGCTAATTCCAATTCTCAAGTCTCGATCTGCCACTGGTACGGGGCCACTACCATGGATGGTTCCTGGTGCTCGATCGTGCTTGTGGGTGGTCTGGTTGGTCCAGGCCTCGGCACAGGTGAACTGTCCGTGGACGAGTTGCTCCTTCACCGGACGGCTCGGCGACGCTTAATGGGCCTTATGCCGGCCACTGGGCACTCGATCTCTCGCACGGCTCCGCAAGCGACCTCTTCCCATGTCTGGTAGACAGCTTTTAAGCGTTTCGTTGAACCCTTGCCCTGGCTCCATCGCGTCGACGTCTCCTTCTAGCGGCCGCTTGAGGTTGCGCCGTGTTGGGGTTAACGCTGGGCGTTCGTGTGTCGTCGGGGTCCGAAGCGTGTAGGTTTCGCCGTTGTAGTTCGGCCCGCGCCCTGGCTGCTTGGCTGGAGGTGCTGGGGCCATCGAACAGCGGTTCGTTGGTGGCGGCTCCTTCAACCCGGTGACGGCAAGTGATTCCTAGATATTGTGCGTGGACTCTCGTAGGGACCTGGTCCATATAGTGCCTGATGGGACGGTGGTGGGGTGACCTGTCGTGGCTGCGTCTCTCTCCACAGAGGTGGGCGATAGTCGTCGGAGTCCGAGAGCTCGATGACTTCGACGGGCGCAATGGGGAATGACTGTGCTCAGGACGCCGTACTTGCGTTCGTCGTGGCGGCTGACCTGGCCGTAGTCACCGATTCGTCGGCGCTGGAAATGGCTTCATACCGCGGAGGTAGGGTAGGCATTTCGCCGGGAGTGGGCCACACGGCGACGCTGGACATCTCTCTAGTAGTCGCCAGCACAGCGGCGTTGGGCAACTCGCCAGTAGTGGCCAGCAGGGTGTCGTGAGACAATTAGCCAATAATGAACAGTACGACGTCGCTTGGCCTTGGCGGGGTCGGGTTGCGGTAGTTCCCGAATCTGTTGTCTGGTTCCACGTCCATGTCGCTGGCGCTCCCAAAGTGCTCTCCTATTGGGGCGCAGATGTCGAGCACGTTGTCAATGGAAAGACCGGTGGCCTCAGCCTCTTGCATGAGTTCACCGGGTTCCCACAGCGGGTCAGTCAGGAGGTCTCTCATGGAATGCTGTAGAGCCTCGTCCATCTGATTGGCGATGACGTCGTTGTCGTGGTCGTCGTCGTCGGCCACTGTGCCCGCCACGGGGCGTCTCGGATTCCTGGAACTCATGGAGCTGTGGGGAAAGAAACTTAGTATATCTTACATACTCGCTGTCCCTTTGAGTGCGATTGTCTAAACTAAACCTAACTCCTTCCTACGTAACTCATTTGTATGCATTATCCTACCAATGTTTTCTAAGTATTTAATAGTAATAATAAACGTAGATGATGGAATGTTCTGGAGGAGCTTGTTCGAGCTAAAATGGAAAAAATCCAATAGAAAAAATATGCACCATAGGCAATGAAAATTCTCAGACTAGGACAGATAAATATTATTATTAAAATAAAACCAATTATATAGAATATTGTTGTTAACGGTTATATATTTAAGTCTATATTCTAAATAAGATTTAGTCAGAAATATATAAGTGCAGCCCATCTATGGCGGGAACCCAAACACTGTCGTACTGGCAACTACCAAAATTACGACCAGCTGATTGGATGTCAGTGGATTGTCATTAGTGTCAACCTTGACAAACCTATATATCCGTTCTGGGGCAACTTCCCAAGGCAATGCGCCCAGCACATTCTTTTCCACTTCGACCGCCATCCAGATCAGTTGTCTGCAGCAAGTAAGCTTAAATTTAGTTTGAGCAGTAACTCAGTCCAACCAATACCAAATTAAGTCTTAGTGAGTATTTTTCGTGGGAGAACCACAAACAAAAAAACTAATTCGATTATGTATTTAATTTCAATAGCAATAAAAAATATTCTCCGAGAAAAAAAACCATCTGAGAGAATTTTCATATTTTCTGTGTCAGTGGAATAGACAATAAATAAGTACAGGATGCCAAGCCTGAATACAGGGTAAATATGGCTAACATAGTCTTGAAACGTAGAAAGTGATTATTGGTTTTCTTTTTGTTCGGCGATTTTCTTTATATCGCTTAGCTTGGCACCTGGTGAGCAGTCACATATTTAAAAAGATCCAAATTTTCCATAACTCCAACACAAAGTAAGCTAACCGCCAAATAATAGAGCGCAAAAAAGGAGAAGGAAGAGAAGGAAGATCTAAAGTAGACCAAAGAAGTCCAAACCGCAGAAGCTTCCGAATATATATTCGTCGTAAATCTATGTTCGGAAGCAGTAGTGGTTTAAATATAAGGGAGAAAATCGCCACGACAAAACTTATTTCCAATGCAGGCGGAGTTACGTGAGAGCTGTTTTTTCGAGAAGCTTATTACAAACAAATTCCGCCATGGAATACCTTTAATTTAATAATTCTAATTTTTTTCTTTTAAATTACTTTTTTTTTGTGTGTATATTAAACTTAAAACGACTAAAATAATGGCCAAAGAAAAAGATTAAAATGTTGCTGACAAAAAATTACGACAAGAAGTAAAAAAAATAAGTTGTAAATGTGAAGAAAGAAAAGATTAAAAACAAAAAGAAAAAGTGATAAACATGTAATCCCGCAGCTTAATTAGTTGGCAAACGAAATTTCAGTGAACTTAAACAAAAATAAGAAAAAAAAGAAATAATATGAAATTCTAAATTTTAGTTAAAACCAAAACTGGCAAACATAATACAAAAAAAATGCAAAAGAAACCATCGACGATTTAACTATCTACATTTATATTCAAGAAACATTTTTCCAGCCGAACACCGAAGCCAAATCTTTCGCCGCCGGAATTCGACTGTAAGTTATCATTTATTTACATTATATTTCTTGATGCCAGTTATTTAATTATTTCGTCACCGGTCATAAAATATGCCCTAAAAATAGAATTTGAAGTAAAGTAAATTTGTCTTTGTTTTGATCATGCCATTTGAGCTTTTGAGTTGTATTTCTGGCCGAAGCTCGCAAATTATCAAATTTTTGTAAACTGCGATAAGCGTATGTCTGACTAGGTTGCGAGGGTTGATACATAACTTTCGAATTGCAAAAGCATTAAAAATAGACGTTAAGATGAAAAACATATTTTCTATCTCTAATAATTTTTATATCAATTAACTTATATATTTAAAAATACAAAAAAAGATAACAATTCATATTTAATATTAATACTGTTCTTTTCCAGCAACATTTATCTCTTGCCATTTATAAATATATAAGGTTTTTTCGTTGTATAGTTTGATATAAATTAATTTCTTTTCTTGTAATCAATTATTTTATTTTTGTATAAGGAACAAACAACAAAAATGGAAGTATAGTTTTATTTGCTACAGCTTAAAAATATTATTAGTATCCAGATAAATATGAAATTGCTGGGTTATTATTTACTATGTTAATAAAAGGTTAAAAAATGAATTTTTGCTAAATATCTCCTTATCCGGGAACAGGGAATTCCTAGTGCGATGGTATGAGTAATCGCTAGTCACTCCAAGGGATCCTCTTTATGAATTGCAGGGCATAAGGATCATGGTAGGGTGGGCACTTCGCAGTTTCGCGTGGTAACTGGAGTGATGTACGTCAAGTGTATCCCTTATACTATACTCTTATCCTTTCCTCTCTCTTTACTCTTTGCTATCTATCTCTTTCTCTTTGCCCTCTTTCCCATAAAACATATTGTACGCGAATTTTAGTTATTTTTTACTAGCATACGAGTATGGTCCGTAGTATTTGGCCGCAAGTTTTGCGGCGAATCCCTCTGAGGCCTTGGATAGCACGGAGGAGTACTAGTGATCCCACGGCGGGTCGTCATTCCCGGCGTCTGAGATTGTAGTGTCGTCTCTGTTCGTTCGATGCTCGCTCGCTGTTGTCCTTGACGACCCGGAACAATTCCCGCATCTGCTCTGCCTTTTCTCCGGGTGGTGGTTGATTCGACGTGTGGTCAGGTGTGGCTTGATCGAATAGGGTTTTGGGTAGTCTCGGTTCCCTCCCTTGCATGATGAAGGCGCGGCTGAACCCTGTTGTAACCGAAATACTCAAGTTTATGGCCAACGAAATTTCGGGGAGCAGTTCATCCCAAGTGTTTTGTTCGGCTCCATCCAAGTACAGGGCATTGTTTTTATGGTCGGTTCGGGCGTGTAGGGAGCCGTGTATTGAAGTTCCATTCCAAGACTTTTACAGAATGTTTTAAAAGACCGACTTGTGAACTGGGTCCCGTTGTCACATACGAATGTACGGTGAACTCCAAAGCGGCTTAAAATTCTGTCTCGAAATGATCGCTCTAGATGGGGTGTGGTCGCTTTCCGAAGTGGGACTAACTCTACCCACTTAGTGAATGCGTCCAAAAATACCAGTAGCATGGTATTTCCGTGACGAGAACGTGGAAAAGGGCCCATGAAGTCTGCACATACTACGCTGAATGGTTCTTCGATTTGACGTGTGAACATCCGGCCGGCGGGTTTAGGTTGGCTTACCTTGTATTTCTGGCAAGTGTGACACCGTCGTACATACTTTGTAACTTCCCTGAAAAGTCCTGGTCAGTAGTACTTTTGTGATACGCGTTTGCCGGTTTTCCGTGTGCCCAGGTGTCCGGCTGTTGGGTGATCGTGGCACTCCTGCAAGACCCGTTGGCGGTTCTCCTGGCCGACACATAGTTTCCACGGGACTTAATCTTCCTCCTGGGGTGTATTTCCCATCATTCGGTACAGATGGCCATCTTCGATCTGACTTACCTGAAGCGTCATCTTACGTATCCACTTGCACTGGGATGGCTCCACATCGGCTTGCCGCACCGTGTCCAAGGGTTGGCGTGAGAGAGCGTCCGCAACTACGTTAAACTTTCCGCGTCGATATTGAATGTCGAACTGATATTGTTGAAGTTCGAGCGCCCACCTTGCGTTTCGCCCGGTCGGGTTGTCAATTGAATTCAACCATTTCAACGCCAGATGGTCCGTCACGACTTCGAAACGATACCCTTCAAGGTAGCAACGAATTTTCCCAATGGCTCATACGATCGCGAGGCATTCTTTCTCAGTTACTGAGTAGTTTTCCTCGGCTCGTGTTAATCGTCGGCTAGGGTAAGCTATGACTCGCTCTACTCCGTCGATGCAAGACTGCTCCTAACCCGTGATCGCTAGCATCGGTTTGTAATGAGAATTTCTGAGTAAAGTCAGGGCATGCAAGCACTGGGGCTTCAATGAGTCGGGTCTTCAGTGTTTCGAACGCTTGTTCCTGTTCTGTGTCCCAACTCCATTTCTTGCCTTTTAGGAGGAGTGTGGATATTGGTTCGACGATGGCGGCAAAGTTCGGAACAAAACGGCGATACCATTCCCTTCACGAACATTCGTAGGCGGCTGTAGTTCGCGAATCGCGGCGATCTTATCAGGGTCAGTGTGAATCCCTGATTCGCTTATCTCGTGGCCCAAATATTTCAGACTCCGCTGGAAAAAAAAAACATTTGTCCCGGTTAAGTTTCAGATTGGCTTGCCTAAGTCGCCTAAAGACTTCGCACAGGTTTTCGATATGTTCGTCGAGGGTAGTACTGATGACGATAATGTCGTCTAAATACGCGAATGCCGAATGTTCTTACTCCGGACCTATGACACTATCGAGGGCTCTTCGGAACGTCGCAGGGGCCTAATGTAACCCGAATGGCATCACCTTCCAATGAAAGAGGCCTCCACTCTTAAGATCGAGCGTTGAGATACACCGAGCGTTTCTTAAACGTTCCAGAATGTGATGGATTCTGGGTAGTGGGTACGCATCGGGTATGGATCGCGCATTCAACTGCCAATAGTCCACGCACATACGAATATCACCTGTCTTCTTGCCGACCAGCACTATGGGCGCGCTATGGGGGCTCTTTGATGGTCTGATCCGTCCATCAGGCAATAGCTCGTTCACCTGTGTATTGATAACTGCTTGTATCGCTGGATTTTTCGGGTAATATCGCTGTTTGATAGGCTTATCATCCCTCATAATGATGTGATGTTCCGCGATTTTAGATGTACCCTTCAGATGGGTTTGGGCCTCCCTTGCTGTCGCGTTCTCGTGGCGGTTTCGGGTTCGTCTAGTGCGATTCGGTCGTCTAGGGTTTACTGCGGGGTCTCCGTTGTGTTCTCGATGCTCCGGGATATTTCAGGAGGGGCAGCCACGCACTCCTCGTCCGGTGCGTTGTCCCTCGCTGGAATTTCCCTGGTCTCCAGAAGGAGCAGCCACGCTCTCCTCGTTCTGTTCGTTGTCCCTCGCTGGAATTTCAATGGTTTCCTCGTTGCCTCGCAAGATTCCAGAAGGGGCAATTACGCACTCCTCGTTCGGCGCGTTGCCTCTCGCTGGAATTTCCATGGTTTCCTCGTTGCCTCGCCGATCGCTGGTTAGTTGGAATCCATCGGCCAATCGGATCCGGGTGCGAATCTCTCGCCAATCTCTTCCACGACCTATCTCCGCTGCTCGTTGTTCGCTAATGAAGCTCCGTGTGGCTCCCGTATCCAGGGTGGCCTTAAACGGTTTCCCTTTGATGCGGACCTGGGCCTGGATCCGGCCCTGCTCTAACTTTAATGCTTAACTTACTGGTTTGGGGAATCTCTCGGGTTCCTCGCCTGCTCGAGGCCCGTGGCCGTTTCCCGATCTCCGGCAACATTCCATGGTGCGAAGGTTACGTCTGCCACAGTCCCAGCAGAATAAAGTTTTGGGTTGTCGGCACTCCCGTTGGAAATTGCCGTTTTCCCCGCAGTTCCTGCGGGCGTTATGCACGTTGATCGGAGCCTCCGATTCCGGCATGATGGTCCCATGTTGTATTTCGGTACCTCTCCCTGTTGTCCCTTCTCAGTTCGAGTGCACACGCGCACACATCGGGGCACCTCGCGCTCCTGAAGACTTGTTTGATTCCGCTCTCCTCGGCTCCTTATGACCACGAAGTTGACTACGAGCTGTGTCAGTTCAGTTAATGTTCGAAAATCCTGACGCCGAGTGTACAGTTGGTACTCATTTTCGTACACGCGTTCGAGTTTTTGCGCCATGGTGTATCCTGCCCGCTGCTTGAGTATGCGGAGATTGATCAAATAGAATTTGAACAGCTCACCTAATTGCTGCGTATGTGTCCGGATCTGGTCTTTCAGTTTTTGGAAGTAGCGCGGCGGTAAGAAAAACTCACGGAACTCCTTCTTAAAAGTTTCCCGTGTTGTGCCCTGCAGTCTGCTCGTACGAAATTAGCTCTCCGCCCTTCCGACTAGTAGCACCGGCATCGCTTGGGGTAGCGTCCGTAGGTCGACTTGATACGTGGCTGCCCTTTCTTCGATATGTTCCATAAATCGTAGTGGGTCGCCGGACCCGACAAAAGTAAGCCCATTTTGTCCACCAATGTGGCGCAGGAAGTGACCTCGGGTCGCGCCTATGCCCCACGACGTTCGTCGGTCTATAGTGGTTAAATTAGGGGCAGAAGTGGTCCTTGGTAACTGGAGAGAGTTGCTCCTAAAGCCGCCAGGTCCTTTTTCGTTCGGGTGGTCGACCACGACAGAAAGGGGCGACTTTTGGTCAGGAGTAACGGCGTTCCCATTCACCGTTTCCATTTTTGCCAACTGTGTCTGTGTTTCCGGTGACAGATCCTCCCGCCTCAAAAACTTGCCGAGTCGTTGGAGCAACTCTTCGACAGTTCCACTGCTATTTAACCCGAACGCGGCGGTCAAGGTCTCGAGTTCCTGTTTTCTACGATACGATGTAACGAACTGATTTTCTTTGTCTGCTCGCTACGAGTATCATGCGGCTAGCTCAGAAGATGTGTGTTGTTCGTCCCACCAAATTTATATAAACGTGACCGCCCGATTGTCTAGTCAGAACGCACAGAATTTTAGGGTGTTTGTATTAGGATCTTTATTCGCCGACTTGTCCCTCGGCCTGGGACTAATGGTGACAGATGGTTGTCTCAACTCCTTCCTTGAAGACTTGTGGTCGTTCCACCGTCGTTCTCCGCTTCCTCGCTGCTCGCTGCTCCGGAACGCCTCCGCTGTCGCTGGCTTTGGGGCTATGAGGGTCTAGGGATGCGTCACCGTTCCCAGACTAGGGTGAACAGGCACCGGGCTCTCAAAGCGTACGCCTTTCGCAGCCACAGCCCCCTGTCCCTGGATCTGTCCCGGCCGGTCTCACCAGACGCCTACACAGTTTCCACCTGACGGTTCAAGCATACGCTGGAAGGCCGCCAATGCAGTCCCTGTGGCAGGACGCTAGGTTCAAGACGAACGCTTCCGCCCTCGCCTCTTAGCCGTGGACTGGGTGTGTTGTAGTATGGCTTGGTTGCCGCTGGCCCTGCGATGACTGCTCGTCGCTCCTCGTGTCCTCGATGCCCTTGCTCTGCTCACGGTGCGAAGTCCTGGCGGCGTGGTCTGCGTGCTCTAGTGAGACTAGGTGCAGCGGGTCTTTGGCTCTCGAGATTCGGTCAGTTGCCTGTCTAGGACTCTGGCGGTAAATTACCGTGCTCTCGACGCATACGCCTCTCGAGACACCCATGGTTCAGACGCGCGTCCTTCGTGGCTAGTCGCACCAGGGCCTGCACAATTCTCGCCTGTCGATTCAGGCGTACGCCGGAATTCGACAAGGCAATTGCTTTCGCACGGCCGCTAGTTCTGGACAACTTCCCTTTCGAGCCCACGGTTCTTTGTCGAAGGACTCTTTCTACTCACTTCTGTCGGACTCGCCGAGCAATACGCCAAGCTCACGTCGCGACAAGAATTAGAACAAAGCAACCTGTTTCTCAGCTCGGAGACTTTAACTCTAAGCCCCGAACGTCTTGATGTAGCGATCTTGCTCCTGTTGACTCGGCGCGGCTCTGCTTCCTCCTGATGTTGACTTGACTTGTGTTGTTCACCGATGTGCTGCTTGTCTACTGATCTTGCTGGATTGACTCCTTGTGATTGACTGATCCCGCTTCTTGCGCTCGGCCCGCTTATATAGGCCGGCGTATCCCGTTTATTCTCGGCTCCTCCTTTTTCGGTATTGCGCACGGCACCACACTCGGTCCAAAGTCCGTCGCCTTCTACCGTTACACGTTCTCTCCAAGTTCGCTCCGGCCGAACTCTCCAAACTCTCACCAGCTGTATTCGCCAAACTCTCACCAGCTATATTCCTCCAAACTCTCACCAGCTGTATTCTCCAAACTCTCACCAGCTGTATTTCTCCAAACTCTCACCAGGTGTATTTCTGCAAAGTCTCATTTATTTTCCTCACATTCTCCCCTTTCTTCGGGAACGAAATGAGGCTTGCACCTCTTCTCCGGCTGTTGTCTTGGCATTCTCCTTGGATCCGCTGTTCTGGTCCTCCTTCCCTCGACGTCGCTCCTTCTCGTTCCATGTAGTTCCCGCCCCAAGATGTTTCCCCCATAGACTTGTTTTCTTCTCTCTGGGTGTCTTCCTTGTAAATTCTTGTAGCCTTCGAGTCCTCTTGCTCCTTCAAATGGTTCCCTCGACGCTCACAGCTCGTACCTGAGTTCCACAGCGCCGATGCTCCATTCCTTTTCCCGCCCAAGATGTTTCCCCATAGACGTATCGTGTTCTCCTTCGTATCTCCTTTGAATGTCCCGCCCAAGATGTTTCCTCCATATGCTTCGTGTTCTAAGCATCTCCTTTCCTTCGTTGTCTGGTCACACTACTGCATTCCCGATCGGTTTTCCAGCCAATCTCGATGATTTGCAATTGTGCAGCGTTGCCATTCGGTGGTGGCGATAGTTTTTAGTGTCACCCTTCATGTGCCGTCATCTCCAGTGTTCTGTGCCCATCGATCGACACTATCGTCTAGTGCCAATCGACCGCTTATAAATCGAAGCGCCCCCATCCCTGTAGAGCGACATGACAAGAAATTGCCAAAAGTAAGTTTTTTCCCTTTCTTTCTCCACTTTCACCCTTCTCACTTTTTACTCTCTCTTTTAGCCTTTCGCCCTCCAGTCGCCCTTGGCCGTAGGGCCTCGATGTCGTATACGGAAGGACCGATGCCGCTTTTTTTTATTTTGTGTTATTTATTTGCTTGTATTGTGCGCGTTTGTTATGTTTGCTGTGCCCGTGGTTTTCTGTGTTCCCTGTGCCAGGGTTTTCTATGTTTATATATTTTCTTATTTATTATTGTTATTATTATTATTATTTTGTTTTTTTTTAATTACTTGCATCGTACGGTGCAGCTCTGCTGTGCCGTCTCTCCCCTTTCTTCGGCAGCCAGTAGCTTCAGCCTGATCTACTCCGTATAGAGTCTACTGACGCTACCGGTTTGGGGTTGCTGCTCGTGCTTTATAAGCCTATTCCACGCGGCTTATAGGCGGATGACTCGGGCGTATGCCGGACTGCCTCGTTGGGATTTTTATGCACCCTTTCTTTTCCTTAGGTACCCTATTTACGAGGCGTATAGGCGGATGACTCGGGCGTATGCTCGACGTTGAATCCGACTGCCTCGTTGAATGGGTCCCGCTTTTTTTTTGTTACACCTTATCTATGCGGCGTATCGATGGATAACTCGGGCGTATGCCTGACGCTGAATCCGTCTGCCTCGTAGTCGGGGTCCCTAGCATCCTTTTCCATTTATATTCAGTGTCTTATCCTTGTGATTGCCCTTTCTGCGTGGCGTATGGATGACTCTTGCTTCGGCCTGACGCCTAATCCTGTTGCCTCGCAGTCGATGTGAAACCTTGTCCTAGTCCTCCGTTGTGTCCGCCGTCAGCTCGTTTGCCGTTTCTGTTTGTTGCTGCTTAAGCTCGCCAATGTGAATCGTCCGGTCTTTCTTCGAGCGTGTGTGGCGTATTTTGCAGATCACTGGGGGGATGAAATCCACAACCCGATAAGGACCATCGTACCTTGGGGCTAGTTTCGCTGCGAATCCTTCGGTTGCTTTGGATAGGTAGTGTTCTTTGCTTGCACTATGCAGTCCACCTCCGACGTCCACTGCCTGCTCCTCAGATTGTAGTGCCTGGCCTGGTCCTGGGATGTCTTTTCCATGTTAAGACGTACGATTTCGAAGATCTCTTTTAGTTTAGCTGTCTGGAGTCTCTGTGTTTCTCCCAGAGCCTAACGTTTCTCTGTCGTATAATGCGTTTGGCAAACGGGGTTCCCGGCCTTGTGTGAGAAACGCTGGGGAGTATCCAGTTGATTCAGATGTGCTTGAGTTCACTGCTAGCATAATCTCTGGCCAGTTCTCGTCCCAAGTTCTGTGATCTTTTCCTGCGAATTGAGCTATCATCGTCTTCACCGTACGGTTAGCCCTGTGCCAGGGTTTTCTATGTTTATATATTTTCTTATTTATTATTGTTATTATTATTATTATTTTGTTTTTTTTTAATTACTTGCATCGTACGGTGCAGCTCTGCTGTGCCGTCTCTCCCCTTTCTTCGGCAGCCAGTAGCTTCAGCCTGATCTACTCCGTATAGAGTCTACTGACGCTACCGGTTTGGGGTTGCTGCTCGTGCTTTATAAGCCTATTCCACGCGGCTTATAGGCGGATGACTCGGGCGTATGCCGGACTGCCTCGTTGGGATTTTTTATGCACCCTTTCTTTTCCTTAGGTACCCTATTTACGAGGCGTATAGGCGGATGACTCGGGCGTATGCTCGACGTTGAATCCGACTGCCTCGTTGAATGGGTCCCGCTTTTTTTTTGTTACACCTTATCTATGCGGCGTATCGATGGATAACTCGGGCGTATGCCTGACGCTGAATCCGTCTGCCTCGTAGTCGGGGTCCCTAGCATCCTTTTCCATTTATATTCAGTGTCTTATCCTTGTGATTGCCCTTTCTGCGTGGCGTATGGATGACTCTTGCTTCGGCCTGACGCCTAATCCTGTTGCCTCGCAGTCGATGTGAAACCTTGTCCTAGTCCTCCGTTGTGTCCGCCGTCAGCTCGTTTGCCGTTTCTGTTTGTTGCTGCTTAAGCTCGCCAATGTGAATCGTCCGGTCTTTCTTCGAGCGTGTGTGGCGTATTTTGCAGATCACTGGGGGATGAAATCCACAACCCGATAAGGACCATCGTACCTTGGGGCTAGTTTCGCTGCGAATCCTTCGGTTGCTTTGGATAGGTAGTGTTCTTTGCTTGCACTATGCAGTCCACCTCCGACGTCCACTGCCTGCTCCTCAGCTTGTAGTGCCTGGCCTGGTCCTGGGATGTCTTTTCCATGTTAAGACGTACGATTTCGAAGATCTCTTTTAGTTTAGCTGTCTGGAGTCTCTGTGTTTCTCCCAGAGCCTAACGTTTCTCTGTCGTATAATGCGTTTGGCAAACGGGGTTCCCGGCCTTGTGTGAGAAACGCTGGGGAGTATCCAGTTGATTCAGATGTGCTTGAGTTCACTGCTAGCATAATCTCTGGCCAGTTCTCGTCCCAAGTTCTGTGATCTTTTCCTGCGAATTGAGCTATCATCGTCTTCACCGTACGGTTAGCCCGTTCTGTTGGGTTTTCCTGCGGTGTGTAGGGTGCCGTGAATTGTTGTTTTATTCCCATTTCGCTAAGAAATCTATTAAAGGATCGACTGGTGAACTGTACTCCGTTGTCGGTTATCACTATCTTTGGAGCCCCGAACCTTGATATTATGCGTTCTCTGAACGCCTTCTGTAGGGTCTCTGCCGTTGCTGTTCGTAGTGGTACAATTTCCGTCCATTTAGAAAACCGATCAACTAACACCAGTATCATTTGATTTCCATGCTTTGGTCTAGGCAGTGGCCCGACGAAATCCGCACATACTGTTGCCCATGGTTCCTCTGGTACCTGAGTTAGCATTTTCCCTGCAGCCTGCAACTGATTGGGCTTGTATTTCAGGCAAACTTCACACTTGCGTACGTGGATCCTGGCGTCTCTGTGCATTCCTGGCCAGTAGTATCGGGCTGCCAGGCGTGCTATTGTTCTTCTACTCCCAACATGGCCAGCGGATGGGGAGTCATGGTTTTCTTCTAGGACGACTTGTCTTAGACCCTGCGGAACGCACAGCTTCCAAGCCACGACATCTTCATAGCCCGCTCTGTGAGGAATATGCCTATAGAGTGACTCGCCTTCCATTACATAATCTGGATATTTTTGTGGTTGTGCTTTTATTTTCTCCAACATACTCCTGATCCAGCTGCAGCTATTGGTAGGTTTTTCTGATGCGTCTTTTATGGCCCTAAGTGTCTCCGGCAACGGTTGTCGGGATAGGGCGTCTGCCACTACGTTCAGCTGTCCTTTCCTGTACGCTAGCTCGAAGTCGTACTGCTGTAATTCCAGGGCCCATCTTGCTATCCTTCCGGACGGGCTTTCTATGCTGTTTAACCACTTTAAAGCCATGTGGTCTGTAACCACTTTAAAATGGTAGCCCTCCAAGTACGGCTTCAGCTTCCTGATTGCCCACACGATTGCCAAGCACTCTTTTTCAGTAGTGGAGTAATTTTTCTCCGCGCCGTTAAGTGTCCGGCTTGAGTAAGAAATTACCCTTTCGCCGTCCTCTGTCTCTTGAGTCAGGATTGCACCTAACCCATCGTCGCTGGCGTCCGTCTGAAGGATGAACCTTTTCTACTAATCGTGCCTTTACCTCTTCGAAGGCCTGTTGGTGTTCCGGCGTCCATATCCACTTTGTGCCTTTGCGTAGAAGATCATTCAGTGGTTTTACTATCCGCGCAAAATTTGGCACAAATCGTGGATACCATGAAGCTACGCCAAGGTATTGCCGTAGTTCGCGTACTGTCGACGGTGGCTCTAGTTCGGCTATGGCCGCTACCTTCACGGGATCTGTGCCTATCCCTTCGCTAGTAACGCGGTGTCCTAGGTAAAGCAATTCTTGCTTGAAGAATTTGCATTTATCGGCGTTTATTCTCAAATTTGCTTCCTTTAGGCGCCTGAACACTTCCTTTAGGTTCTCCACGTGTTCTTTCAGTGTGCGTCCGATCAGAATGATGTCATCTTGACATCTTCGTGACATCTCCGGGCCGATTACCTGATCCAGAGCCCTTTGGAACGTGGCCGATGCTGAATGTAGTCCGAAAGGCATTACTTTCCATTGGAACAAGCCTTTGCCGGGTACTGTAAATGCAGTATATTGCCGACTATTTGCTTCCAAAGGGACTTGCCAATATCCGTCTTTCAGGTCTAGACTGCTTATATATTTCGCCTTGGTCCAGGATATAGTTGATCCGCGGCATCGGGTAGGCATATTCTTCGTCTTCTTTTTCACCATCACGATGGGCGAGCTGTATGGACTTTTTGAATGTTCTATGAAGCCCATTTGTAACAGCTCGCCCACTTCTGCGTTGATCTCTCCATGGACTATTGGGTTCTTAAGATAATACCTCTGCTTGATTGGCTTGTCGTCTTTCATGGTGATTTGGTGCTCGGCCACTGTAGATGTTCCTGACATGGTGCTGAAATCTGCTAACTGTTTGTCGAGGAATTTCTTAATGTCCTCTTCATCACTTAAGTGTGAATCTACAGCCACCGACAGCCTTACTTCCAGACATCCATTGTGCCTTTTTCTTGCCGGTATTTGCAATTCATGCCCGGCACATTTTATTTCTGCCCCGACTCCTGTGAGGAAATTCCATCCCAGCACTAGTTCGTCCACTACTCCTGGAAGTATTAACAGATTCATCTCCAATTGTTTGTTTCCAAATTTCACCGTGATTTCGAGCTGTGAGCTTATCCGGCTGCATCTGCCGTCTGCCAACCTAACTTGCCGTCTTGTCCTTGTGATCATTCCTGTGTCTGTCAGTCTATCCGCTAGCTCCTCATTGATGAAACTTGACGCGACACCTGCGACGCCTCCAATTTCAACGTATGCGGATAACTGCTGCTCTTCCTCGATCAACTTGCCAGTTAGTTTGGAGAGGAGACACTTTGCGACCCCTGTGCGCCTCTCTGCGACTGGGATCGCTGCCCATTTCCCACCTTTTGGCAGCACTCTACACTCCTGATGCCAATTTGGCCGCACACCCAGCAGAACAGTAGTCGTTGGTTTCTGCATCCTCGTGCCCAGTGTTCGTGTCCTCCACAACGGCGACATGCCTCCTGTGGGTTTATCACGTGGGTCTGTGTATTGGTGGCTCTTGGCATTGGGTTGCGTGCCACCTGAGTGGTGTTTGGTGGCCTCCATAATGTGTTCGTTGGTTGCCTTTGTTGTGTTATATTGGCCGGTGTCCGCTGGCCAAAAGACGGTGTTTGGCTTACCGTGCTGTCTTCACATCTCCAGCATGTAGTTTTTGGTGGTGCTGCGATTTTGTTTCGAGAGAACTTGTGTTCGTGAATGAACTCTTCTCGCTCTTTGACCAGTTCTTGGAGTTGTCCTTGATTATTTCTAGGGTCTCCTTTGGTGAGTACCCGAGTGGCCTCATCAAAGTCTGCATGTCCACCATGTAATCTTTGAACGGTTCCCTGAAACCCTGTTTTCGTTGTTTCACCTTGTCTGCCAACTTCGAGAAGAACCCTCTCGGCAGAAAGTACGTTTGGAAACTTTCGCTGAACTCTCCCCATGTTCTTCAATGTTTATTGTTTGAAATGAACCATTTCAGTGCTTTGCCTTGCAAAAGCTCTGGCATTGCACGTGGGATCATGTTAAGGTTCAGACCGTACGTGTTTGCGGACCATTCCACCTGTTCTAGAAATTCCAGTGGCTTCTCTGTGCCATCGAATTTGAACGACCATTCTCTCACTTGCTTTGCGACTTTGGGCGTAATCTGGTGTGCTAGGTCTTTGCTGCCCTGATTTTCTTTCTTGGTTTGGGTTTCGACTCCTGCCAGCTTCCTTCATGCTGTCCACTCCAAGACTTGCTATGAGCTCCTCGGCGTCAGGGTTCAGCAATTTGATTGTTGGGCCTGGCTTATCGTCGTATTTCTCTTCCAGCTCAGCCCAGATCTCTGCTACTCTTGGGTCATCCTGTTTCCTTGTAAGGTATTCTGAGAGGGCTTTCCTCATGTCATCTGTTCTTCCCTCCAAAGTGGTGCCTAACTTGTCTCCTATTTTGGCGAAATCCTCTTTCTTGAGGAGATATATCCATCCTTTCCCCATTTTCTGTTTATTTGCTGATTCTCACCGACCGGACAATCACGTTTTGGGCGCCAGATGTAACGAACTGATTTTGTTTGTCTGCTCGCTACAAGTATCGCGCGGCTAGCTCAGAAGATGTGTGTTATTCGTCCCACCAAATTTATATAAACGTGACCGCCCGATTGTCTAGTGAGAACGCACAGAATTTTAGGGTGTTTGTATCAGGATCTTTATTCGCCGACTTGTCCCTCGGCCTGAGACTAATGGTGACAGATGGTTGTCTCAACTCCTTCCTTGAAGACTTGTGGTCGTTCCACCGTCGTTCTCCGCTTCCTCGCTGCACGCCGCTCCGGAACGCCTCCGCTGTCGCTGGCTTTGGGGCTATAAGGGTCTAGGGATGCGTCACCGTTCCCAGACTAGGGTGAACAGGCACCGGGCTCTCAAAGCGTACGCCTTTCGCAGCCACAGTCTCCTGTCCCTGGATCTGTCCCGGCCGGTCGCACCAGACGCCTACACAGTTTCCACCTGACGGTTCAAGCATACGCCGGAAGGCCGCCAATGCAGTCCCTGTGGCAGGACGCTAGGTTCAAGACGAACGCTTCCGCCCTCCCCTCTTAGCCGTGGACTGGATGTGTTGTAGTATGGCTTGGTTGCCGCTGGGCCTGCGATGACTGCTCGTCGCTCCTCGTGTCCTCGATGCCCTTGCTCTGCTCACGGTGCGAAGTCCTGGCGGCGTGGTCTGCGTGCTCTAGTGAGACTAGGTGCAGCGGGTCTTTGGCTCTCGAGATTCGGTCAGTTGCCTGTCTAGAACTCTGGCGGTGAATTACCGTGCTCTCAACGCATACGCCTCTCGAGACACCCGTGATTCAGACGCGCGTCCTTCGTGGCTAGTCGCACCAGGGCCTGCACAATTCTCGCCTGTCGATTCAGGCGTACGCCGGAATTCGACAAGGCAATTGCTTTCGCACGGCCGCTAGTTCTGGACAACTTCCCTTTCGAGCCCACGGTTCTTTGTCGAAGGACTCTTTCTATTCACTTCTGTCGGACTCGCCGAGCAATACGCCAAGCTCACGTCGCGACAAGAATTAGAACAAAGCGCCTGGACTTAGCCGCGTGATGCCTCAAGGACCTCAGCTACCTGTTTCTCAGCTCGGAGACTTCAACTCTAAGCCCCGAACGTCTTGATGTAGCGATCTTGCTCCTGTTGACTCGGCGCGGCTCTGCTTCCTCCTGATGTTGACTTGACTTGTGTTGTTCACTGATGTGCTGCTTGTCTACTGATCTTGCTGGATTGACTCCTTGTGATTGACTGATCCCGCTTCTTGCGCTCGGCCCGCTTATATAGGCCGGCGTATCCCGGTAATTCTCGGCTCCTCCTTTTTCGGTGTTGCGCACGGCACCACACTCGGTCCAAAGTCCGTCGCCTTCTACCGTTACACATTCTCTCCAAACTCTCTCCGGCCGAACTCTCCAAACTCTCACCAGCTGTATTCTCCAAACTCTCACCAGCTGTATTCCTCCAAACTCTCACCAGCTGTATTCTCCAAACTCTCACCAGCTATATTTCTCTAAAGTCTCATTTATTTGTGAGGAGTTATTTACCTCCTCACAACGAGATCCACTTGACTCCCATTACGTAAGGGTCTACACGGAACTCTTGTCGCGCGACGTTCTTGGTTTAGGTTCTCGGGGGTACTACGAATTCTGTTGAAATTGTTTCGATGGTCACGGTCTACGACGCTGATTATTGTTCAGAATCCCTGCCGCGAATGTCAAATTAATTGGGATTTATCTGCGCGGTGCACGTGGTTCGCGATTTTAATTGACGGGGTTTGTACACTACTCGTTTGATTTGTACCCTTTACGATGATAAAATCTTGTTCGTTTTGAACGACAGACTCTGTTTATAACGATGTGTCCCGCTGTTATATACCCGAGGGCGGAGCGATCACGTTGCCCTCGTCGGCTTTGTTCGGGTCGGCCTAACGCACGTGGGTCCCTTCTTACTATGGGTATATAACGAGCTTGCGATCTCAGAGGTTAGTTAGGGCTATCTTCGACACGAATGTTATATTATTTTTCAATAAAATTTCTCTCAGTGCATTCATTAATATATATTTACTTCTCTGCCGTTCTTACAAATTTTTCATCTTCCCAATGACCCCTTGACAAAACTTTCCAACAGCGATTGAAAATGCTATGCTACATCAAAGTATTTTTATACCCGTTTTTCGTAGAGTAAAAGGGTATATTGTATTCGTGCAAAAGTATGTAACAGGTAGAAGGAAGCGTTTCCGACCCTATAAAGTATATATATTCTTGTTCAGGATCACTAGCCGAGTCGATCTAGCCATGTCCGTCTGTCCGTACGTCCGTCTGTCCGTCTGTCTGTCTGTCCGTATGAACGCTAAGATCTCGGAAACTATAAAAGCTAAAGGATTGCCCTTTTGCATGTAGATTTAAGGAGTTTCTACGTAGCGCAAGTTTGTTTCAAAATGGTGTCACGCCCCCTCTGACGCCCACAAGCCACAAGCTGTGGCCAGAGTTTTGATGCTAATACCTATGTCAATACCTATTGATTGGCCTAATAAAAATTTTGCCACACCCACTCTAACGCCCAAAAACCCATTAAACGCTTAAGCCTGGCTAGCGCCTACATTTCCGCCTTTCATGGCCCGTGGTACCAATAGCGGCATCTAACGGATGACTTTGGAAGAGCTGGCCAAGCTGCTCAACAGAGTTAACGTTAATTCTCGATAAGGATTTCTATTAAAGGAAATTGCGATGGTTTTCATTTCTCAATACCGAACTATATCCCAAGAACTATGCAAATCAAATCAAGTTAGCCAAATTGGAGGTGTTCCCTGGGTACCGATTTTAACATAAAAATCGGGAGCTATTTATATTAAGTTGTTCAGCTGAGTAACGGGTATCTAATAGTCGAGGCACTCTACTATAGTGTTCTCTCTTGTTTTTTACTCTTGCTATTGCTCTGATTTCGTTCGGCTCTGTAGCATAGCAGAGAGCACAAAAGCAAAACGGTTGCTCTTCTGCTCTGCTCTGTAGCACATAACGTCGGAGTACAGAGCAATAGCAATAGCAAAAAATGCCCATCATGCTATTTGTAGTTGTAGCTATAGCACAAGAATTGACAGCGAGAGCAAAGTGAACGAAAATAAAAGCAACTCTGCTTTTCTCTCGTAGCAAGTGCGTAGTTGCTCTCATAGCATTTTTGTAGTTGCTCTCATAGCAGCTCCGTATTTTGCCGCATACCAGATCTTACCGTTATATTTTGTTTTGGTACACATGCACGGTTTTAAAGACGTTAATTTTAAATTATAATAATATATTCAGTTTCCATATAACAAAAATAAAAAATTAAATTTCAACAATAACAATAATTTCAATTATGATTTTCTTCGTCTTCAAATGAAGGGAAATTTTCGATGGCACTATCCAAATGGGATGAGTTTAGTTTGACAAGTAAAATATTTTCTAATGTGTCGTGGCTTAACCTATTCCGATTGTCGACCAATATAAGTTTTAATGATGAAAATGCCCTTTCGATTGTGATCTAAATAAAATTAAAAGTTATTAACATATTTCTTGCAGCATAAACAATACTTCTTGCTTATGTGGGGGGAATGGCAAAGCATACTTTGCTTAGTGCATACAGTTCAGGATCAGTCGACTTTCTTTCTCTCCAGAAGTTCAATACATTAACACTTGCTTTCATGTAAGGGAGTTTTAGTTTTTCGATTTTTGGAAAAACATCCGTGCATTCGTCTGATGGCGATACCGTAGCTCCCAAATAGCTGTCTAACAAGTCGAACTCATTATTTTCCAGCCCTTCTTCAAGACTCATAGAATCCAATGAAGTTGTTGATGAATAAAGTTTTGGGTTAATTGCTTTAATTTTTTCCCAAAAAGATTTTAAGAAGAGTACAGCATTTTTTTTCTGAGTCCAGGAAAAAATCTGTTGAAATCTCGGGTCTATGTATAGGCATGCATCAAATCCCACATTCGATATAATTTTTCCGTTCGCGTTTCTTTGCTTTTAATATATATATATAATATATATAAACTTCCACAACATAGAGGTAGCGACGAAATTTTCATCATCCGTTTTATTTTCGAATGCTTCAAATTCACTCAATACGTCCTTTGCTTTGTTAAGTCGATCGATCATTTCATATGTTGTGGGACAATCCAATTGAGACAATTTAAGTTTTCGAAAGTCAAATGCCTCACGATAACCATTTAATGGCTTACGAATGTATTTTGTCACGTTGCGACATTGAAGTACATAGCTTTTAATGTCTGCTCTTTTTTGAAACATCAAGTGCGCAAAGTTGTGCAGTATGTGCTGCACACCGGCATATTTGTATATTACCCACGGGCAATTCTTCTGGGGTCCCAAAATTATCAATTTTTTTAGTGTAGACTATGTTTTTTTTTTTCACTTCCTCTGTGCATTCAAAATCATCATCAGCTGCATAACTATGTGATAATATTTTTGTTGTTTTTATCATGTTAGCTCCATTGTCTGATGTAATTGAAATAATTTGATTCAATCCGATGTTGTACTTCTCTAAAGTAGCTATAATTTCATTGGCAAGATTTTTAGACGTACTTCCACTACCGCCTTTCATTTCAGACATGCCTAAAATCCGGAATATAATTTTATTTTCATTTATAAATTGCGCGCTTATTCTAAAAATATTACGGTTAAGCTGTTGCATTTCGCTGCGTATGTTTTTCGCCACATGTTTTAGCATATTTTTGCATTTACTACCATTTAATGTAAAGCTTTTTCCGCTCTTTTCTGTAAGAATCGGATCAAACAAATCGGACAAATCGAACAAATCGGATCTATTATATTTCTCATGTTTACCGAATTTAAAACATTGAAAGGTACGGTTTCTTCTGTTACCAGTCCTATGTATGAACGAATTAACTGTTTTTTGTTTATTTTAACTTTAATTATTTCTTTTCTGGGTTCTGTTATATTTTCTGAACAACTGGACTCCTCGTCTAGATTATCTATTTTTATTTTGTGCACTCCAACAATATGTTTCTTTAAATTAAATGTACGATCTTTCTTTAAAGACCAATTACAAGATTTGCACTGCACATATGTTGACCCATCGTCTTCAAAATATTTTAAAATATGGTTTTTTCGCGAAGCCATGTTTACGCTTGAGGTGAATTAATATTACTGCGCGTTTAAAACCGTGCATGCACCGAGCACTTGCTACAAGAGCAAAATCAAAGTTGCTTTTATTTTCGTTCGCTTTGCTCTCATTCTCGCTGTCAATGCTTGTGCTATAGCTACAACTACAAATAGCATGATGGGCATTTTTATACCCTTGCAGAGGGTATTATAATTTTGGTCAAAAGTGTCCTGAGTTGATATAAGCATGTCCGTCTGTCCGTCTGTCTGTCCGTCTGTCTGTTTCTACGCGAACTAGTCTCCCAGTTTTAAAGATATCGAATTGAAACTTTGCACCCTTCGGGGATCGGACGACTATATGCTATAGCTGCCATATAACTGAACGATAGGAAATGCCATAACTTTAGTGTTTGTAAAGCTAGGAAGTTGGGATTTTCTATGGGTTTTTCAATTCGACCTACCGAATTTTATAAGGATCGGCCGACTATATCCTATAGCTGCCATATAACTGATTGAAAATGCCATAACTTTTATGTTTTTAAAGTTAGGAAGTTGGGATTTTTATGAGTATTAAGAATGAATCATATGAATAATTTTGGAGAATATTATTTACAGAATATTCTGCAAGGGTATATCAACTTCGGCTCCGCCCGAAGTTGGCTTTCCTTTCTTGTTTGCTATTGCTATTGCTCTGTACTCCGACGTTCTGTGCTACAGAGCAGAGCAGAAGAACAACCGTTTTGCTTTTGTGCTCTCTGCTATGCTACAGAGCCGAACGAAATCAGAGCAATAGCGGGAGAAGAGCAATATTTTTATTGAAATTGCTGCTATGTAGCAGCAAATGCAAACACTGCTTTCCAACACCCAATGGTGGAAAACAAAATGATCTAGTGGTTCTTTAGGCCACGATGGTTGGAATTTTCCCCAAATTTTCCTCAACGAGTCCCTGCTCGGGAGCCAATCTGTAAGGATGGTTTTAGCTGGGGTCGGCGCCTCAGTCCGCTCAGGATCCTCATCAGATAAAATTTGTTATCTTTGAGACAGTTGAGGGGCGGTTATCACTATGTTTTCTTTGGTAAATTTTTAATCGGGTCACCGAGTCGTGTACAAAACGCTGTGGACCTAGACATGCACCGGCGGCCACATACCGGTTGATACTACAGTGAAAACTCTATGAAAATGTCTGGGGAGATATAGACAGCGTAATTGTAGCTAACACTATTCGCACAAACTATTGCGAACATGCCCGGAATAGTCGCAGACGGCACTGTCGCAGCTAACCCTGCTGAAAAAACCCTCTACGAAAATGCCCGGAATACTGGCAGACGGCATAACCGGAGGTAACACTGGTGGCCCTTATTATTGCGAACAGGCCCGGAATACTCGCAGTTTAGGTCAGTGGCCCACTGCATCGGCGCTGTTCACTGAGCTCTCCGAGCTTTCGCTCTCGCCCCTCTTGCGCTCCCTCGCTCGCTTCTCGCAACGTCCGCGCTCCAGAGTGCGAGCTTCGGGTTTCGCATCCGAACTCCTCGGACGGCCGTTGCCGATCTCCCGCTCCCGCTTCAACGGAGTAAAGCGGGCGGGAGCGCGGTTTTCGTTTTTAGTTTAGTTAGTCTCATGTATACCACTGAATAAAAGACACTGAAGTACACCACGACGCCCCAGACTTCTTCATTTTCGTCTTACTTTGCGTTTGCGCCGTGGGAATTTTTGTGCCTTCAAGTCTTTTTTTTGTGGAAGGATCGCCCCCCTACAACATTTGGTCTATTCGAGCCTTTTAAGGATATCCTTCTGCCATTCGACCAGCAGAGCCTGTGATTTTTCCGCAAAAAAAGATAAGTACGAGCATTTTCCTACTCCCTCTCGCTGCCGGTCTTTAGCAGTGGTTCGAACATTGAATTTCGTTCACACTGCAGTAAGATCAATTTTTTTCGTGTCAACTCCACGTCCGAGTTTTCCCGTCACAACAGCAGTCGAGAAATTTAACATTCCTTTAATTTTAAAAATCTTCTATCCGTCTCCGCTTTGTGTGCGTCGCCATACTTCTTGCCGTTTTCCTTTTCGTTCCCCGTTGTACATCAACTTTCCAACGGTCAAGGCATATGTGCATCCAGACATACACATACACGCGCGTGACAACTTGTGTGCATAGTGCAGTGCAACAAATAACTATTATCAGCCACTTGGTGTAAAGTAATTTCGGGAGTTTTCCTGTTCGCCGTACAGTCCGCCGCTGTCGAGATATTTTTTTGTCTTGTGTTTTTTTCTCTCCACATAATTTCATCTTTTCCGTCACTTCAAATACAGTCCACTCCACGACGCTCTACTGTACCGATATACACATACACATATCCTTAAACGCATGCATGCCCATATCTACATAAATATACAGCATGCCTCCACATACAGGAACTTAAATTTAAATAAATTCAAATCCACGCGGGTGCGACCGTGATTGTTTTTTCTCCAAATTGCCGCAATTAACCGCCCCGACGGCTGTGTTATTATTGTTGTTGATTTTTTTCCCTCCTCTCTCTCCCGCGTCCCTCACGCATGTACTGCTCTGCCGACGGCATAACCCAGTGAACATTTCTCCCGAACCAAAGCCAAGGTTTTTAATTCCACCGTTCCGGCTCCGCTCAAAAATAAGTATTAATAATTATAATTATTATTTAATTATAATTACTTTTTAGTTATCAATATTATTTAATTATTTGCGTCAAAGTAATTAATTTACCTAAGGGATTAATTAATTTATCATACCCGTTACTCGTAGAGTAAAAGGGTATATTGTATTCGTGCAAAAGTATGTAACAGGTAGAAGGAAGCGTTTCCGACCCTATAAAGTATATATATTCTTGTTCAGGATCATTAGCCGAGTCGATCTAGCGATGTCCGTCTGTCCGTCTGTCCTGTCTGTCCGTCTGTCCTGTCTGTCCGTCTGTCTGTCCGTCCGTATGAACGCTGAGATCTCGGAAACTATAAAAGCTAGAAGATTGGCATTTTGCATGTAGATTTTAGATTTTAGAAGTTCCTACGCAGCGCAAGTTTGTTTCAAAATGGTGCCACGCCCCCTCTGACGCCCACAAGCCACAAGCTGTGGCCACAGTTTTGATGTTATTATGAAAATTTTAACAGGTGGCCAAGGTGCTCAACAGAGTCAACGTTAATTCTCGATAAGGATTTCTCTTAAAGGAAATTGCGATGGCTTTCATTTGTCAATACCGAACAATATCCTAAGTTAAATTGGAGGTCTGAGTCAAACAATGGCGTATGTGTGTATGTATGCAAGCATTGCACTCAAAAACATAAACATAAACACAGCTGTTGGTGCAGGACAAAAGCTGCCTGCGCTAAAACAGCGCTGGTGCTGATGCTTGTGCTGTAAAGCTGACAGCTCTAAGAGATCGCCGAATTCAAATTGATAATTTTAACTGAGTAACGGGTATCTAATAGTCGAGGCACTCGACAATAGCGTTCTCAATTGTTTTTTATTTAGTTTTTCCGGATTTTTTTTTTGCGATCAAAGATATTTTTCAAACCCAAACAAATAAATAAATAACTAAATACAATAAAATTATTTGGCAACAATAACTAAGGTAAAAAATTAAAAAAAAACAAGAAAGGAAAGCTAACTTCGGGCGGAGCCGAAGTTGATATACCCTTGCAGAATATTCTGTAAATAATATTCTCCAAAATTATTCATATAATGCATTCTAAATACTCATAAAAATCCCAACTTCCTAAATTTAAAAACACCAAAGTTATGGCATTTTCAATCGTTCAGTTATATGGCAGCTATAGGATATAGTCGGCCGATCCCTATAAAATTTGGTAGGTCGGATTGATTGGCCAAATGTAAAATTCATAGAAAATACCAAATTCCTAACTTTAAAAACACCAAAGTTATGGTATTTCCTATCGTTATATGGGAGCTATAGGATATAGTCGGCTGATCCTTATGAAAAATCCCAACTTCCTAACTTTACAAACACCAGAGTTATGGCATTTCCTATCGTTCAGTTATATAGCAGCTATAGGATATAGTCGACCGATCCCGGCCGTTCCGACTTATATACTGCGTGCAAACGAAAGAAGGGTGTGTGCAAAGTTTCAATTCGATATCTTTAAAACTGAGAGACTAGTTCGCGTAGAAACAGACAGACGGACAGACAGACGGACAGACAGACGGACAGACGGACAGACGGACAGACGGACAGACGGACATGCTTATATCAACTCAGGAGGTGATCCTGATCAAGAATATATATACTTTATAGGGTCGGAGATGTCTCCTTCACTGCGTTGCACACTTTTGACCAAAATTATAATACCCTCTGCAAGGGTATAACAAGAGAGAACGCTATAGTCGGGTGCCCCGACTATCAGATACCCGTTACTCAGGTAAAAGGAGTGCGAGGGAGATGGAGATAGAAACTTTGATCACGCATAACTTTTTAACGAATGGTCCGATTTGAAAAATTTCTTCTACATTTCGATAGGTATTGATAAACACAATAAAACTGCATTTTTACTTTTCCGAAATATTTAAATTTTTAAAATCGTATATAAGCGATTGTGGGCGTTAAAGGGGGCGTGGTACCTTTTTGAAACAAACTTGCGCTGCGTAGGAACTCCTAGAATCTGCATGCAAAATGCCAATCTTCTAGCTTTTGTAGTTTCCGAGATCTCAGCGTTCATACGGACGGACAGACGGACAGACGGACATGGCTAGATCGACTCGGCTAGTGATCCTGAACAAGAATATATATACTTTATAGGGTCGGAAACGCTTCCTTCTAGCTGTTACATACTTTTGCACGAATACAATATACCCTTTTACTCTACGAGTAACGGGTATAAAAACAACAGAGGTCAACAAAGAGAGTAACAAGATATGCAAATAGATAAACAAGATATATAATCAATACAGTTTCATAGATTTCAAAATATTTTCTTCTGATTCTTTTCGTTGTTTATGGCACTGTGCTTGCTATTCCGCACAAATTAACAGTGTGACTGCTCTCCGTGTTTTTTTTTCTTTTGCGTGCATTTATTTACCACGACGACCAACTCGTTGGCGACTCAGATCGCGCCGACAGCTTAACGGTGAAAATCCTCACGTTCTGAACATAACGCCCCTTGCTCAGGTCAGTCGACAAGAGCTGATCCGCAAAGTTCGAGTCCGAGAATGCCCACGGAAGACGACAAGAAACCGAGGTCGATCCCATCTATCCGTTTGGACAGGTCCCAATCCGCGTCTCCGCGGCCGTCTCAATTAACACCAAAGGCTGCCATTGCCATTCCAAGGGCAAAAAGCGACGAGTCCGTCGAGACTATCTCCGGTCCCCCGTCAAGGCTTTCTCGGTCGGTGTCCAAGATGGCTCAAATTACGATAGACATCGCCCTCAAAAAGTTTATTGCCACAACAGACCGGGTTAGCCAATTTCAAGCGGATATTCATACTCCGAGCGCCGCTGAACCAGAACGACTTTCCCCTGGCATGTGCCAAGTCCATCGGGACCAAATCCGGACCTTGTGGGAAAATATGGTGAAGAGCTATGAAAGTTGCTCCGATCTTCTTTCCGCGTCCACCGACAGTACGGCCACCTCGACAGTGCTTGAATCCAAGTACAGTTACTGCTACTCCGTATATTCGAGATGTTTGGTCCAACTTCAGGACATAATAGACAAGGCCGCCTCCCAGCCCATTCAGGCTGCTGTCAGTGTTCCAACACCGCCGTCTACGGGCTGTCGTTTGCCACCAGTCGACACCGAAGTTTTCGCTGGTGATTACCTGCGTTGGCCCACCTTCAGAGATCTTTTTACCGCGATATACATACACAACTCGCGTCTTACACCGGTAGAGAAGTTGTTCCACCTATTGTCCAAAACAAGTGGCGATGCGCACGCCATTGTTTCCAAAGCCCCGCTGACCAACGAAGGGTTTATCTCCGCGTGGCGAAGCCTCACCGACCGCTTCGAAAATCGGCGGATATTAGTCAATAGCCAGCTAAAAATCCTCTTCAACATTCAGGCAGTACCCCAAGAGTCCGGAGCCGCTCTGAAGGAGCTGCAAGGGACAATCCAAAGTTGCCTGACAGCCTTAGAGATGTCCTCTATTCAAGTCGAGACTTGGGATTGTCTCCTGGTGTACATGGTTTCTTTAATGCTTCCCAAAATCACGCTTTGGATGTGGGAGCAATCCATTCACAACAAGGCTGAGATTCCAACATGGAAAGAGTTATACTCGTTCTTGACAGAGCGCCATCGCACTCTGGAGGCTACCGATGACATCAGGCCTAGCAGTTCGGGTCAGTTTCCGCCAAGGTCGACACCTGCGAGCGCCCAAGCGCGTAGGCTTAATTCCTACGAGGCCAGAGTGACTCCAGCCCCAAGAGGGTGCGATCTCTGCTCCAGAGAGAATCATCCTGTTCGCTTATGTCCGCTCTTCCTTGAGATGGATGTCAATGGTCGCTCCGACTATATTAAGAAAAAGCAGCTTTGCCTGAACTGTTTTGCACGAGGGCACCTGCAACGGGATTGCACTAGCGCCCATAGCTGCTTCACGTGCGACAGCCGTCATCACACCCTCCTGCACCGCACCCTCTGATCCATTCGCGGCCGCTCCAAGTCCGTCTGCGCCATCCAGGTCTCGACCCGCGCCTACTACAAGAGGCACGAGCCCCACAGAGGATCACTCTGATGTGCAAGTGTGCTTCGCTTCCGGCTCTAGAGCCGTCTTACTGGGCACAGCCCTCATTAACATTTGCCATTTAGGGTGCAACTTCCAGGCGCGTGCCCTAATCGACTCTGGTTCCGAGGCAACCTTTATTACGGAGAGACTTTTCAACCTCGTCAAACTTCCATTCAAGACTATCCAGGCCAAATTCTCTGGTCTTAATCAAACCGTTGCCGCTCAGTCCACGAAACTCTGTCATTTTTCTATTCGATCGCCTTCCAGACCCGGGCTGCATTTAGAAACTTCAGCTTACGTTCTTCCGCAGCTGGCCGGAAATCTGCGTTCGTATTCAGTCCCTCTAGACCTTCTTAAGCGAATTCCTTTCATCCCCCTTGCGGATCCCAAGTTCTTCGAGAGCACTCAAATCGATGTCTTGATAGGAGCCGACATTCTTCCGTCCATCCTCCTCGGCAACGCCAGGGCTAATATTTGCGGTTCACTTCTCGGCCAGGAAACCATTTTTGGATGGGTGTTGACAGGCCCCATATCTCAAGCGGCCCCCCGCAATTTGTCCGCCTTCTCCACTCGAGTTACCTGCGGACTCGACGACTCGTTTGATCATCCCCTTACCAAATTCTGGGAGGTGGAGGAAGTGCCCACACAGATAGTCACCGAGTCTAATTCCGTCTGTGAACACAATTTTGTCCAGACTACAAGAAGGGACAATCGTGGCAAATACGTTGTGATGCCCCCCTTGCGCGAACCCCAGCATAGTGGTTCCGAGCTCGCATCTTCACGATATTTTGCTCTGGCTTAATTTCCACGTCCGCGCAGCGCCACCGCATTGGAACACAGACGAACTCGAGGTACGCAATCCTACCGTTGCCGAGTCTGTAGCGGGATCCATCCACTTCGGAAGTGTCGTCGGTTCCTCCGTCTGAGTGCCGAGAAGAGGCTCCTTGCCAACCGGTACTGCCACCGGTGTTTGGCCCACGAGCACTCCGACGGAGCGTGTCTGCGAGGTGATCGCTGCAAAACGTGCGGCCAGGATCACCACACTCTTCTTCATCTCTCGGAACCACCGATGGCATCACTGCAGTCCCGCCCGGCAGCACGCCGGTCGCAGAGATCCGTTGCCACTCCAAAACACTCCTTAGCCACTCCTCGGCCCTCGTCCGCCACTCCACGGCATTCTTCAGCCGCTCCTCGGCCATCGTCCGCAACCCCACGGCACTCATCCGCCACTTCACGGCATTCTTCAGCCGCTCCTCGGCCCTCGTCCGCCACACCACGGCACGCATCCAACACTCCGCGGCAATTTTCTGCTACTGGTCGGGGTGCCATGCAGCCCGCGGTCGCCGCTCCGTCCTTGAGGTCCCTCCTGAAGCGGCACAGCAACAACCTCCTACCGACGGCTTTGGTGCGTTTAGAGACCGGGAGTCGAGTCTTCGACACTGCGGCGCTCATCGACCCGTGTACGCCTATGAGCTGCATCGACGCTTCGCTAGCGTCGAGTTTCCGCTTGCCGACCACAAACGTGGGAGGCGAACAGATCTGTTCGGCAACCGTGGGGTCCAGAATCCGGCTCGACGCAATTTTTAAAATAGAGCCTTACGTGCGCATCCGCACTCCAATCCGGGAGCTGAGCGACGCAGTAAGGACCCACTTCCGGGACATTACGCTGGCTGATGAGCGGTTCTATCTCCCCGGGACGATTTCCATCATCCTGGGCGCGGATATGTATCCGAGTGTGATGCGGCCGGGCTTCCTGAAAATTCAGGATGGACTGCCAGTAGCCCAGAGCACCGTGTTTGGGTGGGTCGTGTCCGAAGCCTGCCACCAGCCGTGAAAAAGGCAACCAGGCTATGTTGCAACCCGAGTAGTTGCAAGGGGGGGCGGAATGTTTATGTCAGTGGCGAACTGCATCGGCGCTGTTCTCTGAGCTCTCCGAGCTTTCGCTCTCGCCCCTCATGCGCTTCCTCGCTCGCTTCTCGCAACGTCCGCGCTCCAGAGTGCGAGAGTTAAGGGTTGGTTTTAGCACCTTTTTTCCAGTATTGGTTTGATTGTAGCACTTCTTCCACCAGAGGTCGTCAGAAAGGTTCCAGGATAGATGGGTTTCTCAACTTAGATATTCAAAAGTTATACGATTTGAAATAAGAACGTCTTCTACGGTTGAGTTGTAGTTTAAGTCTGCTTTAATGTATTTTCAGCGGTGGCCGAGTAGCCACCGCTCTTCAAGTGTACAAAAATTCTTATATGCTATACATAAATGCTTATACATAAATACAAAGTGAAATAAACGAATGTTTAAACAGAAATCATTCCAAGTGTCTGCTCGTGTCATATTTCCTGTATCGAAGAGTTGGGGCATCCTGTTGCAAGATCAGCAAAAATGTAACGGGGCAACGACTCAAGTGGTCGTTGCCCGATTTGGACAATGTTTAGATTCCAACATATTTGTATCCGTATGTATGTATGTGTTCGTGTGGCTGTCCAGTCAGCGTACCATTTCCAGGGTAGCTCTGGGAGGTTTAGCCGGAAGCTCGTTGCCTACCGACTGGTCGGTAACTCCTCCCCTCCTGGATTGAAGTGACGGCCAAAGTGATGGCGTGGACGACACGAAGACTGGCTCTGGTATGGTGGTAAAGACAACCCTCTTCTTTGTGTTGATAAAAATGATTGATATTAGGGCTGCAAGAAGTATTAACAAATATATCGCTCCAAAATTTGTAGTTGTAAAATTTTTCCACTGAATTATGGAATTTGAAGCATTGATGGACCTTAATTTGAGTTGGTGTAAGTTGATATCCTCAATATATTCGGTGAAGTTAATGTTTTGGACGATTGGTATTGTCGCCTCTATCTTCTCTTCGAATCGTGCCACTTCCATGTCGTAAGGAATCTGATTGATGAACACCTCACAATTTTTAAATGTGACAAGTGCGGATCCCTTTACAAAAATTGTGGTTGAGCAGTTTGATACAATGGTAGTGTTGTCCGTGTTCAATATTAAAATATGTGCTGGTTCTATTTCAGTGATTAGTTCTAGGTTTTCTATTTCTTTGACTTTGCAGTTAGCTATCTTTAACGTGAATATACTATTAAGACATTTAGTTTCGAGGTTTTCTTTGATAGATAATGAATTTTCGCAGATGTAGTGTTTATCAATTTTCTTACATTTGTTAGTAAAATAGTAAACATCTTTTACATTATGATACGCCATGTAATTTGGTAGAATCAGCATTTTGGTTTCGTTTATCGGCAGTGGAATAATATGTGTGAATTGTTATAATTCTTGCTTATATATAGGTATCTTAATTCTAAAATTGATCTTAATTCCGATCATGAAAATGTCTAATTCTAACATGTCGATGATGTGCTCGTTAGCTAAATTTTGCAATTCTGTGTTATTTATTACTTGCTTTATTACAATTAGTTCCTGTTCGGAAACAATGAAATTCGGTACAATGTTTAATTTTGCCAGTAAAATATTTTCTTCTATGTTGCTTGAATGATTAGACAAAACATCGATATTCATATTTATACGTGATATGTACTGAAGTGTGTGTAAGTTATTGTGTTTCGAATTTACTGTTTTAAAGATAGTATCTTTGTAATAGTTTAAATAATGATTAATTATTTGTTGTTCCTTGTTAATATGCTCGGTTATGTTATCAAATCTATTCTTAACGTCGTTATTAAATACCTCTTGCCTGTTAGCATTTGTAGTTAGTTCCCTTTGGTTTTCCGTAATAGTCTTTAAGCTATTATCGATTCTATTTCCGTCCGTGTCATCTAAATTACCAGTAACTATTTTTACGACTCTGCCTAGTCCATTTATTAATCCTCGTCTTTGCCTCCTTTTGGGAAGTAACCTATCAACTCTATCTTTTAATTGTTGAAGTTTAGTTGAAAGACTGTCGGTTTCGTCTTTTGAATCTGTATTCGTCTTTAATTTATTTATAGCTTTTTCGAAACTAACAACGCCATCGATAAAGTCTTGCAGGTTTATTATATGTGATAGGTATTTGTGGGATTGAACGACCTTTGCTTGTCCCAATCTTATTTTTAGTAACGGAGTGTCTTTTCCCAATTGTTGGACCTTTAAGTCCTGGACCAAATAGGAATTTGGTTTGTTATAATTCTTTTTTTGATCTTAGACTTGTGTAGTTTTTGATTTCTTGATGATATTAGTGTAGTTTTATTATCTTTGAGCACCTTATGTTGAGAAAAACGGGGGGTGAGTTTATTTCTTCTATTTTCCTTACGAAATATAATGTCGTCTGTTTTGACTGGAATTGGTTGTTCCCTGTGTTCATTTAATTTATCAATTCTACGACTCATCTTCTCCTCTAACTGTGCTTTAACCTTTGGATATAACGTGTTTTGAAATTCGTTCAGTTTTTGTTCGGAGTTATATTCAATATTTTTATTAAAAATGTGATTTCTACCCGAATGTAGTTCAAATGGAGTATGCTTAGTAGCAGAATTTATGCTATTATTGTAGGTAGTTAGGGTTTCGAACAGAATTTCTTCATGATCCCTTTCCAGCTTGTTAGCCTTCCTGGTCTCATAAATAATTCTGTAAATTTCCGTTAGTGAAGAATGCAACCTTTCTACGGGTGAATTTCCCGTAGGATGCTGGAATGAAGTAACATGGGTTAAAATATTGTATTGTTTACAAAAATCCGAAAAAATCTTCCCAGAAAACTCAGCACCTTGGTCAAAAACCAGTTTTGTTGGCACCCCCACAAAATAAAAATAATGCCTCAAAGACTTGATCACGTTTATACAACTCCTAGCCTGAATTGTATAAGCACTAGCGAGTTTAGAAAATTTGTCGATTAATGTAAGGATTGTTTGACCATTAATCGTATAAATATCCATGTGTACTATTCCAGTGAATTTACTACAACGTTTAGACAATTGTTGTCTTTCCTCGTCATTTAAATGATCGGTTCTAATATTATTAAAGTCCAGGGAACAATGCTTTTCCTCATTATCTACACTATCCCGCATTAAGTTTACCACGGCGAAATCCTCTTCTTGGAACTTGTTTACTTCAAGTCCTAAATCCAAACAGAATTTCTTTGGTGTAGTGGAGAAATTATTAACTTCCACCCGAGCGTAATTGTTGTGTGCCGTGTAAATGCCAGATGTTATGAATAAATCTTCTTCGAGTTGAATATGGTCGCATATGAATGGCCCTTCTTTAACATTTACCGGGATTGTGAAAAGTGATTTGGAATTTTCTTCTATTTCATAGGATTTTGAGATACGATTTGGCTCTAAATGTAAGGGTATTTCGACAGTAGGTGAAATAAAACTCAGTTTTGCGATATCGATCTTTGCCGGAAGTTGTGTCAGAATATTCATACCAATCAAACCGTCGAAAAATGTATGAAAGTTGAACAATTGAATTGTTGAAGAATTGTTTTAATTGTGATTGGCTTATCTAACTTGACCCTTTCTTTTTCAGATACAAATTTTGGGTTGATAAAAGAACCCTCCGCCCCTGTGTCTATTAGAAATTTTAATTTGTTATTGTTTTGAAAAGACAGTTCGACATATGGTAAATTTGCGTCTAAGAGAAATTTACTCAGGAATCCTGTCTGTGGTTTGAGGCTTTTGATTGAAAATTTGGTTCCTTTGGTTGCTCTGCCTCATCTACTGTATTCTTCGTCTCGACATTGAACAACCTTGACCCGCTAGATTGAGTCCTGTTGTTGCTTCTAAAGTTCCTGTTAGCCGCCGCACTGGAGGTACTAGGGGTATTGTCACCTGCTGTTATTGCAGGGAATCTATTACTACGCGCATTCTCATAGTTGTTCCGGTCGTAAGTTGGTCTGTTGTTGCGATTATAACGATTAAAATCCCTATTTTGGTACTGGTTGTAATTGTTCCTGTTTGAGGGTTGATTCGCGCGGAAACGGTCGTTTTGCTTATTAAACTGTCTATTCTGTGTTCCATACGTATTATTTTCTGCGAAGTATAATTTTCTCTCCTTAATTGCCATATCATAAGCCTCTTCGAGTCCCGTTGGTCTAAACGCTCTGACAATTGCGCTTAGGTTTCCCCTAAGCCCCGCGAGGAAGGCCGTCAAACACGTCTGTGAAACTACCTTTGCCTAACCCGCATTGCTAGCTGCTCCGTCTCTTCCGTCTCTATTATTCTGAACAAAGCTAGTTTAATCCTCGTGATTTGTTCATACGATTTCTGGATGGGTAGCTGTTTTTGCTTTAAATTGTAGAGTTCTGTCATCAAGGTCTCCTCATCCCTTCTATCTCTGCAATGCCTTATCAATGCGTCTTTAATTTCATCCCAATTCAGGCTTGCTCCCGCACCTATTAGCGCTATGTGAGAGTTGCCCTCAATTTTTTGTCTAATTGCTCTAAGGAGCATCTGACCGTACGGTGCTTGGTCGGTTCCCCTTATCATTAGAATTACTTCTTCGACATAATAATGTCAATAATGACAGGCAAGGGTGTTTCAACAGGCTGTAAGGCTAAAGAGGTCTCTTGAGGTGCTTGAGTTGTCTTGGTCTGTTTTTTACCAACACCCCTAGTACCGATCTTATTAGTAGGTAAGTAGGTTTATTCTGTTCTATGAGAAAACGACCTACTAGTGCTACTGTGTAATTTGTACTAAATAATATCGTCTTTATGTGTAGTTAAATTATGGTATTGTATCCGCTTGTAGTGTAGTGTAGTGTTTTTCCAGGTGTTTACTCTTGTGGATTTTGCCTGTAAGAACATTAGTTTTAGATAAGTTTTCAAAACAATAATTTCCCTCGTAACTGGTGGTCGTTGGGATTTGTAAAATTTTGTATATATATAAGAAAATAAGCAAAGACATTTCATGTGTATACCTATAAGGCAACTAAAAAACATTAGAAAAAAATGTTTCTTTCTCTTTAATTTATTAATATATTGTATTTTTTTTTACATGAGAAACCAGCCTTTGTAATTTGCCATAAATCCGAAAGCAGCCGTTCTTACAAAACACGCGTAACTTTTTCATTTGTATTTTTCTTTCTCTTCATGTATATCTTTATTTTTATTTTTTTTTTGTTTTCCTTCTTTTTTGTTTCCTTTTTTTTTAACAAAACAACACGAGAACACTAGAAACAACGCGAACAGGACCGAAATACTCGCAGACGGCACTGTCGCAGCTAACCCTGATGAGAAAAACCTCTACGAAAATGCCCGGAATACTCGCAGACGGCATAATCGGAGGTAACACTGGTGGCCCTAATTATTGCGAACAGGCCCGGAATACTCGCAGACGGCACTGTCGCACCTAACTCTGCTGAGAAAAACCTCTACGAAAATGGCCGGAATACTCGCAGACGGCATTTTATTTCAATGGGTTCCTTTTCTAAGCCCTGTCGCACTCATTATGCTCACCCTGATTGCCGGAGCCAGTGTCCTGGTGTTTTCGCCCTGCGTTCTCTTTTCTCCTTCGCCACGTGCCTCGAGGACTTGCATCGTTCCCGCTTCAAGTCTCTCATCACAGTGTGGCCGTTGCTCTCTTTTCTAGAAAACCTTTCCTGTGGGATTTCGTCGTGGTGGCTTCCTTTTGGTATTTTCTGTGGCGTGATCGTGGTTTGTGTACTGACTTCGGCGGGGAACTTAACTATTCTCCTAGCTTATTCGATAGTTTTAGCGGCCACTTAGGACTAATTCAAATTTATAAATTTGATTGTTTTGGGTGACTTTAATCTACCAGATATTTCTTGGTCCCACTGGTCCTCCCGCTGACTCACTTGTCGCTATACCTTTCTCCGCCCATGATTTTGTAGATGGCCTTTTAGAATTATCGTTACAGCAAGTAAGCTTTATACGAAATTCTTTGAATAGATAATTATATCTTGTGTTTGTTTCTGAGGTCTGAGGTCGCGGTATGTAGAATTGACGCCCCTTTTGTACCTGAAGACCGATATCATCCAACAATGGAATTGACAATTTGCCTCCCCTGCTCTGATACCCTCTCTCCTTTAGTGCCCCCAACTAAAATGAGATGTTTTCGTAAATGTGACTATAATAAACTTAACGATATGATTTGTCATTATAATTGGACAGACTTGTACAATTGTACAGACATTGAAAGTGCCACTGAACTATTCTAAATAGCGTTAAATACTTTTTTTAATGAATGCGTTCTTGATAGGTTTCCTTTAAACCTAAACAGGCCTCCTTGGTTTACCAATGCGCTACAAAGACTTAAAAACCTTAAATCAAATACTTATAAAAAGTATAAAAAATCGGGTGAGCCATCAGATTTTTCAAAATATGTAGTGGCTCGATCGGATTTTAATGTTCTTAACAGTCGTTGCTATTCTATGTATCTAAATCGATGTCAATTTGAATTTTCAAATGATCCGAAACAGTTTTTCAACTTTGTTAATGCCAAGCGTAAGTCATCGGCATTGCCTTCATCGGTACGTCTAAACTCAACGGAGGCATCGACGGATTCTGAAATTGCTGAATTATTTGCCAAACCACTTATAGTTCGATAGCTTGGTCAAATTCTAACTACCCTTATCCCTTAAATAGGGCAAATCGTATTTTTTTCCCCTTTGATTACTGAAACCTCTTTTTTAATAGATTTAGCAACAACAACGCCGACTTATTCTCCCGGTCCAGATGGACTTCCTGGATGTGTGCTAAAGTTTTGTGCGTCAACCATTTGTAAACCGATTCTTAAACTTTTTAATTTGTCTATTTCATCATCAGTTTTTCCCACTATCTGGAAGGACTCTTTTATTATTCCACTGCATAAAAAGGGTGCGAAGGCTGATGCAAAGAATTATAGAGGTATTTCCAAATTGTCGGCAATTCCTAAAGCATTTGAACGTATTATCACTTCTCATTTGCAACATTTATGTTCCTCGCTTATATCACCATGTCAGCATGGTTTTGTTAAGCGAAGATCGACCACCACCAACCTTCTTGAATTGTCATCAATTGTAAAAAATGGATTTCAGAAAAAAATGCTGACTGACGTTATATATACAGATTTTAGTAAGGCCTTTGACTCCGTCAACCACTCTCTTCTCTTATTCAAATTAGATCTGCTTGGGTTTCCTGGTAATCTATTAACTTGGATTTCAAGTTACTTGAATGGTAGGACTCAGAGGGTTACATTCAATAATGCTGTTTCAAAATTGATCTGGAGTGCCTCAGGGAAGTCATCTGGGCCATTTGCTGTTTACTTTGTTTATCAACGTTCTTCCCTCCATCATAACACATTCTCGTGTACTAATGTATGCTGATGATGATAAGCTTTGTTTATCATATAATGATATAGCGTCGGGATTGACTTACAGTCAGATATTAATTGTTTTCATGGATGGTGTGAGTACAAGCTTTTAAAGTTGAACTGCCTTAAATACAACGTTATGACTTTTTATAGGGGTACTCCTAAGTAAGTTTATCAGTTACTTTCTTGAAAATACGCCACTCGACCGTATATATTTAGTTAATGATTAAGGTGTTCTTCTTAAATTTGACTGCCAAATAATGTCCACTGCTATCAATGTCATGAGTGTTCTTGTGTTTATAAAGCGTTGGTCAAAAGAATTTAAGGCCGCTTTACGACCAAATTATTAGTTACCTCCCTTGTCCGTCCTATTTTGGAATATTGTTCGTCGGTTTGGAGTCCACAATATCAAGTGCACATTCGTAGTTTGAACTGGGATCAAAACGTAAGGCTACCTTCCTACCAGAGTAGATTACTGTTGCTTAATTTACCTTCACTTGTAAATCGCAGAACAATGCTTGGTACTATTTTTATGCAAAATCTTATAAGAGGTGATACTGATTCCGCAGAACTTTCAATGTTCCTGTTAGACTAACACGAAATTATATTCCTCTAAATTTGCCACGATGTACATCAAATTTTTGTCTGGACGAGCCCTTTCGCGTTCTATGTAATAATTATAACAACCTTTATGATTTAATTTGCATTTCAACTTCTATCCCGTTATTAAAAACTAATATTTTAACTCATTTGCTTTACTCTTAATTGTGCCTTTCATTTTCACTTGTGTCTTGTCTCTATTTAATTTATGTATTTTCCTCGCGAACTCGCATTTTTTTGCCCAAATTAATAATTCGGCCCCGCGCGTAACAAGCACGTGCTTGGTGTCGTTGGGCCACTTGTTTGAACTGTTCGAAGTGCATCAACGTCCATCAGTATAAAAATACGGTTTTAATTTCTGTAGACTTTAGTTTATAGTTATTTGTGACCCACTCCCCACCCAACTGCCCCAAGCTCATTCAATAAGAAAATGAAATCCTGTACGCTAAACCGTTAAACCAATCGTTATCATGTTTTCGCTAAAAATAGTCGATCCTTATGAAATTTGGTATGTCGGATAGATTGGCCAAAAATAAAACCGATAGAAAATCCCAACTTCCTAACTTAACAAACACCAAATTCATGGCATTTACGATCAATCAGTTACATGGCAGCTATAAGATATAGTCGGCCGATCCTTATAAAATTTGGTGGGTCGGATAAATTGGACAAAAATAAATCCCATTGAAAATCCCAACTTCCTAACTTTACAAACATATAGTCGGCCGATCCTTATGAAATTTGGTAGGTCGGATTGATTGGCCAAATATAACAAACACCAAAGTTATGGCATTCCGATCAATAGTAATAATAAATAATAATAAGGGATATAGTCGGCCTATCCCGGCCGTTCCGACTTTTATACTGCGTGCAAAGGAAAGAAGAGTGTGTGCGAAGTTTCAATTCGATAACTTTAAAACTGAGAGACTAGTTTGCGTAGAAACAGACAGACGGACGGACAGACGGACATGATTATATCAACTCAGGAGGTGATCCTGGTCAAGAAAATATATACTTTATAGGGTCGGAGAGATCTCCTTCACTGCGTTGCACACTTTTGACCAAAATTATAATACCCCCCGCAAGGGTATAACAAGAAAGGGAAGCTAACTTCGGGCGGAGCCGAGGTTGAAATACCCTTGCAGAATATTCTGTAAATTATATTCTCCAAAATTATTCATATGATGCATTCTTAACACTCATTAAAATCCCAACTTTAACGAAAAAGGAAAGCTAACTTCGAGCGGAGCCCAAGTTGAAATACCCTTGCAAAATATTCTGTAAATTATATTCTCCAAATTTATTAATATGATGCATTGTTAACTCTCATAAAAATCCCAACTTCCTAACTTTAAAAACATCCAAGTTGTGGCAATTCCAATCGTTCAGTTATATGGCAGGTATGGAATACAGTAGGCCGATCCTTATGAAATTTGGTATGTCGGATTAATTGGCCAAAATAAAACCGATAGAAAATCCCAACTTCCTAACTTAACAAATTGATTGGCCAACCATAAAACTCATAGAAAATCCCAACTTCCTAACTTAACAAATACCAAAGTAAGGGCATTTCCGATCAATCAGTTATATGGCAGCTATAGGATATAGTCGGCCGATCCCGGCCGTTCCGACTTATATACTGCGTGCAAAGGAAAGAAGGGTGTGTGCATAATTTCAATTCGATATCTTTAAAACTAAGAGACTAGTTCGCGTAGAAACAGACAGACGGACAGACGGACATGCTTATATCACCTCAGAAGGTGATCCTGATCAAGAATATATATACTTTATAGGGTCGGAGATGTCTCCTTCACTGCGTTGCACACTTTTGACCAAAATTATAATACCCTCTGCAAGGGTAAAACACCAAAGTTATGGCAATTCCAATCGTTCAGTTATATGTCAGCTATAGAATAGAGTCGGCCGATCCTTATGAAATTTAGTATGTCGGATTGATTGGCCAAAAAAAAACCGTTAGAAAATCCCAACTTCCTAACTTAACAAACACCAAAGTTATGGCATTTTCGATCAATCAGTTATATGGCAGCTATAGGATATAGTCGGCCGATCCTTATAAAATTTGGTAGGTGAGATTAGTTGGACAAATATAAAAACCATAGAAAATGTAACGTTCCTGCTATGGTGGGGTAGTTCAACGGCGTCCAGGAGTTCGTGCCAACATTTGTTTGTGTCAGGAGTGGTTGCTGTAAGAGTTTGACCCGGTTCCCGGAGTACACGAGCGGGGTTCGGTGAAATTGAAGGGGGTTGTGTTTATTTACTTAAATTTTACAGAGTTTAAGACAAGGATAGAGCGGCACGGCTGGTTCTATCTTCGGCGGTGTCGTCGAGTGCGGTCGTGGGCGGCTACTGATCGTCCTTCGGTAGTTGCGCAGCGGATGGCGTCCTGTAGATGAGAAAGAAAGAATACGGCTATCTGCGCCGGAAAGTATGCCCCTCGGTGGTTGCCCCTGTTTGCGCCAGAGAATATGTCCCTCTGTCCTTTACCTCTAGATAATTCCCTCCGAGATATCCCTGATATCTCCGTGTGTGAGAGAGGGTTTGGAGGCCACTTAGGTCTTCCAGGTTATGCGAGAGAGTTTTGGAGGCCACTTAGGTCTTCCAGGTTAGGCGAGAGAGTTTTGGAGGCCACTTAGGTCTTCCAGGTTAGGCGAGAGAGTTTTGGAGGCCACTTAGGTCTTCCAGGTTAGGCGAGAGAGTTTTGGAGGCCCCTTAGGTCTTCCAGGTTAGGAGAGAGAGAGTGTGGAGACCACTGAGGTCTTCCAGGTTGTGAGACGAGTCGCACCCCACTGTGGGTCTACGAAGGTGAGTTCGGTGAAACGAGGGGGGGGGAAAGAAACCCGAGCGGGTGGGCGACTCGGTGAACCGAGGGATGGCTCGAGCTTAGAGTCCGCTGCCACTGATGGCGGCTTCGTCGCTCCGAGTCGGTTAGTGGTGGGTGGGTGGTGGAACCCCGAAGATCGGCTGGCACTGATGACGGCCGGTCTTTCGGAGAGTGGGTAGAGGAGGGGGAAGGGGGTTTCGCTAACTACAATGTATTTGGACGGGGTACTAGACCCTATCCAAAAAAAGAAAGACTCCACAAGTAACTCCCAGAGAGGTTGCTCACACCAATGCGTAAGGCTCACCTTCTCCGATCGCTGACGGTTGCAGAGTGACTTGAACTGGGCAACCGGCGGCCTTTTTATACCCGTTGGCGTGAATAAGTGTGCCCGCACCACGTCAAAATCCCTGGTCATAAGGCTTAGCGCGTGTGACCAGCTGATCATGGGTCAGTGTGACCAGGTAGTCTTGGGTCAGTGTGACCCGGTGATCGTGGATCAGTGTGCCCAGCTATTTCTATTGGCGCGCCTGCCTTCTTATTTGAATTAGAATTCGTTTCAGGTTTTTTATTCTCTTAAACTAATCTTATTATTATATTAATCCTATTCCCTATGTACTATGTTGTCGCTTCATGCTTTATATCTCTCTTAACCTAAGCTTATTTTATATATTTACTTATATTGTGCGCTCTGGAGCGTCACACCTCCCCCCCTCTTGCGAAGGCACGAAGTGCCGAATCGTGATCTTCGACCCCCTGCCGAAGATGACCTTCCACGACTTCTCTTCATCCTTTACTAGGATGGTCTGCTGCTGCCCCTTCCGTTTCTGCCCCCAGCGTTCCTTTATCTCGTCCACTGCCCTGGCCGACATCGTTGCATCAGCCGGTACTGTCCACCCCATCTCATTGGTGAACACTTCCGGCTGTTCCTGCTGTTGTGCTGCTGCTGGAAGCGGTGGGCCGTGGAGTACCTCAGAACTTATAGCTGGATCGGGGAGTAGCTCCAGGATGTCCCTATCCGGCGACGGCGTCCGCACTTTCCCCATCCTTGGCACCAGATGGTGTCCGCCGACTTCTGCTCCAGACAGACTTCTCGGGGTGTGTGCCACTCTTTGTCTTCCCCCTATGGGTCGTGCCGTCGAGGGTTGCTCCTGCCCCTGCTCCTGCCCCGGTTGTCGTGCTCCACTAGTCGGCACGTCGGTGGTTTGAGGCGAGTTGGCGCTGTCCGTACCCGCACTCCGGTACCCGCTGGTCTGGCCGATATTAGCTGTGCTAATCTCCTCGCCTGCTGTAGCCGCTTGCAGTCTTCCCGAAACTTCTCGCTTGACTTCTGAAACTTGTCCATATTGTTGTTGTTGTGTACTGAAATGAGTAAGGCGTTACATTGATTACCCTCTCCCTCTAAACTATCAGGGTTTGTTAGCGTATGGTTAGTGTGTATATATATTTTAAAGTCCCCAATGTATGCCCGTTTCGATACTTAGTTTTTTGATTTTTCAGTTTAGCTATTACCGGTGAACAAAAGTTGTCTACTACCCACGGCCCGTCATATTTTGGCGCTAGTTTCGCGTTAAACTTTTAAGCTGCGTTTGATAAATAGTGTGTTTTACACCAGACTAGTTGCCCTACACTTGGTTTCCATTCTCTTTTTCGTAGATCGTAGTGGAATTTTTGTGTCCCCGCTGCTTCTTCCATGTTCTGGATTGCCTCGCTTCTAATCTCTCTTAGTCGTTTCCACCTCGCTGCTACTGTTTCTGTCGCTAGTCCCGATTCTTTAGTAACTTTGTCGAACAGAGCTCCTGGTAGTCGTAGATTCCTTCAATACAATAATTGTGCTGGACTAAAACCCGTCGATTCTGATATGCTGCTGTTATATGCTAGCATTAGCTCCCACCTGGTTTGTTCTTCTCCCACCATTTGTGATATCATGGTTTTGATGGTTCGGTTCGTCCTTTCGGTTGGGTTTTGTTGTGGCGTATATGGTGCTGTGAATTGCTGGTGTATTCCCCACTGCTCCATGGCGGTCTTTGTTTTCCTTCCCGTAAACTGGACCCCATTGTCGGATATCAGTGTTTTTGGTGCTCCAACTCTTGCGATTATTCTTTCACGAAATAATTTTAGGAAAGCTTCTACCGTTGCTTGCCTTACTGCCGCGACTTCGGTCCATTTCGAGAACCTGTCTACTATTACTACTAGTGTGGTGTTTCCATGTTTCGTACGTGGTAGTGGTCCGACGAAGTCTACGCATATGGTTTCCCATGGTGCTTCGGTAATTTTAGTTAGCATTTTTCCCGCGTATTTTTGTTGAGACAGCTTGTATCGCTGGCAGCTCTCGCAAGCCTTTACGAATTTTATAATCTCCATCCTCATTCTGGGCCAAAAATATCTCTCCTTAATCCTTTTCAACGTCTTGAATATTCCTAGGTGTCCTGCCGTCGCGTTGCAGTGGTTTTCTCGGAGCACCGTTTGAATTTCGCTCCTTGAGATGCAAAGTTTCCATGGTTGTAGGCCTTTTTCGCTGCCGCCTTTCTTGTATAGTCTTTCCCCTTCTATTTTAAATTCCCCGTTGCTCGGGTCCTTTTTTACCTCCTCGAATGCTTCCTTTATCCAATCGGTTTGACTTCTTGCGGTTTTGATTTCTACTGTTGGTGCCCTGGATAAAGCATCTGCCACTGCGTTCAACTTTCCTTTTCGGTATCTGACCTCGAATTGGAATGGTTGTAATCCGAGTGCCCATCTGGCCACCCTCCCTGAGGGGCTTTTTATCGAATTTAACCATTTCACTGCCAAATGGTCCGTTACCACTACAAATTGGTAGCCTTCCAGGTACATTTTGTACTTATTGATGCTCCAGTAAATTGCTAAGCACTCCTTTTCGGTGGCACTATAATTTTGTTCTTCCTTGCTCAACTTTCTGCTTGCGTACGAGATCACATGTTCCCTTTCGGCATCTTCCTGGGTTAACACTGCTCCTATTCCCAGGTCACTTGCATCCGTTTGCAGTTTGAACTGTTTTGTAAAGTCCGGGCATGCCAGTACCGGTGCTATCGTTAAGCTTTCTTTTATCCGTTCGAACGCTTTTTGATGTTGGGCCTGCCACTCGAATTTGTTTCCTTTTTTTACCAGCTCTTGTAGTGCACTTGCTTTTTCGGTGAATCCAGGGATGAATTTCCTATACCATGATGCCATACCTAAGAAACTGTGTACCTCCTTCGTGCTTTTCAGTGTCGGTAATTCTCGTATGGCCGCCACCTTTTCTGGGTCCGTTCTGATGCCCTTGTCGGTCACGATGTGTCCCAAGTATTTTAGCTCTGTTTGAAAAAAATGACACTTCTCCGCATTAATCTTTAGGTTTGCATTTTGCAGCCGTCTGAACACTTCTCTTAATTTCTCTAAGTGTTCTTTTTTGTTCCTTCCGATGACCACGATGTCGTCCAGGTATGCGAACGCGAACGGCTCCATTTCTGGCCCTATGACCGTATCTAGTGCTCTTTGGAATGTAGCCGGAGCTGTTGTGAGCCCAAACGGCATCACCTTCCACTGAAACAAACCTCGTCCTGGTACGGTGAACGCCGTATAATGCTTACTGTGGTCCTCCATTGGTATCTGCCAATATCCGGATTTTAAATCCAGCGTGCTGATGAATTTCGCCTCTCTTAGCTGATTTAAGATAAAGTCCATTCTTGGTACCGGATAAGCATCCTTTTCGGTTCGTTCGTTCTGTAGCCGATAGTCCACACACATTCTCCATTCGTTGTTTTTCTTCTTTACCAGCACCACTGGTGCGCTGAATGGGCTATGTGATGGTTCTATTAATCCCAATGCTATTAATTCATCCACTTGTTCGTTGATTATCGCTTGCTGCTTTGGGTTACGTGGGTAGTATCTTTGTTTTACTGGCCTATCATCCTTCATGTAAATCTTATGGGTTGTAATATTACTATTTCCCTTCATTCCTTCGAATACTTGCCTTTGTTTTTCCAGAAATTTGTCGATCTCCTCCTCTGTTGGTTCCATATCGATTGTGGTCTGCCTGGTTTCCTCTTCTTCTGGACATTCCTTTGCTTCTGTGATGTCCAATTCCAGATTGCCGCATTGAATCCTTGTCTGTGTCTTCGCCAAAAAGTCCATTCCCAGTAGTATCCCTCCTGTAACCTGGTTTAAAATCAGAAAATCCAATTCGAATTCTTCTCCGGCGAATTGCACTCTGGCTGTGAAGTCTCCATCTGATTTTTGTCTTGATCCGTTTGCCATCGTTATCTCTGTCCTCACTTTCCTCCATCTTCCATGTCTTCTTAATTCGCTGTATCTTCTCTTGCTGATCACGCTCCGTGATGCTCCCGTATCTACTATTCCTTTCGCTTTTACCGCTCCGATCTTTATCATGGCCAATATCTGGAATCCGTCACACCTTAATTGGTCCCATGCAGCTGGTGTTTGATTCTGGTCCTGAGCTACCAGCGTTATCTGCTCGGACCTCCGGCGTTTCCCGTTATGGCTTTGCAACACTCCGTTGTTCTTGTTCCGTTTCTGCCGCATACCCAACAGAACATTCTCGGCGGGTTGGTGCAGGATCTTGTGGTATGTCCTGTTCCCCCGCATCTCATGCAGATATTTGTTGTTGCGTTCTGGTTCCCAGTTACCACCGGCCGGTTGGTTCCTTCCATTGCCTCTATTTCTTCTACTTCTTCGGCTAACTTCAAGAATTCCGTTAATGTTTTGAAGCCTGAGCGTCTAGTGTAGAGTTTTATTTTGCTTCTGCAATTCCTGTATATACGGTCCAACTTCGATTCTTCCGAATACTCTGTGAATCTCATTAACTTCCTTAGGTTCATTGCGTATACCCTTGTTAGTTCCGTCTCCCGCTGTCGTAGCTGTGCAATTAGTGTCTCCACCTGTTCCTGGTATCTGGGTGGTAGGAAATATTCCAACAGTTCTTCCTTGAGCTCCTTCCAAGTATTTATCTCACTCGGTGTGGTGTTCCACCAGTCTATTGCTACCCCTTCCAGGATGAAGGGCATGGTTTGAATCAGAGCGTCTTCGTCTATCCCGTAGCCTTTGGCCCACTCCTCCATCTTGCTGAGGAATTCTAAAGGATTGGTGGTTCCTTGGTAGCGTATCCCCCAGCTTCGCACTCGGTCTATGGTTTCCACATCCATTTTCCGTTCCTTTTTATCCGGCATGTCTGATGTCTTTCTTTCCGACCGCGTTAGTGATTTAAATTGTTTCACCAGGAGGTCTATCTGGTTTGCTACCTCGCTCAGTTCCTCTAACGGTGACTTGTTTTGCTCCGTCAACCCTTTCTCCTTGCTGTGTTTCTCCGCTAGCTCGCCAAGCCTCCGCCTGATCTCCTCTGTGTGGTCTGGGTTCTTTACAAATGATGCTTTTCCAGTTGCGTCCAATCCAAATTCCTCCGCGTACTCGATCAGATCCGCCTTTGATGCTAGGTACACCCAGGTCGACATAACTCTGTACCGGCGTCTCCTCTTTGCAACCACTTTAACCTGTTCGGGCGCTATGTAACGTTCCTGCTATGCTGGGGTAGTTCAACGGCGTCCAGGAGTTCGTTCCAACATTTGTTTGTGTCAGGAGTGGTTGCTGTAAGAGTTTGACCCGGTTCCCAGAGTATGACACGAGCGGGGTTCGGTGAAATTGAAGGGGGTTGTGTTTATTTACTTAAATTTTACAGAGTTTAAGACAAGGATAGAGCGGCGCGGCTGGTTCCGTCTTCGGCGGTGTCGTCGAGTGCGGTCGTGGGCGGCTACTGATCGTCCTTCGGTAGTTGCGCAGCGGCTGGCGTCCTGTAGATGAGAAAGAAAGAATACGGCTATCTGCGCCGGAAAGTATGCCCCTCGGCGGTTGGACACGATAGCAACGGCTTCCTGTTTGCGCCGGAGAATATATCCCTCTGTATGCGTCCCTTTACCTCTAGATAATTCCCCCCGAGATATCCCTGATATCTCCGTGTGTGAGAGAGGGTTTGGAGGCCACTTAGGTCTTCCAGGTTATGCGAGAGAGTTTTGGAGGCCACTTAGGTCTTCCAGGTTAGGCGAGAGAGTTTTGGAGGCCACTTAGGTCTTCCAGGTTAGGCGAGAGAGTTTTGGAGGCCACTAAGGTCTTCCAGGTTAGGCGAGAGAGTTTTGGAGGCCCCTTAGGTCTTCCAGGTTAGGAGAGAGAGAGTGTGGAGACCACTGAGGTCTTCCAGGTTGTGAGACGAGTCGCACCCCACTGTTGGTCTTTCTTCCTAATGAAATTTCGGTGAGACGAGGGGGGGGAGGGGGGGGGGAATGAAACCCGAGCGGGTGGGCGACTCGGTGAACCGAGGGATGGCTCGAGCTTAGAGTCCGCTGCCACTAATGGCGGCTTCGTCGCTCCGAGTCGGTTAGTGGTGGGTGGATGGGTGGGTGGTGGAACCCCGAAGATCGGCTGGCACTGATGACGGCCGGTCTTTCGGAGAGTGGGTAGAGGAGGGGGAAGGGGGTTTCGCTAACTTCAATGTATTTGGACGGGGTACTAGACCCTATCCAAAAAAAGAAAGACTCCACAAGTAACTCCCAGAGAGGTTGCTCACACCAATGCGTAAGGCTCACCTTCTCCGATCGCTGACGGTTGCAGAGTGACTTGAACTGGGCAACCGGCGCCCTTTTTATACCCGTTGGCGTGAATAAGTGTGCCCGCACCACGTCAAAATCCCTGGTCATAAGGCTTAGCGCGTGTGACCAGCTGATCATGGGTCAGTGTGACCAGGTAGTCTTGGGTCAGTGTGACCAGGTGATCGTGGATCAGTGTGCCCAGCTATTTCTATTGGCGCGCCTGCCTTCTTATATGAATTTGAATTCGTTTCAGGCTTTTTATTCTCTTAAACTAATCTTATTATTATATTAATTCTATTCCCTATGTACTATGTTGTCGCTTCATGCTTTTTATCTCTCTTAACCTAAGCTTATTCTATATATTTACTTATATTGTGCGCTCTGGAGCGTCACAAAAATCCCAAATTCCTAACTTAACAAACATCAAAGTTATGGCATTTCCGATCAATCAGTTATATGGCGGCTATAGGATATAGTCGGTCGATCCTTATGAAATTTGGTATGTCGGATAGATTAGCCAAAAATAAAACCGATAGAAAATCCCAACTTCCTAACTTTACAAACATATAGTCGGCCGATCCTTATGAAATTTGGTAGGTCGAATTGATAGGCCAAAAATAAAACCGATAGAAAATCCCAACTTCCTAACTTAACAAACACCAAAGTTATGGCATTCCGATCAATCAGTTATAAGGCAGCTATAGGATATAGTCGGCCTATCCCGGCCGTTCCGACTTATATACTGCGTGCAAAGGAAAGAAGGGTGTATGCGAAGTTTCAATTCGATATCTTTAACTGAGAGACTAGTTCGCGTAGAAACAGACAAACGGACAGACGGACATGCTTATATCAATTCAGGAGGTGATCCTGATCAAGAATATATATACTATATAGGGTCGGAGATGTCTCCTTCACTGCGTTGCACACCTTTGACCAAAATTATAATACCCTCTTCAAGGGTATAACAAGAAAGGAAAGCTAACTTCGGGCGGAGCCGAAGTTGAAATACCCTTGCAGAACATTCTGCAAATTATTTCCATAATAAAATCCCAACTTCCTAATGAAATTTGGTAGGTCGGATTGATTGGCCAACCATAAAACTCATAGAAAATCCCAATAACAAACACCAAAGTTATGGCATTTGCGATCAATCAGTTATATGGCAGCTATAGGATATAGTCGGCCTATCCCGGCCGTTCCGATTTATATACTGCGTGCAAAGGAAAGAAGGGTGTGTGCAAAATTTCAATTCGATATCTTTAAAACTAAGAGACTAGTTCGCATAGAAACAGACAGACGGACAGACGGTCAGACGGACATGCTTATATCAGAAGGTGATCCTGATCAAGAATATATATACTTTATAGGGTCGGAGATGTCTCCTTCACTGCGTTGCACACTTTTGACCAAAATTATAATACCCTCTGCAAGGGTATAAAAACACCAAAGTTATGGCAATTCCAATCGTTCAGTTATATGACAGCTATAGAATATAGTCGGCCGATCCTTATGAAATTTAGTATGTCGGATTGATTGGCCACAAATAAAACCTATAGAAAATCGCAACTTCCTAACTTAATAAACACCAAAGTTATGGCATTTCCGATCAATCAGGATATAGTCGGCCGATCCTTATGAAATTTGGTAGGTCGGATTGATTGGCCAACCATAAAACTTATAGAACATCCCAACTTCCTAACTTAACAAACACCAAAGATAGGGCATTTCCGATAAATCAGTTATATGGCAGCAGACTTATATACTGCGTGCAAAGGAAAGAAGGGTGTGTACGAAATTTCAATTGGATATCTTTAAAACTAAGAGACTAGTTCGCGTAGAAACAGACAGACGGACAGACGGTCAGACGGACATGCTTATATCAACTCAGAAGGTGATCCTGATCAAGAATATATATACTTTATAGGGTCGGAGATGTCTCCTTCACTGCGTTGCACACTTTTGACCAAAATTATAATACCCTCTGCAAGGGTATAAAAACACCAAAGTTATGACAATTCCAATCGTTCAGTTATATATCAGCTATAGAATATAGTCGGCCGATCCTTATGAAATTTAGTATGTCGGATTAATTGGCCAAAAATAAAACCGATAGAAAATCCCAACTTCCTAACTTAACAAATACCAAATTTATGGCATTTCCTATCAATCAGTTATATGGCAGATATATAATATAGTCGGCCGATCCTTATGAAACTTGGTATGTCGGATTGATTGGCCAAAAATAAAACCGATAGAAAATCCCAACTTCCTAACTTAACAAACAGCAAAGTTATGGCATTTCCGATCAATCAGGATATAGTCGGTCGATCCTTATGAAAATTGGTAGGTCGGATTGATTGGCCAACCATAAAACTCATAGAAAATCCCAATAACAAACACCAAAGTTAGGGCATTTGCGATCAATCAGTTATATGGCAGCTATAGGATATAGTCGGCCTATCCCGGCCGTTCCGACTTATATACTGCGTGCAAAGGAAAGAAGGGTGTGTGCAAAATTTCAATTCGATATCGTTAAAACTAAGAGACTAGTTCGCATAGAAACAGACAGACGGACAGACGGTCAGACGGACATGCTTATATCAGAAGGTGATCCTGATCAAAAATATATATACTTTATAGGGTCGGAGATGTCTCCTTCACTGCTTTGCACACTTTTGACCAAAATAATAATACCCTCTGCAAGGGTATAAAAACACCAAAGTTATGACAATTCCAATCGTTCAGTTATATGTCTGCTATAGAATATAGTCGGCCGATCCTTATGAAATTTAGTATGTCGGATTGATTGGCCAAAAATAAAACCTATAGAAAATCCCAACTTCCTAACTTAATAAACACCAAAGTTATGGCATTTCCGATCTATCAGGATATAGTCGGCCGATCCTTATGAAATTTGGTAGGTCGGATTGATTGGCCAACCATAAAAATCATAGAAAATCCCAACTTCCTAACTTAACAAACACCAAAGTTAGGGCATTTCCGATCAATCAGTTATATGGCAGCCGACTTATATACTGCGTGCAAAGGAAAGAAGGGTGTGTGCGAAATTTCAATTCGATATCTTTAAAACTAAGAGACTAGTTCGCGTAGAAACAGACAGACGGACAGATGGTCAGACGGACATGCTTATATCAACTCAGAAGGTGATCCTGATCAAGAATATATATACTTTATAGGGTCGGAGATGTCTCCTTCACTGCGTTGCACACTTTTGACCAAAATTATAATACCCTCTGCAAGGGTATAAAAACACCAAAGTTATGACAATTCCAATCGTTCAGTTATATGTCAGCTATAGAATATAGTCGGCCGATCCTTATGAAATTTAGAATGTCGTATTGATTGGCCAAAAATAAAACCGATAGAAAATCCCAACTTCCTAACTTAACAAACACCAAAGTTATGGCATTTCCGATCAATCAGTTATATGGCAGATATAAGATATAGTCGGTCGATCCTTATGAAATTTGGTAGGTCGGATTGATTGGCCAACCATAAAACCGATAGAAAATCCCAACTTCCTAACTTTACAAACATATAGTCGCCCGATCCTTATGAAATTTGGTATGTCGGATTGATTGGCCAAAAATAAAACCGATAGAAAATCCCAACTTCCTAACTTAACAAACACCAAAGTTATGGCATTCCGAGCAATCAGTTATATGGCAGCTATAGGATATAGTCGGCCTATCCCGGCCGTTGTGACTTATATACTGCGTGCAAAGGAAAGAAGGGTGTGTGCGAAGTTTCAATTCGATATCTTTAACTGAGAGACTAGTTCGCGTAGAAACAGACAGACGGACAGACGGACATGCTTATATCAACTCAGGAGGTGATCCTGATCAAGAATATATATACTATATAGGGCCGGAGATGTCTCCTTCACTGCGTTGCACACCTTTGACCAAAATTATAATACCCTCTTCAAGGGTATAACAAGAAAGGAAAGCTAACTTCGGGCGGAGACGAAGTTGAAATACCCTTGCAGAATATTCTGCAAATTATATTCATAATAAAATCCCAACTTCCTAACTTTAAAAACACCAAAGTTATGGCAATTCCAATCGTTCAGTTATATGGCAGCTATAGAATAAAGTCGGCCGATCCTTATGAAATTTAGTATGTCGGATTGATAGCAAATCCCAACTTCCTAACTTAACAAACACCAAAGTTAGGGCATTTCCGATCAATCAGTTATATGGCAGCAGACTTATATACTGCGTGCAAAGGAAAGAAGGGTGTGTGCGAAATTTCAATTCGATATCTTTAAAACTAAGAGACTAGTTCGCGTAGAAACAGACAGACGGTCAGACGGACATGCTTATATCAACTCAGAAGGTGATCCTGATCAAGAATATATATACTTTATAGGGTCGGAGATGTCTCCTTCACTGCGTTGCACACTTTTGACCAAAATTATAATACCCTCTGCAAGGGTATAAAAACACCAAAGTTATGACAATTCCAATCGTTCAGTTATATGTCAGCTATAGAATATAGTCGGCCGATCCTTATGAAATTTAGTATGTCGTATTGATTGGCCAAAAATAAAACCGATAGAAAATCCCAACTTCCTAACTTAACAAACACCAAAGTTATGGCATTTCCGATCAATCAGTTATATGGCGGCTATAGGATATAGTCGGTCGATCCTTATGAAATTTGGTATGTCGGATAGATTGGCCAAAAATAAAACCGATAGAAAATCCCAACTTCCTAACTTTACAAACATATAGTCGCCCGATCCTTATGAAATTTGGTATGTCGGATTGATTGGCCAAAAATAAAACCGATAGAAAATCCCAACTTCCTAACTTAACAAACACCAAAGTTATGGCATTCCGAGCAATCAGTTATATGGCAGCTATAGGATATAGTCGGCCTATCCCGGCCGTTGCGACTTATATACTGCGTGCAAAGGAAAGAAGGGTGTGTGCAAAATTTCAATTCGATATCTTTAAAACTAAGAGACTAGTTCGCGTAGAAACAGACAGACGGACAGACGGTCAGACGGACATGCTTATATCAACTCAGAAGGTGATCCTGATCAAGAATATATATACTTTATAGGGTCGGAGATGTCTCCTTCACTGCGTTGCACACTTTTGACCAAAATTATAATACCCTCTGCAATTATACCCTTGCACCAAACACCAAAGTCATGTTTTGTGCGTCTTCACAAAGAACGGTCGTGTTTTTGTTTTGCGCTCCGAATTTTCATTTTTCTTATTGAACCCACCGGGGTTTACTTAAATCTCCTTAACGTTTCTACACCTTTAAGTGTTTTCTAACAACTTTCCGTTCGCTTCGCGAGTGCATGGTGATTAACTTGTGTTTAATAAACATTTTTATCATAATTTAATTCGGTGCTGGTTTGTTGTTATTGTTTTCCATTGCCCCTCTTTTCAGTCTTTCTCTTCGTCGTTGAGCGCTGTTTGAACGGCACGCATTCCAACGCACTCTCTTTGAGGTGTTTTATACCGGAGTTAATCGGTTAATATTCCCGCTCTCTCTCTCTTTTCGTTTTCTATTTCGTTTCGTGGTGCCTAACATCAAAGTTATTCGGTGTTTCGCTCCCGCTCTGTCGCTCTGATCTATCTCTCATTAAAAAGCGCTTTCGATTTTTTTTGTCCGCTATAGAGCACAGTGGTCCGTGGTCAGCGAAAATGGCTTTCTGTTCATTAAAAAATTTTAAGAAAGTTATCTCGGCTGGACAGCAAAGTATTCCCTGCCATACATGTGATAAAATTTATCACGCAAAGTGTCTTGGCTATTCTGGCCTGGTTCGTGATGCCATCGATAAGAGGAGTGGCCTACGCTACTACTGCGTTGAATGCATTGTATATGAGAACCAGGCAATAACTATTAGGCGGCTCACGAAAAGTAGTGTTACGGAATTAATCCGGAACTGCCGTAAAAATATGGACCTGCTCGTGGCGCTTGAATCGCAGCTCACTAGTCGCATGCTAGCTGAGCCCGATTCCCCAAAGCGCAAAAAAGTCGCGGTCGATGGTCATTCTATGGCAGGTGCCGTGCAACCTACTGCCCGCGATTCGATTCCAGCTCAGCTGCCAATCTTAGGCGCCACTCAAATGGTACTAAGATCGGGGGCAAAAAGTGATTCGGTATCCGAAGTCGCCGGAATCGATGTGGCTCCGCTATGTACTTCCGCTCTGTCCGATCAAAATACAGTAGTGGCCCCAACACCTCATGTAGACTTAACGTCCGGATTACCGGCCGATACTGGTAGTACAGATACAAATTCTGTAGTACCAAAAAGGGTTGCATGTGTTGTACCAAAAACGGTTACTTGTGTTCGGGTGCCCCAGCTAAAACATTTATTTGTTTCACAGCTCGCCCCAGACCTGTCATCACTGGATATTACGACTTATATCCGTAACAAAGTCCAAGTTGATGATTTGAAGGTCGAACAATTTTCTTATGCTAGGAAAGTATCATCATTTAAGATTGGTATTCCTTGTGCTCTTTTTGCATCTGTGTGTTCCACCAGTTTCTGGCCCGAGGGCATATTTGTAAAAGAGTACGAAGCTAAGAGAAAAAAGAATAGTTCAGGGGAAATGAAAAATACCATTAAAGAACCATCCCCAGCCCCCTCTACATCCTCTTCTGTCCCAAAATACTAGCCTCCTCTTTTCTTCTTTGCTATCAGAATACAAGAGGCTTACTTAGTATGCTGACTAAATTGTATTCGGATAGTTTTTCTTTCCCATATAATATTATGGTATGTACAGAGACCTGGTTAAGGACGGATATTCTTAGCTCCGAAATTCTCCCGGGTAAGTACACTATTTATAGGCTTGATCGTCAGTCCAGACGGGGAGGTGGAGTCCTGATTGCTGTCGACTCCACCTTTTCCTCTGCATTACTAACTTTCGACGAATTTTATGACATCGAATTCCTAGGTATAAAATTATCGTTTCCCGGTAGTTTTGTATACATTACTTGTTCATATATCCCACCATCATCTGAGTTCCCTATTTACGCAAATCACCTTTCCTGTATTCAGTAAATTTTCAAAAAACTGTCAAATCAAGATCAGTAATAGTATTGGGTGATTTTAATATACCTAGTGCGACATGGTCCCCTGACGAAAACTCTAACATGTTGCTTCCTTTAGCGCAGCATGACTTTATTGACGGCTTGCTTGACATTGCGCTATCCCAAGTGAACCATGTTAAGAACTCATTAGTGGGTTTACTGGACTTGTGTTCTATTTCAAATTCAGAAGGGGTTTCCTATCAAGAACGGGACCACTTACACAACCGGAAGACCCTTATCATCCAACTCTAGAACTGACTGTAGACGTAAGAACAGAGCTGAATAAAAAATCCGAAAAGTCGATTAAACGAATCCGCTGCTTTCGTAAGGCAAACTTTCATCTTTTAAATACTTTTATATCCGGCTATGACTGGTCCGAATTTTATTCATGCACTGACATGGCTAAGGCCGTTAATATCTTTTATAATGCATTGAATTCCTTCTTTATCTGTGTGTTCCGTTATACTATCGTCAATTTCAAATAAACCTCCGTGGTTTAATAAAGAGTTGTCACACCTAAAAAATATAAAGTCCAGACTTTTCAATAAATTTAAAATGTGCGGTTCACAATCTGCCTTCTCTCGGTACCTAAGGGCTCGGTCAAATTTTATCGTGCTTAACGCCCGGTGTTATAAAAGCTATTTGACTCGTTGTAGGGTCCAATTTTCACAAGATCCAAAACAGTTTTATAATTTTGTTAACACTAAGCGTAAATCAGCCTGTTACCCTTCATCGCTATCATTTGAAAACTCTACGGCAAACTCTGATCAGGAAATTGCCGATCTATTTGCCCAGTTCTTCCAGACAACATATTCTGTTTCATCCCGTCCAAATCCGTCTTATTCAAATGCCATACCCAAGTCAAACTTGATTTTTTGTCCGAGATTAAGCGAAAGCTCCCTTCTTTTGGATCTCCATAAAGTTAAGCCAGTCTATTCACCGGGTCCGGACGGAGTTCCAGGCTGCGTGCTTAAATACTGTGCTGAAACTCTGTGTAGACCTCTGTACAAATTGTTTACTTTGTCTTTAAAAACATCTCATTTCCCACTTATTTGGAAGGAGTCATTTGTCATTCCCCTTCATAAGAAAGGAAATAAATGCAATACAAGTAATTACAGAGGCATATCCAAATTATCCGCCATCCCAAAGCTTTTCGAAAATACTATTACACCCCATTTGCAACATCTTTGTAGATCGATTATATCTCCATGTCAACATGGATTTATAAGGCGAAGATCTACGACGACAAACCTCCTGGAGCTAACGTCTTTTGTAATAAATGGCTTTAGAAAGAACATGCAGACTGACGTAGTTTACACTGATTTTAGTAAAGCGTTTGATTCAGTAAATCACTCGCTTCTTGTATTAAAGCTAGACTTATTAGGGTTTCCATGTGATCTTCTATCATGGATCTCAAGTTATCTGAGTGGTAGGACTCAACGAGTCCTCTTTAAAAACTCGATCTCGTATTTGATCCGAGTTACTTCAGGGGTCCAACAAGGAAGCCACCTTACCCCACTTCTTTTTACTTTATTTATAAACGATCTCCCTCTAGTCTTGACAAAGTCGCGTGTCCTTATGTACGCAGATGACGTTAAGTTATGCCTGCAATGTAACGAAATTTCTAGCAGTTCCGACTTACAATCTGACCTAAATGCTTTTCAAACATGGTGCTGTGAAAATCTTTTGGATTTAAATAGGGCTAAGTGCAAAGTAATGACATTTTTTCGGGTGAACCCACAATACGCAACGTATACGCTGGGTGGTTGCGCGTTGTCTAGAATTACGCAAGTTGATGACCTTGGTGTCCTCCTTGACCCAAAACTTAAGTTTTGTGACAATATTACTTCTATGGTAAATAAAGCCAGGGGAGTACTTGGATTTATTAAAAGGTGGTCAAAGGAATTCGATGTTCCCTATCTTACAAAGACTCTGTTCATTTCACTAGTCCGTCCAATCCTTGAGTACTGTTCAGCAGTTTGGAGTCCTATGGTGTACATATAGACCGGATAGAGTCTGTGCAAAAGAACTTTTTATTATTTGCTCTACGGGGCCTTAGTAAACCGTAGAACGATGCTTGGCACAACTTTTATCTATAAACTTATTCACGGGGATGTAGAGAGTCCCGAGTTACCGGGTCGCATAAGCTTCTCCGTGCCTAATAGAATTACCAGGAACTATGTTCCTCTTACATTAAATATTTGTAGATCTAACTTTGATATGCGTGAACCGTTTAGAGTACTGTGTAACGACTATAATAGACTATACCACATTATTTCTACTACCGACTCTTTGCCAAGCTTAAAAGCATTAATTTTATCTTACTTAGCACAAAATTAGTATTAGTATTTAGTCTCGTACGTATTTTTTTTAATCTTAGTCTGTCCGCTCCTACATTGTGCTTTTTAACTTCTCGCGATCTCGTTTTTACGCCTATAAGGCTCCGCGCGTAAAAAGCACTGCTTGGTGTCGTAAGGGCCACTTGTTTGTGCTGATCTTAGTGCATCAACGTCCGAATGGAAATTCCAATCGTTCAGTTATATGTCAGCTATAGAATATAGTCGGCCGATCCTTATGAAATTTAGTAAGTCGGATTGATTGGCCAAAAATAAAACCCATAGAAAATCCCAACTTCCTGACTTAACAAACACCAAAGTTATGGCATTTCCGATCAATCAGGATATAGTCGGCCGATCCTTATGCAATTTGGGAGGTCGAATTAATTGTTCAAACATAAAACCCATAGAAAATCCCAACTTCCTGACTTTACAAACACCAAAGTTATGGCATTTCCGATCAATCAGTTATATGGCAGCCAAAAATGCGACTTATATACTGCATGCAAAGGAAAGAAGGGTGTGTGCAAAATTTCAATTCGATATCTTTAAAACTAAGAGACTAGTTCGCGTAGAAACAGACAGACGGACAGACGGTCAGACGGACATGCTTATATCAACTCAGAAGGTGATCCTGATCAAGAACATATATACTTTATAGGGTCGGAGATGTCTCCTTCACTACGTTGCACACTTTTGACCAAAATTATAATACCCTCTGCAAGGGTATAAAAACACCAAAGTTATGACAATTCCAATCTTTCAGTTATATGTCAGCTATAGAATATAGTCGGCCGATCCTTATGAAATTTAGTATGTCGGATTGATTGGCCAAAAATAAATCCGATAGAAAATCCCAACTTCCTAACTTAACAAACACCAAAGTTATGGCATTTCCGATCAATCAGGATATAGTCGGCGGATCCTTATGAAATTTGGTAGGTCGAATTAATTGTTTAAATATAAAACCCATAGAAAATCCCAACTTCCTGACTTTACAAACACCAAAGTTATGGCATTTCCGATCAATCAGTTATATGGCAGCTATAGGATATAGTCGGCCTATCCCGGCCGTTGCGACTTATATACTGCGTGCAAAGGAAGAAGGGTGTGTGCGAAGTTTCAATTCGATATCTTTAACTGAGAGACTAGTTCGCGTAGAAACAGACAGACGGACAGACAAACGGACAGACAAACGGACAGACGGACATGCTTATATCAACTCAGAAGGTGATCCTGATCAAGAATATATATATAGTCGGCCGATCCTTATGAAATTTAGTATGTCGGATTGATTGGCCAAAAATAAATCCGATAGAAAATCCCAACTTCCTAACTTAACAAACACCAAAGTTATGGCATTTCGATCAATCAGTTATATGGCAGCTATAGAATATAGTCGGCCTATCCCGGCCGTTGCGACTTATATTCTGCGTCCAAAGGAAAGAAGGGTGTGTGCGAAGTTTAAATTCGATATCTAACTCTAAGAGACTAGTTCGCGTAGAAACAGACAGACGGACAGACGGTCAGACGGACATGCTTATATCAACTCAGAAGGTGATCCTGATCAAGAATATATATACTTTATAGGGTCGGAGATGTCTCCTTCACAACGTTGCACACTTTTGACCAAAATTATAATACCCTCTGCAAGGGTATAAAAACACCAAAGTTATGGCAATTCCAATCGTTCAGTTATATGTCAGCTATAGAATATAGTCGGCCGATCCTTATGAAATTTAGTATGTCGGATTGATTGGCCAACAATAAAACCGATAGAAAATCCCAACTTCCTAACTTAACAAACAACAAAGTCATGGCATTTCTGATCAATCAGGATAGGCCGATCCTTATGAAATTTGGTAGGTCGAATAAGTTGTGCAAATATAAAACCCGTAGAAAATCCCAACTTCCTGACTTTACAAACACCAAAGTTATGGCATTTCCGATCAATCAGTTATATAACAGCTATATGATATAGTCGGCGGATCCTTATGAAATTTCGTAGGTCGAATTAATTGTTCAAATATAAAACCCATAGAAAATCCCAACTTCCTGACTTTACAAACACCAAAGTTATAGCAAAGTCGGCCTATCCCGGCCGTTGCGACTTATATACTGCGTGCAAAGGAAGAAGGGTGTGTGCGAAGTTTCAATTCGATATCTTTAACTGAGAGACTGGTTCGCGTAGAAACAGACAGACGGACAGACAAACGGACAGACGGACATGCTTATATAAACTCAGAACGTGATCCTGATCAAGAATATATATATAGTCGGCCGATCCTTATGAAATGTAGTATGTCGGATTGATTGGCCAAAAATAAATCCGATAGAAAATCCCAACTTCCTAACTTAACAAACACCAAAGTTATGGCATTTCCGATCAATCAGGATATAGTCGGCCGATCCTGGTGAAATTTGGTAGGTCGGATTAGTTGGACAAATATAAAACCCATCGAAAATCCCAAATTCCTAACTTAACAAACACCAAAGTTATGGCATTTCCGATCAATCAGTTATATGGCGGCTATAGGATATAGTCAGTCGATCCTTACGAAATTTTGTATGTCGGATAGATTGGCCAAAAATAAATCCGGTAGCAAATCCCAACTTCCTAACTTAACAAACACCAAAGTTATGGCATTTCCGATCAATCAGGATATAGTCGGCCGATCCTTATGAAATTTGGTATGTCGGATTGATTGGCCAAAAATAAAACCGATAGAAAATAACAACTTCCTAACTTTACAAACACCAAAGTTATTGCATTTCCGATCAATCAGGATATAGTCGGCCGATCCTTATGAAATTTGGTAGGCCGAATTAATTGTTCAATTACAAAACCCATAGAAAATCCCAACTTCCTGACTTTACAAACACCAAAGTTATGGCATTTCCGATCAATCAGTTATATAGCAGCTATATGATATAGTCGGCGGATCCTTATGAAATTTGTTAGGTCGGATTGATTGGACAAACATAAAACTCATAGAAAATCCCAACTTCCTAACTTAACAAACACCAAAGTTATGGCATTTCGATCAATCAGTTATATGGCAGCTATAGGATATAGTCGGCCTATCCCGGCCTTTGCGACTTATATACTGCGTGCAAAGGAAAGAAGGGTGTGTGCAATTCGATATCTTTAAAACTAAGAGACTAGTTCGCGTAGAAACAGACAGACGGACAGACGGTCAGACAGACATGCTTATATCAACTCAGAAGGTGATCCTGATCAAGAATATATATTTAGTCGGTCGATCCTTACGAAATTTTGTATGTCGAATAGATTGGCCAAAAATAAATCCGATAGCAAATCCCAACTTCCTAACTTAACAAACACCAAAGTTATGGCATTTCCGATCAATCAGGATATAGTCGGCCGATCCTTATGAAATTTGGTAGGTCGAATTAATTGTTCAAATATAAAACCCATAGAAAATCCCAACTTCTTAACTTAACAAACACTTCACTGCGTTGCACACTTTTGACCAAAATTATAATACCTTCTGCAAGGGTATAAAAACACCAAAGTTATGGCAATTCCAATCGTTCAGTTTAATGGCAGCTATAGAATATAGTCGGCCGATCCTTATGAAATTTAGTATGTCGGATTGATTGGCCAAAAATAAAACCGATAGAAAATCCCAACTTCCTAACTTAACAAACACCAAAATTATGGCATTTCCGATCAATCAGGATATAGTCGGCCGATCCTTATGAAACTTGGTAGGTCGAATTAATTGTTCAACTTCCCAACTTCCTGACTTTACAAACACCAAAGTTATGGCATTTCCGATCAATCAGTTATATAGCAGCTATATGATATAGTCGGCGGATCCTTATGAAATTTGTTAGGTCGGATTGATTGGACAAACATAAAACTCATAGAAAATCCCAACTTCCTAACTTAACAAACACCAAAGTTATGGCATTTCGATCAATCAGTTATCTGGCAGGTATAGGATATAGTAGGCCTATCCCGGCCGTTGCGACTTATATACTGCGTGCAAAGGAAAGAAGGGTGTGTGCAAAATTTCAATTCGATATCTTTAAAACTAAGAGACTAGTTTGCGTAGAAACAGACAGACGGACAGACGGTCAGACAGACATGCTTATATCAACTCAGAAGGTGATCCTGATCAAGAATATATATACTTTATAGGGTCGGAGATGTCTCCTTCACTGCGTTGCACACTTTTGACCAAAATTATAATACCCTCTGCAAGGGTATAAAAACACCAAAGTTATGGCAATTCCAATCGTTCAGTTATATGTCAGCTATAAAGTATAGTCGGCCGATCCTTATGAAATTTGGTAGGTCGAATTAATTGTTCAAATATAAAACCCATAGAAAATCCCAACTTCCTGACTTTACAAACACCAAAGTTATGGCATTTCCGATTTCCCAACTTCCTAACTTAACAAACACCAAAGTTATGCCATTTCCGATCAATCAGGATATAGGCGGCCGATCCTTATGAAACTTGGTAGGTCCAATTAATTGTTCAACTTCCCAACTTCCTGACTTTACAAACACCAAAGTTATGGCATTTCCGATCAATCAGTTATATAGCAGCTATATGATATAGTCGGCGGATCCTTATGAAATTTGTTAGGTCGGATTGATTGGACAAACATAAAACTCATAGAAAATCCCAACTTCCTAACTTAACAAACACCAAAGTTATGGCATTTCGATCAATCAGTTATATGGCAGCTATAGGATATAGTCGGCCTATCCCGGCCGTTGCGACTTATATACTGCGTGCAAAGGAAAGAAGGGTGTGTGCAAAATTTCAATTCGATATCTTTAAAACTAAGAGACTAGTTCGCGTAGAAACAGACAGACGGACAGACGGTCAGACGGACATGCTTATATCAACTCAGAAGGTGATCCTGATCAAGAATATATATACTTTATAGGGTCAAAGATGTCTCCTTCACTACGTTGCACACTTTTGACCAAAATTATAATACCCTCTGCAAGGGTATAAAAACACCAAAGTTATGGCATTTCCGATCAATCAGGATATACTCGGCCGATCCTGATGAAATTTGGTAGGTCGAATTAATTGTTCAAATATAAAACCCATAGAAAATCCCAACTTCTTAACTTAACAAACACTTCACTGCGTTGCACACTTTTGACCAAAATTATAATACCTTCTGCAAGGGTATAAAAACACCAAAGTTATGGCAATTCCAATCGTTCAGTTTAATGGCAGCTATAGAATATAGTCGGCCGATCCTTATGAAATTTAGTATGTCGGATTGATTGGCCAAAAATAAAACCGATAGAAAATCCCAACTTCCTAACTTAACAAACACCAAAATTATGGCATTTCCGATCAATCAGGATATAGTCGGCCGATCCTTACGAAACTTGGTAGGTCGAATTAATTGTTCAACTTCCCAACTTCCTGACTTTACAAACACCAAAGTTATGGCATTTCCGATCAATCAGTTATATAGCAGCTATATGATATAGTCGGCGGATCCTTATAAAATTTGTTAAGTCGGATTGATTGGACAAACATAAAACTCATAGAAAATCCCAACTTCCTAACTTAACAAACACCAAAGTTATGGCATTTCGATCAATCAGTTATATGGCAGCTATAGGATATAGTCGGCCTATCCCGGCCGTTGCGACTTATATACTGCGTGCAAAGGAAAGAAGGGTGTGTGCAATTCGATATCTTTAAAACTAAGAGACTAGTTCGCGTAGAAACAGACAGACGGACAGACGGTCAGACGGACATGCTTATATCAACTCAGAAGGTGATCCTGATCAAGAATATATATACTTTATAGGGTCAAAGATGTCTCCTTCACTACGTTGCACACTTTTGACCAAAATTATAATACCCTCTGCAAGGGTATAAAAACACCAAAGTTATGGCATTTCCGATCAATCAGGATATACTCGGCCGATCCTGATGAAATTTGGTAGGTCGAATTAATTGTTCAAATATAAAACCCATAGAAAATCCCAACTTCTTAACTTAACAAACACTTCACTGCGTTGCACACTTTTGACCAAAATTATAATACCTTCTGCAAGGGTATAAAAACACCAAAGTTATGGCAATTCCAATCGTTCAGTATAATGGCAGCTATAGAATATAGTCGGCCGATCCTTATGAAATTTAGTATGTCGGATTGATTGGCCAAAAATAAAACCGATAGAAAATCCCAACTTCCTAACTTAACAAACACCAAAATTATGGCATTTCCGATCAATCAGGATATAGTCGGCCGATCCTTATGAAACTTGCTAGGTCGAATTAATTGTTCAACTTCCCAACTTCCTGACTTTACAAACACCAAAGTTATGGCATTTCCGATCAATCAGTTATATAGCAGCTATATGATATAGTCGGCGGATCCTTATAAAATTTGTTAAGTCGGATTGATTGGACAAACATAAAACTCATAGAAAATCCCAACTTCCTAACTTAACAAACACCAAAGTTATGGCATTTCGATCAATCAGTTATATGGCAGCTATAGGATATAGTCGGCCTATCCCGGCCGGTGCGACTTATATACTGCGTGCAAAGGAAAGAAGGGTGTGTGCAAAATTTCAATTCGATATCTTTAAAACTAAGAGACTAGTTTGCGTAGAAACAGACAGACGGACAGACGGTCAGACAGACATGCTTATATCAACTCAGAAGGTGATCCTGATCAAGAATATATATACTTTATAGGGTCGGAGATGTCTCCCTTCACTGCGTTGCACACTTTTGACCAAAATTATAATACCCTCTGCAAGGGTATAAAAACACCAAAGTTATGGCAATTCCAATCGTTCAGTTATATGTCAGCTATAAAGTATAGTCGGCCGATCCTTATGAAATTTGGTAGGTCGAATTAATTGTTCAAATATAAAACCCATAGAAAATCCCAACTTCCTGACTTTACAAACACCAAAGTTATGGCATTTCCGATTTCCCAACTTCCTAACTTAACAAACACCAAAGTTATGCCATTTCCGATCAATCAGGATATAGTCGGCCGATCCTTATGAAATTTGGTAGATCGAATTAATTGTTCAAATTTAAAACCCATAGAAAATCCCAACTTCCCAACTTAACAAACACCAAAGTTATGGCATTTCCGATCAATCAGGATATAGTCGGCCGATCCTGATGAAATTCGGTAGGTCGAATTAATTGTTCAAATATAAAACCCATAAAAAATCTTAACTTCCTGACTTTACAAACACCAAAGTTATGGCATTTCCGATTTCCCAATTTCCTAACTTAACAAACACCAAAGTTATGGCATTTCCGATCAATCAGGATATAGTCGGCCGATCAATCAGTTATATAGCAGCTATATGATATAGTCGGCGGATCCTTATGAAATTTGGTAGGTCGAATTAATTGTTCAAATATAAAACCCATAGAAAATCCCAACTTCCTGACTTTACAAACACCAAAGTTATGGCATTTCCGATTTCCCAACTTCCTAACTTAACAAACACCAAAGTTATGCCATTTCCGATCAATCAGGATATAGTCGGCCGATCCTTATGAAATTTGGTAGATCGAATTAATTGTTCAAATTTAAAACCCATAGAAAATCCCAACTTCCCAACTTAGCAAACACCAAAGTTATGGCATTTCCGATCAATCAGGATATAGTCGGCCGATCCTGATGAAATTCGGTAGGTCGAATTAATTGTTCAAATATAAAACCCATAAAAAATCTTAACTTCCTGACTTTACAAACACCAAAGTTATGGCATTTCCGATTTCCCAATTTCCTAACTTAACAAACACCAAAGTTATGGCATTTCGATCAATCAGTTATATGGCAGCTATAGGATATAGTCGGCCTATCCCGGCCGTTGCGACTTATATATTGCGTGCAAAGGAAAGAAGGGTGTGTGCAATTCGATATCTTTAAAACTAAGAGACTAGTTCGCGTAGAAACAGACAGACGGACAGACGGTCAGACGGACATGCTTATATCAACTCAGAAGGTGATCCTGATCAAGAATATATATACTTTATAGGGTCAAAGATGTCTCCTTCACTACGTTGCACACTTTTGACCAAAATTATAATACCCTCTGCAAGGGTATAAAAACACCAAAGTTATGGCATTTCCGATCAATCAGGATATACTCGGCCGATCCTGATGAAATTTGGTAGGTCGAATTAATTGTTCAAATATAAAACCCATAGAAAATCCCAACTTCTTAACTTAACAAACACTTCACTGCGTTGCACACTTTTGACCAAAATTATAATACCTTCTGCAAGGGTATAAAAACACCAAAGTTATGGCAATTCCAATCGTTCAGTTTAATGGCAGCTATAGAATATAGTCGGCCGATCCTTATGAAATTTAGTATGTCGGATTGATTGGCCAAAAATAAAACCGATAGAAAATCCCAACTTCCTGACTTTACAAACACCAAAGTTATGGCATTTCCGATCAATCAGTTATATAGCAGCTATATGATATAGTCGGCGGATCCTTATAAAATTTGTTAAGTCGGATTGATTGGACAAACATAAAACTCATAGAAAATCCCAACTTCCTAACTTAACAAACACCAAAGTTATGGCATTTCGATCAATCAGTTATATGGCAGCTATAGGATATAGTCGGCCTATCCCGGCCGGTGCGACTTATATACTGCGTGCAAAGGAAAGAAGGGTGTGTGCAAAATTTCAATTCGATATCTTTAAAACTAAGAGACTAGTTTGCGTAGAAACAGACAGACGGACAGACGGTCAGACAGACATGCTTATATCAACTCAGAAGGTGATCCTGATCAAGAATATATATACTTTATAGGGTCGGAGATGTCTCCCTTCACTGCGTTGCACACTTTTGACCAAAATTATAATACCCTCTGCAAGGGTATAAAAACACCAAAGTTATGGCAATTCCAATCGTTCAGTTATATGTCAGCTATAAAGTATAGTCGGCCGATCCTTATGAAATTTGGTAGGTCGAATTAATTGTTCAAATATAAAACCCATAGAAAATCCCAACTTCCTGACTTTACAAACACCAAAGTTATGGCATTTCCGATTTCCCAACTTCCTAACTTAACAAACACCAAAGTTATGCCATTTCCGATCAATCAGGATATAGTCGGCCGATCCTTATGAAATTTGGTAGATCGAATTAATTGTTCAAATTTAAAACCCATAGAAAATCCCAACTTCCCAACTTAACAAACACCAAAGTTATGGCATTTCCGATCAATCAGGATATAGTCGGCCGATCCTGATGAAATTCGGTAGGTCGAATTAATTGTTCAAATATAAAACCCATAAAAAATCTTAACTTCCTGACTTTACAAACACCAAAGTTATGGCATTTCCGATTTCCCAATTTCCTAACTTAACAAACACCAAAGTTATGGCATTTCCGATCAATCAGGATATAGTCGGCCGATCAATCAGTTATATAGCAGCTATATGATATAGTCGGCGGATCCTTATGAAATTTGGTAGGTCGAATTAATTGTTCAAATATAAAACCCATAGAAAATCCCAACTTCCTGACTTTACAAACACCAAAGTTATGGCATTTCCGATTTCCCAACTTCCTAACTTAACAAACACCAAAGTTATGCCATTTCCGATCAATCAGGATATAGTCGGCCGATCCTTATGAAATTTGGTAGATCGAATTAATTGTTCAAATTTAAAACCCATAGAAAATCCCAACTTCCCAACTTAGCAAACACCAAAGTTATGGCATTTCCGATCAATCAGGATATAGTCGGCCGATCCTGATGAAATTCGGTAGGTCGAATTAATTGTTCAAATATAAAACCCATAAAAAATCTTAACTTCCTGACTTTACAAACACCAAAGTTATGGCATTTCCGATTTCCCAATTTCCTAACTTAACAAACACCAAAGTTATGGCATTTCGATCAATCAGTTATATGGCAGCTATAGGATATAGTCGGCCTATCCCGGCCGTTGCGACTTATATATTGCGTGCAAAGGAAAGAAGGGTGTGTGCAATTCGATATCTTTAAAACTAAGAGACTAGTTCGCGTAGAAACAGACAGACGGACAGACGGTCAGACGGACATGCTTATATCAACTCAGAAGGTGATCCTGATCAAGAATATATATACTTTATAGGGTCAAAGATGTCTCCTTCACTACGTTGCACACTTTTGACCAAAATTATAATACCCTCTGCAAGGGTATAAAAACACCAAAGTTATGGCATTTCCGATCAATCAGGATATACTCGGCCGATCCTGATGAAATTTGGTAGGTCGAATTAATTGTTCAAATATAAAACCCATAGAAAATCCCAACTTCTTAACTTAACAAACACTTCACTGCGTTGCACACTTTTGACCAAAATTATAATACCTTCTGCAAGGGTATAAAAACACCAAAGTTATGGCAATTCCAATCGTTCAGTTTAATGGCAGCTATAGAATATAGTCGGCCGATCCTTATGAAATTTAGTATGTCGGATTGATTGGCCAAAAATAAAACCGATAGAAAATCCCAACTTCCTGACTTTACAAACACCAAAGTTATGGCATTTCCGATCAATCAGTTATATAGCAGCTATATGATATAGTCGGCGGATCCTTATAAAATTTGTTAAGTCGGATTGATTGGACAAACATAAAACTCATAGAAAATCCCAACTTCCTAACTTAACAAACACCAAAGTTATGGCATTTCGATCAATCAGTTATATGGCAGCTATAGGATATAGTCGGCCTATCCCGGCCGGTGCGACTTATATACTGCGTGCAAAGGAAAGAAGGGTGTGTGCAAAATTTCAATTCGATATCTTTAAAACTAAGAGACTAGTTTGCGTAGAAACAGACAGACGGACAGACGGTCAGACAGACATGCTTATATCAACTCAGAAGGTGATCCTGATCAAGAATATATATACTTTATAGGGTCGGAGATGTCTCCCTTCACTGCGTTGCACACTTTTGACCAAAATTATAATACCCTCTGCAAGGGTATAAAAACACCAAAGTTATGGCAATTCCAATCGTTCAGTTATATGTCAGCTATAAAGTATAGTCGGCCGATCCTTATGAAATTTGGTAGGTCGAATTAATTGTTCAAATATAAAACCCATAGAAAATCCCAACTTCCTGACTTTACAAACACCAAAGTTATGGCATTTCCGATTTCCCAACTTCCTAACTTAACAAACACCAAAGTTATGCCATTTCCGATCAATCAGGATATAGTCGGCCGATCCTTATGAAATTTGGTAGATCGAATTAATTGTTCAAATTTAAAACCCATAGAAAATCCCAACTTCCCAACTTAACAAACACCAAAGTTATGGCATTTCCGATCAATCAGGATATAGTCGGCCGATCCTGATGAAATTCGGTAGGTCGAATTAATTGTTCAAATATAAAACCCATAAAAAATCTTAACTTCCCGACTTTACAAACACCAAAGTTATGGCATTTCCGATTTCCCAATTTCCTAACTTAACAAACACCAAAGTTATGGCATTTCCGATCAATCAGGATATAGTCGGCCGATCAATCAGTTATATAGCAGCTATATGATATAGTCGGCGGATCCTTATGAAATTTGGTAGGTCGAATTAATTGTTCAAATATAAAACCCATAGAAAATCCCAACTTCCTGACTTTACAAACACCAAAGTTATGGCATTTCCGATTTCCCAACTTCCTAACTTAACAAACACCAAAGTTATGCCATTTCCGATCAATCAGGATATAGTCGGCCGATCCTTATGAAATTTGGTAGATCGAATTAATTGTTCAAATTTAAAACCCATAGAAAATCCCAACTTCCCAACTTAGCAAACACCAAAGTTATGGCATTTCCGATCAATCAGGATATAGTCGGCCGATCCTGATGAAATTCGGTAGGTCGAATTAATTGTTCAAATATAAAACCCATAAAAAATCTTAACTTCCTGACTTTACAAACACCAAAGTTATGGCATTTCCGATTTCCCAATTTCCTAACTTAACAAACACCAAAGTTATGGCATTTCGATCAATCAGTTATATGGCAGCTATAGGATATAGTCGGCCTATCCCGGCCGTTGCGACTTATATACTGCGTGCAAAGGAAAGAAGGGTGTGTGCAATTCGATATCTTTAAAACTAAGAGACTAGTTCGCGTAGAAACAGACAGACGGACAGACGGTCAGACGGACATGCTTATATCAACTCAGAAGGTGATCCTGATCAAGAATATATATACTTTATAGGGTCAAAGATGTCTCCTTCACTACGTTGCACACTTTTGACCAAAATTATAATACCCTCTGCAAGGGTATAAAAACACCAAAGTTATGGCATTTCCGATCAATCAGGATATACTCGGCCGATCCTGATGAAATTTGGTAGGTCGAATTAATTGTTCAAATATAAAACCCATAGAAAATCCCAACTTCTTAACTTAACAAACACTTCACTGCGTTGCACACTTTTGACCAAAATTATAATACCTTCTGCAAGGGTATAAAAACACCAAAGTTATGGCAATTCCAATCGTTCAGTTTAATGGCAGCTATAGAATATAGTCGGCCGATCCTTATGAAATTTAGTATGTCGGATTGATTGGCCAAAAATAAAACCGATAGAAAATCCCAACTTCCTAACTTAACAAACACCAAAATTATGGCATTTCCGATCAATCAGGATATAGTCGGCCGATCCTTATGAAACTTGGTAGGTCGAATTAATTGTTCAACTTCCCAACTTCCTGACTTTACAAACACCAAAGTTATGGCATTTCCGATCAATCAGTTATATAGCAGCTATATGATATAGTCGGCGGATCCTTATAAAATTTGTTAAGTCGGATTGATTGGACAAACATAAAACTCATAGAAAATCCCAACTTCCTAACTTAACAAACACCAAAGTTATGGCATTTCGATCAATCAGTTATATGGCAGCTATAGGATATAGTCGGCCTATCCCGGCCGGTGCGACTTATATACTGCGTGCAAAGGAAAGAAGGGTGTGTGCAAAATTTCAATTCGATATCTTTAAAACTAAGAGACTAGTTTGCGTAGAAACAGACAGACGGACAGACGGTCAGACAGACATGCTTATATCAACTCAGAAGGTGATCCTGATCAAGAATATATATACTTTATAGGGTCGGAGATGTCTCCTTCACTGCGTTGCACACTTTTGACCAAAATTATAATACCCTCTGCAAGGGTATAAAAACACCAAAGTTATGGCAATTCCAATCGTTCAGTTATATGTCAGCTATAAAGTATAGTCGGCCGATCCTTATGAAATTTGGTAGGTCGAATTAATTGTTCAAATATAAAACCCATAGAAAATCCCAACTTCCTGACTTTACAAACACCAAAGTTATGGCATTTCCGATTTCCCAACTTCCTAACTTAACAAACACCAAAGTTATGCCATTTCCGATCAATCAGGATATAGTCGGCCGATCCTTATGAAATTTGGTAGATCGAATTAATTGTTCAAATTTAAAACCCATAGAAAATCCCAACTTCCCAACTTAACAAACACCAAAGTTATGGCATTTCCGATCAATCAGGATATAGTCGGCCGATCCTGATGAAATTCGGTAGGTCGAATTAATTGTTCAAATATAAAACCCATAAAAAATCTTAACTTCCTGACTTTACAAACACCAAAGTTATGGCATTTCCGATTTCCCAATTTCCTAACTTAACAAACACCAAAGTTATGGCATTTCCGATCAATCAGGATATAGTCGGCCGATCAATCAGTTATATAGCAGCTATATGATATAGTCGGCGGATCCTTATGAAATTTGGTAGGTCGAATTAATTGTTCAAATATAAAACCCATAGAAAATCCCAACTTCCTGACTTTACAAACACCAAAGTTATGGCATTTCCGATTTCCCAACTTCCTAACTTAACAAACACCAAAGTTATGCCATTTCCGATCAATCAGGATATAGTCGGCCGATCCTTATGAAATTTGGTAGATCGAATTAATTGTTCAAATTTAAAACCCATAGAAAATCCCAACTTCCCAACTTAGCAAACACCAAAGTTATGGCATTTCCGATCAATCAGGATATAGTCGGCCGATCCTGATGAAATTCGGTAGGTCGAATTAATTGTTCAAATATAAAACCCATAAAAAATCTTAACTTCCTGACTTTACAAACACCAAAGTTATGGCATTTCCGATTTCCCAATTTCCTAACTTAACAAACACCAAAGTTATGGCATTTCCGATCAATCAGGATATAGTCGGCCGATCAATCAGTTATATAGCAGCTATATGATATAGTCGGCGGATCCTTATAAAATTTGGTAGGTCGAATTAATTGTTCAAATATAAAACCCATAGAAAATCCCAACTTCCTGACTTTACAAACACCAAAGTTATGGCATTTCCGATTTCCCAACTTCCTAACTTAACAAACACCAAAGTTATGCCATTTCCGATCAATCAGGATATAGTCGGCCGATCCTTATGAAATTTGGTAGGTCGAATTAATTGTTCAAATTTAAAACCCATAGAAAATCCCAACTTCCTAACTTAACAAACACCAAAGTTATGGCATTTCCGATCAATCAGGATATAGTCGGCCGATCCTTATGAAATTTGGTAGGTCGAATTAATTGTTATTTGACCCATAAAAAATCCCAACTTCCTGACTTTACAAACACCAAAGTTATGGCATTTCCGATTTCCCAACTTCCTAACTTAACAAACACCAAAGTTATGGCATTTCCGATCAATCAGGATATAGTCGGCCGATCCTTATGAAATTTGGTAGATCGAATTAATTGTTCAAATTTAAAACCCATAGAAAATCCCAACTTCCCAACTTAACAAACACCAAAGTTATGGCATTTCCGATCAATCAGGATATAGTCGGCCGATCCTGATGAAATTCGGTAGGTCGAATTAATTGTTGAAATATAAAACCCATAAAAAATCTTAACTTCCTGACTTTACAAACACCAAAGTTATGGCATTTCCGATTTCCCAATTTCCTAACTTAACAAACACCAAAGTTATGGCATTTCCGATCAATCAGGATATAGTCGGCCGATCAATCAGTTATATAGCAGCTATATGATATAGTCGGCGGATCCTTATGAAATTTGGTAGGTCGAATTAATTGTTCAAATATAAAACCCATAGAAAATCCCAACTTCCTGACTTTACAAACACCAAAGTTATGGCATTTCCGATTTCCCAACTTCCTAACTTAACAAACACCAAAGTTATGCCATTTCCGATCAATCAGGATATAGTCGGCCGATCCTTATGAAATTTGGTAGATCGAATTAATTGTTCAAATTTAAAACCCATAGAAAATCCCAACTTCCCAACTTAGCAAACACCAAAGTTATGGCATTTCCGATCAATCAGGATATAGTCGGCCGATCCTGATGAAATTCGGTAGGTCGAATTAATTGTTCAAATATAAAACCCATAAAAAATCTTAACTTCCTGACTTTACAAACACCAAAGTTATGGCATTTCCGATTTCCCAATTTCCTAACTTAACAAACACCAAAGTTATGGCATTTCCGATCAATCAGGATATAGTCGGCCGATCAATCAGTTATATAGCAGCTATATGATATAGTCGGCGGATCCTTATAAAATTTGGTAGGTCGAATTAATTGTTCAAATATAAAACCCATAGAAAATCCCAACTTCCTGACTTTACAAACACCAAAGTTATGGCATTTCCGATTTCCCAACTTCCTAACTTAACAAACACCAAAGTTATGCCATTTCCGATCAATCAGGATATAGTCGGCCGATCCTTATGAAATTTGGTAGGTCGAATTAATTGTTCAAATTTAAAACCCATAGAAAATCCCAACTTCCTAACTTAACAAACACCAAAGTTATGGCATTTCCGATCAATCAGGATATAGTCGGCCGATCCTTATGAAATTTGGTAGGTCGAATTAATTGTTCAAATATAAAACCCATAAAAAATCCCAACTTCCTGACTTTACAAACACCAAAGTTATGGCATTTCCGATTTCCCAACTTCCTAACTTAACAAACACCAAAGTTATGGCATTTCCGATCAATCAGTTATATGGCAGCTATAGGATATAGTCGGCCTATCCCGGCCGTTGCGACTTATATACTGCGTGCAAAGGAAAGAAGGGTGTGTGCAATTCGATATCTTTAAAACTAAGAGACTAGTTCGCGTAGAAACAGACAGACGGACAGACGGTCAGACGGACATGCTTATATCAACTCAGAAGGTGATCCTGATCAAGAATATATATACTTTATAGGGTCAGAGGTGTCTCCTTCACTACGTTGCACACTTTTGACCAAAATTATACTACCCACTGCAAGGGTATAAAAACACCAAAGTTATGGCAATTCCAATCGTTCAGTTATATGTCAGCTATAGAATATAGTCGGCCGATCCTTATGAAATTTAGTATGTCGGATTGATTGGCCAAAAATAAAACCGATAGAAAATCCCAACTTCCTAACTTAACAAACACCAAAATTATGGCATTTCCGATTAATCAGTTATATGGCAGCTATAGGATATAGCCGGCCTATCCCGGCCGTTGCGACTTATATACTGCGTGCAAAGGAAGAAGGGTGTGGGCGAAGTTTCAATTCGATATCTTTAACTGAGAGACTAGTTCGCGTAGAAACAGACAGACGGACAGACAAACGGACAGACAGACATGCTTATATCAACTCAGAAGGTGATCCTGATCAAGAATATATATATAGTCGGCCGATCCTTATGAAATTTAGTATGTCGGATTGATTGGCCAAAAATAAATCCGATAGAAAATCCCAACTTCCTAACTTAACAAACACCAAAGTTATGGCATTTCCGATCAATCATGATATAGTCGGCCGATCCTGATGAAATTTGGTAGGTCGGATTAGTTGGACAAATATAAAACCCATCGAAAATCCCAAATTCCTAACTTAACAAACACCAAAGTTATGGCATTTCCGATCAATCAGTTATATGGCGGCTATAGGATATAGTCGGTCGATCCTTATGAAATTTGGTATGTCGGATAGATTGGCCAAAAATAAATCCGATAGCAAATCCCAACTTCCTAACTTAACAAACACCAAAGTTATGGCATTTCCGATCAATCAGGATATAGTCGGCCGATCCTTATGAAATTTGGTAGGTCGAATTAATTGTTCAAATATAAAACCCATAGAAAATCCCAACTTCCTAACTTAACAAACACTTCACTGCGTTGCACACTTTTGACCAAAATTTTAATACCTTCTGCAAGGGTATAAAAACACCAAAGTTATGGCAATTCCAATCGTTCAGTTTAATGGCAGCTATAGAATATAGTCGGCCGATCCTTATGAAATTTAGTATGTCGGATTGATTGGCCAAAAATAAAACCGATAGAAAATCCCAACTTCCTAACTTAACAAACACCAAAATTATGGCATTTCCGATCAATCAGGATATAGTCGGCCGATCCTTATGAAACTTGGTAGGTCGAATTAATTGTTCAACTTCCCAACTTTCTGACTTTACAAACACCAAAGTTATGGCATTTCCGATCAATCAGTTATATAGCAGCTATATGATATAGTCGGCGGATCCTTATGAAATTTGTTAGGTCGGATTGATTGGACAAACATAAAATTCATAGAAAATCCCAACTTCCTAACTTAACAAACACCAAAGTTATGGCATTTCGATCAATCAGTTATATGGCAGCTATAGGATATAGTCGGCCTATCCCGGCCGTTGCGACTTATATACTGCGTGCAAAGGAAAGAAGGGTGTGTGCGAAGTTTCAATTCGATATCTTTAACTGAGAGACTAGTTCGCGTAGAAACAGACAGACGGACAGACGGTCAGACGGTCAGACGGTCATGCTTATATCAGCTCAGAAGGTGATCCTGATCAAGAATATATATACTTTATAATGTCGGACATGTCTCCTTCACTGCGTTGCACACTTTTGACCAAAATTATAATACCCTCTGCAAGGGTATAAAAACACCAAAGTTATGGCAATTCCAATCGTTCAGTTATATGTCAGCTATAAAGTATAGTCGGCCGATCCTTATGAAATTTGGTAGGTCGAATTAATTGTTCAAATTTAAAACCCATAGAAAATCCCAACTTCCTAACTTAACAAACACCAAAGTTATGGCATTTCCGATCAATCAGGATATAGTCGGCCGATCCTGATGAAATTTGGTAGGTCGAATTAATTGTTCAAATATAAAACCCATAAAAAATCCCAACTTCCTGACTTTGCAAACACCAAAGTTATGGCATTTCCGATTTCCCAACTTCCTAACTTAACAAACACCAAAGTTATGGCATTTCCGATCAATCAGGATATAGTCGGCCGATCAATCAGTTATATAGCAGCTATATGATATAGTCGGCGGATCCTTATGAAATTTGGTAGGTCGAATTAATTGTTCAAATATAAAACCCATAGAAAATCCCAACTTCCTGACTTTACAAACACCAAAAATATGGCATTTCCGATTTCCCAACTTCCTAACTTAACAAACACCAAAGTTATCCCATTTCCGATCAATCAGGATATAGTCGGCCGATCCTTATGAAATTTGGTAGGTCGAATTAATTGTTCAAATTTAAAACCCATAGAAAATCCCAACTTCCTAACTTAACAAACACCAAAGTTATGGCATTTCCGATCAATCAGGATATAGTCGGCCGATCCCGATGAAATTTGGTAGGTCGAATTAATTGTTCAAATATAAAACCCATAAAAAATCCCAACTTCCTGACTTTGCAAACACCAAAGTTATGGCATTTCCGATTTCCCAACTTCCTAACTTAACAAACACCAAAGTTATGGCATTTCCGATCAATCAGGATATAGTCGGCCGATCAATCAGTTATATAGCAGCTATATGATATAGTCGGCGGATCCTTATGAAATTTGGTAGGTCGAATTAATTGTTCAAATATAAAACCCATAGAAAATCCCAACTTCCTGACTTTACAAACACCAAAGTTATGGCATTTCCGATTTCCCAACTTCCTAACTTAACAAACACCAAAGTTATCCCATTTCCGATCAATCAGGATATAGTCGGCCGATCCTTATGAAATTTGGTAGGTCGAATTAATTGTTCAAATTTAAAACCCATAGAAAATCCCAACTTCCTAACTTAACAAACACCAAAGTTATGGCATTTCCGATCAATCAGGATATAGTCGGCCGATCCTTATGAAATTTGGTAGGTCGAATTAATTGTTCAAATATAAAACCCATAGAAAATCCCAACTTCCTGACTTTACAAACACCAAAGTTATGGCATTTCCGATTTCCCAACTTCCTAACTTAACAAACACCAAAGTTATGCCATTTCTGATCAATCAGGATATAGTCGGCCGATCCTTATGAAATTTGGTAGGTTGAATTAATTGTTCAAATTTAAAACCCATAGAAAATCCCAACTTCCTAACTTAACAAACACCAAAGTTATGGCATTTCCGATCAATCAGGATATAGTCGGCCGATCCTTATGAAATTTGGTAGGTCGAATTAATTGTTCAAATATAAAACCCATAAAAAATCCCAACTTCCTGACTTTACAAACACCAAAGTTATGGCATTTCCGATTTCCCAACTTCCTAACTTAACAAACACCAAAGTTATGGCATTTCCGATCAATCAGGATATAGTCGGCCGATCCTTATGAAATTTGGTAGGTCGAATTAATTGTTCAAATATAAAACCCATAAAAAATCCCAACTTCCTGACTTTACAAACACCAAAGTTATGGCATTTCCGATTTCCCAACTTCCTAACTTAACAAACACCAAAGTTATGGCATTTCCGATCAATCAGGATATAGTCGGCCGATCAATCAGTTATATAGCAGCTATATGATATAGTCGGCGGATCCTTATGAAATTTGGTAGGTCGAATTAATTGTTTAAATATAAAACCCATAGCAAATCCCAACTTCCTGACTTTACAAACACCAAAGTTATGGCATTTCCGATCAATCAGTTATATGGCAGCTATAGGATATAGCCGGCCTATCCCGGCCGTTGCGACTTATATACTGCGTGCAAAGGAAGAAGGGTGTGTGCGAAGTTTCAATTCGATATCTTTAACTTAGAGACTAGTTCGCGTAGAAACAGACAGACGGACAGACAAACGGACAGACGGACATGCTTATATCAACTCAGAAGGTGATCCTGATCAAGAATATATATATAGTCTGCCGATCCTTATGAAATTTAGTATGTCGGATTGATTGGCCAAAAATAAATCCGATAGAAAATCCCAACTTCCTAACTCAACAAACACCAAAGTTATGGCATTTCCGATCAATCATGATATAGTCGGCCGATCCTGATGAAATTTGGTAGGTCGGATTAGTTGGACAAATATAAAACCCATCGAAAATCCCAAATTCCTAACTTAACAAACACCAAAGTTATGGCATTTACGATCAATCAGTTATATGGCGGCTATAGGATATAGTCGGTCGATCCTTATGAAATTTGGTATGTCGGATAGATTGGCCAAAAATAAATCCGATAGCAAATCCCAACTTCCTAACTTAACAAACACCAAAGTTATGGCATTTCCGATCAATCAGGATATAGTCGGCCGATCCTTATGAAATTTGGTAGGTCGAATTAATTGTTCAAATATAAAACCCATAGAAAATCCCAACTTCCTGACTTTACAAACACCAAAGTTATGGCATTTCCGATCAATCAGTTATATGGCAGCTATAGGATATAGCCGGCCTATCCCGGCCGTTGCGACTTATATACTGCGTGCAAAGGAAGAAGGGTGTGTGCGAAGTTTCAATTCGATATCTTTAACTTAGAGACTAGTTCGCGTAGAAACAGACAGACGGACAGACAAACGGACAGACGGACATGCTTATATCAACTCAGAAGGTGATCCTGATCAAGAATATATATATAGTCTGCCGATTCTTATGAAATTTAGTATGTCGGATTGATTGGCCAAAAATAAATCCGATAGAAAATCCCAACTTCCTAACTTAACAAACACCAAAGTTATGGCATTTCCGATCAATCATGATATGGTCGGCCGATCCTGATGAAATTTGGTAGGTCGGATTAGTTGGACAAATATAAAACCCATCGAAAATCCCAAATTCCTAACTTAACAAACACCAAAGTTATGGCATTTACGATCAATCAGTTATATGGCGGCTATAGGATATAGTCGGTCGATCCTTATGAAATTTGGTATGTCGGATAGATTGGCCAAAAATAAATCCGATAGCAAATCCCAACTTCCTAACTTAACAAACACCAAAGTTATGGCATTTCCGATCAATCAGGATATAGTCGGCCGATCCTTATGAAATTTGGTAGGTCGAATTAATTGTTCAAATATAAAACCCATAGAAAATCCCAACTTCCTGACTTTACAAACACCAAAGTTATGGCATTTCCGATTTCCCAACTTCCTAACTTAACAAACACCAAAGTTATGGCATTTCCGATCAATCAGGATATAGTCGGCCGATCCTTATGAAATTTGGTAGGTCGAATTAATTGTTCAAATATAAAACCCATAGAAAATCCCAACTTCCTGACTTTACAAACACCAAAGTTATGGCATTTCCGATTTCCCAACTTCCTAACTTAACAAACACCAAAGTTATGGCATTTCCGATCAATCAGGATATAGTCGGCCGATCCTTATGAAATTTGGTAGGTTGAATTAATTGTTCAAATATAAAACCCATAGAAAATCCCAACTTCCTAACTTAACAAACACCAAATTTATGGCATTTCCGATCCTTATAAAATTTGGTAGGTCGAATTAATTGTTCAAATATAAAATCCATAGAAAATCCCAACTTCCTGACTTTACAAACACCAAAGTTATGGCATTTCCGATGAATCAGTTATATGGCGGCTATAGGATATAGTCGGTCGATCCTTATGAAATTTGGTATGTCGGATAGATTGGCCAAAAATAAAACCGATAGAAAATCCCAACTTCGTAACTTTACAAACACCAAAGTTATTGCATTTCCGATCAATCAGGATATAGTCGGCCGATCCTTATGAAATTTGGTAGGTCGAATTAATTGTTCAAATGTAAAACCCATAGAAAATCCCAATTTCCTGACTTTACAAACACCAAAGTTATGGCATTTCCGATTTCCCAACTTCCTAACTTAACAAACACCAAAGTTATGGCATTTCCGATCAATCAGGATATAGTCGGCCGATCCTTATGAAATTTGGTAGGTCGAATTAATTGTTCAAATATAAAATCCATAGAAAATCCCAACTTCCTAACTTAACAAACACCAAATTTATGGCATTTCCGATTTCCCAACTTCCTAACTTAACAAACACCAAATTTATGGCATTTCCGATTTCCCAACTTCCTAACTTAACAAACACCAAAGTTATGGCATTTCCGATCAATCAGGATATAGTCGGCCGATCCTTATGAAATTTGGTAGGTCGAATTAATTGTTCAAATATAAAATCCATAGAAAATCTCAACTTCCTGACTTTACAAACACCAAAGTTATGGCATTTCCGATCAATCAGTTATATGGCAGCTATAAGATATAGTCGGCCGATCCTTATAAAATTTGGTAGGTCGAATTAATTGTTCAAATATAAAATCCATAGAAAATTCCAACTTCCTGACTTTACAAACACCAAAGTTATGGCATTTCCGATCAATCAGTTATATGGCGGCTATAGGATATAGTCGGTCGATCCTTATGAAATTTGGTATGTCGGATAGATTGGCCAAAAATAAAACCGATAGAAAATCCCAACTTCGTAACTTTACAAACACCAAAGTTATTGCATTTCCGATCAATCAGGATATAGTCGGCCGATCCTTATGAAATTTGGTAGGTCGAATTAATTGTTCAAATGTAAAACCCATAGAAAATCCCAATTTCCTGACTTTACAAACACCAAAGTTATGGCATTTCCGATTTCCCAACTTCCTAACTTAACAAACACCAAAGTTATGGCATTTCCGATCAATCAGGATATAGTCGGCCGATCCTTATGAAATTTGGTAGGTCGAGTTAATTGTTCAAATATAAAACCCATAGAAAATCCCAACTTCCTAACTTAACAAACACCAAATTTATGGCATTTCCGATTTCCCAACTTCCTAACTTAACAAACACCAAAGTTATGGCATTTCCGATTTCCCAACTTCCTAACTTAACAAACACCAAAGTTATGGCATTTCCGATCAATCAGGATATAGTCGGCCGATCCTTATGAAATTTGGTAGGTCGAATTAATTGTTCAAATATAAAATCCATAGAAAATCTCAACTTCCTGATCTTACAAACACCAAAGTTATGGCATTTCCGATCAATCAGTTATATGGCAGCTATAAGATATAGTCGGCCGATCCTTATAAAATTTGGTAGGTCGAATTAATTGTTCAAATATAAAATCCATAGAAAATCCCAACTTCCTGACTTTACAAACACCAAAGTTATGGCATTTCCGATCAATCAGTTATATGGCGGCTATAGGATATAGTCGGTCGATCCTTATGAAATTTGGTATGTCGGATAGATTGGCCAAAAATAAAACCGATAGAAAATCCCAACTTCGTAACTTTACAAACACCAAAGTTATTGCATTTCCGATCAATCAGGATATAGTCGGCCGATCCTTATGAAATTTGGTAGGTCGAATTAATTGTTCAAATGTAAAACCCATAGAAAATCCCAATTTCCTGACTTTACAAACACCAAAGTTATGGCATTTCCGATTTCCCAACTTCCTAACTTAACAAACACCAAAGTTATGGCATTTCCGATCAATCAGGATATAGTCGGCCGATCCTTATGAAATTTGGTAGGTCGAGTTAATTGTTCAAATATAAAACCCATAGAAAATTCCAACTTCCTAACTTAACAAACACCAAATTTATGGCATTTCCGATTTCCCAACTTCCTAACTTAACAAACACCAAAGTTATGGCATTTCCGATCAATCAGGATATAGTCGGCCGATCCTTATGAAATTTGGTAGGTCGAATTAATTGTTCAAATATAAAATCCATAGAAAATCTCAACTTCCTGACTTTACAAACACCAAAGTTATGGCATTTCCGATCAATCAGTTATATGGCGGCTATAGGATATAGTCGGTCGATCCTTATGAAATTTGGTATGTCGGATAGATTGGCCAAAAATAAAACCGATAGAAAATCCCAACTTCGTAACTTTACAAACACCAAAGTTATTGCATTTCCGATCAATCAGGATATAGTCGGCCGATCCTTATGAAATTTGGTAGGTCGAATTAATTGTTCAAATGTAAAACCCATAGAAAATCCCAATTTCCTGACTTTACAAACACCAAAGTTATGGCATTTCCGATTTCCCAACTTCCTAACTTAACAAACACCAAAGTTATGGCATTTCCGATCAATCAGGATATAGTCGGCCGATCCTTATGAAATTTGGTAGGTCGAGTTAATTGTTCAAATATAAAACCCATAGAAAATTCCAACTTCCTAACTTAACAAACACCAAATTTATGGCATTTCCGATTTCCCAACTTCCTAACTTAACAAACACCAAAGTTATGGCATTTCCGATCAATCAGGATATAGTCGGCCGATCCTTATGAAATTTGGTAGGTCGAATTAATTGTTCAAATATAAAATCCATAGAAAATCTCAACTTCCTGACTTTACAAACACCAAAGTTATGGCATTTCCGATCAATCAGTTATATGGCAGCTATAAGATATAGTCGGCCGATCCTTATAAAATTTGGTAGGTCGAATTAATTGTTCAAATATAAAATCCATAGAAAATCCCAACTTCCTGACATTACAAACACCAAAGTTATGGCATTTCCGATCAATCAGTTATATGGCGGCTATAGGATATAGTCCGTCGATCCTTATGAAATTTGGTATGTCGGATAGATTGGCCAAAAATAAAACCGATAGAAAATCCCAACTTCGTAACTTTACAAACAGCAAAGTTATTGCATTTCCGATCAATCAGGATATAGTCGGCCGATCCTTATGAAATTTGGTAGGTCGAATTAATTGTTCAAATGTAAAACCCATAGAAAATCCCAATTTCCTGACTTTACAAACACCAAAGTTATGGCATTTCCGATTTCCCAACTTCCTAACTTAACAAACACCAAAGTTATGGCATTTCCGATCAATCAGGATATAGTCGGCCGATCCTTATGAAATTTGGTAGGTCGGATTAATTGTTCAAATATAAAACCCATAGAAAATCCCAACTTCCTGACTTTACAAACACCAAAGTTATTTCATTTCCGATTTCCCAACTTCCTAACTTAACAAACACCAAAGTTATGGCATTTCCGATCAATCAGGATATAGTCGGCCGATCCTTATGAAATTTGGTAGATTGAATTAATTGTTCAAATATAAAACCCATAGAAAATCCCAATTTCCTGACTTTACAAACACCAAAGTTATGGCATTTCCGATTTCCCAACTTCCTAACTTAACAAACACCAAAGTTATGGCATTTCCGATCAATCAGGATATAGTCGGCCGATCCTTATGAAATTTGGTAGGTCGAATTAATTGTTCAAATATAAAATCCATAGAAAATCTCAACTTCCTGACTTTACAAACACCAAAGTTATGGCATTTCCGATCAATCAGTTATATGGCAGCTATAAGATATAGTCGGCCGATCCTTATAAAATTTGGTAGGTCGAATTAATTGTTCAAATATAAAATCCATAGAAAATCCCAACTTCCTGACATTACAAACACCAAAGTTATGGCATTTCCGATCAATCAGTTATATGGCGGCTATAGGATATAGTCGGTCGATCCTTATGAAATTTGGTATGTCGGATAGATTGGCCAAAAATAAAACCGATAGAAAATCCCAACTTCGTAACTTTACAAACAGCAAAGTTATTGCATTTCCGATCAATCAGGATATAGTCGGCCGATCCTTATGAAATTTGGTAGGTCGAATTAATTGTTCAAATGTAAAACCCATAGAAAATCCCAATTTCCTGACTTTACAAACACCAAAGTTATGGCATTTCCGATTTCCCAACTTCCTAACTTAACAAACACCAAAGTTATGGCATTTCCGATCAATCAGGATATAGTCGGCCGATCCTTATGAAATTTGGTAGGTCGGATTAATTGTTCAAATATAAAACCCATAGAAAATCCCAACTTCCTGACTTTACAAACACCAAAGTTATGGCATTTCCGATTTCCCAACTTCCTAACTTAACAAACACCAAAGTTATGGCATTTCCGATCAATCAGGATATAGTCGGCCGATCCTTATGAAATTTGGTAGATTGAATTAATTGTTCAAATATAAAACCCATAGAAAATCCCAACTTCCTAACTTAACAAACACCAAATTTATGGCATTTCCGATTTCCCAACTTCCTAACTTAACAAACACCAAAGTTATGGCATTTCCGATCAATCAGGATATAGTCGGCCGATCCTTATGAAATTTGGTAGGTCGAATTAATTGTTCAAATATAAAATCCATAGAAAATCTCAACTTCCTGACTTTACAAACACCAAAGTTATGGCATTTCCGATCAATCAGTTATATGGCAGCTATAAGATATAGTCGGCCGATCCTTATAAAATTTGGTAGGTCGAATTAATTGTTCAAATATAAAATCCATAGAAAATCCAAACTTCCTGACTTTACAAACACCAAAGTTATGGCATTTCCGATCCTTCAGTTATATGGCGGCTATAGGATATAGTCGGTCGATCCTTATGAAATTTGGTATGTCGGATAGATTGGCCAAAAATAAAACCGATAGAAAATCCCAACTTCGTAACTTTACAAACACCAAAGTTATTGCATTTCCGATCAATCAGGATATAGTCGGCCGATCCTTATGAAATTTGGTAGGTCGAATTAATTGTTCAAATGTAAAACCCATAGAAAATCCCAATTTCCTGACTTTACAAACACCAAAGTTATGGCATTTCCGATTTCCCAACTTCCTAACTTAACAAACACCAAAGTTATGGCATTTCCGATCAATCAGGATATAGTCGGCCGATCCTTATGAAATTTGGTAGGTCGAGTTAATTGTTCAAATATAAAACCCATAGAAAATCCCAACTTCCTAACTTAACAAACACCAAATTTATGGCATTTCCGATTTCCCAACTTCCTAACTTAACAAACACCAAAGTTATGGCATTTCCGATCAATCAGGATATAGTCGGCCGATCCTTATGAAATTTGGTAGGTCGAATTAATTGTTCAAATATAAAATCCATAGAAAATCTCAACTTCCTGACTTTACAAACACCAAAGTTATGGCATTTCCGATCAATCAGTTATATGGCAGCTATAAGATATAGTCGGCCGATCCTTATAAAATTTGGTAGGTCGAATTAATTGTTCAAATATAAAATCCATAGAAAATCCCAACTTCCTGACATTACAAACACCAAAGTTATGGCATTTCCGATCAATCAGTTATATGGCGGCTATAGGATATAGTCCGTCGATCCTTATGAAATTTGGTATGTCGGATAGATTGGCCAAAAATAAAACCGATAGAAAATCCCAACTTCGTAACTTTACAAACAGCAAAGTTATTGCATTTCCGATCAATCAGGATATAGTCGGCCGATCCTTATGAAATTTGGTAGGTCGAATTAATTGTTCAAATGTAAAACCCATAGAAAATCCCAATTTCCTGACTTTACAAACACCAAAGTTATGGCATTTCCGATTTCCCAACTTCCTAACTTAACAAACACCAAAGTTATGGCATTTCCGATCAATCAGGATATAGTCGGCCGATCCTTATGAAATTTGGTAGGTCGGATTAATTGTTCAAATATAAAACCCATAGAAAATCCCAACTTCCTGACTTTACAAACACCAAAGTTATTTCATTTCCGATTTCCCAACTTCCTAACTTAACAAACACCAAAGTTATGGCATTTCCGATCAATCAGGATATAGTCGGCCGATCCTTATGAAATTTGGTAGGTCGGATTAATTGTTCAAATATAAAACCCATAGAAAATCCCAACTTCCTGACTTTACAAACACCAAAGTTATGGCATTTCCGATTTCCCAACTTCCTAACTTAACAAACACCAAAGTTATGGCATTTCCGATCAATCAGGATATAGTCGGCCGATCCTTATGAAATTTGGTAGATTGAATTAATTGTTCAAATATAAAACCCATAGAAAATCCCAACTTCCTAACTTAACAAACACCAAATTTATGGCATTTCCGATTTCCCAACTTCCTAACTTAACAAACACCAAAGTTATGGCATTTCCGATCAATCAGGATATAGTCGGCCGATCCTTATGAAATTTGGTAGGTCGAATTAATTGTTCAAATATAAAATCCATAGAAAATCTCAACTTCCTGACTTTTCAAACACCAAAGTTATGGCATTTCCGATCAATCAGTTATATGGCAGCTATAAGATATAGTCGGCCGATCCTTATAAAATTTGGTAGGTCGAATTAATTGTTCAAATATAAAATCCATAGAAAATCCAAACTTCCTGACTTTACAAACACCAAAGTTATGGCATTTCCGATCCTTCAGTTATATGGCGGCTATAGGATATAGTCGGTCGATCCTTTTGAAATTTGGTATGTCGGATAGATTGGCCAAAAATAAAACCGATAGAAAATTCCAACTTCGCAACTTTACAAACACCAAAGTTATTGCATTTCCGATCAATCAGGATATAGTCGGCCGATCCTTATGAAATTTGGTAGGTCGAATTAATTGTTCAAATGTAAAACCCATAGAAAATCCCAACTTCCTGTCTTTACAAACACCAAAGTTATGGCATTTCCGATCAATCAGTTATATAGCAGCTATATGATATAGTCGGCGGATCCTTATGAAATTTGTTAGGTCGGATTGATTGGACAAACATAAAACTCATTGAAAATCCCAACTTCCTAACTTAACAAACACCAAAGTTATGGCAGCTATAGGATATAGTCGGCCTATCCCGGCCGGTGCGACTTATATACTGCGTGCAAAGGAAAGAAGGGTGTGTGCAAAATTTCAATTCGATATCTTTAAAACTAAGAGACTAGTTCGCGTAGAAACAGACAGACGGACAGACGGACATGCTTATATCAACTCAGAAGGTGATCCTGATCAAGAATATATATACTTTATAGGGTCGGAGATGTCTCCTTCACTGCGTTGCACACTTTTGACCAAAATTATAATACCCTCTGCAAGGGTATAAAAACACCAAAGTAATGGCAATTCCAATCGTTCAGTTATATGTCAGCTATAGAATATAGTCGGCCGATCCTTATGAAATTTAGTATGTCGGATTGATTGCCAAAAATAAAACCGATAGAAAATCCTAACTTCTTAACTTAACAAACACCAAAGTTATGGCATTTCCGATCAATCAGGATATAGTCGGCCGATCCTTATGAAATTGGTAGGTCGAATTAATTGTTCAAATATAAAACCCATAGAAAATCCCAACTTCCTAACTTAACAAACACCAAAGTTATGGCATTTCCGATTTCCAATCAGTCATATGGCGGCTATAGGATATAGTCGGTCGATCCTTATGAAATTTGGTATGTCGGATAGATTGGCCAAAAAATAAAACCGATAGAAAATCCCAACTTTCTAACTTTACAAACATATAGTCGGCCGATCCTTATGAAATTTGGTATGTCGGATAGATTGGACAAAAATAAAACCGATAGAAAATCCCAACTTCCTAACTTTACAAACACTAAAGTTATTGCATTTGGTAGGTCGAATTAATTGTTCAAATATAAAACCCATAGAAAATCCCAACTTCCTGACTTTACAAACACCAAAGTTATGGCATTTCCGATTTCCAATCAGTCATATGGCGGCTATAGGATATAGTCGGTCGATCCTTATGAAATTTGGTATGTCGGATAGATTGGCCAAAAATAAAACCGATAGAAAATCCCAACTTTCTAACTTTACAAACATATAGTCGGCCGATCCTTATGAAATTTGGTATGTCGGATAGATTGGACAAAAATAAAACCGATAGAAAATCCCAACTTCCTAACTTTACAAACACTAAAGTTATTGCATTTGGTAGGTCGAATTAATTGTTCAAATTTAAAACCCATAGAAAATCCCAACTTCCTAACTTAACAAACACCAAAGTTATGGCATTTCCGATCAATCAGGTGAAATAAGTTTATTCTGTTTCTGTGTGTTTTCTTTATTTAGTAGGAGCAGCAAAGGTGCCGCTCCAACGATCAAAATGTCTCTGTCTTTTACAATATTCTTTAAGTCTAATTAAGGCTAAGTCCCGTAGCTGCGCTGCTCGCAGGCGGCGGCAGAGAGACGGCTATGTACCTATATATTATATGTATTAAATTATGCTCTCTTAAGCTGGAGCGCGGAGGTATATGCATGCACTTGAGTTCGGCCGGCGCGTGTAACAGAATGCTGACACTTGCACTTTCTGTGCGCCGATCGACTCGTGTTCGGCCACTTGGGTTTTTTGACCGGGCCTTTATGAATGCACTGCAACAAAGTGTTACAGTGTGTTTACAGTAGATATTCAATATATGCGCATACTACATCTCCCTCCTTTTGAAAAATAACGTAATATATTATGAAGTTATTTTATTGGTATATTTTACTTAAAGGAATAATAATAATTTTTTTTTATTAAAATTTTTTTTTAAATTTTTTTTTTTGATATAAAGAGAATGGAATTTATAATAGTATTCTTATTTGAGAAAGAAGTATTTCTAAGCATGGCCATGCTAAATGCAATTATGAAATAAACGTTTTTAATCTATCCTTATGAACTTTTTGTTTTTTGTTTTTGTTATTCATTATTATAATGTTATTTCTTTCTCCTATTTCCGTTACTTTATACGGACCTGTATATTTAGGATCTAACTTATGACCTGTCTCGTTTTTTAATAAAACTTGGTCACCTACTGATATATCTATATCCCTTACTTTATGATCGTATATTAGTTTATTTCTATTCTTATTTGCTTCTAACATAACTCTAGCTCTTTTATAGGCTACTTCTAATCTATATTTACTTTCCTTAGCATAGTCATCTATATTATATAGTGTTATAAAGTTATGGCATTTCCGATTTCCCAACTTCCTAACTTAACAAACACCAAAGTTATGGCATTTCCGATCAATCAGGATATAGTCGGCCGATCCTTATGAAATTTGGTAGATTGAATTAATTGTTCAAATATAAAACCCATAGAAAATCCCAACTTCCTAACTTAACAAACACCAAATTTATGGCATTTCCGATTTCCCAACTTCCTAACTTAACAAACACCAAAGTTATGGCATTTCCGATCAATCAGGATATAGTCGGCCGATCCTTATGAAATTTGGTAGGTCGAATTAATTGTTCAAATATAAAATCCATAGAAAATCTCAACTTCCTGACTTTACAAACACCAAAGTTATGGCATTTCCGATCAATCAGTTATATGTCAGCTATAGAATATAGTCGGCCGATCCTTATGAAATTTAGTATGTCGGATTGATTGCCAAAAATAAAACCGATAGAAAATCCTAACTTCCTAACTTAACAAACACCAAAGTTATGGCATTTCCGATCAATCAGGATATAGTCGGCCGATCCTTATGAAATTTGGTAGGTCGAATTAATTGTTCAAATATAAAATCCATAGAAAATCTCAACTTCCTGACTTTACAAACACCAAAGTTATGGCATTTCCGATCAATCAGTTATATGGCAGCTATAAGATATAGTCGGCCGATCCTTATAAAATTTGGTAGGTCGAATTAATTGTTCAAATATAAAATCCATAGAAAATCCCAACTTCCTGACATTACAAACACCAAAGTTATGGCATTTCCGATTAATCAGTTATATGGCGGCTATAGGATATAGTCGGTCGATCCTTATGAAATTTGGTATGTCGGATAGATTGGCCAAAAATAAAACCGATAGAAAATCCCAACTTCGTAACTTTACAAACAGCAAAGTTATTGCATTTCCGATCAATCAGGATATAGTCGGCCGATCCTTATGAAATTTGGTAGGTCGAATTAATTGTTCAAATGTAAAACCCATAGAAAATCCCAATTTCCTGACTTTACAAACACCAAAGTTATGGCATTTCCGATTTCCCAACTTCCTAACTTAACAAACACCAAAGTTATGGCATTTCCGATCAATCAGGATATAGTCGGCCGATCCTTATGAAATTTGGTAGGTCGGATTAATTGTTCAAATATAAAACCCATAGAAAATCCCAACTTCCTGACTTTACAAACACCAAAGTTATGGCATTTCCGATTTCCCAACTTCCTAACTTAACAAACACCAAAGTTATGGCATTTCCGATCAATCAGGATATAGTCGGCCGATCCTTATGAAATTTGGTAGATTGAATTAATTGTTCAAATATAAAACCCATAGAAAATCCCAACTTCCTAACTTAACAAACACCAAATTTATGGCATTTCCGATTTCCCAACTTCCTAACTTAACAAACACCAAAGTTATGGCATTTCCGATCAATCAGGATATAGTCGGCCGATCCTTATGAAATTTGGTAGGTCGAATTAATTGTTCAAATATAAAATCCATAGAAAATCTCAACTTCCTGACTTTACAAACACCAAAGTTATGGCATTTCCGATCAATCAGTTATATGGCAGCTATAAGATATAGTCGGCCGATCCTTATAAAATTTGGTAGGTCGAATTAATTGTTCAAATATAAAATCCATAGAAAATCCAAACTTCCTGACTTTACAAACACCAAAGTTATGGCATTTCCGATCCTTCAGTTATATGGCGGCTATAGGATATAGTCGGTCGATCCTTTTGAAATTTGGTATGTCGGATAGATTGGCCAAAAATAAAACCGATAGAAAATTCCAACTTCGCAACTTTACAAACACCAAAGTTATTGCATTTCCGATCAATCAGGATATAGTCGGCCGATCCTTATGAAATTTGGTAGGTCGAATTAATTGTTCAAATGTAAAACCCATAGAAAATCCCAACTTCCTGTCTTTACAAACACCAAAGTTATGGCATTTCCGATCAATCAGTTATATAGCAGCTATATGATATAGTCGGCGGATCCTTATGAAATTTGTTAGGTCGGATTGATTGGACAAACATAAAACTCATTGAAAATCCCAACTTCCTAACTTAACAAACACCAAAGTTATGGCAGCTATAGGATATAGTCGGCCTATCCCGGCCGGTGCGACTTATATACTGCGTGCAAAGGAAAGAAGGGTGTGTGCAAAATTTCAATTCGATATCTTTAAAACTAAGAGACTAGTTCGCGTAGAAACAGACAGACGGACAGACGGACATGCTTATATCAACTCAGAAGGTGATCCTGATCAAGAATATATATACTTTATAGGGTCGGAGATGTCTCCTTCACTGCGTTGCACACTTTTGACCAAAATTATAATACCCTCTGCAAGGGTATAAAAACACCAAAGTAATGGCAATTCCAATCGTTCAGTTATATGCCAGCTATAGAATATAGTCGGCCGATCCTTATGAAATTTAGTATGTCGGATTGATTGCCAAAAATAAAACCGATAGAAAATCCTAACTTCTTAACTTAACAAACACCAAAGTTATGGCATTTCCGATCAATCAGGATATAGTCGGCCGATCCTTATGAAATTGGTAGGTCGAATTAATTGTTCAAATATAAAACCCATAGAAAATCCCAACTTCCTAACTTAACAAACACCAAAGTTATGGCATTTCCGATTTCCAATCAGTCATATGGCGGCTATAGGATATAGTCGGTCGATCCTTATGAAATTTGGTATGTCGGATAGATTGGCCAAAAATAAAACCGATAGAAAATCCCAACTTTCTAACTTTACAAACATATAGTCGGCCGATCCTTATGAAATTTGGTATGTCGGATAGATTGGACAAAAATAAAACCGATAGAAAATCCCAACTTCCTAACTTTACAAACACTAAAGTTATTGCATTTGGTAGGTCGAATTAATTGTTCAAATATAAAACCCATAGAAAATCCCAACTTCCTGACTTTACAAACACCAAAGTTATGGCATTTCCGATTTCCAATCAGTCATATGGCGGCTATAGGATATAGTCGGTCGATCCTTATGAAATTTGGTATGTCGGATAGATTGGCCAAAAATAAAACCGATAGAAAATCCCAACTTTCTAACTTTACAAACATATAGTCGGCCGATCCTTATGAAATTTGGTATGTCGGATAGATTGGACAAAAATAAAACCGATAGAAAATCCCAACTTCCTAACTTTACAAACACTAAAGTTATTGCATTTGGTAGGTCGAATTAATTGTTCAAATTTAAAACCCATAGAAAATCCCAACTTCCTAACTTAACAAACACCAAAGTTATGGCATTTCCGATCAATCAGGTGAAATAAGTTTATTCTGTTTCTGTGTGTTTTCTTTATTTAGTAGGAGCAGCAAAGGTGCCGCTCCAACGATCAAAATGTCTCTGTCTTTTACAATATTCTTTAAGTCTAATTAAGGCTAAGTCCCGTAGCTGCGCTGCTCGCAGGCGGCGGCAGAGAGACGGCTATGTACCTATATATTATATGTATTAAATTATGCTCTCTTAAGCTGGAGCGCGGAGGTATATGCATGCACTTGAGTTCGGCCGGCGCGTGTAACAGAATGCTGACACTTGCACTTTCTGTGCGCCGATCGACTCGTGTTCGGCCACTTGGGTTTTTTGACCGGGCCTTTATGAATGCACTGCAACAAAGTGTTACAGTGTGTTTACAGTAGATATTCAATATATGCGCATACTACATCTCCCTCCTTTTGAAAAATAACGTAATATATTATGAAGTTATTTTATTGGTATATTTTACTTAAAGGAATAATAATAATTTTTTTTTATTAAAATTTTTTTAAAAATTTTTTTTTTGATATAAAGAGAATGGAATTTATAATAGTATTCTTATTTGAGAAAGAAGTATTTCTAAGCATGGCCATGCTAAATGCAATTATGAAATAAACGTTTTTAATCTATCCTTATGAACTTTTTGTTTTTTGTTTTTGTTATTCATTATTATAATGTTATTTCTTTCTCCTATTTCCGTTACTTTATACGGACCTGTATATTTAGGATCTAACTTATGACCTGTCTCGTTTTTTAATAAAACTTGGTCACCTACTGATATATCTATATCCCTTACTTTATGATCGTATATTAGTTTATTTCTATTCTTATTTGCTTCTAACATAACTCTAGCTCTTTTATAGGCTACTTCTAATCTATATTTACTTTCCTTAGCATAGTCATCTATATTATATAGTGCTTCTACACTGTCTATGCTATTAAAATGTTTCGGTAAATTACTTGTTTTACCGAATACTAGCTCATATGGACAATAAGTATGTGCCATAGAGGGGGTCGTGTTGAAACAAAAGACAAAATATTGAAGCCATACGTCCCAATCAGTTTTATCAACCGATATGTAAGATCTTATGTACTCATTGAAAGTTCTATGACTTCTTTCTATTGTTCCAACTGTCTGGTGGTGGTGTGCTGTGGATGTAATATTTTCAATATTTAAATATTTGCACAAATCGTCTATAATTGAATTCTTATATTCTGTTCCCATGTCCGTAATGAACGTCTTCATTGGACCGTACTTCAGGATAAAAGATTCAAATATTGCTTTAGCGACAGTATTAGCATTTTTATTCGGAACAGGTATGGCAACTAAATACTTAGTTAAATCACATATTAAAGTGACTGCATACTCATTGCCATTTTCTGATTTTGGTAGTGGACCAATTGTGTCCACTATCACTCTGTCGAAAGCATTTATTGGTGTGTCTGTAATTGTTAAAGGGGTCTTTGCGTGTTTAGTTATTTTGGCTTTCTGGCATTTTTTACATTTTCTTACGTACTCAGTTATATCTTTAGACATACTTTTCCAGTAATAGTGTCTTTTTACTTTGGCCAAAGTTTTTGATATGCCAGTATGACCTCCTTGAATTGGATCATCATGAAATGTAGACAAAATTGCTTCTTTTTCTTTTAAATTTGTTATTTGGGTCACCGGGTTGAGTAGCGCTACTCTTAATGTTTTCAAGATTTTATTGCCCATTAATTTGAAATTATCTATTGAAGTATGTTCAAAGATATTTTCCCACGGTGCCACTTTGAGTTGGCTGATTTTATGTATACCGGCTTGCATTTCAAGCCTTTGGAAAAATTGATCTAAGTCAATAACTCCATTAGTATATAAATCGCTAACATCATATCTTGCAGTAATTTTTCTGCCTTGTTTAAATAAACATAACGTATTTTTTATCTGCAAGGTCACTACTTTACGTACTTCATCATTGTTTATGACGTCGTATACGTTGGGCTTGGAAGCTTTATTTAGAGATTGCATAGGCAATTCTTGTTCTTGATTTTCCGCGCGGAATTTTTGTCTACTTTGATATCTAGTAGTGACTTTCAATATATTTCCAGTTATATTTTGTAGATCTTTTATGGTTATTCTTGATAACGCATCAGCTACATAATTATCTTTTCCCTTTAAATATTCGACTGTAAAGTCGTATTCTTCTAGCTCGAGCCTCATACGTGTCAGTTTAGAACTGGGGTTGATCATTGAGAAAAGGTATGTTAAAGGTCTATGGTCTGTTTTTATTAAGAAATGTTTTCCATATATATATGGTCTGAAATGTAATATCGCCCAATGAATTGCAGCTAATTCCTGCTCAGTGGTACATTTGTTACTTTCACCTGTTGTAAATGCTCTTGATGCGTATGCAATGGGAAGTTGGAGACCATTATGGTTTTGAGTTAAAACCGCTCCACATGCTTGCTTACTTGCATCTGTTATTATACAGAATTCTTTAGTGAAATCTGGATATTGTAGCAAGGTAGGTTCCATAAGTTTTGTTTTTAAGTATTGAAATGCATATTCACACTCATCCGTCCATTTAAAAGGAACATTCTTTTTACATAATCTTGTTATGTGCCGTGAATAAAGCTATGAAACGTCTAGCACTGCCCGCGTCGTGCGGAACTGGGTAGTTCATAATGACATCGTATTTCTTGTCATCTGGAAGTATTCCTTTATCAGTGCATTTATGACCTAGAAAAGTCACTTCATGCATAAAAAATGAACATTTTTCTGGATGTAACTTTAGGTTGTATTTCCTACATTTCTCAAAAACATCTGTTAAGTTCTTAAGCATATGTTTTTCGGAACAACCAATTACTATTAAGTCATCCATATAAAGGAATGCTTGAGAAGGTTCTAGACCAGAGAACGCAATAGTCATCATCCTCTGAAACGAATTAGGAGCTATTTTTAATCCAAAGGGTAATCGCGTGAAGCGATATGAGCCGTTGCTCGTTGAAAAAGACGTTATATCTCTTGAACCTTTTTCTAGTTCAATTTGATGGAATCCTGACATTAAATCAAGACATGAAAAGTATTTTGCTCGACCTAGTTGATCTAAAATATCATCAATTCTAGGTAATGGGAATTTATCAGATAGTAATTTTTTATTAATTTGGCGGTAGTCAATTACTAATCGCCATTTCTTTACATTTGACCCGGCGGATGATTTTTTAGGAACAAGTAACAATGGGCTATTATATTCGGATACTGACGGTTCGACAATCCCGTCAGAGATTAATTTTCCTACTTGCTTTTGTACAGGTGAACGAAAACCTGACTATGTGGGCTTCGATAGTTCTTTATATAGACTGGTTCATCATCTTTTAATCTCAGTTTCTGTTTATAAAAATTATTTGTGGTTACTGATTCGGTTTCCAATCCGAATATATCGCTATACTGGGTGCATAAGCTAGAAAGCTGTGACTTGAACTGTGGAGGGAAGTTTTTTGAAAGTTGTGATAGTACGGATTTTTTTCTATTGTCTGAATTTGTGTTGACTACATCGTAGTTCGAAAGTGATTCATATGTTAGGTTATCTGTACTGACTACTTGGTCGGTATTTGTTGTGTTTATTAATCTTATGAAGGCATTTTTGGATGTTGCTATGGTGTTTGCAACGTAAATACCATGCTGAATTTCCTGATTTGGAATTAATACACTGTCTTTTTTTGAATTAAGTTCAATTTTCCGAATAACTTGGGATCTTGCTGGCAGAAGTATTGAATTATTGCCAGAACTATGAGCTATTGGTACATTAATTGGAAATTTTAAATTATTGGGTCTAATTATGAGCCAATCTTCAGATGGCTTGAAGTCTAATTGACAGTTGTATTTTTTAATAAAGTCGATGCCTAATATTCCATCGCATGGAATAGGGAAATGTGAATTTACGATATGAAAATCGTGTGGAATTATGTATTTAGTTGTCTGTATCTCCATAGAAACTAAACCTTGGGATTTGGTTATTTCTTTACTTATGCCTTTTATGTCTATGATGTAATCATCTTGGATGTTTTGGAAGTTATCCGAAGTTTCTTTTAAAATGGAAATGTCTGCACCTGTGTCTATTAAAAAGATAAGTTCTTTTCCAGTAGCTACATTGAAAAATGAAACGAATATATTTTGGCTGAGATTAATGGTGTGAACTCTGACTTCTTTTATTGTTGAGTATTTAAAGGGCTTTGGGAGTTTTCCGATGTGTTTTGGTTAGTATTTTGGGTTATTCTGACATTGCTTTGGTTATTGCCATTGTGGCCTCGGTTCGAGTTACCACCACCTCTATAGTTTCCACTATAATGGCCTCGTCCTCCATTGTTATTTTGGTAATTGTTGTTATAGTTATTGTTGTTGTAGTTATTGTTGTTGTAGTTATTGTGATTACCACGAAAATTACCTCTATAATTTCCACGTCCGCGATTTGAGCCGCGCTGTGGATAGTTCTTGAAATATAGGACGGTGTTTGACTGTCCAGTTGCTTCAGTGCAACTATTGACAAATTTGTAAACGGCATCGTTCATAGTACTAAAGGTGCCAGCTTGCATGATAAGTTTTACCTTATCAATTGAGCAATTTTTAGTCATTGCCTTGACTGCATGTTGCGTGGAATAACTTCTGGCTAGCTCTAAAGGTAAACCATCTGTTATATATGCACCTTCTAAGGCTTTCGTCATCTGCTCAATTTCTTGTGTGTATTGGTTAGCAGTTTTATTGCGCTGCTGTAGGTTCATCAGCTTCGCTGATAATACTTCTACAGTTTCGCCTTTGAAGTTGCCTTTTAGTCTGGAAATCACTTCAGTAATTGTTGTTTCATTACCGATTAGATTTCTGGCGACACCTTTTAGCTTTGTTTTAATTATGGAAACAGCTAATTCTTCGTGCTCGCCTTTTATTGATTCTATTATTTGTAAAGCATCAATGAAGCTTGTTAAATTTTCAGCCTTACCATCAAAAACTGGTATAAGCTTGGATGCTGTATTAATAAAATCAATATTTGATTGTGCCATTGTGATAGAGTTACTTATTTTGTTTTCTATTACACTCGAAGTATCTGAATCTGTTGAATTGTCCAGATCAGTGTATATAGCCGGAATAGTAAGATTATTCAAATCGTCATCTTCTATTTTGAGGTTTACTTCGGGAAGCTCTTCTGACTCCAATTCGTTCGTTTCTGTTGATTCCGGGTCAGGTGCAGTGTCAACTGCTATTAGAGTGTTTAAAACGGTTGGTACCGATATTTCTAAACTGAACTTTTGTTTAACAAATATTAAATTAGATCGTAGTCGTGTCAAAAGTTTTGATACCTGTGACCAATGATCTTTATTTAATCTTTCCCTGTGATCATGTATTAGCATTCGCGCTTCATTAAAGCACTCTACTAATAATTCAACATGCTTCTTAACCGTGTTCTTTTGGATAGGTCTATTCTGGGTTAGTGACTTGTATGATCTGTCAAAATTAGTTTTAATGTTTGATAATTCCCGTTACAATTTGTTCCATTCCATGCCTTTAGTTTAGCCATACTTTGTAAGAAGAATATATTGAAATATTTTTATATTTATTTATTTTTTTTATTAGCTTGTATAATTCATTCGTCTATAATTCCATTCCATTATATTATGGATATGAATTATTTCTTGAAAACTGTCATTACTATTGATCTACCTAGTATTGGGTGCTCGTCTACTACCGATCTAACTTGTACTCCTGGAATAGTGGATAATACAATTCCCTTTTGGGTGCTTGTGCAATGTATTAATGGAGAAGTATCTAAATTAAATGTTTCAATATATAAATTTTCTAAACCATAAATGCTCACTGAAGTTGCTGAAACTAATTGCAGAATTCTTTCTTTAAAGAGAATGTCCCTATCATACGTGTCTCTAATTGCTTTTAGTGTAGCCATTTTTATTTAATATATATATATATTTTTTTATTTTTATTTATTCATTTTTATTGTATTCCATTTTCTTATATTTTAGGTGTTAACATTTATGAAATATATTTATGTGTAATCACTGTTGTTTGTGCTGTTTTTTTTTATTTTATTTTTTTATTTATTTATTTTGCTGTTTATATTTTATCCAGGTCATTTGCCCGGCTCATATACCTTTTTTGCATATACTTTTATTTTATGTGTATAAAGTGTTTTATTAAAATTATTATGATCTTCTATTGAAAATTTACTTATCGCATTACTGCGCATTTAAATTAACAAACTTCCTACCTAGTTTTTTGCATAGCTTTACGGGCTACACATCTAATCGGGCAGAAAAGGTTCCGCTCAATTTTACAAAATATTATATTATTAAAAAAAATATGCATCGTAGTGCAATCAAAAAAAATTATGCAACGCAGTGCATGGGTAAAAAAATTTTGCTTCCAGCTTGGTTGGTTTCTCTTTCTTCCTTCTACGTCAACTGGTCGTCGCCGGTTTGGCTACGCTGACGCTCCTTCGAAGGCGCAGGTGGCGGTCGTGCCTCCCACGCTTGATATCTGCTGCTGCTGTCCTGGGCCTATGGGCTCAGGCGGTACCGGTGCTGGTCTTCGCACTGGTCTTCGGCTTCATGCATGCGGAATTGCATGCCGCAGAGTTGAGAGGTCCGGGGCAGTCGGTCGGGCAGACTTGTGGTCGTTTCGGCAGTGGCTTGGGAATATTTGGTTTCGTTATTATTATGTATTGATATTAATTTAGAATCCACAAGTGGTATTGGTATGCAGTATCTTTATTTGTCGGAGCCGGCAATGGTGCCATTTCCGATGGTTAAATCAATCTGCAGGTGACGCTCTCCAGCGGTCCGGGGCAATCGTTTGTGCAGTTGTCTGGTCTTCTTGGTAATGGCTTGGGGGATGGATGCTTGGATATTAATTTTTTCTTTTATTATTTGTATTTTAACTGAGTGAGCTGCGGTTGTGGGTTGTCTATTTTCGAGACTTGATTTTAAAAAAAATTAAGCTCAGCCTGACACTTTAGTGCAGTTGACCAAGCGGGAGGCGGCATTTTGGTAAACAATAGCCACTTAATGTGTGCTATTCTATTATTTAATTTGCACTTTACGCCTCCGCGCTTTCCCATTCCGCAGTCTACTCACTCAGATTTTTTTTTTAACTTAGTTCCTTCTCCTATCCGTGTAATCCATATCAGTGCCTTTAAAAATGTTTAAGTCTTCTCCATTAGTCCTGCAATCTTTGAATCCTGGTCCTTGGTCCTGTCACGGTCGCCATGAAATAAGTTTATTCTGTTTCTTTGTGTTTTCTTTATTTAGTAGGAGCAGCAAAGGTGCCGCTCCAACGATCAAAATGTCTCTGTCTTTTACAATATTCTTTAAGTCTAATTAAGGCTAAGTCCCGTAGCTGCGCTGCTCGCAGGCGGCGGCAGAGAGACGGCTATGTACCTATATATTATATGTATTAAATTATGCTCTCTTAAGCTGGAGCGCGGAGGTATATGCATGCACTTGAGTTCGGCCGGCGCGTGTAACAGAATGCTGACACTTGCACTTTCTGTGCGCCGATCGACTCGTGTTCGGCCACTTGGGTTTTTTGACCGGGCCTTTATGAATGCACTGCAACAAAGTGTTACAGTGTGTTTACAGTAGATATTCAATATATGCGCATACTACACAGGATATAGTCGGCCGATCCTTATGAAATTTGGTAGGTCGAATTAATTGTTCAAATTTAAAACCCATAGAAAATCCCAACTTCCTAACTTAACAAACACCAAAGTTATGGCATTTCCGATCAATCAGAATATAGTCGGCCGATCCTTATGAAATTTGGTAGGTCGCATTATTTGTTCAAATATAAAACCGATAGAAAATCCCAACTTCCTAACTTAACAAACACCAAGGTTAGAGCATTTCCGATCAATCAGTTATATAGTCGGCGGATCCTTATGAAATTTGGTATGTCGGATTGATTGGCCAAACATAAAACTCATAGAAACTCCCAACTTCCTAACTTATCAAACACCAAAGTTATGGCATTCCGATCAATCAGTTATATGGCAGCTATAGGATATAGTCGGCCTATCCCGGCCGTTCCGACTTATATACTGCGTGTAAAGAAAAGAAGGGTGTGTGCAAAATTTCAATTCGATATCTTTAAAACTAAGAGACTAGTTTGCGTAGAAACAGACAGACGGACAGACGGTCAGACAGACATGCTTATATCAACTCAGAAGGTGATCCTGATCAAGAATATATATACTTTATAGGGTCGGAGATGTCTCCTTCACTGCGTTGCACACTTTTGACCAGAATTATAATACCCTCTGCAAGGGTATAAAAACACCAAAGTTGTGGCAATTCCAATCGTTCAGTTATATGGCAGCTATAGAATATAGTCGGCCGATCCTTATGAAATTTGGTATAACGGATTGATTGGCCAAAAATAAAACCGATAGAAAATCTCAACTTCCTAACTTCATAACACCAAAGTTAGGGCATTTCCGATCAATCAGTTATATAGCAGCTATAAGATATAGTCGGCGGATCCTTATGAAATTTGGTATGTCGGATAGATTGGCCAAAAATAAAACCGATAGAACATCCCAACTTCCTAACTTTAAAAACATATAGTCGGCCGATCCTTGTGAAATTTGGTATGTCGGATTGATTGGCCAAAAATAAAACCGATAGAAAATCCCAACTTCCTAACTTAACAAACACCAAGGTTAGAGCATTTCCGATCAATCAGTTATATAGTCGGCGGATCCTTATGAAATTTGGTATGTCGGATTGATTGGCCACACATAAAACTCATAGAAACTCCCAACTTCCTAACTTATCAAACACCAAAGTTATGACATTCCGATCAATCAGTTATATGGCAGCTATAGGATATAGTCGGCCTATCCCGGCCGTTCCGACTTATATACTGCGTGTAAAGAAAAGAAGGGTGTGTGCGAGGTTTCAATTCGATATCTTTAATTGAGAGACTAGTTCGCGTAGAAACAGACAGACGGACAGACAAACGGACAGACGGATAGACGGACATGCTTATGTCAACTCAGGAGGTGATCCTGATCAAGAATATATATACTATATAGGGGCGGAGATGTCTCCTTCACTGCGTCGCACACTTTTGACCAAAATTATAATACCCTCTTCAAGGGTATAACAAGAAAGGAAAGCTAACTTCGGGCGGAGCTGAAGTTGAAAAACCCTTGCAGAATATTTTGAAAATTATATTCATAATAAAATCCCAACTTCCTAACTTTAAAAACACCAAAGTTATGGCAGTTCCAATCGTTCAGTTATATGGCAGCTGTAGAATATAGTCGGCCGATCCTTATGAAATTTAGTATGTCGGATTGATTGGCCAAAAATAAATCCGATAGAAAATCTCAACTTTGTAATGAGCTTGGCCTATCCTAAAAGTATACCCTGTTTCAGGATAAGCTTTTTGTAACGCTCAAAATAAAGTAAGCCCAGATCATTATTATCTGATTTATACCATACTTCCATAGTTGTTTCCATTACCCACGCCTACGAGCTTTTAAAAAAAAAAATTTCCACTTACCTCTGATCAGATTCCTATTTTCGTTCTTTTACCTCGTGGCTGCCCAACTAGAGAGACCAACAGCGCGAAATAAAAATTTATTCAAATTTATTTCATTGTCAATAAGTACAGTTTTTATTAAATAATATTGGGCTCAGTAAAATATAATATCGCGTACCTATACGTGTAATTTTCTTGAATTTTGCTTGGATCTTGGGTGCCAGTTAAAGGTATTTAATATTCTTAGAAACAAAAAAAAAAATAGCACGTGTTCCTAAATACGCCGCCCCTTATTTTTAGGCACCCAGTTCCACCATTAAATTAAAACCTTATAAGCCGCCATTAAATTACGACCTTATATTGGTTGCTCATCTGCAGTTGGCACTGTAAAATTGACGGCTGTAGGAAGAAAATAATTCCTTATCACCAAATTCTAAAAATACATCAAAACATTTACACCAACAGAGTACACACCCACCAGCAAAAGATCTTTTGGACGTGGAGAAGAAAAAAAAATGTAAGTGAACTTAATACTAATTATTTTATATTTTTTTATTAGTTAGTGATTTGGTGAAATTAAGTGAAAATAAAGAAAGTGTTCCGTGATGTGAGTGTAAATAAATCGGACTTTGAAATGTGTATTTGTTTGCAGAAAGGAAACAGTGAGAAATCAAAATAAAATGTAATTAAATGAATTTTAATAGAAAACGTAAACAATATTCCTATCTGCAAGCGCTCACACAGTTTTACAGTCTTTGATCAGTGTAATTACCAAGGGCTTACATAGTTTTACAGTCTTGGATCAGTCTAAATACTAACCGCTCACATTACCACGACTACACTGGGGAAAAATTATGTTAACTAAAATTTCAACATTTATAAAAATATAGAAATAAATAAATTTAACTATTTTGATAAATACTTAAACAAGTACCAACAAAAAAAAAAATTAAAATAAAAATAAAAATAACAAAATTACAAAAACATTAAATGATTCAGTTTACATGAACATACAAAATTGCAATTAAAATTTATTTTGCATACATTAAATATAAATTACTATTTGGAGATATATTTTGAATTGATTTCATTTATATTTATTTTTGTTGTTTATATACTATTTAATTCGTACAATGAATTTATAACACAAGCAAGACAAACACTGAAATTAAAATGGAGTTTATATAATCCAATAATTAAACACAAAAGCTATTATATATCAATCTACATCTACATATTATATTATATTATATTCTATTTTTAAATATTATTCAATATCATTTTCCTACGCAGCTTTTATAAAGATATGTTTTGGGCACTAGGAGTTTATAAATTAAATTAAAATTATTAAATATTTTGCTTATAAATTAGAAATGAACTTCTAAGCCTTTCGTATTTGGGAGTCATGAGTTCTGCTGTGAGAAGAGTATGAGTTCGCTTTGCCGGTTTTAAATGGGATAAACTTTGGAGTTCGGTGATCATGGTTGGGTGGGCAGCTGCTGTGGCTATAACACCAGCCCAGCATAAATAAACTGGAAAACCCTGGAATGTCATCTCCCATGGGATATTAAGAAGAGGTACCTTTCCGCGATTTTTCTTGTTAACCCGTGTACTTTTACCCCGATCGATGTCAAGTTCAGCACGTGATTTTTTTAAGATTTAAAAGTATTTGCGAGCAAGTAGCACAAGGACTCTATAGAAGCCCACCTTCTACCGATCATACAGCCGGAACCAGCACGTGCAACTTTCCTTTAATACACACACCATCAGCTCGTGTTGCAATAACCGTCAACCCTGTTGCAGGTTACATGCTACAACTTCCTAACCTAACAAACACCAAATTTATGGCATTTCCGATCAATCAGTTATATGGCAGCTATAGAATATAGTCGGCCGATCCTTATGAACTTTGGTGTGTCAGATTGATTGGCCAAATATAAAACCGATAGAAAATCCCAACTTTCTAACTTAACAAACACCAAAGTTATGGCATTTCCGATCAATCAGTTATATGGCGGCTATAGGATATAGTCGGTCGATCCTTATGAAATTTGGTATGTCGGATTGATTGGCCAAACATAAAACTCATAGAAAATCCCAACTTCCTAACTTATCAAACACCAAAGTTATGGCATTCCGATCAATCAGTTATATGGCAGCTATAGGATATAGCCGGCCTATCCCGGCCGTTCCGACATATATACTGCGTGCAAAGGAAAAAAGGGGGTATAACAAGAAAGGAAAGCTAACTTCGGGCGGAGCGGAAGTTAAAAAACCCTTGCAGAATATTCTGCAAATTATATTCATAATTAAATCCCAACTTCCTAACTTTAAAAACACCAAAGTTATGGCAATTCCAATCGTTCAGTTATATGGCAGCTATAGAATATAGTCGGCCGATCCTTATGAAATTTAGTATGTCGGATTGATTGGCCAAAAATAAAACCGATAGAAAATTCCAACTTCCTAACTTAACAAACACCAAATTTATGGCATTTCCGATCAATCAGTTATATGGCAGCTATAGAATATAGTCGGCCGATCCTTATGAAATTTGGTGTGTCAGATTGATTGGCCAAATATAAAACCGATAGAAAATCCCAACTTCCTAACTTAACAAACACCAAAGTTATGGCTTTTCCGATCAATCAGTTATATGGCGGCTATAGGATATAGTCGGTCGATCCTTATGAAATTTCGTAGGTCGGATAGATTGGCCAAACATAAAACCGACAGAAAATCCCAACTTTCTAAATTAACATACACTAAAGTTATTGCATTTCCGATCAATCAGTTATATAGCAGATATAAGATATAGTCGGTCGATCAGTTATATAGCAGCTATAAGATATAGTCGGTCGATCCTTATGAAATTTGGTATGTCGGATAGATTGGCCAAAAATAAAACCGATAGCAAAACCAAACTTCCTAACTTTACAAACACTAAAGTTATTGCATTTCCGATCAATCAGTTATATAGCATATAAGATATAGTCGGCCGATCCTTATGAAATTTGGTAGGTAGGATTGATTGGCCAAATATAAAACCCATAGAAAATCCCAACTTCCTAACTTAACAAACACCAAAGTTAGGGCATTTCCGATCAATCAGTTATATGGCAGCTATAGGATATAGTCGGCCTATCCCGGCCGTTCCGACTTTTATACTGCGTGCAAAGGAAAAAGGGTGTGTGCGAAGTTTCAATTCGATAACTTTAAAACTGAGAGACTAGTTCGCGTAGAAACAGACCGACGGACGGACAGACGGACATGATTATATCAACTCAGGAGGTGATCCTGATCAAGAAAATATATACTTTATGGGGTCGGAGAGATCTCCTTCACTGCGTTGCACACATTTGACCAAAATTATAATACCCTCCGCAAGGGTATAACAAGAAAGGAAAGCTAACTTCGGGCGGAGCCGAAGTTGAAATATCCTTGCAGAATATTCTGTAAATTATATTCTCCAAAATTATTCATATGATGCATTCTAAACACTCATAAAAATCCCAACTTTAACAAAAAAGGAAAGCTAACTTCGGGCGGAGCAGAATATTCTGTATATTTTATTCTCCAAAATTATTAATATGATGCATTGTTAACTCTCCTAAAAATCCCAACTTTCTAACTTAACAAACACCAAAGTTATGGCATTTCCGATCAATCAGGATATAGTCGGCCGACCAACTTATATCATCCTTATGAAATTTGGTAGGTCGGATTGATTGGCCAAACATAAAACTCATAGAAAATCCCAACTTCCTAACTTATCAAACACCAAAGTTATGGCATTCCGATCAATCAGTTATATGGCAGCTATAGGATATAGCCGGCCTATCCCGGCCGTTCCGACATATATACTGAGTGCAAAGGAAAAAAGGGGGTATAACAAGAAAGGAAAGCTAACTTCGGGCGGAGCGGAAGTTAAAAAACCCTTGCAGAATATTCTGCAAATTATATTCATAATAAAATCCCAACTTCCTAACTTTAAAAACACCAAAGTTATGGCAATTCCAATCGTTCAGTTATATGGCAGCTATAGAATATAGTCGGCCGATCCTTATGAAAATTAGTATGTCGGATTGATTGGCCAAAAATAAATCCGATAGAAAATTCCAACTTCCTAACTTAACAAACACCAAATTTATGGCATTTCCGATCAATCAGTTATATGGCAGCTATAGAATATAGTCGGCCGATCCTTATGAAATTTGGTGTGTCAGATTGATTGGCCAAATATAAAACCGATAGAAAATCCCAACTTCCTAACTTAACAAACACCAAAGTTATGGCTTTTCCGATCAATCAGTTATATGGCGGCTATAGGATATAGTCGGTCGATCCTTATGAAATTTCGTAGGTCGGATAGATTGGCCAAACATAAAACCGACAGAAAATCCCAACTTTCTAAATTAACATACACTAAAGTTATTGCATTTCCGATCAATCAGTTATATAGCAGATATAAGATATAGTCGGTCGATCAGTTATATAGCAGCTATAAGATATAGTCGGTCGATCCTTATGAAATTTGGTATGTCGGATAGATTGGCCAAAAATAAAACCGATAGCAAAACCAAACTTCCTAACTTTACAAACACTAAAGTTATTGCATTTCCGATCAATCAGTTATATAGCATATAAGATATAGTCGGCCGATCCTTATGAAATTTGGTAGGTCGGATTGATTGGCCAAATATAAAACACATAGAAAATCCCAACTTCCTAACTTAACAAACACCAAAGTTAGGGCATTTCCGATCAATCAGTTTTATGGCAGCTATAGGATATAGTCGGCCTATCCCGGCCGTTCCGACTTTTATACTGCGTGCAAAGGAAAAAGGGTGTGTGCGAAGTTTCAATTCGATAACTTTAAAACTGAGAGACTAGTTCGCGTAGAAACAGACCGACGGACGGACAGACGGACATGATTATATCAACTCAGGAGGTGATCCTGATCAAGAAAATATATACTTTATGGGGTCGGAGAGATCTCCTTCACTGCGTTGCACACATTTGACCAAAATTATAATACCCTCCGCAAGGGTATAACAAGAAAGGAAAGCTAACTTCGGGCGGAGCCGAAGTTGAAATATCCTTGCAGAATATTCTGTAAATTATATTCTCCAAAATTATTCATATGATGCATTCTAAACACTCATAAAAATCCCAACTTTAACAAAAAAGGAAAGCTAACTTCGGGCGGAGCAGAATATTCTGTATATTTTATTCTCCAAAATTATTAATATGATGCATTGTTAACTCTCCTAAAAATCCCAACTTTCTAACTTAACAAACACCAAAGTTATGGCATTTCCGATCAATCAGTTATATGGCAGATATATAATATAGTCTGCCGATCCTTATGAAATTTGGTATGTCGGATTAATTGGCTAAAAATAAAACCGATAGAAAATCCCAACTTCCTAACTTAACAAACACCAAATTTATGGCATTTCCGATCAATCAGTTATATGGCAGATATATAATATAGTCGGCCGATCCTTATGAACTTTGGTATGTCGGATTGATTGGCCAAAAATAAAACCGATAGAAAATCCCAACTTCCTAGCTTAACGAACACCAAAGTTATGGCATTTCCGATCAATCAGGATATAGTCGGCCGACCAACTTATATCATCCTTATGAAATTTGGTAGGTCGGATTGATTGGCCAAACATAAAACTCATAGAAAATCCCAACTTCCTAACTTAACAAACACCAAAGTTAGGGCATTTCCGATCAATCAGTTATATGGCAGCTATAGGATATAGTCGGCCGATCCCGGCCGTTCCGACTTATATACTGCGTGCAAAGGAAAGAAGGGTGTGTGCAAAATTTTAATTCGATATCTTTAAAACTAAGAGACGAGTTCGCGTAGAAACAGACAGACGGACAGACGGTAAGACGGGCATGCTTATATCAACTCAGAAGGTGATCCTGATCAAGAATATATATACTTTATAGGGTCGGAGATGTCTCCTTCACTGCGTTGCACACTTTTGACCAAAATTATAATACCCTCTGCAAGGGTATAAAAACACCAAAGTTATGACAATTCCAATCGTTCAGTTATATGGCAGCTACAGAATATAGTCGGCCGATCCTTATGAAATTTAGTATGTCGGATTGATTGGCCAAAAATAAAACCGATAGAAAATCCCAACTTCCTTACCTTACAAACACTAAAGTTATTGCATTTCCGATCAATCAGTTATTTAGCAGCTATAAGATATAGTCGGCGGATCCTTATGAAATTTGGTGTGTCAGATTGATTGGCCAAATATAAAACCGATAGAAAATCCCAACTTCCTAACTTAACAAACACCAAAGTTATGGCATTTCCGATCAATCAGGATATAGTCGGCCGACCCACTTATATCATTCTTATGAAATTTGGTAGGTCGGATTGATTGGCGAAACATAAAACTCATAGAAACTCCCAACTTCGTAACTTAACGAACACCAAAGTTAGGGCATTTCCGATCAATCAGTTATATGGCAGCTAAAGGATATAGTCGGCCGATCCCGGCCGTTTCGACTTATATACTGCGAAATTTCAATTCGATATCTTTAAAACTAAGAGACGAGTTCGCGTAGAAACAGACAGACGGACAGACGGTAAGACGGACATGCTTATATCAACTCAGAAGGTGATCCTGATCAAGAATATATATACTTTATAGGGTCGGAGATGTCTCCTTCACTGCGTTGCACACTTTTGACCAAAATTATAATACCCTCCGCAAAAGTTATGGCATTTCCGATCAATCAGGATATAGTCTGCCGATCCTTATGAAATTTGGTAGGTCGAATTAATTGTTCAAATATAAAACCCATAGAAAATCCCAACTTCCTGACTTTACAAACACCAAAGTTATAGCATTTCCGATCAATCAGTTATATGGCAGCTATAAGATATAGTCGGCCGATCCTTATAAAATTTGGTAGGTCGGATTAGTTGGACAAATATAAAAACCATAGACAATCCCAACTTCCTAAATTAACAAATCCCTATGAAATTTGGTATGTCGGATTGATTGGCCAAAAATAAAACCGATAGAAAATCCCAACTTCCTTACTTTACAAACACTAAAGTATTGCATTTCCGATCAATCAGTTATATAGCAGCTATAAGATATAGTCGGCGGATCCTTATGAAATTTGGTGTGTCAGATTGATTGGCCAAATATAAAACCGATAGAAAATCCCAACTTCCTAACTTAACAAACACCAAAGTTATGGCATTTCCGATCAATCAGTTATATGGCGGCTATAGGATATAGTCGGTCGATCCTTATGAAATTTGGTATGTCGGATTGATTGATTAGGGCATTTCCGATCAATCAGTTATATGGCAGCTATAGGATATAGTCGGCCTATCCCGGCCGTTCCGACTTTTATACTGCGTGCAAAGGAAAAAGGGTGTGTGCGAAGTTTCAATTCGATAACTTTAAAACTGAGAGACTAGTTCGCGTAGAAACAGACCGACGGACGGACAGACGGACATGATTATATCAACTCAGGAGGTGATCCTGATCAAGAAAATATATACTTTATAGGGTCGGAGAGATCTCCTTCGCTGCGTTGCACACATTTGACCAAAATTATAATACCCTCCGCATAACAAGAAAGGAAAGCTAACTTCGGGCGGAGCCGAAGTTGAAATATCCTTGCAGAATATTCTGTAAATTATATTCTCCAAAATTATTCATATGATGCATTCTAAACACTCATAAAAATCCCAACTTTAACAAAAAAGGAAAGCTAACTTCGGGCAGAGCCCAAGTTGAAATACCCTTGCAGAATATTCTGTAAATTATATTCTCCAAATTTATTAATATGATGCATTGTTAACTCTCCTAAAAATCCCAACTTCCTAACTTTAAAAACATCAAAGTTATGGCAATTCCAATCGTTCAGTTATATGGCAGGTAAAGAATACAGTAGGCCGATCCTTATGAAATTTGGTATGTCGGATTAATTGGCCAAAAATAAAACCGATAGAAAATCCCAACTTCCTAACTTAACGAACACCAAAGTTATGGCATTTCCGATCAATCAGGATATAGTCGGCCGACCAACTTATATCATCCTTATGAAATTTGGTAGGTCGGACTGATTGGCCAAACATAAAACTCATAGAAAATCCCAACTTACTAACTTAACAAACACCAAAGTTAGGGCATTTCCGATCAATCAGTTATATGGCAGCTATAGCATAGCCGTTCCGACTTATATACTGCGTGCAAAGGAAGGAAGGGTGTGTGCGAAGTTTCAATTCGATATCTTTAACTGAGAGACTAGTTCGCGTAGAAACAGACAGACGGACATGCTTATATCAACTCAGGAGGTGATCCTGATCAAGAATATATATACTATATAGGGTCGGAGATGTCTCCTTCACTGCATTGCACACCTTTGACCAAAATTATAATACCCTCTTCCTTATGAAATTTAGTATGTCGGATTGATTGGCCAAAAATAAATCCGATAGAAAATCCCAACTTTACAAATCCCAAATTTATGGCATTTCCGATCAATCAGTTATATGGCAGCTATAGAATATAGTCGGCCGATCCTTATGAAATTTGGTATGTCGGATAGATTGGCCAAAAATAAAACCGATAGAAAATCCCAACTTCCTTACCTTACAAACACTAAAGTTATTGCATTTCCGATCAATCAGTTATTTTGCAGCTATAAGATATAGTCGGCGGATCCTTATGAAATTTGGTGTGTCAGATTGATTGGCCAAATATAAAACCGATAGAAAATCCCAACTTCCTAACTTAACAAACACCAAAGTTATGGCATTTCCGATCAATCAGGATATAGTCTGCCGATCCTTATGAAATTTGGTAGGTCGAATTAATTGTTCAAATATAAAACCCATAGAAAATCCCAACTTACTGACTTTACAAACACCAAAGTTATGGCATTTCCGATCAATCAGTTATATGGCAGCTATAAGATATAGTCGGCCGATCCTTATAAAATTTGGTAGATCGGATTAGTTGGACAAATATAAAAACCATAGAAAATCCCAACTTCCTAAATTAACAAATCCTTATGAAATTTGGTATGTCGGATTGATTGGCCAAAAATAAAACCGATAGAAAATCCCAACTTCCATACTTTACAAACACTAAAGTTATTGCATTTCCGATCAATCAGTTATATAGCAGCTATAAGATATAGTCGGCGGATCCTTATGAAATTTGGTGTGTCAGATTGATTGGCCAAATATAAAACCGATAGAAAATCCCAACTTCCTAACTTAACAAACACCAAAGTTATGGCATTTCCGATCAATCAGTTATATGGCGGCTATAGGATATAGTCGGTCGATCCTTATGAAATTTGGTATGTCGGATTGATTGATTAGGGCATTTCCGATCAATCAGTTATATGGCAGCTACAGGATATAGTCGGCCTATCCCGGCCGTTCCGACTTTTATACTGCGTGCAAAGGAAAAAGGGTGTGTGCGAAGTTTCAATTCGATAACTTTAAAACTGAGAGACTAGTTCGCGTAGAAACAGACCGACGGACGGACAGACGGACATGATTATATCAACTCAGGAGGTGATCCTGATCAAGAAAATATATACTTTATAGGGTCGGAGAGATCTCCTTCACTGCGTTGCACACATTTGACCAAAATTATAATACCCTCCGCAAGGGTATAACAAGAAAGGAAAGCTAACTTCGGGCGGAGCCGAAGTTGAAATATCCTTGCAGAATATTCTGTAAATTATATTCTCCAAAATTATTCATATGATGCATTCTAAACACTCATAAAAATCCCAACTTTAACAAAAAAGGAAAGCTAACTTCGGGCAGAGCCCAAGTTGAAATACCCTTGCAGAATATTCTGTAAATTATATTCTCCAAAATTATTAATATGATGCATTGTTAACTCTCCTAAAAATCCCAACTTCCTAACTTTAAAAACATCAAAGTTATGGCAATTCCAATCGTTCAGTTATATGGCAGGTAAAGAATACAGTAGGCCGATCCTTATGAAATTTGGTATGTCGGATTAATTGGCCAAAAATAAAACCGATAGAAAATCCCAACTTCCTAACTTAACAAACACCAAATTTGTGGCATTTCCGATCAATCAGTTATATGGCAGATATATAATATAGTCTGCCGATCCTTATGAACTTTGGTATGTCGGATTGATTGGCCAAAAATAAAACCGATAGAAAATCCCAACTTCCTAACTTAACGAACACCAAAGTTATGGCATTTCCGATCAATAAGGATATAGTCGGCCGACCAACTTATATCATCCTTATGAAATTTGGTAGGTCGGATTGATTGGCGAAACATAAAACTCAAAGAAACTCCCAACTTCCTAAATTAATTAATTAATTAGTTCGCGTAGAAACAGACAGACGGACAGACAGACGGACAGACAGACGGACAGACGGACATGCTTATATCAACTCAGGTGTTGATCCTGCTCAAGAATATATATACTATATAGGGTCGGAGATGTCTCCTTCACTGCATTGGACACCTTTGACCAAAATTATAATACCCTCTTCCTTATGAAATTTAGTATGTCGGATTGATTGGCCAAAAATAAATCCGATAGAAAATCCCAACTTTACAAACCCCAAATTTATGGCATTTCCGATCAATCAGTTATATGGCAGCTATAGGATGTAGTCGGCCGATCCCGGCCGTTCCGACTTATATACTGCGAAATTTCAATTCGATATCTTTAAAAGTAAGAGACGAGTTCGCGTAGAAACAGACAGACGGACAGACGGTAAGACGGACATGCTTATATCAACTCAGAAGGTGATCCTGATCAAGAATATATATACTTTATAGGGTCGGAGATGTCTCCTTCACTGCGTTGCACACTTTTGACCAAAATTATAATATCCTCTGCAAGGGTATAAAAACACCAAAGTTATGGCAATTCCAATCGTTCAGTTATATGGCAGCTATAGAATATAGTCGGCCGATCCTTATGAAATTTAGTATGTCGGATTACTTGACCAAAACTAAAACTGATAGAAAATCCCAACTTCTTAACTCAACAAACACAAAAGTTATGGCATTTCCGATCAATCAGGATATAGTCTGCCGATCCTTATGAAATTTAGTAGGTCAAATTAATTGTTCAAACATAAAACCCATAGAAAATCCCAACTTCCTGACTTTACAAACACCAAAGTTATGGCATTTCCGATCAATCAGTTATATGGCAGCTATAAGATATAGTCGGCCGATCCTTATAAAATTTGGTAGGTCGGATTAGTTGGACACATATAAAAACCATAGAAAATCCCAACTTCCTAAATTAACAAATCCTTATGAAATTTGGTATGTCGGGTTGATTGGCCAAATATAAAACCGATAGAAAATCCCAACTTCCTTACTTAACAAACACCAAAGTTATGGCATTTCTGATCAATCAGTTATATGGCGGCTATAGGATATAGTCGGTCGATCCTTATGAAATTTGGTATGTCGGATTGATTGGCCAAAAATAAAACCGATAGAAAATCCCAACTTCCTAACTTTACAAACACTAAAGTTATTGCATTTCCGATCAATCAGTTATATAGCAGCTATAAGATATAGTCGGCGGATCCTTATGAAATTTGGTGGGTCAGATTGATTGGCCAAACATAAAACTCATAGAAAATCCCAACTTCCTAACTTATCAAACACTAATGTTATGGCATTCCGATCAATCAGTTATATGGCAGCTATAGGATATAGTCGGCCGATCCCGGCCGTTCCGACTTTTATACTACGTGCAAAGGAAAGAAGGGTGTTTGCGAAGTTTCAATTCGATATCTTTAACTGAGAGACTAGTTCGCGTAGAAACAGACATACAGACAGACAAACGGACAGACGGACAGACGGACATGCTTATATCAACTCAGGAGGTGATCCTGATCAAGAATATATATACTATATAGGGTCGGAGATGTCTCCTTCACTGCATTGCACACCTTTGACCAAAATTATAATACTCTCTTCCTTATGAAATTTAGTCGGATTGATTGGCCAAAAATAAATCCGATAGAAAATCCCAACTTAACAAACACCAAATTTATAGCATTTCCGATCAATCAGTTATATGGCAGCTATAGAATATAGTCGGCCGATCCTTATGAAATTTGGTATGTCGGATAGATTGGCCAAAAATAAAACCGATAGAAAATCCCACCTTCTAACTTTAAAAACATATAGTCGGCCGATCCTTATGAAATTTGGTATGTCGGATTGATTGGCCAAAAATAAAACCGATAGAAAATCCAAACTTCCTTACCTTACAAACACTAAAGTTATTGCATTTCCGATCAATCAGTTATATAGCAGCTATAAGATATAGTCGGCGGATTCTTATGAAATTTGGTGTGTCAGATTGATTGGCCAAATATAAAACCGATAGAAAATCCCAACTTCCTAACTTAACAAACACCAAAGTTATGGCAATTCCGATCAATCAGGATATAGTCGGCCGACCAACTTATATCATCCTTATGAAATTTGGTAGGTCGGATTGATTGGCCAAACATAAAACTCATAGAAACTCCCAACTTCCTAAATTAACAAACACCAAAGTTAGGGCATTTCCGATCAATCAGTTATATGGCAGCTATAGGATATAGTCGGCCGATCCCGGCCGTTCCGACTTATATACTGCGAAATTTCAATTCGATATCTTTAAAACTAAGAGACGAGTTCGCGTAGAAACAGACAGACAGACAGACGGTAAGACGGACATGCTTATATAAACTCAGAAGGTGATCCTGATCAAGAATATATATACTTTATAGGGTCGGAGATGTCTCCTTCACTGCGTTGCACACTTTTGACCAAAATTATAATATCCTCTGCAAGGGTATAAAAACACCCAAGTTATTGCAATTCCAATCGTTCAGTTATATGGCAGCTATAGAATATAGTCGGCCGATCCATATGAAATTTAGTATGTCGGATTAATTGGCCAAAAATAAAACTGATAGAAAATCCCAACTTCTTAACTCAACAAACACAAAAGTTATGGCATTTCCGATCAATCAGGATATAGTCTGCCGATCCTTATGAAACTTGGTAGGTCGAATTAATTGTTCAAATATAAAACCCATAGAAAATCCCAACTTACTGACTTTACAAACACCAAAGTTATGGCATTTCCGATCAATCAGTTATATGGCAGCTATAAGATATAGTCGGCCGATCCTTATAAAATTTGGTAGGTCGGATTAGTTGGACAAATATAAAAACCATAGAAAATCCCAACTTCCTAAATTAACAAATCCTTATGAAATTTGGTATGTCGGATTGATTGGCAAAAATAAAACCGATAGAAAATCCCAACTTCCTTACCTTACCAACACTAAAGTTATTGCATTTCCGATCAATCAGTTATATAGCAGCTATAAGATATAGTCGGCGGATTCTTATGAAATTTGGTGTGTCAGATTGATTGGCCAAATATAAAACCGATAGAAAATCCCAACTTCCTAACTTAACAAACACCAAAGTTATGGCATTTCCGATCAATCAGTTATATGGCGGCTATAGGATATAGTCGGTCGATCCTTATGAAATTTGGTATGTCGGATTGATTGGCCAAAAATAAAACCGATAGAAAATCCCAACTTCCTAACTTTACAAACACTAAAGTTATTGCATTTCCGATCAATCAGTTATATAGCAGCTATAAGATATAGTCGGCGGATCCTTATGAAATTTGGTGGGTCAGATTGATTGGCCAAACATAAAACTCATAGAAAATCCCAACTTCCTAACTTATCAAACACTAATGTTATGGCATTCCGATCAATCAGGATATAGTCGGCCGACCAACTTATATCATCCGTATGAAATTTGGTAGGTCGGATTGATTGGCCAAACATAAAACTCATAGAAACTCCCAACTTCCTAACTTAACAAACACCAAAGTTAGGGCATTTCCGATCAATCAGTTATATGGCAGCTATAGGATATAGTCGGCCGATCCCGGCCGTTCCGACTTATATACTGCGAAATTTCAATTCGATATCTTTAAAACTAAGAGACGAGTTCGCGTAGAAACAGACAGACAGACAGACGGTAAGACGGACATGCTTATATAAACTCAGAAGGTGATCCTGATCAAGAATATATATACTTTATAGGGTCGGAGATGTCTCCTTCACTGCGTTGCACACTTTTGACCAAAATTATAATATCCTCTGCAAGGGTATAAAAACACCAAAGTTATTGCAATTCCAATCGTTCAGTTATATGGCAGCTATAGAATATAGTCGGCCGATCCATATGAAATTTAGTATGTCGGATTAATTGGCCAAAAATAAAACTGATAGAAAATCCCAACTTCTTAACTCAACAAACACAAAAGTTATGGCATTTCCGATCAATCAGGATATAGTCTGCCGATCCTTATGAAATTTGGTAGGTCGAATTAATTGTTCAAATATAAAACCCATAGAAAATCCCAACTTACTGACTTTACAAACAACAAAGTTATGGCATTTCCGATCAATCAGTTATATGGCAGCTATAAGATATAGTCGGCCGATCCTTATAAAATTTGGTAGGTCGGATTAGTTGGACAAATATAAAAACCATAGAAAATCCCAACTTCCTAAATTAACAAATCCTTATGAAATTTGGTATGTCGGATTGATTGGCAAAAATAAAACCGATAGAAAATCCCAACTTCCTTACCTTACCAACACTAAAGTTATTGCATTTCCGATCAATCAGTTATATAGCAGCTATAAGATATAGTCGGCGGATTCTTATGAAATTTGGTGTGTCAGATTGATTGGCCAAATATAAAACCGATAGAAAATCCCAACTTCCTAACTTAACAAACACCAAAGTTATGGCATTTCCGATCAATCAGTTATATGGCGGCTATAGGATATAGTCGGTCGATCCTTATGAAATTTGGTATGTCGGATTGATTGGCCAAAAATAAAACCGATAGAAAATCCCAACTTCCTAACTTTACAAACACTAAAGTTATTGCATTTCCGATCAATCAGTTATATAGCAGCTATAAGATATAGTCGGCGGATCCTTATGAAATTTGGTGGGTCAGATTGATTGGCCAAACATAAAACTCATAGAAAATCCCAACTTCCTAACTTATCAAACACTAATGTTATGGCATTCCGATCAATCAGATATATGGCAGTTTTAGGATATAGTCGGCCGATCCCGGCCGTTCCGACTTATATACTGCGTGCAAAGGAAAGAAGGGTGTGTGCGAAGTTTCAATTCGATATCTTTAACTGAGAGACTAGTTCGCGTAGAAACAGACAGACAGACAGACAAACGGACAGACGGACAGACGGTCATGCTTATATCAACTCAGGAGGTGATCCTGATCAAGAATATATATACTATATAGGGTCGTAGATGTCTCCTTCACTGCATTGCGCACCTTTGACCAAAATTATAATACCCTCTTCCTTATGAAATTTAGTCGGATTGATTGGCCAAAAATAAATCCGATAGAAAATCCCAACTTAACAAACACCAAATTTATGGCATTTCCAATCAGTTATATGGCAGCTATAGAATATAGTCGGCCGATCCTTATGAAATTTGGTATGTCGGATAGATTGGCCAAAAATAAAGCCGATAGAAAATCCCACCTTCTAACTTTACAAACATATAGTCGGCCGATCCTTATGAAATTTGGTATGTCGGATTGATTAGCCAAAAATAAAACCGATAGAAAATCCCAACTTCCTAACTTAACAAACACCAAAGTTAGGGCATTTCCGATCAATCAGTTATATGGCAGCTATAGGATATAGTCGGCCGATCCCGGCCGTTCCGACTTATATACTGCGAAATTTCAATTCGATATCTTTAAAACTAAGAGACGAGTTCGCGTAGAAACAGACAGACGGACAGACGGTAAGACGGACATGCTTATATCAACTCAGAAGGTGATCCTGATCAAGAATATATATACTTTATAGGGTCGGAGATGTCTCCTTCACTGCGTTGCACACTTTTTACCAAAATTATAATATCCACTGCAAGGGTATAAAAACACCAAAGTTATTGCAATTCCAATCGTTCAGTTATATGGCAGCTATAGAATATAGTCGGCCGATCCTTATGAAATTTAGTATGTCGGATTAATTGGCCAAAAATAAAACTGATAGAAAATCCCAACTTCTTAACTCAACAAACACAAAAGTTATGGCATTTCCGATCAATCAGGATATAGTCTGCCGATCTTATGAAATTTGGTAGGTCGAATTAATTGTTCAAATATAAAACCCATAGAAAATCCCAACTTCCTGACTTTACAAACACCAAAGTTATGGCATTTCCGATCAATCAGTTATATGGCAGCTATAAGATATAGTCGGCGGATCCTTATGAAATTTGGTGTGTCAGATTGATTGGCCAAATATAAAACCGATAGAAAATCCCAACTTCCTAACTTAACAAACACCAAAGTTATGGCATTTCCGATCAATCAGTTATATGGCGGCTATAGGATATAGTCGGTCGATCCTTATGAAATTTGGTATGTCGGATTGACTGGCCAAAAATAAAACCGATAGAAAATCCCAACTTCCTTACCTTACAAACACTAAAGTTATGACAATTCCAATCGTTCAGTTATACGTCAGCTATAGAATATAGTCGCCCGATCCTTATGACATTTGGCATGTCGGATTGATTGGCCAAAAATAAAACCGATAGAAAATCCCAACTTCCTAACTTAACAAACACCAAAGTTATTGCATTTCCGATCAATCAGGATATAGTCGGCCGATCCTTATGAAATTTGGTATGTCGGATTGATTGGCCAAAAATAAAACCGATAGAAAATCCCAACTTCCTAACTTAACAAACACCAAAGTTATGGCATTTCCGATCAATCAGTTATATGGCAGATATATAATATAGTCGGCCGATCCTTATGAACTTTGGTATGGCCAAAAATAAAACCGATAGAAAATCCCAACTTCCTAACTTAACGAACACCAAAGTTATGGCATTTCCGATCAATCAGGATATAGTCGGACGACCAACTTATATCATCCTTATGAAATTTGGTAGGTGGGATTGATTGGCCAAACATAAAACTCATAGAAAATCCCAGCTTCCTAACTTAACAAACACCAAAGTTAGGGCATTTCCGATCAATCAGTTATATGGCAGCTATAGGCCGTTCCGACTTATATACTGCGTGCAAAGGAAAGAAGGGTGTGTGCCAAAATTCAATTCGATATCTTTAAAACTAAGAGACGAGTTCGCGTAGAAACAGACAGACGGACAGACGGTAAGACGGACATGCTTATATCAACTCAGAAGGTGATCCTGATCAAGAATATATATACTTTATAGGGTCGGAGATGTCTCCTTCACTGCGTTGCACACTTTTGACCAAAATTATAATACCCTCTGCAAGGGTATAAAAACACCAAAGTTATGACAATTCCAATCGTTCAGTTATATGTCAGCTATAGAATATAGTCGCCCGATCCTTATGAAATTTGGTATGTCGGATTAATTGGCCAAAAATAAAACTGATAGAAAATCCCAACTTCTTAACTTAACAAATACTAAAGTTATGGCATTTCCGATCAATCAGGATATAGTCGGCCGATCCTTATGAAATTTGGTAGGTCGAATTAATTGTTCAAATATAAAACCCATAGAAAATCCCAACTTCCTTACTTTACAAACACCAAAACTTTACAAACACCAAAATCCAAACTTCCTAACTTTACAAACATATAGTCGGCCGATCCCTATGAAATTTGGTATGTCGGATTGATTGGCCAAAAATAAAACCCATAGAAAATCCCAACTTCCTTACTTTACAAACACTAAAGTTATTGCATTTCCGATCAATCAGTTATATAGCAGCTATAAGATATAGTCGGCGGATCCTTATGAAATTCGGGGTGTCAGATTGATTGGCCAAATATAAAACCGATAGAAAATCCCAACTTCCTAACTTAACAAACACCAAAGTTATGGCATTTCCAAACAATCAGTTATATGGCGGCTATAGGATATAGTCGGTCGATCCTTGTAAAATTTGGTATGTCGGATAGATTGGCCAAAAATAAAACCGATAGAAAATCCCAACTTCCTAACTTTACAAACATATAGTCGGCCGATCATTATGAAATTTGGTATGTCGGATTGATTGGCCAAAAATAAAACCGATAGAAAATCCCAACTTCCTTACTTTACAAACACTAAAGTTATTGCATTTCCGATCAATCAAATATATAGCAGCTATAAGATATAGTCGGCGGATCCTTATGAAATTTGGTAGGTCGGATTGATTGGCCAAACATAAAACTCATAGAAAATACCAACTTCCTAACTTATCAAACACTAAAGTTATGACATTCCGATCAATCAGTTATATGGCAGCTATAGGATATAGTCGGCCTATCCCGGCCGTTCCGACTTATATACTGCGTGTAAAGAAAAGAAGGGTGTGTGCGAGGTTTCAATTCGATATCTTTAATTGAGAGACTAGTTCGCGTAGAAACAGACAGACGGACAGACAAACGGACAGACGGACAGACGGACATGCTTATATCAACTCAGGAGGTGATCCTGATCAAGAATATATATACTATATAGGGTCGGCGATGTCTCCTTCACTGCGTTGCACACCTATGACCAAAATTATAATACCCTCTTCCTTAGGAAATTTAGTATATCAAATTATATATATATATAATCCCAACTTTCTAACTTAACAAACACCAAATTTATGGCATTTTCACTCAATCAGTTATATGGCAGCTATAGAATATAGTCGGCCGATCCTTATGAAATTTGATGTGTCAGATTGATTGGCCAAATATAAAACCGATAGAAAATCCCAACTTCCTAACTTAACAAACACCAAAGTTATGGCATTTCCGATCAATCAGTTATATGGCGGCTATAAGATATAGTCGGTCAATCCTTATGAAATTTGGTATGTCGGATAGATTGCCAAACATAAAACCCATAGAAAATCCCAACTTCCTAACTTAACAAACACCAAAGTTATGGCATTTCCGATCAATCAGTTATATGGCGGCTATAAGATATAGTCGGTCGATCCTTATGAAATTTGGTATGTCGGATAGATTGCCAAACATAAAACCCATAGAAAATCCCAACATCCTAACATAACAAACTCTAAAGTAATTGCATTTCCGATCAATCAGTTATATAGCAGCTATAAGATATAGTCGGCCGATCCTTATGAAATTTGGTGGGTCGAATTGATTGGCCAAACATAAAACTCATAGAAAATCCCAACTTCCTAACTTAACAAACACCAAAGTTATAGCATTTCCGATCAATCAGGATATAGTCGGCCGATCCTAATGAAATTTGGTAGGTTGGATTGATTGGCCAAATATAAAACCCATAGAAAATACCAACTTCCTAACTTAACAAACACCAAAGTTAGGGCATTTCCGATTAATCAGTTATATGGCAGCTATAGGATATAGTCGGCCTATCCCGGCCGTTCCGACTTTTATACTGCTTGCAAAGGAAAGAAGGGTGTTTGCGAAGTTTCAATTCGATAACTTTAAAACTGAGAGACTAGTTCGCTTAGAAACAGACAGACGGACGGACAGACGGACATGATTATATCAACTCAGGAGGTGATCCTGATCAAGAAAATATATACTTTATAGGGTCGGATAGATCTCCTTCACTGCGTTGCACACTTTTGAACAAAATTATAATACCCTCCGCAAGGGTATAACAAGAAAGGAAAGCTAACTTCGGGCGGAGCCGAAGTTTAAATACCCTTGCAGAATATTCTGTAAATTTTATTCTCCAAAATTATTCAAATTGTTTACGCCGATCTCCCCTCTTTTAAACTGCCCGCGCTTCCCTCGTAGCGAATGCCTACTCGCCCGCACTGGATGCTCGCGACTCCAGGCTCTCCCGCCTTCCCGCTCCCGGAATCTCTCCACTGCGCTTTGAAACGCAGTGCTCAATTAGGCTTAAGTTACTCTTTCATTTGTCTCATTAGTGAAATACATCGCCCGGCCGGTCCTCGCTATAACCCGAAAATTCCCACGCGTTTCATTTGTTCTTTTTTTTGCGCACCGCGATCGTCGAGTGTTTTTTTCGCCTTCTATTCCACAGCTTGCCCGGCTACGTGCAACAGCCGCAGCGTCCGACGAAGCTGCCCCCAAACAACGAACACCCCCGACGCCCCAGCTCTTCATTTTTTGGTCCTTCGAGCCGGATAAGTGCCAATTTATTAATTTTTTTTATTAACTGCCGGTCGACAGTCAGCCATTCGAAGAACATAATTCGTTTGACTTTCTGTACGATTTGTCTAAAATCCAAGTCCGATTTAATCCGACGACGGCAGTTAGTAAATTACAATTCCAATTCCGTCTTTTATTTCTTCGTTCTCTTTTAACGTGCGGCAATATTGCCTATTTTCTAATTCCTTTTCGTGTGCATATTAATGTACAAGTTTCATATTCGCATTTGGCCGTACATCCACTAAATATACATCCAACATCAAATCGAAGAAAATAAAAATATAAATCCAAATTAAAGTGTGTAAATAAAAAGTCAAGCGTACAGTGAAAAATAAATAAATTTCAAAATTGAGTTCAAATTAAATTTCCACAAAAAAGTGAAACAAGAATTTCGGCCCACAAATATTTTTGATATTAATTATACCCGTTACTCGTAGAGTAAAAGGGTATATTGTATTCGTGCAAAAGTATGTAACAGGTAGAAGGAAGCGTTTCCGACCCTATAAAGTATATATATAAATGTAGAAGAAATTTTTCAAATCGGACCATTCGTTAAAAAGTTATGCGTGATCAAAGTTTCTATCTCCATCTCCCTCGCACTCCTTTTACCTGAGTTACGGGTATCTGATAGTCGGGGCACCCGACTATAGCGTTCTCTCTTGTTTTTTTTTATTGTACATCCGCTGTGACAATATTTGCTTACATTATTAAAAATCTAAATACAGTCCACAATAAATCGAAAATCTACAACACATACCCGCCGGCAAAATTTACAATAAAATTTTCCGCCATATTGATTACATATATTACATCCATATTACATATATTACATATTCCATACATATATACATACATACAATTATACATATTTTTCTACATAACTACACCTCAATTCCGAAAGCTCAAGTATTTCCGTCGGCCATCCAATAAATATATATTAAATAATTTCCTAAAGCCGACGTGAAATAACTTTTGTGTCTCAGTGTGTTTTTCTTATTTACATATTTTGGGCACTATCCATCCATACATCTACACTTACACATAAATTGCAGTACCGCAAAAAGCTCGATAATCCCGCGCATTTCAGCGTCACCAATACACAGCCCGCAAAAGTTCCGGCAGTTCCAATAAAATTAATAAACACCAAGTTCAACTCCAATAAAATTAAATTAAAAAAGGAAAAAAAAGGGGAGAAATATAAAATACTGTCGCCATCGCGTAACTAGTGGAATCAATTTAATAAATTATTGATTTATTAATTTGTTTCTTCGGTTTCATTTTTTTTTTAAATAGACGCCCATTTCAGTATTTTTTTTCTTATCTATTGAGCTTGGTAAATCTACATATATATATCGATTCTCAATTTTTTTTTTTGGTGATAAAAAAAATAAAAATTGGAAAAAATACCACCCGCATACCACTGCAAGGTATTTTTTTGTATCCGAATATTTTTTTTTCGTTTTTTTTTTTTTCGCGCGGAGTCCCACGGCCCACTTACCCACCCAACCGACCGAGGGTCGCAGCCGTGTATCGTACGGCACGATTCGCGATAAGATAGACGCGAGATAGGAAAATAAAGGTAATGGTCCGGGGAAAAAAGTAATAGTTAGATCAATCTTGTGCCAATGAAGCAAGTATTAATCGTTTTAGGAGCGGCAGAGAGTCAAGATTTGATATTACAGGAAAAAGTTTAGCCGACTTAACAAGTCGGGGCAGTCAATATCACCATGTATAAGGTTATAAATAAAGATAGTACCAAGCATCGTTCTACGGTTGGCTAGGGATGGTAAATTAATCAAAAGAAGTCTACTAGAATAAGATGGTAAGATAAGATTTGCATCCCAGTTTAGGCGCCGTAAAGCAAAAAGAAGGAAGTTTTTTTGTACAGATTCAATACGAGCAATATGTATTCCGTATTGTGGACTCCAGACCGGAGACCCATACTCCAGAATCGGACGGACTAGCGAAATAAATAAAGTTTTAGTCAAATAAGGATCATCGAATTCTTTTGACCACCTTTTAATAAATCCAAGCACTCCTCTGGCTTTATTAACCATGGACGAAATGTGATTAGAAAATTTAAGTTTGGGGTCCAAGAGAACGCCAAGATCGTTTACAAGAGTTATTCTATCCAAAGAGCTGCCACTTAACGTGTAGGTCGCGTATATCGGATTGGCCCGATAAAAAGTCATCAGCTTGCACTTGGAACCGTTTAAATTTAGTAAATTATCTCGGCACCAGTTTTGAAAATTATCTAGATCGGATTGCAAGTCTAAATGGCAGGAAATGTCCTTATACTGCAGGCACAACTTAACATCATCTGCGTACATAAGTACGCGAGAATGACTTATAATTGAGGGAAGATCATTCATAAATAATGTAAAAAGTAACTGACCGAGATGGCTCCCTTGTGGGACACCGGAGGTAACACGGAGAATTTCAGAAATTGAATTTTTAAAAAGGACCCTTTGTGACCTGCCATTCAGATAACTTGAAATCCATTTAAGCAGATCAACTGGAAAACCTAAAAGGTCAAATTTTTGAATGACAAGTAAGTGATTTACAGAGTCAAATGCTTTACTAAAGTCAGTGTAAATGACGTCTGTTTGAAAACTACTATTGAAGCCTTTTATCACTAATGAAGTGAGCTCTAGAAGGTTTGTGATTGTGGATCTACGTTTAATAAATCCGTGTTGACACGGAGAAATGATTGATCTGCAAAGGTGCTGCAAATGAGAAGTAATAATTTTTTCAAAAAGCTTAGGCATAGCTGACAACTTAGAAATACCTCTGTAGTTACTGGCTTCTAACTTGTTACCTTTTTTGAAAAGAGGAATAACAAATGATTCCTTCCAAATATTTGGGAATTGGGAGGTTTCTATAGATAAGGTAAACAACTTGTGAAGAGGTTTGCACAGGGCCTTAGCGCAATACCTAAGCACGCACCCAGGAATACCATCGGGCCCTGGCGAATAAACAGGTTTAATACGAAGAAGATCCAAAAGAAGAGAGCTTTCTGTTAAAGTGGGACAGAATATGAGGTTTGACTTGGATATGTTGTAAGAATAAGGCTGTGATGAATAATCTAAAGTAGAGTAAGTCGTTTGAAAAAATTGGGCAAATAAATCGGCTATTGCCTGATCTGTGGTTGCCGTCATGTTTTCGAACGATAGCGAGGAAGGAAAAGAATTAGATTTACGCTTGGTGTTAACAAAATTATAAAACTGTTTCGGGTCCTGACAGAACTGGACCTTACAACGGTTTAAGTAACTGTTATAACACTGAGCATTAAGCACGGTAAATCTTGACCGAGCACTTAAATATCTAGTAAAAACAGATTGAGAACCGGTATTTTTATATTTCCTAAAAAGTCTGGACTTTACATTTCTTAAGTGTGTCAACTCTTTGCTAAACCAAGGTGATTTTTTGGAAGTTGACGGATAGTACCACGGAACATAGGAATTAAAAAATAAGTTTATTGCAGTGTAAAAAACATTAACTGCATCGGACATACTAATGCATAGGTAAAGATCAGACCAATTAAAGCCAGAAATAAAATTATTTATTTATTTATTTGGATTTTTCTGATTTTTCTTCTATAACTCTACCCGTATCAAATGAAAGTTCGAATGTTGGGTGATATGGATCTTCAGGTTGCGTGAGTGGTGCTACTCTGGACAGAAACACAACTTCAGGATTTGATACAAAACACAAATCAAGTAGGCGACCTAATGAATTTCGAACATTGTTTACTTGAGATAGAGATATGTCAAGCAGGCCATCAATAAAATCATGCTGTGCTATAGGTAGTAAGACATTCGATCCATCCTCAGTGGACCAAGTAACTCCAGGTATATTAAAATCACCTAGAACTATCAACTGATCCCTATCGGAAAGCTTATTTGCAACGGACTTAATAACGGATAGGTGATTTAAATAATCAGGAAGTTCAGACAACGGCGGAATATATGAGCAAGTTATGTAAACGAAACCAATAAACCCCAAACACTGCCGGGGACATCCAATCCCATCCTAATTCGGCCAACCCCCTATAAAATACTAAACGACAAATACCTGATCAAATACAGTATTTTTTCAGTATTTTTATTTTGTGGTATCTTTTTGGTATTTTTTTCCATTCTTGCTCCATCGTTCCACCAAAAGCTTGGGGAATATTTTAACAATAATTCAGCCACGCATATCGACCATTTTTTGAGCTAGTCGATACCCTATTTCCACCGGTCCATAAGTGGGTCCTTAATTGTTTCTCTGATTTTTGTCCGAAATATCAGCGTGCACATTCCATCCTAACAGCAGCCTAGTTTGGTATGTCCAGGGAAAGTTCCAACAAACTATCCCCTGTTCCATCACCGGAAATACCAAAAATCACGGTAAGGACGCCCACACCTAAAAAGGTCAAGACGCCACCTCCCAAAAAGGCTCCTTCTTCCATCGAAAGAACCACGCGAGCCAGCACAAATATGGTTGCAACGGCTGCCGACCTCGCTATGAGTCAGTTTATTGAAGTCTCGGATCGACTGTCCGAATTGGAATCGCGGATAAATATTCCCTCGGCGGTCCCTCCCACGTTATCCGTCCTCAATATTCGAGACGAAATCCGACAGGTATGGGTCCGCATCAAAAAAGAATACGATGCCTGTACCGCATGCCTTGTAGCAGCCGGAGAAGGTGCAGCTGACAGCTTGCCAGTCCTCAAGGCTAAGTACCGTTATTGCAACAGCGCGTACGAAAGGTGCGGTGCCCAGATAACAGATATGAAAGCGCAAACTTCCGCAACCTTCCCCAACGCCAGCTGATCCTTCTCAGACATACATTCCGTCAGGCTGCCGGCTTCCGCCGTGCGATACCGAAGTTTTTACCGGCGACTATCTTCGTTGGCCAACCTTTAGGGATCTATTCACGGCAATTTATATCAACAATCCCAGACTCACTCTTGTCGAAAATTTTTTCACCTTAATGCTAAAACGAGTGGCGACGCTCACAAAGTTTCAAATTCACCCCTTACTAACGATGGCTTTCGATCAGCGTGGGATAACCTCACTGAGCGTTTCGAAAACAAGCGATTGTTAGTAAACAGTCAATTAAAGATACTTTTCAATGTACCGTCCGTCACACAGGAGTCTGGGTCAGCTTTGAAAGAACTTCAAAGTACCATCCAGGGTTGCCTTACTGCACTAGGTCGAAACTTGGGATTGCCTCTTGGTGTATATGTGCTCGTCCAAACTCCCAAAGCTTTCCCTATGGGAGCAGTCCCTTCATCACAAAGCCGAGATCCCTACGTGGCACGAGCTGAACGTTTTTCTAACGGAGCGTCACAGGACACTAGAAGCCATAGATGATGTTCGACCATCAGGTTCTAGTCAGACTCAGCCCAGGGCATCCACTTCCAACTCGGCGTCTCGAAGAATAAATTCATAAGAGTCAAGGGTAGCTCCTAGGCAACCTAGAGGGTGCGATCTCTGTAATAGAGAGAACCATCCTGTACGCACATGCGCCAAATTTCTCCAGATGACGGTCGACCAACGCATCGCATATATAAAAAGAAAACAGCTGTGTTTAAACTGCTTTGCGCGGACACATCAGTTGCGCGACTGCGAAAGCGCACTTAACTGCTTCACGTGCCGCGGCCGCCATCACACCCTCCTACACCGAGGCAGCCCATCCCGCTCGCAAATCCAACGCCAACGCCCAGATCCAGACCAAATACTCGGCTGCCAGTGGCACGCAGTCAACGCTTCAGAATTATTTTGCGGCAGGCACTAGGTTAGTCCTCCTAGGCACCGCTATAATTAATATATGCCATCGAGGTTCCAATTTCCAAGCGCGAGCCCTAATAGACTTCGGATCTGAGGCGACCTTCATCACTGAGCGCCTTTTCAACCTGATTAAACTGCCGTTCCAGGTTATCCGAGCACAGGTCTCACGACTTAATCAAACGGTCTCCGCTGAGACCAAAAAGATCTGTCAATTCACGATCCGTTCTCCGACCCGGCCTAGCTTGCAGTTAAACACCACTGCCTACGTGCTTCCACAAATAGCCGGAAATCTTCCTTCATGTCCGCTTCCGCAGCATTTCCTGCGAGACCTTCCCGAACTTCCGCTAGCGGATCCAAAGTTTTATGAGAGCGCACAAATAGATATTCTAATCGGGGCCGATATACTTCCATCTATTCTACTAAGCGGTACCCGAGCGAACATCTGTGGCTCGCTTCTCGGTCAAGAGACCATTTTCGGCTGGATTCTAACAAGTTCAAGTTGCACACACGTATGAAGCGTCTCTCGATGAACTCCTCACCAAATTCTGGGAGGTGGAGGATCTGCCAGTGAAAGTGGCAAAAGAATCCGACGTGATTTGTGAGGACAATTTTCTTCGGACCACCACAAAAGACGAGACCGGCAGGTATGTCGTGAGTCTTCCTTTTCGAGATCCTGAGAACATTAATTGCTCCCTAGGACATTCCAGATCCCAGGCGCTGGCTCAATTCTTAAGAAACGAGCAGCGGCTAAAAAGGCTACGTTAAAATCCAAGTACGACTCAGTTATTCAAGAATATCTCGACCTCAATCACATGAGAGAAGTCCTTCCTACCCACGATTCAGCATGTTACTACCTGCCACACCACGCAGTGTTAAAACCGGAGAGTACGACCACCAAACTTCGAGTGGTATTCAACGCCTCCAGCCCTTCAGACAATGGGGTCAGCTTAAATGATATCCTTCATGCTGGCCCGGTCCTACAGTCCGATCTAACCATCCAGATCCTGAAGTGGCGATATTTCCGATTTGTGTATAGTACTGACATCGAGAAAATGTACCGGCAGATCTGGGTAGATCCGAAGCAGACAGCGTTCCAACGTATCTTATTCCGCGATAGGGAAGGATACATTCGAGATTTTGAGCTAAAAACTGTTACGTTTGGGGTCAATTGTGCACCGTTCCTGACAATTCGGGTACTGCAACAGCTGGCGACCGACGTGCAACTAACCCATCCGAGGGCGAGTAAAGTTATTCGTGGTTGCATGTATGTCGATGATGTCCTTTCGGGAGCTGACTCTGCAGAAGAGGCTCACCTCACCATTCGCGAGTTGCAGAGTGCCCTCGATTCGGCTGGTTTTCCATTGAGGAAATGGACCTCCAACCACAAAGAAGTTCTGGCTCATATCGGAACCGATCATCTTTTAAATGCCGATTTCCTCGAAATAGATACGGAAAGCACGTCGAAAACTCTCGGAGTCCGTTGGAAAGCAACATCCGATGAGTTTTTCTTCGCCCTCCCCGACCTATCCATCGAAGCTACACTCACAAAACGGCATGTTCTCTCCCAAATTGCGAAGCTGATTGATCCAGCAGGCTGGCTCGCTCCTCTCGTGGTCTGTGCCAAGATTTTCATGCAGGAGATCTGGCTGCGTGATCTAGGGTGGGATGATGAACTTCCAATTGAACTGTGCCAAAAGTGGCGTGATTTCCTTAAAAGCTACTCAGTCCTAGATCAAGTCCGAATTCTCAGATGGGTTTCCTTCCGCCCAGAATTCCGAGTGGAACATCACGGATTCTGTGATGCCTCTCAAAAGGCGTACGGTGCTGCGATCTATGTGCGCGTCGAGATGGGGCACACGACGCTAGTGCATCTTCTCACGGCCAAGACGCGCGTGGCGCCAGTAAAAACTGTATCGCTTCCCAGACTAGAGCTGTGTGGAGCTCTATTGCTATCCGAGATGGCCGAATCCATCCTCCCCCATATGCCGATGCTGTCCTCGAAACTCCATTGTTGGACCGATTTCACGATTGTGCTTGCATGGCTAGCCAAACCAGCATGCCAGTGGACAACGTTCGTTCCCAATCGGGTAACAAAGATCACCCAGTCCACAGAGGCAGCCAATTGGTCGCATGTTCAATCCGAACACAATCCAGCTGACTTGGCCAGTCGGGGCGTGCCATTACAAGAACTGGTCGACAACTCCCTTTGGTGGCATGGGCCCACTTGGTTGCAAAAGCCACGAGATAAGTGGCCTGCCCAAAGCACCGACTTACAGTTGACCGAAGTGGAAAGGCGTCCTGTCAAGGCCCAAGTTGCGCCCATTCCGACAGAAGACATCCTTGATCGTTTTTCCAAGTTAAATAGAGCTTTACGGGTCCTTGCGTATGTCCACCGTTTTGTCCAGCGATGAAGGAAACAGTCGCCGATTCCGGAAGTCCATCTAGAAGCCCAAGAACTTGTCGCCGCTGAACGGCTCATGGTCATTAGCACTCAGCCTAGATATTTTGCTAATGAATATCGCTGCTTGGGTCAAAAGCGTCCTGTGTCCGCGACCAGTTCCATCCTCTCCTTGAACCCCTTTCTAGATGAGAAAGACTTATAAGGGCGTGCGGCCGAATAACGGCCTCCGAAAATTTGCGATATGATGAACGTCATCCTATAATCCTCCCGTACGAATGTGCACTCTCTCGACTACTGGTAAACTTTACGCATCTCATAACGTTGCACGGAGGTAACCAGTTAGTCGTACGTCTCACCCGGTCAAGATACTGGTTTCCGAAAGTAAAGAACTTGGTAAAGGCCGTTGTCCCCGTCATGTGCAGTCCGACAATGGGAAAACCTTTGTCGGCGCTGCCACCCTGCTCTCCCGAGATTTTCTACAAGCCGTAAAAGAGTCTGTGACTGATGCGTATAGCCATCAGCAGCTCAACTGGCAATTCATTCCTCCGGGGGCACCCCATTTGGGAGGCCTATGGGAAGCGGGCGTCAAAAGCTTCAAAACCTTGTTTTACAAGTCCACCGCTACTCGAAAGTACACTTTTGAAGAACTTTCAACCCTCCTAGCGAAAATTGAAGCTTGTCTAAACTCCAGACCGCTATCTCCTAAGTCTGAAGATCCCACTGATCTCTTAGCGTTGACACCAGGGCATTTTCTAGTCGGCGGACCTCTTCTGTCCATAGTGGAACCCGAATTAAAAGGGGAATCCAAGTCCATTGTGAATCGGTGGCAACACTTAAAGGCGCTCCATCAACAATTCCAAGCTCGATGGAAAGAGGAGTATCTCAAAGAGCTCCACAAGCGTAACAAGTGACAGTCCCCGACCGCAAATCTCCGCGTTGGCGACATGGTAGTCGTCAAGGAGGACAATCTGCCCTCGAATGAGTGGCGCCTTGGCAGAATCGACTCTGTCCTTCCGGGGGCTGACGGCAATGTCCGTGTCGTCAGCATTCTCACGGCACGCAGGATTATCAAGCGTCCGCTTGCCGACTACGACTGTCGGCGACGAGAGCATCTGCACGGCGACAATTCGGTCGAAGTGCGACAACGGCTTCAAGCTTGAGGTGGTCTTGAAAGTGGAGCCGAACGTCCGCATCCGCACCCCCATCCGAGAGCTCTCGGACACCGTGGTCGGCAGATACGGGGACCTTCCGTTGGCCGACAAACGCTTCTACTTGCCGGCAACCATCTCTGTAGTCCTGGGTGCGGATGTCTACGCCAAGGTCATCCGACCGAACTTCCAGTTGGTCGACGAGGGACTCCCAGTGGCCCAGAGGACGGCATTCGGGTGGATCCTGTCCGGCGCCCGCAGTCAATCCTAGACGACAAGAGTGGTTTCTTTTTCTTTTGCAACGCTAGCGATTGCAAGGGGGGCGGAATGTTTACCCCGCTCTCCCCTCTTTTAAACTGCCCGCCCTTTCCTCGTAGCGAATGCCTACTCGCCCGCACTGGATGCTCGCGACTCCAGGCTCTCCCGCTCTCCCGCACTGGACGCTTGCGATTCCAGGCTCTCCCGCCTTCCCACTCCCGGAATCTCTCCAATGCGCTTTGAAACGCAGCGCTCAATTAGGCTTAAGTTAGTCTTTCATTTGTCTCATTAGTGAAATACATTGCCCGGCCGGTCCTCGCTATAACCCGAAAAGTCCCACGCGTTTCATTTGTCCTTTTTCTTGCGCACCGCGATCCTCGAGTGTTTTTTTCGCCTTCTATTCCACAGCTTGCCCGGCTACGTGCAACAGCCGCAGCGTCTGACAAAGCTGCCCCCAAACGACGAACACCCCCGACGCCCCAGCTCTTCACATATGATGCATTCTTAACACTCAACTTTAACAAAAAAGGAAAGCTAACTTCGGGTGGAGCCCAAGTTGAAATACCCTTGCAGAATATTCTGTAAATTATATTCTCCAAAATTATTCATATGATGCATTGTTAACACTCATAAAAATCCCAACTTCCTAACTTTAAAAACATCAAAGTTATGGCAATCCAATCGTTCAGTTATATGGCAGGTATAGAAAAGAGTAGGCCGATCCTTATGAAATTTATTATGTCGGATTTATTGGCCAAAAATAAAACCGATAGAAAATCCCAACTTCCTAACTTAACAAACACCAAAGTTATGACAATTCCGATCAATCAGGATATAGTCGACGAATCCTTATGAAATTTGTTAGGTCGGATTGATTGGCCAAACATAAAACCGATAGAAAATACCAACTTCCTAACATAACAAACACCAAAGTTATGGCAATTCCGATCAATCAGGATATAGTCGACGAATCCTTATGAAATTTGGTAGGTCGGATTGATTGGCCAAACATAAAACTCATAGAAAATCCCAATTTCCTAACTTAACAAACACCAAAGTTATGGCATTTCCGATCAATCAGGATATAGTCGGCCGATCCTTATGAAATTTGGTAGGTCGGATTAATTGGCCAAACATTAAACTCATAGAAAATACCAACATCCTAACTTAACAAACACCAAAGTTATGGCATTTCCGATCAATCAGGATATAGTCGGCCGATCCTTATTAAATTTGGTATGTCGGATTTATTGGCCAAAAATAAAACCGATAGAAAATCCCAACTTTCTAACTTAACAAACACCAAAGTTATGGCATTTCCGATCAATCAGGATTTAGTCGGCCGATCCTTAAGAAATTTGGTATGTCGGATTTATTGGCCAAAAATAAAACCGATAGAAAATCCCAACTTCCTAACATAACAAACACCAAAGTTATGACATTTCCGATCAATCAGGATATAGTCGACGAATCCTTATGAAATTTGGTAGGTCGGATTGATTGGCCAAACTTAAAACTCATAGAAAATCCCAATTTCCTAACATAACAAACACCAAAGTTATGGCATTTCCGATCAATCAGGATATAGTCGGCCGATCCTTATGAAATTTGGTACGTCGAATTGATTGGCCAAAAATAAAACCGATAGAAAATCCCAACTTTCTAACTTAACAAACACCAAAGTTATTGCATTTCCGATCAATCAGGATATAGTCGGCTGATCCTTATGAAATTTGGAATGCCGGATAGATTGGCCAAACATAAAACCCATAGAAGATCCCAACTTCCCAACTTAACAAACACTTAAGTTATTGCATTTCCGATCAATCAGTTATATGGCAGCTATAGGATATAGTCGGCCGATCCCGGCCGTTCCGACTTATATACTGCGTAAAAAGGAAAGAAGGGTGTGTGCAAAGTTTCAATTCGATATCTTTAAAACTGAGAGACTAGTTCGCGCAGAAACAGACAGACGGACAGACAAACGGACAGACGGTCAGACGGACATGCTTATATCAACTCAGAAGGTGATCCTGATCAAGAATAGATATACTTTATAGGGTCGGAGATGTCTCCTTCACTGCGTTGCACACTTTTGACCAAAATTATAATATCCTCTGCAAGGGTATAAAAACACCAAAGTTATGGCAATTCCAATCGTTCAGTTATATGGCAGCTATTGAATATAGTCGGCCGATCCTTATAAAATTTAGTATGTCGGAAATAAAACCGATAGAAAATCCCAACTTCATAACTTTACAAACACCAAAGTTATTGCATTTCCGCTCAATCAGTTATATGGCAGCTATAAGATATAGTCGGCCGATCCTTATGAAATTTGGTGGGTCGGATAAATTGGCCAAATATAAAACCCATTGAAAATCCAAGCTTCCTAACTTTACAAACATATAGTAGGCCGATCCTTATGAAATTTGGTATGTCGGATTGATTGGCCAAAAATAAAACTCATAGAAAATCCCAACTTCCTAACTTAACAAACACCAAAGTTATGGCATTTCCGATCAATCAGGATATAATCGGCCGATCCTTATTAAATTTGGTAGGTCGAATTAATTGCTCAAGTATAAAACCCATAGAAAATCCCAACTTCCTATCTTAACAAACACCAAAGTTATGGCATTTCCGATCAATCAGGATGTAGTCGGCCGATCCTTATGAAATTTGGTAGGTCGGATTGATTGGCCAAAAATAAAACTCATAGAAAATCCCAACTTCCTAGCTTAACAAACACCAAAGTTATGGCATTTCCGATCAATCAGGATATAGTCGGCCGATCCTTATTAAATTTGGTAGGTCGAATTAATTGCTCAAGTATAAAACCCATAGAAAATCCCAACTTCCTAACTTAACAAACACCAAAGTTATGGCATTTCCGATCAATCAAAATGTAGTCGGCCGATCCTTATGAAATTTGGTATGTCGGATTGATTGGCCAAAAATAAAACCGATAGAAAATCCCAACTTCCTAACTTAACAAACACCAAAGTTATGGCATTTCCGATCAATCAGGATATAGTCGGCGATCCTTATGAAATTTGGTAGGTTGGATTGATTGACCAAATATAAAACCCATAGAAAATCCCAACTTCCTAACTAAACAAACACCAAAGTTAGGGCATTTCCGATCAATCAGTTATATGGCAGCTATAGGATATATGTAGTCGGCCTATCCCGGCCGTTCCGACTTTTATACTGCTTGCAAAGGAAAGAAGGGTGTGTGCGAAGTTTCAATTCGATAACTTTAAAACTGAGAGACTAGTTCGCTTAGAAGCAGACAGACGGACGGACAGACGGACATGATTATATCAACTCAGGAGGTGATCCTGATCAAGAAAATATATACTTTATAGGGTCGGAGTGATCTCCTTCACTGCGTTGCACACTTTTGAACAAAATTATAATACCCTCCGCAAGGGTATAACAAGAAAGGAAAGCTAACTTCGGGCGAATATAATATTCTGTAAATTATATTCTCCAAAATTATTCATATGATGCATTCACTCATAAAAATCCCAACTTTAACCAAAAAGGAAAGCTAACTTCGGGCGGAGCCCAAGTTGAAATACCCTTGCAGAATATTCTGTAAATTATATTCTCCAAAATTATTCATATGATGCATTGTTAACACTCATAAAAATCCCAACTTCCTAACTTTAACAAGGAACACCTCCAATTTGGCAAACTTGATTTGATTTGCATAGTTCTTGGGATATAGTTCGGTATTGACAAATAAAAGCCATCGCATTTTCCTTTAATAGAAATCCTTATCGAGAATTAACGTTGACTCTGTTGAGCACCTTGGCCAGCTGTTCCAAAATCATCCGTTAGATGGCGCTATTGTCATGAAAAACGGAAATGTAGGCGCTAGCCAGGCTTAAGCGTTTAATGGGTTTTTAGTCGTTAGAGTGGGCGTGGCAAACTTTTATTTGGCCAATCGATAGGTATTGACGAAACAAATACATATAAAAAAAAATTTTCATAATAGCATCAAAACTCTGGCCACAGCTTGTGGCTTGTGGGCGTCAGAGGGGGCGTGGCACCATTTTGAAATAAACTTGCGCTGCGTAGGAACTCCTAAAATCTACATGCAAAATGCCAATCTTCTAGCTTTTATAGTTTCCGAGATCTCAGCGTTCATACGGACAGACAGACAGACGGACAGACAGACGGACAGACGGACAGACGGACAGACGGACAGACGGACATGGCTATATCGACTCGGCTAGTGATCCTGAACAAGAATATATATACTTTATAGGGTCGGAAACGCTTCCTTCTTCCTGTTACATACTTTTGCACGAATACAATATACCCTTTTACTCTACGAGTAACGGGTATAAAAACATCAAAGTTATGGCAATTCCAATCGTTCAGTTATATGGCAGGTATAGAAAACAGTAGGCCGATTATGAAATTTGGTAGGTCGGATTGATTGGCCAAACATAAAACTCATAGAAAATCCCAACTTCTTTACTTAACAAACACCAAAGTTATGGCATTTTGGATCAATCAGGATATAGTCGGCCGATCCTTATTAATTTTTATACCCGTTACTCGTAGAGTAAAAGGGTATATTGTATTCGTGCAAAAGTATGTAACAGGAAGAAGGAAGCGTTTCCGACCCTATAAAGTATATATATTCTTGTTCAGGATCACTAGCCGAGTCGATATAGCCATGTCCGTCTGTCCGTCTGTCCGTCTGTCCGTCTGTCCGTCTGTCTGTCCGTCTGTCTGTCTGTCTGTCCGTATGAACGCTGAGATCTCGGAAACTATAAAAGCTAGAAGATTGGCATTTTGCATGTAGATTTTAGGAGTTCCTACGCAGCGCAAGTTTATTTCAAAATGGTGCCACGCCCCTCTGACGCCCACAAGCCACAAGCTGTGGCCAGAGTTTTGATGCTATTATGAAAATTTTTTTTATATGTATTTGTTTCGTCAATACCTATCGATTGGCCAAATAAAAGTTTGCCACGCCCACTCTAACGACTAAAAACCCATTAAACGCTTAAGCCTGGCTAGCGCCTACATTTCCGTTTTTCATGACAATAGCGCCATCTAACGGATGATTTTGGAACAGCTGGCCAAGGTGCTCAACAGAGTCAACGTTAATTCTCGATAAGGATTTCTATTAAAGGAAAAATGCGATGGCTTTTATTTGTCAATACCGAACTATATCCCAAGAACTATGCAAATCAAATCAAGTTTGCCAAATTGGAGGTGTTCCTGGGTACCGATTTTAACATAAAAATCGGGAGCTGATTCGAGCAGCGAAAAACATACAAGAAGGCATATTTATATTAAGTTGTTTAGCTGAGTAACGGGTATCTAATAGTCAAGGCACTCGACTATAGCGTTCTCTCTTGTTGTATGTCGGATTGATTGGCCAAAAATAAAACCGATAGAAAATCCCAACTTCCTAACTTAACAAACACCAAAGTTATGGAATTTCCGATCAATCAGGATATAGTCGGCCGATCCTTATGGAATTTGGTGTGTCAGATTGATCGGCCAAATATAAAAGCGATAGAAAATCCCAACTTCCTTACTTAACAAACACCAAAGTTATGGCATTTCCGATCAATCAGTTATATGGCGGTTATAGGATATAGTCGGTCGATCCTTATGAAATTTGGAATGGCGGATAGATTGGCCAAACATAAAACCCATAGAAGATCCCAACTTCCCAACTTAACAAACACTTAAGTTATTGCATTTCCGATCAATCAGTTATATGGCAGCTATAGGATATAGTCGGCCGATCCCGGCCGTTCCGACTTATATACTGCGTAAAAAGGAAAGAAGGGTGTGTGCAAAGTTTCAATTCGATATCTTTAAAACTGAGAGACTAGTTCGCGCAGAAACAGACAGACGGACAGACAAACGGACAGACGGTCAGACGGACATGCTTATATCAACTCAGAAGGTGATCCTGATCAAGAATAGATATACTTTATAGGGTCGGAGATGTCTCCTTCACTGCGTTGCACACTTTTGACCAAAATTATAATATCCTCTGTAAGGGTATAAAAACACCAAAGTTATGGCAATTCCAATCGTTCAGTTATATGGCAGCTATTGAATATAGTCGGCCGATCCTTATAAAATTTAGTATGTCGGAAATAAAACCGATAGAAAATCCCAACTTCATAACTTTACAAACACCAAAGTTATTGCATTTCCGCTCAATCAGTTATATGGCAGCTATAAGATATAGTCGGCCGATCCTTATGAAATTTGGTGGGTCGGATAAATTGGCCAAATATAAAACCCATTGAAAATCCAAGCTTCCTAACTTTACAAACATATAGTAGGCCGATCCTTATGAAATTTGGTATGTCGGATTGATTGGCCAAAAATAAAACTCATAGAAAATCCCAACTTCCTAACTTAACAAACACCAAAGTTATGGCATTTCCGATCAATCAGGATATAATCGGCCGATCCTTATTAAATTTGGTAGGTCGAATTAATTGCTCAAGTATAAAACCCATAGAAAATCCCAACTTCCTATCTTAACAAACACCAAAGTTATGGCATTTCCGATCAATCAGGATGTAGTCGGCCGATCCTTATGAAATTTGGTAGGTCGGATTGATTGGCCAAAAATAAAACTCATAGAAAATCCCAACTTCCTAGCTTAACAAGCACCAAAGTTATGGCATTTCCGATCAATCAGGATATAGTCGGCCGATCCTTATTAAATTTGGTAGGTCGAATTAATTGCTCAAGTATAAAACCCATAGAAAATCCCAACTTCCTAACTTAACAAACACCAAAGTTATGGCATTTCCGATCAATCAGTTATGTGGCGGCTATAGGATATAGTCGGTCGATCCTTATGAAATGTGGTAGGTCGGATTCATTGGCCAAATATAAAAACCATAGAAAATCCCAACTTCCTAACTTAACAAACACCAAAGTTAGGGCATTTCCGATCAATCGGGATATAGTCGGCCGATCCTTATGAAATTTTGTATGTCGGATTGATTGGCCAAACATAATACTCGTAGAAAATCCCAACTTCCTAACTTAACAAACACCAAAGTTATGGCATTTCCGATCAATCAGGATATAGTCGGCCGATCCTTATGAAATTTGGTAGGTCGGATTGATTGGCCAAAAATAAAACCGATAGAAAATCCCAACTTCCTAAATTAACAAACACCAAAGTTATGGCATTTCCGATCAAACAGGATATAGTCGGCCGATCCTTATTAAATTTGGTAGGTCGAATTAAGTGTTCAAATATAAAACCCTTAGAAAATCCCAACTTCCTAACTTAACAAACACCAAAGTTAGGGCATTTCCGATCAATCAGTTATATGGCAGCTATAAGATATAGTCGGCCAATCCTCATGAAATTTGGTGGGTCGGATAAATTGGCCAAATATAAAACCCATTGAAAATCCAAACTTCCTAAATTTACAAACATATAGTCGGCCGATCCTTCTGAAATTTGGTATGTCGGATTGATTGGCCAAAAATAAAACCGATAGAAAATCCTAACTTCCTAACTTTACAAACACTAAAGTTATGGCATTTCCGATCAAACAGTTATACAGCAGCTATAAGATATAGTCGGCGGATCCTTATGAAATATGGTAGGTCGGATTGATTGGCCAAACATAAAACTCAAAGAAGATCCAGACTTCCTAACTTAACAAACACCAAAGTTATGGCATTCCGATCAATCAGTTATATGGCGGCTATAGGATATAGTCGGCGGATCCTTATGAAATTTGGTAGGTCGGATTGATTGGAAAATATAAAACCCATAGAAAATCCCAACTTCCTAACTTAGCAAACACCAAATTTATGCGATTTCCGATCAATCAGTTATATGGCAGCTATAGAATATGGTTGGCCGATCCTTATGAAATTTGGTGTGTCAGATTGATCGGCCAAATATAAAAGCGATAGAAAATCCCAACTTCCTAACTTAACAAACACCAATGTTATGGCATTTCGGATCAATCAGTTATATGGCGGCTATAGGATATATTCGGTCGATCCTTATGAAATTTGGAATGTCGGATAGATTGGCCAAACATAAAACCCATAGAAAATCCCAACTTCCTAACTTAACAAACACCAAAGTTATTGCATTTCCGATCAATCAGTTATATAGCAGCTATAAGATTGTCGGCCGATCCTTATGAAATTTAGTAGGTCGGATTGATTGGCCAAGCATAAAACTCATAGAAAATCCCAACTTCCAAACTTAACAAACACCAAATTTATTGCATTCCTATCAATCAGTTATATGGCGGCTATAGGATATAGTCGGCCGATCCCGGCCGTTCCGACTGATATACTGCGTGCAAAGAAAAGAAGGGTGTGTGCGAAGTTTCGATTCGATAACTTTAAAACTGAGAGACTATTTCGCGTAGAAACAGACAGACGGACAGACGGTCAGACGGACATGCTTATATCAACTTAGAAGGTGATCCTGATCAGAAATATATATACTTTATAGGGTCGGAGATGTCTCCTTCACTGCGTTGCACACTTTTGACCAAAATTATCATACCCTCTGCAAGGGTATAAAAACACCAAAGTTATGGCAATTCCAATCGTTCAGTTATATGGCAGCTATAGAATATAGTCGGCCGATCCTTATGAAATTTAGTATGTCGGATTGATTGGCTAAAAATAAAACCGATAGAAAATCGCAAATATCAATCAGAATATAGTCGGCCGATCCCTATGAAATTTGGTATGTCGGATTGATTGGCCAAAAATAAAACCGATAGAAAATCACAACTTCCTAACTTTAGAAATACTAAAGTTATTGCATTTCCGATCAAACAGTTATACAGCAGCTATAAGATATAGTCGGCGGATCCTTATGAAAGGTCGGATTTATTGGCCAAACATAAAACTCATAGAAAATCCCAACTTCCTAACTTAACAAACACCAAAGTTATGGCATTCCGATCATTCAGTTATATGGCGGCTATAGGATATAGTCGGCCGATCCTTATGAAATTTGGTACGTCGGATTGATTGGCCAAATATAAAACCCATAGAAAATCCCAACTTCCTAACTTGGCAAACACCAAATTTATGGCATTTCCGATCAATCAGTTAGATGGCAGCTATAGGATATAGTCGGCCTATCCCGGCCGTTCCGACTTATATACTGCGTGCAAAGGAAAGAAGGGTGTGTGCGAAGTTTCAATTCGATATCTTTAACTGAGAGACTAGTTCGCGTAGAAACAGTCAGACGGACAGACAAACAGACAGAAGGATAGACGGACATGCTTATATCAACTCAGGAGGTGATCCTGATCAAGAATATATATACTATATAGGGTCGGAGATGTCTCCTTCACTGCGTTGTACACCTTTGACAAATTTATAATACCCTCTTCAAGGGTATAACAAGAAAGGAAAGCTAACGTCGGGCGGAGCCGAAAATGAAATGCCCTGGCAGAATATTCTGCAAATTATATTCATAATAAAATCCCAACTTCCTAACTTTAAAAACACCAAAGTAATGGCAATTCCAATCATTCAGTTATATGGCAGCTATAGAATATAGTCGGCCGATCCTTATGAAATTTAGTATGTCGGATTGATTGGCCAAAAATAAAATCGATAGAAAATCCCAACTTCCTGACTTTACAAACACCAAATTTATGACATTTCCGATCAACCAGTTATATGGCAGCTATAGAATATGGTCGGCCGATCCTTATGAAATTTGGTGTGTCAGATTGATCGGCCAAATATAAAACCGATAGAATATCCCAACTTCCTAACTTAACAAACACCAAAGTTATGTTATTTCCGATCAATCAGGATATAGTCGGCCGATCCTTATTAATTGTGCATATTTAAAACCCTTAGAAAATCCCAACTTCCTAACTTAACAAACACCAAAGTTATGGCATTTCCGATCAATCAGTTATATGGCGGCTATAGGATATAGTCGGTCGATCCTTATGAAATTTGGTATGTCGGATAGATTGGCCAAAACTAAAACCGAAAGAAAATCGCAAATATCAATCCGGATATAGTCGGCCGATCCTTATGAAATTTGGTATGTCGGATAGATTAGCCAAAAATAAAACCGATGAAAATCCCAACTTCATAATTTTACAAACACCAAAGTTATTGCATTTCCGCTCAATCAGTTATATGGCAGCTATAAGATATAGTCGGCCGATCCTTATGAAATTTGGTGGGTCGGATAAATTGGCCAAATATAAAACCCATTGAAAATCCAAACTTCCTAACTTTACAAAACCTATAGTCGGCCGATCCCTATGAAATTTGGTATGTCGGATTGATTGGCCAAAAATAAAACCGATAGAAAATCCCAACTTCCTAACTTTAGAAACACTAAAGTTATTGCATTTCCGATCAAACAGTTATACAGCAGCTATAAGATATAGTCGGCGGATCCTTATGAAAGGTCGGATTGATTGGCCAAATATAAAACCCATAGAAAATCCCAACTTCCTAACTTAACAAACACCAAAGTACGGGCATTTCCGATCAATCAGTTATATGGCAGCTATAGGATATAGTCGGCCTATCCCGGCCGTTCCGACTTATATACTGCGTGCAAAGGAAAGAAGGGTGTGTGCGAAGTTTCAATTCGATATCTTTAACTGAGAGACTAGTTCGCGTAGAAACAGTCAGACGGACAGACAAACAGACAGAAGGATAGACGGACATGCTTATATCAACTCAGGAGGTGATCCTGATCAAGAATATATATACTATATAGGGTCGGAGATGTCTCCTTCACTGCGTTGTACACCTTTGACAAATTTATAATACCCTCTTCAAGGGTATAACAAGAAAGGAAAGCTAACGTCGGGCGGAGCCGAAAATGAAATGCCCTGGCAGAATATTCTGCAAATTATATTCATAATAAAATCCCAACTTCCTAACTTTAAAAACACCAAAGTAATGGCAATTCCAATCATTCAGTTATATGGCAGCTATAGAATATAGTCGGCCGATCCTTATGAAATTTAGTATGTCGGATTGATTGGCCAAAAATAAAATCGATAGAAAATCCCAACTTCCTGACTTTACAAACACCAAATTTATGACATTTCCGATCAACCAGTTATATGGCAGCTATAGAATATGGTCGGCCGATCCTTATGAAATTTGGTGTGTCAGATTGATCGGCCAAATATAAAACCGATAGAATATCCCAACTTCCTAACTTAACAAACACCAAAGTTATGTTATTTCCGATCAATCAGGATATAGTCGGCCGATCCTTATTAATTGTGCATATTTAAAACCCTTAGAAAATCCCAACTTCCTAACTTAACAAACACCAAAGTTATGGCATTTCCGATCAATCAGTTATATGGCGGCTATAGGATATAGTCGGTCGATCCTTATGAAATTTGGTATGTCGGATAGATTGGCCAAAACTAAAACCGAAAGAAAATCGCAAATATCAATCCGGATATAGTCGGCCGATCCTTATGAAATTTGGTATGTCGGATAGATTAGCCAAAAATAAAACCGATGAAAATCCCAACTTCATAATTTTACAAACACCAAAGTTATTGCATTTCCGCTCAATCAGTTATATGGCAGCTATAAGATATAGTCGGCCGATCCTTATGAAATTTGGTGGGTCGGATAAATTGGCCAAATATAAAACCCATTGAAAATCCAAACTTCCTAACTTTACAAAACCTATAGTCGGCCGATCCCTATGAAATTTGGTATGTCGGATTGATTGGCCAAAAATAAAACCGATAGAAAATCCCAACTTCCTAACTTTAGAAACACTAAAGTTATTGCATTTCCGATCAAACAGTTATACAGCAGCTATAAGATATAGTCGGCGGATCCTTATGAAAGGTCGGATTGATTGGCCAAATATAAAACCCATAGAAAATCCCAACTTCCTAACTTAACAAACACCAAAGTACGGGCATTTCCGATCAATCAGTTATATGGCAGCTATAGGATATAGTCGGCCTATCCCGGCCGTTCCGACTTATATACTGCGTGCAAAGGAAAGAAGGGTGTGTGCGAAGTTTCAATTCGATATCTTTAACTGAGAGACTAGTTCGCGTAGAAACAGACAGACGGACAGACAAACCGACAGAAGGACAGACGGACATGCTTATATCAACTCAGGAGGTGATCCTGATAAAGAATATATATACTTTATAGGGTCGGAGATGTCTCCTTCACTGCGTTGCACACTTTTGAACAAATTTATAATACCCTCTTCAAGGGTATAACAAGAAAGGAAAGCTAACGTCGGGCGGAGCCGAAAATGAAATGCCCTGGCAGAATATTCTGCAAATTATATTCATAATAAAATCCCAACTTCCTAACTTAACAAACACCAAAGTTATGGCATTCCGATCAATCAGTTATATGGCGGCTATAGGATATAGTCGGCGGATCCTTATGAAATTTGGTAGGTCGGATTGATTGGAAAATATAAAACCCATAGAAAATCCCAACTTCCTAACTTAGCAAACACCAAATTTATGCGATTTCCGATCAATCAGTTATATGGCAGCTATAGAATATGGTTGGCCGATCCTTATGAAATTTGGTGTGTCAGATTGATCGGCCAAATATAAAAGCGATAGAAAATCCCAACTTCCTAACTTAACAAACACCAATGTTATGGCATTTCGGATCAATCAGTTATATGGCGGCTATAGGATATATTCGGTCGATCCTTATGAAATTTGGAATGTCGGATAGATTGGCCAAACATAAAACCCATAGAAAATCCCAACTTCCTAACTTAACAAACACCAAAGTTATTGCATTTCCGATCAATCAGTTATATAGCAGCTATAAGATTGTCGGCCGATCCTTATGAAATTTAGTAGGTCGGATTGATTGGCCAAGCATAAAACTCATAGAAAATCCCAACTTCCAAACTTAACAAACACCAAATTTATTGCATTCCTATCAATCAGTTATATGGCGGCTATAGGATATAGTCGGCCGATCCCGGCCGTTCCGACTGATATACTGCGTGCAAAGAAAAGAAGGGTGTGTGCGAAGTTTCGATTCGATAACTTTAAAACTGAGAGACTATTTCGCGTAGAAACAGACAGACGGACAGACGGTCAGACGGACATGCTTATATCAACTTAGAAGGTGATCCTGATCAGAAATATATATACTTTATAGGGTCGGAGATGTCTCCTTCACTGCGTTGCACACTTTTGACCAAAATTATCATACCCTCTGCAAGGGTATAAAAACACCAAAGTTATGGCAATTCCAATCGTTCAGTTATATGGCAGCTATAGAATATAGTCGGCCGATCCTTATGAAATTTAGTATGTCGGATTGATTGGCTAAAAATAAAACCGATAGAAAATCGCAAATATCAATCAGAATATAGTCGGCCGATCCCTATGAAATTTGGTATGTCGGATTGATTGGCCAAAAATAAAACCGATAGAAAATCACAACTTCCTAACTTTAGAAATACTAAAGTTATTGCATTTCCGATCAAACAGTTATACAGCAGCTATAAGATATAGTCGGCGGATCCTTATGAAAGGTCGGATTTATTGGCCAAACATAAAACTCATAGAAAATCCCAACTTCCTAACTTAACAAACACCAAAGTTATGGCATTCCGATCATTCAGTTATATGGCGGCTATAGGATATAGTCGGCCGATCCTTATGAAATTTGGTACGTCGGATTGATTGGCCAAATATAAAACCCATAGAAAATCCCAACTTCCTAACTTGGCAAACACCAAATTTATGGCATTTCCGATCAATCAGTTAGATGGCAGCTATAGGATATAGTCGGCCTATCCCGGCCGTTCCGACTTATATACTGCGTGCAAAGGAAAGAAGGGTGTGTGCGAAGTTTCAATTCGATATCTTTAACTGAGAGACTAGTTCGCGTAGAAACAGTCAGACGGACAGACAAACAGACAGAAGGATAGACGGACATGCTTATATCAACTCAGGAGGTGATCCTGATCAAGAATATATATACTATATAGGGTCGGAGATGTCTCCTTCACTGCGTTGTACACCTTTGACAAATTTATAATACCCTCTTCAAGGGTATAACAAGAAAGGAAAGCTAACGTCGGGCGGAGCCGAAAATGAAATGCCCTGGCAGAATATTCTGCAAATTATATTCATAATAAAATCCCAACTTCCTAACTTTAAAAACACCAAAGTAATGGCAATTCCAATCATTCAGTTATATGGCAGCTATAGAATATAGTCGGCCGATCCTTATGAAATTTAGTATGTCGGATTGATTGGCCAAAAATAAAATCGATAGAAAATCCCAACTTCCTGACTTTACAAACACCAAATTTATGACATTTCCGATCAACCAGTTATATGGCAGCTATAGAATATGGTCGGCCGATCCTTATGAAATTTGGTGTGTCAGATTGATCGGCCAAATATAAAACCGATAGAATATCCCAACTTCCTAACTTAACAAACACCAAAGTTATGTTATTTCCGATCAATCAGGATATAGTCGGCCGATCCTTATTAATTGTGCATATTTAAAACCCTTAGAAAATCCCAACTTCCTAACTTAACAAACACCAAAGTTATGGCATTTCCGATCAATCAGTTATATGGCGGCTATAGGATATAGTCGGTCGATCCTTATGAAATTTGGTATGTCGGATAGATTGGCCAAAACTAAAACCGAAAGAAAATCGCAAATATCAATCCGGATATAGTCGGCCGATCCTTATGAAATTTGGTATGTCGGATAGATTAGCCAAAAATAAAACCGATGAAAATCCCAACTTCATAATTTTACAAACACCAAAGTTATTGCATTTCCGCTCAATCAGTTATATGGCAGCTATAAGATATAGTCGGCCGATCCTTATGAAATTTGGTGGGTCGGATAAATTGGCCAAATATAAAACCCATTGAAAATCCAAACTTCCTAACTTTACAAAACCTATAGTCGGCCGATCCCTATGAAATTTGGTATGTCGGATTGATTGGCCAAAAATAAAACCGATAGAAAATCCCAACTTCCTAACTTTAGAAACACTAAAGTTATTGCATTTCCGATCAAACAGTTATACAGCAGCTATAAGATATAGTCGGCGGATCCTTATGAAAGGTCGGATTGATTGGCCAAATATAAAACCCATAGAAAATCCCAACTTCCTAACTTAACAAACACCAAAGTACGGGCATTTCCGATCAATCAGTTATATGGCAGCTATAGGATATAGTCGGCCTATCCCGGCCGTTCCGACTTATATACTGCGTGCAAAGGAAAGAAGGGTGTGTGCGAAGTTTCAATTCGATATCTTTAACTGAGAGACTAGTTCGCGTAGAAACAGTCAGACGGACAGACAAACAGACAGAAGGATAGACGGACATGCTTATATCAACTCAGGAGGTGATCCTGATCAAGAATATATATACTATATAGGGTCGGAGATGTCTCCTTCACTGCGTTGTACACCTTTGACAAATTTATAATACCCTCTTCAAGGGTATAACAAGAAAGGAAAGCTAACGTCGGGCGGAGCCGAAAATGAAATGCCCTGGCAGAATATTCTGCAAATTATATTCATAATAAAATCCCAACTTCCTAACTTTAAAAACACCAAAGTAATGGCAATTCCAATCATTCAGTTATATGGCAGCTATAGAATATAGTCGGCCGATCCTTATGAAATTTAGTATGTCGGATTGATTGGCCAAAAATAAAATCGATAGAAAATCCCAACTTCCTGACTTTACAAACACCAAATTTATGACATTTCCGATCAACCAGTTATATGGCAGCTATAGAATATGGTCGGCCGATCCTTATGAAATTTGGTGTGTCAGATTGATCGGCCAAATATAAAACCGATAGAATATCCCAACTTCCTAACTTAACAAACACCAAAGTTATGTTATTTCCGATCAATCAGGATATAGTCGGCCGATCCTTATTAATTGTGCATATTTAAAACCCTTAGAAAATCCCAACTTCCTAACTTAACAAACACCAAAGTTATGGCATTTCCGATCAATCAGTTATATGGCGGCTATAGGATATAGTCGGTCGATCCTTATGAAATTTGGTATGTCGGATAGATTGGCCAAAACTAAAACCGAAAGAAAATCGCAAATATCAATCCGGATATAGTCGGCCGATCCTTATGAAATTTGGTATGTCGGATAGATTAGCCAAAAATAAAACCGATGAAAATCCCAACTTCATAATTTTACAAACACCAAAGTTATTGCATTTCCGCTCAATCAGTTATATGGCAGCTATAAGATATAGTCGGCCGATCCTTATGAAATTTGGTGGGTCGGATAAATTGGCCAAATATAAAACCCATTGAAAATCCAAACTTCCTAACTTTACAAAACCTATAGTCGGCCGATCCCTATGAAATTTGGTATGTCGGATTGATTGGCCAAAAATAAAACCGATAGAAAATCCCAACTTCCTAACTTTAGAAACACTAAAGTTATTGCATTTCCGATCAAACAGTTATACAGCAGCTATAAGATATAGTCGGCGGATCCTTATGAAAGGTCGGATTGATTGGCCAAATATAAAACCCATAGAAAATCCCAACTTCCTAACTTAACAAACACCAAAGTACGGGCATTTCCGATCAATCAGTTATATGGCAGCTATAGGATATAGTCGGCCTATCCCGGCCGTTCCGACTTATATACTGCGTGCAAAGGAAAGAAGGGTGTGTGCGAAGTTTCAATTCGATATCTTTAACTGAGAGACTAGTTCGCGTAGAAACAGACAGACGGACAGACAAACCGACAGAAGGACAGACGGACATGCTTATATCAACTCAGGAGGTGATCCTGATAAAGAATATATATACTTTATAGGGTCGGAGATGTCTCCTTCACTGCGTTGCACACTTTTGAACAAATTTATAATACCCTCTTCAAGGGTATAACAAGAAAGGAAAGCTAACGTCGGGCGGAGCCGAAAATGAAATGCCCTGGCAGAATATTCTGCAAATTATATTCATAATAAAATCCCAACTTCCTAACTTTAAAAACACCAAAGTAATGGCAATTCCAATCATTCAGTTATATGGCAGCTATAGAATATAGTCGGCCGATCCTTATGAAATTTAGTATGTCGGATTGATTGGCCAAAAATAAAATCGATAGAAAATCCCAACTTCCTGACTTTACAAACACCAAATTTATGACATTTCCGATCAACCAGTTATATGGCAGCTATAGAATATGGTCGGCCGATCCTTATGAAATTTGGTGTGTCAGATTGATCGGCCAAATATAAAACCGATAGAATATCCCAACTTCCTAACTTAACAAACACCAAAGTTATGTTATTTCCGATCAATCAGGATATAGTCGGCCGATCCTTATTAATTGTGCATATTTAAAACCCTTAGAAAATCCCAACTTCCTAACTTAACAAACACCAAAGTTATGGCATTTCCGATCAATCAGTTATATGGCGGCTATAGGATATAGTCGGTCGATCCTTATGAAATTTGGTATGTCGGATAGATTGGCCAAAACTAAAACCGAAAGAAAATCGCAAATATCAATCCGGATATAGTCGGCCGATCCTTATGAAATTTGGTATGTCGGATAGATTAGCCAAAAATAAAACCGATGAAAATCCCAACTTCATAATTTTACAAACACCAAAGTTATTGCATTTCCGCTCAATCAGTTATATGGCAGCTATAAGATATAGTCGGCCGATCCTTATGAAATTTGGTGGGTCGGATAAATTGGCCAAATATAAAACCCATTGAAAATCCAAACTTCCTAACTTTACAAAACCTATAGTCGGCCGATCCCTATGAAATTTGGTATGTCGGATTGATTGGCCAAAAATAAAACCGATAGAAAATCCCAACTTCCTAACTTTAGAAACACTAAAGTTATTGCATTTCCGATCAAACAGTTATACAGCAGCTATAAGATATAGTCGGCGGATCCTTATGAAAGGTCGGATTGATTGGCCAAATATAAAACCCATAGAAAATCCCAACTTCCTAACTTAACAAACACCAAAGTACGGGCATTTCCGATCAATCAGTTATATGGCAGCTATAGGATATAGTCGGCCTATCCCGGCCGTTCCGACTTATATACTGCGTGCAAAGGAAAGAAGGGTGTGTGCGAAGTTTCAATTCGATATCTTTAACTGAGAGACTAGTTCGCGTAGAAACAGACAGACGGACAGACAAACCGACAGAAGGACAGACGGACATGCTAATATCAACTCAGGAGGTGATCCTGATAAAGAATATATATACTTTATAGGGTCGGAGATGTCTCCTTCACTGCGTTGCACACTTTTGACCAAAATTATAATACCCTCTGCAAGGGTATAAAAGCACCAAAGTTATGGCAATTCCAATCGTTCAGTTATATGGCAGCTATAGAATATAGTCGGCCGATCCTTATGAAATTTAGTATGTCGGAAATAAAACCGATAGAAAATCCCAACTTCCTAACTTTACAAACACCAAAGTTATTGCATTTCCGCTCGATCAGTTATATGGCAGCTATAAGATATAGTCGGCCGATCCTTATGAAATTTGGTAGGTCGGATAAATTGGCCAAATATAAAACCCATTGAAAATCCAAACTTCCTAACTTTACAAACATATAGTCGGCCGATCCTTATGAAATTTGGTATGTCGGATTGATTGGCCAAATATAAAACCGATAGAAAATCCCAACTTCCTAACTTTAGAAACACTAAAGTTATTGCATTTCCGATCAAACAGTTATACAGCAGCTATAAGATATAGTCGGCGGATCCTTATGAAAGGTCGGATTGATTGGCCAAACATAAAACTCATAGAAAATCCCAACTTCCTAACTTAACAAACACCAAAGTTATGGCATTCCGATCATTCAGTTATATGGCGGCTATAGGATATAGTCGGCCGATCCTTATGAAATTTGGTAGGTCGGATTGATTGGCCAAATATAAAACCCATAGAAAATCCCAACTTCCTAACTTAGCAAACACCAAATTTATGGCATTTCCGATCAATCAGTTAAATGGCAGCTATAGGATATACCGGCCGTTCCGACTTATATACTGCGTGCAAAGGAAAGAAGGGTGTGTGCGAAGTTTCAATTCGATATCTTTAACTGAGAGACTAGTTCGCGTAGAAACAGACAGACGGACAGACAAACAGATAGAAGGATAGACGGACATGCTTATATCAACTCAGGAGGTGATCCTGATCAAGAATATATATACTATATAGGGTCGGAGATGTCTCCTTCACTGCGTTGTACACCTTTGAACAAATTTATAATACCCTCTTCAAGGGTATAACAAGAAAGGAAAGCTAACGTCGGGCGGAGCCGAAAATGAAATGCCCTCGCAGAATATTCTGCAAATTATATTCATAATAAAAATCCCAACTTCCTAACTTTAAAAACACCAAAGTAATGGCAATTCCAATCGTTCAGTTATATGGCAGCTATAAAATATAGTCGGCCGATCCTTATGAAATTTAGTATGTCGGATTGATTGGCCAAAAATAAAATCGATAGAAAATCCCAACTTCCTGACTTTACAAACACCAAATTTATGACATTTCCGATCAACCAGTTATATGGCAGCTATAGAATATGGTCGGCCGATCCTTATGAAATTTGGTGTGTCAGATTGATCGGCCAGATATAAAACCGATAGAATATCCCAACTTCCTAACTTAACAAACACCAAAGTTATGGAATTTCCGATCAATCAGGTTTAGTCGGCCGATCCTTATTAATTGTGCAAATATAAAACCCTTAGAAAATCCCAATCAATCAATCAGTTATATGGCGGCTATAGGATATAGTCGGTCGATCCTTATGAAATTTGGTATGTCGGATAGATTGGCCAAAACTAAAACCGATGGAAAATCCCAACTTCCTAACTTAACAAACACCAAAGTTATTGCATTTCCGCTCAATCAACTATATGGCAGCTATAAGATATAGTCGGCCGATCCTTATGAAATTTGGTGGGTCGGATAAATTGGCCAAATATAAAACCCATTGAAAATCCAAACTTCCTAACTTTACAAACATATAGTCGGCCGATCCTTATGAAATTTGGTATGTCGGATTGATTGGCCAAAAATAAAACCGATAGAAAATCCCAAATTCCTAACTTAACAAACACCAAAGTTATGGCATTTCCGATCAATCAGGATATAGTCGGCCGATCCTTATTAAATTTGGTTGGTCGAATTAATTGTTCAAATATAAAACCCATAGAAAATCCCAACTTCCTAACTTAACAAACTCCAAAGTTATGGCATTTCCGATCAATCAGTTATATGGCGGCTATAGGATATAGTCGGCCGATCCTTTTAAAATTTGGTACGTCGGATTGATTGGCCAAATATAAAACCCATAGAAAATCCCAACTTCCTAACTTAACAAACACCAAAGTTAGGGCATTTCCGATCAATCAGTTATATGGCAGCTATAGGATATAGTCGGCCGATCCCGGCCGTTCCGACTTATATACTGCGTGCAAAGGAAAGAAGGGTGTGTGCAAAATTTCAATTCGATATCTTTAAAACTAAAAGACTAGTTCGCGTAGAAACAGACAGACGGATCGACGGTCAGACGGACATGCTTATATCAACTCAGAAGGTGATCCTGATCAAGAATATATATACTTTATAGGGTCGGAGATGTCTCCTTCACTGCGTTGCACACTTTTGACCAAAATTATAATACCCTCTGCAAGGGTATAAAAACACCAAAGTTATGGCAATTCCAATCGTTCAGTTATATGGCAGCTATAGAATATAGTTGGCCGATCCTTATGAAATTTGGTACGTCGGATAGATTGGCCAAACATAAAACTCATAGAAAATCCCAACTTCCTAACTTAACAAACACCAAAGTTAGGGCATTTCCGATCAATCAGTTATATGGCAGCTATAGGATATAGTCGGCCGATCCCGGCCGTTCCGACTTATATACTGCGTGCAAAGGAAAGAAGGGTGTGTGCAAAATTTCAATTCGATATCTTTAAAACTAAGAGACTAGTTCGCGTAGAAACAGACAGACGGATCGACGGTCAGACGGACATGCTTATATCAACTCAGAAGGTGATCCTGATCAAGAATATATATACTTTATAGGGTCGGAGATGTCTCCTTCACTGCGTTGCACACTTTTGACCAAAATTATAATACCCTCTGCAAGGGTATAAAAACACCAAAGTTATGGCAATTCCAATCGTTCAGTTATATGGCAGCTATAGAATATAGTCGGCCGATCCTTATGAAATTTAGTATGTTGGATTGATTGGCCAAAAATAAAACCGATAGAAAATCGCAACTTCCTAACTTAACAAACACCAAAGTTATGGCATTTCCGATCAATCAGGATATAGTCGGCCGATCCTTATGAAATTTGGTGGGTCGGATAAATTGGCCAAATATAAAACCCATTGAAAATCCAAACTTCCTAAATTTACAAACATATAGTCGGCCGATCCTTATGAAATTTGGTATGTCGGATTGTTGGCCAAAAATAAAACCGATAGAAAATCCTAACTTCCTAACTTTACAAACACTAAAGTTATTGCATTTCCGATCAAACAGTTATACAGCAGCTATAAGATATAGTCGGCGGATCCTTATGAAATTTGGTAGGTCGGATTGATTGGCCAAACATAAAACTCAAAGAAAATCCCAACTTCCTAACTTAACAAACGCCAAAGTTATGGCATTCCGATCAATCAGTTATATGGCGGCTATAGGATATAATCGGCCGATCCTTATGAAATTTGGTAGGTCGGATTGATTGGACAAATATAAAACCCACAGAAAATCCCAACTTCCTAACTTAGCAAACACCAAATTTATGGCATTTCCGATCAATCAGTTATATGGCAGCTATAGAATATGGTCGGCCGATCCTTATGAAATTTGGTGTGTCAGATTGATCGGCCAAATATAAAAGCTATAGAAAATCCCAACTTCCTAACTTTACAAACACTAAAGTCATTTCCGATCAATCAGTTATATGGCAGCTATAGAATATAGTCGGCCGATCCTTATGAAATTTGGTACGTCGGATAGATTGGCCAAACATAAAACTCATAGAAAATCCCAACTTCCTAACTTAACAAACACCAAAGTTAGGGCATTTCCGATCAATCAGTTATATGGCAGCTATAGGATATAGTCGGCCGATCACGGCCGTTCCGACTTATATACGGACATGCTTATATAAACTCAGAAGGTGATCCTGATCAAGAATATATATACTTTATAGGGTCGGAGATGTCTCCTTCACTGCGTTGCACACTTTTGACCAAAATTATAATAGTATAAAAACACCAAAGTTATGGCAATTCCAATCGTTCAGTTATATGGCAGCTATAGAATATAGTCGGCCGATCCTTATGAAATTTAGTATGTTGGATTGATTGGCCAAATATAAAACCCATTGAAAATCCAAACTTCCTAAATTTACAAACATATAGTCGGCCGATCCTTCTGAAATTTGGTATGTCGGATTGTTGGCGAAAAATAAAACCGATTGAAAATCCTACCTTCCTAACTTTACAAACACTAAAGTTATTGCATTTCCGATCAAACAGTTGTACAGCAGCTATAAGATATAGTCGGCGGATCCTTATGAAATTTGGTAGGTCGGATTGATTGGCCAAACATAAAACCGATAGAAAATCCCAACTTCCTAACTTAACAAACACCAAAGTTATGGCATTTCCGATCAATCAGGATATAGTCGGCCGATCCTTATGAAATTTGGTGGGTTGGATAAATTGGCCAAATATAAAACCTAATGAAAATCCAAACTTCCTAAATTTACAAACATATAGTCGGCCGCTCCTTATGAAATTTGGTAAGTCGGATTGTTGGCGAAAAATAAAACCGATAGAAAATCCTACCTTCCTAACTTTACAAACACTAAAGTTATTGCATTTCCGATCAAACAGTTATACAGCAGCTATAAGATATAGTCGGCGGATCCTTATGAAATTTGGTAAGTCGGATTGCTTGGCCAAACATAAAACTCAAAGAAAATCCCAACTTCCTAACTTAACAAACGCCAAAGTTATGGCATTCCGATCAATCAGTTATATGGCGGCTATAGGATATAATCGGCCGATCCTTATGAAATTTGGTAGGTCGGATTGATTGGACAAATATAAAACCCACAGAAAATCCCAACTTCCTAACTTAGCAAACACCAAATTTATGGCATTTCCGATCAATCAGTTATATGGCAGCTATAGAATATGGTCGGCCGATCCTTATGAAATTTGGTGTGTCAGATTAATCGGCCAAATATAAAAGCGATAGAAAATCCCAACTTCCTAACTTTACAAACACTAAAGTCATTTCCGATCAATCAGTTATATGGCAGCTATAGAATATAGTCGGCCGATCCTTATGAAATTTGGTACGTCGGATAGATTGGCCAAACATAAAACTCATAGAAAATCCCAACTTCCTAACTTAACAAACACCAAAGTTATGGCATTCCGATCAATCAGTTATATGGCGGCTATAGGATATAATCGGCCGATCCTTTTTAAATTTGGTAGGTCGGATTGATTGGACAAATATAAAACCCATGGAAAATCCCAACTTCCTAACTTAGCAAACACCAAATTTATGGCATTTCCGATCAATCAGTTATATGGCAGCTATAGAATATGGTCGGCCGATCCTTATGAAATTTGGTGTGTCAGATTGATCGGCCAAATATAAAAGCGATAGAAAATCCCATTTTCCTAACTTAACAAACACCAAAGTTATGGCATTTCCGATCAATCAGTTATATGGCGGCTATAGGATATAGTCGGTCGATCCTTATGAAATTTGGAATGTCGGATAGATTGGCCAAACATAAAACCCATAGAAAATCCCAACGTCCTAACTGAACAAACACCAAAGTTATTGCATTTCCGATCAATCAGTTATATAGCAGCTATAAGATATAGTCGGCCGATCACGGCCGTTCCGACTTATATACTGCGTGCAACGGAAAGAAGGGTGTGCAAAATTTCAATTCGATAACTTTTAAACGAAGAGACTAGTTCGCGTAGAATCAGACAGACGGTCAGACGGACATGCTTATATCAACTCAGAAGGTGATCCTGATCAAGAATATATATACTTTATAGGGTCGGAGATCTCTTCTTCACTGCGTTGCACACTTTTGACCAAAATTATAATACCCTCTGCAAGGGTATAAAAACACCAAAGTTATTGCAATTCCAATCGTTCAGTTATATGGCAGCTATAGAATATAGCCGGCCGATCCTTATGAAATTTAGTATGTTGGATTGATTGGCCAAAAATAAAACCGATAGAAAATCGCAACTTCCTAACTTAACAAACACCAAAGTTATTGCATTTCCGATCAATCAGTTATATAGCAGCTATAAGATATAGTCGGCCGATCACGGCCGTTCCGACTTATATACTGCGTGCAACGGAAAGAAGGGTGTGTGCAAAACTTCAATTCGATAACTTTAAAACGAAGAGACTAGTTCGCGTAGAAACAGACAGACGGACAGACGGTCAGACGGACATGCTTATATCAACTCAGAAGGTGATCCTGATCAAGAATAAATATACTTTATAGGGTCGGAGATGTCTTCTTCACTGCGTTGCACACTTTTGACCAAAATTATAATACCCTCTGCAAGGGTATAAAAACACCAAAGTTATTGCAATTCCAATCGTTCAGTTATATGGCAGCTATAGAATATAGCCGGCCGATCCTTATGAAATTTAGTATGTTGGATTGATTGGCCAAAAATAAAACCGATGGAAAATCGCAACTTCCTAACTTAACAAACACCAAAGTTATTGCATTTCCGAACAATCAGTTATATAGCAGCTATAAGATATAGTCGGCCGATCACGGCCGTTCCGACTTTTATACTGCGTGAAAAGGAAAGAAGAGTGTGTGCAAAGTTTCAATTCGATATCTTTAAAACTGAGAGACTAGTTCGCGCAGAAACAGACAGACGGATCGACGGTCAGACGGACATGCTTATATCAACTCAGAAGGTGATCCTGATCAAGAATATATATACTTTATAGGGTCGGAGATGTCTTCTTCACTGCGTTGCACACTTTTGACCAAAATTATAATACCCTCTGCAAGGGTATAAAAACACCAAAGTTATTGCAATTCCAATCGTTCAGTTATATGGCAGCTATAGAATATAGCCGGCCGATCCTTATGAAATTTAGTATGTTGGATTGATTGGCCAAAAATAAAACCGATAGAAAATCGCAACTTCCTAACTTAACAAACACCAAAGTTATTGCATTTCCGATCAATCAGTTATATAACAGCTATAAGATATAGTCGGCCGATCACGGCCGTTCCGACTTATATACTGCGTGCAACGGAAAGAAGGGTGTGTGCAAAACTTCAATTCGATAACTTTAAAACGAAGAGACTAGTTCGCGTAGAAACAGACAAACGAACAGACGGTCAGACGGACGTGCTTATATCAACTCAGAAGGTGATCCTGATCAAGAATATATATACTTTATAGGGTCGGAGATGTCTCCTTCACTGCGTTGCACACTTTTGATCAAAATTATAATACCCTCTGCAAGGGTATAAAAACACCAAAGTTATGGCAATTCCAATCGTTCAGTTATATGACAGCTATAGAATATAGTCGGCCGATCCTTATGAAATTTAGTATGTTGGATTGATTGGCCAAAAATAAAACCGATAGAAAATCGCAACTTCCTAACTTAACAAACACCAAAGTTATGGCATTTCCGATCAAACAGTTATACAGCAGCTATAAGATATAGTCTTCGGATCCTTATGAAATTTGGTAGGTCGGATTGATTGGCCAAACATAAAACCGATAGAAAATCCCAACTTCCTAACTTAACAAACACCAAAGTTATGGCATTTCCGATCAATCAGGATATAGTCGGCCGATCCTTATGTAATTTGGTGGGTCGGATAAATTGGCCAAATATAAAACCCAATGAAAATCCAAACTTCCTAAATTTACAAACATATAGTCGGCCGATCCTTATGAAATTTGGTATGTCGGATTGTTGGCGAAAAATAAAACCGATAGAAAATCCTAACTTCCTAACTTTACAAACACTAAAGTTATTGCGATTCCGATCAATCAGTTATATAGCAGCTATAAGATATAGTCGGCGGATCCTTATGAAATTTGGTAAGTCGGGTTGATTGGCCAAACATAAAACTCATAGAAAATCCCAACTTCCTAACTTAACAAACACCAAAGTTATGGCATTCCGATCAATCAGTTATATGGCGGCTATAGGATATAATCGGCCGATCCTTATGAAATTTGGTAGGTCGGATTGATTGGACAAATATAAAACCCATGGAAAATCCCAACTTCCTAACTTAGCAAACACCAAATTTATGGCATTTCCGATCAATCAGTTATATGGCAGCTATAGAATATGGTCGGCCGATCCTTATGAAATTTGGTGTGTCAGATTGATCGGCCAAATATAAAAGCGATAGAAAATCCCAACTTCCTAACTTAACAAACACCAAAGTTATGGCATTTCCGATCAATCAGTTATATGGCGGCTATAGGATATAGTCGGTCGATCCTTATGAAATTTGGAATGTCGGATAGATTGGCCAAACATAAAACCCATAGAAAATCCCAACGTCCTAACTGAACAAACACCAAAGTTATTGCATTTCCGATCAATCAGTTATATAGCAGCTATAAGATATAGTCGGCCGATCCTTATGAAATTTGGTAGGTCGGATTGATTGGCCAAGCATAAAACTCATAGAAAATCCCAACTTCCTAACTTAACAAACACCAAATTTATGGCATTCCTATCAATCAGTTATATGTCAGCTATAGAATATAGTCGGCCGATCCTTATGAAATTTAGTGTGTCGGATTGATTGGCCAAAAATAAAACCGATAGAAAATCCCAACTTCCTAACTTAACAAACACCAAAGTTATGGCATTTCCGATCAATCAGTTATATGGCGGCTAAAGGATATAGTCGGTCGATCCTTATGAAATTTGGTATGTCGGATAGATTGGCCAAACATAAAACCCATAGAAAATCCCAACGTCCTAACTGAACAAACACCAAAGTTATTGCATTTCCGATCAATCAGTTATATAGCAGCTATAAGATATAATCGGCCGATCACGGCCGTTCCGACTTATATACTGCGTGCAACGGAAAGAAGGGTGTGTGCAAAACTTCAATTCGATAACTTTAAAACGAAGAGACTAGTTCGCGTAGAAACAGACAAACGGACAGACGGTCAGACGGACGTGCTTATATCAACTCAGAAGGTGATCCTGATCAAGAATATATATACTTTATAGGGTCGGAGATGTCTCCTTCACTGCGTTGCACACTTTTGATCAAAATTATAATACCCTCTGCAAGGGTATAAAAACACCAAAGTTATGGATATTCCAATCGTTCAGTTATATGACAGCTATAGAATATAGTCGGCCGATCCTTATGAAATTTAGTATGTTGGATTGATTGGCCAAACATAAAACCGATAGAAAATCGCAACTTCCTAACTTAACAAACACCAAAGTTATGGCATTTCCGATCAAACAGTTATACAGCAGCTATAAGATATAGTCTTCGGATCCTTATGAAATTTGGTAGGTCGGATTGATTGGCCAAACATAAAACCGATAGAAAATCCCAACTTCCTAACTTAACAAACACCAAAGTTATGGCATTTCCGATCAATCAGGATATAGTCGGCCGATCCTTATGTAATTTGGTGGGTCGGATAAATTGGCCAAATATAAAACCCAATGAAAATCCAAACTTCCTAAATTTACAAACATATAGTCGGCCGATCCTTATGAAATTTGGTATGTCGGATTGTTGGCGAAAAATAAAACCGATAGAAAATCCTAACTTCCTAACTTTACAAACACTAAAGTTATTGCATTTCCGATCAATCAGTTATATAGCAGCTATAAGATATAGTCGGCCGATCCTTATGAAATTTGGTAGGTCGGATTGATTGGCCAAGCATAAAACTCATAGAAAATCCCAACTTCCTAACTTAACAAACACCAAATTTATGGCATTCCTATCAATCAGTTATATGGCGGCTATAGGATATAGTCGGCCGATCCCGGCCGTTCCGACTTATATACTACGTGCAAAAAAAAGAAGGGTGTGTGCGAAGTTTCAATTCGATAACTTTTAAACGAAGAGACTAGTTCGCGTAGAATCAGACAGACGGTCAGACGGACATGCTTATATCAACTCAGAAGGTGATCCTGATCAAGAATATATATACTTTATAGGGTCGGAGATGTCTTCTTCACTGCGTTGCACACTTTTGACCAAAATTATAATACCCTCTGCAAGGGTATAAAAACACCAAAGTTATGGCAATTCCAATCGTTCAGTTATATGGCAGCTATAGAATATAGCCGGCCGATCCTTATGAAATTTAGTATGTTGGATTGATTGCCAAAAATAAAACCGATAGAAAATCGCAACTTCCTAACTTAACAAACACCAAAGTTATTGCATTTCCGAACAATCAGTTATATAGCAGCTATAAGATATAGTCGACCGATCACGGCCGTTCCGACTTATATACTGCGTGAAAAGGAAAGAAGAGTGTGTGCAAAGTTTCAATTCGATATCTTTAAAACTGAGAGACTAGTTCGCGCAGAAACAGACAGACGGACAGACAAACGGACAGACGGTCAGACGGACGTGCTTATATCAACTCAGAAGGTGATCCTGATCAAGAATATATATACTTTATAGGGTCGGAGATGTCTCCTTCACTGCGTTGCACACTTTTGATCAAAATTATAATACCCTCTGCAAGGGTATAAAAACACCAAAATTATGGCAATTCCAATCGTTCAGTTATATGACAGCTATAGAATATAGTCGGCCGATCCTTATGAAATTTAGTATGTTGGATTGATTGGCCAAAAATAAAACCGATAGAAAATCGCAACTTCCTAACTTAACAAACACCAAAGTTATGGCATTTCCGATCAAACAGTTATACAGCAGCTATAAGATATAGTCGGCGGATCCTTATGAAATTTGGTAGGTCGGATTGATTGGTAAAACATAAAACCGATAGAAAATCCCAACTTCCTAACTTAACAAACACCAAAGTTATGGCATTTCCGATCAATCAGGATATAGTCGGCCGATCCTTATGTAATTTGGTGGGTCGGATAAATTGGCCAAATATAAAACCCAATGAAAATCCAAACTTCCTAAATTTACAAACATATAGTCGGCCGATCCTTATGAAATTTGGTATGTCGGATTGTTGGCGAAAAATAAAACCGATAGAAAATCCTAACTTCCTAACTTTACAAACACTAAAGTTATTGCATTTCCGATCAAACAGTTATACAGCAGCTATAAGATATAGTCGGCGGATCCTTATGAAATTTGGTAAGTCGGATTGATCGGCCAAACATAAAACTCAAAGAAAATCCCAACTTCCTTACTTAACAAACGCCAAAGTTATGGCATTCCGATCAATCAGTTATATGGCGGCTATAGGATATAATCGGCCGATCCTTATGAAATTTGGTAGGTCGGATTGATTGGACAAATATAAAACCCATAGAAAATCCCAACTTTCTAACTTAGCAAACACCAAATTTATGGAATTTCCGATCAATCAGTTATATGGCAGCTATAGAATATGGTCGGGCGATCCTTATGAAATTTGGTGTGTCAGATTGATCGGCCAAATATAAAAGCCATAGAAAATCCCAACTTCCTAACTTAACAAACACCAAAGTTATGGCATTTCCGATCAATCAGTTATATGGCGGCTATAGGATATAGTCGGTCGATCCTTATGAAATTTGGAGTGTCGGATAGATTGGCCAAACATAAAACCCATAGAAAATCCCAACGTCCTAACTGAACAAACACCAAAGTTATTGCATTTCCGATCAATCAGTTATATAGCAGCTATAAGATATAGTCGGCCGATCCTTATGAAATTTGGTAGGTCGGATTGATTGGCCAAGCATAAAACTCATAGAAAATCCCAACTTCCTAACTTAACAAACACCAAATTTATGGCATTCCTATCAATCAGTTATATGTCAGCTATAGAATATAGTCGGCCGATCCTTATGAAATTTAGTGTGTCGGATTGATTGGCCAAAAATAAAACCGATAGAAAATCCCAACTTCCTAACTTAACAAACACCAAAGTTATGGCATTTCCGATCAATCAGTTATATGGCGGCTAAAGGATATAGTCGGTCGATCCTTATGAAATTTGGTATGTCGGATAGATTGGCCAAACATAAAACCCATAGAAAATCCCAACGTCCTAACTGAACAAACACCAAAGTTATTGCATTTCCGATCAATCAGTTATATAGCAGCTATAAGATATAATCGGCCGATCACGGCCGTTCCGACTTATATACTGCGTGCAACGGAAAGAAGGGTGTGTGCAAAATTTCAACTCGATAACTTTAAAACTAAGAGACTAGTTCGCGTAGAATCAGACAGACGGTCAGACGGACATGCTTATATCAACTCAGAAGGTGATCCTGATCAAGAATATATATACTTTATAGGGTCGGAGATGTCTTCACTGCGTTGCACACTTTTGACCAAAATTATAATACCCTCTGCAAGGGTATAAAAACACCAAAGTTATGGCAATTCCAATCGTTCAGTTATATGGCAGCTATAGAATATAGCCGGCCGATCCTTATGAAATTTAGTATGTCGGATTGATTGGCCAAAAATAAAACCGATAGAAAATCGCAACTTCCTAACTTAACAAACAACAAAGTTATGGCATTTCCGATCAATCAGGATATAGTCTGCCGATCCTTATGAAATTTGGTATGTCGGATAGATTGGCCAAAAATAAAACCGATAGAAAATCCCAACTTCCTAACTTTACAAACACCAAAGTTATTGCATTTCCGATCAAACAGTTATACAGCAGCTATAAGATATAGTCGGCTGATCCTTATGAAATTTGGTGGGTCGGATAAATTGGCCAAATATAAAACCCAATGAAAATCCAAACTTCCTAAATTTACAAACATATAGTCGGCCGATCCTTATGAAATTTGGTATGTCGGATTGTTGGCGAAAAATAAAACCGATAGAAAATAGTAACTTCCTAACTTTACAAACACTAAAGTTATTGCATTTCCGATCAAACAGTTATACAGCAGCTATAAGATATAGTCGGCGGATCCTTATGAAATTTGGTAAGTCGGATTGATTGGCCAAGCATAAAACTCAAAGAAAATCCCAACTTCCTAACTTAACAAACACCAAAGTTATGGCATTCCGATCAATCAGTTATATGGCGGCTATAGGATATAATCGGCCGATCCTTATGAAATTTAGTAGGTCGGATTTATTGGACAAATATAAAACCCATAGAAAATCCCAACTTCCTAACTTAGCAAACACCAAATTTATGGAATTTCCGATCAATCAGTTATATGGCAGGTATAGAATATGGTCGGCCGATCCTTATGAAATTTGGTGTGTCAGATTGATCGGCCAAATATAAAAGCGATAGAAAATCCCAACTTCCTAACTTAACAAACACCAAAGTTATGGCATTTCCGATCAATCAGTTATATGGCGGCTATAGGATATAATCGGCCGATCCTTATGAAATTTAGTAGGTCGGATTGATTGGACAAATATAAAACCCATAGAAAATCCCAACTTCCTAACTTAACAAACACCAAAGTTATGGCATTTCCGATCAATCAGTTATATGGCGGCTATAGGATATAGTCGGTCGATCCTTATGAAATTTGGAATGTCGGATAGATTGGCCAAACATAAAACCCATAGAAAATCCCAACGTCCTAACTGAACAAACACCAAAGTTATTGCATTTCCGATCAAACAGTTATACAGCAGCTATAAGATATGGTCGGCCGATCCTTATGAAATTTGGTGGGTCGGATTGATTGGCCAAACATAAAACTCATAGAAAATCCCAACTTCCTAACTTAACAAACACCAAAGTTAGGGCATTCCGATCAATCAGTTATATGGCGGCTATAGGATATAGTCGGCCGATCCTTATGAAATTTGGTAGGTCGGATTGATTGGACAAATATAAAACCCATAGAAAATCCCAACTTCCTAACTTAGCAAACACCAAATTTATGGCATTTCCGATCAATCAGTTATATGGCAGCTATAGAATATGGTCGGCCGATCCTTATAAAATTTGGTGTGTCAGATTGATCGGCCAAATATAAAAGCGATAGAAAGTCCCATCTTCCTAACTTAACAAACACCAAAGTTATGGCATTTACGATCAATCAGTTATATGGCGGCTAAAGGATATAGTCGGTCGATCCTTATGAAATTTGGAATGTCGGATAGATTGGCCAAACATAAAACCCATAGAAAATCCCAACGTCCTAACTGAACAAACACCAAAGTTATTGCATTTCCGATCAATCAGTTATATAGCAGCTATAAGATATAGTCGGCCGATCCTTATGAAATTTGGTAGGTCGGATTGATTGGCCAAGCATAAAACTCATAGAAAATCCCAACTTCCTAACTTAACAAACACCAAATTTATGGCATTCCTATCAATCAGTTATATGGCGGCTATAGGATATAGTCGGCCGATCCCGGCCGTTCCGACTTATATACTGCGTGCAAAGAAAAGAAGGGTGTGTGCGAAGTTTCAATTCGATAACTTTAAAACTGAGAGACTATTTCGCGTAGAAACAGACAGACGGACAGACGGTCAGACGGACATGCTTATATCAACTTAGAAGGTGATCCTGATCAAGAATATATATACTTTATAGGGTCGGAGATGTCTCCTTCTTTGCGTTGCACACTTTTGACCAAAATTATAATACCCTCTGCAAGGGTATAAAAACACCAAAGTTATGGCAATTCCAATCGTTCAGTTATATGTCAGCTATAGAATATAGTCGGCCGATCGTTATGAAATTTAGTATGTCGGATTGATTGGCCAAAAATAAAACCGATAGAAAATCCCAACTTCCTAACTTAACAAACACCAAAGTTATTGCATTTCCGATCAATCAGTTATATGGCGGCTAAAGGATATAGTCGGTCGATCCTTATGAAATTTGGTATGTCGGATAGATTGGCCAAACATAAAACCCATAGAAAATCCCAACGTCCTAACTGAACAAACACCAAAGTTATTGCATTTCCGATCAATCAGTTATATAGCAGCTATAAGATATAGTCGGCCGATCCCGGCCGTTCCGACTTATATACTGCGTGCAAAGAAAAGAAGGGTGTGTGCGAAGTTTCAATTCGATAACTTTAAAACTGAGAGACTATTTCGCGTAGAAACAGACAGACGGACAGACGGTCAGACGGACATGCTTATATCAATTTAGAAGGTGATCCTGATCAAGAATATATATACTTTATAGGGTCGGAGATGTCTCCTTCTTTGCGTTGCACACTTTTGACCAAAATTATAATACCCTCTGCAAGGGTATAAAAACACCAAAGTTATGGCTATTCCAATCGTTCAGTTATATGTCAGCTATAGAATATAGTCGGCCGATCGTTATGAAATTTAGTATGTCGGATTGATTGGCCAAAAATAAAACCGATAGAAAATCCCAACTTCCTAACTTAACAAACACCAAAGTTATTGCATTTCCGATCAAACAGTTATACAGCAGCTAAAAGATATAGTCGGCGGATGCTTATGAAATTTGGTAGGTCGGATTGATTGGCCAAACATAAAACTCAAAGAAAATCCCAACTTCCTAACTTAACGAACACCAAAGTTATGGCATTCCGATCAATCAGTTATATGGCGGCTATAGGATATAGTCGGCGGATCCTTATGAAATTTGGTAGGTCGGATTGATTGGACAAATATAAAACCCATAGAAAATCCCAACTTCCTAACTTAGCAAACACCAAATTTATGGCATTTCCGATCAATCAGTTATATGGCAGCTATAGAATATGGTCGGCCGATCCTTATAAAATTTGGTGTGTCAGATTGATCGGCCAAATATAAAAGCGATAGAAAATCCCAACTTCCTAACTTAACAAACACCAAAGTTATGGCATTTCCGATCAATCAGTTATATGGCGGCTAAAGGATATAGTCGGTCGATCCTTATGAAATTTGGAATGTCGGATAGATTGGCCAAACATAAAACCCATAGAAAATCCCAACGTCCTAACTGAACAAACACCAAACACCAATAACTTTGGTGTTTGGTGTTTTATGTTTGGCCTGCATTTCCGATCAATCAGTTATATAGCAGCTATAAGATATAGTCGGCCGATCCTTATGAAATTTGGTAGGTCGGATTGATTGGCCAAGCATAAAACTCATAGAAAATCCCAACTTCCTAACTTAACAAACACCAAATTTATGGCATTCCTATCAATCAGTTATATGGCGGCTATAGGATATAGTCGGCCGATCCCGGCCGTTCCGACTTATATACTGCGTGTAAAGAAAAGAAGGGTGTGTGCAAAATTTCAATTCGATATCTTTAAAACTAAGAGACTAGTTTGCGTAGAAACAGACAGACGGACAGACGGTCAGACAGACATGCTTATATCAACTCAGAAGGTGATCCTGATCAAGAATATATATACTTTATAGGGTCGGAGATGTCTCCTTCTTTGTGTTGCACACTTTTGACCAAAATTATAATACCCTCTGCAAGGGTATAAAAACACCAAAGTTATGGCAATTCCAATCGTTCAGTTATATGTCAGCTATAGAATATAGTCGGCCGATCCTTATGAAATTTAGTATGTCGGATTGATTGGCCAAAAATAAAACCGATAGAAAATCCCAACTTCCTAACTCAACAAACACCAAAGTTATGGCATTTCCGAAAAATCAGTTATATGGCGGCTATAGGATATAGTCGGTCGATCCTTATGAAATTTGGAATGCCGGATAGATTGGCCAAACATAAAACCCATAGAAGATCCCAACTTCCTAACTTAACAAACACTTAAGTTATTGCATTTCCGATCAATCAGTTATATGGCAGCTATAGGATATAGTCGGCCGATCACGGCCGTTCCGACTTATATTCTGCGTGCAAAGGAAAGAAGGGTGTGTGCAAAATTTCAATTCGATATCTTTAAAACTAAGGGACTAGTTCGCGTAGAAACAGACAGACGGTCAGACGGACATGCTTATATCAACTCAGAATGTGATCCTGATCAAGAATATATATACTTTATATGGTCGGAGATGTCTCCTTCACTGCGTTGCACACTTTTGACCAAAATTATAATACCCTCTGCAAGGGTATAAAAACACCAAAGTTATGGCAATTCCAATCGTTCAGTTATATGGCAGCTATAGAATATAGTCGGCCGATCCTTATGAAATTTAGTATGTTGGATTGATTGGCCAAAAATAAAACCGATAGAAAATCGCAACTTCCTAACTCAACAAACACCAAAGTTATGGCATTTCCGATCAATCAGGATATAGTCGGCCGATCCTTATGAAATTTGGTAGGTCGGATTGATTGGCCAAAAATAAAACCGATAGAAAATCCCAACTTCCTAACTCAACAAACACCAAAGTTATGGCATTTCCGAAAAATCAGTTATATGGCGGCTATAGGATATAGTCGGTCGATCCTTATGAAATTTGGAATGCCGGATAGATTGGCCAAACATAAAACCCATAGAAGATCCCAACTTCCTAACTTAACAAACACTTAAGTTATTGCATTTCCGATCAATCAGTTATATGGCAGCTATAGGATATAGTCGGCCCATCACGGCCGTTCCGACTTATATTCTGCGTGCAAAGGAAAGAAAGAAGGAAAGTGCAAAAGGAAAGTTCGCGTAGAAACAGACAGACGGACAGACGGTCAGACGGACATGCTTATATCAACTCAGAAGGTGATCCTGATCAAGAATATATATACTTTATATGGTCGGAAATGTCTCCTTCACTGCGTTGCACACTTTTGACCAAAATTATAATACCCTCTGCAAGGGTATAAAAACACCAAAGTTATGGCAATTCCAATCGTTCAGTTATATGGCAGCTATAGAATATAGTCGGCCGATCCTTATGAAATTTAGTATGTTGGATTGATTGGCCAAAAATAAAACCGATAGAAAATCGCAACTTCCTAACTTAACAAACACCAAAGTTATGGCATTTCCGATCAATCAGGATATAGTCGGCCGATCCTTATGAAATTTGGTGGGTCGGATAAATTGGCCAAATATAAAACCCATTGAAAATCCAAACTTCCTAAATTTACAAACATATAGTCGGCCGATCCTTATGAAATTTGGTATGTCGGATTGTTGGCGAAAAATAAAACCGATAGAAAATCCTAACTTCCTAACTTTACAAACACTAAAGTTATTGCATTTCCGATCAACCAGTTATACAGCAGCTATAAGATATAGTCGGCGGATCCTTATGAAATTTGGTAGTTCGGATTGATTGGCCAAACATAAAACTCAAAGAAAATCCCAACTTCCTAACTTAGCAAACACCAAATTTATGGCATTTCCGATCAATCAGTTATATGGCAGCTATAGAATATGGTCGGCCGATCCTTATGAAATTTGGTGTGTCAGATTGATCGGCCAAATATAAAAGCGATAGAAAATCCCAACTTCCTAACTTAACAAACACCAAAGTTATCGCATTTCCGATCAATCAGTTATATGGCGGTTATAGGATATAGTCGGTCGATCCTTATGAAATTTGGAATGTCGGATAGATTGGCCAAACATAAAACCCATTAAAAATCCCAACGTCCTTTTTTTTTTTTTTTCGCGCGGAGTCCTACGGCCCACTTACCCGCCCAACCGACCGAGGGGCGCAGCCGTGTATCGTACGCACGATTCGCGATAAGATAGACGCGAGATAGGAAAATAAAGGTAAAGGTCCGGGGAAAAAAGTAATAGTTAGATCAATCTTGTGCCAATGAAGCAAGTATTAATCGTTTTAGGAGCGGCAGAGAGTCAAGATTTGATATTACAGGAAAAAGTCTATTATAGTCAGAACATAATACTCTGAAAGGCTCATGCAAGGCATAGTTAGATCTACAATGATTTAAAGTTAGGGGAATATAATTTCTGGTTAATCTACTTGGCACAGAAAAGTTTAGCCGACTTAACAAGTCGGGGCAGTCAATATCACCATGTATAAGGTTATAAATAAAGATAGTACCAAGCATCGTTCTACGGTTGGCTAGGGATGGTAAATTAATCAAAATAAGTCTACTAGAATAAGAAGGTAAGATAAGATTTGCATCCCAGTTTAGGCGCCGTAAAGCAAAAAGAAGGAAGTTTTTTTGTACAGATTCAATACGACCAATATGTATTCCGTATTGTGGACTCCAGACCGGAGACCCATACTCCAGAATCGGACGGACTAGCGAAATAAATAAAGTTTTAGTCAAATAAGGATCATCGAATTCTTTTGACCACCTTTTAATAAATCCAAGCACTCCTCTGGCTTTATTAACCATGGACGAAATGTGATTAGAAAATTTAAGTTTGGGGTCCAAGAGAACGCCAAGATCGTTTACAAGAGTTATTCTATCCAAAGAGCTGCCACTTAACGTGTAGGTCGCGTATATCGGATTGGCCCGATAAAAAGTCATCAGCTTGCACTTGGAACCGTTTAAATTTAGTAAATTATCTCGGCACCAGTTTTGAAAATTATCTAGATCGGATTGCAAGTCTAAATGGCAGGAAATGTCCTTATACTGCAGGCACAACTTAACATCATCTGCGTACATAAGTACGCGAGAATGACTTATAATTGAGGGAAGATCATTCATAAATAATGTAAAAAGTAACTGACCGAGATGGCTCCCTTGTGGGACACCGGAGGTAACACGGAGAATTTCAGAAATTGAATTTTTAAAAAGGACCCTTTGTGACCTGCCATTCAGATAACTTGAAATCCATTTAAGCAGATCAACTGGAAAACCTAAAAGGTCAAGTTTTTGAATGAGAAGTAAGTGATTTACAGAGTCAAATGCTTTACTAAAGTCAGTGTAAATGACGTCTGTTTGAAAACTACTATTGAAGCCTTTTATCACAAATGAAGTGAGCTCTAGAAGGTTTGTGATTGTGGATGTACGTTTAATAAAACCGTGTTGACACGGATAAATTATTGATCTACAAAGGTGCTGCAAATGAGGATTAATGATTTTTTCAAAAAGCTTAGGAATAGCTGACAACTTAGAAATACCTCTGTAGTCACTGGCTTCTAACTTGTTACCCTTTTTGAAAAGAGGAATAACAAATGATTCCTTCCAAATATTTGGGAATTGGGAGGTTTCTATAGGTAAGGTAAACAACTTGTGAAGAGGTTTGCACAGGGCCTTAGCGCAATACCTAAGCACGCACCCAGGAATACCATCGGGCCCTAACGAATAAACAGGTTTAATACAAAGAAGATCCAAAAGAAGAGAGCTTTCTGTTAAAGTGGGGCAGAATATGAGGTTTGACTTGGATATGTTGTAAGAATAAGGCTGTGATGAATAATCTAAAGTAGAGTAAGTCGTTTGAAAAAATTGGGCAAATAAATCGGCTATTGCCTGATCTGTGGTTGCCATCATGTTTTCGAACGATAGCGAGGAAGAAAAAGAATTAGATTTACGCTTGGTGTTAACAAAATTATAAAACTGTTTCGGGTCCTGAGAGAACTGGACCTTACAACGGTTAAAGTAACTGTTATAACACTGAGCATTAAGCACGGTAAATCTTGACCGAGCACTTAAATATCTAGTAAAAACAGATTGAGAACCAGTATTTTTATATTTCCTAAAAAGTCTGGACTTTACATTTCTTAAGTGTGTCAACTCTTTGCTAAACCAAGGTGATTTATTGGAAGTTGACGGATAGTACCACGGAACACAGGAATTTAAAAATAAGTTTATTGCAGTGTAAAAAACATTAACTGCATCGGACATATTAATGCATAGGTAAAGATCAGACCAATTAAAGCCAGAAATAAAATTATTTAGCCTCAGAAAGTCTGCCTTGCGAAAACAATGTATTCGTTTGGATTTTTCTGATTTTTCTTCTATAACTCTACCCGTATCAAATGAAAGTTCGAATGTTGGGTGATATGGATCTTCAGGTTGCGTGAGTGGTGCTACTCTGGACAGAAACACACCTTCTGGATTTGATACAAAACACAAATCAAGTAGGCGACCTAATGAATTTCGAACATGGTTTACTTGAGATAGAGATATGTCAAGCAGGCCATCAATAAAATCATGCTGTGCTATAGGTAGTAAGACATTCGATCCATCCTCAGTGGACCAAGTAACTCCAGGTATATTAAAATCACCTAGAACTATCAACTGATCACTATCGGAAAGCTTATTTGCAACGGACTTAATGACGGATAGGTGATTTAAATAATCAGGAAGTTCAGACAACGGCGGAATATATGAGCAAGTTATAAAGTTACCAGGAAGCGATAACTTTACACAAATAAATTCAATGGTATTGAATTCATCAAAAAATAACTGCTCAGACGGGAGGTTTGAATCAACTCCAATTAAGACTCCACCTCCCCGTCTAGAGGGACGGTCATACCTATATGTTGTGTACTTACCTGGAAAAACTTCGGAGCTAAAGATCTCCGGCTTTAACCAGGTTTCTGTGAACACAATAATATGAGATGCAAAGGAAAGGCTATCGGAATACAATTTAGTAAGTTTGCTGCGCAAACCTCTTGCATTCTGATAGGAAAGTAGGAGGTTAGAAGTTAGTTTTTTGAAATTGGTACACTGGTTTGGCCTCGACTAGGAAGTTTTACTCCCACGGGCCCCTTCTTCTTTATCTTAGCCTCGAACTCTTTTACAACCATATTATCCGGCCAAAAGTCGCCCGAGCATATGGCTTCAAAAAGCTCGTTAGGGACAGTTATCTTGAAAGATGAAATGTCTCTAGCATAAGAAAACTTAAACTTTTCCACCTTTACACTATTACAATCGGCTTTAGTTTTGTCTTGTATATAAGACAATACATCAGAAGATGTTTGATCAGGGGAAAGCCGAGAAACGAAAATTTGTTACTTGAGTGGAACCACTGAAAGGGATTTTTGTGGAGCAGACAATGCTTCTGCCAAACCAACTTGAGCCGGTTGTCCGGACTCAGTAGTCCCTTGTGGAGGAGATGCTATATTCTGAGAGATAGGTGGATCCACTAATTGTGAAACCACTACGGACAAATCGGAATTTTTAGAAGTCCCTGGTTGCATGCATTCTGAAACGGATTGTTCGGATACCGAATCTTTTTTAGCTGCCGATCTTAGCAACATTTGAGGGTTTGCTGAAATCGGCTGCTGATCCGCCGGAATGCTCTGTTGTTCTTTTGATTTCGGTTGCGGGGTGTTCCCCTTTTGCTCCTTACCACCAGCGGCCTTTTTGCGCTTAGGGGACTCTTCTAATAGCTTACGACTATTAAACTGCGAGTCCAGCGCAGAGAGGAGATCATCAGCTCGGCGAAAACTATCTCTAGCAACACCGAAACAGCTAATCAGCCCCATCAGGCCGCCTTTAGTTTGGCGCATGAACGATTTCATCTCGTTCGCAACCTCGACACAAGCATCACAACAAAACTGCAAATTGCGCCCCTTCGATAGGTCATCACTTGTCCGGCCAGTAAAACCGGCGCACTTGGTGTGCACCATATTTTCACACAGCCAGCAAGTCATATTCGACTGGTCAGCCCGAGGCTGCATTTCTTACAGAAGCAGACTAAATTTTTATTATTCATTGTATTTATTGGGACCACTGTACCAAGAAAGCGAATTGAAATTTATAAGCGAGCAGTTATAAGTACCGCAAGAGCGCAGAAACTGCACGCTTAGAACTTTCAAAGCAAAGAGAGCAAGAGAGCGGGAGCGTAACTAAGTTAAAGTGCATGCACAAAAGAGAAACGGTGGGGATAAAAGAAAAGAAAACACAGATAAGAATTACGAAAACTAAAACAATTTATTAGTATTAAATACAAAGTGCACTCGCGAAGCGAACGGAGTTTAAATTTATGTTTAAATAACACGGAAGAATATTAAAATTGTTTTGATAAAACCCACCGATGGGAATAAACGAAAACAAAATACAAAATTCGAAGCGCAGAAAAAAAACACGACCGTTCACTTTGAAAGACAGAGACGATATGACGATAACTGAACAAACACCAAAGTTATTGCATTTCCGATCAATCAGTTATATAGCAGCTATAAGATATAGTCGGCCGATCACGGCCGTTCCGACTTGTATACTGCGTGCAAAGGAAAGAAGGGTGTGTGCAAAATTTCAATTCGATAACTTTAAAACTAAGAGACTAGTTCGCGTAGAAACAGACAGACGGTCAGACGGATATGCTTATATCAACTCAGAAGGTGATCATGATCAAGAATATATATACTTTATAGGGTCGGAGATGTCTCCTTCACTGCGTTGCACACTTTTGACCAAAATTATAATACCCTCTGCAAGGGTATAAAAACACCAAAGTTATGGCAATTCCAATCGTTCAGTTATATGGCAGCTATAGAATATAGTCGGCTGATCCTTATGAAATTTAGTATGTCGGATTGATTGGCCAAAAATAAAACCGATAGAAAATCGCAACTTCCTAACTTAACAAACACCAAAGTTATGGTATTTCCGATCAATCAGGATATAGCCGGCCGATCCTTATGAAATTTGGTGGGTCGGATAAATTGGCCAAATATAAAACCCATTGAAAATCCAAACTTCTTAAATTTACAAACATATAGTCGGCCGATCCTTAAGAAATTTGGTATGTGGGATTGATTGGCCAAACAATTAATTGGCCAAAAATAAAACCGATAGAAAATCCTAACTTCCTAACTTTACAAACACTAAAGTTATTGCATTTCCGATGAAACATTTATACAGCAGCTATAAGATATAGTCGGCGGATCCTTATGAAATTTGGTAGGTCGGATTGGCCAAACATAAAACTCAAAGAAAATCCCAACTTCCTAACTTAACAAACACCAAAGTTATGGCATTCCGATCAACCAGTTATATGGCAGCTATAGGATATACTCGGCCGATCCTTATGAAATTTGGTAGGTCGGATTGATTGCACAAATATAAAACCCATAGAAAATCCCAACTTCCTAACTTAGCAAACACCAAATTTATGGCATTTCCGATCAATCAGTTATATGGCAGCTATAGAATATGTTCGGCCGATCCTTATGAAATTTGGTGTGTCAGATTGATCGGCCAAATAAAAAAGCGATAGGAAACCCCAACTTCCTAACTTAACAAACACCAAAGTTATGGCATTTCCAATCAATCAGTTATATGGCGGCTATAGGATATAGTCGGTCGATCCTTATGAAATTTGGAATGTCGGATAGATTGGCCAAACATAAAACCCATAGAAAATCCCAACTTCCTAACTTAACAAACACCAAAGTTATTGCATTTCCGATCAATCAGTTATATAGCAGCTATAAGATATAGTCGGCCGATCCGTATGAAATTTGGTAGGTCGGATTTATTGGCCAAGCATAAAACTCATAGAAAATCCCAACTTCCTAACTCAACAAACACCAAAGTTATGGCATTCCGATCAATCAGTTATATGGCGGCTATGTGATATAGTCGGCCGATGCTTATGAAATTTGGTAGGTCGGATTGATTGGACAAATATAAAACCCATAGAAAATCCCAACTTCCTAACTTAGCAAACACCAAATTTATGGCATTTCCGATCAATCAGTTATATGGCAGCTATAGAATATGGTCGGCCGAAACTTATGAAAATTGATGTTTCAGATTGATCGGCCAAATATTAAAGCGATAGAAAATCCCAACTTCCTAACTTAACAAACACCAAAGTTAAGGCATTTCCAATCAATCAGTTATATGGCGGCTATAGGATATAGTCGGTCGATCCTTATGAAATTTGGAATGTCGGATTGATTGGCCAAGCATAAAACTCATAGAAAATCCCAACTTCCTAACTTAACAAACACTTAAGTTATTAACAATCACCAAAGCTATGGCATTCCGATCAATCAGTTATATGGCGGCTATATAACTTAACAAACACCAAAGTTATGGCATTTCCGATCAATCAGAATATAGTCGGCGAATCCTTTTGAAATTTGGAAGGTCGTATTGATTGGGCAAACATAAAACTCATAGAAAATCCCAATTTCCTAACTTAACAAACACCAAAGTTAGGGCGTTTCCGATCAATCAGTTATATGGCAGCTATAGGATATGGTCGGCCTATCCCGGCCGTTCCGACTTACATACTGCGTGCAAAGGAAAGAAGGGTGTGTGCGAAGTTTCAATTCGATAACTTTAAAACTGAGAGACCATTTCGCGTAGAAACAGACAGACGGACAGACGGTCAGACGGACATGCTTGTATCAACTCAGAAGGTGATCCTTATCAAGAATATATATACTTTATAGGGTCGGAGATGTCTCCTTCACTGCGTTGCACACTTTTGACCAAAATTATAATACCCTCTGCAAGGGTATAAAAACACCAAAATTATGGCAATTCCAATCGTTCAGTTATATGGCAGCTATAGAATATAGTCGGCCGATCCTTATGAAATTTAGTATGTCGGATTGATTGGCCAGAAATAATACCGATAGAAAATAGCAAATATCAATCAGGATATAGTCGGCCGATCCTTATGAAATTTGGTATGTCGGATAGATTGGCCAAAAATAAAACCGATAGAAAATCCCAACTTCATAACTTTACAAACACCAAAGTTATTGCATTTCCGCTCAATCAGTTATATGGCAGCTACAAGATATAGTCGGCCGATCCATATGAAATTTGGTGGGTCGGATAAATTGGCCAAATATAAAACCCATTGAAAATCCAAACTTCCTAAATTTACAAACATATAGTCGGCCGATCCTTATGAAATTTGGTAGGTCGGATTGATTGGCCAAGCATAAAACCGATAGAAAATCCTAACTTCCTAACTTTACAAACACTAAAGTTATTGCATTTCCGATCAAACAGTTATACAGCAGCTATAAGATATAGTCGGCGGATCCTTATGAAATTTTGTAGGTCGGATTGATTGGCCAAACATAAAACTCATAGAAAATCCCAACTTCCTAACTTAACAAACACCAAAGTTATGGCATTCCGATCAATCAGTTATATGGCGGCTATGTGATATAGTCGGCCGATGCTTATGAAATTTGGTAGGTCGGATTGATTGGACAAATATAAAACCCATAGAAAATCCCAACTTCCTAACTTAGCAAACACCAAATTTATGGCATTTCCGATCAATCAGTTATATGGCAGCTATAGAATATGGTCGGCCGAAACTTATGAAAATTGGTGTATCAGATTGATATTCCAAATATAAAAGCGATAGAAAATCCCAACTTCCTAACTTAACAAACACCAAAGTTATGGCATTTCCAATCAATCAGTTATATGGCGGCTATAGGATATAGTCGGTCGATCCTTATGAAATTTGGAATGTCGGATTGATTGGCCAAGCATAAAACTCATAGAAAATCCCAACTTCCTAACTTAGCAAACACCAAATTTATGGCATTTCCGATCAATCAGTTATATGGCAGCTATAGAATATGGTCGGCCGAAACTTATGAAAATTGGTGTTTCAGATTGATATTCCAAATATAAAAGCGATAGAAAATCCCAACTTCCTAACTTAACAAACACCAAAGTTATGGCATTTCCAATCAATCAGTTATATGGCGGCTATAGGATATAGTCGGTCGATCCTTATGAAATTTGGAATGTCGGATTGATTGGCCAAGCATAAAACTCATAGAAAATCCCAACTTCCTAACTTAACAAAAACCAAATTTATGGCATTCCTATCAATCAGTTATATGGCGGCTATAGGATATAGTCGGCCGATCCTTATGAAATGTGGTAGGTCGGATTGATTGGCCAAATATAAAAAATCATAGAAAATCCCAACTTCCTAACTTAGCAAACACCAAATTTATGGCATTTCCGATCAATCAGTTATATAGCAGCTATAGAATATGGTCGGCCGAAACTTATGAAAATTGGTGTTTCAGATTGATATTCCAAATATAAAAAAAAAATCCCAACTTCCTAACTTAGCAAACACCAAATTTATGGCATTTCCGATCAATCAGTTATATGGCAGCTATAGAATATGGTCGGCCGAAACTTATGAAAATTGGTGTTTCAGATTGATATTCCAAATATAAAAGCGATAGAAAATCCCAACTTCCTAACTTAACAAACACCAAAGTTACTTCCTAACTCAACAAACACCAAAGTTATGGCATTCCGATCAATCAGTTATATGGCGGCTATGTGATATAGTCGGCCGATGCTTATGAAATTTGGTAGGTCGGATTGATTGGACAAATATAAAACCCATAGAAAATCCCAACTTCCTAACTTAGCAAACACCAAATTTATGGCATTTCCGATCAATCAGTTATATGGCAGCTATAGAATATGGTCGGCCGAAACTTATGAAAATTGATGTTTCAGATTGATCGGCCAAATATTAAAGCGATAGAAAATCCCAACTTCCTAACTTAACAAACACCAAAGTTAAGGCATTTCCAATCAATCAGTTATATGGCGGCTATAGGATATAGTCGGTCGATCCTTATGAAATTTGGAATGTCGGATTGATTGGCCAAGCATAAAACTCATAGAAAATCCCAACTTCCTAACTTAACAAACACTTAAGTTATTGCATTTCCGATCAATCAGTTATATAGCAGCTATAAGATATAGTCGGCCGATCCTTATGAAATTTGGTAGGTCGGATTGATTTTCCAAGCATAAAACTCATAGAAAATCCCAACTTCCTAACTTAACAAAAACCAAATTTATGGCATTCCTATCAATCAGTTATATGGCGGCTATAGGATATAGTCGGCCGATCCTTATGAAATGTGGTAGGTCGGATTGATTGGCCAAATATAAAAACCATAGAAAATCCCAACTTCCTAACTTAACAAACTCCAAAGTTAGGGCATTTCCGAACAATCAGTTATATGGCAGCTATAGGATATAGTCGGCCTATCCCGGCCGTTCCGACTTATATACTGCGTGCAAAGAAAAGAAGTGTGTGTGCGAAGTTTCAATTCGATAACTTTAAAACTGAGAGACTATTTCGCGTAGAAACAGACAGACGGACAGACGGTCAGACGGACATGCTTATATCAACTCAGAAGGTGATCCTGATCAAGAATATATATACTTTATAGGGTCGGAGATGTCTCCTTCACTGCGTTGCACACTTTTGACCAAAATTATAATACCCTCTGCAAGGGTATAAAAACACCAAAGTTATGGCAATTCCAATCGTTCAGTTATATGGCAGCTATAAAATATAGTCGGCCGATCCTTATGAAATTTAGTATGTCGGATTGATTGGCCAAAAATAATACCGATAGAAAATAGCAAATATCAATCAGGATATAGTCGGCCGATCCTTATGAAATTTGGTATGTCGGATAGATTGGCCAAAAATAAAACCGATAGAAATTCCCAACTTCATAACTTTACAAACACCAAAGTTATTGCATTCCGCTCAATCAGTTATATGGCAGCTACAAGATATAGTCGGCCGATCCATATGAAATTTGGTGGGTCGGATAAATTGGCCAAATATAAAACCCATTGAAAATCCAAACTTCCTAAATTTACAAACATATAGTCGGCCGATCCTTATGAAATTTGGTATGTCGGATTGATTGGCCAAAAATAAAACCGATAGAAAATCCTAACTTCCTAACTTTACAAACACTAAAGTTATTGCATTTCCGATCAAACAGTTATACAGCAGCTATAAGATATGGTCGGCGGATCTTTATGAAATTTGGTAGGTCGGATTGATTGGCCAAACATAAAACTCATAGAAAATCCCAACTTCCTAACTTAACAAACACCAAAGCTATGGCATTCCGATCAATCAGTTATATGGCGGCTATATAACTTAACAAACACCAAAGTTATGGCATTTCCGATCAATCAGAATATAGTCGGCGAATCCTTTTGAAATTTGGAAGGTCGTATTGATTGGGCAAACATAAAACTCATAGAAAATCCCAATTTCCTAACTTAACAAACACCAAAGTTAGGGCGTTTCCGATCAATCAGTTATATGGCAGCTATAGGATATGGTCGGCCTATCCCGGCCGTTCCGACTTACATACTGCGTGCAAAGGAAAGAAGGGTGTGTGCGAAGTTTCAATTCGATAACTTTAAAACTGAGAGACCATTTCGCGTAGAAACAGACAGACGGACAGACGGTCAGACGGACATGCTTGTATCAACTCAGAAGGTGATCCTTATCAAGAATATATATACTTTATAGGGTCGGAGATGTCTCCTTCACTGCGTTGCACACTTTTGACCAAAATTATAATACCCTCTGCAAGGGTATAAAAACACCAAAATTATGGCAATTCCAATCGTTCAGTTATATGGCAGCTATAGAATATAGTCGGCCGATCCTTATGAAATTTAGTATGTCGGATTGATTGGCCAGAAATAATACCGATAGAAAATAGCAAATATCAATCAGGATATAGTCGGCCGATCCTTATGAAATTTGGTATGTCGGATAGATTGGCCAAAAATAAAACCGATAGAAAATCCCAACTTCATAACTTTACAAACACCAAAGTTATTGCATTTCCGCTCAATCAGTTATATGGCAGCTACAAGATATAGTCGGCCGATCCATATGAAATTTGGTGGGTCGGATAAATTGGCCAAATATAAAACCCATTGAAAATCCAAACTTCCTAAATTTACAAACATATAGTCGGCCGATCCTTATGAAATTTGGTAGGTCGGATTGATTGGCCAAGCATAAAACCGATAGAAAATCCTAACTTCCTAACTTTACAAACACTAAAGTTATTGCATTTCCGATCAAACAGTTATACAGCAGCTATAAGATATAGTCGGCGGATCCTTATGAAATTTTGTAGGTCGGATTGATTGGCCAAACATAAAACTCATAGAAAATCCCAACTTCCTAACTTAACAAACACCAAAGTTATGGCATTCCGATCAATCAGTTATATGGCGGCTATGTGATATAGTCGGCCGATGCTTATGAAATTTGGTAGGTCGGATTGATTGGACAAATATAAAACCCATAGAAAATCCCAACTTCCTAACTTAGCAAACACCAAATTTATGGCATTTCCGATCAATCAGTTATATGGCAGCTATAGAATATGGTCGGCCGAAACTTATGAAAATTGGTGTATCAGATTGATATTCCAAATATAAAAGCGATAGAAAATCCCAACTTCCTAACTTAACAAACACCAAAGTTATGGCATTTCCAATCAATCAGTTATATGGCGGCTATAGGATATAGTCGGTCGATCCTTATGAAATTTGGAATGTCGGATTGATTGGCCAAGCATAAAACTCATAGAAAATCCCAACTTCCTAACTTAGCAAACACCAAATTTATGGCATTTCCGATCAATCAGTTATATGGCAGCTATAGAATATGGTCGGCCGAAACTTATGAAAATTGGTGTTTCAGATTGATATTCCAAATATAAAAGCGATAGAAAATCCCAACTTCCTAACTTAACAAACACCAAAGTTATGGCATTTCCAATCAATCAGTTATATGGCGGCTATAGGATATAGTCGGTCGATCCTTATGAAATTTGGAATGTCGGATTGATTGGCCAAGCATAAAACTCATAGAAAATCCCAACTTCCTAACTTAACAAAAACCAAATTTATGGCATTCCTATCAATCAGTTATATGGCGGCTATAGGATATAGTCGGCCGATCCTTATGAAATGTGGTAGGTCGGATTGATTGGCCAAATATAAAAATCATAGAAAATCCCAACTTCCTAACTTAGCAAACACCAAATTTATGGCATTTCCGATCAATCAGTTATATAGCAGCTATAGAATATGGTCGGCCGAAACTTATGAAAATTGGTGTTTCAGATTGATATTCCAAATATAAAAAAAAAATCCCAACTTCCTAACTTAGCAAACACCAAATTTATGGCATTTCCGATCAATCAGTTATATGGCAGCTATAGAATATGGTCGGCCGAAACTTATGAAAATTGGTGTTTCAGATTGATATTCCAAATATAAAAGCGATAGAAAATCCCAACTTCCTAACTTAACAAACACCAAAGTTATGGCATTTCCAATCAATCAGTTATATGGCGGCTATAGGATATAGTCGGTCGATCCTTATGAAATTTGGAATGTCGGATTGATTGGCCAAGCATAAAACTCATAGAAAATCCCAACTTCCTAACTTAACAAAAACCAAATTTATGGCATTCCTATCAATCAGTTATATGGCGGCTATAGGATATAGTCGGCCGATCCTTATGAAATGTGGTAGGTCGGATTGATTGGCCAAATATAAAAATCATAGAAAATCCCAACTTCCTAACTTAACAAACTCCAAAGTTAGGGCATTTCCGAACAATCAGTTATATGGCAGCTATAGGATATAGTCGGCCTATCCCGGCCGTTCCGACTTATATACTGCGTGCAAAGAAAAGAAGTGTGTGTGCGAAGTTTCAATTCGATAACTTTAAAACTGAGAGACTATTTCGCGTAGAAACAGACAGACGGACAGACGGTCAGACGGACATGCTTATATCAACTCAGAAGGTGATACTGATCAAGAATATATATACTTTATAGGGTCGGAGATGTCTCCTTCACTGCGTTGCACACTTTTGACCAAAATTATAATACCCTCTGCAAGGGTATAAAAACACCAAAGTTATGGCAATTCCAATCGTTCAGTTATATGGCAGCTATAAAATATAGTCGGCCGATCCTTATGAAATTTAGTATGTCGGATTGATTGGCCAAAAATAATACCGATAGAAAATAGCAAATATCAATCAGGATATAGTCGGCCGATCCTTATGAAATTTGGTATGTCGGATAGATTGGCCAAAAATAAAACCGATAGAAAATCCCAACTTCATAACTTTACAAACACCAAAGTTATTGCATTTCCGCTCAATCAGTTATATGGCAGCTACAAGATATAGTCGGCCGATCCATATGAAATTTGGTGGGTCGGATAAATTGGCCAAATATAAAACCCATTGAAAATCCAAACTTCCTAAATTTACAAACATATAGTCGGCCGATCCTTATGAAATTTGGTATGTCGGATTGATTGGCCAAAAATAAAACCGATAGAAAATCCTAACTTCCTAACTTTACAAACACTAAAGTTATTTCATTTCCGATCAAACAGTTATACAGCAACTATAAGATATAGTCGGCGGATCTTTATGAAATTTGGTAGGTCGGATTGATTGGCCAAACATAAAACTCATAGAAAATCCCAACTTCCTAACTTAACAAACACCAAAGTTATGGCATTCCGATCAATCAGTTATATGGCGGCTATATAACTTAACAAACACCAAAGTTATGGCATTTCCGATCAATCAGAATATAGTCGGCGAATCCTTATGAAATTTGGTAGGTCGTATTGATTGGGCAAACATAAAACTCATAGAAAATCCCAATTTCCTAACTTAACAAACACCAAAGTTATGGCATTTCCGATCAATCAGGATATAGTCGGCCGATCCTTATGAAACTTGGTAGGTCGGATTGATTGGCCAAACATAAAACTCATAGAAAATCCCAACTTCCTAACTTTACAAACACCAAAGTTATGGCATTTCCGATCAATCAGGATATAGTCGGCCGATCCTTATGAAATTTATTAAGTTGAATTAATTGTTCAAATATAAAACCCATAGAAAATCCCAACTTCCTAACTTAACAAACACCAAAGTTATGGCATTTCCGACCAATCAGTTATATGGCGGCTATAGGATATAGTCGGTCCATCCTTATGAAATTTGGTATGTCGGATAGATTGGCCAAACATAAAACCGATAGAAAATCCCAACTTCCTAATTTCACAAACACCAAAGTTATTGCATTTCCGCTCAATCAGTTATATGGCAGCTATAAGATATAGTCGGCCGATCCTTATGAAATTTGGTGGGTCGGATAAATTGGCTAAATATAAAACCCATTGAAAATCCAAACTTCCCAACTTTACAAACATATAGTCAGCCGATCCTTATGAAATTTGGTATGTCGGATTGATTGGCCAAAAATAAAACCGATAGAAAATCCCAACTTCCTAACTTAACAAACACCAAAGTTATGACATCCCGATCAATCAGTTATATGGCGGCTATAGGATATAGTCGGCCGATTCTTATGAAATTTGGTAGGTCGCATTATTTGGACAAATTTAAAAACCATAGAAAATCCCAACTTCTTAACTTAACAAACACCAAAGTTAGGGCGTTTCCGATCAATCAGTTATATAGCAGCTATAGGATATGGTCGGCCTATCCCGGCCGTTCCGACTTACATACTGCGTGCAAAGGAAAGAAGGGTGTGTGCGAAGTTTCAATTCGATATCTTTAACTAAGAGACTAGGTCGCGTAGAAACAGAGAGACGGACATGCTTATATCAACTCAGGAGGTGATCCTGATCAAGAATATATATACTATATAGGGTCGGAGATGTCTCCTTCACTGCGTTGCACACCTTTGACCAAAATTATAATACCGTCTTCAAGGGTATAACAAGAAAGGAAAGCTAACTTCGGGCGGAGCCGAAGTTGAAATACCCTTGCAGAATATTCTGTAAATTATATTCATAATAAAATCCCAACTTCCTAACTTTAAAAACACCAAAGTTATGGCAATTCCAATCGTTCAGTTATATGGCAGCTATAGAATATAGTCGGCCGATCTTTATGAAATTTAGTATGTCGTATTGATTGGCCAGAAATAAAACCGATAGAAAATCCCAACTTCCTAACTTAGCAAACACCAAATTTATGGCATTTCCGATCAATCAGTTATATGGCAGCTATAGAATATGGTCGGCCGATCCTTATGAAATTTGGTGTGTCAGATAGATTGGCCAAACATAAAACCCATAGAAAATCCCAACTTCCTAACATAAGAAACACCAAATTTATGGCATTTCCGATCAATCAGTTATATGGCATCTGTAGACTGCTGGCCAAATATAAAACCGATAGAAAATCCCAACTTCCTAACTAAACAAACACCAAAGTTATGGCATTTCCGATCAATCAGTTATATGGCGGCTATAGGATATAGTCGGTCGACCCTTATGAAATTTGGTACGTTGAATTAATTGTTCAAATATAAATCCCGTAAAAAACCCCAACTTCCTAACTTAACAAACACCAAAGTTATGGCATTTCCGATCAATCAGTTATATGGCGGCTATAGTATATAGTCGGTCCATCCTTATAAAATGATGTATGTCGGATAGATTGGCCAAAAATAAAACCGATAGAAAATCCCAACTTCCTAACTAAACAAACACCAAAGTTATGGCATTTCCGATCAATCAGTTATATGGCGGCTATAGGATATAGTCGGTCGATCCTTATAAAATGATGTATGTCGGATAGATTGGCCAAAAATAAAACCGATAGAAAATCCCAACTTCCTAACTAAACAAACACCAAAGTTATGGCATTTCCGATCAATCAGTTATTTGGCGGCTATAGGATATAGTCGGTCGATCCTTATGAAATTTGGTAAGTTGAATTAATTGTTCAAATACAAAACCCATAGAAAATCCCAACTTCCTAACTTAACAAACACCAAAGTTATGGCATTTCCGATCAATCAGTTATATGGCGGCTATAGGATATAGTCGGTCCATCCTTATGAAATTTGGTATGTCGGATAGATTGGCCAAACATAAAACCGATAGAAAATCCTAACTTCCTAACTTTACAAACACCAAAGTTATTGCATTTCCGATCAATCAGTTATATGGCGGCTATAGGATATAGTCGGTCGATCCTTATAAAATGATGTATGTCGGATAGATTGGCCAAAAATAAAACCGATAGAAAATCCCAACTTCCTAACTAAACAAACACCAAAGTTATGGCATTTCCGATCAATCAGTTATTTGGCGGCTATAGGATATAGTCGGTCGATCCTTATGAAATTTGGTAAGTTGAATTAATTGTTCAAATACAAAACCCATAGAAAATCCCAACTTCCTAACTTAACAAACACCAAAGTTATGGCATTTCCGATCAATCAGTTATATGGCGGCTATAGGATATAGTCGGTCCATCCTTATGAAATTTGGTATGTCGGATAGATTGGCCAAACATAAAACCGATAGAAAATCCCAACTCCATAACTTTACAAACACCAAAGTTATTGCATTTCCGCTCAATCAGTTATATGGCAGCTATAGGATATAGTCGGCCGATCCTTATGAAATTTGGTGGGTCGGATAAATTGGCTAAATATAAAACCCATTGAAAATCCAAACTTCCCAACTTTACAAACATACAGTCAGCCGATCCTTATGAAATTTGGTATGTCAGATTGATTGGCCAAAAATAAAACCGATAGAAAATCCCAACTTCCTAACTAAACAAACACCAAAGTTATGGCATTTCCGATCAATCAGTTATATGGCGGATATAGGATATAGTCTTTCGATCCTTATGAAATTTGGAATGTCAGATAGATTGGCCAAACATAAAACCCATAGAAAATCCCAACTTCCTCACTTAACAAACACTAAAGCTATTGCATTTCCGATCAAACAGTTATATGGCAGCTATAAGATATAGTCGGCCGATCCTTATGAAATTTGGTGGGTCGGATAAGTTGGCTAAATATAAAACCCATTGAAAATCCAAACTTCCCATTTTTACAAACATATAGTCAGCCGATCCTTATGAAATTTGGTATGTCGGATTGATTGGCCAAAAATAAAACCGATAGAAAATCCCAACTTCCTAACTAAACAAACACCAAAGTTATGGCATTTCCGATCAATCAGTTATTTGGCGGCTATAGGATATAGTCGGTCGATCCTTATGAAATTTGGTAAGTTGAATTAATTGTTCAAATATAAAACCCATAGAAAATCCCAACTTCCTAACTTAACAAACACCAAAGTTATGGCATTTCCGATCAATCAGTTATATGGCGGCTATAGGATATAGTCGGTCGATCCTTATGAAATTTGGAATGTCAGATAGATTGGCCGAACATAAAACCCATAGAAAATCCCAACTTCCTCACTTAACAAACACTAAAGCTATTGCATTTCCAATCAAACAGTTATATAGCAGCTATAAGATATAGTTGGCGAATCCTTATGAAATTTGGTAGGACGGATTGATTGGCCAAACATAAAACTCATAGAAAATTCCAACTTCCTAACTTAACAAACACCAAAGTTATGACATCCCGATCAATCAGTTATATGGCGGCTATAGGATATAGTCGGCCGATCCTTATGAAATTTGGTAGGTCGGATTAGTTGGACAAATTTAAAAACCATAGAAAATCCCAACTTCTTAACTTAACAAACACCAAAGTTAGGGCGTTTCCGATCAATCAGTTATATGGCAGCTATAGGATATGGTCGGCCTATCCCGGCCGTTCCGACATACATACTGCGTGCAAAGGAAAGAAGGGTGTGTGCGAAGTTTCAATTCGATATCTTTAACTGAGAGACTAGTTCGCGTAGAAACAGAGAGACGGACATGCTTATATCAACTCAGGAGGTGATCCTGATCAAGAATATATATACTATATAGGGTCGGAGATGTCTCCTTCACTGCGTTGCACACCTTTGACCAAAATTATAATACCCTCTTTAATGGTATAACAAGAAAGGAAAGCTAACTTCGGGCGGAGCCGAAGTTGAAATACCCTTGCAGAATATTCTGCAAATTATATTCATAATAAAATCCCAACTTCCTAACTTTAAAAACACCAAAGTTATGGCAATTCCAATCGTTCAGTTATATGGCAGCTATAGAATATAGTCGGCCGATCTTTATGAAATTTAGCATGTCGTATTGATTGGCCAAAAATAAAACCGATAGAAAATCCCAACTTCCTAACTTAACAAACACCAAATTTATGGCATTTCCGATCAATCAGTTATATGGCAGCTATAGAATATAGTCGGCCGATCCTTAAGAAATTTGGTGTGTCAGGTAGATTGGCCAAACATAAAACCCAAAGAAAATCCCAACTTCCTAACTTAAGAAACACCAAATTTATGGCATTTCCGATCAATCTATAGAATATAGTAGGCGGATGTGTCAGATTGATTGGCCAAATATAAAACCGATAGAAAATCCCAACTTCCTAACTTAACAAACACCAAAGTTATGGCATTTCCGATCAATCAGTTATATGGCGGCTATAGGATATAGTCGGTCGATCCTTATAAAATTTGGTATGTCGGATAGATTGGCCAAAAATAAAACCGATAGAAAATCCCAACTTCCTAATTTTACAAACACCAACGTTATTGCATTTCCGATCAATCAGTTATATGGCAGCTATAAGATATAGTCGGCCGATCCTTATGAAATTTGGTAGGTCGGATTGATTGGTCACCCAGTCCACAGAGGCGGCCAATTGGTCGCATGTTCAATCCGAACACAATCCAGCTGACTTGGCCAGTCGGGGCGTGCCATTACAAGAACTGGTCGACAACTCCCTTTGGTGGCATGGGCCCACTTGGTTGCAAAAGCCACGAGATAAGTGGCCTGCCCAAAGCACCGACTTACAGTTGACCGAAGTGGAAAGGCGTCCTGTCAAGGCCCATGTTGCGCCCATTCCGACAGAAGACATCCTTGATCGTTTTTCCAAGTTAAATAGAGCTTTACGGGTCCTTGCGTATGTCCACCGTTTTGTCCAGCGATGTAGGAAACAGTCGCCGATTCCGGAAGTCCATCTAGAAGCCCAAGAACTTGTCGCCGCTGAACGGCTCATGGTCATTAGCACTCAGCCTAGATATTTTGCTAATGAATATCGCTGCTTGGGTCAAAAGCGTCCTGTGTCCGCGACCAGTTCCATCCTCTCCTTGAACCCCTTTCTAGATGGGAAAGGGCTTATAAGGGCGTGGTAAAGGCCGTTATTAACTCCTGCAAGGTCTGCGTTATCCATAAGAAGCGATCGCAACTTCAAATGATGGGAAGTTTTCCGAAAGAGCGAGTCTCTTTTTCCCGGCCATTCGATCAATCAGTTATATGGCAGTTTTAGGATATAGTCGGCCTATCCCGGCCGTTCCGACCTTTATACTGCTTGCAAAGGAAAGAAGGGTGTGTGCGAAGTTTCAATTCGATAACTTTAAAACTGAGAGACTAGTTCGCTTAGAAACAGACAGACGGACGGACAGACGGACATGATTATATCAACTCAGGAGGTGATCCTGATCAAGAAAATATATACTTTATAGGGTCGGAGAGATCTCCTTCACTGCGTTGCACACTTTTGAACAAAATTATAATACCCTCCGCAAGGGTATAACAAGAAAGGAAAGCTAACTTCGGGCGAATATAATATTCTGTAAATTATATTCTCCAAAATTATTCATATGATGCATTCTTAACACTCATAAAAATCCCAACTTTAACAAAAAAGGAAAGCTAACTTCGGGCGGAGCCCAAGTTGAAATACCCTTGCAGAATATTCTGTAAATTATATTCTCCAAAATTATTCATATGATGCATTGTTAACACTCATAAAAATCCCAACTTCCTAACTTTAAAAACATCAAAGTTATGGCAATTCCAATCGTTCAGTTATATGGCAGGTATAGAAAACAGTAGGCCGATCCTTATGAAATTTGGGATGTCGGATTAATTGGCCAAAAATAAAACCGATAGAAAATCCTAACAAACACCAAAGTTATGAAATTCTTATGAAATTTGGTATGTCAGATTGATTGGCCAAAAATAAAACCGATAGAAAATCCCAACTTCCTAACTAAACAAACACCAAAGTTATGGCATTTCCGATCAATCAGTTATATGGCGGCTATAGGATATAGTCGGTCGATCCTTATGAAATTTGGAATGTCAGATAGATTGGCCAAACATAAAACCCATAGATCAATCAGTTATATGGCAGCTATAAGATATAGTCGGCCGATCCTTATGAAATTTGGTAGGTCGGATTGATTGGCCAAACATAAAACCGATAGAAAATCCCAACTTCCTAACCTAACAAACACCAAAGTTATGGCATTTCCGATCAATCAGTTATATGGCGGCTATAGGATATAGTCGGTCGATCCTTATGAAATTTGAAATGTCAGATAGATTGGCCAAACATAAAACCCATAGATCAATCAGTTATATAGCAGCTATAAGATATAGTCGGCCGATCCTTATGAAATTTGGTAGGTCGGATTGATTGGCCAAACATAAAACCGATAGAAAATCCCAACTTCCTAACTTAAGAAACACCAAATTTATGGCATTTCCGATCAATCTATAGAATATAGTAGGCGGATGTGTCAGATTGATTGGCCAAATATAAAACCGATAGAAAATCCCAACTTCCTAACTTAACAAACACCAAAGTTATGGCATTTCCGATCAATCAGTTATATGGCGGCTATAGGATATAGTCGGTCGATCCTTATAAAATTTGGTATGTCGGATAGATTGGCCAAAAATAAAACCGATAGAAAATCCCAACTTCCTAATTTTACAAACACCAACGTTATTGCATTTCCGATCAATCAGTTATATGGCAGCTATAAGATATAGTCGGCCGATCCTTATGAAATTTGGTAGGTCGGATTGATTGGTCACCCAGTCCACAGAGGCGGCCAATTGGTCGCATGTTCAATCCGAACACAATCCAGCTGACTTGGCCAGTCGGGGCTTGCCATTACAAGAACTGGTCGACAACTCCCTTTGGTGGCATGGGCCCACTTGGTTGCAAAAGCCACGAGATAAGTGGCCTGCCCAAAGCACCGACTTACAGTTGACCGAAGTGGAAAGGCGTCCTGTCAAGGCCCATGTTGCGCCCATTCCGACAGAAGACATCCTTGATCGTTTTTCCAAGTTAAATAGAGCTTTACGGGTCCTTCCTAACTAAACAAACACCAAAGTTATGGCATTTCAGATCAATCAGTTATATGGCGGCTATAGGATATAGTCGGTCGATCATTATGAAATTTGGTACGTTGAATTAATTGTTTAAATATAAAACCCATAGAAAACCCCAACTTCCTAACTTTACAAACACCAAAGTATAACAAGAAAGGAAAGCTAACTTCGGGCGAATATAATATTCTGTAAATTATATTCTCCAAAATTATTCATATGATGCATTCTTAACACTCATAAAAATCCCAACTTTAACAAAAAAGGAAAGCTAACTTCGGGCGGAGCCCAAGTTAAAATACCCTTGCAGAATATTCTGTAAATTATATTCTCCAAAATTATTCATATGATGCATTGTTAACACTCATAAAAATCCCAACTTCCTAACTTTAAAAACATCAAAGTTATGGCAATTCCAATCGTTCAGTTATATAGCAGGTATAGAAAACAGTAGGCCGATCCTTATGAAATTTGGGATGTCGGATTAATTGGCCAAAAATAAAACCGATAGAAAATCCTAACAAACACCAAAGTTATGGTATTTCCGATCAATCAGGATATAGTCAGCGAATCCTTATGAAATTTGGTAGTTCGGATTGATTGGCCAAACATAAAACTCATAGAAAATCCCAATTTCCTAACTTAACAAACACCAAAGTTATGGCATTTCCGATCAATCAGGATATAGTCGGCCGATCCTTATGAAATTTGATAGGTCAGATTGATTGGCCAAACATAAAACTCATAGAAAATCCCAACTTCTTAACTTAACAAACACCAAAGTTATGGCATTTCGGATCAATCAGGATATAGTCGGCCGATCCTTATTAATTTTGGTATGTCGGATTGATTGGCCAAAAATAAAACCGATAGAAAATCCCAACTTCCTAACTTAACAAACACCAAAGTTATGGCATTTCCGATCAATCAGGATATAGTCGGCCGATCCTTATGAAATTTGATAGGTCAGATTGATTGGCCAAACATAAAACTCATAGAAAATCCCAACTTCTTAACTTAACAAACACCAAAGTTATGGCATTTCGGATCAATCAGGATATAGTCGGCCGATCCTTATGAAATTTGGTAGGTCGGATTGATTGGCCAAACATAAAACCGATAGAAAATCCCAACTTCCTAACTTAAGAAACACCAAATTTATGGCATTTCCGATCAATCTATAGAATATAGTAGGCGGATGTGTCAGATTGATTGGCCAAATATAAAACCGATAGAAAATCCCAACTTCCTAACTTAACAAACACCAAAGTTATGGCATTTCCGATCAATCAGTTATATGGCGGCTATAGGATATAGTCGGTCGATCCTTATAAAATTTGGTATGTCGGATAGATTGGCCAAAAATAAAACCGATAGAAAATCCCAACTTCCTAATTTTACAAACACCAACGTTATTGCATTTCCGATCAATCAGTTATATGGCAGCTATAAGATATAGTCGGCCGATCCTTATGAAATTTGGTAGGTCGGATTGATTGGTCACCCAGTCCACAGAGGCGGCCAATTGGTCGCATGTTCAATCCGAACACAATCCAGCTGACTTGGCCAGTCGGGGCTTGCCATTACAAGAACTGGTCGACAACTCCCTTTGGTGGCATGGGCCCACTTGGTTGCAAAAGCCACGAGATAAGTGGCCTGCCCAAAGCACCGACTTACAGTTGACCGAAGTGGAAAGGCGTCCTGTCAAGGCCCATGTTGCGCCCATTCCGACAGAAGACATCCTTGATCGTTTTTCCAAGTTAAATAGAGCTTTACGGGTCCTTCCTAACTAAACAAACACCAAAGTTATGGCATTTCAGATCAATCAGTTATATGGCGGCTATAGGATATAGTCGGTCGATCATTATGAAATTTGGTACGTTGAATTAATTGTTTAAATATAAAACCCATAGAAAACCCCAACTTCCTAACTTTACAAACACCAAAGTATAACAAGAAAGGAAAGCTAACTTCGGGCGAATATAATATTCTGTAAATTATATTCTCCAAAATTATTCATATGATGCATTCTTAACACTCATAAAAATCCCAACTTTAACAAAAAAGGAAAGCTAACTTCGGGCGGAGCCCAAGTTAAAATACCCTTGCAGAATATTCTGTAAATTATATTCTCCAAAATTATTCATATGATGCATTGTTAACACTCATAAAAATCCCAACTTCCTAACTTTAAAAACATCAAAGTTATGGCAATTCCAATCGTTCAGTTATATAGCAGGTATAGAAAACAGTAGGCCGATCCTTATGAAATTTGGGATGTCGGATTAATTGGCCAAAAATAAAACCGATAGAAAATCCTAACAAACACCAAAGTTATGGTATTTCCGATCAATCAGGATATAGTCAGCGAATCCTTATGAAATTTGGTAGTTCGGATTGATTGGCCAAACATAAAACTCATAGAAAATCCCAATTTCCTAACTTAACAAACACCAAAGTTATGGCATTTCCGATCAATCAGGATATAGTCGGCCGATCCTTATGAAATTTGATAGGTCAGATTGATTGGCCAAACATAAAACTCATAGAAAATCCCAACTTCTTAACTTAACAAACACCAAAGTTATGGCATTTCGGATCAATCAGGATATAGTCGGCCGATCCTTATTAATTTTGGTATGTCGGATTGATTGGCCAAAAATAAAACCGATAGAAAATCCCAACTTCCTAACTTAACAAACACCAAAGTTATGGCATTTCCGATCAATCAGGATATAGTCGGCCGATCCTTATGAAATTTAGTATGTCGGATTGATTGGCCAAAAATAAAACCGATAAAAAATCCCAACTTCCTAACTTAACAAACACCAAAGTTATGGCATTTCCGATCAATCAGGATATAGTCGGCCGATCCTTATGAAATTTGATAGGTCGGATTGATTGGCCAAACATAAAACTCATAGAAAATCCCAACTTCCTAACTTAACAAACACCAAAGTTAGGGCATTTCCGATCAATCAGTTATATGGCAGCTATAGGATATAGTCGGCCGATCCCGGCCGTTCCGACTTATATACTGCGTGAAAAGGAAAGAAGGGTGTGTGCAAAGTTTCAATTCGATATCTTTAAAACTGAGAGACTAGTTCGCGCAGAAACAGACAGACGGACAAACAAAAGGACAGACGGTCAGACGGACATGCTTATATCAACTCAGAAGGTGATCCTGATCAAGAATATATATACTTTATAGGGTCGGAGATGTGTCCTTCACTGCGTTGCACACTTTTGACCAAAATTATAATACCCTCTGCAAGTGTATAAAAACACCAAAGTTATGGCAATTCCAATCGTTCAGTTATATGGCAGCTATAGAATATAGTCGGCCGATCCTTATGAAATTTAGTATGTCGGAAATAAAACCGATAGAAAATCCCAACTTCATAACTTTACAAACACCAAAGTTATTGCATTTCCGCTCAATCAGTTATATGGCAGCTATAAGATATAGTCGGCCGATCCTTATGAAATTTGGTGGGTCGGATAAATTGGCCAAATATAAAACCCATTGAAAATCCAAACTTCCTAACTTAAGAAACACCAAATTTATAGCATTTCCGATCAATCAGTTATATGGCATCTATAGAATATAGTAGGCGGATGTGTCAGATTGATTGGCCAAATATAAAACCGATAGAAAATCCCAACTTCCTAACTTAACAAACACCAAAGTTATGGCATTTCCGATCAATCAGTTATATGGCGGCTATAGGATATAGTCGGTCGATCCTTATCAAATTTGGTATGTCGGATAGATTGGCCAAAAAATAAAACCGATAGAAAATACCAACTTCCTAACTTTACAAACACCAAAGTTATTGCATTTCCGATCAATCAGTTATATGGCAGCTACAAGATATAGTCGGCCGATCCTTATGAAATTTGGTAGGTCGGATTGATTGGCCAAACATAAAACCGATAGAAAATCCCAACTTCCTAACTAAACAAACACCAAAGTTATGGCATTTCCGATCAATCAGTTATATGGCGGCTATAGGATATAATCGGTCGATCCTTATGAAATTTGGTGGGTCGGATAAATTGGCTAAATATAAAACCCATTGAAAATCCAAACTTCCCAACTTTACAAACATATAGTCAGCCGATCCTTATGAAATTTGGTATGTCAGATTGATTGGCCAAAAATAAAACCGATAGAAAATCCCAACTTCCTAACTAAACAAACACCAAAGTTATGGCATTTCCGATCAATCAGTTATATGGCGGCTATAGGATATAGTCGGTCGATCCTTATGAAATTTGGTAGGTCGGATTAGTTGGACAAATTTAAAAACCATAGAAAATCCCAACTTCTTAACTTAACAAACACCAAAGTTAGGGCGTTTCCGATCAATCAGTTATATGGCAGCTATAGGATATGGTCGGCCTATCCCGGCCGTTCCGACTTACATACTGCGTGCAAAGGAAAGAAGGGTGTGTGCGAAGTTTCAATTCGATATCTTTAACTGAGAGACTAGTTCGCGTAGAAACAGAGAGACGGACATGCTTATATCAACTCAGGAGGTGATCCTGATCAAGAATATATATACCATATAGGGTCGGAGATGTCTCCTTCACTCCGTTGCACACCTTTGACCAAAATTATAATACCCTCTCAAGGGTATAACAAGAAAGGAAAGCTAACTTCGGGCGGAGCCGAAGTTGAAATACCCTTGCAGAATATTCTGCAAATTATATTCATAATAAAATCCCAACTTCCTAACTTAAGAAACACCAAATTTATGGCATTTCCGATCAATCAGTTATATGGCATCTATAGAATATAGTAGGCGGATGTGTCAGATTGATTGGCCAAATATAAAACCGAAAGAAAATCCCAACTTCCTAACTTAACAAACACCAAAGTTATGGCATTTCCGATCAATCAGTTATATGGCGGCTATAGGATATAGTCGGTCGATCCTTGGTCGCATGTTCAATCCGAACACAATCCAGCTGACTTGGCCAGTCGGGGCGTGCCATTACAAGAACTGGTCGACAACTCCCTTTGGTGGCATGGGCCCACTTGGTTGCAAAAGCCACGAGATAAGTGGCCTGCCCAAAGCACCTACTTACAGTTGACCGAAGTGGAAAGGCGTCCTGTCAAGGCCCATGTTGCGCCCATTCCGACAGAAGACATCCTTGATCGTTTTTCCAAGTTAAATAGAGCTTTACGGGTCCTTCCTAACTAAACAAACACCAAAGTTATGGCATTTCAGATCAATCAGTTATATGGCGGCTATAGGATATAGTCGGTCGATCATTATGAAATTTGGTACGTTGAATTAATTGTTTAAATATAAAACCCATAGAAAACCCCAACTTCCTAACTTTACAAACACCAAAGTATAACAAGAAAGGAAAGCTAACTTCGGGCGAATATAATATTCTGTAAATTATATTCTCCAAAATTATTCATATGATGCATTCTTAACACTCATAAAAATCCCAACTTTAACAAAAAAGGAAAGCTAACTTCGGGCGGAGCCCAAGTTAAAATACCCTTGCAGAATATTCTGTAAATTATATTCTCCAAAATTATTCATATGATGCATTGTTAACACTCATAAAAATCCCAACTTCCTAACTTTAAAAACATCAAAGTTATGGCAATTCCAATCGTTCAGTTATATAGCAGGTATAGAAAACAGTAGGCCGATCCTTATGAAATTTGGGATGTCGGATTAATTGGCCAAAAATAAAACCGATAGAAAATCCTAACAAACACCAAAGTTATGGTATTTCCGATCAATCAGGATATAGTCAGCGAATCCTTATGAAATTTGGTAGTTCGGATTGATTGGCCAAACATAAAACTCATAGAAAATCCCAATTTCCTAACTTAACAAACACCAAAGTTATGGCATTTCCGATCAATCAGGATATAGTCGGCCGATCCTTATGAAATTTGATAGGTCAGATTGATTGGCCAAACATAAAACTCATAGAAAATCCCAACTTCTTAACTTAACAAACACCAAAGTTATGGCATTTCGGATCAATCAGGATATAGTCGGCCGATCCTTATTAATTTTGGTATGTCGGATTGATTGGCCAACAATAAAACCGATAGAAAATCCCAACTTCCTAACTTAACAAACACCAAAGTTATGGCATTTCCGATCAATCAGGATATAGTCGGCCGATCCTTATGAAATTTAGTATGTCGGATTGATTGGCCAAAAATAAAACCGATAAAAAATCCCAACTTCCTAACTTAACAAACACCAAAGTTATGGCATTTCCGATCAATCAGGATATAGTCGGCCGATCCTTATGAAATTTGATAGGTCGGATTGATTGGCCAAACATAAAACTCATAGAAAATCCCAACTTCCTAACTTAACAAACACCAAAGTTAGGGCATTTCCGATCAATCAGTTATATGGCAGCTATAGGATATAGTCGGCCGGTCCCGGCCGTTCCGACTTATATACTGCGTGAAAAGGAAAGAAGGGTGTGTGCAAAGTTTCAATTCGATATCTTTAAAACTGAGAGACTAGTTCGCGCAGAAACAGACAGACGGACAAACAAAAGGACAGACGGTCAGACGGACATGCTTATATCAACTCAGAAGGTGATCCTGATCAAGAATATATATACTTTATAGGGTCGGAGATGTGTCCTTCACTGCGTTGCACACTTTTGACCAAAATTATAATACCCTCTGCAAGTGTATAAAAACACCAAAGTTATGGCAATTCCAATCGTTCAGTTATATGGCAGCTATAGAATATAGTCGGCCGATCCTTATGAAATTTAGTATGTCGGAAATAAAACCGATAGAAAATCCCAACTTCATAACTTTACAAACACCAAAGTTATTGCATTTCCGCTCAATCAGTTATATGGCAGCTATAAGATATAGTCGGCCGATCCTTATGAAATTTGGTGGGTCGGATAAATTGGCCAAATATAAAACCCATTGAAAATCCAAACTTCCTAACTTAAGAAACACCAAATTTATAGCATTTCCGATCAATCAGTTATATGGCATCTATAGAATATAGTAGGCGGATGTGTCAGATTGATTGGCCAAATATAAAACCGATAGAAAATCCCAACTTCCTAACTTAACAAACACCAAAGTTATGGCATTTCCGATCAATCAGTTATATGGCGGCTATAGGATATAGTCGGTCGATCCTTATCAAATTTGGTATGTCGGATAGATTGGCCAAAAATAAAACCGATAGAAAATACCAACTTCCTAACTTTACAAACACCAAAGTTATTGCATTTCCGATCAATCAGTTATATGGCAGCTACAAGATATAGTCGGCCGATCCTTATGAAATTTGGTAGGTCGGATTGATTGGCCAAACATAAAACCGATAGAAAATCCCAACTTCCTAACTAAACAAACACCAAAGTTATGGCATTTCCGATCAATCAGTTATATGGCGGCTATAGGATATAATCGGTCGATCCTTATGAAATTTGGTGGGTCGGATAAATTGGCTAAATATAAAACCCATTGAAAATCCAAACTTCCCAACTTTACAAACATATAGTCAGCCGATCCTTATGAAATTTGGTATGTCAGATTGATTGGCCAAAAATAAAACCGATAGAAAATCCCAACTTCCTAACTAAACAAACACCAAAGTTATGGCATTTCCGATCAATCAGTTATATGGCGGCTATAGGATATAGTCGGTCGATCCTTATGAAATTTGGTAGGTCGGATTAGTTGGACAAATTTAAAAACCATAGAAAATCCCAACTTCTTAACTTAACAAACACCAAAGTTAGGGCGTTTCCGATCAATCAGTTATATGGCAGCTATAGGATATGGTCGGCCTATCCCGGCCGTTCCGACTTACATACTGCGTGCAAAGGAAAGAAGGGTGTGTGCGAAGTTTCAATTCGATATCTTTAACTGAGAGACTAGTTCGCGTAGAAACAGAGAGACGGACATGCTTATATCAACTCAGGAGGTGATCCTGATCAAGAATATATATACCATATAGGGTCGGAGATGTCTCCTTCACTGCGTTGCACACCTTTGACCAAAATTATAATACCCTCTCAAGGGTATAACAAGAAAGGAAAGCTAACTTCGGGCGGAGCCGAAGTTGAAATACCCTTGCAGAATATTCTGCAAATTATATTCATAATAAAATCCCAACTTCCTAACTTAAGAAACACCAAATTTATGGCATTTCCGATCAATCAGTTATATGGCATCTATAGAATATAGTAGGCGGATGTGTCAGATTGATTGGCCAAATATAAAACCGAAAGAAAATCCCAACTTCCTAACTTAACAAACACCAAAGTTATGGCATTTCCGATCAATCAGTTATATGGCGGCTATAGGATATAGTCGGTCGATCCTTATAAAATTTGGTATGTCGGATAGATTGGCCAAAAATAAAACCGATAGAAAATCCCAACTTCCTAACTAAACAAACACCAAAGTTATGGCATTTCCGATCAATCAGTTATTTGGCGGCTATAGGATATAGTCGGTCGATCCTTATGAAATTTGATAAGTTGAATTAATTGTTCAAATATAAAACCCATAGAAAATCCCAACTTCCTAACTTAACAAACACCAAAGTTATGGCATTTCCGATCAATCAGTTATATGGCGGCTATAGGATATAGTCGGTCCATCCTTATGAAATTTGGTATGTCGGATAGATTGGCCAAACATAAAACCGATAGAAAATCCCAACTTCCTAACTTTACAAACACCAAAGTTATTGCATTTCCGCTCAATCAGTTATATGGCAGTTATAAGATATAGTCGGCCGATCCTTATGAAATTTGGTGGGTCGGATAAATTGGCTAAATATAAAACCCATTGAAAATCCAAACTTCCCAACTTTACAAACATATAGTCTGCCGATCCTTATGAAATTTGGTATGTCAGATTGATTGGCCAAAAATAAAACCGATAGAAAATCCCAACTTCCTAACTAAACAAACACCAAAGTTATGGCATTTCCGATCAATCAGTTATATGGCGGCTATAGGATATAGTCGGTCGATCCTTATGAAATTTGGAATGTCAGATAGATTGGCCAAACATAAAACCGATAGAAAATCCCAACTTCCTAACTAAACAAACACCAAAGTTATGGCATTTCCGATCAATCAGTTATATGGCGGCTATAGGATATAGTCGGTCGAACCTTATGAAATTTGGAATGTCAGATAGATTGGCCGAACATAAAACCCATAGAAAATCCCAACTTCCTCACTTAACAAACACTAAAGCTATTGCATTTCCGATCAAACAGTTATATAGCAGCTATAAGATATAGTTGGCGAATCCTTATGAAATTTGGTAGGACGGATTGATTGGCCAAACATAAAACTCATAGAAAATCCCAACTTCCTAACTTAACAAACACCAAAGTTATGACATCCCGATCAATCAGTTATATGGCGGCTATAGGATATAGTCGGCCGATCCTTATGAAATTTGGTAGGTCGGATTAGTTGGACAAATTTAAAAACCGTAGAAAATCCCAACTTCTTAACTTAACAAACACCAAAGTTAGGGCGTTTCCGATCAATCAGTTATATGGCAGCTTTAGGATATGGTCGGCCTATCCCGGCCGTTCCGACTTACATACTGCGTGCAAAGGAAAGAAGGGTGTGTGCGAAGTTTCAATTCGATATCTTTAACTGAGAGACTAGTTCGCGTAGAAACAGAGAGACGGACATGCTTATATCAACTCAGGAGGTGATCCTGATCAAGAATATATATACTATATAGGGTCGGAGATGTCTCCTTCACTGCGTTGCACACCTTTGACCAAAATTATAATACCCTCTTCAATGGTATAACAAGAAAGGAAAGCTAACTTCGGGCGGAGCCGAAGTTGAAATACCCTTGCAGAATATTCTGCAAATTATATTCATAATAAAATCCCAACTTCCTAACTTTAAAAACACCAAAGTTATGGCAATTCCAATCGTTCAGTTATATGGCAGCTATAGAATATAGTCGGCCGATCTTTATGAAATTTAGTATGTCGTATTGATTGGCCAAAAATAAAACCGATAGAAAATCCCAACTTCCTAACTTAACAAACACCAAATTTATGGCATTTCCGATCAATCAGTTATATGGCATCTATAGAATATAGTAGGCGGATGTGTCAGATTGATTGGCCAAATATAAAACCGATAGAAAATCCCAACTTCCTAACTTAACAAACACCAAACTTATGGCATTTCCGATCAATCAGTTATGTGGCGGCTATAGGATATAGTCGGTCGATCCTTATAAAATTTGGTATGTCGGATAGATTGGCCAAAAATAAAACCGATAGAAAATCCCAACTTCCTAACTTTACAAACACCAACGTTATTGCATTTCCGATCAATCAGTTATATGGCAGCTATAAGATATAGTCGGCCGATCCTTATGAAATTTGGTGTGTCAGGTAGATTGGCCAAACATAAAACCCATAGAAAATCCCAACTTCCTAACTTAAGAAACACCAAATTTATGGCATTTCCGATCAATCAGTTATATGGCATCTATAGAATATAGTAGGCGGATGTGTCAGATTGATTGGCCAAATATAAAACCGATAGAAAATCCCAACTTCCTAACTTAACAAACACCAAACTTATGGCATTTCCGATCAATCAGTTATGTGGCGGCTATAGGATATAGTCGGTCGATCCTTATAAATTTGGTATGTCGGATAGATTGGCCAAAAATAAAACCGATAGAAAATCCCAACTTCCTAACTTTACAAACACCAACGTTATTGCATTTCCGATCAATCAGTTATATGGCAGCTATAAGATATAGTCGGCCGATCCTTATGAAATTTGGTAGGTCGGATTGATTGGTCACCCAGTCCACAGAGGCAGCCAATTGGTCGAATGTTTAACCCGAACACAATCCAGCTGACTTGGCCAGTCGGGGCGTGCCATTACAAGAACTGGTCGACAACTCCCTTTGGTGGCATGGGCCCACTTGGTTGCAAAAGCCACGAGATAAGTGGCCTGCCCAAAGCACCGACTTACAGTTGACCGAAGTGGAAAGGCGTCCTGTCAAGGCCCATGTTGCGCCCATTCCGACAGAAGACATTCTTGATCGTTTTTCTAAGTTAAATAGAGCTTTACGGGTCCTTGCGTATGTCCACCGTTTTGTCCAGCGATGAAGGAAACAGTCACCGATTCCGGAAGTGCATCTAGAAGCCCAAGAACTTGTCGCCGCTGAACGGCTCATGGTCATTAGCACTCAGCCTAGATATTTTGCTAATGAATATCGCTGCTTGGGTCAAAAGCGTCCTGTGTCCGCGACCAGTTCCATCCTCTCCTTGAACCCCTTTCGAGATGAGAAAGGGCTTATAAGGGCGTGCGGCCGAATAACGGCCTCCGAAAATTTGTGATATGATGAACGTCATCCTATAATCCTCCCGTACGAATGTGCACTCTCTCGACTACTGGTAAATTTTACGCATCTCATAACGTTGCATGGAGGTAACTATTTAGTCGCACGTCTCACCCGGTCAAGATACTGCGTTCCGAAAGTAAAGAACTTGGTAAAGGCCGTTATTAACTCCTGCAAGGTCTGCGTTATCCATAAGAAGCGATCGCAACTTCAAATGATGGGAAGTTTTCCGAAATACCCTTGCAGAATATTCTGTAAATTATATTCTCCAAAATTATTCATATGATGCATTGTTAGCACTCATAAAAATCCCAACTTCCTAACTTTAAAAACATCAAAGTTATGGCAATTCCAATCGTTCAGTTATATGGCAGGTATAGAAAACAGTAGGCCGATCCTTATGAAATTTGGGATGTCGGATTAATTGGCCAAAAATAAAACCGATAGAAAATCCTAACAAACACCAAAGTTATGGTATTTCCGATCAATCAGGATATAGTCAGCGAATCCTTATGAAATTTGGTAGTTCGGATTGATTGGCCAAACATAAAACTCATAGAAAATCCCAATTTCCTAACTTAACAAACACCAAAGTTATGGCATTTCCGATCAATCAGGATATAGTCGGCCGATACTTATTAAATTTGGTAAGTCGGATTGATTGGCCAAACATAAAACTCATAGAAAATCCCAACTTCCTAACTTAACAAACACCAAAGTTATGGCATTTCCGATCAATCAGGATATAGTCGGCCGATACTTATTAAATTTGGTAGGTCGGATTGATTGGCCAAACATAAAACTCATAGAAAATCCCAACTTCCTAACTTAACAAACACAAAAGTTATGGCATTCCGATCAATCAGTTATATGGCGGCTATAGGATATAGTCGGCCGATCCTTATGAAATTTAGTAGGTCGGATTGATTGGCCAAAAATAAAACCGATAGAAAATCCCAACTTCCTTACTTTACAAACACCAAAGTTATTGCATTTCCGCTCAATCAGTTATATGGCAGCTATAAGATATAGTCGGCCGATCCTTATGAAATTTGGTGGGTCGGATTAATTGGCCAAATATAAAACCCATTGAAAATCCAAACTTCCTAACTTTACAAACATATAGTCGGCCGATCCTTATGAAATTTGGTATGTCGGATTGATTGGCCAAAAATAAAACCGATAGAAAATCCCAACTTCCTAACTTTACAAACACTAAAGTTATTGCATTTCCGACCAAGCAGTTATACAGCAGCTATAAGATATAGTCGGCGGATCCTTATGAAATTTGGTGGGTCGGATTGATTGGCCAAACATAAAACTCATAGAAAATCCCAACTTCCTAACTTAACAAACACCAAAGTTAGGGCATTTCCGATCAATCAGTTATATGGCAGCTATAGGATATAGTCAGCCGATTTTGGCCGTTCCGACTTATATGGCATTTCCGATCAACCAGGATATAGTCCGCCGATCCTTATGAAATTTGGTATGTCTGATAGATTGGCCAAAAATAAAACCGATAGAAAACCCCAACTTCCTAACTTTACAAACACCAAAGTTATTGCATTTCCGCTCAATCAGTTATACGGCAGCTATAAGATATAGTCGGCCGATCCTTATGAAATTTGGTGGGTCGGATAAATTGGCCAAATATAAAAGCCATTGAAAATCCAAACTTCCTAACTTTACAAACTTATAGTCGGCCGATCCTTATGAAATTTGGTATGTCGGATTGATTGGTCAAAAATAAAACCGATAAAAAATCCCAACTTCCTAACTTAACAAACACCAAAGTTATGGCATTTCCGATCAATCAGGATATAGTCGGCCGATCCTTATGAAATTTGGTAGGTCGGATTGATTGGCCAAACATAAAACCGATAGAAAATCCCAACTTTCTAACTTAACAAACACCAAAGTTATGGCATTTCCGATCAATCAGGATATAGGCGGCCGATCCTTATGAAATTTGGTATGTCGGATTGATTGGCCAAAAATAAAACCGATAGAAAATCCCAACTTCCTAAATTAACAAACACCAAAGTTATGGCATTTCGGATCAGTCAGGATATAGTCGGCCGATCCTTATTAAATTTGGTATGTCGGATTGATTGGCCAAAAATAAAACCGATAGAAAATCCCAACTTCCTAAATTAACAAACACCAAAGTTATGGCATTTCGGATCAGTCAGGATATAGTCGGCCGATCCTTATTAAATTTGGTATGTCGGATTGATTGGCCAAAAATAAAACCGATAGAAAATCCCAACTTCCCAACTTAACAAACACTAAAGTTATGGCATTTCCGATCAATCAGGATATAGGAGGCCGATCCTTATGAAATTTGGTATGTCGGATTGATTGGCCAAACATAAAACTCATAGAAAATCCCAACTCCTTAACTTCCTCAAAACTCCATTGTTGGACCGATTCCACGATTGTGCTTGCATGGCTAGCCAAACCAGCATGCCAGTGGACAACGTTCGTTGCCAATCGGGTAACAAAGATCACCCAGTCCACAGAGGCAGCCAATTGGTCGCATGTTCAATCCGAACACAATCCAGCTGACTTGGCCAGTCGGGGCGTGCCATTACAAGAACTGGTCGACAACTCCCTTTGGTGGCATGGGCCCACTTGGTTGCAAAAGCCACGAGATAAGTGGCCTTCCCAAAGCACCGACTTACAGGTGACCGAAGTGGAAAGGCGTCCTGTCAAGGCCCATGTTGCGCCCATTCCGACAGAAGCCATTCTTGATCGTTTTTCTAAGTTAAATAGAGCTTTACGGGTCCTTGCGTATGTCCACCGTTTTGTCCAGCGATGAAGGAAACAGTCGCCGATTCCGGAAGTCCATCTAGAAGCCCAAGAACTTGTCGCCGCTGAACGGCTCATGGTCATTAGCACTCAGCCTAGATATTTTGCTAATGAAGCGATTGCAACTTCAAATGATGGGAAGTTTTCCGAAAGAGCGAGTCTCTTTTTCCCGGCCATTTGATCAATCAGTTATATGGCAGCTATAGGATATACTCGGCCTATCCCGGCCGTTCCGACTTTTATACTGTTTGCAAAGGAAAGAAGGGTGTGTGCGAAGTTTCAATTCGATAACTTTAAAACTGAGAGACTAGTTCGCTTAGAAACAGACAAACGGACGGACAGACGGACATGATTATATCAACTCAGGAGGTGATCCTGATCAAGAAAATATATACTTTATAGGGTCGGAGAGATCTCCTTCACTGCGTTGCACACTTTTGAACAAAATTATAATACCCTCCGCAAGGGTATAACAAGAAAGGAAAGCTAACTTCGGGCGAATATAATATTTTGTAAATTATATTCTCCAAAATTATTCATATGATGCATTCTTAACACTCATAAAAATCCCAACTCTAACAAAAAAGGAAAGCTAACTTCGGGCGGAGCCCAAGTTGAAATACCCTTGCAGAATATTCTGTAAATTATATTCTCCAAAATTATTCATATGATGCATTGTTAACACTCATAAAAATCCCAACTTCCTAACTTTAAAAACATCAAAGTTATGGCAATTCCAATCGTTCAGTTATATGGCAGGTATAGAAAACAGTAGGCCGATCCTTATGAAATTTGGTATGTCGGATTGATTGGCCAAACATAAAACTCATAGAAAATCCCAATTTCCTAACTTAACAAACACCAAAGTTATGGCATTTCCGATCAATCAGGATATAGTAGGCCGATCCTTATGAAATTTGGTAGGTCGGATTGATTGGCCAAACATAAAACTCATAGAAAATCCCAACTTCTTAACTTAACAAACACCAAAGTTATGGCATTTCGGATCAATCAGGATATAGTCGGCCGATCCTTATTAATTTTGGTATGTCGGATTGATTGGCCAAAAAATAAAACCGATAGAAAATCCCAACTTCCTAACTTAACAAACACCAAAGTTATGGCATTTCCGATCAATCAGGATATAGTCGGCCGATCCTTATGAAATTTGGTATGTCGGATTGATTGGCCAAAAATAAAATCGATAAAAAATCCCAACTTCCTAACTTAACAAACACCAAAGTTATGGCATTTCCGATCAATCAGGATATAGTCGGCCGATCCTTATGAAATTTGATAGGTCGGATTGATTGGCCAAACATAAAACTCATAGAAAATCCCAACTTCCTAACTTAACAAACACCAAAGTTAGGGCATTTCCGATCAATCAGTTATATGGCAGCTATAGGATATAGTCGGCCGATCCCGGCCGTTCCGACTTATATCCAAAATCCAAACTTCCTAACTTTACAAACATATAGTCGGCCGATCCTTATGAAATTTGGTATGTCGGATTGATTGGCCAAACATAAAACTCGTAGAAAATCCCAACTTCCTAACTTAAGAAACACCAAATTTATGGCATTTCCGATCAATCAGTTATATGGCATCTATAGAATATAGTAGGCGGATGTGTCAGATTGATTGGCCAAATATAAAACCGATAGAAAATCCCAACTTCCTAACTTAACAAACACCAAAGTTATGACATAGTCGGCCGATCCTTATGAAATTTGGTAGGTCGGATTAGTTGGACAAATTTAAAAACCATAGAAAATCCCAACTTCTTAACTTAACAAACACCAAAGTTAGGGCGTTTCCGATCAATCAGTTATATGGCAGCTATAGGATATGGTCGGCCTATCCCGGCCGTTCCGACTTACATACTGCGTGCAAAGGAAAGAAGGGTGTGTGCGATGTTTCAATTCGATATCTTTAACTGAGAGACTAGTTCGCGTAGAAACAGAGAGACGGACATGCTTATATCAACTCAGGAGGTGATCCTGATCAAGAATATATATACTATATAGGGTCGGAGATGTCTCCTTCACTGCGTTGCACACCTTTGACCAAAATTATAATACCCTCTTCAAGGGTATAACAAGAAAGGAAAGCTAACTTCGGGCGGAGCCGAAGTTGAAATACCCTTGCAGAATATTCTGCAAATTATATTCATAATAAAATTCCAACTTCCTAACTTAAGAAACACCAAATTTATGGCATTTCCGATCAATCAGTTATATGGCATCTATAGAATATAGTAGGCGGATGTGTCAGATTGATTGGCCAAATATAAAACCGAAAGAAAATCCCAACTTCCTAACTTAACAAAAACCAAAGTTATGGCATTTCCGATCAATCAGTTATATGGCGGCTATAGGATATAGTCGGTCGATCCTTATAAAATTTGGTATGTCGGATAGATTGGCCAAAAATAAAACCGATAGAAAATCCCAACTTCCTAACTAAACAAACACCAAAGTTATGGCATTTCCGATCAATCAGTTATTTGGCGGCTATAGGATATAGTCGGCCTATCCCGGCCGTTCCGACTTACATACTGCGTGCAAAGGAAAGAAGGGTGTGTGCGATGTTTCAATTCGATATCTTTAACTGAGAGACTAGTTCGCGTAGAAACAGAGAGACGGACATGCTTATATCAACTCAGGAGGTGATCCTGATCAAGAATATATATACTATATAGGGTCGGAGATGTCTCCTTCACTGCGTTGCACACCTTTGACCAAAATTATAATACCCTCTTCAAGGGTATAACAAGAAAGGAAAGCTAACTTCGGGCGGAGCCGAAGTTGAAATACCCTTGCAGAATATTCTGCAAATTATATTCATAATAAAATTCCAACTTCCTAACTTAAGAAACACCAAATTTATGGCATTTCCGATCAATCAGTTATATGGCATCTATAGAATATAGTAGGCGGATGTGTCAGATTGATTGGCCTAATATAAAACCGAAAGAAAATCCCAACTTCCTAACTTAACAAACACCAAAGTTATGGCATTTCCGATCAATCAGTTATATGGCGGCTATAGGATATAGTCGGTCGATCCTTATAAAATTTGGTATGTCGGATAGATTGGCCAAAAATAAAACCGATAGAAAATCCCAACTTCCTAACTAAACAAACACCAAAGTTATGGCATTTCCGATCAATCAGTTATTTGGCGGCTATAGGATATAGTCGGTCGATCCTTATGAAATTTGGTAAGTTGAATTAATTGTTCAAATATAAGACCCATAGAAAATCCCAACTTCCTAACTTAACAAACACCAAAGTTATGGCATTTCCGATCAATCAGTTATATGGCGGCTATAGGATATAGTCGGTCTATCCTTATGAAATTTGGTATGTCGGATAGATTGGCCAAACATAAAACCGATAGAAAATCCCAACTTCCTAACTTTACAAACACCAAAGTTATTGCATTTCCGCTCAATCAGTTATATGGCAGTTATAAGATATAGTCGGCCGATCCTTATGAAATTTGGTGGGTCGGATAAATTGGCTAAATATAAAACCCATTGAAAATCCAAACTTCCCAACTTTACAAACATATAGTCTGCCGATCCTTATGAAATTTGGTATGTCAGATTGATTGGCCAAAAATAAAACCGATAGAAAATCCCAACTTCCTAACTAAACAAACACCAAAGTTATGGCATTTCCGATCAATCAGTTATATGGCGGCTATAGGATATAGTCGGTCGATCCTTATGAAATTTGGAATGTCAGATAGATTGGCCAAACATAAAACCGATAGAAAATCCCAACTTCCTAACTAAACAAACACCAAAGTTATGGCATTTCCGATCAATCAGTTATATGGCGGCAATAGGATATAGTCGGTCGAACCTTATGAAATTTGGAATGTCAGATAGATTGGCCAAACATAAAACCCATAGAAAATCCCAACTTCCTCACTTAACAAACACTAAAGCTATTGCATTTCCGATCAAACAGTTATATTGCAGCTATAAGATATAGTTGGCGAATCCTTATGAAATTTGGTAGGACGGATTGATTGGCCAAACATAAAACTCATAGAAAATCCCAACTTCCTAACTTAACAAACACCAAAGTTATGACATCCCGATCAATCAGTTATATGGCGGCTATAGGATATAGTCGGCCGATCCTTATGAAATTTGGTAGGTCGGATTAGTTGGACAAATTTAAAAACCGTAGAAAATCCCAACTTCTTAACTTAACAAACACCAAAGTTAGGGCGTTTCCGATCAATCAGTTATATGGCAGCTATAGGATATGGTCGGCCTATCCCGGCCGTTCCGACTTACATACTGCGTGCAAAGGAAAGAAGGGTGTGTGCGAAGTTTCAATTCGATATCTTTAACTGAGAGACTAGTTCGCGTAGAAACAGAGAGACGGACATGCTTATATCAACTCAGGAGGTGATCCTGATCAAGAATATATATACTATATAGGGTCGGAGATGTCTCCTTCACTGCGTTGCACACCTTTGACCAAAATTATAATACCCTCTTCAATGGTATAACAAGAAAGGAAAGCTAACTTCGGGCGGAGCCGAAGTTGAAATACCCTTGCAGAATATTCTGCAAATTATATTCATAATAAAATCCCAACTTCCTAACTTTAAAAACACCAAAATTATGGCAATTTCAATCGTTCAGTTATATGGCAGCTATAGAATATACTCGGCCGATCTTTATGAAATTTAGTATGTCGTATTGATTGGCCAAAAATAAAACCGATAGAAAATCCCAACTTCCTAACTTAACAAACACCAAATTTATGGCATTTCCGATCAATCAGTTATATGGCAGCTATAGAATATAGTCGGCCGATCCTTATGAAATTTGGTGTGTCAGGTAGATTGGCCAAACATAAAACCCATAGAAAATCCCAACTTCCTAACTTAAGAAACACCAAATTTATGGCATTTCCGATCAATCAGTTATATGGCATCTATAGAATATAGTAGGCGGATGTGTCAGATTGATTGGCCAAATATAAAACCGATAGAAAACCCCAACTTCCTAACTTAACAAACACCAAAGTTATGGCATTTCCGATCAATCAGTTATATGGCGGCTATAGGATATAGTCGGTCGATCCTTATAAAATTTGGTATGTCGGATAGATTGGCCAAAAATAAAACCGATAGAAAATCCCAACTTCCTAACTTTACAAACACCAACGTTATTGCATTTCCGATCAATCAGTTATATGGCAGCTATACGATATAGTCGAACGATCCTTATGTAATTTGGTAGGTCGGATTGATTGGTCACCCAGTCCACAGAGGCAGCCAATTGGTCGAATGTTCAACCCGAACACAATCCAGCTGACTTGGCCAGTCGGGGCGTGCCATTACAAGAACTGGTCGACAACTCCCTTTGGTGGCATGGGCCCACTTGGTTGCAAAAGCCACGAGATAAGTGGCCTGCCCAAAGCACCGACTTACAGTTGACCGAAGTGGAAAGGCGTCCTGTCAAGGCCCATGTTGCGCCCATTCCGACAGAAGACATTCTTGATCGTTTTTCTAAGTTAAATAGAGCTTTACGGGTCCTTGCGTATGTCCACCGTTTTGTCCAGCGATGAAGGAAACAGTCACCGATTCCGGAAGTCCATCTAGAAGCCCAAGAACTTGTCGCCGCTGAACGGCTCATGGTCATTAGCACTCAGCCTAGATATTTTGCTAATGAATATCGCTGCTTGGGTCAAAAGCGTCCTGTGTCCGCGACCAGTTCCATCATCTCCTTGAACCCCTTTCTAGATGAGAAAGGGCTTATAAGGGCGTGCGGCCGAAAAACGACCTCCGAAAATTTGTGATATGATGAACGTCATCCTATAATCCTCCCGTACGAATGAGCACTCTCTCGACTACTGGTAAATTTTACGCATCTCATAACGTTGCATGGAGGTAACTATTTAGTCGTACGTCTCACCCGGTCAAGATACTGCGTTCCGAAAGTAAAGAACTTGGTAAAGGCCGTTATTAACTCCTGCAAGGTCTGCGTTATCCATAAGAAGCGATCGCAACTTCAAATGATGGGAAGTTTTCCGAAATACCCTTGCAGAATATTCTGTAAATTATATTCTCCAAAATTATTCATATGATGCATTGTTAGCACTCATAAAAATCCCAACTTCCTAACTTTAAAAACATCAAAGTTATGGCAATTCCAATCGTTCAGTTATATGGCAGGTATAGAAAACAGTAGGCCGATCCTTATGAAATTTGGGATGTCGGATTAATTGGCCAAAAATAAAACCGATAGAAAATCCTAACAAACACCAAAGTTATGGTATTTCCGATCAATCAGGATATAGTCAGCGAATCCTTATGAAATTTGGTAGTTCGGATTGATTGGCCAAACATAAAACTCATAGAAAATCCCAATTTCCTAACTTAACAAACACCAAAGTTATGGCATTTCCGATCAATCAGGATATAGTCGGCCGATACTTATTAAATTTGGTAGGTCGGATTGATTGGCCAAACATAAAACTCAAAGAAAATCCCAACTTCCTAACTTAACAAACACCAAAGTTATGGCATTCCGATCAATCAGTTATATGGCGGCTATAGGATATAGTCGGCCGATCCTTATGAAATTTAGTAGGTCGGATTGATTGGCCAAAAATAAAACCGATAGAAAATCCCAACTTCCTTACTTTACAAACACCAAAGTTATTGCATTTCCGCTCAATCAGTTATATGGCAGCTATAAGATATAGTCGGCCGATCCTTATGAAATTTGGTGGGTCGGATAAATTGGCCAAATATAAAACCCATTGAAAATCCAAACTTCCTAACTTTACAAACATATAGTCGGCCGATCCTTATGAAATTTGGTATGTCGGATTGATTGGCCAAAAATAAAACCGATAGAAAATCCCAACTTCCTAACTTTACAAACACTAAAGTTATGGCATTTCCGACCAAGCAGTTATACAGCAGCTATAAGATATAGTCGGCGGATCCTTATGAAATTTGGTGGGTCGGATTGATTGGCCAAACATAAAACTCATAGAAAATCCCAACTTCCTAACTTAACAACCACCAAAGTTAGGGCATTTCCGATCAATCAGTTATATGGCAGCTATAGGATATAGTCGGCCGATCCCGGCCGTTCCGACTTATATGGCATTTCCGATCAACCAGGATATAGTCCGCCGATCCTTATGAAATTTGGTATGTCTGATAGATTGGCCAAAAATAAAACCGATAGAAAACCCCAACTTCCAACTTTACAAACACCAAAGTTATTGCATTTCCGCTCAATCAGTTATATGGCAGCTATAAGATATAGTCGGCCGATCCTTATGAAATTTGGTGGGTCGGATAAATTGGCCAAATATAAAAGCCATTGAAAATCCAAACTTCCTAACTTTACAAACTTATAGTCGGCCGATCCTTATGAAATTTGGTATGTCGGATTGATTGGTCAAAAATAAAACCGATAAAAAATCCAAACTTCCTAACTTAACAAACACTAAAGTTATTGCATTTCCGATCAAACAGTTATACAGCAGCTATAAGATATAGTCGGCGGATCCTTATGAAATTTGGTAGGTCGGATTGATTGGCCAAACATAAAACTCATAGAAAATCCCAACTTCCTAACTTAACAAACACCAAAGTTATGGCATTTCCGATCAATCAGGATATAGTCGGCCGATCCTTATAAAATTTGGTAGGTCGGATTGATTGGCCAAACATAAAACCGATAGAAAATCCCAACTTTCTAACTTAACAAACACCAAAGTTATGGCATTTCCGATCAATCAGGATATAGGCGGCCGATCCTTATGAAATTTGGTATGTCGGATTGATTGGCCAAAAATAAAACCGATAGAAAATCCCAACTTCCTAAATTAACAAACACCAAAGTTATGGCATTTCGGATCAGTCAGGATATAGTCGGCCGATCCTTATTAAATTTGGTATGTCGGATTGATTGGCCAAAAATAAAACCGATGGAAAATCCCAACTTCCCAACTTAACAAACACCAAAGTTATGGCATTTCCGATCAATCAGGATATAGTCGGCCGATCCTTAAGAAATTTGGTATGTCGGATTGATTGGGTAAAAATAAAACCGATAGAAAATCCCAACTTCCTAACTTAACAAACACCAAAGTTATGGCATTTCCGATCAATCAGGATATAGTCGGCCGATCCTTTTGACATTTGGTAGGTCGGATTGATTGGCCAAACATAAAACCGATAGAAAATCCCAACTTTCTAACTTAACAAACACCAAAGTTATGGCATTTCCGATCAATCAGGATATAGTCGGCCGATCATTATGAAATTTGGTATGTCGGATTGATTGGCCAAAAATAAAACCGATAGAAAATCCCAACTTCCTAAATTAACAAACACCAAAGTTATGGCATTTCGGATCAGTCAGGATATAGTCGGCCGATCCTTATTAAATTTGGTATGTCGGATTGATTGGCCAAAAATAAAACCGATAGAAAATCCCAACTTCCCAACTTAACAAACACCAAAGTTATGGCATTTCCGATCAATCAGGATATAGTCGGCCAATCCTTAAGAAATTTGGTATGTCGGATTGATTGGGTAAAAATAAAACCGATAGAAAATCCCAACTTCCTAACTTAACAAACACCAAAGTTATGGCATTTCCGATCAATCAGGATATAGTCGGCCGATCCTTTTGACATTTGGTAGGTCGGATTGATTGGCCAAACATAAAACCGATAGAAAATCCCAACTTTCTAACTTAACAAACACCAAAGTTATGGCATTTCCGATCAATCAGGATATAGTCGGCCGATCCTTATGAAATTTGGTATGTCGGATTGATTGGCCAAAAATAAAACCGATAGAAAATCCCAACTTCCTAAATTAACAAACACCAAAGTTATGGCATTTCGGATCAGTCAGGATATAGTCGGCCGATCCTTATTAAATTTGGTATGTCGGATTGATTGGCCAAAAATAAAACCGATAGAAAATCCCAACTTCCCAACTTAACAAACACCAAAGTTATGGCATTTCCGATCAATCAGGATATAGGAGGCCGATCCTTATGAAATTTGGTATGTCGGATTGATTGGCCAAACATAAAACTCATAGAAAATCCCAACTCCTTAACTTCCTCAAAACTCCATTGTTGGACCGATTCCACGATTGTGCTTGCATGGCTAGCCAAACCAGCATGCCAGTGGACAACGTTCGTTGCCAATCGGGTAACAAAGATCACCCAGTCCACAGAGGCAGCCAATTGGTTGCATGTTCAATCCGAACACAATCCAGCTGACTGGGCCAGTCGGGGCGTGCCATTACAAGAACTGGTCGACAACTCCCTTTGGTGGCATGGGCCCACTTGGTTGCAAAAGCCACGAGATAAGTGGCCTGCCCAAAGCACCGACTTACAGGTGACCGAAGTGGAAAGGCGTCCTGTCAAGGCCCATGTTGCGCCCATTCCGACAGAAGCCATTCTTGATCGTTTTTCTAAGTAAAATAGAGCTTTACGGGTCCTTGCGTATGTCCACCGTTTTGTCCAGCGATGAAGGAAACAGTCGCCGATTCCGGAAGTCCATCTAGAAGCCCAAGAACTTGTCGCCGCTGAACGGCTCATGGTCATTAGCACTCAGCCTAGATATTTTGCTAATGAAGCGATTGCAACTTCAAATGATGGGAAGTTTTCCGAAAGAGCGAGTCTCTTTTTCCCGGCCATTTGATCAATCAGTTATATGGCAGCTATAGGATATAGTCGGCCTATCCCGGCCGTTCCGACTTTTATACTGTTTGCAAAGGAAAGAAGGGTGTGTGCGAAGTTTCAATTCGATAACTTTAAAACTAAGATACTAGTTCGCTTAGAAACAGACAAACGGACGGACAGACGGACATGATTATATCAACTCAGGAGGTGATCCTGATCAAGAAAATATATACTTTATAGGGTCGGAGAGATCTCCTTCACTGCGTTGCACACTTTTGAACAAAATTATAATACCCTCCGCAAGGGTATAACAAGAAAGGAAAGCTAACTTTGGGCGAATATAATATTCTGTAAATTATATTCTCCAAAATTATTCATATGATGCATTCCTAACACTCATAAAAATCCCAACTTTAACAAAAAAGAAACGCTATCTTCGGGCGGAGCCCAAGTTGAAATACCCTTGCAGAATATTCTGTAAATTATATTCTCCAAAATTATTCATATGATGCATTGTTAACACTCATAAAAATCCCAACTTCCTAACTTTAAAAACATCAAAGTTATGGCAATTCCAATCGTTCAGTTATATGGCAGGTATAGAAAACAGTAGGCCGATCCTTATGAAATTTGGTATGTCGGATTGATTGGCCAAACATAAAACTCATAGAAAATCCCAATTTCCTAACTTAACAAACACCAAAGTTATGGCATTTCCGATCAATCAGGATATAGTAGGCCGATCCTTATGAAATTTGGTAGGTCGGATTGATTGGCCAAACATAAAACCGATAGAAAATCCCAACTTCCTAAATTAACAAACACCAAAGTTATGGCATTTCGGATCAGTCAGGATATAGTCGGCCGATCCTTATTAAATTTGGTATGTCGGATTGATTGGCCAAACATAAAACCGATAGAAAATCCCAACTTCCTAAATTAACAAACACCAAAGTTATGGCATTTCGGATCAGTCAGGATATAGTCGGCCGATCCTTATTAAATTTGGTATGTCGGATTGATTGGCCAAAAATAAAACCGATAGAAAATCCCAACTTCCCAACTTAACAAACACCAAAGTTATGGCATTTCCGATCAATCAGGATATAGGAGGCCGATCCTTATGAAATTTGGTATGTCGGATTGATTGGCCAAACATAAAACTCATAGAAAATCCCAACTCCTTAACTTCCTCAAAACTCCATTGTTGGACCGATTCCACGATTGTGCTTGCATGGCTAGCCAAACCAGCATGCCAGTGGACAACGTTCGTTGCCAATCGGGTAACAAAGATCACCCAGTCCACAGAGGCAGCCAATTGGTTGCATGTTCAATCCGAACACAATCCAGCTGACTGGGCCAGTCGGGGCGTGCCATTACAAGAACTGGTCGACAACTCCCTTTGGTGGCATGGGCCCACTTGGTTGTAAAAGCCACGAGATAAGTGGCCTGCCCAAAGCACCGACTTACAGGTGACCGAAGTGGAAAGGCGTCCTGTCAAGGCCCATGTTGCGCCCATTCCGACAGAAGCCATTCTTGATCGTTTTTCTAAGTAAAATAGAGCTTTACGGGTCCTTGCGTATGTCCACCGTTTTGTCCAGCGATGAAGGAAACAGTCGCCGATTCCGGAAGTCCATCTAGAAGCCCAAGAACTTGTCGCCGCTGAACGGCTCATGGTCATTAGCACTCAGCCTAGATATTTTGCTAATGAAGCGATTGCAACTTCAAATGATGGGAAGTTTTCCGAAAGAGCGAGTCTCTTTTTCCCGGCCATTTGATCAATCAGTTATATGGCAGCTATAGGATATAGTCGGCCTATCCCGGCCGTTCCGACTTTTATACTGTTTGCAAAGGAAAGAAGGGTGTGTGCGAAGTTTCAATTCGATAACTTTAAAACTAAGAGACTAGTTCGCTTAGAAACAGACAAACGGACGGACAGACGGACATGATTATATCAACTCAGGAGGTGATCCTGATCAAGAAAATATATACTTTATAGGGTCGGAGAGATCTCCTTCACTGCGTTGCACACTTTTGAACAAAATTATAATACCCTCCGCAAGGGTATAACAAGAAAGGAAAGCTAACTTTGGGCGAATATAATATTCTGTAAATTATATTCTCCAAAATTATTCATATGATGCATTCCTAACACTCATAAAAATCCCAACTTTAACAAAAAAGAAACGCTATCTTCGGGCGGAGCCCAAGTTGAAATACCCTTGCAGAATATTCTGTAAATTATATTCTCCAAAATTATTCATATGATGCATTGTTAACACTCATAAAAATCCCAACTTCCTAACTTTAAAAACATCAAAGTTATGGCAATTCCAATCGTTCAGTTATATGGCAGGTATAGAAAACAGTAGGCCGATCCTTATGAAATTTGGTATGTCGGATTGATTGGCCAAACATAAAACTCATAGAAAATCCCAATTTCCTAACTTAACAAACACCAAAGTTATGGCATTTCCGATCAATCAGGATATAGTAGGCCGATCCTTATGAAATTTGGTAGGTCGGATTGATTGGCCAAACATAAAACTCATAGAAAATCCCAACTTCTTAACTCAACAAACACCAAAGTTATGGAATTTTGGATCAATCAGGATATAGTCGGCCGATCCTTATTAATTTTGGTATGTCGGATTGATTGGCCAAAAATAAAACCGATAGAAAATCCCAACTTCCTAACTTAACAAACACCAAAGTTATGGCATTTCCGATTTTCTAAGTTAAATAGAGCTTTACGGGTCCTTGCGTATGTCCACCGTTTTGTCCAGCGATGAAGGAAACAGTCGCCGATTCCGGAAGTCCATCTAGAAGCCCAAGAACTTGTCGCCGCTGAACGGCTCATGGTCATTAGCACTCAGCCTAGATATTTTGCTAATGAAGCGATTGCAACTTCAAATGATGGGAAGTTTTCCGAAAGAGCGAGTCTCTTTTTCCCGGCCATTTGATCAATCAGTTATATGGCAGCTATAGGATATAGTCGGCCTATCCCGGCCGTTCCGACTTTTATACTGTTTGCAAAGGAAAGAAGGGTGTGTGCGAAGTTTCAATTCGATAACTTTAAAACTAAGAGACTAGTTCTCTTAGAAACAGACAAACGGACGGACAGACGGACATGATTATATCAACTCAGGAGGTGATCCTGATCAAGAAAATATATACTTTATAGGGTCGGAGAGATCTCCTTCACTGCGTTGCACACTTTTGAACAAAATTATAATACCCTCCGCAAGGGTATAACAAGAAAGGAAAGCTAACTTTGGGCGAATAAATTATTCTGTAAATTATATTCTCCAAAATTATTCATATGATGCATTCTTAACACTCATAAAAATCCCAACTTTAACAAAAAAGGAAAGCTATCTTCGGGCGGAGCCCAAGTTGAAATACCCTTGCAGAATATTCTGTAAATTATATTCTCCAAAATTATTCATATGATGCATTGTTAACACTCATAAAAATCCCAACTTCCTAACTTTAAAAACATCAAAGTTATGGCAATTCCAATCGTTCAGTTATATGGCAGGTATAGAAAACAGTAGGCCGATCCTTATGAAATTTGGTAGGTCGGATTGATTGGCCAAACATAAAACTCATAGAAAATCCCAACTTCTTAACTTAACAAACACCAAAGTTATGGCATTTCGGATCAATCAGGATATAGTCGGCCGATCCTTATTAATTTTGGTATGTCGGATTGATTGGCCAAAAATAAAACCGATAGAAAATCCCAACTTCCTAACTTAACAAACACCAAAGTTATGGCATTTCCGATCAATCAGGATATAGTCGGCCGATCCTTATGAAATTTGGTATGTCGGATTGATTGGCCAAAAATAAAACCGATAAAAAATCCCAACTTCCTAACTTAACAAACACCAAAGTTATGGCATTTCCGATCAATCAGGATATAGTCGGCCGATCCTTATGAAATTTGATAGGTCGGATTGATTGGCCAAACATAAAACTCATAGAAAATCCCAACTTCCTAACTTAACAAACACTAAAGTTAGGGCATTTCCGATCAATCAGTTATATGGCAGCTATAGGATATAGTCGGCCGATCCCGGCCGTTCCGACTTATATCCAAAATCCAAACTTCCTAACTTTACAAACATATAGTCGGCCGATCCTTATAAAATTTGGTATGTCGGATTGATTGGCCAAACATAAAACTCGTAGAAAATCCCAACTTCCTAACTTAACAAACACCAAAGTTGTGGCATTTCCGATCAATCAGGATATAGTCGGCCGATCCTTATGAAATTTGGTAGGTCGGATTGATTGGCCAAAAATAAAACTCATAGAAAATCCCAACTTCCTAACCTAACAAACACCAAAGTTATGGCATTTCCGATCAATCAGGACATAGTCGGCCGATCCTTATGAAATTTGGTAGGTCGGATTGATTGGCCAAAAATAAAACTCGTAGAAAATCCCAACTTCCTAACTTAACAAACACCAAAGTTATGGCATTTAAGATCAATCAGGATATAGTCGGCCGATCCTTATGAAATTGGGTAGGTCGGATTGATTGGCCAAAAATAAAACCGATAGAAAATCCCAACTTCCTAACTTAACAAACACCAAAGTTATGGCATTTAAGATCAATCAGGATATAGTCGGCCGATCCTTATGAAATTTGGTAGGTCGGATTGATTGGCCAAAAATAAAACCAATAGAAAATCCCAACTTCCTAACTTAACAAACACCAAAGTTATGGCATTTCATAAGTTTCATCAACTATATGACAGCTATAAGATATAGTCGGCCGATCCTTATGAAATTTGGTACGTCGGATAGATTGGCCAAACATAAAACTCATAGAAAATCCCAACTTCCTAACTTAACAAACACCAAAGTTAAGGCATTTCCGATCAATCAGTTATATGGCAGCTATAGGATATAGTCGGCCGATCACGGCCGTTCCCACTTATATACCGCGTGCAGAGGAAAGAAGGGTGTGGGCAAAATTTCAAATTCGATATCTTTAAAACTAAGAGACTAGTTCGCGTAGAAACAGACAGACGGACAGACGGTCAGACGGACATGCTTATATCAACTCAGAAGGTGATCCTGCTCCAGAAAATATATACTTTATAGGGTCGGAGATGTCTCCTTCACTGCGTTGCACACTTTTGACCAAAATTATAATACCTTGTGCAGGGGTATAAAAACACCAAAGTTATGGCAATTCCAATCGTTCAGTTATATGGCAGCTATAGAATATAGTCGGCCGATCCTTATGAAATTTAGTATGTCGGATTGATTGGCCAAAAATAAAACCGATAGAAAATCCCAACTTCCTAACTTAACAAACACCAAAGTTATGTCATTTCCGATCAATCAGGATATAGTCGGCCGATCCTTATGAAATTTGGTATGTCGGATAGATTGGCCAAAAATAAAACCGATAGAAAATCCCAACTTCCTATCTTTACAAACACCAAAGTTATTTACTTAACAAACACCAAAGTTATGGCATTTCCGATCAATCAGGATATAGTCGGCCGATCCTTATGAAATTTGATAGGTCGGATTGATTGGCCAAACATAAAACTCATAGAAAATCTCAACTTCCTAACTTAACAAACACCAAAGTTATGGCATTTCCGATCAATCAGGATATAGTCGGCCGATCCTTATGAAATTTGGTAGGTCGGATTGATTGGCCAAAAATAAAACCGATAGAAAATCCCAACTTCCTAACTTAACAAACACCAAAGTTATGGCATTTCCGATCAATCAACTATATGACAGCTATAAGATATAGTCGGCCGATCCTTATGAAATTTGGTACGTCGGATAGATTGGCCAAACATAAAACTCATAGAAAATCCCAACTTCCTAACTTAACAAACACCAAAGTTAAGGCATTTCCGATCAATCAGTTATATGGCAGCTATAGGATATAGTCGGCCGATCACGGCCGTTCCCACTTATATACCGCGTGCAGAGGAAAGAAGGGTGTGGGCAAAATTTCAAATTCGATATCTTTAAAACTAAGAGACTAGTTCGCGTAGAAACAGACAGACGGACAGACGGTCAGACGGACATGCTTATATCAACTCAGAAGGTGATCCTGCTCCAGAAAATATATACTTTATAGGGTCGGAGATGTCTCCTTCACTGCGTTGCACACTTTTGACCAAAATTATAATACCTTGTGCAGGGGTATAAAAACACCAAAGTTATGGCAATTCCAATCGTTCAGTTATATGGCAGCTATAGAATATAGTCGGCCGATCCTTATGAAATTTAGTATGTCGGATTGATTGGCCAAAAATAAAACCGATAGAAAATCCCAACTTCCTAACTTAACAAACACCAAAGTTATGTCATTTCCGATCAATCAGGATATAGTCGGCCGATCCTTATGAAATTTGGTATGTCGGATAGATTGGCCAAAAATAAAACCGATAGAAAATCCCAACTTCCTATCTTTACAAACACCAAAGTTATTTACTTAACAAACACCAAAGTTATGGCATTTCCGATCAATCAGGATATAGTCGGCCGATCCTTATGAAATTTGATAGGTCGGATTGATTGGCCAAACATAAAACTCATAGAAAATCTCAACTTCCTAACTTAACAAACACCAAAGTTATGGCATTTCCGATCAATCAGGATATAGTCGGCCGATCCTTATGAAATTTGGTAGGTCGGATTGATTGGCCAAAAATAAAACCGATAGAAAATCCCAACTTCCTAACTTAACAAACACCAAAGTTATGGCATTTCCGATCAATCAACTATATGACAGCTATAAGATATAGTCGGCCGATCCTTATGAAATTTGGTACGTCGGATAGATTGGCCAAACATAAAACTCATAGAAAATCCCAACTTCCTAACTTTACAAACACCAAAGATAAGGCATTTCCGATCAATCAGTTATATGGCAGCTATAGGATATAGTCGGCCGATCACGGCCGTTCCGACTTATATACCGCGTGCAGAGGAAAGAAGGGTGTGTGCAAAATTTCAATTCGATATCTTTAAAACTAAGAGACTAGTTCGCGTAGAAACAGACAGACGGACAGACGGTCAGACGGACATGCTTATATCAACTCAGAAGGTGATCCTGATCAAGAATATATATACTTTATAGGGTCGGAGATGTCTCCTTCACTGCGTTGCACACTTTTGACCAAAATTATAATACCCTCTGCAAGGGTATAAAAACACCAAAGTTATGGCAATACCAATCGTTCAGTTATATGGCAGCTATAGAATATAGTCGGCCGATCCTTTCTAACTTCCTAACTTAACAAACACCAAAGTTATGGCATTTCCGATCAATCAGGATATAGTCGGCCGATCCTTATGAAATTTGGTAGGTCGGATTGATTGGACAAAAATAAAACCGATAGAAAATCCCAACTTCCTAACTTAACAAACACCAAAATTATTTACTTAACAAACACCAAAGTTATGGCATTTCCAATCAATCAGGATATAGTCGGCCGATCCTTATGAAATTTGATAGGTCGGATTGATTGGCCAAATATAAAACTCATAGAAAATCCCAACTTCCTAACTTAACAAACACCAAAGTTATGGCATTTCCGGTCAATCAGGATATAGTCGGCCGATCCTTATGAAATTTGGTAGGTCGGATTGATTGGCCAAAAATAAAACCGATAGAAAATCCCAACTTCCTAACTTAACAAACACCAAAGTTATAGCATTTCCGATCAATCAACTATATGGCAGCTATAAGATATAGTCGGCCGGTCCTTATGAAATTTGGTACGTCGGATAGATTGGCCAAACATAAAACTCATAGAAAATCCCAACTTTATATAGGATAGAAGGTGATCCTGATCAAGAATATATATACTTTATAGGGTCGGAGATGTCTCCTTCACTGCGTTGCACACTTTTGACCAAAATTATAATACCCTCTGCAAGGGTATAAAAACACCAAAGTTATGGCAATACCAATCGTTCAGTTATATGGCAGCTATAGAATATAGTCGGCCGATCCTTTCTAACTTCTAACTTAACAAACACCAAAGTTATGGCATTTCCGATCAATCAGGATATAGTCGGCCGATCCTTATGAAATTTGGTATGTCGGATTGATTGGCCAAACATAAAACTCGTAGAAAATCCCAACTTCCTAACTTAACAAACACCAAAGTTATGGCATTTCCGATCAATCAGGATATAGTCGGCCGATCCTTATGAAATTTGGTAGGTCGGATTGATTGGCCAAAAATAAAACTCATAGAAAATCCCAACTTCCTAACTTAACAAACACCAAAGTTATGGCATTTCCGATCAATCAGGATATAGTCGGCCGATCCTTATGAAATTTGGTATGTCGGATTGATTGGCCAAAAATAAAACCGATAGAAAATCCCAACTTCCTAAATTAACAAACACCAAAGTTATGGCATTTCGGATCAGTCAGGATATAGTCGGCCGATCCTTATTAAATTTGGTATGTCGGATTGATTGGCCAAAAATAAAACCGATAGAAAATCCCAACTTCTTAACTTCCTCGAAACTCCATTGTTGGACCGATTCCACGATTGTGCTTGCATGGCTAGCCAAACCAGCATGCCAGTGGACAACGTTCGTTGCCAATCGGGTAACAAAGATCACCCAGTCCACAGAGGCAGCCAATTGGTCGCATGTTCAATCTGAACACAATCCAGCTGACTTGGCCAGTCGGGGCGTGCCATTACAAGAACTGGTCGACAACTCCCTTTGGTGGCATGGGCCCACTTGGTTGCAAAAGCCACGAGATAAGTGGCCTGCCCAAAGCACCGACTTACAGGTGACCGAAGTGGAAAGGCGTCCTGTCAAGGCCCATGTTGCGCCCATTCCGATAGAAGCCATTCTTGATCGTTTTTCTAAGTTAAATAGAGCTTTACGGGTCCTTGCGTATGTCCACCGTTTTGTCCAGCGATGAAGGAAACAGTCGCCGATTCCGGAAGTCCATCAAGAAGCCCAAGAACTTGTCGCCGCTGAACGGCTCATGGTCATTAGCACTCAGCCTAGATATTTTGCTAATGAAGCGATTGCAACTTCAAATGATGGGAAGTTTTCCGAAAGAGCGAGACTCTTTTTCCCGGCCATTTGATCAATCAGTTATATGGCAGCTATAGGATATAGTCGGCCTATCCCGGCCGTTCCGACTTTTATACTGTTTGCAAAGGAAAGAAGGGTGTGTGCGAAGTTTCAATTCGATAACTTTAAAACTGAGAGACTAGCTCGCTTAGAAACAGACAAACGGACGGACAGACGGACATGATTATATCAACTCAGGAGGTGATCCTGATCAAGAAAATATATACTTTATAGGGTCGGAGAGATCTCCTTCACTGCGTTGCACACTTTTGAACAAAATTATAATACCCTGCGCAAGGGTATAACAAGAAAGGAAAGCTAACTTCGGGCGAATATAATATTCTGTAAATTATATTCTCCAAAATTATTCATATGATGCATTCTTAACACTCATAAAAATCCCAACTTTAACAAAAAAGGAAAGCTAACTTCGGGCGGAGCCCAAGTTGAAATACCCTTGCAGAATATTCTGTAAATTATATTCTCCAAAATTATTCATATGATGCATTGTTAACACTCATAAAAATCCCAACTTCCTAACTTTAAAAACATCAAAGTTATGGCAATTCCAATCGTTCAGTTATATGGCAGGTATAGAAAACAGTAGGCCGATCCTTACGAAATTTGGTATGTCGGATTGATTGGCCAAACATAAAACTCATAGAAAATCCCAATTTCCTAACTTAACAAACACCAAAGTTATGGCATTTCCGATCAATCAGGATATAGTAGGCCGATCCTTACGAAATTTGGTAGGTCGGATTGATTGGCCAAACATAAAACTCATAGAAAATCCCAACTTCTTAACTTAACAAACACCAAAGTTATGGCATTTCGGATCAATCAGGATATAGTCGGCCGATCCTTATTAATTTTGGTATGTCGGATTGATTGGCCAAAAATAAAACCGATAGAAAATCCCAACTTCCTAACTTAACAAACACCAAAGTTATGGCATTTCCGATCAATCAGGATATAGTCAGCCGATCCTTATGAAATTTGATAGGTCGGATTGATTGGCCAAACATAAAACTCATAGAAAATCCCAACTTCCTAACTTAACAAACACCAAAGTTAGGGCATTTCCGATCAATCAGTTATATGGCAGCTATAGGATATAGTCGGCCGATCCCGGCCGTTCCGACTTATATCCAAAATCCAAACTTCCTAACTTTACAAACATATAGTCGGCCGATCCTTATGAAATTTGGTATGTCGGATTGATTGGCCAAACATAAAACTCGTAGAAAATCCCAACTTCCTAACTTAACAAACACCAAAGTTATGGCATTTCCGATCAATCAGGATATAGTCGGCCGATCCTTATGAAATTTGGTAGGTCGGATTGATTGGCCACAAATAAAACTCATAGAAAATCCCAACTTCCTAACTTAACAAACACCAAAGTTATGGCATTTCCGATCAATCAGGATATAGTCGGCCGATCCCTATGAAATTTGGTAGGTCGGATTGATTGGCCAAAAAATAAAACCGATAGAAAATCGCAACTTCCTAACTTAACAAACACCAAAGTTATGGAATTTCCGATCAATCAGGATATAGTCGGCCGATCCTTATGAAATTTGGTATGTCGGATAGATTGGCCAAAAATAAAACCGATAGAAAATCCCAACTTCCTAACTTTACAAACACCAAAGTTATTGCATTTCCGCTCAATCAGTTATATGGCAGCTATAAGATATAGTCGGCCGATCCTTATGAAATTTGGTGTGTCGGATAAATTGGCCAAATATAAAACCCATTGAAAATCCAAACTTCCTAAATTTACAAACATATAGTCGGCCGATCCTTCTGAAATTTGGTATGTCGGATAGATTGGCCAAAAATAAAACCGATAGAAAATCCTAACTTCCTAACTTTACAAACACTAAAGTTATTGCATTTCCGATCAAACAGTTATACAGCAGCTATAAGATATAGTCGGCGGATCCTTATGAAATATGGTAGGTCGGATTGATTGGCCAAACATAAAGCTCAAAGAAAATCCCAACTTCCTAACTTAACAAACACCAAAGTTATGGCATTCCGATCAATCAGTTATATGGCGGCTATAGGATATATTTGGTAGGTCGGATTGATTGGACAAATATAAAACCCATAGAAAATCCCAACTTTCTAACTTAGCAAACACCAAATTTATGGCATTTCCGATCAATCAGTTATATGGCGGCTATAGGATATAGTCGGTCGATCCTTATGAAATTTGGAATGTCGGATAGATTGGCCAAACATAAAACCCATAGAAAATCCCAACTTCCTAACTTAACAAACACCAAAGTTATTGCACACTTTTGACCAAAATTATAATACCCTCTGCAAGGGTATAAAAACACCAAAGTTATGGCAATTCCAATCGTTCAGTTATATGGCAGCTATAGAATATAGTCGGCCGATCCTTATGAAATTTGGTATGTCGGATTGATTGGTCAAAAATAAAACCGATAGAAAATCGCAACTTCCTAACTTAACAAACACCAAAGTTATGGCATTTCCGATCAATCAGGATATAGTCGGCCGATCCCTATGATATTTGGTATGTCGGATACCAAAAATAAAACCGATAGAAAATCCCAACTTCCTAACTTAACAAACACCAAAGTTATGGCATTTCCGATCAATCAGGATATAGTCGGCCGATCCTTAAGAAATTTGGTATGTCGGATTGATTGGGTAAAAATAAAACCGATAGAAAATCCCAACTTCCTAAATTAACAAACACCAAAGTTATGGCATTTCGGATCAGTTAGGATATAGTCGGCCGATCCTTATTAAATTTGGTATGTCGGATTGATTGGCCAAAAATAAAACCGATAGAAAATCCCAACTTCCTAAATTAACAAACACCAAAGTTATGGCATTTCGGATCAGTCAGGATATAGTCGGCCGATCCTTATTAAATTTGGTATGTCGGATTGATTGGCCAAAAATAAAACCGATAGAAAATCCCAACTTCCCAACTTAACAAACACCAAAGTTATGGCATTTCCGATCAATCAGGATATAGTCGGCCGATCCTTAAGAAATTTGGTATGTCGGATTGATTGGGTAAAAATAAAACCGATAGAAAATCCCAACTTCCGAACTTAACAAACACCAAAGTTATGGCATTTCCGATCAATCAGGATATAGTCGGCCGATCCTATTGACATTTGGTAGGTCGGATTGATTGGCCAAACATAAAACCGATAGAAAATCCCAACTTTCTAACTTAACAAACACCAAAGTTATGGCATTTCCGATCAATCAGGATATAGTCGGCCGATCCTTATGAAATTTGGTATGTCGGATTGATTGGCCAAAAATAAAACCGATAGAAAATCCCAACTTCCTAAATTAACAAACACCAAAGTTATGGCATTTCGGATCAGTCAGGATATAGTCGGCCGATCCTTATTAAATTTGGTATGTCGGATTGATTGGCCAAAAATAAAACCGATAGAAAATCCCAACTTCCCAACTTAACAAACACCAAAGTTATGGCATTTCCGATCAATCAGGATATAGTCGGCCGATCCTTAAGAAATTTGGTATGTCGGATTGATTGGGTAAAAATAAAACCGATAGAAAATCCCAACTTCCTAACGTAACAAACACCAAAGTTATGGCATTTCCGATCAATCCGGATATAGTCGGCCGATCCTTTTGACATTTGGTAGGTCGGATTGATTGGCCAAACATAAAACCGATAGAAAATCCCAACTTTCTAACTTAACAAACACCAAAGTTATGGCATTTCCGATCAATCAGGATATAGTCGGCCGATCCTTATGAAATTTGGTATGTCGGATTGATTGGCCAAAAATAAAACCGATAGAAAATCCCAACTTCCTAAATTAACAAACACCAAAGTTATGGCATTTCGGATCAGTCAGGATATAGTCGGCCGATCCTTATTAAATTTGGTATGTCGGATTGATTGGCCAAAAATAAAACCGATAGAAAATCCCAACTTCCCAACTTAACAAACACCAAAGTTATGGCATTTCCGATCAATCAGGATATAGTCGGCCGATCCTTATGAAATTTGGTATGTCGGATTGATTGGCCAAACATAAAACTCATAGAAAATCCCAACTCCTTAACTTCCTCAAAACTCCATTGTTGGACCGATTCCACGATTGTGCTTGCATGGCTAGCCAAACCAGCATGCCAGTGGACAACGTTCGTTGCCAATCGGGTAACAAAGATCACCCAGTCCACAGAGGCAGCCAATTGGTCGCATGTTCAATCCGAACACAATCCAGCTGACTGGGCCAGTCGGGGCGTGCCATTACAAGAATTGGTCGACAACTCCCTTTGGTGGCATGGGCCCACTTGGTTGCAAAAGCCACGAGATAAGTGGCCTGCCCAAAGCACCGACTTACAGGTGACCGAAGTGGAAAGGCGTCCCGTCAAGGCCCATGTTGCGCCCATTCCGACAGAAGCCATTCTTGATCGTTTTTCTAAGTTAAATAGAGCTTTACGGGTCCTTGCGTATGTCCACCGTTTTGTCCAGCGATGAAGGAAACAGTCGCCGATTCCGGAAGTCCATCTAGGAGCCCAAGAACTTGTCGCCGCTGAACGGCTCATGGTCATTAGCACTCAGCCTAGATATTTTGCTAATGAAGCGATTGCAACTTCAAATGATGGGAAGTTTTCCGAAAGAGCGAGTCTCTTTTTCCCGGCCATTTGATCAATCAGTTATATGGCAGCTATAGGATATAGTCGGCCTATCCCGGCCGTTCCGACTTTTATACTGTTTGCAAAGGAAAGAAGGGTGTGTGCGAAGTTTCAATTCGATAACTTTAAAACTAAGAGACTAGTTCGCTTAGAAACAGACAAACGGACGGACAGACGGACATTATTATATCAACTCAGGAGGTGATCCTGATCAAGAAAATATATACTTTATAGGGTCGGAGAGATCTCCTTCACTGCGTTGCACACTTTTGAACAAAATTATAATACCCTCCGCAAGGGTATAACAAGAAAGGAAAGCTAACTTTGGGCGAATATAATATTCTGTAAATTATATTCTCCAAAATTATTCATATGATGTATTCTTAACACTCATAAAAATCCCAACTTTAACAAAAAAGGAACGCTATCTTCGGGCGGAGCCCAAGTTGAAATACCCTTGCAGAATATTCTGTAAATTATATTCTCCAAAATTATTCATATGATGCATTGTTAACACTCATAAAAATCCCAACTTCCTAACTTTAAAAACATCAAAGTTATGGCAATTCCAATCGTTCAGTTATATGGCAGGTATAGAAAACAGTAGGCCGATCCTTATGAAATTTGGTATGTCGGATTGATTGGCCAAACATAAAACTCATAGAAAATCCCAATTTCCTAACTTAACAAACACCAAAGTTATGGCATTTCCGATCAATCAGGATATAGTAGGCCGATCCTTATGAAATTTGGTAGGTCGGATTGATTGGCCAAACATAAAACTCATAGAAAATCCCAACTTCTTAACTTAACAAACACCAAAGTTATGGCATTTCGGATCAATCAGGATATAGTCGGCCGATCCTTATTAATTTTGGTATGTCGGATTGATTGGCCAAAAATAAAACCGATAGAAAATCCCAACTTCCTAACTTAACAAACACCAAAGTTATGGCATTTCCGATTTTCTAAGTTAAATAGAGCTTTACGGGTCCTTGCGTATGTCCACCGTTTTGTCCAGCGATGAAGGAAACAGTCGCCGATTCCGGAAGTCCATCTAGAAGCCCAAGAACTTGTCGCCGCTGAAAGGCTCTTGGTCATTAACACTCAGCGTAGATATTTTGCTAATGAAGCGATTGCAACTTCAAATGATGGGAAGTTTTCCGAAAGAGCGAGTCTCTTTTTCCCGGCCATTTGATCAATCAGTTATATGGCAGCTATAGGATATAGTCGGCCTATCCCGGCCGTTCCGACTTTTATACTGTTTGCAAAGGAAAGAAGGGTGTGTGCGAAGTTTCAATTCGATAACTTTAAAACTAAGAGACTAGTTCGCTTAGAAACAGACAAACGGACGGACAGACGGACATGATTATATCAACTCAGGAGGTGATCCTGATCAAGAAAATATATACTTTATAGGGTCGGAGAGATCTCCTTCACTGCGTTGCACACTTTTGAACAAAATTATAATACCCTCCGCAAGGGTATAACAAGAAAGGAAAGCTAACTTTGGGCGAATAAATTATTCTGTAAATTATATTCTCCAAAATTATTCATATGATGCATTCTTAACACTCATAAAAATCCCAACTTTAACAAAAAAGGAAAGCTATCTTCGGGCGGAGCCCAAGTTGAAATACCCTTGCAGAATATTCTGTAAATTATATTCTCCAAAATTATTCATATGATGCATTGTTAACACTCATAAAAATCCCAACTTCCTAACTTTAAAAACATCAAAGTTATGGCAATTCCAATCGTTCAGTTATATGGCAGGTATAGAAAACAGTAGGCCGATCCTTATGAAATTTGGTATGTCGGATTGATTGGCCAAACATAAAACTCATAGAAAATCCCAATTTCCTAACTTAACAAACACCAAAGTTATGGCATTTCCGATCAATCAGGATATAGTAGGCCGATCCTTATGAAATTTGGTAGGTCGGATTGATTGGCCAAACATAAAACTCATAGAAAATCCCAACTTCTTAACTTAACAAACACCAAAGTTATGGCATTTCGGATCAATCAGGATATAGTCGGCCAATCCTTATTAATTTTGGTATGTCGGATTGATTGGCCAAAAATAAAACCGATAGAAAATCCCAACTTCCTAACTTAACAAACACCAAAGTTATGGCATTTCCGATCAATCAGGATATAGTCGGCCGATCCTTATAAAATTTGGTATGTCGGATTGATTGGCCAAAAATAAAACCGATAAAAAATCCCAACTTCCTAACTTAACAAACACCAAAGTTATGGCATTTCCGATCAATCAGGATATAGTCGGCCGATCCTTATGAAATTTGATAGGTCGGATTGATTGGCCAAACATAAAACTCATAGAAAATCCAAACTTCCTAACTTAACAAACACTAAAGTTAGGGCATTTCCGATCAATCAGTTATATGGCAGCTATAGGATATAGTCGGCCGATCCCGGCCGTTCCGACTTATATCCAAAATCCAAACTTCCTAACTTTACAAACATATAGTCGGCCGATCCTTATAAAATTTGGTATGTCGGATTGATTGGCCAAACATAAAACTCGTAGAAAATCCCAACTTCCTAACTTAACAAACACCAAAGTTGTGGCATTTCCGATCAATCAGGATATAGTCGGCCGATCCTTATGAAATTTGGTAGGTCGGATTGATTGGCCAAAAATAAAACTCATAGAAAATCCCAACTTCCTAACCTAACAAACACCAAAGTTATGGCATTTCCGATCAATCAGGATATAGTCGGCCGATCCTTATGAAATTTGGTAGGTCGGATTGATTGGCCAAAAATAAAACTCGTAGAAAATCCCAACTTCCTAACTTAACAAACACCAAAGTTATGGCATTTAAGATCAATCAGGATATAGTCGGCCGATCCTTATGAAATTGGGTAGGTCGGATTGATTGGCCAAAAATAAAACCGATAGAAAATCCCAACTTCCTAACTTAACAAACACCAAAGTTATGGCATTTAAGATCAATCAGGATATAGTCGGCCGATCCTTATGAAATTTGGTAGGTCGGATTGATTGGCCAAAAATAAAACCAATAGAAAATCCCAACTTCCTAACTTAACAAACACCAAAGTTATGGCATTTCCGATCAATCAACTATATGGCAGCTATAAGATATAGTCGGCCGATCCTTATGAAATTTGGTACGTCGGATAGATTGGCCAAACATAAAACTCATAGAAAATCCCAACTTCCTAACTTAACAAACACCAAAGTTAAGGCATTTCCGATCAATCAGTTATATGGCAGCTATAGGATATAGTCGGCCGATCACGGCCGTTCCCACTTATATACCGCGTGCAGAGGAAAGAAGGGTGTGTGCAAAATTTCAAATTCGATATCTTTAAAACTAAGAGACTAGGTCGCGTAGAAACAGACAGACGGACAGACGGTCAGACGGACATGCTTATATCAACTCAGAAGGTGATCCTGATCCAGAAAATATATACTTTATAGGGTCGGAGATGTCTCCTTCACTGCGTTGCACACTTTTGACCAAAATTATAATACCCTGTGCAGGGGTATAAAGATACCAAAGTTATGGCAATTCCAATCGTTCAGTTATATGGCAACTATAGAATATAGTCGGCCGATCCTTATGAAATTTAGTATGTCGGATTGATTGGCCAAAAATAAAACCGATAGAAGATCCCAACTTCCTAACTTAACAAACACCAAAGTTATGTCATTTCCGATCAATCAGGATATAGTCGGCCGATCCTTATGAAATTTGGTATGTCGGATAGATTGGCCAAAAATAAAACCGATAGAAAATCCCAACTTCCTAACTTAACAAACACCAAAGTTATGGCATTTCCGATCAATCAACTATATGGCAGCTATAAGATATAGTCGGCCGATCCTTATGAAATTTGGTACGTCGGATAGATTGGCCAAACATAAAACTCATGGAAAATCCCAACTTCCTAACTTAACAAACACCAAAGTTATGGCATTTCCGATCAATCAGGATATAGTCGGCCGATCCTTATGAAATTTGGTAGGTCGGATTGATTGGCCAAAAATAAAACCGATAGAAAATCCCAACTTCCTAACTTAACAAACACCAAAGTTATGGCATTTCCGATCAATCAACTATATGGCAGCTATAAGATATAGTCGGCCGATCCTTATGAAATTTGGTACGTCGGATAGATTGGCCAAACATAAAACTCATAGCAAATCCCAACTTCCTAACTTAACAAACACCAAAGTTAAGGCATTTCCGATCAATCAGTTATATGGCAGCTATAGGATATAGTCGGCCGATCACGGCCGTTCCGACTTATATACCGCGTGCAGAGGAAAGAAGGGTGTGTGCAAAATTCGATATCTTTAAAACTAAGAGACTAGTTCGCGTAGAAACAGACAGACGGACAGACGGTCAGACGGACATGCTTATATCAACTCAGAAGGTGATCCTGATCAAGAATATATATACTTTATAGGGTCGGAGATGTCTCCTTCACTGCGTTGCACACTTTTGACCAAAATTATAATACCCTCTGCAAGGGTATAAAAACACCAAAGTTATGGCAATACCAATCGTTCAGTTATATGGCAGCTATAGAATATAGTCGGCCGATCCTTTCTAACTTTCTAACTTAACAAACACCAAAGTTATGGCATTTCCGATCAATCAGGATATAGTCGGCCGATCCTTATGAAATTTGGTATGTCGGATAGATTGGCCAAAAATAAAACCGATAGAAAATCCCAACTTCCTAACTTAACAAACACCAAAGTTATGGCATTTCCGATCAATCAGGATATAGTCGGCCGATCCTTATGAAATTTGGTAGGTCGGATTGATTGGACAAAAATAAAACCGATAGAAAATCCCAACTTCCTAACTTAACAAACACCAAAATTATTTACTTAACAAACACCAAAGTTATGGCATTTCCAATCAATCAGGATATAGTCGGCCGATCCTTATGAAATTTGATAGGTCGGATTGATTGGCCAAATATAAAACTCATAGAAAATCCCAACTTCCTAACTTAACAAACACCAAAGTTATGGCATTTCCGGTCAATCAGGATATAGTCGGCCGATCCTTATGAAATTTGGTAGGTCGGATTGATTGGCCAAAAATAAAACCGATAGAAAATCCCAACTTCCTAACTTAACAAACACCAAAGTTATAGCATTTCCGATCAATCAACTATATGGCAGCTATAAGATATAGTCGGCCGATCCTTATGAAATTTGGTACGTCGGATAGATTGGCCAAACATAAAACTCATAGAAAATCCCAACTTTATATAGGATAGAAGGTGATCCTGATCAAGAATATATATACTTTATAGGGTCGGAGATGTCTCCTTCACTGCGTTGCACACTTTTGACCAAAATTATAATACCCTCTGCAAGGGTATAAAAACACCAAAGTTATGGCAATACCAATCGTTCAGTTATATGGCAGCTATAGAATATAGTCGGCCGATCCTTTCTAACTTCTAACTTAACAAACACCAAAGTTATGGCATTTCCGATCAATCAGGATATAGTCGGCCGATCCTTATGAAATTTGGTATGTCGGATTGATTGGCCAAACATAAAACTCGTAGAAAATCCCAACTTCCTAACTTAACAAACACCAAAGTTATGGCATTTCCGATCAATCAGGATATAGTCGGCCGATCCTTATGAAATTTGGTATGTCGGATTGATTGGCCAAAAATAAAACTCATAGAAAATCCCAACTTCCTAACTTAACAAACACCAAAGTTATGGCATTTCCGATCAATCAGGATATAGTCGGCCGATCCTTATGAAATTTGGTATGTCGGATTGATTGGCCAAAAATAAAACCGATAGAAAATCCCAACTTCCTAAATTAACAAACACCAAAGTTATGGCATTTCCGATCAATCAACTATATGGCAGCTATAAGATATAGTCGGCCGATCCTTATGAAATTTGGTACGTCGGATAGATTGGCCAAACATAAAACTCATAGCAAATCCCAACTTCCTAACTTAACAAACACCAAAGTTAAGGCATTTCCGATCAATCAGTTATATGGCAGCTATAGGATATAGTCGGCCGATCACGGCCGTTCCGACTTATATACCGCGTGCAGAGGAAAGAAGGGTGTGTGCAAAATTCGATATCTTTAAAACTAAGAGACTAGTTCGCGTAGAAACAGACAGACGGACAGACGGTCAGACGGACATGCTTATATCAACTCAGAAGGTGATCCTGATCAAGAATATATATACTTTATAGGGTCGGAGATGTCTCCTTCACTGCGTTGCACACTTTTGACCAAAATTATAATACCCTCTGCAAGGGTATAAAAACACCAAAGTTATGGCAATACCAATCGTTCAGTTATATGGCAGCTATAGAATATAGTCGGCCGATCCTTTCTAACTTTCTAACTTAACAAACACCAAAGTTATGGCATTTCCGATCAATCAGGATATAGTCGGCCGATCCTTATGAAATTTGGTATGTCGGATAGATTGGCCAAAAATAAAACCGATAGAAAATCCCAACTTCCTAACTTAACAAACACCAAAGTTATGGCATTTCCGATCAATCAGGATATAGTCGGCCGATCCTTATGAAATTTGGTAGGTCGGATTGATTGGACAAAAATAAAACCGATAGAAAATCCCAACTTCCTAACTTAACAAACACCAAAATTATTTACTTAACAAACACCAAAGTTATGGCATTTCCAATCAATCAGGATATAGTCGGCCGATCCTTATGAAATTTGATAGGTCGGATTGATTGGCCAAATATAAAACTCATAGCAAATCCCAACTTCCTAACTTAACAAACACCAAAGTTATGGCATTTCCGATCAATCAGGATATAGTCGGCCGATCCTTATGAAATTTGGTAGGTCGGATTGATTGGACAAAAATAAAACCGATAGAAAATCCCAACTTCCTAACTTAACAAACACCAAAATTATTTACTTAACAAACACCAAAGTTATGGCATTTCCAATCAATCAGGATATAGTCGGCCGATCCTTATGAAATTTGATAGGTCGGATTGATTGGCCAAATATAAAACTCATAGCAAATCCCAACTTCCTAACTTAACAAACACCAAAGTTATGGCATTTCCGGTCAATCAGTTATATGGCAGCTATAGGATATAGTCGGCCGATCACGGCCGTTCCGACTTATATACCGCGTGCAGAGGAAAGAAGGGTGTGTGCAAAATTCGATATCTTTAAAACTAAGAGACTAGTTCGCGTAGAAACAGACAGACGGACAGACGGTCAGACGGACATGCTTATATCAACTCAGAAGGTGATCCTGATCAAGAATATATATACTTTATAGGGTCGGAGATGTCTCCTTCACTGCGTTGCACACTTTTGACCAAAATTATAATACCCTCTGCAAGGGTATAAAAACACCAAAGTTATGGCAATACCAATCGTTCAGTTATATGGCAGCTATAGAATATAGTCGGCCGATCCTTTCTAACTTTCTAACTTAACAAACACCAAAGTTATGGCATTTCCGATCAATCAGGATATAGTCGGCCGATCCTTATGAAATTTGGTATGTCGGATAGATTGGCCAAAAAATAAAACCGATAGAAAATCCCAACTTCCTAACTTAACAAACACCAAAGTTATGGCATTTCCGATCAATCAGGATATAGTCGGCCGATCCTTATGAAATTTGGTAGGTCGGATTGATTGGACAAAAAATAAAACCGATAGAAAATCCCAACTTCCTAACTTAACAAACACCAAAATTATTTACTTAACAAACACCAAAGTTATGGCATTTCCAATCAATCAGGATATAGTCGGCCGATCCTTATGAAATTTGATAGGTCGGATTGATTGGCCAAATATAAAACTCATAGAAAATCCCAACTTCCTAACTTAACAAACACCAAAGTTATGGCATTTCCGGTCAATCAGGATATAGTCGGCCGATCCTTATGAAATTTGGTAGGTCGGATTGATTGGCCAAAAATAAAACCGATAGAAAATCCCAACTTCCTAACTTAACAAACACCAAAGTTATAGCATTTCCGATCAATCAACTATATGGCAGCTATAAGATATAGTCGGCCGATCCTTATGAAATTTGGTACGTCGGATAGATTGGCCAAACATAAAACTCATAGAAAATCCCAACTTTATATAGGATAGAAGGTGATCCTGATCAAGAATATATATACTTTATAGGGTCGGAGATGTCTCCTTCACTGCGTTGCACACTTTTGACCAAAATTATAATACCCTCTGCAAGGGTATAAAAACACCAAAGTTATGGCAATACCAATCGTTCAGTTATATGGCAGCTATAGAATATAGTCGGCCGATCCTTTCTAACTTCTAACTTAACAAACACCAAAGTTATGGCATTTCCGATCAATCAGGATATAGTCGGCCGATCCTTATGAAATTTGGTATGTCGGATTGATTGGCCAAACATAAAACTCATAGAAAATCCCAACTTCTTAACTTAACAAACACCAAAGTTATGGCATTTCCGATCAATCAGGATATAGTCGGCCGATCCTTATGAAATTTGGTATGTCGGATTGATTGGCCAAAAATAAAACTCATAGAAAATCCCAACTTCCTAAATTAACAAACACCAAAGTTATGGCATTTCCGATCAATCAGGATATAGTCGGCCGATCCTTATGAAATTTGGTATGTCGGATTGATTGGCCAAAAATAAAACCGATAGAAAATCCCAACTTCCTAAATTAACAAACACCAAAGTTATGGCATTTCCGATCAATCAGGATATAGTCGGCCGATCCTTATGAAATTTGGTATGTCGGATTGATTGGCCAAACATAAAACTCATAGAAAATCCCAACTTCTTAACTTCCTCGAAACTCCATTGTTGGACCGATTCCACGATTGTGCTTGCATGGCTAGCCAAACCAGCATGCCAGTGGACAACGTTCGTTGCCAATCGGGTAACAAAGATCACCCAGTCCACAGAGGCAGCCAATTGGTCGCATGTTCAATCCGAACACAATCCAGCTGACTTGGCCAGTCGGGGCGTGCCATTACAAGAACTGGTCGACAACTCCCTTTGGTGGCATGGGCCCACTTGGTTGCAAAAGCCACGAGATAAGTGGCCTGCCCAAAGCACCGACTTACAGGTGACCGAAGTGGAAAGGCGTCCTGTCAAGGCCCATGTTGCGCCCATTCCGACAGAAGCCATTCTTGATCGTTTTTCTAAGTTAAATAGAGCTTTACGGGTCCTTGCGTATGTCCACCGTTTTGTCCAGCGATGAAGGAAACAGTCGCCGATTCCGGAAGTCCATCTAGAAGCCCAAGAACTTGTCGCCGCTGAACGGCTCATGGTCATTAGCACTCAGCCTAGATATTTTGCTAATGAAGCGATTGCAACTTCAAATGATGGGAAGTTTTCCGAAAGAGCGAGACTCTTTTTCCCGGCCATTTGATCAATCAGTTATATGGCAGCTATAGGATATAGTCGGCCTATCCCGGCCGTTCCGACTTTTATACTGTTTGCAAAGGAAAGAAGGGTGTGTGCGAAGTTTCAATTCGATAACTTTAAAACTGAGAGACTAGCTCGCTTAGAAACAGACAAACGGACGGACAGACGGACATGATTATATCAACTCAGGAGGTGATCCTGATCAAGAAAATATATACTTTATAGGGTCGGAGAGATCTCCTTCACTGCGTTGCACACTTTTGAACAAAATTATAATACCCTCCGCAAGGGTATAACAAGAAAGGAAAGCTAACTTCGGGCGAATATAATATTCTGTAAATTATATTCTCCAAAATTATTCATATGATGCATTCTTAACACTCATAAAAATCCCAACTTTAACAAAAAAGGAAAGCTAACTTCGGGCGGAGCCCAAGTTGAAATACCCTTGCAGAATATTCTGTAAATTATATTCTCCAAAATTATTCATATGATGCATTGTTAACACTCATAAAAATCCCAACTTCCTAACTTTAAAAACATCAAAGTTATGGCAATTCCAATCGTTCAGTTATATGGCAGGTATAGAAAACAGTAGGCCGATCCTTATGAAATTTGGTATGTCGGATTGATTGGCCAAACATAAAACTCATAGAAAATCCCAATTTCCTAACATAACAAACACCAAAGTTATGGCATTTCCGATCAATCAGGATATAGTAGGCCGATCCTTACGAAATTTGGTAGGTCGGATTGATTGGCCAAACATAAAACTCATAGAAAATCCCAACTTCTTAACTTAACAAACACCAAAGTTATGGCATTTCGGATCAATCAGGATATAGTCGGCCGATCCTTATTAATTTTGGTATGTCGGATTGATTGGCCAAAAATAAAACCGATAGAAAATCCCAACTTCCTAACTTAACAAACACCAAAGTTATGGCATTTCCGATCAATCAGGTTATAGTCGGCCGATCCTTATGAAATTTGGTATGTCGGATTGATTGGCCAAAAATAAAACCGATAGAAAATCCCAACTTCCTAACTTAACAAACACCAAAGTTAGGGCATTTCCGATCAATCAGTTATATGGCAGCTATAGGATATAGTCGGCCGATCCCGGCCGTTCCGACTTATATCCAAAATCCAAACTTCCTAACTTTACAAACATATAGTCGGCCGATCCTTATGAAATTTGGTATGTCGGATTGATTGGCCAAACATAAAACTCGTAGAAAATCCCAACTTCCTAACTTAACAAACACCAAAGTTATGGCATTTCCGATCAATCAGGATATAGTCGGCCGATCCTTATGAAATTTGGTAGGTCGGATTGATTGGCCACAAATAAAACTCATAGAAAATCCCAACTTCCTAACTTAACAAACACCAAAGTTATGGCATTTCCGATCAATCAGGATATAGTCGGCCGATCCCTATGAAATTTGGTAGGTCGGATTGATTGGCCAAAAATAAAACCGATAGAAAATCGCAACTTCCTAACTTAACAAACACCAAAGTTATGGAATTTCCGATCAATCAGGATATAGTCGGCCGATCCTTATGAAATTTGGTTTGTCGGATAGATTGGCCAAAAATAAAACCGATAGAAAATCCCAACTTCCTAACTTTACAAACACCAAAGTTATTGCATTTCCGCTCAATCAGTTATATGGCAGCTATAAGATATAGTCGGCCGATCCTTATGAAATTTGGTGTGTCGGATAAATTGGCCAAATATAAAACCCATTGAAAATCCAAACTTCCTAAATTTACAAACATATAGTCGGCCGATCCTTCTGAAATTTGGTATGTCGGATAGATTGGCCAAAAATAAAACCGATAGAAAATCCTAACTTCCTAACTTTACAAACACTAAAGTTATTGCATTTCCGATCAAACAGTTATACAGCAGCTATAAGATATAGTCGGCGGATCCTTATGAAATATGGTAGGTCGGATTGATTGGCCAAACATAAAGCTCAAAGAAAATCCCAACTTCCTAACTTAACAAACACCAAAGTTATGGCATTCCGATCAATCAGTTATATGGCGGCTATAGGATATATTTGGTAGGTCGGATTGATTGGACAAATATAAAACCCATAGAAAATCCCAACTTCCTAACTTAGCAAACACCAAATTTATGGCATTTCCGATCAATCAGTTATATGGCGGCTATAGGATATAGTCGGTCGATCCTTATGAAATTTGGAATGTCGGATAGATTGGCCAAACATAAAACCCATAGAAAATCCCAACTTCCTAACTTAACAAACACCAAAGTTATTGCACACTTTTGACCAAAATTATAATACCCTCTGCAAGGGTATAAAAACACCAAAGTTATGGCAATTCCAATCGTTCAGTTATATGGCAGCTATAGAATATAGTCGGCCGATCCTTATGAAATTTGGTATGTCGGATTGATTGGTCAAAAATAAAACCGATAGAAAATCGCAACTTCCTAACTTAACAAACACCAAAGTTATGGCATTTCCGATCAATCAGGATATAGTCGGCCGATCCCTATGATATTTGGTATGTCGGATACCAAAAATAAAACCGATAGAAAATCCCAACTTCCTAACTTAACAAACACCAAAGTTATGGCATTTCCGATCAATCAGGATATAGTCGGCCGATCCTTATGAAATTTGGTAGGTCGGATTGATTGGCCAAATATAAAACCCATTGAAAATCCAAACTTCCTAAATTTACAAACATATAGTCGGCCGATCCTTCTGAAATTTGGTATGTCGGATTGATTGGCCAAAAATAAAACCGATAGAAAATCTTAACTTCCTAACTTTACAAACACTAAAGTTATTGCATTTCCGATCAAACAGTTATACAGCAGCTATAAGATATAGTCGGCGGATCCTTATGAAATATGGTAGGTCGGATTGATTGGCCAAACATAAAACTCAAAGAAAATCCCAACTTCCTAACTTAACAAACACCAAAGTTATGGCATTCCGATCAATCAGTTATATGGCGGCTATAGGATATATTTGGTAGGTCGGATTGATTGGACAAATATAAAACCCATAGAAAATCCCAACTTCCTAACTTAGCAAACACCAAATTTATGGCATTTCCGATCAATCAGTTATATGGCGGCTATAGATATAGTCGGTCGATCCTTATGAAATTTGGAATGTCGGATAGATTGGCCAAACATAAAACCCATAGAAAATCCCAACTTCCTAACTTAACAAACACCAAAGTTATTGCACACTTTTGACCAAAATTATAATACCCTCTGCAAGGGTATAAAAACACCAAAGCTATGGCAATTCCAATCGTTCAGTTATATGGCAGCTATAGAATATAGTCGGCCGATCCTTATGAAATTTGGTATGTCGGATTGATTGGTCAAAAATAAAACCGATAGAAAATCGCAACTTCCTAACTTAACAAACACCAAAGCTATGGCATTTCCGATCAATCAGGATATAACATAAAACTCATAGAAAATCCCAACTTCCTAACTTAACAAACACCAAAGTTAAGGCATTTCCGATCAATCAGTTATATGGCAGCTATAGAATATAGTCGGCCGATCACGGCCGTTCCGACTTATATACCGCGTGCAGAGGAAAGAAGGGTGTGTGCAAAATTTCAATTCGATATCTTTAAAACTAAGAGACTAGTTCGCGTAGAAACAGACAGACGGACAGACGGTCAGACGGACATGCTTATATCAACTCAGAAGGTGATCCTGATCAAGAAAATATATACTTTATAGGGTCGGAGATGTCTCCTTCACTGCGTTGCACACTTTTGACCAAAATTATAATACCCTCTCCAAGGGTATAAAAACACCAAAGTTATGGCAATTACAATCGTTCAGTTATATGGCAGCTATAGAATATAGTCGGCCGATCCTTATGAAATTTAGTATGTCGGATTGATTGGCCAAAAATAAAACCGATAAAAAATCGCAACTTCCTAACTTAACAACCACCAAAGTTATGGAATTTCCGATCAATCAGGATATAGTCGGCCGATCCTTATGAAATTTGGTATGTCGGATAGATTGGCCAAAAATAAAACCGATAGAAAATCCCAACTTCCTAACTTTACAAACACTAAAGTTATTGCATTTCCGCTCAATCAGTTATATGGCAGCTATAAGATATAGTCGGCCGATCCTTATGAAATTTGGTGGGTCGGATAAATTGGACAAATATAAAACCCATTGAAAATCCAAACTTCCTAAATTTACAAACATATAGTCGGCCGATCCTTCTGAAATTTGGTATGTCGGATTGATTGGCCAAAAATAAAACCGATAGAAAATCCTAACTTCCTAACTTTACAAACACTAAAGTTATTGCATTTCCGATCAAACAGTTATACAGCAGCTATAAGATATAGTCGGCGGATCCTTATGAAATATGGTAGGTCGGATTGATTGGCCAAACATAAAACTCAAAGAAAATCCCAACTTCCTAACTTAACAAACACCAAAGTTATGGCATTCCGATCAATCAGTTATATGGCGGCTATAGGATATATTTGGTAGGTCGGATTGATTGGACAAATATAAAACCCATAGAAAATCCCAACTTCCTAACTTAGCAAACACCAAATTTATGGCATTTCCGATCAATCAGTTATATGGCGGCTATAGGATATAGTCGGTTGATCCTTATGAAATTTGGAATGTCGGATAGATTGGCCAAACATAAAACCCATAGAAAATCCCAACTTCCTAACTTAACAAACACCAAAGTTATTGCACACTTTTGACCAAAATTATAATACCCTCTGCAAGGGTATAAAAACACCAAAGCTATGGCAATTCCAATCGTTCAGTTATATGGCAGCTATAGAATATAGTCGGCCGATCCTTATGAAATTTGGTATGTCGGATTGATTGGTCAAAAATAAAACCGATAGAAAATCGCAACTTCCTAACTTAACAAACACCAAAGCTATGGCATTTCCGATCAATCAGGATATAACATAAAACTCATAGAAAATCCCAACTTCCTAACTTAACAAACACCAAAGTTAAGGCATTTCCGATCAATCAGTTATATGGCAGCTATAGAATATAGTCGGCCGATCACGGCCGTTCCGACTTATATACCGCGTGCAGAGGAAAGAAGGGTGTGTGCAAAATTTCAATTCGATATCTTTAAAACTAAGAGACTAGTTCGCGTAGAAACAGACAGACGGACAGACGGTCAGACGGACATGCTTATATCAACTCAGAAGGTGATCCTGATCAAGAAAATATATACTTTATAGGGTCGGAGATGTCTCCTTCACTGCGTTGCACACTTTTGACCAAAATTATAATACCCTCTCCAAGGGTATAAAAACACCAAAGTTATGGCAATTACAATCGTTCAGTTATATGGCAGCTATAGAATATAGTCGGCCGATCCTTATGAAATTTAGTATGTCGGATTGATTGGCCAAAAATAAAACCGATAAAAAATCGCAACTTCCTAACTTAACAACCACCAAAGTTATGGAATTTCCGATCAATCAGGATATAGTCGGCCGATCCTTATGAAATTTGGTATGTCGGATAGATTGGCCAAAAATAAAACCGATAGAAAATCCCAACTTCCTAACTTTACAAACACTAAAGTTATTGCATTTCCGCTCAATCAGTTATATGGCAGCTATAAGATATAGTCGGCCGATCCTTATGAAATTTGGTGGGTCGGATAAATTGGACAAATATAAAACCCATTGAAAATCCAAACTTCCTAAATTTACAAACATATAGTCGGCCGATCCTTCTGAAATTTGGTATGTCGGATTGATTGGCCAAAAATAAAACCGATAGAAAATCCTAACTTCCTAACTTTACAAACACTAAAGTTATTGCATTTCCGATCAAACAGTTATACAGCAGCTATAAGATATAGTCGGCGGATCCTTATGAAATATGGTAGGTCGGATTGATTGGCCAAACATAAAACTCAAAGAAAATCCCAACTTCCTAACTTAACAAACACCAAAGTTATGGCATTCCGATCAATCAGTTATATGGCGGCTATAGGATATATTTGGTAGGTCGGATTGATTGGACAAATATAAAACCCATAGAAAATCCCAACTTCCTAACTTAGCAAACACCAAATTTATGGCATTTCCGATCAATCAGTTATATGGCGGCTATAGGATATAGTCGGTTGATCCTTATGAAATTTGGAATGTCGGATAGATTGGCCAAACATAAAACCCATAGAAAATCCCAACTTCCTAACTTAACAAACACCAAAGTTATTGCACACTTTTGACCAAAATTATAATACCCTCTGCAAGGGTATAAAAACACCAAAGCTATGGCAATTCCAATCGTTCAGTTATATGGCAGCTATAGAATATAGTCGGCCGATCCTTATGAAATTTGGTATGTCGGATTGATTGGTCAAAAATAAAACCGATAGAAAATCGCAACTTCCTAACTTAACAAACACCAAAGCTATGGCATTTCCGATCAATCAGGATATAACATAAAACTCATAGAAAATCCCAACTTCCTAACTTAACAAACACCAAAGTTAAGGCATTTCCGATCAATCAGTTATATGGCAGCTATAGAATATAGTCGGCCGATCACGGCCGTTCCGACTTATATACCGCGTGCAGAGGAAAGAAGGGTGTGTGCAAAATTTCAATTCGATATCTTTAAAACTAAGAGACTAGTTCGCGTAGAAACAGACAGACGGACAGACGGTCAGACGGACATGCTTATATCAACTCAGAAGGTGATCCTGATCAAGAAAATATATACTTTATAGGGTCGGAGATGTCTCCTTCACTGCGTTGCACACTTTTGACCAAAATTATAATACCCTCTCCAAGGGTATAAAAACACCAAAGTTATGGCAATTACAATCGTTCAGTTATATGGCAGCTATAGAATATAGTCGGCCGATCCTTATGAAATTTAGTATGTCGGATTGATTGGCCAAAAATAAAACCGATAAAAAATCGCAACTTCCTAACTTAACAACCACCAAAGTTATGGAATTTCCGATCAATCAGGATATAGTCGGCCGATCCTTATGAAATTTGGTATGTCGGATAGATTGGCCAAAAATAAAACCGATAGAAAATCCCAACTTCCTAACTTTACAAACACTAAAGTTATTGCATTTCCGCTCAATCAGTTATATGGCAGCTATAAGATATAGTCGGCCGATCCTTATGAAATTTGGTGGGTCGGATAAATTGGACAAATATAAAACCCATTGAAAATCCAAACTTCCTAAATTTACAAACATATAGTCGGCCGATCCTTCTGAAATTTGGTATGTCGGATTGATTGGCCAAAAATAAAACCGATAGAAAATCCTAACTTCCTAACTTTACAAACACTAAAGTTATTGCATTTCCGATCAAACAGTTATACAGCAGCTATAAGATATAGTCGGCGGATCCTTATGAAATATGGTAGGTCGGATTGATTGGCCAAACATAAAACTCAAAGAAAATCCCAACTTCCTAACTTAACAAACACCAAAGTTATGGCATTCCGATCAATCAGTTATATGGCGGCTATAGGATATATTTGGTAGGTCGGATTGATTGGACAAATATAAAACCCATAGAAAATCCCAACTTCCTAACTTAGCAAACACCAAATTTATGGCATTTCCGATCAATCAGTTATATGGCGGCTATAGGATATAGTCGGTTGATCCTTATGAAATTTGGAATGTCGGATAGATTGGCCAAACATAAAACCCATAGAAAATCCCAACTTCCTAACTTAACAAACACCAAAGTTATTGCACACTTTTGACCAAAATTATAATACCCTCTGCAAGGGTATAAAAACACCAAAGCTATGGCAATTCCAATCGTTCAGTTATATGGCAGCTATAGAATATAGTCGGCCGATCCTTATGAAATTTGGTATGTCGGATTGATTGGTCAAAAATAAAACCGATAGAAAATCGCAACTTCCTAACTTAACAAACACCAAAGCTATGGCATTTCCGATCAATCAGGATATAGTCGGCCGATCCCTATGAAATTTGGTATGTCGGATAGATCGGCCAAAAATAAAACCGATAGAAAATCCCAACTTCCTAACTTTACAAACACCAAAGTTATTGCATTTCCGATCAATCGGGATATAGTCGGCCGATCCTTATGAAATTTGGTAGGTCGGATTGATTGGCCAAAAATAAAACTCATAGAAAATCCCAACTTCTTAACTTAACAAACACCAAAGTTATGGCATTTCCGATCAATCAGGATATAGTCGGCCGATCCTTATTAATTTTGGTATGTCGGATTGATTGGCCAAAAATAAAACCGATAGAAAATCCCAACTTCCTAACTTAACAAACACCAAAGTTATGGCATTTCCGATCAATCAGGATATAGTCGGCCGATCCTTATGAAATTTGGTATGTCGGATTGATTGGCCAAACATAAAACTCGTAGAAAATCCCAACTTCCTAACTTAACAAACACCAAAGTTATGGCATTTCCGATCAATCAGGATATAGTCGGCCGATCCTTATGAAATTTGGTAGGTCGGATTGATTGGACAAAAATAAAACCGATAGAAAATCCCAACTTCCTAACTTAACAAACACCAAAATATGGCATTTCCGATCAATCAACTATATGACAGCTATAAGATATAGTCGGCCGATCCTTATGAAATTTGGTACGTCGGATAGATTGGCCAAACATAAAACTCATAGAAAATCCCAACTTTCTAACTTAACAAACACCAAAGTTAGGGCATTTCCGAACAATCAGTTATATGGCAGCTATAGGATATAGTCGGCCTATCCCGGCCGTTCCGACTTATATCCAAAATCCAAACTTCCTAACTTTACAAACATATAGTCGGCCGATCCTTATGAAATTTGGTATGTCGGATTGATTGGCCAAAAATAAAACCGATAAAAAATCCCAACTTCCTAACTTAACAAACACCAAAGTTATGGCATTTAACAAACACTAAAGTTAGGGCATTTCCGATCAATCAGTTATATGGCAGCTATAGGATATAGTCGGCCTATCCCGGCCGTTCCGACTTATATCCAAAATCCAAACTTCCCAACTTTACAAACATATAGTCGGCCGATCCTTATGAAATTTGGTATGTTGGATTGATTGGCCAAACATAAAACTCGTAGAAAATCCCAACTTCCTAACTTAACAAACACCAAAGTTATGGCATTTCCGATCAATCAGGATATAGTCGGCCGATCCTTATGAAATTTGGTAGGTCGGATTGATTGTACAAAAATAAAACCGATAGAAAATCCCAACTTCCTAACTTAACAAACACCAAAGTTATGGCATTTCCGATCAATCAGGATATAGTCGGCCGATCCTTATGAAATTTGGTATGTCGGATTGATTGGCCAAAAATAAAACCGATAGAAAATCCCAACTTCCTAACTTAACAAACACCAAAGTTATGGCATTTCCGATCAATCAAGATATAGTCGGCCGATCCTTATGAAATTTGGTAGGTCGGATTGATTGGCCAAAAATAAAACTCATAGAAAATCCCAACTTCTTAACTTAACAAACACCAAAGTTATGGCATTTCGGATCAATCAGGATATAGTCGGCCGATCCTTATGAAATTTGGTATGTCGGATTGATTGGCCAAAAATAAAACCGATAAAAAATCCCAACTTCCTAACTTAACAAACACCAAAGTTATGGCATTTCCGATCAATCAGGATATAGTCGGCCGATTATGAAATTTGATAGGTCGGATTGATTGGCCAAACATAAAACTCATAGAAAATCCCAACTTCCTAACTTAACAAACACCAAAGTTAGGGCAATTCCGATCAATCAGTTATATGGCAGCTATAGGATATAGTCGGCCTATCCCGGCCGTTCCGACTTATATCCAAAATCCAAACTTCCTAACTTTACAAACATATAGTCGGCCGATCCTTATGAAATTTGGTATGTCGGATTGATTGGCCAAACATAAAACTCGTAGAAAATCCCAACTTCCTAACTTAACAAACACCAAAGTTATGGCATTTCCGATCAATCAGGATATAGTCGGCCGATCCTTATGAAATTTGGTAGGTCGGATTGATTGGCCAAAAATAAAACTCATAGAAAATCCCAACTTCTTAACTTAACAAACACCAAAGTTATGGCATTTCGGATCACTCAGGATATAGTCGGCCGATCCTTATTAATTTTGGTATGTCGGATTGATTGGCCAAAAATAAAACCGATAGAAAATCCCAACTTCCTAACTTAACAAACACCAAAGTTATGGCATTTCCGATCAATCAGGATATAGTCGGCCGATCCTTATGAAATTTGATAGGTCGTATTGATTGGCCAAACATAAAACTCATAGAAAATCCCAACTTCCTAACTTAACAAACACTAAAGTTAGGGCATTTCCGATCAATCAGTTATATGGCAGCTATAGGATATAGTCGGCCTATCCCGGCCGTTCCGACTTATATCCAAAATCCAAACTTCCTAACTTTACAAACATATAGTCGGCCGATCCTTATGAAATTTGGTATGTCGGATTGATTGGCCAAACATAAAACTCGTAGAAAATCCCAACTTCCTAACTTAACAAACACCAAAGTTATGGCATTTCCGATCAATCAGGATATAGTCGGCCGATCCTTATGAAATTTGGTAGGTCGGATTGATTGGACAAAAATAAAACCGATAGAAAATCCCAACTTCCTAACTTAACAAACACCAAAGTTATGGCATTTCCGATCAATAAGGATATAGTCGGCCGATCCTTATGAAATTTGGTAGGTCGGATTGATTGGCCAAAAATAAAACCGATAAAAAATCCCAACTTCCTAACTTAACAAACACCAAAGTTATGGCATTTCCGATCAATCAGGATATAGTCGGCCGATTATGAAATTTGATAGGTCGGATTGATTGGCCAAACATAAAACTCATAGAAAATCCCAACTTCCTAACTTAACAAACACCAAAGTTAGGGCAATTCCGATCAATCAGTTATATGGCAGCTATAGGATATAGTCGGCCTATCCCGGCCGTTCCGACTTATATCCAAAATCCAAACTTCCTAACTTTACAAACATATAGTCGGCCGATCCTTATGAAATTTGGTATGTCGGATTGATTGGCCAAACATAAAACTCGTAGAAAATCCCAACTTCCTAACTTAACAAACACCAAAGTTATGGCATTTCCGATCAATCAGGATATAGTCGGCCGATCCTTATGAAATTTGGTAGGTCGGATTGATTGGCCAAAAATAAAACTCGATAGAAAATCCCAACTTCTTAACTTAACAAACACCAAAGTTATGGCATTTCGGATCACTCAGGATATAGTCGGCCGATCCTTATTAATTTTGGTATGTCGGATTGATTGGCCAAAAATAAAACCGATTGAAAATCCCAACTTCCTAACTTAACAAACACCAAAGTTATGGCATTTCCGATCAATCAGGATATAGTCGGCCGATCCTTATGAAATTTGGTATGTCGGATTGATTGGCCAAAAATAAAACCGATAAAAAATCCCAACTTCCTAACTTAACAAACACCAAAGTTATGGCATTTCCGATCAATCAGGATATAGTCGGCCGATCCTTATGAAATTTGATAGGTCGTATTGATTGGCCAAACATAAAACTCATAGAAAATCCCAACTTCCTAACTTAACAAACACTAAAGTTAGGGCATTTCCAATCAATCAGTTATATGGCAGCTATAGGATATAGTCGGCCTATCCCGGCCGTTCCGACTTATATCCAAAATCCAAACTTCCTAACTTTACAAACATATAGTCGGCCGATCCTTATGAAATTTGGTATGTCGGATTGATTGGCCAAACATAAAACTCGTAGAAAATCCCAACTTCCTAACTTAACAAACACCAAAGTTATGGCATTTCCGATCAATCAGGATATAGTCGGCCGATCCTTATGAAATTTGGTAGGTCGGATTGATTGGACAAAAATAAAACCGATAGAAAATCCCAACTTCCTAACTTAACAAACACCAAAGTTATGGCATTTCCGATCAATCAGGATATAGTCGGCCGATCCTTATGAAATTTGGTATGTCGGATTGATTGGCCAAACATAAAACTCGATAGAAAATCCCAACTTCCTAACTTAACAAACACCAAAGTTATGGCATTTCCGATCAATCAGGATATAGTCGGCCGATCCTTATGAAATTTGGTAGGTCGGATTGATTGGCCAAAAATAAAACTCATAGAAAATCCCAACTTCTTAACTTAACAAACACCAAAGTTATGGCATTTCGGATCACTCAGGATATAGTCGGCCGACCCTTATTAATTTTGGTATGTCGGATTGATTGGCCAAAAATAAAACCGATAGAAAATCCCAACTTCCTAACTTAACAAACACCAAAGTTATGGCATTTCCGATCAATCAGGATATAGTCGGCCGATCCTTATGAAATTTGGTATGTCGGATTGATTGGCCAAAAATAAAACCGATAAAAAATCCCAACTTCCTAACTTAACAAACACCAAAGTTATGGCATTTCCGATCAATCAGGATATAGCCGGCCGATCCTTATGAAATTTGATAGGTCGTATTGATTGGCCAAACATAAAACTCATAGAAAATCCCAACTTCCTAACTTAACAAACACTAAAGTTAGGGCATTTCCAATCAATCAGTTATATGGCAGCTATAGGATATAGTCGGCCTATCCCGGCCGTTCCGACTTATATCCAAAATCCAAACTTCCTAACTTTACAAACATATAGTCGGCCGATCCTTATGAAATTTGGTATGTCGGATTGATTGGCCAAACATAAAACTCGTAGAAAATCCCAACTTCCTAACTTAACAAACACCAAAGTTATGGCATTTCCGATCAATCAGGATATAGTCGGCCGATCCTTATGAAATTTGGTAGGTCGGATTGATTGGACAAAAATAAAACCGATAGAAAATCCCAACTTCCTAACTTAACAAACACCAAAGTTATGGCATTTCCGATCAATCAGGATATAGTCGGCCGATCCTTATGAAATTTGGTAGGTCGGATTGATTGGCCAAAAATAAAACCGATAGAAAATCCCAACTTCCTAACTTAACAAACACCAAAGTTATGGCATTTCCGATCAATCAGGATATAGTCGGCCGATCCTTATGAAATTTGGTAGGTCGGATTGATTGGACAAAAATAAAACCGATAGAAAATCCCAACTTCCTAACTTAACAAACACCAAAATTATGGCATTTCCGATCAATCAGGATATAGTCGGCCGATCCTTATGAAATTTGGTAGGTCGGATTGATTGGCCAAAAATAAAACCGATAGAAAATCCCAACTTCCTAACTTAACAAACACCAAAATATGGCATTTCCGATCAATCAACTATATGGCAGCTATAGGATATAGTCGGCCGACCACGGCCGTTCCGACTTATATACCGCGTGCAGAGGAAAGAAGGGTGTGTGCAAAATTTCAATTCGATATCTTTAAAACTAAGAGACTAGTTCGCGTAGAAACAGACAGACGGACAGACGGTCAGACGGACATGCTTATATTAACTCAGAAGGTGATCCTGATCAAGAATATATATACTTTATAGGGTCGGAGATGTCTCCTTCACTGCGTTGCACACTTTTGAACAAAATTATAATACCCTCTGCAAGGGTATAAAAACACCAAAGTTATGGCAATTCCAATCGTTCAGTTATATGGCAGCTATAGAATATAGTCGGCCGATCCTTATAAAATTTGGTATGTCGGATTGATTGGCCAAAAATAAAACCGGTAGAAAATTGCAACTTCCTAACTTAACAAACACCAAAGTTATGGCATTTCCGATCAATCAGGATATAGTCGGCCGATCCTTATGAAATTTGGTATGTCGGATTGATTGGCCAAAAATAAAACCGATAAAAAATCCCAACTTCCTAACTTAACAAACACCAAAGTTATGGCATTTCCGATCAATCAGGATATAGTCGGCCGATCCTTATGAAATTTGATAGGTCGTATTGATTGGCCAAACATAAAACTCATAGAAAATCCCAACTTCCTAACTTAACAAACACTAAAGTTAGGGCATTTCCAATCAATCAGTTATATGGCAGCTATAGGATATAGTCGGCCTATCCCGGCCGTTCCGACTTATATCCAAAATCCAAACTTCCTAACTTTACAAACATATAGTCGGCCGATCCTTATGAAATTTGGTATGTCGGATTGATTGGCCAAACATAAAACTCGTAGAAAATCCCAACTTCCTAACTTAACAAACACCAAAGTTATGGCATTTCCGATCAATCAGGATATAGTCGGCCGATCCTTATGAAATTTGGTAGGTCGGATTGATTGGCCAAAAATAAAACTCATAGAAAATCCCAACTTCTTAACTTAACAAACACCAAAGTTATGGCATTTCGGATCACTCAGGATATAGTCGGCCGATCCTTATTAATTTTGGTATGTCGGATTGATTGGCCAAAAATAAAACCGATTGAAAATCCCAACTTCCTAACTTAACAAACACCAAAGTTATGGCATTTCCGATCAATCAGGATATAGTCGGCCGATCCTTATGAAATTTGGTATGTCGGATTGATTGGCCAAAAATAAAACCGATAAAAAATCCCAACTTCCTAACTTAACAAACACCAAAGTTATGGCATTTCCGATCAATCAGGATATAGTCGGCCGATCCTTATGAAATTTGATAGGTCGTATTGATTGGCCAAACATAAAACTCATAGAAAATCCCAACTTCCTAACTTAACAAACACTAAAGTTAGGGCATTTCCAATCAATCAGTTATATGGCAGCTATAGGATATAGTCGGCCTATCCCGGCCGTTCCGACTTATATCCAAAATCCAAACTTCCTAACTTTACAAACATATAGTCGGCCGATCCTTATGAAATTTGGTATGTCGGATTGATTGGCCAAACATAAAACTCGTAGAAAATCCCAACTTCCTAACTTAACAAACACCAAAGTTATGGCATTTCCGATCAATCAGGATATAGTCGGCCGATACTTATGAAATTTGGTAGGTCGGATTGATTGGACAAAAATAAAACCGATAGAAAATCCCAACTTCCTAACTTAACAAACACCAAAGTTATGGCATTTCCGATCAATCAGGATATAGTCGGCCGATCCTTATGAAATTTGGTAGGTCGGATTGATTGGCCAAAAATAAAACTCATAGAAAATCCCAACTTCTTAACTTAACAAACACCAAAGTTATGGCATTTCGGATCAATCAGGATAAAGTCGGCCGATCCTTATGAAATTTGGTATGTCGGATTGATTGGCCAAAAATAAAACCGATAAAAAATCCCAACTTCCTAACTTAACAAACACCAAAGTTATGGCATTTCCGATCAATCAGGATATAGTCGGCCGATTATGAAATTTGATAGGTCGGATTGATTGGCCAAACATAAAACTCATAGAAAATCCCAACTTCCTAACTTAACAAACACCAAAGTTAGGGCAATTCCGATCAATCAGTTATATGGCAGCTATAGGATATAGTCGGCCTATCCCGGCCGTTCCGACTTATATCCAAAATCCAAACTTCCTAACTTTACAAACATATAGTCGGCCGATCCTTATGAAATTTGGTATGTCGGATTGATTGGCCAAACATAAAACTCGTAGAAAATCCCAACTTCCTAACTTAACAAACACCAAAGTTATGGCATTTCCGATCAATCAGGATATAGTCGGCCGATCCTTATGAAATTTGGTAGGTCGGATTGATTGGCCAAAAATAAAACTCATAGAAAATCCCAACTTCTTAACTTAACAAACACCAAAGTTATGGCATTTCGGATCACTCAGGATATAGTCGGCCGATCCTTATTAATTTTGGTATGTCGGATTGATTGGCCAAAAATAAAACCGATAGAAAATCCCAACTTCCTAACTTAACAAACACCAAAGTTATGGCATTTCCGATCAATCAGGATATAGTCGGCCGATCCTTATGAAATTTGATAGGTCGTATTGATTGGCCAAACATAAAACTCATAGAAAATCCCAACTTCCTAACTTAACAAACACTAAAGTTAGGGCATTTCCGATCAATCAGTTATATGGCAGCTATAGGATATAGTCGGCCTATCCCGGCCGTTCCGACTTATATCCAAAATCCAAACTTCCTAACTTTACAAACATATAGTCGGCCGATCCTTATGAAATTTGGTATGTCGGATTGATTGGCCAAACATAAAACTCGTAGAAAATCCCAACTTCCTAACTTAACAAACACCAAAGTTATGGCATTTCCGATCAATCAGGATATAGTCGGCCGATCCTTATGAAATTTGGTAGGTCGGATTGATTGGACAAAAATAAAACCGATAGAAAATCCCAACTTCCTAACTTAACAAACACCAAAGTTATGGCATTTCCGATCAATAAGGATATAGTCGGCCGATCCTTATGAAATTTGGTAGGTTGGATTGATTGGCCAAAAATAAAACCGATAAAAAATCCCAACTTCCTAACTTAACAAACACCAAAGTTATGGCATTTCCGATCAATCAGGATATAGTCGGCCGATTATGAAATTTGATAGGTCGGATTGATTGGCCAAACATAAAACTCATAGAAAATCCCAACTTCCTAACTTAACAAACACCAAAGTTAGGGCAATTCCGATCAATCAGTTATATGGCAGCTATAGGATATAGTCGGCCTATCCCGGCCGTTCCGACTTATATCCAAAATCCAAACTTCCTAACTTTACAAACATATAGTCGGCCGATCCTTATGAAATTTGGTATGTCGGATTGATTGGCCAAACATAAAACTCGTAGAAAATCCCAACTTCCTAACTTAACAAACACCAAAGTTATGGCATTTCCGATCAATCAGGATATAGTCGGCCGATCCTTATGAAATTTGGTAGGTCGGATTGATTGGCCAAAAATAAAACTCATAGAAAATCCCAACTTCTTAACTTAACAAACACCAAAGTTATGGCATTTCGGATCACTCAGGATATAGTCGGCCGATCCTTATTAATTTTGGTATGTCGGATTGATTGGCCAAAAATAAAACCGATAGAAAATCCCAACTTCCTAACTTAACAAACACCAAAGTTATGGCATTTCCGATCAATCAGGATATAGTCGGCCGATCCTTATGAAATTTGGTATGTCGGATTGATTGGCCAAAAAATAAAACCGATAAAAAATCCCAACTTCCTAACTTAACAAACACCAAAGTTATGGCATTTCCGATCAATCAGGATATAGTCGGCCGATCCTTATGAAATTTGATAGGTCGTATTGATTGGCCAAACATAAAACTCATAGAAAATCCCAACTTCCTAACTTAACAAACACTAAAGTTAGGGCATTTCCGATCAATCAGTTATATGGCAGCTATAGGATATAGTCGGCCTATCCCGGCCGTTCCGACTTATATCCAAAATCCAAACTTCCTAACTTTACAAACATATAGTCGGCCGATCCTTATGAAATTTGGTATGTCGGATTGATTGGCCAAACATAAAACTCGTAGAAAATCCCAACTTCCTAACTTAACAAACACCAAAGTTATGGCATTTCCGATCAATCAGGATATAGTCGGCCGATCCTTATGAAATTTGGTAGGTCGGATTGATTGGACAAAAATAAAACCGATAGAAAATCCCAACTTCCTAACTTAACAAACACCAAAGTTATGGCATTTCCGATCAATAAGGATATAGTCGGCCGATCCTTATGAAATTTGGTAGGTCGGATTGATTGGCCAAAAATAAAACCGATAAAAAATCCCAACTTCCTAACTTAACAAACACCAAAGTTATGGCATTTCCGATCAATCAGGATATAGTCGGCCGATTATGAAATTTGATAGGTCGGATTGATTGGCCAAACATAAAACTCATAGAAAATCCCAACTTCCTAACTTAACAAACACCAAAGTTAGGGCAATTCCGATCAATCAGTTATATGGCAGCTATAGGATATAGTCGGCCTATCCCGGCCGTTCCGACTTATATCCAAAATCCAAACTTCCTAACTTTACAAACATATAGTCGGCCGATCCTTATGAAATTTGGTATGTCGGATTGATTGGCCAAACATAAAACTCGTAGAAAATCCCAACTTCCTAACTTAACAAACACCAAAGTTATGGCATTTCCGATCAATCAGGATATAGTCGGCCGATCCTTATGAAATTTGGTAGGTCGGATTGATTGGCCAAAAATAAAACTCATAGAAAATCCCAACTTCTTAACTTAACAAACACCAAAGTTATGGCATTTCGGATCACTCAGGATATAGTCGGCCGATCCTTATTAATTTTGGTATGTCGGATTGATTGGCCAAAAATAAAACCGATAGAAAATCCCAACTTCCTAACTTAACAAACACCAAAGTTATGGCATTTCCGATCAATCAGGATATAGTCGGCCGATCCTTATGAAATTTGGTATGTCGGATTGATTGGCCAAAAATAAAACCGATAAAAAATCCCAACTTCCTAACTTAACAAACACCAAAGTTATGGCATTTCCGATCAATCAGGATATAGTCGGCCGATCCTTATGAAATTTGATAGGTCGTATTGATTGGCCAAACATAAAACTCATAGAAAATCCCAACTTCCTAACTTAACAAACACTAAAGTTAGGGCATTTCCAATCAATCAGTTATATGGCAGCTATAGGATATAGTCGGCCTATCCCGGCCGTTCCGACTTATATCCAAAATCCAAACTTCCTAACTTTACAAACATATAGTCGGCCGATCCTTATGAAATTTGGTATGTCGGATTGATTGGCCAAACATAAAACTCGTAGAAAATCCCAACTTCCTAACTTAACAAACACCAAAGTTATGGCATTTCCGATCAATCAGGATATAGTCGGCCGATCCTTATGAAATTTGGTAGGTCGGATTGATTGGACAAAAATAAAACCGATAGAAAATCCCAACTTCCTAACTTAACAAACACCAAAGTTATGGCATTTCCGATCAATCAGGATATAGTCGGCCGATCCTTATGAAATTTGGTAGGTCGGATTGATTGGCCAAACATAAAACTCGTAGAAAATCCCAACTTCCTAACTTAACAAACACCAAAGTTATGGCATTTCCGATCAATCAGGATATAGTCGGCCGATCCTTATGAAATTTGGTAGGTCGGATTGATTGGACAAAAATAAAACCGATAGAAAATCCCAACTTCCTAACTTAACAAACACCAAAATTATGGCATTTCCGATCAATCAGGATATAGTCGGCCGATCCTTATGAAATTTGGTAGGTCGGATTGATTGGCCAAAAAATAAAACCGATAGAAAATCCCAACTTCCTAACTTAACAAACACCAAAATATGGCATTTCCGATCAATCAACTATATGGCAGCTATAGGATATAGTCGGCCGACCACGGCCGTTCCGACTTATATACCGCGTGCAGAGGAAAGAAGGGTGTGTGCAAAATTTCAATTCGATATCTTTAAAACTAAGAGACTAGTTCGCGTAGAAACAGACAGACGGACAGACGGTCAGACGGACATGCTTATATTAACTCAGAAGGTGATCCTGATCAAGAATATATATACTTTATAGGGTCGGAGATGTCTCCTTCACTGCGTTGCACACTTTTGAACAAAATTATAATACCCTCTGCAAGGGTATAAAAACACCAAAGTTATGGCAATTCCAATCGTTCAGTTATATGGCAGCTATAGAATATAGTCGGCCGATCCTTATAAAATTTGGTATGTCGGATTGATTGGCCAAAAATAAAACCGGTAGAAAATTGCAACTTCCTAACTTAACAAACACCAAAGTTATGGCATTTCCGATCAATCAGGATATAGTCGGCCGATCCTTATGAAATTTGGTATGTCGGATTGATTGGCCAAAAATAAAACCGATAAAAAATCCCAACTTCCTAACTTAACAAACACCAAAGTTATGGCATTTCCGATCAATCAGGATATAGTCGGCCGATCCTTATGAAATTTGATAGGTCGTATTGATTGGCCAAACATAAAACTCATAGAAAATCCCAACTTCCTAACTTAACAAACACTAAAGTTAGGGCATTTCCGATCAATCAGTTATATGGCAGCTATAGGATATAGTCGGCCTATCCCGGCCGTTCCGACTTATATCCAAAATCCAAACTTCCTAACTTTACAAACATATAGTCGGCCGATCTTTATGAAATTTGGTATGTCGGATTGATTGGCCAAACATAAAACTCGTTGAAAATCCCAACTTCCTAACTTAACAAACACCAAAGTTATGGCATTTCCGATCAATCAGGATATAGTCGGCCGATCCTTTGAAATTTGGTAGGTCGGATTGATTGGACAAAAATAAAACCGATAGAAAATCCCAACTTCCTAACTTAACAAACACCAAAGTTATGGCATTTCCGATCAATCAGGATATAGTCGGCCGATCCTTATGAAATTTGGTAGGTCGGATTGATTGGCCAAAAATAAAACCGATAGAAAATCCCAACTTCCTAACTTAACAAACACCAAAGTTATGGCATTTCCGATCAATCAGGATATAGTCGGCCGATCCTTATGAAATTTGGTAGGTCGGATTGATTGGACAAAAATAAAACCGATAGAAAATCCCAACTTCCTAACTTAACAAACACCAAAATGATGGCATTTCCGATCAATCAGGATATAGTCGGCCTATCCTTATGAAATTTGGTAGGTCGGATTGATTGGCCAAAAATAAAACCGATAGAAAATCCCAACTTCCTAACTTAACAAACACCAAAATATGGCATTTCCGATCAATCAACTATATGGCAGCTATAGGATATAGTCGGCCGACCACGGCCGTTCCGACTTATATACCGCGTGCAGAGGAAAGAAGGGTGTGTGCAAAATTTCAATTCGATATCTTTAAAACTAAGAGACTAGATCGCGTAGAAACAGACAGACGGACAGACGGTCAGACGGACATGCTTATATTAACTCAGAAGGTGATCCTGATCAAGAATATATATACTTTATAGGGTCGGAGATGTCTCCTTCACTGCGTTGCACACTTTTGAACAAAATTATAATACCCTCTGCAAGGGTATAAAAACACCAAAGTTATGGCAATTCCAATCGTTCAGTTATATGGCAGCTATAGAATATAGTCGGCCGATCCTTATAAAATTTGGTATGTCGGATTGATTGGCCAAAAATAAAACCGATAGAAAATTGCAACTTCCTAACTTAACAAACACCAAAGTTATGGCATTTCCGATCAATCAGGATATAGTCGGCCGATCCTTATGAAATTTGGTATGTCGGATAGATTGGCCAAAAATAAAACCGATAGAAAATCCCAACTTCCTTACTTTACAAACACCAAAGTTATTGCATTTCCGCTCAATCAGTTATATGGCAGCTATAAGATATAGTCGGCCGATCCTTATGAAATTTGGTGGGTCGGATAAATTGGCCAAATATAAAACCCATTGAAAATCCAAACTTCCTAAATTTACAAACATATAGTCGGCCGATCCTTCTGAAATTTGGTATGTCGGATTGATTGGCCAAAAATAAAACCGATAGAAAATCCTAACTTCCTAACTTTACAAACACTAAAGTTATTGCATTTCCGATCAAACAGTTATACAGCAGCTATAAGATATAGTCGGCGGATCCTTATGAAATATGGTAGGTCGGATTAATTGGCCAAACATAAAACTCAAAGAAAATCCCAACTTCCTAACTTAACAAACACCAAAGTTATGGCATTCCGATCAATCAGTTATATGGCGGCTATAGGATATAGTCGGCCGATCCTTTTGAAATTTGGTAGGTCGGATTGATTGGCCAAAAATAAAACCGATAGAAAATCCCAACTTCCTAACTTAACAAACACCAAAATATGGCATTTCCGATCAATCAACTATATGGCAGCTATAAGATATAGTCGGCCGATCCTTATGAAATTTGGTACGTCGGATAGATTGGCCAAACATAAAACTCATAGAAAATCCCAACTTCCTAACTTAACAAACACCAAAGTTAAGGCATTTCCGATCAATCAGTTATATGGCAGCTATAGGATATAGTCGGCCAATCACGGCCGTTCCGACTTATATACCGCGTGCAGAGGAAAGAAGGGTGTGTGCAAAATTTCAATTCGATATCTTTAAAACTAAGAGACTAGTTCGCGTAGAAACAGACAGACGGACAGACGGTCAGACGGACATGCTTATATTAACTCAGAAGGTGATCCTGATCAAGAATATATATACTTTATAGGGTCGGAGATGTCTCCTTCACTGCGTTGCACACTTTTGACCAAAATTATAATACCCTCTGCAAGGGTATAAAAACACCAAAGTTATGGCAATTCCAATCGTTCAGTTATATGGCAGCTATAGAATATAGTCGGCCGATCCTTATGAAATTTGGTATGTCGGATTGATTGGCCAAAAATAAAACCGATAGAAAATCGCAACTTCCTAACTTAACAAACACCAAAGTTATGGCATTTCCGATCAATCAGGATATAGTCGGCCGATCCTTATGAAATTTGGTATGTCGGATAGATTGGCCAAAAATAAAACCGATAGAAAATCCCAACTTCCTAACTTTACAAACACCAAAGTTATTGCATTTCCGCTCAATCAGTTATATGGCAGCTATAAGATATAGTCGGCCGATCCTTATGAAATTTGGTGGGTCGGATAAATTGGCCAAATATAAAACCCATTGAAAATCCAAACTTCCTAAATTTACAAACATATAGTCGGCCGATCCTTCTGAAATTTGGTATGTCGGATTGATTGGCCAAAAATAAAACCGATAGAAAATCCTAACTTCCTAACTTTACAAACACTAAAGTTATTGCATTTCCGATCAAACAGTTATACAGCAGCTATAAGATATAGTCGGCGGATCCTTATGAAATATGGTAGGTCGGATTAATTGGCCAAACATAAAACTCAAAGAAAATCCCAACTTCCTAACTTAACAAACACCAAAGTTATGGCATTCCGATCAATCAGTTATATGGCGGCTATAGGATATAGTCGGCCGATCCTTTTGAAATTTGGTAGGTCGGATTGATTGGCCAAAAATAAAACCGATAGAAAATCCCAACTTCCTAACTTAACAAACACCAAAATATGGCATTTCCGATCAATCAACTATATGGCAGCTATAAGATATAGTCGGCCGATCCTTATGAAATTTGGTACGTCGGATAGATTGGCCAAACATAAAACTCATAGAAAATCCCAACTTCCTAACTTAACAAACACCAAAGTTAAGGCATTTCCGATCAATCAGTTATATGGCAGCTATAGGATATAGTCGGCCAATCACGGCCGTTCCGACTTATATACCGCGTGCAGAGGAAAGAAGGGTGTGTGCAAAATTTCAATTCGATATCTTTAAAACTAAGAGACTAGTTCGCGTAGAAACAGACAGACGGACAGACGGTCAGACGGACATGCTTATATTAACTCAGAAGGTGATCCTGATCAAGAATATATATACTTTATAGGGTCGGAGATGTCTCCTTCACTGCGTTGCACACTTTTGACCAAAATTATAATACCCTCTGCAAGGGTATAAAAACACCAAAGTTATGGCAATTCCAATCGTTCAGTTATATGGCAGCTATAGAATATAGTCGGCCGATCCTTATGAAATTTGGTATGTCGGATTGATTGGCCAAAAATAAAACCGATAGAAAATCGCAACTTCCTAACTTAACAAACACCAAAGTTATGGCATTTCCGATCAATCAGGATATAGTCGGCCGATCCTTATGAAATTTGGTATGTCGGATAGATTGGCCAAAAATAAAACCGATAAAAAATCCCAACTTCCTAACTTTACAAACACCAAAGTTATTGCATTTCCGCTCAATCAGTTATATGGCAGCTATAAGATATAGTCGGCCGATCCTTATGAAATTTGGTGGGTCGGATAAATTGGCCAAATATAAAACCCATTGAAAATCCAAACTTCCTAAATTTACAAACATATAGTCGGCCGATCCTTCTGAAATTTGGTATGTCGGATTGATTGGCCAAAAATAAGATTGATCAATCAGTTATATGGCGGCTATAGGATATAGTCGGCCGATCTTTATGAAATTTGGTAGGTCGGATTGATTGGACAAATATAAAACCCATAGAAAATCCCAACTTCCTAACTTAGCAAACACCAAATTTATGGCATTTCCGATCAATTAGTTATATGGCAGCTATAGAATATGGTTGGCCGATCCTTATGAAATTTGGTAGGTCGGATTGATTGGACAAATATAAAACCCATAGAAAATCCCAACTTCCTAACTTAGCAAACACCAAATTTATCGCATTTCCGATCAATCAGTTATATGGCAGCTATAGAATATGGTCGTCCGATCCTTATGAAATTTGGTGTGTCAGATTGATTGGCCAAATATAAAAGCGATAGAAAATCCCAACTTCCTAACTTAACAAACACCAAAGTTATGGCATTTCCGATCAATCAGTTATATGGCGGCTATAGGATATAGTCGGTCGATCCTTATGAAATTTGGAATGACGGATAGATTGGCCAAACATAAAACCCATAGAAAATCCGAACTTCCTAACTTAACAAACACCAAAGTTATTGCATTTCCGATCAATCAGTTATATAGCAGCTATAAGATATTGTCGGCCGATCCTTATGAAATTTGGTAGGTCGGATTGATTGGCCAAGCATAAAACTCATAGAAAATCCCAACTTCCTAACTTAACAAACACCAAATTTATGGCATTCCTATCAATCAGTTATATGGCGGCTATAGGATATAGTCGGCCGATCCCGGCCGTTCCGACTGATATACTGCGTGCAAAGAAAAGAAGGGTGTGTGCGAAGTTTCAATTCGATAACTTTAAAACTGAGAGACTATTTCGCGTAGAAACAGAAAGACGGACAGACGGTCAGACGGACATGCTTATATCAACTTAGAAGGTGATCCTGATCAGAAATATATATACTTTATAGGGTCGGAGATGTCTCCTTCACTGCGTTGCACACTTTTGACCAAAATTATAATACCCTCTGCAAGGGTATAAAAACACCAAAGTTATGGCAATTCCAATCGTTCAGTTATATGGCAGCTATAGAATATAGTCGGCCGATCCTTATGAAATTTAGTATGTCGGAAATAAAACCGATAGAAAATCCCAACTTCCTAACTTGACAAACACCAAAAATATTGCATTTCCGCTCAATCAGTTATATGGCAGCTATAAGATATAGTCGGCCGATCATTATGAAATTTGGTGGGTCGGATAAATTGGTCAAATATAAAACCAATTGAAAATCCAAACTTCCTAACTTTACAAACATATAGTCGGCCGATCCTTATGAAATTTGGTATTTCGGATTGATTGGCCAAAAATAAAACCAACAGAAAATCCCAACTTCCTAACTTTAGAAACACTAAAGTTATTGCATTTCCGATCAAACAGTTATACAGCAGCTATAAGATATAGTCGGCGGATCCTTATGAAAGGTCGGATTGATTGGCCAAACATAAAACTCATAAAAAATCCCAACTTCCTAACTTAACAAACACCAAAGTTATGGCATTTCCGATCAATCAGGATATAGTCGGCCGATCCTTATGAAATTTGGTAGGTCGGATTGATTGGACAAAAATAAAACCGATAGAAAATCCCAACTTCCTAACTTAACAAACACCAAAATTATGGCATTTCCGATCAATCAGGATATAGTCGGCCGATCCTTATGAAATTTGGTAGGTCGGATTGATTGGCCAAAAATAAAACCGAAAGAAAATCCCAACTTCCTAACTTAACAAACACCAAAATATGGCATTTCCGATCAATCAACTATATGGCAGCTATAGGATATAGTCGGCCGATCCTTATGAAATTTGGTATTTCGGATTGATTGGCCAAAAATAAAACCAACAGAAAATCCCAACTTCCTAACTTTAGAAACACTAAAGTTATTGCATTTCCGATCAAACAGTTATACAGCAGCTATAAGATATAGTCGGCGGATCCTTATGAAATATGGTAGGTCGGATTGATTGGCCAAACATAAAACTCAAAGAAAATCTCAACTTCCTAACTTAACAAACACCAAAGTTATGGCATTCCGATCAATCAGTTATATGGCGGCTATAGGATATAGTCGGCCGATCCTTATGAAATTTGGTATGTCGGATAGATTGGCCAAAAATAAAACCGATAGAAAATCCCAACTTCCTAACTTTACAAACACCAAAGTTATTGCATTTCCGCTCAATCAGTTATATGGCAGCTATAAGATATAGTCGGCCGATCCTTATGAAATTTGGTGGGTCGGATAAATTGGCCAAATATAAAACCCATTGAAAATCCAAACTTCCTAAATTTACAAACATATAGTCGGCCGATCCTTCTGAAATTTGGTACGTCGGATAGATTGGCCAAACATAAGATTGATCAATCAGTTATATGGCGGCTATAGGATATGGTCGGCCGATCTTTATGAAATTTGGTAGGTCGGATTGATTGGACAAATATAAAACCCATAGAAAATCCCAACTTCCTAACTTAGCAAACACCAAATTTATGGCATTTCCGATCAATTAGTTATATGGCAGCTATAGAATATGGTTGGCCGATCCTTATGAAATTTGGTAGGTCGGATTGATTGGACAAATATAAAACCCATAGAAAATCCCAACTTCCTAACTTAGCAAACACCAAATTTATCGCATTTCCGATCAATCAGTTATATGGCAGCTATAGAATATGGTCGTCCGATCCTTATGAAATTTGGTGTGTCAGATTGATTGGCCAAATATAAAAGCGATAGAAAATCCCAACTTCCTAACTTAACAAACACCAAAGTTATGGCATTTCCGATCAATCAGTTATATGGCGGCTATAGGATATAGTCGGTCGATCCTTATGAAATTTGGAATGACGGATAGAATGGCCAAACATAAAACCCATAGAAAATCCGAACTTCCTAACTTAACAAACACCAAAGTAATTGCATTTCCGATCAATCAGTTATATAGCAGCTATAAGATATTGTCGGCCGATCCTTATGAAATTTGGTAGGTCGGATTGATTGGCCAAGCATAAAACTCATAGAAAATCCCAACTTCCTAACTTAACAAACACCAAATTTATGGCATTCCTATCAATCAGTTATATGGCGGCTATAGGATATAGTCGGCCGATCCCGGCCGTTCCGACTGATATACTGCGTGCAAAGAAAAGAAGGGTGTGTGCGAAGTTTCAATTCGATAACTTTAAAACTGAGAGACTATTTCGCGTAGAAACAGAAAGACGGACAGACGGTCAGACGGACATGCTTATATCAACTTAGAAGGTGATCCTGATCAGAAATATATATACTTTATAGGGTCGGAGATGTCTCCTTCACTGCGTTGCACACTTTTGACCAAAATTATAATACCCTCTGCAAGGGTATAAAAACACCAAAGTTATGGCAATTCCAATCGTTCAGTTATATGGCAGCTATAGAATATAGTCGGCCGATCCTTATGAAATTTAGTATGTCGGAAATAAAACCGATAGAAAATCCCAACTTCCTAACTTGACAAACACCAAAAATATTGCATTTCCGCTCAATCAGTTATATGGCAGCTATAAGATATAGTCGGCCGATCATTATGAAATTTGGTGGGTCGGATAAATTGGTCAAATATAAAACCAATTGAAAATCCAAACTTCCTAACTTTACAAACATATAGTCGGCCGATCCTTATGAAATTTGGTATTTCGGATTGATTGGCCAAAAATAAAACCAACAGAAAATCCCAACTTCCTAACTTTAGAAACACTAAAGTTATTGCATTTCCGATCAAACAGTTATACAGCAGCTATAAGATATAGTCGGCGGATCCTTATGAAAGGTCGGATTGATTGGCCAAACATAAAACTCATAGAAAATCCCAACTTCCTAACTTAACAAACACCAAAGTTATGGCATTTCCGATCAATCAGGATATAGTCGGCCGATCCTTATGAAATTTGGTAGGTCGGATTGATTGGACAAAAATAAAACCGATAGAAAATCCCAACTTCCTAACTTAACAAACACCAAAATTATGGCATTTCCGATCAATCAGGATATAGTCGGCCGATCCTTATGAAATTTGGTAGGTCGGATTGATTGGCCAAAAATAAAACCGAAAGAAAATCCCAACTTCCTAACTTAACAAACACCAAAATATGGCATTTCCGATCAATCAACTATATGGCAGCTATAGGATATAGTCGGCCGATCCTTATGAAATTTGGTATTTCGGATTGATTGGCCAAAAATAAAACCAACAGAAAATCCCAACTTCCTAACTTTAGAAACACTAAAGTTATTGCATTTCCGATCAAACAGTTATACAGCAGCTATAAGATATAGTCGGCGGATCCTTATGAAAGGTCGGATTGATTGGCCAAACATAAAACTCAAAGAAAATCTCAACTTCCTAACTTAACAAACACCAAAGTTATGGCATTCCGATCAATCAGTTATATGGCGGCTATAGGATATAGTCGGCCGATCCTTATGAAATTTGGTATGTCGGATAGATTGGCCAAAAATAAAACCGATAGAAAATCCCAACTTCCTAACTTTACAAACACCAAAGTTATTGCATTTCCGCTCAATCAGTTATATGGCAGCTATAAGATATAGTCGGCCGATCCTTATGAAATTTGGTGGGTCGGATAAATTGGCCAAATATAAAACCCATTGAAAATCCAAACTTCCTAAATTTACAAACATATAGTCGGCCGATCCTTCTGAAATTTGGTACGTCGGATAGATTGGCCAAACATAAAACTCATAGAAAATCCCAACTTCCTAACTTAACAAACACCAAAGTTAAGGCATTTCCGATCAATCAGTTATATGGCAGCTATAGGATATAGTCGGCCGATCACGGCCGTTCCGACTTATATACCGCGTGCAGAGGAAAAAAGGGTGTGTGCAAAATTTCAATTCGATATCTTTAAAACTAAGAGACTAGTTCGCGTAGAAACAGACAGACGGACAGACGGTCAGAGGGACATGCTTATATTAACTCAGAAGGTGATCCTGATCAAGAATATATATACTTTATAGGGTCGGAGATGTCTCCTTCACTGCGTTGCACACTTTTGACCAAAATTATAATACCCTCTGCAAGGGTATAAAAACACCAAAGTTATGGCAATTCCAATCGTTCAGTTATATGGCAGCTATAGAATATAGTCGGCCGATCCTTATAAAATTTGGTATGTCGGATTGATTGGCCAAAAATAAAACCGATAGAAAATCGCAACTTCCTAACTTAACAAACACCAAAGTTATGGCATTTCCGATCAATCAGGATATAGTCGGCCGATCCTTATGAAATTTGGTATGTCGGATAGATTGGCCAAAAATAAAACCGATAGAAAATCCCAACTTCCTAACTTTACAAACACCAAAGTTATTGCATTTCCGCTCAATCAGTTATATGGCAGCTATAAGATATAGTCGGCCGATCCTTATGAAATTTGGTGGGTCGGATAAATTGGCCAAATATAAAACCCATTGAAAATCCAAACTTCCTAAATTTACAAACATATAGTCGGCCGATCCTTCTGAAATTTGGTATGTCGGATTGATTGGCCAAAAATAAAACCGATAGAAAATCCTAACTTCCTAACTTTATAAACACTAAAGTTATTGCATTTCCGATCAAACAGTTATACAGCAGCTATAAGATATAGTCGGCGGATCCTTATGAAATATGGTAGGTCGGATTGATTGGCCAAACATAAAACTCAAAGAAAATCCCAACTTCCTAACTTAACAAACACCAAAGTTATGGCATTCCGATCAATCAGTTATATGGCGGCTATAGGATATAGTCGGCCGATCCTTATGAAATTTGGTAGGTCGGATTGATTGGACAAATATAAAACCCATAGAAAATCCCAACTTCCTAACTTAGCAAACACCAAATTTATGGCATTTCCGATCAATCAGTTATATGGCGGCAATAGGATATAGTCGGTCGATCCTTATGAAATTTGGAATGTCGGATAGATTGGCCAAACATAAAACCCATAGAAAATCCCAACTTCCTAACTTAACAAACACCAAAGTTATTGCATTTCCGATCAATCAGTTATATAGCAGCAATAAGATATAGTCGGCCGATCATTATGAAATTTGGTAGGTCGCATTGATTGGCCAAACATAAAACTCAGAGAAAATCCCAACTTCCTAACTTAACAAACACCAAAGTTATGGCATTCCGATCAATCAGTTATATGGCGGCTATAGGATATAGTCGGCCGATCCTTATGAAATTTGGTAGGTCGGATTGATTGGACAAATATAAAACCCATAGAAAATCCCAACTTCCTAACTTAGCAAACACCAAATTTATGGCATTTCCGATCAATTAGTTATATGGCAGCTATAGAATATGGTTGGCCGATCCTTATGAAATTTGGTAGGTCGGATTGATTGGACAAATATAAAACCCATAGAAAATCCCAACTTCCTAACTTAGCAAACACCAAATTTATCGCATTTCCGATCAATCAGTTATATGGCAGCTATAGAATATGGTCGTCCGATCCTTATGAAATTTGGTGTGTCAGATTGATCGGCCAAATATAAAAGGGTTAGAAAATCCCAACTTCCTAACTTAACAAACACCAAAGTTATGGCATTTCCGATCAATCAGTTATATGGCGGCTATAGGATATAGTCGGTGGATCCTTATGAAATTTGGAATGTCGGATAGATTGGCCAAACATAAAACCCATAGAAAATCCGAACTTCCCAACTTAACAAACACCAAAGTTATGGCATTTCCGATCAATCAGTTATATGGCGGCTATAGGATATAGTCGGTGGATCCTTATGAAATTTGGAATGTCGGATAGATTGGCCAAACATAAAACCCATAGAAAATCCGAACTTCCCAACTTAACAAACACCAAAGTTATTGCATTTCCGATCAATCAGTTATATAGCAGCTATAAGATATTGTCGGCCGATCCTTATGAAATTTGGTAGGTCGGATTGATTGGCCAAGCACAAAACTCATAGAAAATCCCAACTTCCTAACTTAACAAACACCAAATTTATGGCATTCCTATCAATCAGTTATATGGCGGCTATAGGATATAGTCGGCCGATCCCGGCCGTTCCGACTTATATACTGCGTGCAAAGAAAAGAAGGGTGTGTGCGAAGTTTCAATTCGATAACTTAAAAACTGAGAGACTATTTCGCGTAGAAACAGACAGACGGACAGACGGTCAGACGGACATGCTTATATCAACTTAGAAGGTGATCCTGATCAGAAATATATATACTTTATAGGGTCGGAGATGTCTCCTTCACTGCGTTGCACACTTTTGACCAAAATTATAATACCCTCTGCAAGGGTATAAAAACACCAAAGTTATGGCAATTCCAATCGTTCAGTTATATGGCAGCTATAGAATATAGTCGGCCGATCCTTATGAAATTTAGTATGTCGGAAATAAAACCGATAGAAAATCCCAACTTCCTAACTTGACGAACACCAAAAATATTGCATTTCCGTTCAATCAGTTATATGGCAGCTATAAGATATAGTCGGCCGATCCTTATGAAATTTGGTGGGTCGGATAAATTGGTCAAATATAAAACCAATTGAAAATCCAAACTTCCTAACTTTACAAACATATAGTCGGCCGATCCTTATGAAATTTGGTATTTCGGATTGATTGGCCAAAAATAAAACCGATAGAACATCCCAACTTCCTAACTTTAGAAACACTAAAGTTATTGCATTTCCGATCAAACAGTTATACAGCAGCTATAAGATATAGTCGGCGGATCCTTATGAAAGGTCGGATTGATTGGCCAAACATAAAACTCATAGAAAATCCCAACTTCCTAACTTAACAAACACCAAAGTTATGGCATTCCGATCAATCAGTTATATGGCGGCTATAGGATATAGTCGGCCGATCCTTATGAATTTTGGTAGGTCGGATTGATTGGCCAAATATAAAACCCATTGAAAATCCAAACTTCCTAAATTTACAAAGATATAGTCGGCCGATCCTTCTGAAATTTGGTATGTCGGATTGATTGGCCAAAAATAAAACCGATAGAAAATCCCAACTTCCTAACTTTACAAACACTAAAGTTATTGCATTTCCGATCAAACAGTTATACAGCAGCTATAAGATATAGTCGGCGGATCCTTATGAAATATGGTAGGTCGCATTGATTGGCCAAATATAAAACCCATAGAAAATCCCAACTTCCTAACTTAGCAAACACCAAATTTATGGCATTTCCGATCAATCAGTTAGATGGCAGCTATAGGATATAGTCGGCCTATCCCGGCCGTTCTGACTTATATACTGCGTGCAAAGGAAAGAAGGGTGTGTGCGAAGTTTCAATTCGATATCTTTAACTGAGAGACTAGTTCGCGTAGAAACAGACAGACGGACAGACAAACCGACAGAAGGACAGACGGACATGCTTATATCAACTCAGGAGGTGATCCTGATCAAGAATATTTATACTATATAGGGTCGGAGATGTCTCCTTCACTGCGTTGTACACCTTTGAACAAATTTATAATACCCTCTTCAAGGGTATAACAAGAAAGGAAAGGAGCCGAAAATGAAATGCCCTCGCAGAATATTCTGCAGATTATATTCATAATAAAATCCCAACTTCCTAACTTTAAAAACACCAAAGTTATGGCAATTCCAATCGTTCAGTTATATGGCAGCTATAGAATATAGTCGGCCGATCCTTATGAAATTTAGTATGTCGGATTGATTGGCCAAAAATAAAATCGATAGAAAATCCCAACTTCCTGACTTTACAAACACCAAATTTATGACATTTCCGATCAACCAGTTATATGGCAGCTATAGAATATGGTCGGCCGATCCTTATGAAATTTGGTGTGTCAGATTGATCGGCCAAATATAAAACTGATAGAATATCCCAACTTCCTAACTTAACAAACAATAATGTTATGGCATTTCCGATCAATCAGGATATAGTTGGCCGATCCTTATTAAATTTGTTTGGTGTGTCAGATTGATCGGCCAAATATAAAAGCGATAGAAAATCCCAACTTCCTAACTTAACAAACACCAAAGTTATGGCATTTCCGATCAATCAGTTATATGGCGGCTATAGGATATAGTCGGTCGATCCTTATGAAATTTGGAATGTCGGATAGATTGGCCAAACATAAAACCCATAGAAAATCAGAACTTCCTAACTTAACAAACACCAAAGTTATTGCATTTCCAATCAATTAGTTATATGGCAGCTATAAGATATAGTCGGCCGATCATTATGAAATATGGTAGGTCGCATTGATTGGCCAAACATAAAACTCATAGAAAATCCCAACTTCCTAACTTAACAAACACCAAAGTTATTGCATTTCCGATCAATCAGTTATATAGCAGCTATAAGATATTGTCGGCCGATCCTTATGAAATTTGGTAGGTCGGATTGATTGGCCAAGCACAAAACTCATAGAAAATCCCAACTTCCTAACTTAACAAACACCAAATTTATGGCATTCCTATCAATCAGTTATATGGCGGCTATAGGATATAGTCGGCCGATCCCGGCCGTTCCGACTGATATACTGCGCGCAAAGAAAAGAAGGGTGTGTGCGAAGTTTCAATTCGATAACTTAAAAACTGAGAGATTTTTTCGCGTAGAAACAGACAGACGGACAGACGGTCAGACGGACATGCTTATATCAACTTAGAAGGTGATCCTGATCAGAAATATATATACTTTATAGGGTCGGAGATGTCTCCTTCACTGCGTTGCACACTTTTGACCAAAATTATAATAACCTCTGCAAGGGTATAAAAACACCAAAGTTATGGCAATTCCAATCGTTCAGTTATATGGCAGCTATAGAATATAGTCGGCCGATCCTTATGAAATTTAGTATGTCGGACTGATTGGCCAAAAATAAAATCGATAGAAAATCCCAACTTCCTGACTTTACAAACACCAAATTTATGACATTTCCGATCAACCAGTTATATGGCAGCTATAGAATATGGTCGGCCGATCCTTATGAAATTTGGTGTGTCAGATTGATCGGCCAAATATAAAACCGATAGAATATCCCAACTTCCTAACTTATCAAACACCAAAGTTATGGCATTTCCGATCAATCAGGATATAGTTGGCCGATCCTTATTAAATTTGGTAGGTCGAATTAATTGTGCAAATATAAAACCCTTAGAAAATCCCAACTTCCTAACTTAACAAACACCAAAGTTATGGCATTTCCGATCAATCAGTTATATGGCGGCTATAGGATATAGTCGGTCGATCCTTATGAAATTTGGTATGTCGGATAGATTGGCCAAAACTAAAACCGATGGAAAATCCCAACTTCCTAGCTTAACAAACACTAAAGTTATTGCATTTCCGCTCAATCAACTATATGGCAGCTATAAGATATAGTCGGCCAATCCTTATGAAATTTGGTGGGTCGGATAAATTGGCCAAATATAAAACCCATTGAAAATCCAAACTTCCTAACTTTACAAACATATAGTCGGCCGATCCTTATGAAATTTGGTATGTCGGATTGATTGGCCAAAAATAAAACCGATAGAAAATCCCAACTTCCTAACTTAACAAACACCAAAGTTATGGCATTTCCGATCAATCAGGATATAGTCTTCCGATCCTTATTACATTTGGTAGGTCGAATTAATTGTTCAAATATAAAACCCATAGAAAATCCCAACTTCCTAACTTAACAAATACCAAAGTTATGGCATTTCCGATCAATCAGTTGTATGGCGGCTATAGGATATAGTCGGTCGATCCTTATGAAATTTACTATGTCGGATAGATTGGCCATAGATAAAACCGATAGAAAATCCCAACTTAATAACTTTACAAACACCTAAGTTATTGCATTTCCGATCAATCAGTTATATGGCAGCTATAGAATATAGTCGGCCGATCCTTATGAAATTTAGTACGTCGGATAGATTGGCCAAACATAAAACACATAGAAAATCCCAACTTCCTAACTTAACAAACACCAAAGTTGGGACATTTCCGATCAATCAGTTATATGTCAGCTATAGGATATAGTCGGCCGATCCCGGCCGTTCCGACTTATATACTGCGTGCAAAGGAAAGAAGGGTGTGTGCAAAATTTCAATTCGATATCTTTAAAACTAAGAGACTAGTTCGCGTAGAAACAGACAGACGGACAGACGGTCAGACGGACATGCTTATATCAACTCAGAAGGTGATCCTGATCAAGTATATATATACTTTATAGGGTCGGAGATGTCTCCTTGACTGCGTTGCACACTTTTGACCAAAATTATAATACCCTCTGAAAGGGTATAAAAACACCAAAGTTATGGCAATTCCAATCGTTCAGTTATATGGCAGCTATAGAATATAGTCGGCCGATCCTTATGAAATTTAGTATGTCGGAAATAAAACCGATAGAAAATCCCAACTTCCTAACTTGACAAACACCAAAAATATTGCATTTCCGCTCAATCAGTTATATGGCAGCTATAAGATATAGTCGGCCGATCCTTATGAAACTTGGTGGGTCGGATAAATTGGACAAATATAAAACCCATTGAAATTCCAAACTTCCTAACTTTACAAACATATAGTCGGCCGATCCTTATGAAATTTGGTATGTCGGATTGATTGGCCAAAAATAAAACCGATAGAAAATCCCAACTTCCTAACTTAACAAACACCAAAGTTATGGCATTCCGATCAATCAGTTATATGGCGGCTATAGGATATAATCGGCCGATCCTTATGAAATTTGGTAGGTCGGATAAATTGGACAAATATAAAACCCATTGAAAATCCAAACTTCCTAACTTTACAAACATATAGTCGGCTGATCCTTATGAAATTTGGTATGTCGGATTGATTGGCCAAAAATAAAACCGATAGAAAATCCCAACTTCCTAACTTAACAAACACCAAATTTATGGCATTTCCGATCAATCAGTTTTATGGCAGCTATGGAATATGGTCGGCCGATCCTTATGAAATTTGCTGTGTCAGATTGATCGGCCAAACATAAAACCCATAGAAAATCCCTACGTCCTAACTGAACAAACACCAAAGTTATTGCATTTCCGATCAATCAGTTATATAGCAGCTATAAGATATAGTCGGCCGATTACGTCCGTTCCGACTTATATACCGCGTGCAAAGGAAAGAAGGGTGTGTGCAAAATTTCAATTCGATAACTTTAAAACTAAGAGACTAGTTCGCGTAGAAACAGACAGACGGTCAGACGGACATGCTTATATCAACTCAGAAGATGATCCTGATCAAGAATATATATACTTTATAGGGTCGGAGATGTCTCCTTCACTGCGTTGCAGACTTTTGACCAAAATTATAATACCCTCTGCAAGGGTATAAAAACACCAAAGTTATGGCAATTCCAATCGGATAGATTGGCCAAAAATAAAGCCGATAGAAAATCCCAACTTCCTAACTTTACAAACACCAAAGTTATTGCATTTCCGCTCAATCAGTTATATGGCAGCTATAATATATAGTCGGCCGATCCTTATGAAACTTGGTGGGTCGGATAAATTGGCCAAATATAAAACCCATTGAAAATCCAAACTTCCTAAATTTACAAACATATTGTCGGCCGATCCTTATGAAATTTGGTATGTCGGATTGATTGGCCAAAAATAAAACCGATAGAAAATCCTAACTTCCTAACTTTACAAACACTAAAGTTATTGCATTTCCGATCAAACAGTTATACAGCAGCTATAAGAAATGGTCGGCGGATCCTTATGAAATTTGGTAGGTCGGATTGATTGGACAAATATAAAACCCATAGAAAATCCCAACTTCCTAACTTAGCAAACACCAAATTTATGGCATTTCCGATCAATCACTTATATGGCAGCTATAGAATATGGTCGGCCGATCCTTATGAAATTTGGTGTGTCAGATTGATCGGCCAAATATAAAAGCGATAGAAAATCCCAACTTCCTAACTTAACAAACACCAAAGTTATGGCATTTCCGATCAATCAGTTATATGGCGGCTATAGGATATAGTCGGTCGATCCTTATGAAATTTGGAATGTCGGATAGATTGGCCAAACATAAAACCCATAGAAAATCCCAACGTCCTAACTGAACAAACACCAAAGTTATTGCATTTCCGATCAATCAGTTATATAGCAGCTATAAGATATAGTCGGCCGATCCTTATGAAATTTGGTAGGTCGGATTGATTGGCCAAGCATAAAACTCATAGAAAATCCCAACTTCCTAACTTAACAAACACCAAATTTATGGCATTCCTATCAATCAGTTATATGGCGGCTATAGGATATAGTCGGCCGATCCCGGCCGTTCCGACTTATATACTGCGTGCAAAGAAAAGAAGGGTGTGTGCGAAGTTTCAATTCGATAACTTTAAAACTGAGTGACTATTTCGCGTAGAAACAGACAGACGGACAGACGGTCAGACGGACATGCTTATATCAACTTAGAAGGTGATCCTGATCAAGAATATATATACTTTATAGGGTCGAAATGTCTCCTTCTTTGCGTTGCACACTTTTGACCAAAATTATAATACCCTCAAGGTTATAAAAACACCAAAGTTGTGGCAATTCCAATCGTTCAGTTATATTTCATCTATAGAATATAGTCGGCCGATCCTTATGAAATTTAGTATGTCGGATTGATTGGCCAAAAATAAAACCGATAGAAAATTGCAAATATCAATCAGGATATAGTCGTCCGATCCTTATGAAATTTGGTATGTCGGATAGATTGGCCAAAAATAAAAACGAAAGAAAATCCCAACTTCATAACTTTACAAACACCAAAGTTATTGCATTTCCGCTCAATCAGTTATATGGCAGCTATAAGATATAGTCGGCCGATCCTTATGAAATTTGGTGGGTCGGATAAATTGGCCAAATATAAAACCCATTGAATTACCAAACTTCCTAAATTTACAAACATATAGTCGGCCGATCCTTATGAAATTTGGTATGTCGGATTGATTGGCCAAAAATAAAACCGATAGAAAATCCTAACTACCTAACTTTACAAACACTAAAGTTATTGCATTTCCGATCAAACAGCTATACAGCAGCTATAAGATATAGTCGGCGGATCCTTATGAAATTTTGTAGGTCGGATTGATTGGCCAAACATAAAACTCATAGAAAATCCCAACTTCCTAACTTAACAAACACCAAAGTTATGGCATTCCGATCAATCAGTTATATGGCGGCTATAGGATATAGTCGGCCGATCCTTATGAAATTTCGTAGGTCGAATTAATTGGACAAATATAAAACCCATAGAAAATCCCAACTTCCTAACTTAGCAAACACCAAATTTATGGCATTTCCGATCAATCAGTTATATGGCAGCTATAGAATATGGTCGGCCGAAACTTATGAAATTTGGTGTGTCAGATTGATCGGCCAAATATAAAAGCGATAGAAAATCCCAACTTCCTAACTTAACAAACACCAAAGTTATGGCATTTCCGAAAAATCAGTTATATGGCGGCTATAGGATATAGTCGGTCGATCCTTATGAAATTTGGAATGTCGGATAGATTGGCCAAACATAAAACCCATAGAAAATCCCAACTTCCTAACTTAACAAACACATAAAATATTGCATTTCCGATCAATCAGCTATAAAGCAGCTATAAGATATAGTCGGCCGATCACGGCCGTTTCGACTTATATACTGCGTGCAAAGGAAAGAAGGGTGTGTGCAAAATTTCAATTCGATATCTTTAAAACTAAGAGACTAGTTCGCGTAGAAACAGACAGACGGTCAGACGGACATGCCTATATCAACTCAGAAGGTGATCCTGATCAAGAATATATATACTTTATATGGTCGGAGATGTCTCCTTCACTGCGTTGCACACTTTTGACTAAAATTATAATACCCTCTGTAAGGGTATAAAACCAAAGTTATGGCAATTCCAATCGTTCAGTTATATGGCAGCTATAGAATTAAGTCGGCTGATCCTTATGAAAATTAGTATGTCGGATTGATTGGCCAAAAATAAAACCGATAGAAAATCGCCACTTCCTAACTTAACAAACACCAAAGTTATGGCATTTCCGATCAATCAGGATACAGTCGGCCGATCCTTATGAAATTTGGTATGTCGGATAGATTGGCCAAAAATAAAACCGATAGAAAATCCCAACTTCCTAACTTTACAAACACCAAGGTTATTGCATTTCCGCTCAATCAGTTAAATGGCAGCTATAAGATATAGTCGGCCGATCCTTATGAAATTTGGTGGGTCGGATAAATTGGCCAAATATAAAACCCATTGAAAATTCAAACTTCCTAAATTTACAAACATATAGTCGGCCGATCCTTATGAAATTTGGTATGTCGGATTAATTGGCCAAAAATAAAACCGATAGAAAATCCTAACTTCCTAACTTTACAAACACTAAAGTTATTGCATTTCCGATCAAACAGTTATACAGCAGCTATAAGATATAGTCGGCGGATCCTTATGAAATTTGGTAGGTCGGATTGATTGGCCAAACATAAAACTCAAAGAAAATCCCAACTGCCTAACTTAACAAACACCAAAGTTATGGCATTCCGATCAATCAGTTATATGGCGGCTATAGGATATAGTCGGCCGATCCTTATGAAATTTGGTAGGTCGGATTGATTGGACAAATATAAAACCCATAGAAATCTTCCTAACTTAGCAAACACCAAATTTATGGCATTTCCGATCAATCAGTTATATGGCAGCTATAGAATATGGTCGGCCGATCCTTATGAAATTTGGTGTGTCAGATTGATCGGCCAAATATAAAAGCGATAGAAAACCCCAACTTCCTAACTTAACAAACACCAAAGTTATGGCATTTCCGATCAATCAGTTATATGGCGGCTATAGGATATAGTCGGTCGATCCTTATGAAATTTGGAATGTCGGATAGATTGGCCAAACATAAAACCCATAGAAAATCCCAACTTCCTAACTTAACAAACACCAAAGTTATGGCATTTCCGATCAATCAGGATACAGTCGGCCGATCCTTATGAAATTTGGTATGTCGGATAGATTGGCCAAAAATAAAACCGATAGAAAATCCCAACTTCCTAACTTTACAAACACCAAAGTTATTGCATTTCCGCTCAATCAGTTATATGGCAGCTATAAGATATAGTCGGCCGATCCTTATGAAATTTGGTGGGTCGGATTAATTGGCCAAATATAAAACACATTGAAAATCCAAACTTCCTAAATTTACAAACATATAGTCGGCCGATCCTTAAGAAATTTGGTATGTCGGATTAATTGGCCAAAAATAAAACCGATAGAAAATCCTAACTTCCTAACTTTACAAACACTAAAGTTATTGCATTTCCGATCAAACAGTTATACAGCAGCTATAAGATATAGTCGGCGGATCCTTATGAAATTTGGTAGGTCGGATTGATTGGCCAAACATAAAACTCAAAGAAAATCACAACTTCCTAACTTAACAAACACCAACGTTATGGCATTCCGATCAATCGGTTATATGGCGGCTATAGGATATAGTCGGCCGATCCTTATGAAATTTGGAATGCCGGATAGATTGGCCAAACATAAAACCCATAGAAGATGCCAACTTCCTAACTTAACAAACACTTAAGTTATTGCATTTCCGATCAATCAGTAATATGGCAGCTATAGGATATAGTCGGGCGATCACGGCCGTTACGACTTATATACTGCGTGCAAAGGAAAGAAGGGTGTGTGCAAAATTTCAATTCGATATCTTTAAAACTAAGAGACTACTTCGCGTAGAAACAGACAGACGGTCAGACGGACATGCTTATATCAACTCAGAAGGTGATCCTGATCAAGAATATATATACTTTATAGGGTCGGAGATGTCTCCTTCACTTCCTAACTTTACAAACACCAAAGTCAGGGCATTTCCGCTCAATCAGTTAAATGGCAGCTATAAGATATAGTCGGCCGATCCTTATGAAATTTGATGGGTCGGATAAATTGGCCAAATATAAAACCCATTGAAAATTCAAACTTCCTAAATTTACAAACATATAGTCGGCCGATCCTTATGAAATTTGGTATGTCGGATTAATTGGCCAAAAATAAAACCGGTAGAAAATCCTAACTTCCTAACTTTACAAACACTAAAGTTATTGCATTTCCGATCAAACAGTTATACAGCAGCTAAAAGATATAGTCGGCGGATCCTTATGAAATTTGGTAGGTCGGATTGATTGGCCAAACATAAAACTCAAAGAAAATCCCAACTTCCTAACTTAACAAACACCAAAGTTATGGCATTCCGATCAATCAGTTATATGGCGGCTATAGGATATAGTCGGCCGATCCTTATGAAATTTGGTAGGTCGGATTGATTGGACAAACATAAAACCCATAGAAGATGCCAACTTCCTAACTTAACAAACACTTAAGTTATTGCATTTCCGATCAATCAGTTATATGGCAGCTATAGGATATAGTCGGCCGATCACGGCCGTTACGACTTATATACTGCGTGCAAAGGAAAGAAGGGTGTGTGCAAAATTTCAATTCGATATCTTTAAAACTAAGAGACTACTTCGCGTAGAAACAGACAGACGGTCAGACGGACATGCTTATATCAACTCAGAAGGTGATCCTGATCAAGAATATATATACTTTATAGGGTCGGAGATGTCTCCTTCACTTCCTAACTTTACAAACACCAAAGTTATTGCATTTCCGCTCAATCAGTTAAATGGCAGCTATAAGATATAGTCGGCCGATCCATATGAAATTTGGTGGGTCGGATAAATTGGCCAAATATAAAACCCATTGAAAATTCAAACTTTCTAAATTTACAAACATATAGTCGGCCGATCCTTATGAAATTTGGTATGTCGGATTAATTGGCCAAAAATAAAACCGATAGAAAATCCTAACTTCCTAACTTTACAAACACTAAAGTTATTGCATTTCCGATCAAACAGTTATACAGCAGCTATAAGATATAGTCGGCGGATCCTTATGAAATTTGGTAGGTCGGATTGATTGGCCAAACATAAAACTCAAAGAAAATCCCAACTTCCTAACTTAACAAACACCAAAGTTATGGCATTCCGATCAATCAGTTATATGGCGGCTATAGGATATAGTCGGCCGATCCTTATGAAATTTGGTAGGTCGGATTGATTGGACAAATATAAAACCCATAGAAAATCCCAACTTCCTAACTTAGCAAACACCAAATTTATGGCATTTCCGATCAATCAGTTATATGGCAGCTATAGAATATGGTCGGTCGAAACTTATGAAATTTAGTGTGTCAGATTGATCGGCCAAATATAAAAGCGATAGAAAACCCCAACTTCCTAACTTAACAAACACCAAAGTTATGGCATTTCCGATCAATCAGTTATATGGCGGCTATAGGATATAGTCGGTCGATCCTTATAAAATTTGGAATGTCGGATAGATTGGCCAAACATAAAACCCATAGAAAATCCCAACTTCCTAACTTAACAAACACCAAAGTTATTGCATTTCCGATCAATCAGTTATATAGCAGCTATAAGATATAGTCGGCGGATCCTTATGAAATTTGGTAGGTCGGATTGATTGGCCAAACATAAAACTCAAAGAAAATCACAACTTCCTAACTTAACAAACACCAACGTTATGGCATTCCGATCAATCGGTTATATTGCGGCTATAGGATATAGTCGGCCGATCCTTATGAAATGTGGTAGGTCGGATTGATTGGCCAAATATAAAACCCATAGAAAATCCCAACTTCCTAACTTAGCAAACACCAAATTTATGGCATTTCCGATCAATCAGTTATATGGCAGCTATAGAATATGGTCGGTCGATCCTTATGAAATTTGGTGTGTCAGATTGATCGGCCAAATATAAAAGCGATAGAAAACCCCAACTTCCTAACTTAACAAACACCAAAGTTATGGCATTTCCGATCAATCAGTTATATGGCGGCTATAGGATATAGTCGGTCGATCCTTATAAAATTTGGAATGTCGGATAGATTGGCCAAACATAAAACCCATAGAAAATCCCAACTTCCTAACTTAACAAACACATAAAATATTGCATTTCCGATCAATCAGTTATATAGCAGCTAAAAGATATAGTCGGCGGATCCTTATGAAATTTGGTAGGTCGGATTGATTGGCCAAACATAAAACTCAAAGAAAATCCCAACTTCCTAACTTAACAAACACCAAAGTTATGGCATTCCGATCAATCAGTTATATGGCGGCTATAGGATATAGTCGGCCGATCCTTATGAAATTTGGTAGGTCGGATTGATTGGACAAACATAAAACCCATAGAAGATGCCAACTTCCTAACTTAACAAACACTTAAGTTATTGCATTTCCGATCAATCAGTTATATGGCAGCTATAGGATATAGTCGGCCGATCACGGCCGTTACGACTTATATACTGCGTGCAAAGGAAAGAAGGGTGTGTGCAAAATTTCAATTCGATATCTTTAAAACTAAGAGACTACTTCGCGTAGAAACAGACAGACGGTCAGACGGACATGCTTATATCAACTCAGAAGGTGATCCTGATCAAGAATATATATACTTTATAGGGTCGGAGATGTCTCCTTCACTTCCTAACTTTACAAACACCAAAGTTATTGCATTTCCGCTCAATCAGTTAAATGGCAGCTATAAGATATAGTCGGCCGATCCATATGAAATTTGGTGGGTCGGATAAATTGGCCAAATATAAAACCCATTGAAAATTCAAACTTTCTAAATTTACAAACATATAGTCGGCCGATCCTTATGAAATTTGGTATGTCGGATTAATTGGCCAAAAATAAAACCGATAGAAAATCCTAACTTCCTAACTTTACAAACACTAAAGTTATTGCATTTCCGATCAAACAGTTATACAGCAGCTATAAGATATAGTCGGCGGATCCTTATGAAATTTGGTAGGTCGGATTGATTGGCCAAACATAAAACTCAAAGAAAATCCCAACTTCCTAACTTAACAAACACCAAAGTTATGGCATTCCGATCAATCAGTTATATGGCGGCTATAGGATATAGTCGGCCGATCCTTATGAAATTTGGTAGGTCGGATTGATTGGACAAATATAAAACCCATAGAAAATCCCAACTTCCTAACTTAGCAAACACCAAATTTATGGCATTTCCGATCAATCAGTTATATGGCAGCTATAGAATATGGTCGGTCGAAACTTATGAAATTTAGTGTGTCAGATTGATCGGCCAAATATAAAAGCGATAGAAAACCCCAACTTCCTAACTTAACAAACACCAAAGTTATGGCATTTCCGATCAATCAGTTATATGGCGGCTATAGGATATAGTCGGTCGATCCTTATAAAATTTGGAATGTCGGATAGATTGGCCAAACATAAAACCCATAGAAAATCCCAACTTCCTAACTTAACAAACACCAAAGTTATTGCATTTCCGATCAATCAGTTATATAGCAGCTATAAGATATAGTCGGCGGATCCTTATGAAATTTGGTAGGTCGGATTGATTGGCCAAACATAAAACTCAAAGAAAATCACAACTTCCTAACTTAACAAACACCAACGTTATGGCATTCCGATCAATCGGTTATATTGCGGCTATAGGATATAGTCGGCCGATCCTTATGAAATGTGGTAGGTCGGATTGATTGGCCAAATATAAAACCCATAGAAAATCCCAACTTCCTAACTTAGCAAACACCAAATTTATGGCATTTCCGATCAATCAGTTATATGGCAGCTATAGAATATGGTCGGTCGATCCTTATGAAATTTGGTGTGTCAGATTGATCGGCCAAATATAAAAGCGATAGAAAACCCCAACTTCCTAACTTAACAAACACCAAAGTTATGGCATTTCCGATCAATCAGTTATATGGCGGCTATAGGATATAGTCGGTCGATCCTTATAAAATTTGGAATGTCGGATAGATTGGCCAAACATAAAACCCATAGAAAATCCCAACTTCCTAACTTAACAAACACATAAAATATTGCATTTCCGATCAATCAGTTATATAGCAGCTATAAGATATAGTCGGCCGATCCTTATGAAATTTGGTAGGTCGGATTGATTGGCCAAGCATTAAACTCATAGAAAATCCCAACTTCCTAAATTAACAAACACCAAATTTATGGCATTCCTATCAATCAGTTATATTGCGGCTATAGGATATAGTCGGCCGATCCTTATGAAATGTGGTAGGTCGGATTGATTGGCCAAATATAAAACCCATAGAAAATCCCAACTTCCTAACTTAACAAACACCAAAGTTATGGCATTTCCGATCAATCAGTTATATGGCGGCTATAGGATATAGTCGGTCGATCCTTATGAAATTTGGAATGTCCGATAGATTGGCCAAACATAAAACCCATAGAAAATCCCAACTTCCTAACTTAACAAACACCAAAGTTATGGCATTTCCGATCAATCAGGATACAGTCGGCCGATCCTTATGAAATTTGGTATGTCGGATAGATTGGCCAAAAATAAAACCGATAGAAAATCCCAACTTCCTAACTTTACAAACACCAAAGTTATTGCATTTCCGCTCAATCAGTTATATGGCAGCTATAAGATATAGTCGGCCGATCCTTATGAAATTTGGTGGGTCGGATTAATTGGCCAAATATAAAACACATTGAAAATCCAAACTTCCTAAATTTACAAACATATAGTCGGCCGATCCTTAAGAAATTTGGTATGTCGGATTAATTGGCCAAAAATAAAACCGATAGAAAATCCTAACTTCCTAACTTAACAAACACCAACGTTATGGCATTCCGATCAATCGGTTATATGGCGGCTATAGGATATAGTCGGCCGATCCTTATGAAATTTGGAATGCCGGATAGATTGGCCAAACATAAAACCCATAGAAGATGCCAACTTCCTAACTTTACAAACACCAAAGTTATTGCATTTCCGCTCAATCAGTTATATGGCAGCTATAAGATATAGTCGGCCGATCCTTATGAAATTTGGTGGGTCGGATTAATTGGCCAAATATAAAACACATTGAAAATCCAAACTTCCTAAATTTACAAACATATAGTCGGCCGATCCTTAAGAAATTTGGTATGTCGGATTAATTGGCCAAAAATAAAACCGATAGAAAATCCTAACTTCCTAACTTAACAAACACTTAAGTTATTGCATTTCCGATCAATCAGTTATATAGCAGCTATAGGATATAGTCGGGCGATCACGGCCGTTACGACTTATATACTGCGTGCAAAGGAAAGAAGGGTGTGTGCAAAATTTCAATTCGATATCTTTAAAACTAAGAGACTACTTCGCGTAGAAACGGACAGACGGTCAGACGGACATGCTTATATCAACTCAGAAGGTGATCCTGATCAAGAATATATATACTTTATAGGGTCGGAGATGTCTCCTTCACTTCCTAACTTTACAAACACCAAAGTCAGGGCATTTCCGCTCAATCAGTTAAATGGCAGCTATAAGATATAGTCGGCCGATCCTTATGAAATTTGGTGGGTCGGATAAATTGGCCAAATATAAAACCCATTGAAAATTCAAACTTCCTAAATTTACAAACATATAGTCGGCCGATCCTTATGAAATTTGGTATGTCGGATTAATTGGCCAAAAATAAAACCGATAGAAAATCCTAACTTCCTAACTTTACAAACACTAAAGTTATTGCATTTCCGATCAAACAGTTATACAGCAGCTAAAAGATATAGTCGGCGGATCCTTATGAAATTTGGTAGGTCGGATAGATTGGCCAAACATAAAACTCAAAGAAAATCCCAACTTCCTAACTTAACAAACACCAAAGTTATGGCATTCCGATCAATCAGTTATATGGCGGCTATAGGATATAGTCGGCCGATCCTTATGAAATTTGGTAGGTCGGATTGATTGGACAAACATAAAACCCATAGAAGATGCCAACTTCCTAACTTAACAAACACTTAAGTTATTGCATTTCCGATCAATCAGTTATATGGCAGCTATAGGATATAGTCGGGCGATCACGGCCGTTACGACTTATATACTGCGTGCAAAGGAAAGAAGGGTGTGTGCAAAATTTCAATTCGATATCTTTAAAACTAAGAGACTACTTCGCGTAGAAACAGACAGACGGTCAGACGGACATGCTTATATCAACTCAGAAGGTGATCCTGATCAAGAATATATATACTTTATAGGGTCGGAGATGTCTCCTTCACTTCCTAACTTTACAAACACCAAAGTTATTGCATTTCCGCTCAATCAGTTAAATGGCAGCTATAAGATATAGTCGGCCGATCCTTATGAAATTTGGTGGGTCGGATAAATTGGCCAAATATAAAACCCATTGAAAATTCAAACTTTCTAAATTTACAAACATATAGTCGGCCGATCCTTATGAAATTTGGTATGTCGGATTAATTGGCCAAAAATAAAACCGATAGAAAATCCTAACTTCCTAACTTTACAAACACTAAAGTTATTGCATTTCCGATCAAACAGTTATACAGCAGCTATAAGATATAGTCGGCGGATCCTTATGAAATTTGGTAGGTCAGATTGATTGGCCAAACATAAAACTCAAAGAAAATCCCAACTTCCTAACTTAACAAACACCAAAGTTATGGCATTCCGATCAATCAGTTATATGGCGGCTATAGGATATAGTCGGCCGATCCTTATGAAATTTGGTAGGTCGGATTGATTGGACAAATATAAAACCCATAGAAAATCCCAACTTCCTAACTTAGCAAACACCAAATTTATGGCATTTCCGATCAATCAGTTATATGGCAGCTATAGAATATGGTCGGTCGATCCTTATGAAATTTGGTGTGTCAGATTGATCGGCCAAATATAAAAGCGATAGAAAACCCCAACTTCCTAACTTAACAAACACCAAAGTTATGGCATTTCCGATCAATCAGTTATATGGCGGCTATAGGATATAGTCGGTCGATCCTTATAAAATTTGGAATGTCGGATAGATTGGCCAAACATAAAACCCATAGAAAATCCCAACTTCCTAACTTAACAAACACCAAAGTTATTGCATTTCCGATCAATCAGTTATATAGCAGCTATAAGATATAGTCGGCGGATCCTTATGAAATTTGGTAGAAAGAAAAAGAAAATCACAACTTCCTAACTTAACAAACACCAACGTTATGGCATTCCGATCAATCGGTTATATTGCGGCTATAGGATATAGTCGGCCGATCCTTATGAAATGTGGTAGGTCGGATTGATTGGCCAAATATAAAACCCATAGAAAATCCCAACTTCCTAACTTAACAAACACCAAAGTTATTGCATTTCCGATCAATCAGTTATATAGCAGCTATAAGATATAGTCGGCGGATCCTTATGAAATTTGGTAGAAAGAAAAAGAAAATCACAACTTCCTAACTTAACAAACACCAACGTTATGGCATTCCGATCAATCGGTTATATGGCGGCTATAGGATATAGTCGGCCGATCCTTATGAAATTTGGAATGCCGGATAGATTGGCCAAACGTAAAACCCATAGAAGATGCCAACTTCCTAACTTAACAAACACTTAAGTTATTGCATTTCCGATCAATCAGTAATATGGCAGCTATAGGATATAGTCGGGCGATCACGGCCGTTACGACTTATATACTGCGTGCAAAGGAAAGAAGGGTGTGTGCAAAATTTCAATTCGATATCTTTAAAACTAAGAGACTACTTCGCGTAGAAACAGACAGACGGTCAGACGGACATGCTTATATCAACTCAGAAGGTGATCCTGATCAAGAATATATATACTTTATAGGGTCGGAGATGTCTCCTTCACTTCCTAACTTTACAAACACCAAAGTCAGGGCATTTCCGCTCAATCAGTTAAATGGCAGCTATAAGATATAGTCGGCCGATCCTTATGAAATTTGGTGGGTCGGATAAATTGGCCAAATATAAAACCCATTGAAAATTCAAACTTCCTAAATTTACAAACATATAGTCGGCCGATCCTTATGAAATTTGGTATGTCGGATTAATTGGCCAAAAATAAAACCGATAGAAAATCCTAACTTCCTAACTTTACAAACACTAAAGTTATTGCATTTCCGATCAAACAGTTATACAGCAGCTATAAGATATAGTCGGCGGATCCTTATGAAATTTGGTAGGTCAGATTGATTGGCCAAACATAAAACTCAAAGAAAATCCCAACTTCCTAACTTAACAAACACCAAAGTTATGGCATTCCGATCAATCAGTTATATGGCGGCTATAGGATATAGTCGGCCGATCCTTATGAAATTTGGTAGGTCGGATTGATTGGACAAATATAAAACCCATAGAAAATCCCAACTTCCTAACTTAGCAAACACCAAATTTATGGCATTTCCGATCAATCAGTTATATGGCAGCTATAGAATATGGTCGGTCGATCTTTATGAAATTTGGTGTGTCAGATTGATCGGCCAAATATAAAAGCGATAGAAAACCCCAACTTCCTAACTTAACAAACACCAAAGTTATGGCATTTCCGATCAATCAGTTATATGGCGGCTATAGGATATAGTCGGTCGATCCTTATAAAATTTGGAATGTCGGATAGATTGGCCAAACATAAAACCCATAGAAAATCCCAACTTCCTAACTTAACAAACACCAAAGTTATTGCATTTCCGATCAATCAGTTATATAGCAGCTATAAGATATAGTCGGCGGATCCTTATGAAATTTGGTAGGTCGGATTGATTGGCCAAACATAAAACTCAAAGAAAATCACAACTTCCTAACTTAACAAACACCAACGTTATGGCATTCCGATCAATCGGTTATATTGCGGCTATAGGATATAGTCGGCCGATCCTTATGAAATGTGGTAGGTCGGATTGATTGGCCAAATATAAAACCCATAGAAAATCCCAACTTCCTAACTTAGCAAACACCAAATTTATGGCATTTCCGATCAATCAGTTATATGGCAGCTATAGAATATGGTCGGTCGATCCTTATGAAATTTGGTGTGTCAGATTGATCGGCCAAATATAAAAGCGATAGAAAACCCCAACTTCCTAACTTAACAAACACCAAAGTTATGGCATTTCCGATCAATCAGTTATATGGCGGCTATAGGATATAGTCGGTCGATCCTTATAAAATTTGGAATGTCGGATAGATTGGCCAAACATAAAACCCATAGAAAATCCCAACTTCCTAACTTAACAAACACATAAAATATTGCATTTCCGATCAATCAGTTATATAGCAGCTATAAGATATAGTCGGCCGATCCTTATGAAATTTGGTAGGTCGGATTGATTGGCCAAGCATTAAACTCATAGAAAATCCCAACTTCCTAACTTAACAAACACCAAATTTATGGCATTCCTATCAATCAGTTATATTGCGGCTATAGGATATAGTCGGCCGATCCTTATGAAATGTGGTAGGTCGGATTGATTGGCCAAATATAAAACCCATAGAAAATCCCAACTTCCTAACTTAGCAAACACCAAATTTATGGCATTTCCGATCAATCAGTTATATGGCAGCTATAGAATATGGTCGGTCGATCCTTATGAAATTTGGTGTGTCAGATTGATCGGCCAAATATAAAAGCGATAGAAAACCCCAACTTCCTAACTTAACAAACACCAAAGTTATGGCATTTCCGATCAATCAGTTATATGGCGGATATAGGATATAGTCGGTCGATCCTTATAAAATTTGGAATGTCGGATAGATTGGCCAAACATAAAACCCATAGAAAATCCCAACTTCCTAACTTAACAAACACCAAAGTTATTGCATTTCCGATCAATCAGTTATACAGCAGCTATAAGATATAGTCGGCGGATCCTTATGAAATTTGGTAGGTCGGATTGATTGGCCAAACATAAAACTCAAAGAAAATCACAACTTCCTAACTTAACAAACACCAACGTTATGGCATTCCGATCAATCGGTTATATGGCGGCTATAGGATATAGTCGGCCGATCCTTACGAAATTTGGAATGCCGGATAGATTGGCCAAACATAAAACCCATAGAAGATGCCAACTTCCTAACTTAACAAACACTTAAGTTATTGCATTTCTGATCAATCAGTTATATGGCAGCTATAGGATATAGTCGGCCGATCACGGCCGTTACGACTTATATACTGCGTGCAAAGGAAAGAAGGGTGTGTGCAAAATTTCAATTCGATATCTTTAAAACTAAGAGACTACTTCGCGTAGAAACAGACAGACGGTCAGACGGACATGCTTATATCAACTCAGAAGGTGATCCTGATCAAGAATATATATACTTTATAGGGTCGGAGATGTCTCCTTCACTTCCTAACTTTACAAACACCAAAGTTATTGCATTTCCGCTCAATCAGTTAAATGGCAGCTATAAGATATAGTCGGCCGATCCTTATGAAATTTGGTGGGTCGGATAAATTGGCCAAATATAAAACCCATTGAAAATTCAAACTTCCTAAATTTACAAACATATAGTCGGCCGATCCTTATGAAATTTGGTATGTCGGATTAATTGGCCAAAAATAAAACCGATAGAAAATCCTAACTTCCTAACTTTACAAACACTAAAGTTATTGTATTCCCGATCAAACAGTTATACAGCAGCTATAAGATATAGTCGGCGGATCCTTATGAAATTGCAGCTATAATGGCAGCTATAAGATATAGTCGGCCGATCCTTATGAAATTTGGTGGGTCGGATAAATTGGCCAAATATAAAACCCATTGAAAATTCAAACTTCCTAAATTTACAAACATATAGTCGGCCGATCCTTATGAAATTTGGTATGTCGGATTAATTGGCCAAAAATAAAACCGATAGAAAATCTTAACTTCCTAACTTTACAAACACTAAAGTTATTGCATTTCCGATCAAACAGTTATACAGCAGCTAAAAGATATAGTCGGCGGATCCTTATGAAATTTGGTAGGTCGGATTGATTGGCCAAACATAAAACTCAAAGAAAATCCCAACTTCCTAACTTAACAAACACCAAAGTTATGGCATTCCGATCAATCAGTTATATGGCGGCTATAGGATATAGTCGGCCGATCCTTATGAAATTTGGTAGGTCGGATTGATTGGACAAACATAAAACCCATAGAAGATGCCAACTTCCTAACTTAACAAACACTTAAGTTATTGCATTTCCGATCAATCAGTTATATGGCAGCTATAGGATATAGTCGGGCGATCACGGCCGTTACGACTTATATACTGCGTGCAAAGGAAAGAAGGGTGTGTGCAAAATTTCAATTCGATATCTTTAAAACTAAGAGACTACTTCGCGTAGAAACAGACAGACGGTCAGACGGACATGCTTATATCAACTCAGAAGGTGATCCTGATCAAGAATATATATACTTTATAGGGTCGGAGATGTCTCCTTCACTTCCTAACTTTACAAACACCAAAGTTATTGCATTTCCGCTCAATCAGTTAAATGGCAGCTATAAGATATAGTCGGCCGATCCTTATGAAATTTGGTGGGTCGGATAAATTGGCCAAATATAAAACCCATTGAAAATTCAAACTTTCTAAATTTACAAACATATAGTCGGCCGATCCTTATGAAATTTGGTATGTCGGATTAATTGGCCAAAAATAAAACCGATAGAAAATCCTAACTTCCTAACTTTACAAACACTAAAGTTATTGCATTTCCGATCAAACAGTTATACAGCAGCTATAAGATATAGTCGGCGGATCCTTATGAAATTTGGTAGGTCAGATTGATTGGCCAAACATAAAACTCAAAGAAAATCCCAACTTCCTAACTTAACAAACACCAAAGTTATGGCATTCCGATCAATCAGTTATATGGCGGCTATAGGATATAGTCGGCCGATCCTTATGAAATTTGGTAGGTCGGATTGATTGGACAAATATAAAACCCATAGAAAATCCCAACTTCCTAACTTAGCAAACACCAAATTTATGGCATTTCCGATCAATCAGTTATATGGCAGCTATAGAATATGGTCGGTCGATCCTTATGAAATTTGGTGTGTCAGATTGATCGGCCAAATATAAAAGCGATAGAAAACCCCAACTTCCTAACTTAACAAACACCAAAGTTATGGCATTTCCGATCAATCAGTTATATGGCGGCTATAGGATATAGTCGGTCGATCCTTATAAAATTTGGAATGTCGGATAGATTGGCCAAACATAAAACCCATAGAAAATCCCAACTTCCTAACTTAACAAACACCAAAGTTATTGCATTTCCGATCAATCAGTTATATAGCAGCTATAAGATATAGTCGGCGGATCCTTATGAAATTTGGTAGGTCGGATTGATTGGCCAAACATAAAACTCAAAGAAAATCACAACTTCCTAACTTAACAAACACCAACGTTATGGCATTCCGATCAATCGGTTATATTGCGGCTATAGGATATAGTCGGCCGATCCTTATGAAATGTGGTAGGTCGGATTGATTGGCCAAATATAAAACCCATAGAAAATCCCAACTTCCTAACTTAGCAAACACCAAATTTATGGCATTTCCGATCAATCAGTTATATGGCAGCTATAGAATATGGTCGGTCGATCCTTATGAAATTTGGTGTGTCAGATTGATCGGCCAAATATAAAAGCGATAGAAAACCCCAACTTCCTAACTTAACAAACACCAAAGTTATGGCATTTCCGATCAATCAGTTATATGGCGGCTATAGGATATAGTCGGTCGATCCTTATAAAATTTGGAATGTCGGATAGATTGGCCAAACATAAAACCCATAGAAAATCCCAACTTCCTAACTTAACAAACACATAAAATATTGCATTTCCGATCAATCAGTTATATAGCAGCTATAAGATATAGTCGGCCGATCCTTATGAAATTTGGTAGGTCGGATTGATTGGCCAAGCATTAAACTCATAGAAAATCCCAACTTCCTAACTTAACAAACACCAAATTTATGGCATTCCTATCAATCAGTTATATTGCGGCTATAGGATATAGTCGGCCGATCCTTATGAAATGTGGTAGGTCGGATTGATTGGCCAAATATAAAACCCATAGAAAATCCCAACTTCCTAACTTAGCAAACACCAAATTTATGGCATTTCCGATCAATCAGTTATATGGCAGCTATAGAATATGGTCGGTCGATCCTTATGAAATTTGGTGTGTCAGATTGATCGGCCAAATATAAAAGCGATAGAAAACCCCAACTTCCTAACTTAACAAACACCAAAGTTATGGCATTTCCGATCAATCAGTTATATGGCGGATATAGGATATAGTCGGTCGATCCTTATAAAATTTGGAATGTCGGATAGATTGGCCAAACATAAAACCCATAGAAAATCCCAACTTCCTAACTTAACAAACACCAAAGTTATTGCATTTCCGATCAATCAGTTATACAGCAGCTATAAGATATAGTCGGCGGATCCTTATGAAATTTGGTAGGTCGGATTGATTGGCCAAACATAAAACTCAAAGAAAATCACAACTTCCTAACTTAACAAACACCAACGTTATGGCATTCCGATCAATCGGTTATATGGCGGCTATAGGATATAGTCGGCCGATCCTTATGAAATTTGGAATGCCGGATAGATTGGCCAAACATAAAACCCATAGAAGATGCCAACTTCCTAACTTAACAAACACTTAAGTTATTGCATTTCCGATCAATCAGTTATATGGCAGCTATAGGATATAGTCGGCCGATCACGGCCGTTACGACTTATATACTGCGTGCAAAGGAAAGAAGGGTGTGTGCAAAATTTCAATTCGATATCTTTAAAACTAAGAGACTACTTCGCGTAGAAACAGACAGACGGTCAGACGGACATGCTTATATCAACTCAGAAGGTGATCCTGATCAAGAATATATATACTTTATAGGGTCGGAGATGTCTCCTTCACTTCCTAACTTTACAAACACCAAAGTTATTGCATTTCCGCTCAATCAGTTAAATGGCAGCTATAAGATATAGTCGGCCGATCCTTATGAAATTTGGTGGGTCGGATAAATTGGCCAAATATAAAACCCATTGAAAATTCAAACTTCCTAAATTTACAAACATATAGTCGGCCGATCCTTATGAAATTTGGTATGTCGGATTAATTGGCCAAAAATAAAACCGATAGAAAATCCTAACTTCCTAACTTTACAAACACTAAAGTTATTGCATTTCCGATCAAACAGTTATACAGCAGCTATAAGATATAGTCGGCGGATCCTTATGAAATTTGGTAGGTCGGATTGATTGCCCAAACATAAAACTCAAAGAAAATCCCAACTTCCTAACTTAACAAACACCAAAGTTATGGCATTCTGATCAATCAGTTATATGGCGGCTATAGGATATAGTCGGCCGATCCTTATGAAATTTGGTAGGTCGGATTGATTGGACAAATATAAAACCAATAGAAATCTTCCTAACTTAGCAAACACCAAATTTATGGCATTTCCGATCAATCAGTTATATGGCAGCTATAGAATATGGTCGGCCGACCCTTATGAAATTTGGTGTGTCAGATTGATCGGCCAAATATAAAAGCGATAGAAAACCCCAACTTCCTAACTTAACAAACACCAAAGTTATGGCATTTCCGATCAATCAGTTATATGGCGGCTATAGGATATAGTCGGTCGATCCTTATGAAATTTGGAATGTCGGATAGATTGGCCAAACATAAAACCCATAGAAAATCCCAACTTCCTAACTTAACAAACACCAAAGTTATGGCATTTCCGATCAATCAGGATATAGTCGGCCGATCCTTATGAAATTTGGTATGTCGGATAGATTGGCCAAAAATAAAACCGATAGAAAATCCCAACTTCATAACTTTACAAACACCAAAGTTATTGCATTTCCGCTCAATCAGTTATATGGCAGCTATAAGATATAGTCGGCCGATCCTTATGAAATTTGGTGGGTCGGATTAATTGGCCAAATATAAAACCCATTGAAAATCCAAACTTCCTAAATTTACAAACATATAGTCGGCCGATCCTTAAGAAATTTGGTATGTCGGATTAATTGGCCAAAAATAAAACCGATAGAAAATCCTAACTTCCTAACTTTACAAACACTAAAGTTATTGCATTTCCGATCAAACAGTTATACAGCAGCTATAAGATATAGTCGGCGGATCCTTATGAAATTTGGTAGGTCGGATTGATTGGCCAAACATAAAACTCAAAGAAAATCCCAACTTCCTAACTTAACAAACACCAAAGTTATGGCATTCCGATCAATCAGTTATATGGCGGCTATAGGATATAGTCGGCCGATCCTTATGAAATTTGGTAGGTCGGATTGATTGGACAAATATAAAACCCATAGAAAATCCCAACTTCCTAACTTAGCAAACACCAAATTTATGGCATTTCCGATCAATCAGTTATATGGCAGCTATAGAATATGGTCGGTCGATCCTTATGAAATTTGGTGTGTCAGATTGATCGGCCAAATATAAAAGCGATAGAAAACCCCAACTTCCTAACTTAACAAACACCAAAGTTATGGCATTTCCGATCAATCAGTTATATGGCGGCTATAGGATATAGTCGGTCGATCCTTATAAAATTTGGAATGTCGGTTAGATTGGCCAAACATAAAACCCATAGAAAATCCCAACTTCCTAACTTAACAAACACCAAAGTATTTGCATTTCCGATCAATCAGTTATATAACAGCTATAAGATATAGTCGGCGGATCCTTATGAAATTTGGTAGGTCGGATTGATTGGCCAAACATAAAACTCAAAGAAAATCACAACTTCCTAACTTAACAAACACCAACGTTATGGCATTCCGATCAATCGGTTATATGGCGGCTATAGGATATAGGCGGCCGATCCTTATGAAATTTGGAATGCCGGATAGATTGGCCAAACATATAACCCATAGAAGATGCCAACTTCCTAACTTAACAAACACTTAAGTTATTGCATTTCCGATCAATCAGTTATATAGCAGCTATAGGATATAGTCGGCCGATCACGGCCGTTACGACTTATATACTGCGTGCAAAGGAAAGAAGGGTGTGTGCAAAATTTCAATTCGATATCTTTAAAACTAAGAGACTACTTCGCGTAGAAACAGACAGACGGTCAGACGGACATGCTTATATCAACTCATAAGGTGATCCTGATCAAGAATATATATACTTTATAGGGTCGGAGATGTCTCCTTCACTGCGTTGCACACTTTTGACGAAAATTATAGTACCCTCTGCAAGGGTATAAAAACACCAAAGTTATGGCAATTCCAATCGTTCAGTTATATGGCAGCTAAAGAATATAGTTGGCTGATCCTTATGAAATTTAGTATGTCGGATTGATTGGCCAAAAATAAAACCGATAGAAAATCGCAACTTCCTAACTCAACAAACACCAAAGTTATGGCATTTCCGATCAATCAGGATATAGTCGGCCGATCCTTATGAAATTTGGTATGTCGGATAGATTGGCCAAAAATAAAACCGATAGAAAATCCCAACTTCATAACTTTACAAACACCAAAGTTATTGCATTTCCGCACAATCAGTTATACAGCAGCTATAAGATATAGTCGGCGAATCCTTATGAAATTTGGTAGGTCGAATTGATTGGCCAAACATAAAACTCAAAGAAAATCCCAACTTCCTAACTTAACAAACAACAAAGTGATGGCATTCCGATCAATCAGTTATATGGCGGCTATAGGATATAGTCGGCCGATCCTTATGAAATTTGGTAGGTCGGATTGATTGGACAAATATAAAACCCATAGAAAATCCCAACTTCCTAACTTAGCAAACACCAAATTTATGGCTTTTCCGATCAATCAGTTATATGGCAGCTATAGAATATGGTCGGCCGATCCTTATGAAATTTGGTGTGTCAGATTGATCGGCCAAATATAAAAGCGATAGAAAACCCCAACTTCCTAACTTAACAAACACCAAAGTTATGGCATTTCCGATCAATCAGTTATATAGCAGCTATAAGATATAGTCGGCCGATCCTTATGAAATTTGGTAGGTCGGATTGATTGGCCAAGCATAAAAATCATAGAAAATCCCAACTTCCTAACTTAACAAACACCAAATTTATGGCATTCCTATCAATCAGTTATATGGCGGCTATAGGATATAGTCGGCCGATCCTTATGAAATGTGGTAGGTCGGATTGATTGGCCAAATATAAAAACCATAGAAAATCCCAACTTCCTAACTTAACAAACACCAAAGTTAGGGCATTTCCGAACAATCAGTTATATGGCAGCTATAGGATATAGTCGGCCTATCCCGGCCGTTCCGACTTATATACAGCGTGCAAGGAAAAGAAGTGTGTGTGCGAAGTTTCAATTCGATAACTTTAAAACTGAGAGACTATTTCGCGTAGAAACAGACAGACGGTCTGACGAACATGCTTATATCAACTCAGAAGGTGATCCTGATCAAGAATATATATACTTTATAGGGTCGGAGATGTCTCCTTCACTGCGTTGCACACTTTTGACCAAAATTATAATACCCTCTGCAAGGGTATAAAAACACCAAAGTTATGGCAATTCCAATCGTTCAGTTATATGGCAGCTATTGAATATAGTCGGCCGATCCTTATGAAATTTAGTATGTCGGATTGATTGGCCAAAAATAATACCGATAGAATATAGCAAATATCAATCAGGATATAGTCGGCCGATCCTTATGAAATTTGGTATGTCGGAAAGATTGGCCAAAAATATAACCGATAGAAAATCCCAACTTCATAACTTTACAAACACCAAAGTTATAGCATTTCCGCTCAATTAGTTATATGGCAGCTACAAGATATAATCGGCCGATCCATATGAAATTTGGTGGGTCGGATATATTGGCCAAATATAAAACCCATTGAAAATCCAAACTTCCTAAATTTACAAACATATAGTCGGCCGATCCTTATGAAATTTGGTATGTCGGATTGATTGGCCAAAAATAAAACCGATAGAAAGTCCTGACTTCCTAACTTTACAAACACTAAAGTTATTGCATTTCCGATCAAACAGTTATAAAGCAGCTATAAGATATAGTCGGCGGATCCTTATGAAATTTGGTAGGTCGGATTGATTGGCCAAACATAAAACTCATAGAAAATCCCAACTTCCTAACTTAACAAACACCAAAGTTATGGCATTCCGATCAATCAGTTATATGGCGGCTATATAACTTAACAAACACCAAAGTTATGGCATTTCCGATCAATCAGGATATAGTCGGCGAATCCTTATGAAATTTGGTAGGTCGGATTGATTGGCCAAACATAAAACTCATAGAAAATCCCAACTTCCTAACTTTACAAACACCAAAGTTATGGCATTTCCGATCAATCAGGATATAGTCGGCCGATCCTTATAAAATTAGGTAAGTTGAATTAATTGTTCAAATATAAAACCCATAGAAAATCCCAACTTCCTAACTTAACAAACACCAAAGATATGGCATTTCCGATCAATCAGTTATATGGCGGCTATAGGATATAGTCGGTCCATCCTTATGAAATTTGGTATGTCGGATAGATTGGCCAAACATAAAACCGATAGAAAATCCCAACTTCTTATGGCATTTCCGATTAAACAGGATATAGTCGGCCGATCCTTATAAAATTAGGTAAGTTGAATTAATTGTTCAAATATAAAACCCATAGAAAATCCCAACTTCCTAACTTTACAAACACCAAATTTATTGCATTTCCGCTCAATCAGTTATATGGCAGCTATAAGATATAGTCGGCCGATCCTTATGAAATTTGGTGGGTCGGATAAATTGGCTAAATATAAAACCCATTGAAAATCCAAACTTCCCAACTTTACAAACATATAGTCAGCCGATCCTTATGAAATTTGGTATGTCGGATTGATTGGCCAAAAATAAAACCGATAGAAAATCCCAACTTCCTAACTTAACAAACACCAAAGTTCTGACATCCCGATCAATCAGTTATATGGCTGCTATAGGATATAGTCGGCCGATCCTTATGAAATTTGGTAGGTCGGATTAGTTGGACAAATTTAAAAACCATAGAAAATCCCAACTTCTTAACTTAACAAACACCAAAGTTAGGGCGTTTCCGATCAATCAGTTATATGGCAGCTATAGGATATGGTCGGCCTATCCCGGCCGTTCCGACTTACATACTGCGTGCAAAGGAAAGAAGGGTGTGTGCGAAGTTTCAATTCGATATCTTTAACTGAGAGACTAGTTCGCGTAGAAACAGAGAGACGGACATGCTTATATCAACTCAGGAGGTGATCCTGATCAAGAATATATATACTTTATAGGGTCGGAGATGTCTCCTTCACTGCGTTGCACACCTTTGACCAAAATTATAATACCCTCTTAAAGGGTATAACAAAAAAGGAAAGCTAACTTCGGGCGGAGCCGAAGTTGAAATACCCTTGCAGAATATTCTGCAAATTATATTCATAATAAAATCCCAACTTCCTAACTTTAAAAACACCAAAGTTATGGCAATTCCAATCGTTCAGTTATATGGCAGCTATAGAATATAGTCGGCCGATCTTTATGAAATTTAGTATGTCGTATTGATTGGCCAAAAATAAAACCGATAGAAAATCCCAACTTCCTAACTTAAGAAACACCAAATTTATGGCATTTCCGATCAATCAGTTATATGGGGTCTATAGAATATAGTAGGCGGATGTGTCAGATTGATTGGCCAAATATAAAACCGATAGAAAATCCCAACTTCATAACTTAACAAACACCAAAGTTATGGCATTTCCGATCAATCAGTTATATGGCGGCTATAGGATATAGTCGGTCGATCCTTATGAAATTTGGAATGTCAGATAGATTGGCCAAACATAAAACCCATAGAAAATCCCAATCGATCCTTATGAAATTTAGTACGTTGAATTAATTGTTCAAATATAAAACCGATAGAAAATCGCAACTTCCTAACTTAACAAACACCAAAGTTATGGCATTTTCGATCAATCAGTTATATGGCGGCTATAGGATATAGTCGGTCCATCCTTATGAAATTTGGTATGTCGGATAGATTGGCCAAACATAAAACCGATAAAAAATCCCAACTTCCTAACTTTACAAACACCAAAGTTATTGCATTTCCGCTCAATCAGTTATATGGCAGCTATAAGATATTGTCGGCCGATCCTTATAAAATTTGGTGGGTCGGATAAATTGGCTAAATATAAAACCCATTGAAAATCCAAACTTCCCAACTTTACAAACATATAGTCAGCCGATCCTTATGAAATTTGGTATGTCGGATTGATTGGCCAAAAATAAAACCGATAGAAAATCCCAACTCCCTAACTAAACAAACACCAAAGTTATGGCATTTCCGATCAATCAGTTATATGGAGGCTATAGGATATAGTCGGTCGATCCTTATGAAATTTGGAATGTCAGATAGATTGGCCAAACATAAAACACTAAAGCTATTGCATTTCCGATCAAACAGTTATATAGCAGCTATAAGATATAGTTGGCGAATCCTTATGAAATTTGGTAGGACGGATTGATTGGCCAAACATAAAACTCATAGAAAATCCCAACTTCCTAACTTAACAAACACCAAAGTTATGGCATTTCCGATCAATCAGTTATATGGCGGCTATAGGATATAGTCGGTCGATCCTTATAAAATTTGGAATGTCGGATAGATTGGCCAAACATAAAACCCATAGAAAATCCCAACTTCCTAACTTAACAAACACCAAAGTTATTGCATTTCCGATCAATCAGTTATATAGCAGCTATAAGATATAGTCGGCGGATCCTTATGAAATTTGGTAGGTCGGATTGATTGGCCAAACATAAAACTCAAAGAAAATCACAACTTCCTAACTTAACAAACACCAACGTTATGGCATTCCGATCAATCGGTTATATTGCGGCTATAGGATATAGTCGGCCGATCCTTATGAAATGTGGTAGGTCGGATTGATTGGCCAAATATAAAACCCATAGAAAATCCCAACTTCCTAACTTAGCAAACACCAAATTTATGGCATTTCCGATCAATCAGTTATATGGCAGCTATAGAATATGGTCGGTCGATCCTTATGAAATTTGGTGTGTCAGATTGATCGGCCAAATATAAAAGCGATAGAAAACCCCAACTTCCTAACTTAACAAACACCAAAGTTATGGCATTTCCGATCAATCAGTTATATGGCGGATATAGGATATAGTCGGTCGATCCTTATAAAATTTGGAATGTCGGATAGATTGGCCAAACATAAAACCCATAGAAAATCCCAACTTCCTAACTTAACAAACACCAAAGTTATTGCATTTCCGATCAATCAGTTATACAGCAGCTATAAGATATAGTCGGCGGATCCTTATGAAATTTGGTAGGTCGGATTGATTGGCCAAACATAAAACTCAAAGAAAATCACAACTTCCTAACTTAACAAACACCAACGTTATGGCATTCCGATCAATCGGTTATATGGCGGCTATAGGATATAGTCGGCCGATCCTTATGAAATGTGGTAGGTCGGATTGATTGGCCAAATATAAAACCCATAGAAAATCCCAACTTCCTAACTTAGCAAACACCAAATTTATGGCATTTCCGATCAATCAGTTATATGGCAGCTATAGAATATGGTCGGTCGATCCTTATGAAATTTGGTGTGTCAGATTGATCGGCCAAATATAAAAGCGATAGAAAACCCCAACTTCCTAACTTAACAAACACCAAAGTTATGGCATTTCCGATCAATCAGTTATATGGCGGCTATAGGATATAGTCGGTCGATCCTTATAAAATTTGGAATGTCGGATAGATTGGCCAAACATAAAACCCATAGAAAATCCCAACTTCCTAACTTAACAAACACATAAAATATTGCATTTCCGATCAATCAGTTATATAGCAGCTATAAGATAAAGTCGGCCGATCCTTATGAAATTTGGTAGGTCGGATTGATTGGCCAAGCATTAAACTCATAGAAAATCCCAACTTCCTAACTTAACAAACACCAAATTTATGGCATTCCTATCAATCAGTTATATTGCGGCTATAGGATATAGTCGGCCGATCCTTATGAAATGTGGTAGGTCGGATTGATTGGCCAAATATAAAACCCATAGAAAATCCCAACTTCCTAACTTAGCAAACACCAAATTTATGGCATTTCCGATCAATCAGTTATATGGCAGCTATAGAATATGGTCGGTCGATCCTTATGAAATTTGGTGTGTCAGATTGATCGGCCAAATATAAAAGCGATAGAAAACCCCAACTTCCTAACTTAACAAACACCAAAGTTATGGCATTTCCGATCAATCAGTTATATGGCGGATATAGGATATAGTCGGTCGATCCTTATAAAATTTGGAATGTCGGATAGATTGGCCAAACATAAAACCCATAGAAAATCCCAACTTCCTAACTTAACAAACACCAAAGTTATTGCATTTCCGATCAATCAGTTATACAGCAGCTATAAGATATAGTCGGCGGATCCTTATGAAATTTGGTAGGTCGGATTGATTGGCCAAACATAAAACTCAAAGAAAATCACAACTTCCTAACTTAACAAACACCAACGTTATGGCATTCCGATCAATCGGTTATATGGCGGCTATAGGATATAGTCGGCCGATCCTTATGAAATTTGGAATGCCGGATAGATTGGCCAAACATAAAACCCATAGAAGATGCCAACTTCCTAACTTAACAAACACTTAAGTTATTGCATTTCCGATCAATCAGTTATATGGCAGCTATAGGATATAGTCGGCCGATCACGGCCGTTACGACTTATATACTGCGTGCAAAGGAAAGAAGGGTGTGTGCAAAATTTCAATTCGATATCTTTAAAACTAAGAGACTACTTCGCGTAGAAACAGACAGACGGTCAGACGGACATGCTTATATCAACTCAGAAGGTGATCCTGATCAAGAATATATATACTTTATAGGGTCGGAGATGTCTCCTTCACTTCCTAACTTTACAAACACCAAAGTTATTGCATTTCCGCTCAATCAGTTAAATGGCAGCTATAAGATATAGTCGGCCGATCCTTATGAAATTTGGTGGGTCGGATAAATTGGCCAAATATAAAACCCATTGAAAATTCAAACTTCCTAAATTTACAAACATATAGTCGGCCGATCCTTATGAAATTTGGTATGTCGGATTAATTGGCCAAAAATAAAACCGATAGAAAATCCTAACTTCCTAACTTTACAAACACTAAAGTTATTGCATTTCCGATCAAACAGTTATACAGCAGCTATAAGATATAGTCGGCGGATCCTTATGAAATTTGGTAGGTCGGATTGATTGGCCAAACATAAAACTCAAAGAAAATCCCAACTTCCTAACTTAACAAACACCAAAGTTATGGCATTCTGATCAATCAGTTATATGGCGGCTATAGGATATAGTCGGCCGATCCTTATGAAATTTGGTAGGTCGGATTGATTGGACAAATATAAAACCAATAGAAATCTTCCTAACTTAGCAAACACCAAATTTATGGCATTTCCGATCAATCAGTTATATGGCAGCTATAGAATATGGTCGGCCGACCCTTATGAAATTTGGTGTGTCAGATTGATCGGCCAAATATAAAAGCGATAGAAAACCCCAACTTCCTAACTTAACAAACACCAAAGTTATGGCATTTCCGATCAATCAGGATATAGTCGGCCGATCCTTATGAAATTTGGTATGTCGGATAGATTGGCCAAAAATAAAACCGATAGAAAATCCCAACTTCATAACTTTACAAACACCAAAGTTATTGCATTTCCGCTCAATCAGTTATATGGCAGCTATAAGATATAGTCGGCCGATCCTTATGAAATTTGGTGGGTCGGATTAATTGGCCAAATATAAAACCCATTGAAAATCCAAACTTCCTAAATTTACAAACATATAGTCGGCCGATCCTTAAGAAATTTGGTATGTCGGATTAATTGGCCAAAAAATAAAACCGATAGAAAATCCTAACTTCCTAACTTTACAAACACTAAAGTTATTGCATTTCCTATCAAACAGTTATACAGCAGCTATAAGATATAGTCGGCGGATCCTTATGAAATTTGGTAGGTCGGATTGATTGGCCAAACATAAAACTCAAAGAAAATCCCAACTTCCTAACTTAACAAACACCAAAGTTATGGCATTCCGATCAATCAGTTATATGGCGGCTATAGGATATAGTCGGCCGATCCTTATGAAATTTGGTAGGTCGGATTGATTGGACAAATATAAAACCCATAGAAAATCCCAACTTCCTAACTTAGCAAACACCAAATTTATGGCATTTCCGATCAATCAGTTATATGGCAGCTATAGAATATGGTCGGTCGATCCTTATAAAATTTGGAATGTCGGATAGATTGGCCAAACATAAAACCCATAGAAAATCCCAACTTCCTAACTTAACAAACACCAAAGTATTTGCATTTCCGATCAATCAGTTATATAACAGCTATAAGATATAGTCGGCGGATCCTTATGAAATTTGGTAGGTCGGATTGATTGGCCAAACATAAAACTCAAAGAAAATCACAACTTCCTAACTTAACAAACACCAACGTTATGGCATTCCGATCAATCGGTTATATGGCGGCTATAGGATATAGGCGGCCGATCCTTATGAAATTTGGAATGCCGGATAGATTGGCCAAACATAAAACCCATAGAAGATGCCAACTTCCTAACTTAACAAACACTTAAGTTATTGCATTTCCGATCAATCAGTTATATGGCAGCTATAGGATATAGTCGGCCGATCACGGCCGTTACGACTTATATACTGCGTGCAAAGGAAAGAAGGGTGTGTGCAAAATTTCAATTCGATATCTTTAAAACTAAGAGACTACTTCGCGTAGAAACAGACAGACGGTCAGACGGACATGCTTATATCAACTCATAAGGTGATCCTGATCAAGAATATATATACTTTATAGGGTCGGAGATGTCTCCTTCACTGCGTTGCACACTTTTGACGAAAATTATAGTACCCTCTGCAAGGGTATAAAAACACCAAAGTTATGGCAATTCCAATCGTTCAGTTATATGGCAGCTAAAGAATATAGTTGGCTGATCCTTATGAAATTTAGTATGTCGGATTGATTGGCCAAAAATAAAACCGATAGAAAATCGCAACTTCCTAACTCAACAAACACCAAAGTTATGGCATTTCCGATCAATCAGGATATAGTCGGCCGATCCTTATGAAATTTGGTATGTCGGATAGATTGGCCAAAAATAAAACCGATAGAAAATCCCAACTTCATAACTTTACAAACACCAAAGTTATTGCATTTCCGCACAATCAGTTATACAGCAGCTATAAGATATAGTCGGCGAATCCTTATGAAATTTGGTAGGTCGAATTGATTGGCCAAACATAAAACTCAAAGAAAATCCCAACTTCCTAACTTAACAAACAACAAAGTTATGGCATTCCGATCAATCAGTTATATGGCGGCTATAGGATATAGTCGGCCGATCCTTATGAAATTTGGTAGGTCGGATTGATTGGACAAATATAAAACCCATAGAAAATCCCAACTTCCTAACTTAGCAAACACCAAATTTATGGCTTTTCCGATCAATCAGTTATATGGCAGCTATAGAATATGGTCGGCCGATCCTTATGAAATTTGGTGTGTCAGATTGATCGGCCAAATATAAAAGCGATAGAAAACCCCAACTTCCTAACTTAACAAACACCAAAGTTATGGCATTTCCGATCAATCAGTTATATAGCAGCTATAAGATATAGTCGGCCGATCCTTATGAAATTTGGTAGGTCGGATTGATTGGCCAAGCATAAAACTCATAGAAAATCCCAACTTCCTAACTTAACAAACACCAAATTTATGGCATTCCTATCAATCAGTTATATGGCGGCTATAGGATATAGTCGGCCGATCCTTATGAAATGTGGTAGGTCGGATTGATTGGCCAAATATAAAAGCCATAGAAAATCCCAACTTCCTAACTTAACAAACACCAAAGTTAGGGCATTTCCGAACAATCAGTTATATGGCAGCTATAGGATATAGTCGGCCTATCCCGGCCGTTCCGACTTATATACAGCGTGCAAGGAAAAGAAGTGTGTGTGCGAAGTTTCAATTCGATAACTTTCAAACTGAGAGACTATTTCGCGTAGAAACAGACAGACGGTCAGACGAACATGCTTATATCAACTCAGAAGGTGATCCTGATCAAGAATATATATACTTTATAGGGTCGGAGATGTCTCCTTCACTGCGTTGCACACTTTTGACCAAAATTATAATACCCTCTGCAAGGGTATAAAAACACCAAAGTTATGGCAATTCCAATCGTTCAGTTATATGGCAGCTATTGAATATAGTCGGCCGATCCTTATGAAATTTAGTATGTCGGATTGATTGGCCAAAAATAATACCGATAGAATATAGCAAATATCAATCAGGATATAGTCGGCCGATCCTTATGAAATTTGGTATGTCGGAAAGATTGGCCAAAAATAAAACCGATAGAAAATCCCAACTTCATAACTTTACAAACACCAAAGTTATTGCATTTCCGCTCAATTAGTTATATGGCAGCTACAAGATATAATCGGCCGATCCATATGAAATTTGGTGGGTCGGATATATTGGCCAAATATAAAACCCATTGAAAATCCAAACTTCCTAAATTTACAAACATATAGTCGGCCGATCCTTATGAAATTTGGTATGTCGGATTGATTGGCCAAAAATAAAACCGATAGAAAGTCCTGACTTCCTAACTTTACAAACACTAAAGTTATTGCATTTCCGATCAAACAGTTATAAAGCAGCTATAAGATATAGTCGGCGGATCCTTATGAAATTTGGTAGGTCGGATTGATTGGCCAAACATAAAACTCATAGAAAATCCCAACTTCCTAACTTAACAAACACCAAAGTTATGGCATTCCGATCAATCAGTTATATGGCGGCTATATAACTTAACAAACACCAAAGTTATGGCATTTCCGATCAATCAGGATATAGTCGGCGAATCCTTATGAAATTTGGTAGGTCGGATTGATTGGCCAAACATAAAACTCATAGAAAATCCCAACTTCCTAACTTTACAAACACCAAAGTTATGGCATTTCCGATCAATCAGGATATAGTCGGCCGATCCTTATAAAATTAGGTAAGTTGAATTAATTGTTCAAATATAAAACCCATAGAAAATCCCAACTTCCTAACTTAACAAACACCAAAGATATGGCATTTCCGATCAATCAGTTATATGGCGGCTATAGGATATAGTCGGTCCATCCTTATGAAATTTGGTATGTCGGATAGATTGGCCAAACATAAAACCGATAGAAAATCCCAACTTCTTATGGCATTTCCGATCAAACAGGATATAGTCGGCCGATCCTTATAAAATTAGGTAAGTTGAATTAATTGTTCAAATATAAAACCCATAGAAAATCCCAACTTCCTAACTTTACAAACACCAAATTTATTGCATTTCCGCTCAATCAGTTATATGGCAGCTATAAGATATAGTCGGCCGATCCTTATGAAATTTGGTGGGTCGGATAAATTGGCTAAATATAAAACCCATTGAAAATCCAAACTTCCCAACTTTACAAACATATAGTCAGCCGATCCTTATGAAATTTGGTATGTCGGATTGATTGGCCAAAAATAAAACCGATAGAAAATCCCAACTTCCTAACTTAACAAACACCAAAGTTCTGACATCCCGATCAATCAGTTATATGGCTGCTATTGAATATAGTCGGCCGATCCTTATGAAATTTAGTATGTCGGATTGATTGGCCAAAAATAATACCGATAGAATATAGCAAATATCAATCAGGATATAGTCGGCCGATCCTTATGAAATTTGGTATGTCGGAAAGATTGGCCAAAAATAAAACCGATAGAAAATCCCAACTTCATAACTTTACAAACACCAAAGTTATTGCATTTCCGCTCAATTAGTTATGTGGCAGCTACAAGATATAATCGGCCGATCCATATGAAATTTGGTGGGTCGGATATATTGGCCAAATATAAAACCCATTGAAAATCCAAACTTCCTAAATTTACAAACATATAGTCGGCCGATCCTTATGAAATTTGGTATGTCGGATTGATTGGCCATAAATAAAACCGATAGAAAGTCCTGACTTCCTAACTTTACAAACACTAAAGTTATTGCGTTTCCGATCAAACAGTTATAAAGCAGCTATAAGATATAGTCGGCGGATCCTTATGAAATTTGGTAGGTCGGATTGATTGGCCAAACATAAAACTCATAGAAAATCCCAACTTCCTAACTTAACAAACACCAAAGTTATGGCATTCCGATCAATCAGTTATATGGCGGCTATATAACTTAACAAACACCAAAGTTATGGCATTTCCGATCAATCAGGATATAGTCGGCGAATCCTTATGAAATTTGGTAGGTCGGATTGATTGGCCAAACATAAAACTCATAGAAAATCCCAACTTCCTAACTTTACAAACACCAAAGTTATGGCATTTCCGATCAATCAGGATATAGTCGGCCGATCCTTATAAAATTAGGTAAGTTGAATTAATTGTTCAAATATAAAACCCATAGAAAATCCCAACTTCCTAACTTAACAAACACCAAAGATATGGCATTTCCGATCAATCAGTTATATGGCGGCTATAGGATATAGTCGGTCCATCCTTATGAAATTTGGTATGTCGGATAGATTGGCCAAACATAAAACCGATAGAAAATCCCAACTTCTTACGGCATTTCCGATCAAACAGGATATAGTCGGCCGATCCTTATAAAATTAGGTAAGTTGAATTAATTGTTCAAATATAAAACCCATAGAAAATCCCAACTTCCTAACTTTACAAACACCAAATTTATTGCATTTCCGCTCAATCAGTTATATGGCAGCTATAAGATATAGTCGGCCGATCCTTATGAAATTTGGTGGGTCGGATAAATTGGCTAAATATAAAACCCATTGAAAATTCAAACTTCCCAACTTTACAAACATATAGTCAGCCGATCCTTATGAAATTTGGTATGTCGGATTGATTGGCCAAAAATAAAACCGATAGAAAATCCCAACTTCCTAACTTAACAAACACCAAAGTTCTGACATCCCGATCAATCAGTTATATGGCTGCTATAGGATATAGTCGGCCGATCCTTATGAAATTTGGTAGGTCGGATTAGTTGGACAAATTTAAAAACCATAGAAAATCCCAACTTCTTAACTTAACAAACACCAAAGTTAGGGCGTTTCCGATCAATCAGTTATATGGCAGCTATAGGATATGGTCGGCCTATCCCGGCCGTTCCGACTTACATACTGCGTGCAAAGGAAAGAAGGGTGTGTGCGAAGTTTCAATTCGATATCTTTAACTGAGAGACTAGTTCGCGTAGAAACAGAGAGACGGACATGCTTATATCAACTCAGGAGGTGATCCTGATCAAGAATATATATACTTTATAGGGTCGGAGATGTCTCCTTCACTGCGTTGCACACCTTTGACCAAAATTATAATACCCTCTTAAAGGGTATAACAAGAAAGGAAAGCTAACTTCGGGCGGAGCCGAAGTTGAAATACCCTTGCAGAATATTCTGCAAATTATATTCATAATAAAATCCCAACTTCCTAACTTTAAAAACACCAAAGTTATGGCAATTCCAATCGTTCAGTTATATGGCTGCTATTGAATATAGTCGGCCGATCCTTATGAAATTTAGTATGTCGGATTGATTGGCCAAAAATAAAACCGATAGAAAATCCCAACTTCCTAACTTAGCAAACACCAAATTTATGTCATTTCCGATCAATCAGTTATATGGCAGCTATAGAATATGGTCGGCAGATCCTTATGAAATTTGGTGTGTCAGATAGATTGGCCAAACATAAAACCCATAGAAAATCCCAACTTCCTAACTTAAGAAACACCAAATTTATGGCATTTCCGATCAATCAGTTATATGGGGTCTATAGAATATAGTAGGCGGATGTGTCAGATTGATTGGCCAAATATAAAACCGATAGAAAATCCCAACTTCATAACTTAACAAACACCAAAGTTATGGCATTTCCGATCAATCAGTTATATGGCGGCTATAGGATATAGTCGGTCGATCCTTATGAAATTTGGAATGTCAGATAGATTGGCCAAACATAAAACCCATAGAAAATCCCAATCGATCCTTATGAAATTTAGTACGTTGAATTAATTGTTCAAATATAAAACCGATAGAAAATCGCAACTTCCTAACTTAACAAACACCAAAGTTATGGCATTTTCGATCAATCAGTTATATGGCGGCTATAGGATATAGTCGGTCCATCCTTATGAAATTTGGTATGTCGGATAGATTGGCCAAACATAAAACCGATAAAAAATCCCAACTTCCTAACTTTACAAACACCAAAGTTATTGCATTTCCGCTCAATCAGTTATATGGCAGCTATAAGATATTGTCGGCCGATCCTTATAAAATTTGGTGGGTCGGATAAATTGGCTAAATATAAAACCCATTGAAAATCCAAACTTCCCAACTTTACAAACATATAGTCAGCCGATCCTTATGAAATTTGGTATGTCGGATTGATTGGCCAAAAATAAAGCCGATAGAAAATCCCAACTCCCTAACTAAACAAACACCAAAGTTATGGCATTTCCGATCAATCAGTTATATGGAGGCTATAGGATATAGTCGGTCGATCCTTATGAAATTTGGAATGTCAGATAGATTGGCCAAACATAAAACCCATAGAAAATCCCAACTTCCTCACTTAACAAACACTAAAGCTATTGCATTTCCGATCAAACAGTTATATAGCAGCTATAAGATATAGTTGGCGAATCCTTATGAAATTTGGTAGGACGGATTGATTGGCCAAACATAAAACTCATAGAAAATCCCAACTTCCTAACTTAACAAACACCAAAGTTATGACATCCCGATCAATCAGTTATATGGCGGCTATAGGATATAGTCGGCCGATCCTTATGAAATTTGGTGTGTCAGATAGATTGGCCAAACATAAAACCCATAGAAAACCCCAACTTCCTAACTTAAGAAACACCAAATTTATGGCATTTCCGATCAATCAGTTATATGGCATCTATAGAATATAGTAGGCGGATGTGTCAGATTGATTGGCCAAATATAAAACCGATAGAAAATCCCAACTTCCTAACTTAACAAACACCAAAGTTATGGCATTTCCGATCAATTAGTTATATGGCGGCTATAGGATATAGTCGGTCGATCCTTATGAAATTTGGAATGTCAGATAAATTGGCCAAACATAAAACCCATAGAAAATCCCAACTTCCTCACTTAACAAACACTAAAGCTATTGCATTTCCGATCAAACAGTTATATGGCAGCTATAAGATATAGTCGGCCGATCCTTATGAAATTTGGTGGGTCGGATAAATTTGCTAAATATAAAACCCATTGAAAATCCAAACTTCCCAACTTTACAAACATATAGTCAGCCGATCCTTAAGAAATTTGGTATGTCGGATTGATTGGCCAAAAATAAAACCGATAGAAAATCCCAACTTCTTAACTTAACAAACACCAAAGTTAGGGCATTTCCGATCAATCAGTTATATGGAGGCTATAGGATATAGTCGGTCGATCATTATAAAATTTGGTATGTCGAATAGATTGGCCAAAAATAAAACCGATAGAAAATCCCAACTTCCTAACTTTACAAACACCAAAGTTATGGCATTCCGATCAATCAGTTATATGGCGTCTATAGGATATAGTCGGCCGATCCTTATGAAATTTGGTGTGTCAGATAAATTGGCCAAACATAAAACCCATAGAAAATCCCAACTTCCTCACTTAACAAACACTAAAGCTATTACATTTCCGATCAAACAGTTATATGGCAGCTATAAGATATAGTCGGCCGATCCTTATGAAATTTGGTGGGTCGGATAAATTGGCTAAATATAAAACCCATTGAAAATCCAAACTTCCCAACTTTACAAACATATAGTCAGCCGATCCTTATGAAATTTGGTATGTCGGATTGATTGGCCAAAAATAAAACCGATAGAAAATCCCAACTTCCTAACTTAACAAACACCAAAGTTATGGCATTTCCGATCAATTAGTTATATGGCGGCTATAGGATATAGTCGGCCGATCCTTATGAAATTTGGTAGGTCGGATTAGTTGGACAAATTTAAAAACCATAGAAAATCCCAACTTCTTAACTTAACAAACACCAAAGTTAGGGCGTTTCCGATCAATCAGTTATATGGCAGCTATAGGATATGGTCGGCCTATCCCGGCCGTTCCGACTTACATACTGCGTGCAAAGGAAAGAAGGGTGTGTGCGAAGTTTCAATTCGATATCTTTAACTGAGAGACTAGTTCGCGTAGAAACAGAGAGACGGACATGCTTATATCAACTCAGGAGGTGATCCTGATCAAGAATATATATACTTTATAGGGTCGGAGATGTCTCCTTCACTGCGTTGCACACCTTTGACCAAAATTATAATACCCTCTTAAAGGGTATAACAAGAAAGGAAAGCTAACTTCGGGCGGAGCCGAAGTTGAAATACCCTTGCAGAATATTCTGCAAATTATATTCATAATAAAATCCCAACTTCCTAACTTTAAAAACACCAAAGTTATGGCAATTCCAATCGTTCAGTTATATGGCAGCTATAGAATATAGTCGGCCGATCTTTATGAAATTTAGTATGTCGTATTGATTGGCCAAAAATAAAACCGATAGAAAATCCCAACTTCCTAACTTAGCAAACACCAAATTTATGTCATTTCCGATCAATCAGTTATATGGCAGCTATAGAATATGGTCGGCCGATCCTTATGAAATTTGGTGTGTCAGATAGATTGGCCAAACATAAAACCCATAGAAAATCCCAACTTCCTAACTTAAGAAACACCAAATTTATGGCATTTCCGATCAATCAGTTATATGGGGTCTATAGAATATAGTAGGCGGATGTGTCAGATTGATTGGCCAAATATAAAACCGATAGAAAATCCCAACTTCATAACTTAACAAACACCAAAGTTATGGCATTTCCGATCAATCAGTTATATGGCGGCTATAGGATATAGTCGGTCGATCCTTATGAAATTTGGAATGTCAGATAGATTGGCCAAACATAAAACCCATAGAAAATCCCAATCGATCCTTATGAAATTTAGTACGTTGAATTAATTGTTCAAATATAAAACCGATAGAAAATCGCAACTTCCTAACTAAACAAACACCAAAGTTATGGCATTTTCGATCAATCAGTTATATGGCGGCTATAGGATATAGTCGGTCCATCCTTATGAAATTTGGTATGTCGGATAGATTGGCCAAACATAAAACCGATAAAAAATCCCAACTTCCTAACTTTACAAACACCAAAGTTATTGCATTTCCGCTCAATCAGTTATATGGCAGCTATAAGATATTGTCGGCCGATCCTTATAAAATTTGGTGGGTCGGATAAATTGGCTAAATATAAAACCCATTGAAAATCCAAACTTCCCAACTTTACAAACATATAGTCAGCCGATCCTTATGAAATTTGGTATGTCGGATTGATTGGCCAAAAATAAAACCGATAGAAAATCCCAACTTCTTAACTTAACAAACACCAAAGTTAGGGCATTTCCGATCAATCAGTTATATGGAGGCTATAGGATATAGTCGGTCGATCATTATAAAATTTGGTATGTCGAATAGATTGGCCAAAAATAAAACCGATAGAAAATCCCAACTTCCTAACTTTACAAACACCAAAGTTATGGTATTCCGATCAATTAGGTATATGGCAGCTATAAGATATAGTCAGCCGATCCTTATGAAATTTGGTATGTCGGATTGATTTGCCAAAAACAAAACCGATAGAAAATCCCAACTTCCTAACTAAACAAACACCAAAGTTATGGCATTTCCGATCAATCAGTTATATGGAGGCTATAGGATATAGTCGGTCGATCCTTATGAAATTTGGAATGTCAGATAGATTGGCCAAACATAAAACCCATAGAAAATCCCAACTTCCTCACTTAACAAACACTAAAGCTATTGAATTTCCGATCAAACAGTTATATAGCAGCTATAAGATATAGTTGGCGAATCCTTATGAAATTTGGTAGGACGGATTGATTGGCCAAACATAAAACGCATAGAAAATCCCAACTTCCTAACTTAACAAACACCAAAGTTATGACATCCCGATCAATCAGTTATATGGCGGCTAACACAACCAACGGCAACAACGACAGACACAACAGGACAGACGACAGACGGACATGCTAGATCGACTCGGCCTGATCCTGAAAAGAATATATGTACTTTTAGGGTAGAAAATCCCTTTATTTTACCCTTTTTAAAATTCCTAACTTAACAAATACCAAATTTATGGCAATTCCAATCTCAGTAATATATTCTTTTAAATTTTTTTTTTTTCAAAAATAAAACCGATAGAAAATCCCAACTTCCTAACTTAACAAAACAAATTTATGGCATTTCCAATCATTCAGTAATATGGCAGCTATAGAAAATAGTCGGCCGATCCTTATGAAATTTGGTATGTCAGATTGATTGGCCAAATATGAAACCGATAGAAAATCCCAACTTTCTAACTTTACAAACACCAAATTTATGGCATTTCCGATCAATCAGTTATATGGCAGCTATAGAATATAGTCGGCGGATCCTTATGAAATTTGGTAGGTAGGATTGATTGGCCAAATATAAAACCCATAGGAAATCCCAACTTCCTAACTTTACAAACACCAAAGTACGGGAATTTCCTATCAATCAGTTATAGGGCAGCTATGGTATATAGTCGGCCTATCCCGGCCGTTCCGACTTATATACTGCGTGCAAAGGAAAGAAGGGTGTGTGCGAAGTTTCAATTCGATATCTTTAACTGAGAGACTAGCTCGCGTAGAAACAGAGAGACGGACAGACAAACGGACAGACGGACAGACGGACATGCTTATATCAACTCAGGAGGTGATCCTGATCAAGAATATATATACTATATGGGGTCGGAGATGTCTCCTTCACTGCGTTGCACACCCTTGACCAAAATTATAATACCCCCTTCAAGGATATAACAAGAAAGGAAAGCTAACTTCGGGCGGAGCCGAAGTTTTAATACCCTGGCAGAATATTCTGCAAATTATATTCATAATAAAATCCCAACTTTCTTACTTTAAAAACACCAAAGTTATGGCAATTCCAATCGTTCAGTTATATGGCAGCTATAGAATATAGTCGGCCGATCCTTATGAAATGTCGGAGTATGTCGGATTGATTGGCCAAAAATAAAACCGAATGAAAATCCCAACTTCCTAACTTAACAAACACCAAATTTATGGCATTTCCGATCAATCAGTTATATGGCAGCTATAGAATATACTCGGCGGATCCTTATAAAATTTGGTAGGTCGGATACGTTGGCCAAATATAAAAACCATAGAAAATGTCAACTTCTTAACTTAACAAACACCAAAGTTAGGGCGTTTCCGATCAATCAGTTATATGGCAGCTATAGGATATAGTCGGCCTATCCTTGCCGTTCCGACTTATATACTGCGTGCGAAGGAAAGAAGGGTGTGTGCGAAGTTTCAATTCGATAACTTTAAAACTGAGACACTAGTTCGCGTAGAAACAGACAGACGAACGGACAGACGGACATGATTATATCAACTCAGGAGGTGATCCTGATCAAGAAAATATATACTTTATAGGGTCGCAGAGGTCTCCTTCACTGCGTTGCATACTTTTGACTAAAATTATAATACCCTCTGCAAGGGTATAACAAGAAAGGAAAGCTAACTTCGAGAGGAGCCGAAGTTGAAATACCCTTGCAAAATATTTTGTAAATTATATTCTCCAAAATTATTCATGCATTCTTAATACTCATAATAAAATCAACAAGAGAGAACGCTATAGTCGAGTGCCTTGACTATTAGATACCCGTTACTCAGCTAAACAACTTAATATAAATATGCCTTCTTGTATGTTTTTCGCCGCTCGAATCAGTTCCCGATTTTTATGTTAAAATCGGTACCCAGGGAACACCTCCAATTTGGCTGAGTTGAAGCCATCGCAATTTCCTTTAATAGAAATCCTTATCGAGAATTAACGTTGACTCTGTTGAGCACCTTGGCCAGCTGTTCCAAAGTCATCCGTTAGATGGCGCTATTGTATACGCCATGAAAGGCGGAAATGTAGGCGCTAGCCAGGCTTAAGCGTTTAATGGGTTTTTGGGCGTTAGAGTGGGCGTGGCAAACTTTTATTTGGCCAATAGATAGGTATTGACGAAACAAATACATATAAAAAAAAAATTTCGTAATAGCATCAAAACTGTGGCCACAGCTTGTGGCTTGTGGGCGTCAGAGGGGGCGTGGCACCATTTTGAAACAAACTTGCGCTGCGTAGGAACTCCTAAAATCTACATACAAAATGCCAATCTTCTAGCTTTTATAGTTTCCGACATCTCAGCGTTCATACGGACAGACAGACAGACAGACGGACAGACAGACGGACAGACGGACAGACAGGACAGACGGACAGACGGACATGGCTAGATCGACTCGGCTAGTGATCCTGAACAAGAATATATGTACTTTATAGGGTCGGAAACTCTTCCTTCTACCTGTTACATACTTTTGCACGAATACAATATACCCTTTTACTCTACGAGTAACGGGTATAAAAATTCCTAACTTTAAAAATACCAAAGAAATGGCAATTCCAATCGTTCAGTTATATGGCAGCTATAGAATATAGTCGGCCGATCCTTATAAAATTTAGTATTTCAGATTGATTGGCCAAAAATAAAACCGATAGAAAATCCCAACTTCCTAACTTAACAAATACTAAATTTATGGCAATTCCAATCTTTCAGTAATATGGCAGCTATAGAAAATAGTCGGCCGATCCTTATGAAATTTGGTATGTCAGATTGATTGGCCAAATATAAAACCGATAGAAAATCCCAACTTTCTAACTTTACAAACACCAAATTTATGGCATTTCCGATCAATCAGTTATATGGCAGCTATAGAATATAGTCGGCGGATCCTTATGAAATTTGGTAGGTAGGATTGATTGGCCAAATATAAAACCCATAGGAAATCCCAACTTCCTAACTTTACAAACACCAAAGTACGGGAATTTCCTATCAATCAGTTATAGGGCAGCTATGGTATATAGTCGGCCTATCCCGGCCGTTCCGACTTATATACTGCGTGCAAAGGAAAGAAGGGTGTGTGCGAAGTTTCAATTCGATAACTTTAAAACTGAGACACTAGTTCGCGTAGAAACAGACAGACGAACGGACAGACGGACATGATTATATCAACTCAGGAGGTGATCCTGATCAAGAAAATATATACTTTATAGGGTCGCAGAGGTCTCCTTCACTGCGTTGCATACTTTTGACTAAAATTATAATACCCTCTGCAAGGGTATAACAAGAAAGGAAAGCTAACTTCGAGAGGAGCCGAAGTTGAAATACCCTTGCAAAATATTTTGTAAATTATATTCTCCAAAATTATTCATGCATTCTTAATACTCATAATAAAATCAACAAGAGAGAACGCTATAGTCGAGTGCCTTGACTATTAGATACCCGTTACTCAGCTAAACAACTTAATATAAATATGCCTTCTTGTATGTTTTTCGCCGCTCGAATCAGTTCCCGATTTTTATGTTAAAATCGGTACCCAGGGAACACCTCCAATTTGGCTGAGTTGAAGCCATCGCAATTTCCTTTAATAGAAATCCTTATCGAGAATTAACGTTGACTCTGTTGAGCACCTTGGCCAGCTGTTCCAAAGTCATCCGTTAGATGGCGCTATTGTATACGCCATGAAAGGCGGAAATGTAGGCGCTAGCCAGGCTTAAGCGTTTAATGGGTTTTTGGGCGTTAGAGTGGGCGTGGCAAACTTTTATTTGGCCAATAGATAGGTATTGACGAAACAAATACATATAAAAAAAAAATTTCGTAATAGCATCAAAACTGTGGCCACAGCTTGTGGCTTGTGGGCGTCAGAGGGGGCGTGGCACCATTTTGAAACAAACTTGCGCTGCGTAGGAACTCCTAAAATCTACATACAAAATGCCAATTTTCTAGCTTTTATAGTTTCCGACATCTCAGCGTTCATACGGACAGACAGACAGACAGACGGACAGACAGACGGACAGACGGACAGACAGGACAGACGGACAGACGGACATGGCTAGATCGACTCGGCTAGTGATCCTGAACAAGAATATATGTACTTTATAGGGTCGGAAACGCTTCCTTCTACGCTTCCTTCTACATATAGCAATTCCAATCGTTCAGTTATATGGCAGCTATAGAATATAGTCGGCCGATCCTTATGAAATGTCGGAGTATGTCGGATTGATTGGCCAAAAATTAAACCGATAGAAAATCCCAACTTCCTAACTTAACAAACACCAAATTTATGGCATTTCCGATCAATCAGTTATATGGCAGCTATAGAATATACTCGGCGGATCCTTATGAAATTTGGTAGGTCGGATTGATTGGCCAAATATAAAACCCATAGGAAATCCCAACTTCCTGACTTTACAAACACCAAAGTTATGGCATTTCCGATCATTCAGTTATATGGCAGCTATAAGATATAGTCGGCCGATCCTTATAAAATTTGGTAGGTCGGATACGTTGGCCAAATATAAAAACCATAGAAAATGTCAACTTCTTAACTTAACAAACACCAAAGTTAGGGCGTTTCCGATCAATCAGTTATATGGCAGCTATAGGATATAGTCGGCCTATCCTTGCCGTTCCGACTTATATACTGCGTGCGAAGGAAAGAAGGGTGTGTGCGAAGTTTCAATTCGATAACTTTAAAACTGAGACACTAGTTCGCGTAGAAACAGACAGACGAACGGACAGACGGACATGATTATATCAACTCAGGAGGTGATCCTGATCAAGAAAATATATACTTTATAGGGTCGCAGAGGTCTCCTTCACTGCGTTGCATACTTTTGACTAAAATTATAATACCCTCTGCAAGGGTATAACAAGAAAGGAAAGCTAACTTCGAGAGGAGCCGAAGTTGAAATACCCTTGCAAAATATTTTGTAAATTATATTCTCCAAAATTATTCATGCATTCTTAATACTCATAATAAAATCAAAAATTCCTAACTTTAAAAATACCAAAGAAATGGCAATTCCAATCGTTCAGTTATATGGCAGCTATAGAATATAGTCGGCCGATCCTTATGAAATTTAGTATGTCGGATTGATTGGCCAAAAATAAAACCGATAGAAAATCCCAACTTCCTAACTTAACAAATACTAAATTTATGGCAATTCCAATCTTTCAGTAATATGGCAGCTATAGAAAATAGTCGGCCGATCCTTATGAAATTTGGTATGTCAGATTGATTGGCCAAATATAAAACCGATAGAAAATCCCAACTTTCTAACTTTACAAACACCAAATTTATGGCATTTCCGATCAATCAGTTATATGGCAGCTATAGAATATAGTCGGAGGATCCTTATGAAATTTGGTAGGTCGGATTGATTGGCCAAATATAAAACCCATAGGAAATCCCAACTTCCAGACTTTACCAACACCAAAGTTATGGCAATTCCGATCATTCAGTTATATGGCAGCTATAAGATATAGTCGGCCGATCCTTATAAAATTTGGTAGGTCGGATAAGTTGGCCAAATATAAAAACCAAAGAAAAAGTGTCAACTTCTTAACTTAACAAACACCAAAGGTAGGGCGTTTCCGATCAATCAGTTATATGGCAGCTATAGGATATAGTCGGCCTATCCTTGCCGTTCCGACTTATGTACTGCGTGCGAAGGAAAGAAGGGCGTGTGCGAAGTTTCAATTCGATAACTTTAAAACTGAGACACTAGTTCGCGTAGAAACAGACAGACAGACGGACAGACGGACATGATTATATCAACTCAGGAGGTGATCCTGATCAAGAAAATATATACTTTATAGGGTCGGAGAGGTCTCCTTCACTGCGTTGCATACTTTTGAGCAAAATTATAATACCCTCTGCAAGGGTATAACAAGAAAGGAAAGCTAACTTCGGGAGGAGCCGAAGTTGAAATACCCTTGCAAAATATTTTGTAAATTATATTCTCCAAAATTATTCATGCATTCTTAATACTTATAATAAAATCAAAAATTCCTAACTTTAAAAATACCAAAGAAATGGCAATTCCAATCGTTCAGTTATATGGCAGCTATAGAATATAGTCGGCCAATCCTTATGAAATTTAGTATGTCGGATTGATTGGCCAAAAATAAAACCGATAGAAAATCCCAACTTCCTAACTTAACAAATACTAAATTTATGGCAATTCCAATCTTTCAGTAATATGGCAGCTATAGAAAATAGTCGGCCGATCCTTATGAAATTTGGTATGTCAGATTGATTGGCCAAAAATAAAACCGATAGAAAATCCCAACTTCCTAACTTTACAAACATATAGTCGGCCGATCCTTATGAAATTTGGTATGACGGATTGATTGGCCAAAAATAAAACCGATAGAAAATCCCGACTTCCTGACATTACAAACACCAAAGTTATGACATTTCCGATCAATCAGTTATATGGCAGCGATAGAATATAGTCGGCCGATCCTTATGAAATTTGGTATGTCAGATTGATTGGCCAAATATAAAACCGATAGAAAATCCCAACTTCCCAACTTTACAAACACCAAAGTTATTGCATTTCCGATCAATCAGTTATATGGCAGCCGAAGTTGAAATACCCTTGCAGAATATTCTGTAAATTATATTCCCCAAAATCATGCATATGATGCATTCTTAACACTCATAAAAATCCCAACTTTAACAAAAAAGGAAATCTAACTTCGAACGGAGCCCAAGTTAAAATACCCTTGCAGAATATTCTGTAAATTATTATATGGCAGCTATAAGATATAGTCGGCGGATCCTTATGAAATTTGGTATGTCGCATTAATTGGGCAAAAATAAAACCGATAGAAAATCCCAACTTCCTAACTTAACAAACACCAAATTTATGGCATTTCCGATCAATCAGCTAAATAGCAGCTATAAGATATAGTCGGCCGATGCTTATGAAATTTGGTAGGTCGGATTAATTGGCCAAACATAAAACTCATAGAAAATCCCAACTTCCTAACTTAACAAACACCAAAGTTAGGGCATTTCCGATCAATCAGTTATATGGCAGCTATAGGATATAGTCGGCCTATCCCGGCCGTTCCGACTTATATACTGCGTGCGAAGGAAAGAAGGGTGTGTGCAAAATTTCAATTCGATATCTTTAAAACTAAGAGACTAGTTCGCGTAGAAACAGACAGACGGACAGACGGACATGATAATATCAACTCAGGAGGTGATCCTGATCAAGAAAATATATACTTTATAGGGTCGGAGAGGTCTCCTTCACTGCGTTGCATACATTTGACCAAAATTATAATACCCTCTGCAAGGGTATAACAAGAAAGGAAAGCTAACTTCGGGAGGAGCCGAAGTTGAAATACCCTTGCAAAATATTTTGTAAATTATATTCTCCAAAATTATTCATGCATTCTTAATACTCATAATAAAATCCCAAATTCCTAACTTAAAAATACCAAAGATATGGCAATTCCAATCGTTCAGTTATATGGCAGCTATAGAATATAGTCGGCCGATCCTTATGAAATTTGGTATGTCGGATTGATTGGCCAAAAATAAAACCGATAGAAAATCCCAACTTCCTAACTTAACAAACACTAAATTTATGGCAATTCCAATCTTTCAGTAATATGGCAGCTATAGAATATAGTCGGCCGATCCTTATGAAATTTGGTATGTCAGATTGATTGCCCAAATATAAAACCGATAGAAAATCCCAACTTCCTAACTTTACAAACATATAGTCGGCCGATCCTTATGAAATTTGGTATGTCGGATTCATTGGCCAAAAATAAAACCGATAGAAAATCCCAACTTCCTAATTTTACAAACATATAGTCGGCCGATCCTTATGAAATTTGGTATGTCGGATTGATTGGCCAAAAATAAAACCGATAGAAAATCCCTAACTTTACAAACACCAAAGTTATTGCATTTCCGATCAATCAGTTATATGGCAGCTATAAGATATAGTCGGCGGATCCTTATGAAATTTGGTGTTGTTCGGAGCAGCCCGCCTAGACTAGTCTAGTGCGCATAGGTGTATGGCTGAACCTGTAGCGCTCTTGCGCTCTCCTCTTTATATCTGCCTTATCTCGCTAAGCTGTCGCGCTACGTATTCAGCGACTACATTGTAAAACCCAAATTAAAATATGAAGCCAGGCTTTCGGCTGCAGCAGTGCGATTCGACTGGCAGAATAAACACAACACGTACATAAACTGATAAAATTAAAAAGCGTTATTATTACAAAACGTAAGGGTGGCATTTTTGTTGTCTTCCCCCAAAACATTTGGTGACCCCGAAGTGATCGCTGTTTTATTTGCCACCTGCAACTCGGTTTTATTATTGTTTTATATCGTTTAAACAATATATTTTTGGTTTCGCTGTCGTTTGCGGGCATTCGGTCACAAACACACGGACTTACATACAAGTGCACACAGCTGGCCGTTTAAGTTTTACATTTCGCGCTGTGAAAAGCCGGCAGGCTGTTGATCTTTTTGTACATTTCGGGCTGTGAAAAAATCAAAACAGTGTTGGGCTGCAAATTATAAACAAAAGGAGAATAACATTTAACTATTCTAAAAGTGCATAGTGCAGTGCATACATATACATAATTTCAAGTCCGCTGTTATAAGGCGGAACAACAACAACAAAGTTCCGTTGCGTTTTCGACGACGCTTGGTGTCGAAAGGTTATTCACCCCTCTTAACCGGTTCGGACATTTTTCTTTTATTTTTTTTGTGTGCGACTAAGAAATGGCTGCTCCAGAAAACGCGGTTCGGCCTCAAAATGACGCGCCAAATGAAATAGATTTTTTTCGCGCCAAAGTGCAATCAATTCTGCGGCAAACAAACGCGATGAAATTATATTTAACAACTGAGTCTATAGATCAGTTGGATGAAGCTGATCTTCTCGCGCGATTGGACTGGGTCAATTCCTTAAATTCGTCGTTTGACTCCGCACAGACATCGCTGGAACGGCTGGATTTAAAGGAGACTTCGAGTGATAGGCGATGGGAATTTTCGGAGGTTTTTATGGATGTGAAGGCGAAGCTCAATAGAGGCTTAGCGGCCCAGCGCAAATTGCAATTGTTGGGTAGCACAGCTGCCAACTCCACATCTATAGACATCAACCACCATTCTGATCTTTCTTTTCGGACACGAAAGCCTCGATTACCGAACCTGGAGATTGCTCGATTTCATGGATCTTATGCTGAGTGGCCGGACTTTCTCGCAACGTTCACCGCGGTCATTGGAAATGATGACGAGCTAAGCGACATTGAAAAGCTGCAATATTTACGGTCTAGTCTAGGCGGCGTGGCTCTGGAGACCATACGCTCGCTGGAACCTTCAAATGCTCATAAATCGATTTGATAATAAAGTTTTACATTTTCAGGCACACGTTCAAGCAATATTTGGTTTAAAAGGTGTCGAGAAGGGATCTGCCAAGGGTCTTCGTGAGCTCAGCGATTCTATGAACGCACATCTTCGGGCAATCCAAACGCTGGCCACTACTCAGCAAATTTTGGATGGATTACTGATTCATATCGTCGTTCACAAGCTGGATCAACGGACTCGGGAAAAATGGGAAGAGGATTTGCCAATCGCTGAGTTATCTTCATGGACTGCTATGGAGTCGTTTTTGGAGAAAAGATGCAGGATGATGGAAAATTTAGATCAAGCTTTGGTAACGCAAACACCAGGCCATCAGGTGGGAAAAAATGTGCATAAATATAACCCAAGTGCACTCATTGCGTCTTCTACTAACTTAAATCATCCAATATGCCTATTTTGCGATGCGAGAGATCATTATTTGCCAAAGTGCTCTCGATTTTTAAATTTGAGCCCGCATCTTCGATTTAGAGAAGCCAAGAAAATGCACCTTTGTCTAAACTGTTTGCGCAAGGGGCATAGTTTGCAGCAATGCAAATCAACTCATTGCAGATATTGTCGCATGAAGCACCACTCACTATTGCATATGACCCCTGACTCATCCGCACCACCTCCATCATCAGACCCACTCTCGAGCTCTCAGCCATCACCATCTACTTCATCAGCACTGGTGTCATGCTCACAACTTTATCGTCAGGTATCGCACCCTCCACCAAATGCTTCAAATACTGTGCCAATAAATTATGTGTTGCTGCCTACTGCTATTGTCTATGTAAAAAATAGGGTTGGTTCATTTATGCCCTGTCGAGCAATCTTAGATTCCGCATTCGCATACACTAATTTCTGGGATCGGTGAGTCCTCTATGAACTCTGATAAATCAGTGGATATTTTTGCGCAATCACGGGATGCAGGCTATCGTGCGTCATTCACAGCTGTTGTGACTCACAGTATCACTGATTATCAGCCGAATTTCAAAATAAATACATCAGGATGGAGGATTCCACAAAACATTTCGCTCGCTGACCCTTATTTCAACCAATCACAACGAATCGACTTGTTAATTGGCGCTGGTCTGTTTTTCGAAATAATTGCTATGGGGCAAATACATTTGGATAGCATGTTGCCAACACTCCAAAACACCAAACTTGGTTGGATCGTTTCTGGTGGGATGTCGACTACTCCAAATAATAAGTCTGTCTTAGCCGCCATTGTCAAGGATACTACGGATCATTCTGAGGATGACGCACTTGCTGCCATAGTAAAGCGATTTTGGGAAATTGAGGATTGTAATCCATCAAAGCCAGCACTGTTGCCTGAGGACTTGCAATGCGAACAACTGTTCAAGGAAAACTGCACTCGACTTGGGAATGGTCAATACTCTGTTCGTCTCTTATCCACTTCGGGATTCGAAAGTTTAGGTGATTCCTATTGCCTAGCTCGTCGTCGTTTTAGGAGTTTAGAAGCTAAGCTAGATAGAAACCCTGTTCCCAAAGCTCAGTATTCGGCCTTTCTCCAGGAATACATCAACTTAGGCCACATGTCTCTCGCACCAAACGATCCAACAGTACCACAATTCTTCTTGCCCCACCATTGTGTGCATAAGCAGGAAAGTACGAGCACAAAGCTTCGGGTCGTCTTTGATGGATCTGCTAGAACTACTTCTGGCAGCTCTCTGAACGACTAGCTTCTTGCAGGGCCAACAATTCAGCAAAAAATCTTTAACATTCTACTTCGCTTCCGATTTTTTAAAGTTGCGCTCTGTGGAGACATCTGCAAGATGTACCGCTGCGTGCGTGTGTCCCACCCGGATGACTTTTTGCAGTGTATTGTTTGGCGAGAGAAGTCCACGGATGAGTTGAGTGTTTACAAATTGAACACGGTGACTTATGGTACCAAGCCAGCTGCCTTTTTGGCTATAAGAGCCATGCATCAGCTCTCTTATGATGATGAGGATTCGTTTCCAATTGGAGCAAAAATTGTTCGAAGGGACTTCTATGTGGATGATTTAATCTCTGGTGGCGAGTCAATTGAAGAGGTTAGGGAAATTCGTCGTCAGGTAAAGGATCTATTGTCGCGAGGCCATTTTCCAATCCGCAAATGGTGTTCTAATGATGGACGCGCCCTCGAAGGAGAGTCTGACTGCGATAAGGAGGAGCTAATTCAATTTCACGACGGATCAGCTGTTACCAAGGCGCTGGGATTAGCCTGGGATCCTTCTTCTGACCAACTTCTGTTCAACTTTTCTCAATTATTTGTAAATCATCGAGTCACCAAGCGTATTGCACTTTCAACAATAGCCAAATTCTATGATCCGCTCGGTTTAATAACACCGATTGTCACAAAGGCCAAGATCTTTTTGCAATCCCTATGGAATGCTAACGTGGATTGGGATGACACATTACCAGAGCCTATTCTTTCGTCATGGGGGGAGTTGACCTCTCAGTTATCGATCGTCCAAAACTTGAAATTTTCACGATTCGTAATGCAACCTCAGTCTTCCATCCAGTTGCATGGATTCTGCGATGCTAGCATAGCGGCTTATGGAGCGTGTTTATACTTGCGGTCGGAGGCCAATGAAGAAGCAAAGGTCCACTTGCTCTGCGCCAAGTCGAGAGTGTCCCCTTTAAAGGCTTTGACAATTCCAAGATTGGAGTTGTCGGCAGCGCTTTTATTGGCGGAGCTTATCGTAAGCGTCAAGGAAACCATCGATTTCGAATGCGACTTTTATTGCTGGTCCGACTCGTCTATCGTACTGGCGTGGATTCGGCAGCCTCCGAGGGATTTCAACGTATTTGTATCCAACAGAATCGCGAAAATTCAGGAGATGACAAAAGGCATTGCTGGAGCACTCCCTGTGGGCTAACGGGCCTCCATTCCTGCTGCAAAGCTCGTCAAAATGGCCCTCTCTTCCAAATGCAGTTAAGGATCTTCCAGAACGTCGTTCCGCAGCGCTAGTTGGAACTGTTTGCACTGACATTTCGATCAACTGCAAATTCCTTAACCCTTTTCATAAGTTGCAGCGTGTATTTGCGTACATTTATCGGTTCATTTCGAATTGCAGAGCCAAATCTTCACCTTCAAGGAACCGTATTACCGTTGAGGAGCTCAATTCGGGGACCGTACTTCTTCTGAGGAGCATCCAACAGGTTCACTTAGCCAAGGAGTATGGATGTCTTAGCCAGGGCAGGCCGTGTCCACAGAAGAGCAAGCTGATTTCGCTGAGACCAATAATCGGCTCCGATGGATAACTTCGCGTTGGTGGAAGACTTCAGAATGCAAATCTGGACTATGATACTCAGCATCCGATATTGTTACCCAAGGATCATCCAGTTACAAAGGCAATCATCGTATATTTTCATATAAAATACTTGCACGCAGGATCGCAAGCGTTACTTGCCACATTAAGGCAAAGGTATTGGCCAATTGGAGGACGAAAGTTCGTAGCTACCGTCATCAACAAATGCGTCAGATGTTTTCGGATGAAGCCTGTCACTTGGGAGCACGTTATGGGCAGCCTGCCAGCAAATCGAGTTCAGCCTAACCCAGCATTTCATACCACGGGAGTAGATTATTGTGGACCATTTTATCATAAGGCAGAGGCCCGCAACAAGGCGCCTCACAAGTGCTACATAGCCGTCTTGGTCTGCTTCTCTACGAAGGCCACGCATTTGGAAGTCGTCCAGCATCTCACAACGGATTCTTTCATCGCAGCGTTGAGAAGATTCACCAGCCTGAGAGGCACTCCGCGCACTATTTGGAGTGACAATGCGACGAATTTTGTCGGCGCTAAGAGCGAGCTAACCGAGCTGAAGAATCTATTTCTGAGCGAACCCCTCACGGCTGCGATAGCTTCCTCTTGCTTAGCTGATGGGATTGATTGGAAGTTCATACCTCCGCGTGCCCCACATTTCGGTGGTTTATGGGAGGCGGCTGTTAAATCGGCCAAATTTCATTTTTATAGATTCGTCGGTGCTTCCATCTTGGGCCTCGATGAATTGAGAACTCTCGCTTATGAGATTTCAGAGAACAAAAATGCCACCCTTAGGTTATGTAACAATAACGCTTTTAATATTATAAGTTTATGCACGTGTTGTGTTTATTTTGCCAGTCGAATCTGCACTGCAGCAGCCGAAAGCCTGGCTTCATATTTTAATTTGGGTTTTACAATGTAGTCGCTGAATACGTAGCGCGACAGCTTAGCGAGATAAGGCAAATATAAAGAGGAGAGCGCAAGAGCGCTACAGGTTCAGCCATACACCTATGCGCACTAGACTAGGCGCTGGCGGGCTGCTCCGAACATACTCCCCCCGTTGGAGGAAGTAGGGCTCCAACTAAATGGGAATCGATGGGCAGAACGGCTAACTTGGCGACGGCTCTCTTGACTAGACCCGTAGCTGTACGGACCATAGCTGCTCCTTTCTTGGAGCAAGATTAAATACTCGCTGCTCCACCTGTGCTGCTGCTGCTGCTGCATCTGTGTCACCCTTTGCCATCTGCTGAGGCGGCCTTCTCGGAGATGCGTGATATCAGGCTCAGGAAACCTTGTGTAGCTGGAGCCTTTCAGGAAATGGGCCGGCGTTAACACGTCAAGACTTTCAGCGTTTTCTGAAATTGGACAGAGTGGACGAGAGTTAAGGATGGCAGAAATCTCATAAGCGAGAGTTCTCAATTCATCGAGGCCCAAGATGGAAGCACCGACGACTCTATAAAAGTGAAATTTGACCGATTTAACAGCCGCCTCCCATAAACCACCGAAATGTGGGGCACGCGGAGGTATGAACTTCCAATCAATCCCATCAGCTAAGCAGGAGGAAGCTATCGCAGCCGTGAGGGGTTCGCTCAGAAATAGATTCTTCAGCTCGGTTAGCTAGCTCTTAGCGCCGACAAAATTCGTCGCATTGTCACTCCAAATAGTGCGCGGAGTGCCTCTCAGGCTGGTGAATCTTCTCAACGCTGCGATGAAAGAATCCGTTGTGAGATCCTGGACGACTTCCACATGCGTGGCCTTCGTAGAGAAGCAGACAAAGACGGGCCTCTGCCTTATGATAAAATGGTCCACAATAATCCACTCCTGTGGTATGAAATGCTGGGTTAGGCTGAATTCGATTTGCTGGCAGGCTGCCCATAACGTGCTCCCAAGTGACAGGCTTCATCCGAAAACATCTGTTGATGACGGTAGCCACGAACTTTCGTCCTCCAATTGGCCAATACCTTTGCCTTAATGTGGCAAGTAACGCTTGCGATCCTGCGTGAAAGTATTTTGTATGAAAATATACGATGATTGCCTTTGTAACTGGATGATCCTTGGGTAACAATATCGGATGCTGAGTATCGTAGCCGATCGGAGCCGATTATTGGTCTCGGCGAAATCAGCTTGCTCTTCTGTGGACACGGCCTGTCCTGGCTAAGACATCCATACTCCTTGGCTAAGTGAACCTGTTGGATGCTCCTCAGAAGAAGTACGGTCCCCGAATTGAGCTCCTCAACGGTAACACGGTTCCTTAAAGGTAAAGATTTTGCTCTGCAATTCGAAATGAACCGATAAATGTACGCAAATACACGCTGCAACTTATGAAAAGAGTTAAGGAATTTGCAGTTGATCGAAATGTCAGTGCAAACAGTTCCAACTAGCGCTGCGTAACGACGTTCTGGAAGATCCTTAACTGCATTTGGAAGAGAGGGCCATTTTGACGAGCTTTGCAGCAGGAATGGAGTCCCGTTAGCCCACAGGGAGTGCTCTAGCAATTCTCTCGGGGTACAGCCTTGCGATACGACATCCGCCGGATTTAAGCTTGTTGGAACATGGTGCCAAGTCATGCCTTTTGTCATCTCCTGAATTTTCGCGATTCTGTTGGATACAAATACGTTGAAATCCCTCGGAGACTGCCGAATCCACGCCAGTACGATAGACGAGTCGGACCAGCAATGAAATTCGCATTCGAAATCGATGGTTTCCTTGACGCTTACGATGACCTAACTTAACAAACACCAAAGTTAGGGCATTTCCGATCAATCAGTTATATGGCAGCTATAGGATATAGTCGGCCGTTCCGACTTATATACTGCGTGCGAAGGAAAGAAGGGTGTGTGCAAAATTTCAATTCGATATCTTTAAAACTAAGAGACAAGTTCGCGTAGAAACAGACAGACGGTTAGACTGACATGCTTATATCTACTCAGAAGGTGATCCTAATCAAGAATATATATACTTTATAGGGTCGGAGAGAAGAAAGGAAAGCTAACTTCGGGCGGAGCCGAAGTTGAAATACCCTTGCAGAATATTCTGTAAATTATATTCTCCAAAAATATTCATATGATGCATTCTTAACACTCATAAAAATCCCAACTTTAACAAAAAACGAAAGCTAACTTCAGGCGGAGCCCATGTTGAAATACCCTTGCAGAATATTCTATAAATTATATTCTCCAAAATTATTCATATGATGCATTCTTAACACTCATAAAAATCCCAACTTCCTAACTTTAAAAACACCAAAGATATGGCAATTCCAATCGTTCAGTTATATGGCAGCTATAGAATATAGTCGGCCGATCCTTATGAAATTTAGTATGTCGGATTGATTGGCCAAAAATAAAACCGATAGAAAATCCCAACTTCCTAACTTAAGAAACATATAGTCGGCCGATCCTTATGAAATTTTGTATGTCGGATTGATTGGCCAAAAATAAAACCGATAGAAAATTCCAACTTCCTAATTTTACAAACATATAGTCGGCCGATCCTTATGAAATTTGGTATGTCGGATTGATTGGCCAAAAATAAAACCGATAGAAAATCCCAACTTCCTAACTTTACAAACATATAGTCGGCCGATCCTTATGAAATTTGGTATGACGGATTGATTGGCCAAAAATAAAACCGATAGAAAATCCCGACTTCCTAACTTATCAAACACTAAATTTATGGCAATTCCAATCTTTCAGTAATATGGCAGCTATAGAATATAGTCGACCGATCCTTATGAAATTTGGTATGTCAGATTGATTGGCCAAATATAAAACCAATAGAAAATCCCAACTTCCTAACTTTACAAACATATAGTCGGCCGATCCTTATGAAATTTGGTATGTCGGATTGATTGGCCAAAAATAAAACCGATAGAAAATCCCAACTTCCTAACTAAACAAACACCAAATTTATGGCATTTCCGATCAATCAGCTAAATAGCAGCTATAAGATATAGTCGGCCGATGCTTATGAAATTTGGTAGGTCGGATTAATTGGCCAAACATAAAACTCATAGAAAATCCCAACTTCCTAACTTAACAAACACCAAAGTTAGGGCATTTCCGATCAATCAGTTATATGGCAGCTATAGGATATAGTCGGCCTATCCCGGCCGTTCCGACTTATATACTGCGTGCGAAGGAAAGAAAGGTGTGTGCAAAATTTCAATTCGATATCTTTAAAACTAAGAGACTAGTTCGCGTAGAAACAGACAGACGGACATGATTGTATCAACTCAGGAGGTGATCCTGATCAAGAAAATATATACTTTATATGGTCGGAGAGGTCTCCTTCACTGCGTTGCATACTTTTGACCAAAATTACAATACCCTCTGCAAGGGTATAACAAGAAAGGAAAGCTAACTTCGGGAGGAGCCGAAGTTGAAATACCCTTGCAAAATATTTTGTAAATTATATTCTCCAAAATTATTCATGCATTCTTAATACTCATAATAAAATCCCAAATTCCTAACTTAAAAATACCAAAGATATGGCAATTCCAATCGTTCAGTTATATGGCAGCTATAGAATATAGTCGGCCGATCCTTATGAAATTTAGTATGTCGGATTGATTGGCCAAAAATAAAACCGATAGAAAATCCCAACTTCCTAACTTAACAAACACTAAATTTATGGCAATTCCAATCTTTCAGTAATATGGCAGCTATAGAATATAGTCGGCCGATCCTTATGAAATTTGGTATGTCAGATTGATTGGCCAAATATAAAACCGATAGAAAATCCCAACTTCCTAACTTTACAAACATATAGTCGGCCGATCCTTATGAAATTTGGTATGTCGGATTCATTGGCCAAAAATAAAACCGATAGAAAATCCCAACTTCCTAACTTATCAAATACTAAATTTATGGCAATTCCAATCTTTCAGTAATATGGCAGCTATAGAATATAGTCGACCGATCCTTATGAAATTTGGTATGTCAGATTGATTGGCCAAATATAAAACCAATAGAAAATCCCAACTTCCTAACTTTACAAACATATAGTCGGCCGATCCTTATGAAATTTGGTATGTCGGATTGATTGGCCAAAAATAAAACCGATAGAAAATCCCAACTTCCTAACTTAACAAACACCAAATTTATGGCATTTCCGATCAATCAGCTAAATAGCAGCTATAAGATATAGTCGGCCGATGCTTATGAAATTTGGTAGGTCGGATTAATTGGCCAAACATAAAACTCATAGAAAATCCCAACTTCCTAACTTAACAAACACCAAAGTTAGGGCATTTCCGATCAATCAGTTATATGGCAGCTATAGGATATAGTCGGCCTATCCCGGCCGTTCCGACTTATATACTGCGTGCGAAGGAAAGAAGGGTGTGTGCAAAATTTCAATTCGATATCTTTAAAACTAAGAGACTAGTTCGCGTAGAAACACACAGACGGACATGATTGTATCAACTCAGGAGGTGATCCTGATCAAGAAAATATATACTTTATATGGTCGGAGAGGTCTCCTTCACTGCGTTGCATACTTTTGACCAAAATTATAATACCCTCTGCAAGGGTATAACAAGAAAGGAAAGCTAACTTCGGGAGGAGCCGAAGTTGAAATACCCTTGCAAAATATTTTGTAAATTATTTTCTCCAAAATTATTCATGCATTCTTAATACTCATAATAAAATCCCAAATTCCTAACTTAAAAATACCAAAGATATGGCAATTCCAATTGTTCAGTTATATGGCAGCTATAGAATATAGTCGGCCGATCCTTATGAAATTTAGTATGTCGGATTGATTGGCCAAAAATAAAACCGATAGAAAATCCCAACTTCCTAACTTAACAAACACTAAATTTATGGCAATTCCAATCTTTCAGTAATATGGCAGCTATAGAATATAGTCGGCCGATCCTTATGAAATTTGGTATGTCAGATTGATTGGCCAAATATAAAACCGATAGAAAATCCCAACTTCCTAACTTTACAAACATATAGTCGGCCGATCCTTATGAAATTTGGTATGTCGGATTCATTGGCCAAAAATAAAACCGATAGAAAATACCAACTTCCTTATTTTACAAACACCAAAGTTATTGCATTTCCGATCAATCAGTTATATGGCATCTATAAGATATAGTCGGCCGATCCTTATGAAATTTGGTGGGTCGGATAAATTGGCCAAATATAAATCCCGTAGAAAATCCCAACTTCCTAACTTAACAAACACCAAAGTCAGGGCATTTCCGATCAATCAGTTATATGGCAGCCGAAGTTGAAATACCCTTGCAGAATATTCTGTAAATTATATTCTCCAAAATCATTCATATGATGCATTCTTAACACTCATAAAAATCCCAACTTTAACAAAAAAGGAAATCTAACTTCGAACGGAGCCCAAGTTAAAATACCCTTGCAGAATATTCTGTAAATTATTATATGGCAGCTATAAGATATAGTCGGCGGATCCTTATGAAATTTGGTATGTCGCATTAATTGGGCAAAAATAAAACCGATAGAAAATCCCAACTTCCTAACTTTACAAACATATAGTCGGCCGATGCTTATGAAATTTGGTAGGTCGGATTAATTGGCCAAACATAAAACTCTTGGAAAATCCCAACTCCCTAACTTAACAAACACCAAAGTTAGGGCATTTCCGATCAATCAGTTATATGGCAGCTATAGGATATAGTCGGCTTATCCCGGCCGTTCCGACTTATATACTGCGTGCGAAGGAAAGAAGGGTGTGTGCAAAATTTCAATTCGATATCTTTAAAACTAAGAGACTAGTTCGCGTAGAAACAGACAGACGGACAGACGGTCAGACGGATATGCTTATATCAACTCAGAAGGTGATCCTGATCAAGAATATATTTACTTTATAGTGTCGGAGATGTCTCCTTCACTGCGTTGCACACTTTTGACCAAAATTATAATACCCTCTGCAAGGGTATAAGAACACCAAAGTTATGGCAATTCCAATCGTTCAGTTATATGGCAGCTATAGAATATTGTCGGCCGATCCTTATGAAATTTAGTATGTCGGATTGATTGGCCAAAAATAAAACCGTTAGAAAATCCCAACTTCCTAACTAAACAAACACCAAAGTTATGGCATTTCCGATCAATCAGGATATAGTCGGCCGATCCTTATGAAATTTGGTAGGTCGAATTAATTGTTCAAATATAAAACCCATAGAAAAATCCCAACTTACGGACCATAGCTGCTCCTTTCTTGGAGCAAGATTAAATACTCGCTGCTCCACCTGTGCTGCTGCTGCTGCTGCATCTGTGACACCCTTTGCCATCTGCTGAGGCGGCCTTCTCGGAGATGCGTGATATCAGGCTCAGGAAACCTTGTGTAGCTGGAGCCTTTCAGGAAATGGGCCGGCGTTAACACGTCAAGACTTTCAGCGTTTTCTGAAATTGGACAGAGTGGACGAGAGTTAAGGATGGCAGAAATCTCATAAGCGAGAGTTCTCAATTCATCGAGGCCCAAGATGGAAGCACCGACGACTCTATAAAAGTGAAACTTGACCGATTTAACAGCCGCCTCCCATAAACCACCGAAATGTGGGGCACGCGGAGGTATGAACTTCCAATCAATCCCATCAGCTAAGCAGGAGGAAGCTATCGCAGCCGTGTGGGGTTCGCTCAGAAATAGATTCTTCAGCTCGGTTAGCTAGCTCTTAGCGCCGACAAAATTCGTCGCATTGTCACTCCAAATAGTGCGCGGAGTGCCTCTCAGGCTGGTGAATCTTCTCAACGCTGCGATGAAAGAATCCGTTGTGAGATCCTGGACGACTTCCACATGTGTGGCCTTCGTAGAGAAGCAGACAAAGACGGGCCTCTGCCTTATGATAAAATGGTCCACAATAATCCACTCCTGTGGTATGAAATGCTGGGTTAGGCTGAATTCGATTTGCTGGCAGGCTGCCCATAACGTGCTCCCAAGTGACAGGCTTCATCCGAAAACATCTGTTGATGACGGTAGCCACGAACTTTCGTCCTCCAATTGGCCAATACCTTTGCCTTAATGTGGCAAGTAACGCTTGCGATCCTGCGTGAAAGTATTTTGTATGAAAATATACGATGATTGCCTTTGTAACTGGATGATCCTTGGGTAACAATATCGGATGCTGAGTATCGTAGCCGATCGGAGCCGATTATTGGTCTCGGCGAAATCAGCTTGCTCTTCTGTGGACACGGCCTGTTCTGGCTAAGACATCCATACTCCTTGGCTAAGTGAACCTGTTGGATGCTCCTCAGAAGAAGTACGGTCCCCGAATTGAGCTCCTCAACGGTAACACGGTTCCTTAAAGGTAAAGATTTTGCTCTGCAATTCGAAATGAACCGATAAATGTACGCAAATACACGCTGCAACTTATGAAAAGAGTTAAGGAATTTGCAGTTGATCGAAATGTCAGTGCAAACAGTTCCAACTAGCGCTGCGTAACGACGTTCTGGAAGATCCTTAACTGCATTTGGAAGAGAGGGCCATTTTGACGAGCTTTGCAGCAGGAATGGAGTCCCGTTAGCCCACAGGGAGTGCTCCAGCAATTCTCTCGGGGTACAGCCTTGCGATACGACATCCGCCGGATTTAAGCTTGTTGGAACATGGTGCCAAGTCATGCCTTTTGTCATCTCCTGAATTTTCGCGATTCTGTTGGATACAAATACGTTGAAATCCCTCGGAGACTGCCGAATCCACGCCAGTACGATAGACGAGTCGGACCAGCAATGAAAGTCGCATTCGAAATCGATGGTTTCCTTGACGCTTACGATGAGCTCCGCCAATAAAAGCGCTGCCGACAACTCCAATCTTGGAATTGTCAAAGCCTTTAAAGGGGCCAATCTCGACTTGGCGCAGAGCAAATGGACCTTTGCTTCTCCATTGGCCTCCGACCGCAAGTATAAACACGCTCCATGAGCCGCTATGCTAGCATCGCAGAATCCATGCAACTGGATGGAAGACTGAGGTTGCATTACGAATCGTGAAAATTTCAAGTTTTGGACGATCGATAACTGAGAGGTCAACTCCCCCCATGACGAAAGAATAGGCTCTGATAATGTCCCAATCCACGTTAGCATTCCATAGGGATTGCAAAAAGATCTTGGCCTTTGTTACAATCGGTGTTATTAAACCGAGCGGATCATAGAATTTGGCTATTGTTGAAAGTGCAATACGCTTGGTGACTCGATGATTTACAGATAATTGAGAAAAGTTGAACAGAATTTGTTCAGAAGAAGGATCCCAGGCTAATCCCAGCGCCTTGGTAACAGCTGGTCCGTCGTGAAATTGAATTAGCTTCTCCTTATGGCAGTCAGACTCTCCTTCGAGGGCGCGTCCATCATTAGAACACCATTTGCGGATTGGAAAATGGCCTCGCGACAATAGATCCTTCACCTGACGACGAATTTCCCTAACCTCTTCAATTGACTCGCCACCAGAGATTAAATCATCCACGTAGAGGTCTCTACGAACAATTTTTGCTCCAATTGGAAAGAATCCTCCTCATCATAAGAGAGCTGATGCATGGCTCTTATAGCCAAAAAGGCAGCTGGCTTGGTACCATAAGTCACCGTGTTCAATTTGTAAACACTCAACTCATCCGTGGACTTCTCTCGCCAAACAATACACTGCAAAAAGTCATATGGGTGGGACACACGCACGCAGCGGTACATCTTGCAGATGTCTCCACAGAGGGCAACTTTAAAAAATTGTTGACCCTGCAAGAAGCAAGTCGTTCAAAGAGCTGCCAGAAGTAGTTCTAGCAGACCCATTAAAGACGACCCGGAGCTTTGTGCTCGTACTTTCCTGCTTATGTACACAATGGTGGGGCAAGAAGAATTGTGGTACTGTTGGATCCTTAGGGGCGAGAGACATGTGGCCTAAGTTGATGTATTTCTGGAGAAAGGCCGAATACTGAGCTTTGAGAACGGGGTTTCTATCTAGCTTAGCTTCCAAATGTTTTGTGGAATCCTCCATCCTGATGTATTTATGTTTAAATTCGGCTGATAATCAGTGATACTGTGAGTCACAACAGCTGTGAATGACGAACGATAGCCTGCATCCCGTGATTGCGCAAAAATATCCACTGATTTATCAGAGTTCATGGAGGACTCACCGATCCTAGAAATTAGTGTATGCGAATGCCTATATTTCAAATTTAACTGGCTAGCTAGGCGCGTAGTTATAAAGTTCAATTGAGAAGCGGAATCTAAGATTGCTCGACAGGGCATAAATAAACCAACCCTATTTTTTACATAGACAATAGCAGTAGGCAGCAACACGTAATTTATTGGCACAGTATTTAAAGCATTTGGTGGAGGGTGCGATACATGACGTTCAAGTTGTGAGCATGACACCAGTGCTAATTAAGTAGATGGTGATGGCTGAGAGCTCGAGAGTGGGTCTGATGATGGAGGTGGTGCGGATGAGTCAGGGGTCATATGCAATAGTGAGTGATGCTTCATGCGACAATATCTGCAATGAGTTGATTTGCATTGCTGCAAACTATGCCCCTTGCGCAAACAGTTTAGACAAAGGTGCATTTTCTTGGCTTCTCTAAATCGAAGATGCGGGCTCAAATTTAAAAATCGAGAGCACTTTGGCAAAGAATGATCTCTCGCATCGCAAAATAGGCATATTGGATGAATTAAGTTAGTGGAAGACGCAATTAGTGCTCTTGGGTTATATTTATGCACATTTTTTCCCACCTGATGGCCTGGTTTTTGCGTTACCAAAGCTTGATCCAAATTTTCCATCATCCTGCACCTCCTCTCCAAAAACGACTCCATAGCAGTCCATGAAGATAACTCAGCGATTGGCAAATCCTCTTCCCATTTTTCCCGAGTCCGTTGATCCAGCTTGTGAACGACGATATGAATCAGTAATCTATCCAAAATTTGCTGTGTAGTGGCCAGCGTATGGATTGCCCGAAGATGTGCGTTCATAGAATCGCTGAGCTCACGAAGACCCTTGGCCGATCCCTTCTCGACACCTTTTAAACCAAATATTGCCTGAACGTGTGCCTGAAAATGTAAAACTTTATTATCAAATCGATTTATGAGCAGATTCAAAGCCTTTTTATACCCGTTACTCGTAGAGTAAAAGGGTATATTGTATTCGTGCAAAAGTATGTAACAGGTAGAAGGAAGCGTTTCCGACCCTATAAAGTATATATATTCTTGTTCAGGATCACTAGCCGAGTCGATCTAGCCATGTCCGTCTGTCCGTCTGTCCGTCCGTATGAACGCTGAGATCTCGAAACGCCCAAAAACCCATTAAACGCTTAAGCCTGGCTAGCGCCTACATTTCCGCCTTTCATGGCGTATACAATAGCGCCATCTAACGGATGACTTTGGAACAGCTGGCCAAGGCGCTCAACAGAGTCAACGTTAATTCTCGATAAGGATTATTAACGGAAATTGCGATGGCTTTCATTTTTCAATACCCAACTATATCCCAAGAACTATGCAAATCAAGTCATGTTAGCCATAATGGAGGTCTGAGTCAAACAATGGCGTATGTGTGTATGTTTGTAAGCATATACATATGTATGTATTTACATTGTACACAGTTGCAATTGCCCTGCAAAGAAGGCATATTTATATTAAGTTGTTTAGCTGAGTAACGGGTATCTAATAGTCGAGGCACTCGACTATAGCGTTCTCTCTTGTTATAATTGTCATTTGAAGGTTCGAGCGAGCGTATGGTCTCCAGAGCCACGCCGCCTAGACTAGACCGTAAATATTGCAGCTTTTCAATGTCGCTTAGCTCGTCATCATTTCCAATGACCGCGGTGAACGTTGCGAGAAAATCCGGCCACTCAGCATAAGATCCATGAAAACGAGCAATCTCCAGGTTTGGTAATCGAGGCTTCCGTGTCCGAAAAGAAAGATCAGAATGGTGGTTGATGTCTATAGATGTGGAGTTGGCAGCTGTGCTACCCAACAATTGCAATTTGCGCTGGGCCGCTAAGCCTCTATTGAGCTTCGCCTTCACATCCATAAAAACCTCCGAAAATTCCCATCGCCTATCACTCGAAGTCTCCTTTAAATCCATCAGTTGTTAAATAGAATTTCATCGCGTTTGTTTGCCGCAGAATTGATTGCACTTTGGCGCGAAAAAATTATATTTCATTTGGCGCGTCATTTTGACCGAACCACGTTTTCTGGAGCAGCCATTTCTTAGTCGCACACAAAAAAAACTAAAAGAAAAATGTCCGAACCGGCTAAGAGGGGTGAATAACCTTTTAACTTTTTTAACCAAGCGTCGTCGAAAACGCAACGGAACTTTGTTGTTGTTGTTCCGCCTTATAACAGCGGACTTGAATTTATGTATATGTATGCACTGCACTATGCACTTTTAGAATAGTTAAATGTTATTCTCCTTTTGTTTATAATCTGCAGCACAACACTGTTTTGATTTTTTCACAGCGCGAAATGTACAAAAAGATCAACAGCCTTCCGGCTTTTCACAGCGCGAAATGTAAAACTTAAACGGCCAGCTGTGTGCACTTGTTTGTAAGTCCGTGTGTTTGTGACCGAATGCCCGCAAACGACAGCGAAACCAAAATATATTGTTTAAACGATATTAAACAATAATAAAACCGAGTTGCAGACGGCAAATAAAACAGCGATCACGTCGGGGTCACCAAATGTTTGGGGGAAGACATCAAAAATTCCACCCTTAGGTTATGTAACAATAACGCTTTTAATATTATAAGTTTATGCACGTGTTGTGTTTATTTTGCCAGTCGAATCTGCACTGCAGCAGCCGAAAGCCTGGCTTCATATTTTAATTTGGGTTTTACAATGTAGTCGCTGAATACGTAGCGCGACAGCTTAGCGAGATAAGGCAAATATAAAGAGGAGAGCGCAAGAGCGCTACAGGTTCAGCCATACACCTATGCGCACTAGACTAGGCGCTGGCGGGCAGCTCCGAACAGGCAGCAATAAGAAATAGTCGGCCGATCCTTATAAAATTTGGTAGGTCGGATAAGTTGGCCAAATATAAAAACCATAGAAAATCCCAACTTCTTAACTTAACAAACACCAAAGTTTGGGCGTTTCCGATCAATCAGTTATATGACAGCTATAGGATATAGTCGGCCTATCCCGGCCGTTCCGACTTATATACTGCGTGCAAAGGAAAGAAGGTTGTGTGCAAAGTTTCAATTCGATATCTTTAAAACTGAGAGATTAGTTCGCGTAGAAACAGACAGCCGGACAGACAAACGGACAGACAAACGGACAGACGCACAGACGGAGATGCTTATATCAACTCAGGAGGTGATCCTGATCAAGAATACATATACTTTATTGGGTCGGAGATGTCTCCTTCACTGCGTTGTACACCTTTGACCAATATTATAATACCCTCTTCAAGGGTATAACAAGAAAGGAGAGCTAACTTCGGGCGGAGCCGAAGTTGAAATACCCTTGCAGAATATTCTTCAAATTATCTTCTCCAAAATTATTCATATGATGCATTCTTAATACTCATAATAAAATCCCAACTTCCTTACTTTAAAAACACCAAAGTTATTGAATTCCAATCCTTCAGTAATATGGCAGCTATAGAATATAGTCGGCCGATGCTTATGAAATTAAGGATGTCGGATTGATTGGCCAAAAATAAAACCGATAGAAAATCCCAACTTCCTAACTTATCAAACACCAAATTTATGGCATTTCCGATCAATCAGTTATATGGCGGCTATAGAATATAGTCGGTCGATCCTTATGAAATTTGGAATGTCGGATAGATTGGCAAAATTAGTTATATGGCGGCTATAGGGTATAGTCGGCTGATCCTTATGAAATTTGGTATGTCGGATTAATTGGCCAAAAATAAAACCGATAGAATTTCCCAACTTCCTAGCTTAACAAACACCAAATATATGGCATTTCCGATCAATCAGTTATATGGTAGCTATATAATATAGTCGGCCGATCCTGATGAAATTAGGTATGTCGGATTGATTGACCAAGAATAAAACCGATAGAAAATCCCAACTTCCTAATTTTACCAACACTAAAGCTATGGCATTTCCGATAAATCAGTTATATGGCAGCTATAAGATTTAGTCGGCCAATCCTTATGAAATTTGGTAGGTCGGATTGATTGGCCAAACATAAAACTCATAGAAAATCCCAAGACAGATGAACAGACAAACGGACAGACGGACAGACGGACATGCTTATAATAACTCAGGAGGTGATCCTGATCAAGAATATATATACTTTATAGGGTCGGAGATGTCTCCTTCACTGCGTTGCACACTTTTGACCAATATTATATTACCCTCTGCAAGGGTATAAAAACACCAAAGTTATGGAAATTCCAATCGTTCAGATATATGGCAGCTTTAAAATATATTGGACGATCCTTATGAAATTAAGTATTTCGGATTGATTGGCCAAAAATAAAACCGATAGAAAATCCGAACTTCCTAACTTAACAATGTTATGGCATTTCCAATCAATCAGAATATAATCGGTCGATGCTTATGAAATTTGGTAGGTCGAATTAATTGTCCAAATATAAAACCAATAGAAAATCTCAACTTCCTGACTTTACAAAGACCAAAGTTATGGCATTTCCGATCAATCAGTTATATTGCAGCTATAAGATATAGTCCGCTGATCCTTATGAAATTGGGTAGGTCAGATTAGTTGGTCAAATATAGAACCCATAGAAAATCCCAACTTCCTTACTCAACAAACACTGAAGTTATTGCATTTCCGAACAATCAGTTATATAGCAACTATAAGATTTAGTTATGGCATTTCCGATCAATCAGTTATATGTCAGCTAAAGGATATAGTCGGTCTATCCCGGCATTTCCGACTTATATACTGCGTTCAAAAGAAAGAAGGTTGTGTGCAAAGTTTCAATTCGATATCTTTAAAACTGAGAGACTAGTTCGCGTAGAAATAGACAGACGGACAGACAAACGGACTGACGTACAGACGGACAGACGGACATGATTATATCAACTCAGGAGGTGATCAAGAATATATATTTATAGGGTCGGAGATGTCTCCTTCACTGCGATGCACACTTTTGACCAAAATTATAATACCCTCTGCAAGGGTATAAAAATAATTAAAGTTGGTATAAATTATATTTTCGCAAACCCAATACCAAATAGTAATTTCTAGAACATGTTCAAAAACAAATACACTCAAAAGAATGAAATATACATGTGCAAAAGCCCACACAGAAATACTCTCAGGTATTCGATCAACCAAGGGAATTCATTCATGTATTTATAAAACTTAATATTTACCTAAATTATTTATTTGTTATGTTCATTATATTCTGCCACCCAGTTCATCTTATCTCTATACGAGGGCGGCTATATATATTTCTCGCCTAGGCCATACTAAGTTTTGCCTGGCGCCATCTGACGTTTTCATTGGGAAGTTTGACATGTTTTAGCAGAAACGTGCTCAGAACGTTTTGACGTACGGCCATAATTTGTGTTGTTTACAGTGACTTGAAAAAATCAATTTGGCAGAAAATGGAATTAACTCGTGAACATTTTCGCGCAATCATTTTTCACGGTTTTCGACGTGAGTTAACACGACAAGAGTGCATCGATGAACATAAATCTTTGTATGGCGATGGAGCACCATCTTATAGCACTGTGAAAAACTGGTATAATTAATTCAATCGTGGCCGACGCTCGCTCGAAGACGAAGGTCGTGAAGGTCGTCCAAAAACAGTCGTTGTAGCAGAGAGCATTGACGCCGTGCATGAACTGATAATGCAAGATCGTCATGTGACATACCGTGAGATAGAGGCATCCTTGTGCATTTCTTCCACCAGCATACATTCAATACTGCATGAACACTTGGTCGTGAAAAAAAGTTGTTCTCGTTGGATCCCGCACAATTTGACAATCGCTCAAAAAGAGGCTCGTGTGATTTGGTGCAAAAAAAAATTGAAAAAAATACAATCGCGGTGTTTCAAAAGACGTTCATAAGATCGTCACAGGTGACGAATCATGGATCTATGCTTATGAGCCCGAAACAAAACAGCAATCGACGTGTGGGTCTTCGAAGACGAGCCAAATCCAAGGAAAGTTGTTCGTGGAAGAAGCACTTCGAAGCAAATGGTGGCCTGTTTCTTCGGTAAAACAGGTCATTTGGCGACTGTTCCGCTTGAGCAACGTAGAACGGTCAATTCTGAGTGGTACACCGCAATTTGTTTGCCTGAAACCTTAGGAGAAATTCAAAAAAAACGAACAAGAGAAGACGGATCATTCTGCACCATGACAATGCGAGCTCTCACACATCATATCAAGCCAGCGCCTTTTTGACCGGCCAAAATGTCGAATTGATGGGTCATCCGCCATACAGCCCTGACTTGACACCCAATGACTTCTTTTTATTTCCGCACATCAAAAGAAAAATGCGTTGTCAACGATTTTCGACGCCAGAAGATGCTGTTGAAGCGTTCAAAAACCATGTTTTGGAGGTGTCTCAAGTGGATCGGACAAAGTGCTTCGAGACTTGGTTTGAGCGCATGCAAAAGTGTATAAGCCTTGCTGGAGAATACTTTGAAAAACAATAAAACCATTTTTAGTCATAAATATTCGCATTTTCATTAATAAGCCAGAAATATATATAGCAACACTCGTATATAAAGCTATCAGTAAGAAAACTGGGAACGCACGCAGAGCCAAAACCACTGGTTAACAATATTAATATGCATTTTTATTACATTCTAATAACTTTAAACTGATTCGCTAAGATTTATTGGGGCTCCCCAAGTGGCCCCAGTCGCTTCCAATTGGTAAAAAATGTCAATTTTCTTTTCAAAAATTCTGGACGCTAAACCGTTTAACCAATCGAATCTGTGTTTTCGTCCAAAAATAGTTTAAGACATTATAAATGTTTAAAAAATTTGATCGCTTAGATTTTAAGGCTTTTAACTATTTTTAAAACCCGTTCTAAAATTACAAATTAGCCAAAAATATCTTCAAGCGTCGAAAAATGACACTTCTAAACTGAGTATCAAAAATGCCTATGGTAAAGTTTTTCCTTGAGCTTTAACGATTCATTTGATAGCCATCTTCTAAACAAAGAAACTAAGCAAAAAGTCGATATATTATCGAATTTAAGTGTCTCCCTAAGCATCATACGTTATTTGAATGCATATTACTATCTCTTTCTGCATTTTCATACAAATTGTCAGCAAATGGTTCCGTCTCCTTCCCTCTCCCTCTGCGTTCTATTACGGTTTTAATTTCTGTAGACTTTAGTTTATAGTTATTTGGTGACCCACCCCCACCAAAGTGCCCCAAGCTCATTCAAACCGTTAAACCAATCGATACCGTGTTATCGCTAAAAAATAGTTAAAAGCATAATTAATAATAAAGTACTATTTTGAATACCCGATTAAAAAGTAGCCGTCTTTTTTTTTTTTTTTTTTTCGCGCGGAGTCCCACGGCCCACTTAACCGCCCAACCGACCGAGGGGCGCAGCCGTGTATCGTACGGCACGATTCGCGATAAGATAGACGCGAGATAGGAAAATAAAGGTAAAGGTCCGGGGGAAAAAGTAATAGTTAGATCAATCTTGTGCCAATGAAGCAAGTATTAATCGTTTTAGGAGCGGCAGAGAGTCAAGATTTGATATTACAGGAAAAAGTCTATTATAGTCAGAACATAATACTCTGAAAGGCTCATGCAAGGCATAGTTAGATCTACAATGATTTAAAGTTAGGGGAATATAATTTCTAGTTAATCTACTTGGCACAGAAAAGTTTAGCCGACTTAACAAGTCGGGGCAGTCAATATCACCATGTATAAGGTTATAAATAAAGATAGTACCAAGCATCGTTCTAAGGTTGGCTAGGGATGGTAAATTAATTAAAGAAGGTAAGATAAGATTTGCATCCCAGCTTAGGCGCCGTAAAGCAAAAAGAAGGAAGTTTTTTTTATACAGATTCAATACGACCAATATGTATTCCGTATTGTGGACTCCAGACGGGAGACCAATACTCCAGAATCGGACGGTCTAGCGATATATATAAAGTTTTAGTCAAATAAGGATCATCGAATTCTTTTGACCACCTTTTAATAAATCCAAGCACTCCTCTGGCTTTATTAACCATGGATGAAATGTGATTAGAAAATTTTAGTTTGTGGTCCAAGAGAACGCCAAGATCGTTTACAAGAGTTATTCTATCCAAAGAGCTGCAACTTAACGTGTAGGTCGCGTATATCGGATTGGCCGAAAAAAAGTCATCAGCTTGCACTTGGAACCGTTTAAATTTAGTAAATTATCTCGGCACTAGTTTTGAAAATTATCTAGATCGGATTGCAAGTCTAAATGGCAGGAAATATCCTTATACTGCAGGCACAACTTATGTACTTATGTACGTACGCGAGAATGACTTATAATTGAGGGAAGATCATTAATAAATAATGTAAAAAGTAACGGACCCAGATGGCTCCCTTGTGGGACACCGGAGGTAACACGGAGAATTTCAGAAATTGAATTTTTAAAAAGGACCCTTTGTGACCTGCCATTCAGATAACTTGAAATCCATTTAAGCAGATCAACTGGAAAACCTAAAAGGTCAAGTTTTTGAATGAGAAGTAAGTGATTTACAGAGTCAAATGCTTTACTAAAGTCAGTGTAAATAACGTCTGTTTGAAAACTACTATTGAAGCCTTTTATCACTAATGAAGTGAGCTCTAGAAGGTTTGTGATTGTGGATCTACGTTTAATAAATCCGTGTTGACACGGGGAAATGATTGATCTGCAAAGGTGCTGCAAATGAGGAGTAATAATTTTTTCAAAAAGCTTAGGAATAGCTGACAACTTAAAAATATCTCTGTAGTTACTGGCTTCTAACTTGTTACCTTTTTTGAAAAGAGGAATAACAAATGATTCCTTCCAAATATTTGGGAATTGGGAGGTTTCTATAGATAAGGTAAACAACTTGTGAAGAGGTTTGCACAGGGCCTTAGCGCAATACCTAAGCACGCACCCAGGAATACCATCGGGCCCTGGCGAATAAACAGGTTTAATACGAAGAAGATCCAAAAGAAGAGAGCTTTCTGTTAAAGTGGGACAGAATATAAGGTTTGACTTGGATATGTTGTAAGAATAAGGCTGTGATGAATAATCTAAAGTAGAGTAAGTCGTTTGAAAAAATTGGGCAAATAAATCGGCTATTGCCTGATCTGTGGTTGCCGTCATGTTTTCGAACGATAGCGAGGAAGGAAAAGAATTAGATTTACGCTTGGTATTAACAAAATTATAAAACTGTTTCGGGTCCTGAGAGAACTGGACCTTACAACGGTTAAAGTAACTGTTATAACACTGAGCATTAAGCACGGTAAATCTTGACCGAGCACTTAAATATCTAGTAAAAACAGATTGAGAACCGGTATTTTCATATTTCCAAGAAAGTCTGGACTTTACATTTCTTAAGTGTGTCAACTCTTTGCTAAACCAAGGTGATTTATTGGAAGTTGACGGATAGTACCACGGAACACAGGAATTAAAAAATAAGTTTATTGCAGTGTAAAAAACATTAACTGCATCGGACATATTAATGCATAGGTAAAGATCAGACCAATTAAAGCCAATTATTTAGCCTCAGAAAGTCTGCCTTGCGAAAACAATGTATTCGTTTGGATTTTTCTGATTTTTCTTCTATAACTCTACCCGTATTAAATGAAAGTTCGAATGTTGGGTGATATGGATCTTCATGTTGCGTGAGTGGTGCTACTCTGGACAGAAACACACCTTCAGGATTTGATACAAAACACAAATCAAGTAGGCGACCTAATGAATTTCGAACATGGTTTACTTGAGATAGAGATATGTCAAGCAGGCCATCAATAAAATGCTGTGCTATAGGTAGTAAGACATTCGATCCATCCTCAGTGGACCAAGTAACTCCGGGTATATTAAAATCACCTAGAACTATCAAATGATCCCTATCGGAAAGCTTATTTGCAATGGACTTAATGACGGATAGGTGATTTAAATAATCAGGAAGTTCAGACAACGGCGGAATATATGAGCAAGTTATGTATATAAAGTTACCAGGAAGCGATAACTTTACACAAATAAATTTAATGGTATTGAATTCATCAAAAAATAACTCCTTAGACGGGAGCTTTGAATCAACTCCAATTAAGACTCCACCTCCCCGTCTAGAGGGACGGTCATACCTATATATTGTGTACTTACCTGGAAAAACTTCGGAGCTAAAGATCTCCGGCTTTAACCAGGTTTCTGTGAACACAATAATATGAGATGCAAAGGAAAGGCTATCGGAATACAATTTAGTAAGTTTGTTGCGCAAACCTCTTGCATTCTGATCGGAAAGTAGGAGGTTAGAAGTTAGTTTTTTGAAATTGGTACACTGGTTTGGCCTCGACTAGGAAGTTTTACTCCCACGGGCCCCTTCTTCTTTATCTTAGCCTCGAACTCTTTTACAACCATATTATCCGGCCAAAAGTCGCCCGAGCATATGGCTTCAAAAATCTCGTTAGGGACAGTTATCTTGAAAGATGAAATGTCTCTAGCATAAGAAAACTTAAACTTTTCCACCTTTACACTATTACAATCGGCTTTAGTTTTGTCTTGTATATAAGACAATACATCAGAAGATGTTTGATCAGGGGAAAGCCGAGAAACGAAAATTTGTTACTTGAGTGGAACCACTGAAAGGGATTTTGGTGGAGCAGACATTGCTTCTGCCAAACCAACTTGAGCCGGTTGTCCGGACTCAGTAGTCCCTTGTGGTGGAGATGCTACATTCTGAGAGATAGGTGGATCCACTAATTGTGAAACCACTACGGACAAATCAGAATTCTTAGAAGTCCCTGGTTGCATGCATTCTGAAACGGATTGTTCGGATACCGAATCTTTTTTAGCTGCCGATCTTAGCAACATTTGAGGGTTTGCTGAAATCGGCTGCTGATCCGCCGGAATGCTCTGTTGTTCTTTTGATTTCGGTTGCGGGGTGTTCCCCTTTTGCTCCTTACCACCAGCGGCCTTTTTGCGCGTAGGGGACTCTTCTAATAGCTTACGACTATTAAACTGCGAGTCCAGCGCAGAGAGGAGATCATCAGCTCGGCGAAAACTATCTCTAGCAACACCGAAACAGCTAATCAGCCCCATCAGGCCGCCTTTAGTTTGGCGCATGAACGATTTCATCTCGTTCGCAACCTCGACACAAGCATCACAACAAAACTGCAAATTGCGCCCCTTCGATAGGTCATCACTTGTCCGGCCAGTAAAACCGGCGCACTTGGTGTGCACCATATTTTCACACAGCCAGCAAGTCATATTCGACTGGTCAGCCCGAGGCTGCATTTCTTGCAGAAGCAGACTACATTTTTATTATTCATTGTATTTATTGGGACCACTGTACCAAGAAAGCGAATTGAAATTTATAAGCGAGCAGTTATAAGTACCGCAAGAGCGCAGAAACTGCACGCTTAGAACTTTCAAAGCAAAGAGAGCAAGAGAGCGGGAGCGTAACTAAGTTAAAGTGCATGCACAAAAGAGAAAACGGTGTGGATAAAAGAAAAGAAAACACAGATAAGAATTACGAAAATAAAACAATTAATTAGTATTAAATACAAAGTGCACTCGCGAAGCGAACGGAGTTTAAATTTATGTTTAAATAACACGGAAGAAAATTAAAATTGTTTTGATAACACCCACCGATGGGAATAAACGAAAACAAAATACAAAATTCGAAGCGCAGAAAAAAACACGACCGTTCACTTTGAAAGTCAGAAACCATCTCTCTTGGCAAACTCCCATCACTCTGACTTTCTAATGGGTTTAGCTTAAATGGACTCACCTGCCTCGAAGAACGCCTTATTTCACCGAGCATCCATTTTATGCGGATTATTTCCCTCGGCAATAAAAGGCAATGTGGAATCAGAGTGACAGTGGTATTTGTTCCAAGTTCAGTTCACGATTTTGTGAATGCGCTTCCACGCTCTTTCGACTCTACCCATATCATTCAAGTCCATTTAAAAAGTACAAAAATACGCTTACAATTTCATTACTGAAAATGTTCGACCCGCTCGGCTCCTTGAAGCTGTACGGTACTTAGTAAATACCGAGCTCTACAGAAAGCACAATATTTTACTAAACGAATCAGAACTTCGAGGAATTAATGAAATTATTTTTATTGCGGACGAATCTGATCGCAAAGCAGTAGAGCAACTTCTTCACCAGCAGCACCACTCCCAAAATCCTGCAGACTCCAAGAAAATTTAAATCCAGGAGGTAATGAAACATTATTGGAAAATAATGATACTGCAATTCAGCGCATAGCATTGGCCCCGGGTAAAGGCCGTCGGTCAACAAACTTAACGCTTGGCGAAGACGAAGAGGAACTTTCCTTTTCAACTATTTCTTGCCGAGAAATATTTAAAGGAAATACAGCCTATGCGAAAAAATCCAGATCCCAAATCCGTGTTTACGAACGTCACTGCGCTGAAATGCAGCGCATAGAAAATTTCATTTCAATTGCTTTACGCAAAAAGTCAGGTGCGGTTACCGCTAGTAATCTGCGGGATGAATGATGATGATGGCTACCACATCCTGAAAGGTTTACGGTCTGCACCAGTTCATTGGGAGGCTGAGAAAAAAAGTTATAGCTATGATTCGACAATTTGGGCTGCCAACGTTTTTTATAACTCTTTTCGCTTTAGTTATCCTGTCTCTTCTATTGGATAATAGGGCTATAAGCAAGGAAGAAACTGCCGCTCTTTCCAGCTCCGAAAAGGCTCGGTTAATTCGATCCGATACTTCGATTGTTCAAAACCGATATTTTTGGGGAATTTAATCATTCTCATATTTATTGGAGAATCGAGTTCCAGCATAGAGAATCTCCGCACGTTTTTTATAACTGGCATGTACAACTACAAGAACTTGTGACGCTCCAGAGCGCACAATATAAGTAAATATATAAAATAAGCTTAGGTTAAGAGAGATAAAAAGCATGAAGCGACAACATAGTACATAGGGAATAGGATTAATATAATAATAAGATTAGTTTAAGAGAATAAAAAACCTGAAACGAATTCACATTCAAATAAGAAGGCAGGCGCGCCAATAGAAATAGCTGGGCACACTGATCCACGATCACCGGGTCACACTGACCCAAGACTATCTGGTCACACTGACCCATGATCAGCTGGTCAAACGCGCTAAGCCTTATGACCAGGGATTTTGACGTGGTGCGGGCACACTTATTCACGCCAACGGGTATAAAAGGGGCGCCGGTTGCCCAGTTCAAGTCACTCTGCAACCGACAGCGATCGGAGAAGGTGAGCCTTACGCATTGGTGTGAGCAACCTCTCTGGGAGTTACTTGTGGAGTCTTTCTTTTTTTGGATAGGGTCTAGTACCCCGTCCAAATACATTGTAGTTAGCGAAAGCCCCTTCCCCCTCCTCTACCCACTCTCCGAAAGACCGGCCGTCATCAGTGCCAGCCGATCTTTGCGGTTCCACCACCCACCCATCCACCCACCACTAACCGACTCGGAGCGACGAAGCCGCCATCAGTGGCAGCGGACTCTAAGCTCGAGCCATCCCTCGGTTCACCGAGTTGCCCACCCGCTCGGGTTTCTTTCCCCCCCTCGTCTCACCGAACTCACCTTCGTAGACCCACAGTGGGGTGCGACTCGTCTCACAACCTGGAAGACCTCAGTGGTCTCCACACTCTCTCTCTCCTAACCTGGAAGACCTAAGGGGCCTCCAAAACTCTCTCGCCTAACCTGGAAGGCCTAAGTGGCCTCCAAAACTCTCTCGCCTAACCTGGAAGACCTAAGTGGCCTCCAAAACTCTCTCGCATAACCTGGAAGACCTAAGTGGCCTCCAAACCCTCTCTCACACACGGAGATATCAGGGATATCTCGGGGGGAATTATCTAGAGGTAAAGGAACGCATACAGATGGACATATTCTCCGGCGCAAACAGGAAGCCGTTGCTATCGTGTCCAACCACCGAGGGGCATACTTTCCGGCGCAGATAGCCGTATTCTTTCTTTCTCATCTACAGGACGCCAGCCGCTGCGCAACTACCGAAGGACGATCAGTAGCCGCCCACGACCGCACTCGACGACACCGCCGAAGACAGAACCAGCCGCGCCGCTCTATCCTTGTCTTAAACTCTGTAAAATTTAAGTAAATAAACACAACCCCCTTCAATTTCACCGAACCCCGCTCGTGTCATACTCTGGGAACCGGGTCAAACTCTTACAGCAACCACTCCTGACACAAACAAATGTTGGAACGAACTCCTGGACGCCGTTGAACTACCCCAGCATAGCAGGAACGTTACATGGCGCCCGAACGGCCCGAATTGGACGCAACTGGAAAAGCGGATGAACTAAGACAGAGAATAGCATCATTTGTAAAGAACCCAGACCACACAGAGGAGATCAGGCGGAGGCTTGGCGAGCTAGCGGAGAAACACAGCAAGGAGAAAGGGTTGACGGAGCAAAACAAGTCACCGTAAGAGGAACTGAGCGAGGTAGCAAACCAGATAGACCTCCTGGTGAAACAATTTAAATCACCAACGCGGTCGGAAAGAAAGTCATCAGACATGCCGGATAAAAAGGAACGGAAAATGGATGTGGAAACCATAGACCGAGTGCGAAGCTGGGGGATACGCTACCAAGGAACCACCAATCCTTTAGAATTCCTCAGCAAGATGGAGGAGTGGGCCAAAGGCTACGGGATAGACGAAGACGCTCTGATTCAAACCATGCCCTTCATCCTGGAAGGGGTAGCAATAGTCTGGTGGAACACCACACCGAGTGAGATAAATACTTGGAAGGAGCTCAAGGAAGAACTGTTGGAATATTTCCTACTACCCAGATACCAGGAACAGGTGGAGACACAAATTGCACAGCTACGACAGCGGGAGACGGAACTAACAAGGGAATACGCAATGAACCTAAGGAAGTTAATGAGATTCACAGAGTATCCGGAAGAATCGAAGTTGGACCGTATATACAGGAATTGCAGAAGCAAAATAAAACAGAAGAAAATAAAACTCTACACTAGACGCTCAGGCTTCAAAACATTAACGGAATTCTTGAAGTTAGCCGAAGAAGTAGAAGAAATAGAGGCAATGGAAGGAACCAACCGGCCGGTGGTAACTGGGAACCAGAACGGAACAACAAATATCTGCATGAGATGCGGGGGAACAGGACATACCACAAGATCCTGCACCAACCCGCCGAGAATGTTCTGTTGGGTATGCGGCAGAAACGGAACAAGAACAACGGAATGTTGCAAAGCCATAACGGGAAACGCCGGAGGTCCGAGCAGATAACGCTGGTAGCTCAGGACCAGAATCAAACACCAGCTGCATGGGACCAATTAAGGTGTGACGGATTCCAGATATTGGCCATGATAAAGATCGGAGCGGTAAAAGCGAAAGGAATAGTAGATACGGGAGCATCACGGAGCGTGATCAGCAAGAGAAGATACAGCGAATTAAGAAGACATGGAAGATGGAGGAAAGTGAGGACAGAGATAACGATGGCAAACGGATCAAGACAAAAATCAGATGGAGACTTCACAGCCAGAGTGCAATTCGCCGGAGAAGAATTCGAATTGGATTTTCTGATTTTAAACCAGGTTACAGGAGGGATACTACTGGGAATGGACTTTCTGGCGAAGACACATACAAGGATTCAATGCGGCAATCTGGAATTGGACATCACAGAAGCAAAGGAATGTCCAGAAAAAGAGGAAACCAGGCAGACCACAATCGATATGGAACCAACAGAGGAGGAGATCGACAAATTTCTGGAAAAACAAAGGCAAGTATTCGAAGGAATGAAGGGAAATAGTAATATTACAACCCATAAGATTTACATGAAGGATGATAGGCCAGTAAAACAAAGATACTACCCACGTAACCCAAAGCAGCAAGCGATAATCAACGAACAAGTGGATGAATTAATAGCATTGGGATTAATAGAACCATCACATAGCCCATTCAGCGCACCAGTGGTGCTGGTAAAGAAGAAAAACAACGAATGGAGAATGTGTGTGGACTATCGGCTACTGAACGAACGAACCGAAAAGGATGCTTATCCGGTACCAAGAATGGACTTTATCTTAAATCAGCTAAGAGAGGCGAAATTCATCAGCACGCTGGATTTAAAATCCGGATATTGGCAGATACCAATGGAGGACCACAGTAAGCAGTATACGGCGTTCACCGTACCAGGACGAGGTTTGTCTCAGTGGAAGGTGATGCCGTTTGGGCTCACAACAGCTCCGGCTACATTCCAAAGAGCACTAGATACGGTCATAGGGCCAGAAATGGAGCCGTTCGCGTTCGCATACCTGGACGACATCGTGGTCATCGGAAGGAACAAAAAAGAACACTTAGAGAAATTAAGAGAAGTGTTCAGACGGCTGCAAAATGCAAACCTAAAGATTAATGCGGAGAAGTGTCATTTTTTTCAAACAGAGCTAAAATACTTGGGACACATCGTGACCGACAAGGGCATCAGAACGGACCCAGAAAAGGTGGCAGCCATACGAGAATTACCGACACCGAAAAGCACGAAGGAGGTACACAGTTTCTTAGGTATGGCATCATGGTATAGGAAATTCATCCCTGGATTCACCGAAAAAGCAAGTGCACTACAAGAGCTGGTAAAAAAGAAAACAAATTCGAGTGGCAGGCCCAACATCAAAAAGCGTTCGAACGGATAAAAGAAAGCTTAACGATAGCACCGGTACTGGCATGCCCGGACTTTACAAAACAGTTCAAACTGCAAACGGATGCAAGTGACCTGGGAATAGGAGCAGTGTTAACCCAGGAAGATTGCGAAGGGGAACATGTGATCTCGTACGCAAGCAGAAAGTTGAGCAAGGAAGAACAAAATTATAGTGCCACCGAAAAGGAGTGCTTAGCAATTTACTGGAGCATCAATAAGTACAAAATGTACCTGGAAGACTACCAATTTGTAGTGGTAACGGACCATTGGGCACTGAAATGGTTAAATTCGATAGAAAGCCCCTCAGGGAGGGTGGCCAGATGGGCACTCGGATTACAACCATTCCAATTCGAGGTCAGATACCGAAAAGGGAAGTTGAACGCAGTGGCAGATGCTTTATCCAGGGCACCAAAAGTAGAAATCAAAACCGAAAGAAGTCAAACCGATTGGATAAAGGCAGCATTCGAGGAGGTAAAAAAGGACCCGAGCAACGGGGAATTTAAAATAGAAGGGGAAAGACTATACAAGAAAGGCGGCAGCGAAAAAGACCTACAACCATGGAAACTTTGCATCTCAAGGAGCGAAATTCAAACGGTGCTCCGAGAAAACCACTGCAACGCGACGGCAGGACCCCTAGGAATATTCAAGACGTTGATAAGGATTAAGGAGAGATATTTTTGGCCCAGAATGAAGATGGAGATTATAAAATTCGTAAAGGCTTGCGAGAGCTGCCAGCGATACAAGCTGTCTCAACAAAAATCCGCGGGAAAAATGCTAACTAAAATTACCGAAGCACCATGGGAAACCATATGCGTAGACTTCGTCGGACCACTACCACGTACGAAACATGGAAACACCACACTAGTAGTAATAGTAGACAGGTTCTCGAAATGAACCGAAGTCGCGGCAGTAAGGCAAGCAACGGCAGAAGCTTTCCTGAAATTATTTCGTGAAAGAATAATCGCAAGAGTTGGAGCACCAAAAACACTGATATCCAACAATGGGGTCCAGTTTACGGGAAGGAAAACAAAGACCGCCATGGAGCAGTGGGGAATACACCAGCAGTTCACAGCACCATATACGCCACAACAAAACCCAACCGAAAGGACGAACCGAACCATCAAAACCATTATATCACAAATGGTGGGAGAAGAACAAACCAGGTGGGACGAGAATCTGCCGGAGCTAATGCTAGCATATAACAGCAGCATATCAGAGTCGACGGGTTTCAGTCCAGCACAATTATTGTATGAAAGGAATCTACGACTACCAGGAGCTCTGTTCGACAAAGTTACTAAAGGATCGGGACTAGCGACAGAAACAGTAGCAGCGAGGTGGAAACGACTAAGAGAGATTAGAAGCGAGGCAATCCAGAACATGGGAGAAGCAGCGGGGACACAAAAATTCCACTACGATCTACGAAAAAGAGAATGGAAACCAAGTGTTGGGCAACTAGTCTGGTGTAAAACACACTATTTATCAAACGCAGCTGAGAAGTTTAACGCGAAACTAGCGCCAAAATATGACGGGCCGTGGGTAGTAGACAACTTTTGTTCACCGGTAATAGCTAAACTGAAGAATCAAAAAACTAAGAAATCGAAACGGGCATACATTGGGGACTTAAAAATATATATACACACTAACCATACGCTAACAAATCCTGATAGTTTAGAGGCAGAGGGTAATCAATGTAACGCCTTACTCATTTCAGTACACAACAACAACAACATGGACAAGTTTCAGAAGTCAAGCGAGAAGTTTCGGGAAGACTGCAAGCGGCTACAGCAGGCGAGGAGATTAGCACAGCTCATATCGGCCAGACCAGCGGGTACCGGAGTGCGGGTACGGACAGCGCCAACTCGCCTCAAACCACTGACGTGCCGACTAGTGGAGCACGACAACCGGGGCAGGAGCACGAAGGATGACCGACCGGCACCTCGACCACCGGCGCAACCCTCGACGGCAAGACCCATAGGGGGAAGACAAAGGGTGGCACACACCCCGAGAAGACTGCCTGAAGCAGAAGTGGGCGGACACCATCCGGTGCCAAGGATGGGGAAAGTGCGGACGCCGTCGCCGGATAGGGACATCCTGGAGCTACACCCCGATCCAGCTACAAGTTCTGAGGTACTCCACGGCCCACTGCTTCCAGCAGCAGCACAACAGCAGGAACAGCCGGAAGTGTTCACCAATGAGATGGGGTGGACAGTACCGGCTGATGCAACGATGTCGGCCAGGGCAGTGGACGAGATAAAGGAACGCTGGGGGCAGAAACGGAAGGGGCAGCAGCAGACCATCCTAGTAAAGGATCCACCCACCACTAACCGACTCGGAGCGACGAAGCCGCCATCAGTGGCAGCGGACTCTAAGCTCGAGCCATCCCTCAGTTCACCGAGTCGCCCACCCGCTCGGGTTTCTTTCCCCCCCCTCGTCTCACCGAACTCACATTCGTAGACCCACAGTGGGGTGCGACTCGTCTCACAACCTGGAAGACCTCAGTGGTCTCCACACTCTCTCTCTCCTAACCTGGAAGACCTAAGGGGCCTCCAAAACTCTCTCGCCTAACCTGGAAGACCTAAGTGGCCTCCAAAACTCTCTCGCCTAACCTGGAAGACCTAAGTGGCCTCCAAACCCTCTCTCACACACGGAGATATCAAGGATATCTCGGGGGGAATTATATAGAGGTAAAGGGACGCATACAGAGGGACATATTCTCCGGCGCAAACAGGAAGCCGTTGCTATCGTGTCCAACCACCGAGGGGCATACTTTCCGGCGCAGATAGCCGTATTCTTTCTTTCTCATCTACAGGACGCCAGCCGCTGCGCAACTACCGTAGGACGATCAGTAGCCGCCCACGACCGCACTCGACGACACCGCTAAAGACAGAACCAGCCGCGCCGCTCTATCCTTGTCTTAAACTCTGTAAAATTTAAGTAAATAAACACAACCCCCTTCAATTTCACCGAACCCCGCTCGTGTCATACTCTGGGAACCGGGTCAAACTCTTACAGCAACCACTCCTGACACAAACAAATGTTGGAACGAACTCCTGGACGCCGTTGAACTACCCCAGCATAGCAGGAACGTTACAAACTACAACATGTAATTCAGTATCAACGCCTCAAGTTTAGTGTTTCTTGCCTAAGACAGTTAAGCGAACAGGAGTTCTGCCGATTCAATATTCCATATCCTCCTATGCCCGTAGCGCTTTTTTTGCATCCAATAGAAAAAAACTAAGTCAATATTGAAGTTCATAAAACTTTGTTGAAAAAAATTAAGGAAGCTTTAAGGACATTTCAAATGAAGGCGCAGCTTTATTTAACAATTTTAATCATTTTCTGTCCCGCCTTGAAACTAATTTTGAAGCCTGCAAACTAGGCTTACGTTCCAGCTTAACAAACCACAAATTTTCTTCGCAGATAATTCTCCAACCGACTCCTCAATGCTTATAGTAAAGATATTCTAGGCTTGCACAGAGCTAATGTGGATATTCAATATTTCCAAAACGCCTGTTGTAGCTTATCATTAACTACATAAACAAATCAAACAGAGGCGTATCGCAGTTGCTCCGTGAAGTCTTGGCTAAAATAAGCCATGGGAATATTTCTATTAAAAGGAAATTACAGCACCTAGGTAATATGTTTATTACCGCTCCAAGTCGGAGCTTACAATATTTTGGGTCTGCATATGTCGGAGGCAAGTGAAGGTACCATAATAAAATAATTAAAAAACGTTATATAAGCAGAGCTAACGACTTGGACAAGGTTTAAAATCATTTATCTTTTTTTTTCGTCTCCAAAAGGGTAAACACCCATTTCTTTTTGCATCTTTTTATAAAAGACCTACATTTAAATATATTGTCTACCTAACAAGGATGGACCGAAAAACCAAAAATAATAAAAGGAAAGGAGGATTAAGAAAAAAAGCATTTAAAAGAATAGCCGCCCTTCGAAATGAATTAGGAGCCAGTGATAATCCTTCATGGGAACAAGCATGTGAACTTCACGCAGAGCTAGACTCCCTAAAAAAATTTGTAAACACTAAGCTATAGAAAATCAAGAACCCGAACAATGTAACAAAAATATTGAAATCATCAGGGAAAGTGTTGACACAAAATCTCCTCCGAAAGAGAAATTTTTGCCAGTACTTAAAAAGGAATGCCCGGTAGACTGCCCAGGACCTTTATTCTCACCATACTGTGAATGCACATGCAAACACACAAGGCCCCAAAAAGACTTGTAACGAAAAAAATAAAATAAAACCAAAAACAATTTTTTTTAAATTTACAAATCTGTTCAGAGATATTTTATTTAAAGAAGTTTACAGGATTATCCCATTATAACAAAGTAAACAGGTAAAATTGGTCAACCCGTCAAGTGGTTCAATGAACACGTGCAAGGGGCAAGAATTGTGTAAAGGACCTAAATTGAGCAACAGGTAACACAGATATGAGTGCAATATATAGAGTGGCTTTGTAACTGTACAATATCATGTAATACCTTTTTTGATTGGTCGAATCGGAAAAAATAGAACTACAAATTAGGACCACAATTATTCGTAACAGCTCAATTGCACAACAGGTTCCCAGGTACATAAAATAAACATGACTTTTTATTGCCTTTTTAAAAGGGTCAAACTTGGGAATATTTAAAGGGTCAAGGGATAATTCTTTTTTATTTGGCATATTACCTATAAATATTCGGAAATCCTATAATCCGTCGCGCTGCACGCGCGCAGCGGAGAAAAAGCGAAAGCGTTCACAGCCTTAAGCGGATTCGGGACGCACAAGCGCATTCAACTCGTCGGGAGGACTCTGATAAGCCAAGACAAGAGCATTTGCGAAACACTGCACAGCATGCGTCTCAGATGACTAACCCAGAAATCCGTGCTGCAAAACGTTCGAATCGTCGTCAGGACTCTGAGGTGCGAAGACAAGAGCAGTTACGAAACACTGATGAACACTCTACTCGGAGGGCTATTCCGGAATTTCGAATTCCTGAACGGATTCGGGACTTGGATGCACACGCGATCCGTCGAGAGGACCCCGAGGAGCGACGACGAGAGCAGTTGCGAAACACTGCTGATACAATCCCGAATTTCGAATTTCAGTGCGGATTCGGGACGCCACAGCACGAGCTGCTCATCGCGAGGACCCAGAGGAACGTGTAAGGGAACAGCAAAGGAACACTGGAGAGCACCGACAGCGACGAAGGGATACGGAAGACAGGCAGCGAAAACGGGAAGAAAATTTCCCAGTCCGTCCGGCAAATATAACTTTTGTCACACTTGTCGTCGTGCCTTCTCTCTTGGCAAACTCCCATCACTCTGACTTTCTAATGGGTTTAGCTTAAATGGACTCACCTGCCTCGAAGAACGCCTTATTTCACCGAGAATCCATTTTATGCGGATTATTTCCCTCGGCAATAAAAGGCAATGTGGAATCAGAGTGACAGTGGTATTTGTTCCAAGTTCAGTTCACGATTTTGTGAATGCGCTTCCACGCTCTTTCGACTCTACCCATATCATTCAAGTCCATTTAAAAAGTACAAAAATACGCTTACAATTTCATTACTGAAAATGTTCGACCCGCTCGGCTCCTTGAAGCTGTACGGTACTTAGTAAATACCGAGCTCTACAGAAAGCACAATATTTTACTAAACGAATCAGAACTTCGAGGAATTAATGAAATTATTTTTATTGCGGACGAATCTGATCGCAAAGCAGTAGAGCAACTTCTTCACCAGCAGCACCACTCCCAAAATCCTGCAGACTCCAAGAAAATTTAAATCCAGGAGGTAATGAAACATTATTGGAAAATAATGATGCTGCAATTCAGCGCATAGCATTGGCCCCGGGTGAAGGCCGTCGGTCAACAAACTTAACGCTTGACGAAGACGGAGAGGAACTTTCCTTTTCAACTATTTCTTGCCGAGAAATATTTAAAGGAAATACAGCCTATGCGAAAAAATCCAGATCCCAAATCCGTGTTTACGAACGTCACTGCGCCGAAATGCAGCGCATAGAAAATTTCATTTCAATTGCTTTACGCAAAAAGTCAGGTGCGGTTACCGCCAGTAATCTGCGGGATGAATGATGATGATGGCTACCACATCCTGAAAGGTTTACGGTCTGCACCAGTTCATTGGGAGGCTGAGAAAAAAAGTTATAGCTATGATTCGACAATTTGGGCTGCCAACGTTTTTTATAACTCTTTTCGCTTTAGTTATCCTGTCTCTTCTATTGGATAATAGGGCTATAAGCAAGGAAGAAACTGCCGCTCTTTCCAGCTCCGAAAAGGCTCGGTTAATTCGATCCGATACTTCGATTGTTCAAAACCGATATTTTTGGAAAATTTAATCATTCTCATATTTATTGGAGAATCGAGTTCCAGCATAGAGAATCTCCGCACGTTTTTTATAACTGGCATGTACAACTACAAGAGCTACAACATGTAATTCAGTATCAACGCCACAAGCTTAGTGTTTCTTGCCTAAGACAGTTAAGCGAACAGGAGTTCTGCCGATTCAATATGCCATATCCTCCTATGAAAAAAACTAAGTCAATATTGAAGTTCATAAAACTTTGTTGAAAAAAATTAAGGAAGCTTTAAGGACTATTTCAAATGAAGGCGCAGCTTTTTTTAACAATTTTAATCATTTTCTGTCCCGCCTTGAAACTAATTTTAAAGCCTGCAAACTAGGCTTACGTTCCAGCTTAAAAAACCACAAATTTTCTTCGCAGATAATTCTAGAGATATTATAGGCTTGCACAGAGCTTATGTGGATATTCAAGTTTTCCTAGACGCCTGTTGTAGCTTATCATTAACTACATAAACAAATCAAACAGAGGCGTATCGCAGTTGCTCCGTGAAGTCTTGGCTAAAATAAGCCATGGGAATATTTCTATTAAAAGGAAATTACAGCACCTAGGGAATATGTTTATTACCGCTCCAAGTCGGAGCTTACAATATTTTGGGTCTGCATATGTCGGAGGCAAGTGAAGGTACCATAATAAAATAATTAAAAAACGTTATATAAGCAGAGCTAACGACTTGGACAAGGTTTAAAATCATTTATCTTTTTATACCCGTTACTCGTAGAGTAAAAGGGTATATTGTATTCGTGCAAAAGTATGTAACAGGTAGAAGGAAGCGTTTCCGACCCTATAAAGTATATATATTCTTGTTCAGGATCACTAGCCGAGTCGATCTAGCCATGTCCGTCTGTCCGTCTGTCTGTCTGTCCATCTGTCCGTCTGTCCGTCCGTATGAACGCTGAGATCTCGGAAACTATAAAAGCTAGAAGATTGGCATTTTGCAGGCAGATTTTAGGAGTTCCTACGCAGCGCAAGTTTGTTTCAAAAAGGTGCCACGCCCCCTTTAACGCCCACAATCGCTTATATACGATTTTATTTAAATATAAATTTAAATATTTCGGAAAAGTAAAAATGCAGTTTTATTGTGTTTATCAATACCTATCGAAATGTAGAAGAAATTTTTCAAATCCATTCGTTTAAAAGTTATGCGTGATCAAAGTTTCTATCTCCATCTCCCTCGCGCTCCTTTTACCTGAGTAACGGGTATCTGATAGTCGGGGCACCCGACTATAGCGTTCTCTCTTATTTTTCGTCTCCAATAGGGTAAACACCCATTTCTTTTTGCATCTTTTTATAAAAGACCTACATTTAAATATATTGTCTACCTAACAAGGATGGACCGAAAAACCAAAAATAATAAAAGGAAAGGAGGATTAAGAAAAAAAGCATTTAAAAGAATAGCCGCCCTTCGAAATGAATTAGGAGCCAGTGATAATCCATCATGGGAACAAGCATGTAAACTTCACGCAGAGCTAGACTCCCTAAAAAAATTTGTAAGCACGAAGCTACAGAAAATCAAGAACCCGAACAATGTAACAAAAATATTGAAATAATCGGGGAAAGTGTTGACACAAAATCTCCTCCGAAAGAGAAATTTTTGCCAGTACTTAAAAAGGAATTCCCGGCAGACTGCCCAGGCCCTTTATTCTCACCATACTGTGAATGCACATGCAAACACACAAGGCCCCAAAAAGACTAGTAACGAAAAAAATAAAATAAAACCAAAAACAATTTTTTTTTAATTTACAAATCTGTTCAGAGATATTTTATTTAAAGAAATTTACAGGATTATCCCATTATAACAAAGTCAACCCGTCAAGTGGTTCAATGAACACGTGCAAGGGGCAAGAATTGTGTAAAGGACCTAAATTGAGCAACAGGTAACACAGATATGAGTGCAATTTATAGAGTGGCTTTGTAACTGTACAATATCATGTAATACCTTTTTTTGATTGGTCAAATCGGAAAAAATAGAACTACAAATTATTCGTAACAGCTCAATTGCACAACAGGTAGCCCAGGTACATAAAATAAACATGACTTTTTATTGCCTTTTTAAAAGGGTCAAACTAGGGAACCTTTCAAGGGTCAAGGGATAATTATTTTTTATTTGGCATATTACCTATAAATATTCGGAAATCATATAAATCCGAAAGCGTTCACAGCCTTAAACGGATTCGGGATGCACAAGCGCATTCAACTCGTCGGGAGGACTCTGATAAGCGAAAACAAGAGCAATAAGTCGCTCGTAATAAGTCGCGCGAGCTTATTCCCACAGCATGGCGACTGCCATAAATATACCCATGTGCACATAATATTCCATTCCCTCTCTCTGGGCACCGCTCTCAGAGATAAACATAAGCTAACATATAAGGCGGTTGCGTCGCTGCCGGCTTAACCGACAGCGCCGACTGCGCAACATAAAGCTAAGCCAAGAATAGAATATAGGCCGGCAGTCTAGAGACGACGGCAAAACAACGAAGTATCAATAAAAATAAATGATAAATTAAAATAAAACCGGTGCGTTTATATTTTTAACTAAAATGCTGTGAACCATAAATTCTATCATAACATGGCGACCGTGACACGGATTTATGTTAAACAAATAAAAACACTGTTAAAAAGTGATGAAAAATAAACAAAAAAAAATATTACAAATAAAACACTATTACTAAAAAAAAAGAAAAAATCATCCACAAAAATTGAAGAAAATGGTTATGTATGTGTTAATACAAGATAATGAAACGGAATAATATATATGGTACACAAAAAGCTATGAAAACTGAGTTGAAACGATTATGACAAGATATATCGAAAAACTATAACGTTGAGTAAACAAAACACCCTGATTAAAGGAAAACAGCCCTAAAAGAAGGGTTTATCCTGCGACACATCAAATAAAATAGCTTGTGCGATGACCAGCACCTGCACCGCCCGAGTCCAAAGGGCCCGGAACATCAAAAAAAAAAACAATAGCCTGTGCAAGGACCAGCACCGGCACCGCCCGATTCAAAAAGGCACAGGACCTTGAAGACGAGAAGATACTAAGGACAAGGATGCAGAAGAACAATTTTTTTTGTATATATAAATATATTATAAAATTGTAAGTTTGAGCTGTACAAGAAGACGGCCCAAATTACAACATGTTTTTGAAAGGCAGGAAAAGTAATTTGTAGCAATACAAAAATAATGGAAAATAATATAATAACGTACAACCAATTTTATTTTTAAAATATTTGTGTTATTTTGAGCTTTAAAAGAAGATGGCCCAATATAAAATTAAAGAATTAAAAAAACTATAAACTTTAACATTTTTTTTATTAAAATATTAGTATTTTCTCTTATTATTCTTTTCCCTCCCCATGCAAAATTAAAAATTACAATGGGTTGGTTCGGCTCAGACGACACCCAGTCTACGGGAAATAAAGCTTATGTTGTTTATAATGTTCAAATAGTTGATCATACGGATGCTATTAAGTCAATGTGGATACTACTTTTGATCCTGACAATTAGCAGCGTTGCTTAATTCGTGCTCACATTATACGTTAAACATAATAAAATAATTGAAAAACGGTATATAAGCAGAGCTAACGACTTGGACACGGTTTAAAAACATTTATCTTTTTTTTTTCGTCTCCAATAGGGTAAACACCCATTTCTTTTTGCATCTTTTTATAAAAGACCTACATTTAAATATCTACCTAACAAGGATGGACCGAAAAACCAAAAATAATAAAAGGAATGGAGGATTAAGAAAAAAAAAAAGCATTTAAAAGAATAGCCGCCCTTCGAAATGAATTAGGAGCCAGTGATAATCCATCATGGGAACAAGCATGTGAACTTCACGCAGAGCTAGACTCCCTAAAAAATTTGTAAGCACTAAGCTACAGAAAATCAACAACCCGAACAATGTAACAAAAATATTGAAATCATCGGGGAAAGTGTTGACACAAAATCTCCTCCGAAAGATAAATTTTTGCCAGTACTTAAAAAGGAATGCCCGGCAGACTGCCCAGGCCCTTTATTCTCACCATACTGTGAATGCACATGCAAACACACAAGGCCCCAAAAAGACTAGTAACGAAAAAAATAAAATAAAACCAAAAACAATTTTTTTTAAATTTACAAATCTGTTCAGAGATATTTTATTTAAAGAAATTTACAGGATTATCCCATTATAACAAAGTAAACAGGTAAAATTGGTCAACCCGTCAAGTGGTTCAATGAACACGTGCAAGGGGCAAGAATTGTGTAAAGGACCTACATTGAGCAACAGGTAACACAGATATGAGTGCAATTTATAGAGTGGCTTTGTAACTGTACAATATCATGTAATACCTTTTTTTGATTGGTCAAATCGGAAAAAATAGAACTACAAATTATTCGTAACAGCTCAATTGCACAACAGGTAGCCCAGGTACATAAAATAAACATGACTTTTTATTGCCTTTTTAAAAGGGTCAAACTAGGGAACCTTTAAAGGGTCAAGGGATAATTATTTTTTATTTGGCATATTACCTATAAATATTCGGAAATCATATAAATCCGAAAGCGTTCACAGCTTTAAACGGATTCGGGATGCACAAGCGCATTCAACTCGTCGGGAGGACTCTGATAAGCGAAGACAAGAGCAATAAGTCGCTCGTGATAAGTCGCGCGAGCTTATTCCCACAGCATGGCGACTGCCATAAATATACCCATGTGCACATAATATTCCATTCCCTCTCTCTGGGCGCCGCTCTCAGAGATAAACATAAGCTAACATATAAGGCGGTTGCGTCGCTGCCGGCTTAACCGACAGCGCCGACTGCGCAACATAAAGCTAAGCCAAGAAAAGAATATAGGCCGGCAGTCTAGAGACGACGGCAAAACAACGAAGTATCAATAAAAATAAATGATAAATTAAAATAAAACCGGTGCGTTTATATTTTTAACTAAAATGCTGTGAACCATAAATTCTATCATAACATGGCGACCGTGACACGGATTTATGTTAAACAAATAAAAACACTGTTAAAAAGTGATGAAAAATAAACAAAAAAAAATTATTACAAATAAAACACTATTACTAAAAAAAAATAATAATCAACAAAAATTGAAGAAAATGGTTATGTATGTGTTAATACAAGATTATGAAACGGAATAATATATATGGTACATAAAAAGCTATGAAAACTGAGTTGAAACGATTATGACAAGATGTATCGAAAAACTATAACGTTGAGTAAAAAAAACACCGTGATTAAAGGAAAACGGCCCTAAAAGAAGGGTTTATCCTGCGACACATCAAATAAAAAAGCTTGTGCGATGACCAGCACCGGCACCGCCCGAGTCCAAAGGGCCCGGAACATCAAAAAAAAACAATAGCCTGTGCAAGGACCAGCACCGGCACCGCCCGATTCAAAAAGGCACAGGACCTTGAAGACGAGAAGATACTAAGGACAAGGATGCAGAAGAACAATTTTTTTTGTATATATAAATATATTATAAAATTGTAAGTTTGAGCTGTACAAGAAGACGGCCCAAATTACAACATGTTTTTGAAAGGCAGGAAAAGTAATTTGTAGCAATACAAAAATAATGGAAAATAATATAATGACGTACAACCAATTTTATTTTTAAAATATTTGTGTTATTTTGAGCTTTAAAAGAAGATGGCCCAATATAAGAATTAAAAAAAACTATAATCCTGACAATTAGCAGCGTTGCTCAATTAAACATAATAAAATAATTGAAAAACGGTATATAAGCAGAGCTAACGACTTGGACACGGTTTAAAATCATTTATCTTTTTTTTTCGTCTCCAATAGGGTAAACACCCATTTCTTTTTGCATCTTTTTATAAAAGACCTACATTTAAATATATTATCTACCTAACAAGGATGGACCGAAAAACCAAAAATAATAAAAGGAAAGGAGGATTAAGAAAAAAAGCATTTAAAAGAATAGCCGCCCTTCGAAATGAATTAGGAGCCAGTGATAATCCATCATGGGAACAAGCATGTGAACTTCACGCAGAGCTAGACTCCCTAAAAAAATTTGTAAGCACTAAGCTACAGAAAATCAAGAACCCGAACAATGTAACAAAAATATTGAAATCATCGGGGAAAGTGTTGACACAAAATCTCCTCCGAAAGATAAATTTTTGCCAGTACTTAAAAAGGAATGCCCGGCAGACTGCCCAGGCCCTTTATTCTCACCATACTGTGAATGCACATGCAAACACACAAGGCCTCAAAAAGACTAGTAACGAAAAAAATAAAATAAAAGCAAAAACAATTTTTTTCTCTAAAAAAAAAAAAGCCCAAAATATACCCCGCGCCGGTTGTCCGTATTTTTTTTTTTTTTTTTTTTTTTTTTTTTTTTATTTTTTTTTTTTTTTTTTTTTTTTTTTTTTTTTTTTTTTTTTTTTTTTTTTTTTTTTTTTTTTTTTTTTTTTTTTTTTATTTTTTTTTTTTTTTTTATTTTTTTCTCTTTCCCCCTCCCCCCCTTTTTTTTTTTTTTTCTCTTGTTTTAATTTACAAATCTGTTCAGAGATATTTTATTTAAAGAAATTTACAGGATTATCCCAGTATAACAAAGTAAACAGGTAAAATTGGTCAACCCGTCAAGTGGTTCAATGAACACGTGCAAGGGGCAAGAATTGTGTAAAGGACCTAAATTGAGCAACAGGTAACACAGATATGAGTGCAATTTATAGAGTGGCTTTGTAACTGTACACCCAGTCTACGGGAAATAAAGCTTATGTTGTTAATAATGTTCAAATAGTTGATCATACGGATGCTATTAAGTCAATGTGGATACTACTTTTGATCTTGACAATTAGCAGCGTTGCTCAATTCGTGCTCACATTATACGTTAAACATAATAAAATAATTGAAAAACGGTATATAAGCAGAGCTAACGACTTAGACAAGGTTTAAAATCATTTATCTTTTTTTTCGTCTCCAATAGGGTAAACACCCATTTCTTTTTGCATCTTTTTATAAAAGACCTACATTTAAATATATTATCTACCTAACAAGGATGGACCGAAAAACCAAAAATAATAAAAGGAAAGGAGGATTAAGAAAAAAGCATTTAAAAGAATAGCCGCCCTTCGAAATGAATTAGGAGCCAGTGATAATCCATCATGGGAACAAGCATGTAAACTTCACGCAGAGCTAGACTCCCTAAAAAATTTGTAAGCACGAAGCTACAGAAAATCAAGAACCCGAACAATGTAACAAAAATATTGAAATCATCGGGGAAAGTGTTGACACAAAATCTCCTCCGAAAGATAAATTTTTTCCAGTTCTTAAGAAGGAATGCCCGGCAGACTGCCCAGGCCCTTTATTCTCACCATACTGTGAATGCACATGCAAACACACAAGGCCCCAAAAAGACTAGTAACGAAAAAAATAAAATAAAACAAAAAACAATTTTTTTAAATTTACAAATCTGTTCAGAGATATTTTATTTAAAGAAATTTACAGGATTATCCCATTATAACAAAGTAAACAGGTAAAATTGGTCAACCCGTCAAGTGGTTCAATGAACACGCAAGGGGCAAGAATTGTGTAAAGGACCTAAATTGAGCAACAGGTAACACAGATATGAGTACAATTTATAGAGTGGCTTTGTAACTGTACAATATCATGTAATACATTCTTTTTGATTGGTCAAATCGGAAACAATAGAACTACAAATTAGGACCACAATTATTCGTAACAGCTCAATTGCACAACAGGTAGCCCAGATACATAAAATAAACATGACTTTTTATTGCCTTTTTAAAAGGGTCAAACTAGAAAACCTTTAAAGGGTCAAGGGATAATTATTTTTTATTTGGCATATTATCTATAAATATTCGGAAATCCTATAATTCGTCGCGCTGCACGCTCGCAGCGGAGAAAAAGCGGAAGCGTTCACAGCCTTAAACGGATTCGGGACGCACAAGCGCATTTAACTCGTCGGGAGGACTCTAAGCGAAGACAAGAGCATTTGCTAAACACTGCAGAGCATGCGTCTCAGATGACTAACCCAGAAATCCGTGCTGTAATACGTTCGAATAGTCGTCAGGACTCTGAGGTGCGAAGACAAGAGCAGTTACGAAACACTGATGAACACTCTACACTGAGGGCTATTCCGGAGTTTCGAATTCTTGAACGGATTCGGGACATGGATGCACACGCGATCCGTCGAGAGGACCCCGAAGAGCGACGACGAGAGCAGTTGCGAAACACTGCTGAGCACTCAACTCGGAGGACTATTCAGGAGTTTTGAATTCTTGAACGGATTCGGGACATGGATGCACACGCGATCCGTCGAGAGGACCCCGAGGAGCGACGACGAGAGCAGTTGCGAAACACTGCTGATACAATCCCGAATTTCGAATTTCAATGCGGATTCGGGACGCCACAGCACGAGCTGCTCTTCGCGAGGACCCAGAGGAACGTGAAAGGGAACAGGAAAGGAACACTGGAGAGCACCGACAGCGACGAAGGGATACGGAAGACAGGCAGCGAAAACGGGAAGAAAATTTCCCAGTCCGTCCGGCATATATAACTTTTTCACACTTGTCGTCGTGCCATCTCTCTTGGCAAACTCCCATCACTCTGACTTTCTAATGGGTTTAGCTTAAATGGACTCACCCGCCTCGAAGAACGCTTTATTTCACCGAGAATCCATTTTATGCGGACCCGCTCGGCTCCTTGAAGCTGTACGGTAAATACCGAGCTCTACAGAAAGCACAATATTTCACTAAACGAATCAGAACTTCGAAGAATTAATGAAATTATTTTTATTGCGGACGAATCTGATCGCAAAGCAGTAGAGCAACTTTTTCACCAGCAGCAACACTCCCAAAATCCTGCAGACTCCAAGAAAATTTAAATCCAGGAGGTAATGAAACATTATTGGAAAAAAATTATACTGCAATTCAGCGCATAGCATTGGCCCCGGGTGAAGGCCGTCGTTCAACAAACTTAACGCTTGACGAAGACGCAGAGGAACTTTCCTTTTCAACTATTTCTTGCGGAGATATATTTAAAGGAAATACAACCTATGCGAAAAAATCCAGATCCCAAATCCGTGTTTACGAACGTCATTGCGCTGAAATGCAGCGCATAGAAACTTTCATTTCAATTGCTTTACGCAAAAAGTCAGGTGCGGTTACCACTAGTAATCTGCGGGATGAATCATTTGTTAACCGTCTTGAGCAACATGATGATTGCTACCACATCCTGAAAGGTTTACGGTCTGCACCAGTTCATTGGGAGGCTGAGAAAAAAAGTTATAGCTATGACTCGACAATTTGGGCTGCCAACGTTTTTAATAACTGTTACCGCTTTAGTTATCCTGTCTCTTCTATTGGATAATAGGGCTATAAGCAAGGAAGAAACGGCAGCTCTTTCCAGCTCCGAAAAGGCTCGGTTAATTCGATCCGATACTTCGACTTGTTCAAAACCGATATTTTTGGGGAATTTAATCATTCTCATTTTTATTGCAGAATCGTGTTCCAGCACAGAGGATCTCCGCATTCCCGTGGCATTTACAACTACAAGAACTACAAGAGGTAATTCAGTATCAACGCCATAAGCTAAGTGCTTCTTGCCTAAGACAGTTAAGCGAACAGAAGTTCTGCCGATTCAATATGCCATATCCTCCTATGCCCGTAGCGCTTTTTTTGCATCCAATAGAAAAAAACTAAGTCAATATTGAAGTTCATAAAACTTTGTTGAAAAAAATTAAGGAAGCTTTAAGGACTATTTCAAATGAAGGCGCAGCTTTTTTAACAATTTTAATCATTTTCTGTCCCGCCTTGAAACTAATTTTAAAGCCTGCAAACTAGGCTTACGTTCCAGCTTAAAAAACCACAAATTTTCTTCGCAGATAATTCTAGAGATATTCTAGGCTTGCACAGAGCTTATGTGGATATTCACGTTTTCCTAGACGCCTGTTGTAGCTTATCATTAACTACATAAACAAATCAAACAGAGGCGTATCGCAGTTGGTCCGTGAAGTCTTGGCAGAAATAAGCCATGAGAATATTTTTATTAAAAGGAAATTACAGCACCTAGGGAATATGTTTATTACCGCTCCAAGTCGGAGCTTACAATATTTTGGGTCTGCATATGTCGGAGGCAAGTGAAGGTACCATAATAAAATAATTAAAAAACGTTATATAAGCAGAGCTAACGACTTGGACAAGATTTAAAACCATTTATCTTTTTTTATTCATTTCCAATAGGGTAAACACCCATTTCTTTTTGCATCTTTTTATAAAAGACCTACATTTAAATATATTATCTACCTAACAAGGATGGACCGAAAAACCAAAAATAATAAAAGGAAAGGAGGATTAAGAAAAAAAGCATTTAAAAGAATAGCCGCCCTTCGAAATGAATTAGGAGCCAGTGATAATCCATCATGGGAACAAGCATGTGAACTTCACGCAGAGCTAGACTCCCTAAAAAATTTGTAAGCACTAAGCTACAGAAAATCAAGAACCCGAACAATGTAACAAAAATATTGAAATCATCGGGGAAAGTGTTGACACAAAATCTCCTCCGAAAGATAAATTTTTGCCAGTACTTAAAAAGGAATGCCCGGCAGACTGCCCAGGCCCTTTATTCTCACCATACTGTGAATGCACATGCAAACACACAAGGCCCCAAAAAGACTAGTAACGAAAAAAATAAAATAAAACCAAAAACAATTTTTTTAAATTTACAAATCTGTTCAGAGATATTTTATTTAAAGAAATTTACAGGATTATCCCATTATAACAAAGTAAACAGGTAAAATTGGTCAACCCGTCAAGTGGTTCAATGAACACGTGCAAGGGGCAAGAATTGTGTAAAGGACCTAAATTGAGCAACAGGTAACACAGATATGAGTGCAATTTATAGAGTGGCTTTGTAACTGTACAATATCATGTAATACCTTTTTTTGATTTGTCGGATCGGAAAAAATAGAACTACAAATTAGGACCACAATTATTCGTAACAGCTCAATTGCACAAAAGGTAGCCCAGGTACATAAAATAAACATGACTTTTTATTGCCTTTTTAAAAGGGTCAAACTAGGGAACCTTAAAAGGGTCAAGGGATAATTCTTTTTTATTTGGCATATTACCTATAAATATTCGGAAATCCTATAATCCGTCGCGCTGCACGCGCGCAGCATAGAAAAAGCGAAAGCGTTCACAGCCTTAAACGGATTCGGGACGCACAAGCGCATTCAACTCGTCGGGAGGACTCTGATAATTTAAGACAAGAGCAATAAGTCGCTCGTGATAAGTCGCAGCTTGGCGACTGCCATAAATATACCCATGTGCACATAATATTCCATTCCCTCTCTCTGGGCACCGCTCTCAGAGATAAACATAAGCTAACATATAAGGCGGTTGCGTCGCTGCCGGCTTGACCGACAGCGCCGACTGCGCAACATAAAGCTAAGCCAAGAAAAGAATATAGGCCGGCAGTTTAGAGACGACGGCAAAACAACGAAGTATCAATAAAAATAAATGATAAATTAAAATAAAACCGGAGCGTTTATATTTATACCCTTGCAGAGGGTATTATAATTTTGGTCAAAAGAGTGCAAAGCAGTGAAGGAGACATCTCCGACCCTATAAAGTATATATATTCTTGATCAGGATCACCTCCTGAGTTGATATAGCCATGTCCGTCTGTCCGTCTGTCTGTTTCTACGCAAACTAGTCTCTCAGTTTAAAAGCTATCAAATTGAAACTTTGCACACACCCTTCTTTCCTTTGCACGCAGTATATATGTCGGAACGGCCGGGATCGGCCGACTATATCCTATAGCTGCCATATAACTGAACGATTGAAAATGCCATAACTTTGGTGTTTTTAAAGTTAGGAAGTTGGTATTTTTATGAGTATTAAGAATGCATCATATGAATAATTTTGGAGAATATTATTTACAGAATATTCTGCAAGGGTATATCAACTTCGGCTCCGCCCGAAGTTAGCTTTCCTTTCTTGTTTTAACTAAAATGCTGTGAACCATAAATTCTATCATAACACGGCGACCGTGACACGGATTTATGTTAAACAAATAAAAACACTGTTAAAAATTGATGAAAAATAAACAAAAAAAAATTATGACAAATAAAACACTATTACTAAAAAAAAAAAAAAATCATCAACAAAAATTGAAGAAAATGGTTATGTATGTGTTAATACAAGATAATGAAACGGAATAATATATATGGTACACAAAAAGCTATGAAAACTGAGTTGAAACGATTATGACAAGATATATCGAAAAACTATAACGTTGAGTAAACAAAATACCCTGATTAAAGGAAAACAGCCCTAAAAGAAGGGTTTATTCGAAATTCCGGAATAGCCCTCCGAGTAGAGTGTTCATCAGTGTTTCGTAACTGCTCTTGTCTTCGCACCTCAGAGTCCTGACGGCACAGATTTCTGGGTTAGTCATCTGAGACGAATGCTCTGCAGTGTTTCGCAAATGCTCTTGTCTTCGCGTCCTCCCGACAACTTGAATGCGCTTGTGCGTCCCGAATCCATTTAAGGCTATGAACGCTTTCGCTTTTTCTCCGCTGCGCGCGTGCAGCGCGACGGATTATAGGATTTCCGAATATTTATGGGTAATATGCCAGTCTAGCTCTGCGTGAAGTTCTGTGCTGGAACTAGATTCTCCAATAAAAATGAGAATGATTAAATTCCCCAAAAATATCGGTTTTGAACAATCGAAGTATCGGATCGAATTAACCGAGCCTTTTCGGAGCTGGAGAGAGCTGCCGTTTCTTCCTTGCTTATAACCCTATTATCCAATAGAAGAGACAGGATAACTAAGGCTGAAAGAGTTATGAAAAACGTTGGCAGCCCAAATTGTCGAGTCATAGCTATAAGTTTTTTTCTCAGCCTCCCAATGAACTGGTGCAGACCGTAAGCCTTTCAGGATGTGGTAGCCATTAGACTTCTGCATGAATGTACTCATTTGTAGCATATCAGATCTGTGCAGTAGTATGGTGTTCTTAAAAAACCGCACCTCATTCTTTACTGTACAGTATACTTTATAGGCCGGAAGAAGATAGCACAACATTTTCAGTGTACTCACTTCGAGTGAGTACAGTATATGGTTGTAGTTGTCGTGAGTGAGTACAGCATTTGTCCTTTTTTAAACACGCTGTACAGCTTGTGTGTTGACTGTGTACAACTGTGCAGATGAGTGCAGTCAAAAATTGCCACCACTGAAGACATGGTAATTAAAATAATGTTCCTTCATTCCAATATTAATAACTTAAATATAGATTCTTTAATAACATAAAATAATTGTTCTAATTAGTTTTAATTAAAATATTAATAATTTCTAGATTCTTAATTTTAAAATAAATACATTTGAAACGAAAATACAAATCAATTTTTAATCGTATTCTTCTATGACATAAATACACACGAGATCTATATATGTGTGTATGTACCAGTCAATAAATTTCATTCACTGTACAGTAAAATACAAAAAAAAAAAATTTTTTTTTTTTTTTTTTTTTTACCAAATTTTTTTTTTTTTTTTTAAAAAGTTTTATAAAAAAAAAGGGGGGGAAAACTTTTTTAAAAAAAACAGACAATACTACCCTACTCACTCACACCCAAATATACTGTGCAGAAAAAAAAGTGTGCCCACTTCTAGACTAAGTGATTCAGTCAAGCGTTAAGTTTGTTGAACGACGGCCTTCACCCGGGGCCAATGCTATGCGCTGAATTGCAGTATAATTTTTTTTTTTTTTTTTTAAATTTATAGTTTTGTTTATTCTTTAGTCGCAAGTTAGATTTAAATAGTTTAAACTAAAGTATTTAAAATATTACACGTGAATTCAATCCTGCTCGAATTACGGCTAAGACGAGCCACTAATTACAGTTGTTAGGCTTTGATATTACAAGTAGAGAACGGAGTTTAAAGTACTTCGTTTTGCGTCTCAGTATTTTTTATGGGGCTTGTTTGTTTTTTGTATCATTGCTAGAGCTGGGAAATGGACGCCTAAAGATTAACAGAACGGTGAACTATAAAAAAGATGCTTCAAGTCACTTAAACTGCAACTCGTCTACTCCACGGTTCTTGCCTGATACAAATATATGTTATTGTAATTGTTATACAGGAACGTCGAGGCACTGTTCTTGATGGAGAGCTTCGTCACAAAGTAATGGCAGCAGTAGATGAACAGATAGACAGCAGTGAAACCGGACGTTAAGAAGGAGCGCCACCACCAGTGATAGTCTTCTGCACACAAGTGGAAGTAGCACAGCAAAATGGTTGTCTCCGAGCCAGGAATAGAAAGCCGAACATGTAGTACATCTGGTTAGACCACAGCGAGCTCAGGATAAAGAACAGCTGGATGAAAATGCAGCCAAAAGGCAAAACGCCGCCCATGACGATGCCGGGAATAGGTTGTGTGTAGATCGATTGGTCGGGAATCTGCCGGGGAATTTGGTTAGTACGCACAGGGTGCTCCAGGGCGCGCTTACGGAATCCAAAGTAAGCCCCAACAAAGGTCAGTGGCACTGATACACCAAACCACAGGGCAAGTAGGGCAACTAACGTGCTAAATGGCACAGCTTCCGAGCTACTCTCGCCCCACAGCACCAGATTCATTACAAAGAACAGCGAGAAGACAACACCAGGGCGAACGATCGAGGTGAGGATTACATTGCTCTTCCACTTCAGAACACCGAAACTCTTGTAAATACGGGCAGAGACATAGCCTGCCGGAGTGCCCAATGAAACAAACAAGACCATGGAGCAGGTCATAAAGGCGCCTCGATTGGCTGGCGAGAGGAAACCCAGACAGGCAAAGGCCAAGGTGATCATGCACATCACCAGCACCTGCGCACCAGAGCCCAGGAAAACGGACAACAGCATGCCCTTGCGCGGCGGCCTGAACACATCACCATGGACCATGCTTTCTGTAGAGCTCGGTATTTACTAAGTACCGTACAGCTTCAAGGAGCCGAGCGGGTCGAACATTTTCAGTAATGAAATTGTGAGCGTATTTTTGTACTTTTTAAATGGACTTGGGTATGGGTAGAGTCGAAAGAGCGTGGAAGCGCATTCACAATATCATGAACTGAAATTGGAACATCTACCACTGTCACTCTGATTCCACATTGCCTTTTATTGCCGAGGGAAATAATCCGCATAAAATGGATTCTCGGTGAAATAAGGCGTTCTTCGAGGCGGGTGAGTCCATTTAAGCTAAACCCATTAGAAAGTCAGAGTGAGAAAGTCGGAGTTTGCCAAGAGAGATGGCACGACCACAAGTGTGACAAAAGTTATATTTGCCGGACGGACTGGGAAATTTTCTTCCCGTTTTCGCTGCCTGTCTTCCGTATCCCTTCGTCGCTGTCGGTGCTCTCCAGTGTTCCTTTCCTGTTCCCTTACACGTTCCTCTAAGTCCTCGCGATGAGCAGCTCGTGATGTGGCGTCCCGAATCCGCATTGAAATTCGAAATTCGGGATTGTATCAGCAGTGTTTCGCAACTGCTCTCGTCGTCGCTCCTCGGGGTCCTCTCGACGGATCGCGTGTGCATCCATGTCCCGAATCCGTTCAAGAATTCAAAACTCCTGAATAGTCCTCCGAGTTGAGTGCTCAGCAGTGTTTCGCAACTGCTCTCGTCGTCGCTCTTCGGGGTCCTCTTGACGGATCGCGTGTGCATCCATGCCCCGATTCCATTCAGGAATTCGAAACTCCGGAATAGCCCTCCGAGTAGAGTGTTCATCAGTGTTTCGTAACTGCTCTTGTCTTCGCAACTCAGAGTCCTGACGACGATTCGAACGTATTGCAGCACGGATTTCTGGGTTAGTCATCTGAGACGCATGCTCTGCAGTGTTTCGCAAATGCTCTTGTCTTCGCTTATCAGAGTCCTCCCGACGAGTTGAATGCGCTTTTGCGTCCCGAATCCGTTTAAGGCTGTGAACGCTTTCGCTTTTTCTCTGCTGCGCGCGTGCAGCGCGACGGATTATAGGATTTCCGAATATTTATAGGTAATATGCCAAATAAAAAAGAATTATCCCTTGACCCTTTAAAGGTTCCCTAGTTTGACCCTTTTAAAAAGGCAATAAAAAGTCATGTTTATTTTATGTACCTGGGCTACCTGTTGTGCAATTCAGCTGTTACGAATAATTGTGGTCCTAATTTGTAGTTCTATTTTTTCCGATTCGACCAATCAAAAAAGGTATTACATGATATTGTACAGTTACAAAGCCACTCTATAAATTGCACTCATATCTGTGTTACCTGTTGCTCAATTTAGGTCCTTTACATAATTCTTGCCCCTTGCACGTGTTCATTGAACCACTTGACGGGTTGACCAATTTTACCTGTTTACTTTGTTATAATGGGATAATCCTGTAAATTTCTTTAAATAAAATATCTCTGAACAGATTTGTAAATTTAAAAAAAATTGTTTTTGGTTTTATTTTATTTTTTCGTTACTAGTCTTTTTGGGGACTTGTGTGTTTGCATGTGCATTCACAGTATGGTGAGAATAAAGGGCCTCGGCAGTCTGCCGGGCATTCATTTAAGTACTGGCAAAAATTTCTCTTTCGGAGGAGATTTTGTGTCAACAGTTTCCCCGATGATTTCAATATTTTTGTTACATTGTTCGGGTTCTTGATTTTCTGTAGCTTAGTGCTTACAAATTTTTTTAGGGAGTCTAGCTCTGCGTGAAGTTCACATGCTTGTTCCCATGATGGATTATCACTGGCTCCTAATTCATTTCGAAGGGCGGCTATTCTTTTAAATGCTTTTTTTTTCTTAATCCTCCTTTCCTTTTATTATTTTGGTATTAAAGTCCTATAAATATATATATTCTTGACAACATTATATAGCCATTCGCTGTCCCGGTTTCACTCTCATTTTAAAGATAATTAAACATGACACACCCTACTATTTCCTACAATTTAAGGGTGTTTTTAAAGTTAGGAAGTTGGTATTTTTATTAGTATTAATAATGAATAAAATTTTGAGAATATCTGAGATATTCCCCCCAAAGTTAGATTTCCTCTTGTTTTTGGTTTTTCGGTCCATCCTTGTTAGGTAGATATTTAAATGTAGGTCTTTTATAAAAAGAAGAAAAAGAAATGGGTGTTTACCCTAAATTGGGGAAGAAAAAAAAGATAAATGTTTTTAAACCTTGTCTAAGTCGTTAGCTCTGCTTATATACCGTTTTTCAATTATTTTATTATGTTTAACGTATAATGTGAGCACGAATTAAGCAACGCTGCTAATTGTCAGGATCAAAAGTAGTATCCACATTGACTTAATAGCATCCGTATGATCAACTATTTGAACATTATAAACAACATAAGCTTTATTTCCCGTAGACTGGGTGTCGTCTGAGCCAAACCAACCCATTGTAATTTTTAATTTTGCATGGGGAGGGAAAAGAATAATAAGAGAAAATACTAATATTTTAATAAAAAAAAATGTTAAAGTTTATAGTTTTTTTTAATTCTTATATTGGGCCATTTTCTTTTAAAGCTCAAAATAACACAAATATTTTAAAAATAAAATTGGTTGTACGTTATTATATTATTTTCCATTATTTTGTATTGCTACAAATTACTTTTCCTGCCTTTCAAAAAAATGTTCTAATTTGGGCCGTCTTCTTGTACAGCTCAAACTTACAATTTTATAATATATTTATATATACAAAAAAAATTGTTCTTCTGCATCCTTGTCCTTAGTATCTTCTCGTCTTCAAGGTCCTGGGCCTTTTTGAATCGGGCGGTGCCGGTGCTGGTCCTTGCACAGGCTATTGTTTTTTTTGATGTTCCGGGCCCTTTGGACTCGGGCGGTGCCGGTGCTGGTCATCGCACAAGCTATTTTATTTGATGTGTCGCAGGATAAACCCTTCTTTTAGGGCTGTTTTCCTTTAATCAGGGTGTTTTGTTTACTCAACGTTATAGTTTTTCGATATATCTTGTCATAATCGTTTCAACTCAGTTTTCATAGCTTTTTGTGTACCATATATATTATTCCGTTTTATTATCTTGTATAAACACATACATAACCATTTTCTTCAATTTTTGTTGATGATTTTTTCTTTTTTTTTTAGTAATAGTGTTTTATTTGTAATAATTTTTTTTTGTTTATTTTTCATCACTTTTTAACAGTGTTTTTATTTGTTTAACATAAATCCGTGTCACGGTCGCCGTGTTATGATAGAATTGATGGTTCACAGCATTTTAGTTAAAACAAGAGAGAACGCTATAGTCGGGTGCCCCGACTATCAGATACCCGTTACTCAGGTAAAAGGAGTGCGAGGGAGATGGAGATTGAAACTTTGATCACGCATAACTTTTTAACGAATGGTCCGATTTGAAAAATTTCTTCTACATTTCGATAGGTATTGATAAACACAATAAAACTGCATTTTTACTTTTCCGAAATATTTAAATTTTTAAAATCGTATATAAGCGATTGTGGGCGTTAAAGGGGGCGTGGCACCTTTTTGAAACAAACTTGCGCTGCGTAGGAACTCCTAGAATCTGCATGCAAAATGTCAATCTACTAGCTTTTATAGTTTCCGAGATCTCAGCGTTCATACGGACAGACAGACGGACAGACAGACGGACAGACGGACGGACGGACAGACGGACATGGCTAGATCGACTCGGCTAGTGATCCTGAACAAGAATATATATACTTTATAGGGTCGGAAACGCTTCCTTCTAGCTGTTACATACTTTTGCACGAATACAATATACCCTTTTACTCTACGAGTAACGGGTATAACAAGAAAGGAAAGCTAATTTCGGGCGGAGCCGAAGTTGATATACCCTTGCAGAATATTCTGTAAATAATATTCTCCAAAATTATTCATATGATGCATTCTTAATACTCATAAAAATACCAACTTCCTAACTTTAAAAACACCAAAGTTATGGCATTTTCAATCGTTCAGTTATATGGCAGCTATAGGATATAGTCGGCCGATCCCGGTCGTTCCGACTTATATACTGCGTGCAAAGGAAAGAAGGGTGTGTGCAATGTTTCAATTCGATATCTTTAAAACTGAGAGACTAGTTCGCGTAGAAACAGACAGACGGACATGCTTATATCAACTCAGGAGGTGATCCTCATCAAGAATATATATATCTTATAGGGTCGGAGATGTCTCCTTCACTGCGTTGAACACTTTTGACCAAAATTATAATACCCTCTCCAAGGGTATAAAAATGAATCGACGACAGATTCTAAATGGAAAATAATATTATATAGTCCGCCGATTCTTATGAAATTTGGTAGGTCGGATTGATTGGCCAAATATAACACCGACAGAAAATCCCAACTTCCTAACTTTACAAACACCAAAGTTATGGCATTTCCGATCTATCAGTTATATGGCAGCTATAGGATATAGTCGGCCGATCCCGGTCGTTCCGACATATATACTGCGTGCAAAGGAAAGAAGGGTGTGTGCAAAGTCTCTCAACTGAGAGACTAGTTTGCGTAGAAACAGACATACGGACAGACGGACATGGCTATATCAACTCAGGAGGTGATCCTGATCAAGAATATATAGATGTCTCCTTCACTGCGTTGCACACTTTTGACCAAAATTATAATACCCTCTGCAAGGGTATACAAAATAAAAGGAAAGGAGGATTAAGAAAAAAAACATTTAAAAGAATAGCCGCCCCTCGAAATGAATTAGGAGCCAGTGATAATCCATCATGGGAACAAGCATGTGAACTTCACGCAGAGCTAGACTCCCTAAAAAATTTGTAAGCACTAAGCTACAGAAAATCAAGAACCCGAACAATGTAACAAAAATATTGAAATCATCGGGGAAACTGTTGACACAAAATCTCCTCCGAAAGAGAAATTTTTGCCAGTACTTAAAAAGAATGCCCGGCAGACTGCCGAGGCCCTTTATTCTCACCATACTGTGAATACACATGCAAACACACAAGTCCCCAAAAAGACTAGTAACGAAAAAATAAAATAAAACCAAAAACAATTTTTTTTAAATTTACAATTCTGTTCAGAGATATTTTATTTAAAGAAATTTACAGGATTATCCCATTATAACAAAGTAAACAGGTAAAATTGGTCAACCCGTCAAGTCGTTCAATGAACACGTGCAAGGGGCAAGAATTATGTAAAGGACCTAAATTGAGCAACAGGTAACACAGATATGAGTGCAATTTATAGAGTGGCTTTGTAACTGTACAATATCATGTAATACCTTTTTTGATTGGTCGAATCGGAAAAAATAGAACTACAAATTAGGACCACAATTATTCGTAACAGCTGAATTGCACAACAGGTAGCCCAGGTACATAAAATAAACATGACTTTTTATTGCCTTTTTAAAAGGGTCAAACTAGGGAACCTTTAAAGGGTCAAGGGATAATTCTTTTTTTTGGCATATTACCTATAAATATTCGGAAATCCTATAATCCGTCGCGCTGCACGCGCGCAGCGGAGAAAAAGCGAAAGCGTTCACAGCCTTAAACGGATTCGGGACGCACAAGCGCATTCAACTCGTCGGGAGGACTCTGATAAGAGAAGACAAGAGCATTTGCGAAACACTGCAGAGCATGCGTCTCAGATGACTAACCCAGAAATCCGTGCTGCAATACGTTCGAATCGTCGGAGTTTTCGAATTCCTGAATGGAATCGAGGCATGGATGCACACGCGATCCGTCGAGAGGACCCCGAAGAGCGACGACGAGAGCAGTTGCGAAACACTGCTGAGCACTAAACTCGGAGGACTATTCAGGAGTTTTGAATTCTTGAACGGATTCGGGACATGGATGCACACGCGATCCGTCGAGAGGACCCCGAGGAGCGACGACGAGAGCAGTTGCGAAACACTGCTGATACAATCCCGAATTTCGAATTTCAATGCGGATTCGGGACGCCACAGCACGAGCTGCTCATCGCGAGGACTTAGAGGAACGTGTAAGGGAACAGGAAAGGAACACTGGAGAGCACCGACAACGACGAAGGGATACGGAAGACAGGCAGCGAAAACGGGAAGAAAATTTCCCAGTCCGTCCGGCAAATATAACTTTTGTCACACTTGTGGTCGTGCCATCTCTCTTGGCAAACTCCGACTTTCTCACTCTGACTTTCTAATGGGTTTAGCTTAAATGGACTCACCCGCCTCGAAGAACGCCTTATTTCACCGAGAATCCATTTTATGCGGATTATTTCCCTCGGCAATAAAAGGCAATGTGGAATCAGAGTGACAGTGGTAGATGTTCCAATTTCAGTTCATGATATTGTGAATGCGCTTCCACGCTCTTTCGACTCTACCCATACCCAAGCAAATCACTAGACAACTTTTCAAAAAGTACAAAAATACTGCTCACAATTTAAAACCAGGAGGTAATGAAACATTACTGAAAAAATGGTTCGACTTTCCGACTCCTTGGCTCTCTCTTGAAGCTGTACGGTACTTAGTAAATACCGAGCTCTACAGAAAGCATGGTCCATGGTGATGTGTTCAGGCCGCCGCGCAAGGGCATGCTGTTGTCCGTTTTCCTGGGCTCTGGTGCGCAGGTGCTGGTGATGTGCATGATCACCTTGGCCTTTGCCTGTCTGGGTTTCCTCTCGCCAGCCAATCGAGGCGCCTTGTAATGACCAGTCCATGGTGCTGTTTGTTGGGCGGCAGGCTATGTCTCTGCCCGATTAAAGCGTTTCGGTGCTCATTTAAAGCAAGTTAGTTGCCCTCACCTTGCCCTGGTGGTTTTTGCTGTATTGTCAGTGCCACTGACCTTTGTTGGGGCTTACTTTGGATTTACCGTTAGCGCGCCCTGGTTTGGTGTATAGTGCCACTGCCTTTGTTGGGTACTTAACCAAATTCCCCCGGCAGATTCCCGACCAATCGATCTACACACAACCTATTCCCGGCATCGTCATGGGCGGCGTTTTGCCTTTTGGCTGCATTTTCATCCAGCTGTTCTTTATCCTGAGCTCGCTCTGGTCTAACCAGATGTACTACATGTTCGGCTTTCTATTCCTGGTCTTTGTCATGCTGGTCATTACGTGCTCGGAGACAACCATTTTGCTGTGCTACTTCCACTTGTGTGCAGAAGACTATCACTGGTGGTGGCGCTCCTTCTTAACGTCCGGTTTCACTGCTGTCTATCTGTTCATCTACTGCTGCCATTACTTTGTGACGAAGCTCTCCATCAAGGACAGTGGCTCGACGTTCCTGTATTTCGGCTACACGGCCATCATGGTATTCCTGTTTTTCCTGCTGACCGGCACCATTGGGTTCTTCGCGTGCATCTGGTTCATATAGAAGATCTACAGCGTGGTTAAGGTGGATTAATCATCAAAATTCAAGGAAAACGAGCTCGTGCGAATGTATTTTTGTATGTGTAGCCACAAATTTACACTTAAGCCTAATGTGTGTGTGATTTCTGCGCTGTGCGCCCGGCACAGACAGTTTTCTGTTTATTATAATTACGATTGATATGTGTACAATAACATATATTTGTATCAGGCAAGAACCGTGGAGTAACGAAGCGCGCAATAATCTTTAATCAATAAGCAGCAGACGAGTTGCAGTTTAAGTGACTTGAAGCATCTTTTGTATAGTTCACCGTTCTGTTAATCTTTAGGCGTCCATTTCCCAGCTCTAGCAATGATACAAAAAACAAACAAGCCCCATAAAAAGTACTGAGACGCAAAACGAAGTACTTTAAACTCCGTTCTCTACTTGTAATATCAAAGCCTAACAACTGTAATTAGTGGCTCGTCTTAGCCGTAATTCGAGCAGGATTGAATTCACGTGTAATATTTAATAAATTTAAATACTTTAGTTTAAACTATTTAAATCTAACTTGCGACTAAAGAATAAACAAAACTATAAATTAAAAAAAAAAAAAATTATACTGCAATTCAGCGCATAGCATTGGCCCCGGGTGAAGGCCGTCGTTCAACAAACTTAACGCTTGACGAAGACGCAGAGGAACTTTCCTTTTCAAGTATTTCTTGCGGAGAAATATTTAAAGGAAATACAACCTATGCGAAAAAATCCAGATCCCAAATCCGTGTTTACGAACATAGAAAATTTCATTTCAATTGCTTTACGCAAAAAGTCAGGTGCGGTTACCGCTGGTAATCTGCGGGATTTATCATTTGTTAACCGTCTTGCGCAACATGATGATGGCTACCACATCCTGAAAGGCTTACGGTCTGCACCAGTTCATTGGGAGGCTGAGAAAAAAACTTATAGCTATGACTCGACAATTTGGGCTGCCAACGTTTTTCATAACTCTTTCAGCCTTAGTTATCCTGTCCTTTTATTGGATAATAGGGCTATAAGCAAGGAAGAAACGGCAGCTCTCTCCAGCTCCGAAAAGGCTCGGTTAATTCGATCCGATACTTCGATTGTTCAAAACCGATATTTTTAGGGAATTTAATCATTCTCATTTTTATTGGAGAATCTAGTTCCAGCACAGAACTTCACGCAGAGCTAGACTCCCTAAAAAAAAATTTGTAAGCACTAAGCTACAGAAAATCAAGAACCCGAACAATGTAACAAAAATATTGAAATCATCGGGGAAACTGTTGACAAAAAATCTCCTCCGAAAGAGAAATTTTTGCCAGTACTTAAAAAGGAATGCCCGGCAGACTGCACAGGCCCTTTAACACAGATACGAGTGCAATTTATAGATTGGCTTTGTAACTGTACAATATCATGTAATACCTTTTTTGATTGGTCGAATCGGAAAAAATAGAACTACAAATTAGGTCCACAATTATTCGTAACAGCTCAATTGCACAACAGGTGCCCAGGTACATAAAATAAACCTTTTAAAAAGGCAATAAAAAGTCCTTTTTAAAAGGGTCAAACTAGGGAACCTTTAAAGGGTCAAGGGATAATTCTTTTTTATTTGGCATATTACCCATAAATATTCGGAAATCCTATAATCCGTCGCGCTGCACGCGCGCAGCGGAGAAAAAGCGAAAGCGTTCATAGCCTTAAATGGATTCGGGATGCACAAGCGCATTCAACTTGTCGGGAGGACTCTGATAAGCGAAGACGAGAGCATTTGCGAAACACTGCAGAGCATGCGTCTCAGATGACTAACCCAGAAATCCGTGCTGTAAAACGTTCGAATCGTCGTCAGGACTCTGAGGTGCGAAGACAAGAGCAGTTACGAAACACTGATGAACACTCTACTCGGAGGGCTATTCCGGAATTTCGAATTCCTGAATGGAATCGGGACATGGATGCACACGCGAGCCGTCGAGAGGACCCCGAGGAGCGACGACGAGAGCAATTGCGAAACACTGCTGATACAATCCCCAATTTCGAATTTCAGTGCGGATTCGGGACGCCACAGCACGATCTGGTCGCGAGGACCCAGAGGAACGTGTAAGGGAACAGGAAAGGAACACTGGAGAGCACCGACAGCGACGAAAGGATAGGGAAGACAGGCAGCGAAAACGGGAAGAAAATTTCCCAGTCCGTCCGGCAAATATAACTTTTGTCACACTTGTCGTCGTGCCATCTCTCTTGGCCAACTCCCATCACTCTGACTTTCTAATGGGTTTAGCTTAAATGGACTTACCTGCCTCGAAGAACGCCTTATTTTACCGAGAATCCATTTTATGCGGATTATTTCCCTCGGCAATAAAAGGCAATGTGGAATCAGAGTGACAGTGGTAGATGTTCCAATTTTAGTTCATGATATTGTGAATGCGCTTCCACGCTCTTTCGACTCTACCCATATCATTCAAGTCCATTTAAAAAGTACAAAAATACGCTCACAATTTCATTACTGAAAATGTTCGACCCGCTCGGCTCCTTGAAGCTGTACGGTACTTAGTAAATACCGAGCTCTACAGAAAGCACAATATTTCACTAAACGAATCAGAACTTCCAGAAATTAATGAAATTATTTTTATAGCGGACGAATCTGATCGCAAAGCAGTAGAGCAACTTCTTCACCAGCAGCATCACTCCCAAAATTCTGCAGACTCCAAGAAAATTTAAATCCAGGAGGTAATGAAACATTATTGGAAAATAATGATACTGCAATTCAGCGCATAGCATTGGCCCCGGGTGAAGGCCGTCGTTCAACAAACTTAACGCTTGACGAAGACGCAGAGGAACTTTCCTTTTCAACTATTTCTTGCGGAGAAATATTTAAAGGATATACAGCCTATGCGAAAAAATCCAGATCCCAAATCCGTGTTTACGAACGTCACTGCGCTGAAATGCAGCGCATAGACAATTTCATTTCAATTGCTTTACGCAAAAAGTCAGATGCGGTTACCGCTGGTAATCTGCGGGATGAATCATTTGTTTACCGTCTTGTGCAACATGATGATGGCTACCACATCCTGAATGGCTTACGGTCTGTACCGGTTCATTGGGAGGCTGAGAAAAAAAGTTATAGCTATGACTCGACAATTTGGGCTGCCAACGTTTTTTATAACTCTTTCCGCCTTAGTTATCCCGTCTCTTCTATTGGATAATAGGGCTATAAGCAAGGAAGAAACGGTAGCTCTTTCCAGCTCCGAAAAAGCTCGTTTAATTCGATCCGATACTTTGATTTTCAAAACCGATATTTTTGGGGAATTTAATCATTCTCATTTTTATTGGAGAATCGAGTTCCAGCATAGAGAATCTCCGCACGTTTTTTATAACTGGCATGTACAACTACAAGAACTACAACAAGTAATTCAGTATCAACGCCACAAGCTTAATGCTTTGTGCCTAAGACAGTTAAGCGAACAGGAGTTCTGCCGATTCAATATGACATATACTCCTATGCCCGTAACGCTTTTTTTGCATCCAATAGAAAAAAACCAAGTCAATATTGAAGTTCATAAAACTTTGTTGAAAAAAATTAAGGAAGCTTTAAGGACTATTTCAAATGAAGGCGCAGCTTTATTTAACAATTTTAATCATTTTCTGTCCCGCCTTGAAACTAATTTTGAAGCCTGCAAACTAGGCTTACGTTCCAGCTTAAAAAAGCCACCAATTTTCTTCGCAGATAATTCTCCGACCGACTCCTCAATGCTTATAGTAGAGATATTCTAGGCTTGCACAGAGCTAATGTGGATATTCAATTTTTCGTAGACGCCTGTTGTAGCTTATCATTACCTACATAAACAAATCAAACAGAGGCGTATCGCAATTGCTCCGTGAAATTTTAGCAGAAATAAGCCATGAGAATATTTTTATTAAAAGGAAATTACAGCACCTATTGAATATGTTTATTACCGCTTTAGAAATATCGGCCCAACACGGAGCTTACAATATTTTGGGTCTGCATATGTCGGAGGCAAGTGAAGGTACTATTTCTTTTAACAGACAAACGAGTTAGATTGGCTCGCTCAAATGAAGAATTTGAGCGACTTCCAAAAAACTCGGTGAATATCTTTGAGCGTAATATTCTTGACCGATATGTGCAAAGGCATGAGCAGTTGGAAGAATTTGTTTAGCAGATTTCGCAGCTTGGTACGGATTTGTCAAGCTGAATGCATGATCTGCCGCTAATCATAGGGAAGCCTATGATGAAGAAAATTATGCGGAGGTAGATGACGAAGATGAAGTTGCTAAGCAAAGTTATCCTCTGATGAATGGGTCTGGTTTCGTTAAACGTAGGCATCCCCTGATTCTAAGGTGGGTTCGCTTTAGCATTAACTCTTCACCTTCCGATTATTTCCGAGAGCATTTAATGCTCTTTAATCCTTGCGAAATGAAGAAGCTTAACTTCTTTCCAACGACATTGAAAACACATTTCGAGTAAACAATGAAGCCATTAAGACAATGAAAACGAGCTATGATGTGTTTGATGATATGGAGTTAGAAAGAGTTCTGGAAGATTTGCAAGAGGATAGGGGAAATAATGCTCCTGATACGGAAGAGCCTGCCTCCCAATTTTAGACGAATAGCTTAGAGCTTTGGCAGTACCAAATATAAAGCGGAACGTAATTATTCTTCAGGATGAAAATGCGATAAACAAGCCTGAAGAAGGCGGCGAACTTCAATTTATTAGACTCCCCCGTTAGTTTCCAATTATTTATATATATATATAAATTAAAATAAATGTTTCAATTATGATTAAAATTATAATTATTATATTACTATATATTGCTTATAATAAATACAACATTATAATAAAAATTGTTATTTTACTGTGCAGAACAAATTATATTTAATGATTATAAATAATAATATATATAATAAATAAATAATAATAAAATTTTTATTTTAGCTTGCTTTAATGGAAATAATATAATATGGAAATATATCCATATAAGATGCAAATTTGGTGATTTTGTATTTTCAAACATGTCAAATGCGTAATAACAGTTTGGAAGAAGTTAAAGAAATACAATCAGCACACGCCGGTAGAACTGACACTTGTTTCAAAATTCATTTTAATTAATCTTGATTCCTTTAATAAATAATTCTCGTAATTAGATTTTTCCATTTAAAAGCTAATACATGACAGTGTTGAATAAATATACATATGCATGACTTATCTCAAGTTCAAAATCTGGATTCTCTCTCTCTATTACAAATATTCTTTGTCGGGTTAAAAAGTTCATACGAGAATATAAAATGAATAAATTTAAAATAAACAAGAGAGAACGCTATAGTCGGGTGCCCCGACTATCAGATACCCGTTACTCAGGTAAAAGGAGTGCGAGGGAGATGGAGATAGAAACTTTGATCACGCATAACTTTTTAACGAATGGTCCGATTTGAAAAATTCTACATTTCGATAGGTATTGATAAACACAATAAAACTGCATTTTTACTTTTCCGAAATATTAAAATTTTTAAAATCGTATCGTATCGTTCAAAAAGGTGCCACGCCCCTTTAACGCCCACAATCGCTTATTTGTGGGCGTTAAAGGGGGCGTGGCACCTTTTTGAAACAAACTTGCGCTGCGTAGGAACTCCTAGAATCTGCATGCAAAATGCCAATCTTCTAGCTTTTATAGTTTCCGAGATCTCAGCGTTCATACGGACAGACAGACGGACAGACAGACGGACAGACGGACATGGTTAGATCCACTCGGCTAGTGATCCTGAACAAGAATATATATACTTTATAGGGTCGGAAACGCTTCCTTCTACCTGTTACATACTTTTGCACGAATACAATATACCCTTTTACTCTACGAGTAACGGGTATAATTACCAAAAATCTTCGTACCTACTAACTACCTTTAGGCCACATCCGTACGTTTATAGCTAATTGGCGGCCCACTTATCCTATCCGCCATGTATTGCCCCCCACGCTTCAGTATTGCAGAAAATGAGTTTTTGAATTTTTACAACTTACTAGGACGCTGCTTTATAGCTGCCGCTGATTATAGAGCAAAGCATCCCCACTGGGGATCTCGTCTTATCAACCCCAAAAACTAAGATTGACTTTGTCTCACCAGCTAGGCCTACATACTGGCCCACAGATCCAAATAAACAACCTGACATTATCGATTTCGCTGTTATTAGAAGAGTTTCGCACAGGCTGATAAACGTAAAAACCTTAGAAGAGCTTACATCGGACCATTCGCCAGTTCTCCTCTGTCTATCTGTACAGCCGCAGCGTCTGGAACGCCCCCAACATCTAACATCGAACAAAACAAACTGGCTGAAGTACAAGAAATATGTAAGTGCACACATCGAACTTGATCCTGAAATTTCCTCTGAATCTGACATTGATAAGTCGCTTAAACACCTCACGGACATAATGTCCTCTGCCGCCAACCATTCCACGCCAGAACCCTCAGCCACAAATCCGCTAAGAACTGGACGCTCAAGTATGCAGATCGAGTCTCTCCTACTTGAAAAACGTAGACTTCGCAGAGACTGGCAGACTCATCGGTCCCCAGCTACTAAGAAAAGACTTAATGAAGCATCTCGAAAATTGTCGAAGGCCCTCTCTACCGAAAAGAACCAGGTCCAACGGGCCTACATTGCGAAACTATCCCCGACGGGTAACAAATTCCCACTATGGGGAGCTCACCCAAACATGCAACCACCAATAGATCCCGATTGGCCAATTCGATCACAAACAGATGCCTGGGCGCGCAGTGACGAAGAAAGAGCTAACACCTTTGCCCATCACTTGGAAAACGTCTTCAAGCGTCACCCGCCATTCAACCAATTCACTCTACCGAATGTCTCGCCAGCGTCGCCGTCCTCCCCAGTTACCCTTGAAACCAGCACAATACTTAAGGCCATTAAAGAACACATAAACCCAAAAAAAAGCTCCTGGTCACGATTTTATTTCCTCAAAAATGATAATTAAATTATCTGCATGCGCAGTCAGATGCATTGCATTTATATTTAACTCAATATTGAAATAAGGGACTTTCCTGACCAATGGAAAAAGTCTGTCATTACAATGATCCCGAAGCCAGGAAAAGACAAATCCCAGCATTCCTCGTACCGGCCCATCAGTCTGCTCCCATGTCTATCAAAGCTATTTGAAAAAGTGCTTCTTGTTCATCTAGTAACACATTTTCAAAACTACAGAACGATCCCTCTGCACCAATTCGGATTTAGGGAAAAGCATGGAACTATCGAACAGGTAAACCGCTTAACATCTGAAATTCACAAGGCTTTCGAACACAAGCAATATTGCAGTGCCTTACTTCTGGACGTATCACAAACATTTGATCGCGTCTGGATCGAGGGTCTGGTATACAAAATTAAAGCCCTTCTACCGGAAAACACCCACAAGTTTCTTGAGTCATACCTCAGAAACAGAGTTTTCACCGTGAGATGTAAAACCTTTACTTCAACAATCCATAACATAGAAGCTGGTGTACCCCAAGGAAGTGTGCTTGGACCAATCTTGTACATCCTTTACACGGCAGACATTCCAACAAGCCGCCAGACCCTCATCTCAACCTTCGCTGACGACACTGCAATTATCAGCCTCTCAAAATGCCCAAAAACAGCAACAGCCCATTTAAAAGAACACCTGGTAGCTGTAGAAAAATGGCTCCCAGACTGGCGTATCAAAGTCAACGAGCAAAAGTGTAAGCACACTACATTTACACTAAACTTGTCGAAATGCCTACCACTGGCGCTAAACAACAAGCCGGTTCCACAAGCAGACGAAGTCACCTATCTCGGCATACACTTAGACAGAAGGCTTACCTGGAGAAAGCATATAGAAGCAAAGAAGCCAGACTATCAAATCACACAAACCTGCTAGCCAGACAACTCAACCGGCTACGCTATCATTCACGTCTACAGCGCAACGATTTCCCAACCCTTTTCAATAACATAAATTAACGTAACATAGATTAAGATTTGAAAACTTATTGTTAGTCTCTTAAGTAATAGAGAAGATTCAATAAACAAGAATAAAGTATAAAAAAAAAAACAAGTGAGAACGCTATAGTCGAGTGCCTCGACTATTAGATACCCGTTACTCGGTTTAAATTATCAATTTGAATTCGGCGATCTCTTAGAGCAGGCAGCTTTACAGCACGAGCGCTTCTTTAGCGCAGGCAGCTTTTGTCCTGCACCAACAGCTGTGTTTATGTTTATGTGCTTGAGTGCAATGCTTACATACATACACACATACGCCATTGCTTGACTCAGACCTCCAATTTGGCTAACTTGATTTGATTTGCATAGTTCTTGTGATATAGTTCGGTATTGACATATGAAAACCATCGCAATTTCCTTTAATAGAAATCCTTATCGAGAATTAACGTTGACTCTGTTGAGCACCTTGGCCAGCTGTTCCAAAGTCATCTGTTAGATGGCGCTATTGTATGGCATTGGTATTTTTTTTTTTTTGTTAATTCATTTATTTATTTACAATCTGTCTAATATTTACATAACAGGAATAGCAGATTTCGAATGAAACCTGATATTAAATATAACTTCTCGTTTACTTAGGTTTACCTATCAGGGAGATCAAGAATGTGAAATCTTTTAAGTCTTCTTACTGTTATGCTATTGTATAATAGACCTAGGACTAAATTATTTTAATGAATGTGAAGTCTCTCTGTATATTTCTAAATTTGTTTATCTCTTCTTTTACGGTTGAAGATCTTTTACTGTTAAGATCTTTATGAATATGTGCATTGGTTACATAGAATGGAGCATTAACAATTTGTCGCAATGTTTTTGATTGGTACCGCTGGAGTATTTCAATATTTGAATTGCTAGCTGTTCCCCAGAGCTGGATAGCGTTGGTCCAAACAGGCTTCAAAATGGCTTTGTAGAGAAGAACTTTGTTTTCCAAAGTGGCTGCTGATTTTCGACTTAGCAACCAAGACATTTTTAGTGATTTTATTCTGAGTTCTTGACATTTCGCTTTTATGTGGGGCTTCCATGTTAATCTGCGGTCGAGGTGCATGCCAAGATACTTCACACAAGTATCTTGTCGAATTGCTGAGCCGTTAAGTGTGACATTTGGGCAGTTTCCTGGTCTTAGTGCGAAAGTTATTTGGACGGACTTCAGGGAGTTGATTTTAATTTTCCAGCGGAGAAACCAGGCTTCAATCAGACTGAGCTCACATTGCAAGAGATGAGATGCTTCATCTCTGGATGAATTTGTTGCCAGAATGGCTGTATCGTCAGCATATGTTGCAACGGTACAGTTGTTTGTTACTGGCATATCTGCCGTATATAAAGTGTAAAGGACTGGTCCCAAAACACTCCCTTGAGGAACTCCTGCGTTTATGAGAAGCAGTGTTGACGTTTCATTTCTCTGCTGTACGTAGAAACATCTCTTAGACAAATAGGATCTCAGTAGTAAATAGTAGGGAGCAGGTAGCCATTTATTTTTCTTATAGAGTAATCCATTGTGCCAAACACGATCAACATCAAGAACATCAAGAAATGAAGCAGTACAGTTTTTTTTTTTTCTCAAGTGCGGATACAATTTCATTGATAACCCTATGACATTGCTCAGTGGTCCCATGGCCTCTTCTGAATCCAAATTGATATTCAGGAACTATGGCAAGTTCGTCCAAAATTGGCAACATCCTCTTCAGTAGTATTTTTTCAAATACTTTCGAAAATATTGTCAACAGACTAATGGGACGGTAAGATGATAGTTCAGTTTCTGTCTTGTTTGGCTTAAGAATCATAATGATTTCTGAACATTTCCATTGACTTGGGAAGTGGTCTAGCCTGAGAATACCGTTAAATACTAGAGTGAGAAACCGTATGCATTTTGGTGGTAGAGTTTTAAGAGTGATGCCGTCTATCCTATCCGGGCCTGGTGATTTTTTGTTGTTTAAGCATTTAATTTCTGTCACGACTTCGTCAAAGTAAATACTTTTAATAGGCAAGCTCATTTGACAGGGTGACCCAAGAAAGTTTTCTACTTCAGATTGTAGAAGTGTTCATATCATTTGGCTGGAATACAGAGTGCAGGTGTTGTGCAAATGCTTCTGCTTGTTCATTATCAGATCTACACCAGGTTCCATTGCTTTTGCGGATGATTATGTTTCTTTTTGCTGGTGTCTTTAGATATTTAGTTGCTCTCCACAGGTTATATTCTTTGTTGCAAGAATTAGGGTCTAAATTTCTCAGATATGCAGCTTGAGATTCATTTCGTAAATTTGACAGCAGTTTTTTGAGCTCAGATGCAGCTTTGTTGTATAACCTTTTGTCACCAGGATAGTGGGTTTCTTGCCAACGTTTTCTCAGGTCTCTTTTTCGACGAATTTTTTCTCGAAGTTCGGCAGAGAGGTACAATTGGTTTGGTTGTTGGTTTCTGTGGGTGTGATTCGTGTTGATGTAGCTCGCTTTGTGAATTGTATTTTTGAAAAGCTCCACAGCATTATCTATTTCCTCTCCTGTTTTTAACGAAATATCTATGCTTATGGCGTCTTCTAGGTAGCTTTTAAACGCGTTGATGTCTGTGGAAGCAGATATGACTTTATACGGCTTGTCTAACATATGAGCTATTGTGCTATAGGTCGCTATTATCTGAGAGTGATCTGAGTTAAGATCGAAACTTTCCATTATACGCATGTGTGATTGTGGGATACCAAAGAATGTTACGAAGTCAATCAAGTCTGGGGTTTTTCGACTATCTGTGGGCCAGTATGTAGGCTTACCAGTTGAGAGAGTTGTTATTCGGATCCCTTTGGGTTAATAAGTCTGGAGCCCCACCATGGGTGTTTGGCATTGAAGTCGCCTCCAACAATAAACTTTCTTCCCAGTCCCTGAAAAAAGTTCTTAAAATCAAGCTCCTTTATTGTAAATCTTGGTGGGAGATATATTGCTGTGATTGAGACATCTGCATGGATGCATTTAATCTCAATTGTGGCAGCCTGTATATCAGTTTCTCTAGTACTGTCCATGAATTTAAATTTCAGACCGTTTTTAACGAGAATTGCTGCGCCTCCATGGGCTCTATCAGACGGACTACTTTAAAAAAAGATTTACAGGTGAAGTGTGTTTCTGAAACAAGCATGATGTCGATTGCATTTGTTTTTTAAAAATAAATATATCTTATTAACATGGTTGGAAAGCCCATTGGCATTCCATATTCCTAAGTTTAGACTTATTTGCATAATTTATTGACTAATAACATTATCATGTTTAGTAAGTTATTGGTGAGTTCAAATTGTTTTTCTAAAAGATGTTCTATTCTTTCTAGAGAAGTACTTTTTTTTTATTTTTATACTTTATTCTTATTTATTGGATCTTCTCTATTACTTAAGAGACTAACAATAAGTTTTCAAATCTTAATCTATGTTACGTTAACTTATGTTATTGAAAAAGGGATGGGAAATCATTCCGCTGAAGACGGGAATGATAGCTTAGCCGGTTGAGTTGTCTGGCAAGCAGGTTTGGGTGATTTGATAATCTGGCTTCATATTTAATTTTTCTGGAAACAATTTCTTCTTTTACGGGATTTATATCCAGGTCTCTCTGGATGTTTGCATTGCGGATGTACCAGGGGGCTCCAGTTATTGTTCGTAGGGTCTTTGATTGTACTCTTTGAATAATTTCTATATTGCTGCTGCTTGCGTTTCCCCAGAGCTCGGAACCGTAGGTCCAGATCGGCTTTAAGCACGAGTTATACAGTAGTACTTTATATTCGAGTGGAAGGGGGGAGCGGTAGTTCATGAGCCAGTGAAGGCTGCTGGCCTTTAGTTTTAAATGGGTCTTCTTTGCTTCTATATGCTTTCTCCAGGTAAGCCTCCTGTCTAGGTGTATGCCGAGTTAGGTGACTTCGTCTGCTTGTGGAACCGGCTTGTTGTTTAGCGTCAGTGGTGGGCATTTCGACAAGTTTAGTGTAAATGTAATGTGCTTACACTATTGCTCATTGACTTTGATACGCCAGTCTGCGAGCCATTTTTCTACAGCTACCAGGTGTTCTTTTAAATGGGCTGTAGCTGTTTTTGGGCATTTCGAGCGGCTGACAATGGCAGTGTCGTCAGCAAAGGTTGAGATGAGGGTCTGGCGGCTTGTTGGAATGTCTGCCGTGTAAAGGATGTACAGGATTGGTCCAAGCACACTTCCTTGGGGTACTCCAGCTTCGATGTTACGGATGGTTGAAGTAAAGGTTTTACATCTCACGGTGAAAACTCTGTTTCTGAGGTATGACTCAAGTAACTTGTGAGTGTTTTCCGGTAGGAGGGTTTTGATTTTGTATACCAGACCGTCGATCCAGACGCGATCAAATGCCTGTGATACGAAATAAGGCACTGCAATATTGCTTGTGTTCGAAGGCCGTGCGAATTTCAGATGTAAAGCGGTTTATCTGTTCGATAGTTCCATGCTTTTCCCTAAATCCGAATTGGTGCAGAGGGATCGTTCTGTTGTTTTGAAGATGTGTTACTAGATGAACAAGAAGCAGTTTTTCAAATAGCTTTGATAGACATGGGAGCAGACTGATGGGCCGGTACGAGGAAGGCTGGTATTTGTCTTTTCCTGGCTTCGGGATCATTGTAATGACAGACTTTTTCCATTGGTCAGGATAGTAGCCCCATTTCAATATTGAGTTAAATATAAATGCGATGCATCTGACTGCGCATGCAGGTAATTCAATTATCATTTTTGGAGAAATAAAATCGTGACCAGGAGCCTTTTTTGGGTTTATGTGTTCTTTAATAGCCTTAAGTATTGTGCTGGTTTCAAGGGTAACTGGGGAGGACGGCGACGCTAGCGAGACGTTCGGTAGAGTGAATTGGTTGGATGGCAGGTGGGGCTTGAAGACGTTTTCCAAGTGATGGGCAAAGGTGTTAGCTCTTTCTTCGTCACTGCGCGCCCAGGCACCTGTTTGTGATCGAATCGGCCAATCGGGATCTATTGGTGGTTGCATGTTTGGGTGCGCTCTCCATAGTGGGAATTTATTACCCGTCGGGGATAGTTTCGCCTGGTTCTTTTCGGTAGAGAGGGCCTTCGACAATTTTCGAGATGCTTAATTAAGTCTTTTCTTAGTAGCTGGAGACCGATGAGTCTGCCAGTCTCTGCGAAGTCTACGTTTTTCAAGTAGGAGAGACTCGATCTGGATACTTGAGCGTCCAGTTCTTAGCGGGTTTGTGGATGAGGGATCTGGCGTAGAATGTTTGGCGGATTCAGAGGAAATTTCAGGATCAAGTTCGATGTGTGCACTTACATATTTTTTGTACTTCAGCCAGTTTGTTTTGTTTGATGTTAGATGTTGGGGGCGTTCCAGAAGCTGCGGCTGTTCAGATAGACAGAAGAGAACTGGCGAATGGTCCGATGTAAGCTCTTCTAAGGTTTTTATGTTTATCAGCCTGTGCGAGACTCTTCTAGTAACAGCGAAATCGATAATGTCAGGTTGTTTATTTGGATCTGTGGGCCAGTATGTAGGCCTAGCTGGTGAGACAAAGTCAAGCGCATTACCAGGAGTGATAAAAGCGTTGTATAATTGGCGGCCTTTGGGGTTGATAAGACGAGATCCCCAGTGGGGATGCTTTGCGTTATAATCACCGGCAGCTATAAAGCAGCGTCCTAGTGAGTTGTAGAAATTCATAAACTCATTTTCTGCAATACTGAAGCGTGGGGGCAATATATGGCGGATAGGGTAAGTGGGTCGCCAATTGGGTTTATACGTAGGGATGTGGCCTGCAGGTAGTTAGTAGCGAATGTCTCCAAGGGATGATGTTTTATGCGTTGTTTTATGAGTATACCGGTACCTCCGTGTGCTTTACCGTCCGGGTGGTTGGTCGCGTGGAATATATATCCGATGATATGGAAGTAGTTTTTATTAGTTAGATGGGTTTCAGAAAGTAGCATGATATCGATATTGTGGCTGTTTAGGAACTGTAGGAGTTCGTTTTTGTGCCGGGAAACGCCGTTTGCGTTCCAGAAGCATATTCTTAAGGAGTCCATTTATACAGACTTTTGTTTGATCAGCAGTTCCATAAGAAGGCTCTGGTTTCGCAGTAGTTCTTGAAGGGAACTTTGAATCGTCATCATGACGTTTGCAAGAGTAGCTAGTGTAGATTCTAGACCGCTAAGTGTTTGTGGGGGAAGAGTTTGGTTTTGCTGCGTAGAAGGTTGACTTGTTGTTTGGCCATTTTGGCTTAAGAGCGGAAAATCATTTAGGTTTGATATGGGTGGCTGTGGACGCAATGCTGCAGGTTGAGTGGTAGATGTTTGTGAGATTCCAGGGTAGCAGAGTGCGTTGGCAAAGGAGACACCAGGAGTGGTTGTTTATGGGGTGAAGATGTTTGGTTGGGCAGAGTGTTGAGCCGCGAGTGGATTACTGCGTCTCTGATTTAGGCGGCTCTTGAGTTCTTTGTAGACGGGACAGCCCCGGTAGTTGGCAGTATGATTTCCCCCACAATTACTGCATTTCCTCAGAGTAGGGTCTTCTTTGTTTCCCAGGCATGCTTCAATGCAATGCAAATCTCCACAGGCGACACAAACTGGACGCAGGGTGCAGTAGGTTCTTGTATGCCCGAACTCCTGGCAGTTTGTACACTGTACGGGGCCGTTCCGCTTATGCGGTTCTTCTACGGTGATTCTTCGGTGAAGGAGATATTGCAGATTGTAAATAGGATGCACTGCATTTTTCTTTAGAGGTTTCGTCTCTGGGGCCAGCTCAATCTTAAACAGTGGTTGGGGAATTTTATCCCTGTTCACTATGTTTACGATGTGCTTAACGTCGAAGCCATTTTCCGTGAGGCCTTCAGCTATTTCTGCTACCGCAACAGTCGATTCTATACCTTTAAGTACAACTTGTAGGCCTTTCTTACTTTTTAGTTGGTAAGTGTAGTAATTTATAAGCTCATTGTCGAGATAATTTGTTACAGAACGGAAGTTGTCTTCGTTGTTAACCTGGAGTTTTGTTTCTAATATGTTTCCTCTATTTAGGGTATTGATATAGAAGTGGTTAGGCCCGATTACTTGTTTAAGCTTATTAATCAGATCGACACTGTTGTGTTTCCTAATATATATTGGCGGTGGCTTTACAGCTTTCATGACTTGAGGCGCCTGACCCTTGTCTTCTTCGGTCTCGCCAAGTATGGCAAATCTGTTTTCGGATGTTCGTGTGTTGCCTAAAGTTTTTGGTACTTTTGGCCAATTTGAGTTTACGTTTTTTTGTGGACTAAGCTTTCTTTTTATTTGTACATACCGATCGATCCCCGTCTGTACGAGAGTATTATTCGTAAGAGGGTCAGTAGAGCAAAGTTTTACTTGTGGTGTTGAGATAGGCCACTGGGTAGCCGCAGACGTTAAAGTTGTTGTTGTCGTTGACGTTGCTGTAGTAAGAGAGGGTACAGTGCTGGTGGGCGCACAAGCCGAAGTAGTCGGTGCATCTATGAGAGAGAGAGGTGACGGGCATTGTGAACTCCACGACTGAGTAACGGCAGCGCTGCTTGAGCATAAAATCGCTGGTGACGTGAGCGGGCTCTTTCGGTAGCGGTCAGTGACGTTAATTTTGTTGTTGCCTCCGATGAGTCAATTGAAATGTAAGCATTGTTCCGTGCAGAAGACAGCCGTCGTTCGTCTAGTTGTATTTGTTGCCGATCGCGACTTGGCTTCGTGGCTTTACCGGTTGCACTTGTTAATATTTTATTTGAGTTCGACATTTTTAATTGATTTGATTAGCTAGATCGGTTTTAAATTTAGTTTTAATCACAAGGAGTTGTTGACCTTGGGATATGGCATTGCTGCCAGCGTGTTTACGCTATTTTTCTTAGTTTTGGTGGTCACTTTGTAGATTTTTGGAAGTCTTTCAGCAGGGCGAGCAAAAAGACACGTCTACGCGGTTCGGTAGAGAGAGAGAAGTATTTGAATTACTATTTCCTGCAGTAACTTGAGCGTATGATTGGTAATCTTTTGGTTGTTGGGTCGGCTTATCAGGCAGAAAAGATGATTGAAATCTAACAGAATCATTTTTATTTTGGTCTTTATTGTGCATCTGTTTGCGACCAGCAGCTAATTTTTTTGAGATGAGTTCCTTATAGACTCTACACCCTTTGTAGCTGGCAGCGTGATCTTCGTTGCAATTCGCTCATTTTGCTGGTTGTTCCTTATCTTTTGGGCATATGTTGCTGGGATGCTTACGAGAGCATTTTACACACCTATGGGTTTTAGAACAATAGGATTTTGTGTGCCCGAATTCCTGACAACGGTGACACTGAACAATGTCTTTTGCTTTATGAGGGGGCTCTATTTTAACAATTGCGTTACCAATGTCCTTAACTTCGTATATGTCTTTGTTAGTATTGTTGGGCTCAATGTCAAGGAAGAACAGATTTAATGGCTCTTTGGTTCCACGGCTTTTGATGTTATTTATGCTCCTAACAGAATGACCTTTGGACTCCACATCTTGTTTAATAACATCAATATCCGTTGAGAAGTGCAAATTCTTTATTACGACCCTGAATGCTCTCTCATGCTTAAGCTGGTATGTGTGAAACTTGACATAATCACTATCAAGAGTTTTAACGAGGGACCTGTATTCATCAATAGACTTAACCATAACTCTCACTTGACCATCTCGTTGAAATTTATAATAAAACTTTCTTTTTTAATTTAGGTTTCGAGGTAGGCTAGCATACTTCTTATATCACTAACATCCGATAGTAAAATAGGTGGCGGCTTGGCAGGTTCGTCAATGTTGTCTTCAGTTATCATGTCCAGTGCTTCGTTTTCGTCTGCATCATTACCTTTTTCGATTGGCGAGCGTTCGGCTAAGATAGCGAATTGATTAGAGCTAGTGCTGGGTGCAGTGTCCAGGGCAAGTTTTTTCTTTAGCAGAATCGGAGAAACTTGGTTTTGTCTCTTGATTCCCTTTGGCTTAGGTTTAATTCTTTGCCAGCTCCAAACCGATGTGTCGTCTTCGTCGTCGCTCATGATGACAACAACACTTTTCGGTTGCTGATCAGCAATAACTGTTATGTTTATACCCGTTACTCGTAGAGTAAAAGGGTATATTGTATTCGTGCAAAAGTATGTAACAGGTAGAAGGAAGCGTTTCCGACCCTATAAAGTATATATATTCTTGATCAGGGTCACTAGCCGAGTCGATATAGCCATGTCCGTCTGTCCGTCTCTCCGTCTGTCCGTCTGTCCGTCTGTCTGTCTGTCCGTATGAACGCTGAGATCTCGGAAACTATAAAAGCTAGAAGATTGGCATTTTGCATGCAGATTCTAGGAGTTCCTACGCAGCGCAAGTTTGTTTCAAAAAGGTGACACGCCCCCTTTAACGCCCACAATCGTTTAAATACGATTTTAAAAATTTAAATATTTCGGAAAAGTAAAAATGCAGTTTTATTGTGTGTATCAATACCTATCGAAATGTAGAAGAAATTTTTCAAATCGCACCATTCGTTAAAAAGTTATGCGTGATCAAAGTTTCTATCTCCATCTCCCTCACACTCCCTTTACCTGAGTAACGGGTATCTGATAGTCGGGGCACCCGACTATAGCGTTCTCTCTTGTTTTGTTTTGTTTTGTTTTCGCAACTCGAGTAATTGTTATTGATACTTTAAGCGTAGCTTCCACGTAGAATTTAGGCACGTCTTGACTCGGAGAGTGTTTGATCGCGACTGCCACGGGCAATAAAAGGCGGAAATGTAGGCGGTAGCCAGGCTTAAGCGTTTAACGGGTTTTTGGGCGTTAGAGTGGGCGTGGCAAACTTTTATCAGGCCAATCGATAGGTATTGATGAAACAAATACATATCAATAAAAATTTTTATAATAGCATTAAACTGTGGCCACTTGCCAACTTGCGCTGCGTAGGAGCTCCTAAGATCTACATGCAAAATGTCAATCTTCTAGCTTTTATAGTTTCCGAGATCTCAGCGTTGATACGGACAGACAGACAGACAGACGGACATGGCTAGATCGACTCGGCTAGGGTCGGAAACGCTTCCTTCTACCTGTTACATACTTTTGCACGAATACAATATACCCTTTTACTCTACGAGTAACGGGTATAAAAACTACACTTTACTTTTAATTATGTTACGTATGGATAGCCCTTTCATGTTGTTGTGCACCACCAATTTAACAATCTTTGTAGAGGTCTGTCTACACAGGGTTTCAGCAAAGACCAATATAAACTCTAAGATGCGTAGCGCCATACGATTTTTTTGCACACGAATTTTTTGTGCTTACTTTTCAACTGGCTTTTCGCTCTCTGACCAAAAGCCAGCGAGAGAGCGCTCTAGAGCTAGCCTCTCTCTTGCACGCATACTGCGACAGCCGACGACTGTATGTGTGCAAATGTATTCACAAGCGAAGAAATTCGCTGCAGCGCGCTGTCGAAATATACTCTTAACTTTAAAATTCTAACATTATTAAAAATACTTATAATAAGGCAATACCTTTATATGATAATTATTCGAATGTAGAATATTTTTTAGTAATGACCATATATATCTAAGTATATAAAAATACATAAGTTATTTCATACATGACTTCAATTTGGAATAATTGTCATAAGGGTATTCAGCGTGCGTCGTGTGAAAGATTTTTAGGAGCCTCAGAAATTTTGCGATTGAACAGGATAAATATTTTTATATTTATTGTCTTTTAAATATATAGATTTACTATAATAACATTATATAAAATTATTATCATAATATAAATTAAATTTATTTAAGTATTTGTATATTAACTATTTTAGTTATTTATAAAAAAGAGAAACCCAAAGGGGAGACAAAAAAGGTTTGCGCGCTTTTCTATTAACTAATTTGTATTAGGATAAGTTATTAAAAATGAATGTAAGCGACACCAATAAATAAATAATATTTTACTGAAAAATTTTAAAAAAATGGCATCGAAAAATCATTCTAAAAAATATAACAAAACGCTTTCGACAACTTGGAAAAAAATTATAAATATGTATGTAATTAATATTAAATATAAATAGGATATCCTGTAGCTTAGTTTTATAATTAAGCATTCAATTCGTGTTGTTATAAATAGTATAACTTTTTATAAAATAATAATATTAGGTTTAAATATTTACTAGGTATACAAAAAAAACGATGGGTAAATAAAAATGAATATCTGCATATTAAATTAAATGTTTCGATTTATATATTTAAATTAAATATAAAAACATACCTTTTAACACAAAACATATAAAACTGCTTGATAAAATAAGAAAATATTTAAATGCAGGATAATAATATTAGAAATGATGTTATTCGTATTTACTTTAAATATTTTAAGTCAATAAATCAAAGTTTAATATATTTGAATAAAAATTTAATTTAAAATTTTCATTTTAAAGTTAATAAGAAACATCCATGGATAAAAAATAATCTGTAAAAAATAAGTCTGTTAAATTTTATAAATTTAATCAAACAGTTTTATACGTTTTTTTTTTTCTTTTCGGACGTTGATGCACTAAGATCAGCGCAAACAAGTGGCCCTTACGACACCAAGCAGTGCTTGTTACGCGCGGAGCCTTATAGGCGAAAAAACGAGATCGCGAGAAGTTAAAAAAGCACGATGTAGAAGCGGACAGACTAAGATTAGAAATAAGTACGAGACTAAATACTAATACTAATTTTGTGCTAAGTAAGATAAAATTAATGCTTTTAAGCTTGGCAAAGAGTCGGTAGTAGAAATAATGTGGTATAGTCTATTATAGTCGTTACACAGTACTCTAAACGGTTCATGCATATCAAAGTTAGATCTACAAATATTTAATGTAAGAGGAACATAGTTCATGGTAATTCTATTAGGCTCGGAGAAGCTTATGCGACCCAGTAACTCGGGACTCTCCACATCCCCGTGAATAAGTTTATAGATAAAAGTTGTGCCAAGCATCGTTCTACGGTTTACTAAGGATGGTAGATCAATTAGGAGAAGTCTACTAGAGTAGGATGGTAAAATAAGGCTTGCATTCCAGTTAAGGCCCCGTAGAGCAAATAATAAAAAGTTCTTTTGCACAGACTCTATCCGGTCTATATGTACACCAAACTGAGGACTCCAAACTGCTGAACAGTACTCAAGGATTGTACGGACTAGTGAAATGAACAGAGTCTTTTTAACATAGGGATCCACCTTTTAATAAATCCAAGTACTACCCTGGCTTTATTTACCATAGAAGTAATATGGTCACAAAACTTAAGTTTTGGATCAAGGAGGACGCCAAGGTCATCAACTTGCGTAATTCTAGACAACGCGCAACCGAAAAAATGTCATTACTTTGCACTTAGCACTATTTAAATCCAAAAGATTTTCACAACACCATGTTTGAAAAGCATTTCGGTCAGATTGTAAGTCGGAACTGCTAGAAATTTCGTTATATTGCAGGCATAACTTAACGTCATCTGCGTACATAAGGACACGCGACTTTGTCAAGACTAGAGGGAGATCGTTTATAAATAAAGTAAAAAGAAGTGGGCCAAGGATGCTTCCTTGTGGGACCCCTGAAGTAACTCGGATCAAATCCGAGATCGAGTTTTTAAAGAGGACTCTTTGAGTCCTACCACTCAGATAACTTGAGATCCATGTTAGAAGATCACATGGAAACCCTAATAAGTCTAGCTTTAATACAAGAAGCGAGTGATTTACTGAATCAAACGCTTTACTAAAATCAGTGTAAACTACGTCAGTCTGCATGTTCTTTCTAACGCCATTTATTACAAAAGACGTTAGCTCCAAGAGGTTTGTCGTCGTAGATCTTCGCCTTATAAATCCATGTTGACATGGAGATATAATCGATCTACAAAGATGTTGCAAATGGGGTGTAATAGTATTTTCGAAAAGCTTTGGGATGGCGGATAATTTGGATATGCCTCTGTAATTACTTGTATTGCATTTATTTCCTTTCTTATGAAGGGGAATGACAAATGACTCCTTCCAAATAAGTGGGAAATGAGATGTTTTTAAAGACAAAGTAAACAATTTGTACAGAGGTCTACACAGAGTTTCAGCACAGTATTTAAGCACGCAGCCTGGAACTCCGTCCGGACCCGGTGAATAGACTGGCTTAACTTTATGGAGATCCAAAAGAAGGGAGCTTTCGCTTAAACTCGGACAAAAAATCAAGGTCGACTTGGGTATGGCATTTGAATAAAACGGATTTGGACGGGATGAAAAAGAATATGTTGTCTGGAAAAACTGGGCAAATAGATCGGCAATTTCCTGATCAGAGTTTGCCGTAGAGTTTTCAAATGATAGCGATGAAGGGTAACAGGCTGATTTACGCTTAGTGTTAACAAAATTATAAAATGGTTTTGGATCTTGTGAAAATTGGACCCTACAACGAGTCAAACAGCTTTTATAACACCGGGCGTTATTTATATTAAAAGTTATGTTTTTAGCTTTAATTTAAATATGTACAACGAAACTATGAATTAAATATGCCGATATTCGCTTTTAAGGTATATAAAAAAATTGTACATCAAGCTTCATTGCCATATATACATAAATTCAATTTAAATAAACATCCTGTTCAATCGTAGAAGTTTTTTTGCAACACAATTAGTTACTTAGTTCCGAAATGATTTCTGGCCGAAAATCGTCTTCTCAAAGAAGTACGCACACATACACACTTCCTTATTCGTGCAATTCTATTATTAGATTTTTACGCTCTCAACTTTGTGCGGGCGGAGAGAGCGGAATTTTCGTCGCCACCAAAAAACAAGCTGCATATTGCAAAACCAATGTATGGCCGTTACGCATCAGAATTCCACTTAAGCTTGGAAAAAAATTAAGCGTAACTTGGAACTAGTATCTAGTTTGGAGGGGATGAAGCTGAAGATGTTGTCAGGAAACACTGCGCAAATATATCGGCAGTTGTCTAATCATTGTTCGGGCGGAGCCGATGTTGATATACCCTTGCAGAATATTCTCTAAATTTTATTCTCCAGAATTATTAAAATGATGCAATCATATGAAATCAATCAAATGATGCAATCATTCTTTTGAATTGACATAACTACCCTTTTCAGCCTTTTTTATAATGTATGGTAATGGTATTATAATGACAGTAACGGGCAGTACGATCAAACATACAAACATTCATACATACTTTTTAGATAACAGAGACATTTTATTTAAAGAAATCCACGGGATTATCCCATTATAACATGGTAAACAGGTAAAATTGGTCAACCCGTCAAGTGGTTCAATGAACACGAGCAAGGGCCAAGAATTGTGCAAATGACCTGAATTGAGCAACCGGTAACACAGATATGAGTGCAATTTATAGAGTGGCTTAATACCTTTTTTGATTGGTCGAATCGGAAAAATATAACTACAAATTAGGACCACAATTATTCGTAATAGCTCAATTGCACAGCAAGGTAGCCCAGGTACATAAAATAAACATGACTTTTTATTGCCTTTTTTAAAAGGGTCAAACTAGGGAACCTTTAAAGGGTCAAGGCATAATTTTTTTTTTTTTTTATTTATAATCCGTAGATCAGTCAATGAAAAAATTTATCGAGTGACAAAAATTTGAAGTGAGAAAGTAATTTTTTTAAAATATATTTTTTAATATTTTTTTTTTTGTTTATACTTTATTCTTATTTATTGGATCTTCTCTATTACTTAAGAGACTAACAATAAGTTTTCAAATCTTAATCTATGTTACGTTAACTTATGTTATTGAAAAAGGGATGGGAAATCATTCCGCTGAAGACGGGAATGATAGCTTGGCCGGTTGAGTTGTCTGGCAAGCAGGTTTGGGTGATTTGATAATCTGGCTTCATATTTAATTTTTCTGGAAACAATTTCTTTTTTTACGGGATTTATATCCAGGTCTCTCTGGATGTTTGCATTGCGGATGTACCAGGGGGCTCCAGTTATTGTTCGTAGGGTCTTTGATTGTACTCTCTGAATAATTTCTATATTGCTGCTGCTTGCGTTTCCCCAGAGCTCGGAACCGTAGGTCCAGATCGGCTTTAAGCACGAGTTATACAGTAGTACTTTATATTCGAGTGGAAGGGGGAGCGGTAGTTCATGAGCCAGTGAAGGCTGCTGGCCTTTAGTTTTAAATGGGTCTTCTTTGCTTCTATATGCTTTCTCCAGGTAAGCCTCCTGTCTAGGTGTATGCCGAGATAGGTGACTTCGTCTGCTTGTGGAACCGGCTTGTTGTTTAGCGTCAGTGGTGGGCATTTCGACAAGTTTAGTGTAAATGTAATGTGCTTACACTTTTGCTCATTGACTTTGATACGCCAGTCTGCGAGCCATTTTTCTACAGCTACCAGGTTGTGTTTTGATTTTGTATACCAGACCGTCGTTCCAGACGCGATCAAATGCCTGTGATACGTCCAGAAATAAGGCACTGCAATATTGCTTGCGTTCAAAAGCCGTGCGAATTTCAGATGTTAAGCGGTTTACCTGTTCGATAGTTCCATGCTTTTCCCTAAATCCGAATTGGTGCAGAGGGATCGTTCTGTTGTTTTGAAGATGTGTTACTAGATGAACAAGAAGCAGTTTTTCAAATAGCTTTGATAGACATGGGAGCAGACTGATGGGCCGGTACGAAGAAGGCTGGGATTTGTCTTTTCCTGGCTTCGGGATCATTGTAATGACAGACTTTTTCCATTGGTCAGGAAAGTAGCCCCATTTCAATATTGAGTTAAATATAAATGCGATGCATCTGACTGCGCATGCAGGTAATTCAATTATCATTTTTGGAGAAATAAAATCGTGACCAGGAGCCTTTTTTGGGTTTATGTGTTCTTTAATAGCCTTAAGTATTGTGCTGGTTTCAAGGGTAACTGGGGAGGACGGCGACGCTAGCGAGACGTTCGGTAGAGTGAATTGGTTGGATGGCGGGTGGGGCTTGAAGACGTTTTCCAAGTGATGGGCAAAGGTGTTAGCTCTTTCTTCGTCACTGCGCGCCCAGGCACCTGTTTGTGATCGAATTGGCCAATCGGGATCTATTGGTGGCTGCATGTTTGGGTGCGCTCTCCATAGTGGGAATTTATTACCCGTCGGGGATAGTTTCGCAATGTAGGCCCGTTGGGCCTGGTTCTTTTCGGTAGAGAGGGCCTTCGACAATTTTCGAGATGCTTCATTAAGTCTTTTCTTAGTAGCTGGAGACCGATGAGTCTGCCAGTCTCTACGAAGTCTACGTTTTTCAAGTAGGAGAGACTCGATCTGGATACTTGAGCGTCCAGTTCTTAGCGGGTTTATGGATGAGGGTTCTGGCGTAGAATGTTTGGCGGCAGAGGACATTATGTCCGTGAGGTGTTTAAGCGACTTGTCAATGTCAGATTCAGAGGAAATTTCAGGATCAAGTTCGATGTGTGCACTTACATATTTTTTGTACTTCAGCCAGTTTGTTTTGTTTGATGTTAGATGTTGGGGGCGTTCCAGAAGCTGCGGCTGTTCAGATAGACAGAGGAGAACTGGCGAATGGTCCGATGTAAGCTCTTCCAAGGTTTATATGTTTATCAGCCTGTGCGAGACTCTTCTAGTAACAGCGAAATCGATAATGTCAGGTTGTTTATTTGGATCTGTGGGCCAGTATGTAGGCCTAGCTGGTGAGACAAAGTCAAGCGCATTACCAGGAGTGATAATAGCGTTGTATAATTGGTGGCCTTTGGGGTTGATAAGACGAGATCCCCAGTGGGGATGCTTTGCGTTATAATCACCGGCAGCTATAAAGCAGCGTCCTAGTGAGTTGTAGAAATTCATAAACTCATTTTCTGCAATACTGAAGCGTGGGGGGCAATATATGGCGGATAGGGTAAGTGGGTCGCCAATTGGGTTTATACGTAGGGATGTGGCCTGCAGGTAGTTAGTAGCGAATGTCTCCAAGGGATGATGTTTTATATATTCTACGCAGCAAAAGTTAAGAGTATATTTCGACAGCGCGCTGCAGCGAATTTCTTCGCTTGTGAATACATTTGCACACATACAGTCGTCGGCTGTCGCAGTATGCGTGCAAGAGAGAGGCTGGCTCTAGAGCGCTCTCTCGCTGGCTTTTGGTCAGAGAGCGAAAAGCCAGTTGAAAAGTAAGCACAAAATTTCGTGTGCAAAAAAATCGTATGGCGCTACGCATCTTAGAGTTTATATTGGTCTTTGCTGAAACCCTGTGTAGACAGACCTCTACAAAGATTGTTAAATTGGTGGTGCACAACAACATGAAAGGGCTATCCATACGTAACATAATTAAAAGTAAAGTGTAGTTTTTATACCCGTTACTCGTAGAGTAAAAGGGTATATTGTATTCGTGCAAAAGTATGTAACAGGTAGAAGGAAGCGTTTCCGACCCTAGCCGAGTCGATCTAGCCATGTCCGTCTGTCTGTCTGTCTGTCCGTATCAACGCTGAGATCTCGGAAACTATAAAAGCTAGAAGATTGACATTTTGCATGTAGATCTTAGGAGCTCCTACGCAGCGCAAGTTTGTTTCAAAATGGTTCCACGCCCCCTCTGACGCCCACAAGTCACAAGCTGTGGCCACAGTTTTAATGCTATTATAAAAATTTTTATTGATATGTATTTGTTTCATCAATACCTATCGATTGGCCTGATTAAAGTTTGCCACGCCCACTCTAACGCCCAAAAACCCGTTAAACGCTTAAGCCTGGCTACCGCCTACATTTCCGCCTTTTATTGCCCGTGGCAGTCGCGATCAAACACTCTCCGAGTCAAGACGTGCCTAAATTCTACGTGGAAGCTACGCTTAAAGTATCAATAACAATTACTCGAGTTGCGAAAACAAAACAAAACAAAAACATAACAGTTATTGCTGATCAGCAACCGAAAAGTGTTGTTGTCATCATGAGCGACGACGAAGACGACACATCGGTTTGGAGCTGGCAAAGAATTAAACCTAAGCCAAAGGGAATCAAGAGACAAAACCAAGTTTCTCCGATTCTGCTAAAGAAAAAACTTGCCCTGGACACTGCACCCAGCACTAGCTCTAATCAATTCGCTATCTTAGCCGAACGCTCGCCAATCGAAAAAGGTAATGATGCAGACGAAAACGAAGCACTGGACATGATAACTGAAGACAACATTGACGAACCTGCCAAGCCGCCACCTATTTTACTATCGGATGTTAGTGATATAAGAAGTATGCTAGCCTACCTCGAAACCTAAATTAAAAAAGAAAGTTTTATTATAAATTTCAACGAGATGGTCAAGTGAGAGTTATGGTTAAGTCTATTGATGAATACAGGTCCCTCGTTAAAACTCTTGATAGTGATTATGTCAAGTTTCACACATACCAGCTTAAGCATGAGAGAGCATTCAGGGTCGTAATAAAGAATTTGCACTTCTCAACGGATATTGATGTTATTAAACAAGATGTGGAGTCCAAAGGTCATTCTGTTAGGAGCATAAATAACATCAAAAGCCGTGGAACCAAAGAGCCATTAAATCTGTTCTTCCTTGACATTGAGCCCAACAATACTAACAAAGACATATACGAAGTTAAGCACATTGATAACGCAATTGTTAAAATAGAGCCCCCTCATAAAGCAAAAGACATTGTTCAGAGTCACCGTTGTCAGGAATTCGGGCACACAAAATCCTATTGTTCTAAAACCCATAGGTGTGTAAAATGCTCTCGTAAGCATCCCAGCAACATATGCCCAAAAGATAAGGAACAACCAGCAAAATGTGCGAATTGCAACGAAGATACGAACAATAACTGGAGCCCCCTGGTACATCCGCAATGCAAACATCCAGAGAGACCTGGATATAAATCCCGTAAAAGAAGAAATTGTTTCCAGAAAAATTAAATATGAAGCCAGATTATCAAATCACCCAAACCTGCTTGCCAGACAACTCAACCGGCCAAGCTATCATTCCCGTCTTCAGCGGAATGATTTCCCATCCCTTTTTCAATAACATAAGTTAACGTAACAGAGATTAAGATTTGAAAACTTATTGTTAGTCTCTTAAGTAATAGAGAAGATCCAATAAATAAGAATAAAGTATAAACAAAAAAAAATATTAAAAAATATATTTTAAAAAAATTACTTTCTCACTTCAAATTTTTGTCACTCGATAAATTTTTTCATTGACTGATCTACGGATTATAAATAAAAAATAAAAAAAAATTATGCCTTGACCCTTTAAAGGTTCCCTAGTTTGACCCTTTTAAAAAAGGCAATAAAAAGTCATGTTTATTTTATGTACCTGGGCTACCTTGCTGTGCAATTGAGCTATTACGAATAATTGTGGTCCTAATTTGTAGTTATATTTTTTCCGATTCGACCAATCAAAAAAGGTATTAAGCCACTCTATAAATTGCACTCATATCTGTGTTACCGGTTGCTCAATTCAGGTCATTTGCACAATTCTTGGCCCTTGCTCGTGTTCATTGAACCACTTGACGGGTTGACCAATTTTACCTGTTTACCATGTTATAATGGGATAATCCCGTGGATTTCTTTAAATAAAATGTCTCTGTTATCTAAAAAGTATGTATGAATGTTTGTATGTTTGATCGTACTGCCCGTTACTGTCATTATAATACCATTACCATACATTATAAAAAAGGCTGAAAAGGGTAGTTATGTCAATTCAAAAGAATGATTGCATCATTTGATTGATTTCATATGATTGCATCATTTTAATAATTCTGGAGAATAAAATTTAGAGAATATTCTGCAAGGGTATATCAACATCGGCTCCGCCCGAACAATGATTAGACAACTGCCGATATATTTGCGCAGTTTTTCCTGACAACATCTTCAGCTTCATCCCCTCCAAACTAGATACTAGTTCCAAGTTACGCTTAATTTTTTTCCAAGCTTAAGTGGAATTCTGATGCGTAACGGCCATACATTGGTTTTGCAATATGCAGCTTGTTTTTTGGTGGCGACGAAAATTCCGCTCTCTCCGCCCGCACAAAGTTGGTATAGTCTATTATAGTCGTTACACAGTACTCTAAACGGTTCATGCATATCAAAGTTAGATCTACAAATATTTAATGTAAGAGGAACATAGTTCATGGTAATTCTATTAGGCTCGGAGAAGCTTATGCGACCCAGTAACTCGGGACTCTCCACATCCCCGTGAATAAGTTTATAGATAAAAGTTGTGCCAAGCATCGTTCTACGGTTTACTAAGGGTGGTAGATTAATTAGGAGAAGTCTACTAGAGTAGGATGGTAAAATAAGGCTTGCATTCCAGTTAAGGCCCCGTAGAGCAAATAATAAAAAGTTCTTTTGCACAGACTCTATCCGGTCTATATGTACACCAAACTGAGGACTCCAAACTGCTGAACAGTACTCAAGGATTGTACGGACTAGTGAAATGAACAGAGTCTTTGTAACATAGGGATCCACCTTTTAATAAATCCAAGTACTACCCTGGCTTTATTTACCATAGAAGTAATATGGTCACAAAACTTAAGTTTTGGATCAAGGAGGACGCCAAGGTCATCAACTTGCGTAATTCTAGACAACGCGCACCCGAAAAAATGTCATTACTTTGCACTTAGCACTATTTAAATCCAAAAGATTTTCACAACACCTTGTTTGAAAAGCATTTAGGTCAGATTGTAAGTCGGAACTGCTAGAAATTTCGTTATATTGCAGGCATAACTTAACGTCATCTGCGTACATAAGGACACGCGACTTTGTCAAGACTAGAGGGAGATCGTTTATAAATAAAGTAAAAAGAAGTGGGCCAAGGTGGCTTCCTTGTGGGACCCCTGAAGTAACTCGGATCAAATCCGAGATCGAGTTTTTAAAGAGGACTCTTTGAGTCCTACCACTCAGATAACTTGAGATCCATGTTAGAAGATCACATGGAAACCCTAATAAGTCTAGCTTTAATACAAGAAGCGAGTGATTTACTGAATCAAACGCTTTACTAAAATCAGTGTAAACTACGTCAGTCTGCATGTTCTTTCTAACGCCATTTATTACAAAAGACGTTAGCTCCAAGAGGTTTGTCGTCGTAGATCTTCGCCTTATAAATCCATGTTGACATGGAGATATAATCGATCTACAAAGATGTTGCAAATGGGGTGTAATAGTATTTTCGAAAAGCTTTGGGATGGCGGATAATTTGGATATGCCTCTGTAATTACTTGTATTGCATTTATTTCCTTTCTTATGAAGGGGAATGACAAATGACTCCTTCCAAATAAGTGGGAAATGAGATGTTTTTAAAGACAAAGTAAACAATTTGTACAGAGGTCTACACAGAGTTTCAGCACAGTATTTAAGCACGCAGCCTGGAACTCCGTCCGGACCCGGTGAATAGACTGGCTTAACTTTATGGAGATCCAAAAGAAGGGAGCTTTCGCTTAAACTCGGACAAAAAATCAAGGTCGACTTGGGTATGGCATTTGAATAAAACGGATTTGGACGGGATGAAAAAGAATATGTTGTCTGGAAAAACTGGGCAAATAGATCGGAAATTTCCTGATCAGAGTTTGCCGTAGAGTTTTTAAATGATAGCGATGAAGGGTAACAGGCTGATTTACGCTTAGTGTTAACAAAATTATAAAATGGTTTTGGATCTTGTGAAAATTGGACCCTACAACGAGTCAAACAGCTTTTATAACACCGGGCGTTATTTATATTAAAAGTTATGTTTTTAGCTTTAATTTAAATATGTACAACGAAACTATGAATTAAATATGCCGATGTTCGCTTTTAAGGTATATAAAAAAATTGTACATCAAGCTTCATTGCCATATATACATAAATTCAATTTAAATAAACATCCTGTTCAATCGTAGAAGTTTTTTTGCAACACAATTAGTTACTTAGTTCCGAAATGATTTCTGGCCGAAAATCGTCTTCTCAAAGAAGTACGCACACATACACACTTCCTTATTCGTGCAATTCTATTATTAGATTTTTACGCTCTCAACTTTGTGCGGGCGGAGAGAGCGGAATTTTCGTCGCCACCAAAAAACAAGCTGCATATTGCAAAACCAATGTATGGCCGTTACGCATCAGAATTCCACTTAAGCTTGGAAAAAAATTAAGCGTACTTTGGAACTAGTATCTAGTTTGGAGGGGATGAAGCTGAAGATGTTGTCAGGAAAATCTGCGCAAATATATCGGCAGTTGTCTAATCATTGTTCGGGCGGAGCCGATGTTGATATACCCTTGCAGAATATTCTCTAAATTTTATTCTCCAGAATTATTAAAATGATGCAATCATATGAAATCAATCAAATGATGCAATCATTCTTTTGAATTGACATAACTACCCTTTTCAGCCTTTTTTATAATGTATGGTAATGGTATTATAATGACAGTAACGGGCAGTACGATCAAACATACAAACATTCATACATACTTTTAGATAACAGAGACATTTTATTTAAAGAAATCCACGGGATTATCCCATTATAACATGGTAAACAGGTAAAATTGGTCAACCCGTCAAGTGTTTCAATGAACACGAGCAAGGGCCAAGAATTGTGCAAATGACCTGAATTGAGCAACCGGTAACACAGATATGAGTGCAATTTATAGAGTGGCTTAATACCTTTTTTGATTGGTCGAATCGGAAAAAATATAACTACAAATTAGGACCACAATTATTCGTAATAGCTCAATTGCACAGCAAGGTAGCCCAGGTACATAAAATAAACATGACTTTTTATTGCCTTTTTTAAAAGGGTCAAACTAGGGAACCTTTAAAGGGTCAAGGCATAATTTTTTTATTTTTTATTTATAATCCGTAGATCAGTCAATGAAAAAATTTATCGAGTGACAAAAAATTTGAAGTGAGAAAGTAATTTTTTTAAAATATATTTTTTAATATTTTTTTTTTTTTTTTTATATACTTTATTCTTATTTATTGGATCTTCTCTATTACTTAAGAGACTAACAATAAGTTTTCAAATCTTAATCTATGTTACGTTAACTTATGTTATTGAAAAGGGATGGGAAATCATTCCGCTGAAGACGGGAATGATAGCTTGGCCGGTTGAGTTGTCTGGCAAGCAGGTTTGGGTGATTTGATAATCTGGCTTCATATTTAATTTTTCTGGAAACAATTTCTTTTTTACGGGATTTATATCCAGGTCTCTCTGGATGTTTGCATTGCGGATGTACCAGGGGGCTCCAGTTATTGTTCGTAGGGTCTTTGATTGTACTCTCTGAATAATTTCTATATTGCTGCTGCTTGCGTTTCCCCAGAGCTCGGAACCGTAGGTCCAGATCGGCTTTAAGCACGAGTTATACAGTAGTACTTTATATTCGAGTGGAAGGGGGGAGCGGTAGTTCATGAGCCAGTGAAGGCTGCTGGCCTTTAGTTTTAAATGGGTCTTCTTTGCTTCTATATGCTTTCTCCAGGTAAGCCTCCTGTCTAGGTGTATGCCGAGATAGGTGACTTCGTCTGCTTGTGGAACCGGCTTGTTGTTTAGCGTCAGTGGTGGGCATTTCGACAAGTTTAGTGTAAATGTAATGTGCTTACACTTTTGCTCATTGACTTTGATACGCCAGTCTGCGAGCCATTTTTCTACAGCTACCAGGTTGTGTTTTGATTTTGTATACCAGACCGTCGATCCAGACGCGATCAAATGCCTGTGATACGTCCAGAAATAAGGCACTGCAATATTGCTTGCGTTCGAAAGCCGTGCGAATTTCAGATGTTAAGCGGTTTACCTGTTCGATAGTTCCATGCTTTTCCCTAAATCCGAATTGGTGCAGAGGGATCGTTCTGTTGTTTTGAAGATGTGTTACTGGATGAACAAGAAGCAGTTTTTCAAATAGCTTTGATAGACATGGGAGCAGACTGATGGGCCGGTACGAGGAAGGCTGGGATTTGTCTTTTCCTGGCTTCGGGATCATTGTAATGACAGACTTTTTCCATTGGTCAGGAAAGTAGCCCCATTTCAATATTGAGTTAAATATAAATGCGATGCATCTGACTGCGCATGCAGGTAATTCAATTATCATTTTTGGAGAAATAAAATCGTGACCAGGAGCCTTTTTGGGTTTATGTGTTCTTTAATAGCCTTAAGTATTGTGCTGGTTTTAAGGGTAACTGGGGAGGACGGCGACGCTAGCGAGACGTTCGGTAGAGTGAATTGGTTGGATGGCGGGTGGGGCTTGAAGACGTTTTCCAAGTGATGGGCAAAGGTGTTAGCTCTTTCTTCGTCACTGCGCGCCCAGGCACCTGTTTGTGATCGAATTGGCCAATCGGGATCTATTGGTGGCTGCATGTTTGGGTGCGCTCTCCATAGTGGGAATTTATTACCCGTCGGGGATAGTTTCGCAATGTAGGCCCGTTGGGCCTGGTTCTTTTCGGTAGAGAGGGCCTTCGACAATTTTCGAGATGCTTCATTAAGTCTTTTCTTAGTAGCTGGAGACCGATGAGTCTGCCAGTCTCTACGAAGTCTACGTTTTTCAAGTAGGAGAGACTCGATCTGGATACTTGAGCGTCCAGTTCTTAGCGGGTTTATGGATGAGGGTTCTGGCGTAGAATGTTTGGCGGCAGAGGACATTACGTCCGTGAGGTGTTTAAGCGACTTGTCAATGTCAGATTCAGGGGAAATTTCAGGATCAAGTTCGATGTGTGCACTTACATATTTTTTGTACTTCAGCCAGTTTGTTTTGTTTGATGTTAGATGTTGGGGGCGTTCCAGAAGCTGCGGCTGTTCAGATAGACAGAGGAGAACTGGCGAATGGTCCGATGTAAGCTCTTCCAAGGTTTATATGTTTATCAGCCTGTGCGAGACTCTTCTAGTAACAGCGAAATCGATAATGTCAGGTTGTTTATTTGGATCTGTGGGCCAGTATGTAGGCCTAGCTGGTGAGACAAAGTCAAGCGCATTACCAGGAGTGATAATAGCGTTGTATAATTGGCGGCCTTTGGGGTTGATAAGACGAGATCCCCAGTGGGGATGCTTTGCGTTATAATCACCGGCAGCTATAAAGCAGCGTCCTAGTGAGTTGTAGAAATTCATAAACTCATTTTCTGCAATACTGAAGCGTGGGGGGCAATATATGGCGGATAGGGTAAGTGGGTCGCCAATTGGGTTTATACGTAGGGATGTGGCCTGCAGGTAGTTAGTAGCGAATGTCTCCAAGGGATGATGTTTTATGCGTTGTTTTATGAGTATACCGGTACCTCCGTGTGCTTTACCGTCCGGGTGGTTGGTCGCGTGGAATATATATCCGATGATATGGAAGTAGTTTTTATTAGTTAGATGGGTTTCAGAAAGTAGCATGATATCGATATTGTGGCTGTTTAGGAACTGTAGGAGTTCGTTTTTGTGCCGGGAAACGCCGTATGCGTTCCAGAAGCATATTCTTAAAGAGTCCATTTATAAAGACTTTTGCTTGATCAGCAGTTCCATTAGAAGGCTCTGGTTTCGCAGTAGTTCTTGAAGGGAACTTTGAATTGTCATCATGACGCTTGCAAGAGTAGCTAGTGTAGATTCTAGACCGCTAAGTGTTTGTGGGGGAAGAGTTTGGTTTTGCTGCGTAGAAGGTTGACTTGTTGTTTGGCCATTTTGGCTTAAGAGCGGAAAATCATTTAGGTTTGATATGGGTGGCTGTGGACGCAATGCTGCAGGTTGAGCGGTAGATGTTTGTGAGATTCCAGGGTAGCGGAGTGCGTTGGCAAAGGAGACACCAGGAGTGGTTGTTGATGGGGTGAAGATGTTTGGTTGGGCAGAGTGTTGAGCCGAGAGTGGATTACTGCGTCTCTGATTTAGGCGGCTCTTGAGTTCTTTGTAGACGGGACAGCCCCGGTAGTTGGCAGTATGATTTCCCCCACAATTACTGCATTTCCTCAGAGTAGGGTCTTCTTTGTTTCCCAGGCATGCTTCAATGCAATGCAAATCTCCACAGACGACACAAACTGGACGCAGGGTGCAGTAGGTTCTTGTATGCCCGAACTCCTGGCAGTTTGTACACTGTACGGGGCCGTTCCGCTTATGCGGTTCCTCTACGGTGATTCTTCGGTGAAGGAGATATTGCAGATTGTAAATAGGATGCACTGCATTTTTCTTTAGAGGTTTCGTCTCTGGGGCCAGCTCAATCTTAAACAGTGGTTGGGGAATTTTATCCCTGTTCACTATGTTTACGATGTGCTTAACGTCGAAGCCATTTTCCGTGAGGCCTTCAGCTATTTCTGCTACCGCAACAGTCGATTCTATACCTTTAAGTACAACTTGTAGGCCTTTCTTACTTTTTAGTTGGTAAGTGTAGTAATTTATAAGCTCATTGTCGAGATATCTTGTTACAGAACGGAAGTTGTCTTCGTTGTTAACCTGGAGTTTTGTTTCTAATATGTTTCCTCTTTTTAGGGTATTGATATAGAAGTGGTTAGGCCCGATTACTTGTTTAAGCTTATTAATCAGATCGACACTGTTGTGTTTCCTAATATATATTGGCGGTGGCTTTACAGCTTTCATGACTTGAGGCGCCTGACCCTTGTCTTCTTCGGTCTCGCCAAGTATGGCAAATCTGTTTTCGGATGTTCTTGTGTTGCCTAAAGTTTTTGGTACTTTTGGCCAATTTGAGTTTACGTTTTTTTGTGGACTAAGCTTTCTTTTTATTTGTACATACCGATCGATCCCCGTCTGTACGAGAGTATTATTCGTAAGAGGGTCAGTAGAGCAAAGTTTTACTTGTGGTGTTAATATTTGAAACACAAACTTTGATAAGTATATTTCGCTAATAACCCATTATACCCGTGGACGGCATTCCATGTAGGTGATTTAAAATGCTATCATTCCATAATTTTCATTTTTTTCATTCAGCACTATAACAAATACCTCGTGTAGCACGCTTGTCCCAGGAGCAATGCCGCCAAGCTGCTTTAAGCCGCAGTAGAGCCCGCTATGAACGGAGCTCGGAGCTCTCAACATATCGCGGGTGCTTGCGGCAATAACCCTAACTTTTGGGAGGAAAGTCGTGCTCGATTGTTCAAAACCGACATTTTTGGGGGATTCAATCATTCTCATTTTTATTGGAGAATCGAGTTCCAGCACAGAGGATCTCCGCATTCCCGTGGCATGTACAACTACAAGAACCACAATAAGTAATTCAGTATCAACGCCACAAGCTTAGTGATTTTTGCCTAGACAGTTAAGCGAACAGGAGTTCTGCCGATTCAATATGCCATATCCTCCTATGCCTGTAACGCTTATTTTGCATCCAACAGAAAAAAACCAAGTCAATATTGAAGATCATAAAACTTTGTTGAAAAAAATTAAGGAAGCTTTAAGGACTATTTCAAATGAAGGCGCAGCTTTATTTAACAATTTTGATCATTTTCTGTCCCGCCTTGAAACTAATTTTGAAGCCTGCAAACTAGGCTTAGGTTCCAGCTTAAAAAAGCCACAAAATTTCTTCGCAGATAATTCTCCGACTGACTCCTCAATGCTTATAGTAGAGATATTCTAGGCTTGCACAGAGCTAATGTGGATATTCAATTTTTCCTAGACGCCTGTTGTAGCTTATCATTTACTACATAAACAAATCAAACAAATCAAACAAGGCGTATCGCAGTTGCTCCGTGAAGTCATTGCAGAAATAAGCCATGGAAATATTTCTATTAAAAGGAAATTACAGCACCTAGGGAATATGGTCTGCATATGTCGGAGGCAAGTGAAGGTACTATTTTTTTTAACAGACAAACGAGTTAGATTGGCTCGCTCAAATAAAGAATTAGAGCGACTTCCAAAAAACTCGGTGAATATCTTTGAGCGTAATATTCTTGACCGATATATACAAAGGCATGAGCAGTTGGAAGGTATTTGTTTAGCAGATTTCGCAGCTTGGTACAGATTTGTCAAGCTGAATGCATGATCTGCCGCTAATCATAGGGAAGCCTATGATAAAGAAAATTATGCGGAGGTAGATGACGAAGATGAAGTTGCTGAGCAAAGTTATCCTCTGATGGATGGGTCTGGTTTCGTTAAAAAATGTAGGCATCCCCTGATTCTAAGGTGGGTTCGCTTTAGCACTAACTCTTCACCTTCCGATTATTTCCGAGAGCATTTAATGCTCTTCAATCCTTGCGAAATGAAGAAGCTTAACTTCTTTCCAACGACATTGAAAACACATTCCGAGCAAACCATGAAGCCATTAAGATAATGAAAAAAAGATTTGCAAGAGGATAGGGGAAATAATGCTCCTGATGCGGAAGAGCCTGCCTCCCAATTTTAAGACGAATAGCTTAGAGCTTTGGCAGTACCAAATATAGAGCGGAACGTAAATATTCTTCAGGATGAAAATGCGATAAACAGGCCTGAAGAAGGCGGCGAACTTCAATTAATTAGACTCCCCCGTTAGTTTCCAATGATATATATCTATATGAATTCAAATAAATGTTTCAGTTATGATTAAAATTATAATTATTACATTACTATAAATTGCTTATAATAAATACAACAAAAAATAAAAATTGTTATTTTACTGTGCAGAACAAATTATATTTAATGATTATAAATATACATAATAAATAAATAATAATACATTTTTTTATTTTAGCTTGCTTTAATGGAAATAATATAATATGCAAATATATGCATATAAGATGCAAATATGGTGATTTTGTATTTTCAAACATGTCAAATGCGTAATAACAGTTTGGAAAAAGTTAAAGGAATAAAATCAGCACACGCCGGTAGAACTGACACTTGTTTCAAAATTCATTTTAATTAATCTTGATTCCGTTAATAAATTATTCTCGTAATTAGATTGTTCCATTTAAAAGCTAATACATGACAGTGTTTAATAAATATATGCATGACTTATCTCAAGTTCAAAATCTGGAAACATCCCGATTGGCCAATTCGATCACAAACAGGCGCGCAGTGACGAAGAAAGAGCTAACACCTTTGCCGATCACTTGGAAACAGTTTTATATGTTTTTTATTAAAAGTTATGTTTTTAGCTTTAATTTAAATATGTAAAACGAAACTGTGAATTAAATATTCGCTTTTAAGGTATATAAAAAAATTGTATATCAAGCTTCATTGCCATATATACATAAATTCAATTTAAATAATCATCCTGTTCAATCGTAGAAGTTTTTTTTCAACACAATTAGTTTCTTTGTTCCGAAATGATTTCTATCCGAAAATCGTCTTCTCAAAGAAGTACGCACACATACACACTTCCTTATTCGTGCAATTCTATTATTAGATTTTTACGCTCTCAACTTTGTGCGGGCGGAGAGAGCGGAATTTTCGTCGCCACCAAAAAACAAGCTGCATTTTGCAAAACTAATGTATGGCCGTTACGCATCAGAATTCCACTTAAGCTTGGAAAAAAATTAAGCGTAACTTGGAACTAGTATCTAGTTTGGAGGGGATGAAGCTGAAGATCTTGTCAGGAAAAACTGCGCAAATATATCGGCAGTTGTCTAATCATTGTTCGGGCGGAGCCGATGTTGATATACCCTTGCAAAATATTCTCTAAATTTTATTCTCCAGAATTATTAAAATGATGCAATCATATGAAATCAATCAAATGATGCAATCATTCTTTTGAATTGACATAACTACCCTTTTCAGCCTTTTTTATAATGTAAGGTAATGGTATTATAATGACAGTAACGGGCAGTACGATCATACATACATACAAACATTCATACATACTTTTTAGATAGCAGAGACATTTTATTTAAAGAAATCCACGGTATTATCCCATTATAACATGGTAAACAGGTAAAATTGGTCATCCCGTCAAGTGGTTCAATGAACACGAGCAAGGGGCAAGAATTGTGAAAATGACCTGAATTGAGCAACCGGTAACACAGATATGAGTGCAATTTATAGAGTGGCTTAATACCTTTTTGTGATTGGTCGAATCGGAAAAAATATAACTACAAATTAGGACCACAATTATTCGTAATAGCTCAATTGCACAGCAAGGTAGCCCAGGTACATAATATAAACATGACTTTTTATTGCCTTTTTTAAAAGGGTCAAACTAGTGTCGAGTGACAAAAATTTGAAGTGAGAAAGTAATTTTTTTAAAATATATTTTTTAATATTTGAAACACAAACTTTGATAAGTATATTACGCTAATAACCCGTTATACCCGTGGACGGCATTCCATGTAGGTGATTTAAAATGCTATCATTCCATAATTTTCATTTTTTTCATTCAGCACTATAACAAATACCTCGTGTAGCACGCTTGTCCCAGGAGCAATGCCGCCAAGCTGCTTTAGGCCGCAGTAGAGCCCGCTATGAACGGAGCTCGGAGCTCTCAACATATCGCGGATGCTTGCGGCAATAACCCTAACTTTTGGGAGGAAAGTCGTGCTCGATTGTTCAAAACCGACATTTTTGGGGAATTCAATCATTCTCATTTTTATTGGAGAATCGAGTTCTAGCACAGAGGATCTCCGCATTCCCGTGGCATGTACAACTACAAGAACTACAATAATTAATTTAGTATCATCGCCACAAGCTTAGTGATTCTTGCCTAAACAGTTAAGCGAACAGGAGTTCTGCCGATTCAATATGCCATATCCTCCTATGCCTGTAACGCTTATTTTGCATCCAACAGAAAAAAACCAAGTCAATATTGAAGATCATAAAACTTTGTTGAAAAAAATTAAGGAAGCTTTAAGGACTATTTCAAATGAAGGCGCAGCTTTATTTAACAATTTTGATCATTTTCTGTCCCGCCTTGAAACTAATTTTTAAGCCTGCAAACTAGGCTTAGGTTCAATGCTTATAGTAGAGATATTCTAGGCTTGCACAGAGCTAATGTGGATATTCAATTTTTCCTAGACGCCTGTTGTAGCTTATCATTTACTACATAAACAAATCAAACAGAGGCGTATCGCTGTTGCTCCGTGAAGTCATTGCAGAAATAAGCCATGGAAATATTTCTATTAAAAGGAAATTACATCACCTAGGGAATATGGTCTGCATATGTCGATGGCAAGTGAAGGTACTATTTTTTTTAACAGACAAACGAGTTAGATTGGCTCGCTCAAATGAAGAATTAGAGCGACTTCCAAAAAACTCGGTTAATATCTTTGAGCTTAATATTCTTGACCGATATATACAAAGGCATGAGCAGTTGGAAGGTATTTGTTTAGCAGATTTCGCAGCTTGGTACAGATTTGTCAAGCTGAATGCATGATCTGCCGCTAATCATAGGGAAGCCTATGATAAAGAAAATTATGCGGAGGTAGATGACGAAGATGAAGTTGCTGAGCAAAGTTATCCTCTGATGGATGGGTCTGGTTTCGTTAAAAAGTGTAGGCATCCCCTGATTCTAAGGTGGGTTCGCTTTAGCATTAACTCTTCACCTTCCGATTATTTCCGAGAGCATTAAATGCTCTTCAATCCTTGCGAAATGAAGAAGCTGAACTTCTTTCCAACGACATTGAAAACACATTTCGAGTAAACAATGAAGCCATTTAGACAATGAAAACGAGCTATGATGTGTTTGATGATATGGAGTTAGAAAGAGTTCTGGAAGATTTGCAAGAGGATAGGGGAAATAATGCTCCTGATACGGAAGAGCCTGCCTCCCAATTTTTAGACGAATAGCTTAGAGCTTTGGCAGTACCAAATATAGAGCGGAACGTAAATATTCTTCAGGATGAAAATGCGATAAACAAGCCTGAAGAAGGCGGCGAACTTCAATTAATTAGACTCCCCCGTTAGTTTCCAATGATATATATCTATATGAATTCAAATAAATGTTTCAGTTATGATTAAAATTATAATTATTACATTACTATAAATTGCTTATAATAAATACAACAAAAAATAAAAATTGTTATTTTACTGTGCAGAACAAATTATATTTAATGATTATAAATATACATAATAAATAAATAATAATACATTTTTTATTTTAGCTTGCCTTAATGGAAATAATATAATATGCAAATATATGCATGTAAGATGCAAATTTGGTGATTTTGTATTTTCAAACATGTCAAATGCGTAAAACCAGTTCGGAAGAATTTAAAGAAATAAAATCAGCACACGCCGGTAGAACTGACACTTGTTTTAAAATTCATTTTAATTAATCTTAATTTCTTTAATAAATAATTCTCGTAATTAGATTGTTTCATTTAAAAGCTAATACATGACAGTGTTTAATAAATATATGCACGACTTATCTCAAGTTCAAAATCTGGATTCTCTCTCTTTTACAAATATTCTTTGTCGGGTAAAAAAGAACATACGAGAATATAAAATGAATAAATTTAAAGTAAAGTAACAAAAAACCCAAAACCTAAACCTAATTGGCGGCCCACTTACCCTATCCGCCATATATTTCCCTAAGCCGCAGTAGAGCCCGCTATAAACGGAATGCGTCCCAAATAAGAGCACGGAGCTCTCAACATATCGGGGATGCTTGCGGCAATAACCCTAACTTTTGGGAGGAAAGTCGTGCTCAGGATTCCGCTGCACGCGCGAGTTACAGTCCAGTGACCGAGGGAGTAGAGGTTTCATATGCCAGTAAGATTGTAGAAGATGCTAGAAGGAAGCTAAAGAACAAAACGACTGTGTTGCGTGGAGAACAGAATAAGACTGACTATTTATTATAAAAGGTATGTACGTGTGTGTATGAATATGTTAACTTGCTTGCAGTTGCCGGGTATGTTAACTGGCTTGCAATTGCCGGGTATGTTAACTCCTCCTCCTCCTAAAAATGGGTGTCTTATTGCTAAACATGAGTGAGTTGTTGAAGGTATAACATGTTTTATAGGTGTGTTAATCTAATATTAACGTATTATTTTGATTACTTATTCAATAACAATTTGGGGATGATGTTTAGTTTATTGGCTAAAGGGTTATCAACTACGTGTCTATTAGTGTGTCTGTGTCGGTGTTTGTTGCTTCTTAACTGTTTTCCTTATTTTTTGTTTGTGTAGCTTTTGACCTCTAGTTGTTAGCAAGGTGAAGCCATTGTCTCTATCTACTTTGTGTTGTGAAAATCTTGGTGTCATCTTGTTTCAACGGTTTTCTTTTCTAAATACTGTGCCATTAGGTTCGACCTGGACTGGTGTCTCTCTATCCTCCTTTAATTTAGCCAATCTTCTGCCTGTGTTCGCGTTTAAATGTTTCTATACTTTTGGGTATATGTCTTTTCTAAATTCGTTTAATTTCTTTAGGTAGACGTGGTGATTGTCGAATGTTATTTTTTTGTTAAATATGTGAGTTCTGCGTTGGAAGTGCTCGAAATGGGTATAGGAAGTACTGGAGTGTATTGCATTGTTATATGTTGCAACTGCTTCTGTGAGTATTTGGTCATGCCCGCATTCTAGGCGTGCTTCCTTTCTTTTGGTCATGATTATTCTGTATAGTTCGGTTAAGGTGGAATGCAATCTTTCGACAGAAGCTTTACCGGTTGATTGTTGAAATGAAGTTGTATGAGCTGTAATTTGGAATTGGGTTAATAGATCGTTGAATAGACTGCCCGAAAATTCCGAGCCCTGGTCGAAAATTATTTCCTTTGGTGCGCCGTAATCACTTATGAATTGTAATAGGGCATCGGCGACTTTTTTTGAATTCCTATTTCTAAGGGGGTAGGCTTGCGCTAGCTTCGTGAATTGGTCGATGATGGTGAGGTTACAAGTATTGTTAATGTAATATATGTCTATATGCACGACTGCCAATGGTCCTTCCTGGGCGGTTTGGGTTTGCAACAATGGTTCATGGGGGTGTCTATCGTACTTGAGGGTTAAGCAGGTATCAAAATTTTTTATAATTTTTGTGATAATGTTTTTTAAATGCGGGAAATAAGTGTCCCTTTTTAAATGGTTATAAGTTTCATCTATCCCCTATGATTGGTATTAAAGTAGTATGCACGAATTTTGTTTTCCTGATCGTGGGAATTAGTGATTTCGGTTGGCCTTATTTTGCAGCGCAAAATTTTGTATAATTCGCTCTCGAAGAAATAGTTATTATAGGACTCTTCTATTATTTTGAAAATATCGTCCGGTGCTAATATTGCGAATATTTTATTCAGTTTCAAGATTGTTTGAAGGGTGTTTGTAACGGAGTCAAAAGAATCCACGGGTTCTGTAATTATGTGTCTTACTTTATGAACAAATGGAGTTTCTACTTGTCTTGAAATTGTTGATCCGATACGGAATATTATTTGACTGTTAAAGAGATTTAGTGGTTGTGAAGCCATTGGTATAATTTTTGGGTCTTCGTTTATGTTCAAGTTTGGCTCAATTCGGCTGAGTGCGTCAGCGACTACATTTTGCGACCCTTTTTTGTATACGACTTCGTAGTCGTAAGCGGCCAGGATAGTTTTCCATCAAAGTAGATTTGGATTTTGGCCTTTCAGATTTTCTATCCAGATTAATGGCTTATGGTCCGTAACTATTTTTAATCTACGCCCGAAGAGGTATTGTCCATAATAACTTACAGACCAAATGATAGCTAGCATTTCTTTCTCTATCGTAGAATAGCGTATTTCCGCGTCCGATAGTGTCCTGCTAGCGAAGGATATGGGTCTGTCATTAGTGTCTGGGCCTTGTGACAAAAAAGAGCCTATCGCATAATTACTTGCGTCTGTGGTCAACGTGAACGGTTTGTTTAAATCAGGGTATATGAGTAAAGGATCATTACAAAGAAGATCTTTCGACATTTCGACTGCTTGCTTAAATTCATCGTCTATTATTATAGATTTCTTTCCTTTTAACTGTCTCGTTATGGGTTTAGTTATTTTCGCGAAGTCTTTTATAAATTTCCTGTAATACCCCAATAGTCCTAAAAATGACTTAATTTCCCTAGTTGTCTTTTGGCTTGACTCTTAAGTGGGTTTGGTTTGACTCCTTCCTGAGTTACGATATGTCCCAGGAAGTCGATTTCCTTCCTTAAAAAACTACACTTGCTTGGTTGGATTTTTAGATTTGCGTTTTGTAGTCATGCGAATACGGATTTAATATCTGCTATATGCTTCTGGAGTGTGGGTGAGAATACTATTATGTCGTCGAGATATACGAGACAGACGTTACCGACTACGTCACCTAAGACGTTGTCCATAACGCGCTTGATCGTGGCAGGAGCGTTTTTAGGACCGAAGGGCATTCTCATGAACTCATAATGCCCATTTTCAACGGTGAATGCCGTCTTGTTTTCGTCACGTCATTTGCATTTGGTGAAAGCCACTTGCTAAGTCTATTGTTGTGAAATACATTGTCTTTCCAATGCTGTCTATGAGTATATCTGCAATGTTCGGGATAGGGTATCTATCAGAGACAGTTTTTTTTTTTTTTTTCGCGCGAAGTCCCACGGCCCACTTACCCGCCCAACCGACCAAGGGGCGCAGCCGTGTATCGTACGGCACGATTCGCGATAAGATAGACGCGAGATAGGAAAATAAAGGTAAAGGTCCGGGGAAAAAAGTAACAGTTAGATCATCTTGTGTCAATGAAGCAAGTATTAATCGTTTTAGGAGCGGTAGAGAGTCAAGATTTGATATTACAGGAAAAAGTCTATTATAGTCAGAACATAATACTCTGAAAGGCTCATGCAAGGCATAGTTAGATCTACAATCATTTAAAGTTAGGAGAATATAATTTCTAGTTAATCTACTTGGCACAGAAAAGTTTAGCCGACTTAACAAGTCGGGGCAGTCAATATCACCATGTATAAGGTTATAAATAAAGATAGTACCAAGCATCTACGATTGGCTAGGGATGGTAAATTAATCAAAAGAAGTCTACTAGAATAAGAAGGTAAGATAATATTTGCATCCCAGTTTAGGCGCCGTAAAGCAAAAAGAAGGAAGTTTTTTTGTACAGATTCAATACGACCAATATGTATTCCGTATTGTGGACTCCAGACGGGAGATCCATACTCCAGAATCGGACGGACTAGCGAAATATATAAAGTTTTAGTCAAATAAGGATCATCGAATTCTTTTGACCACCTTTTAATAAATCCAAGCACTCCTCTGGCTTTATTAACCATGGACGAAATATGATTAGATAATTTTAGTTTGGGGTCCAAGAGAACGCCAAGATCGTTTACAAGAGTTATTCTATCCAAAGAGCTGCCACTTAACGTGTAGGTCGCGTATATCGGATTGGCCCGATAAAAAGTCATCAGCTTGCACTTGGAACCCTTTAAATTTAGTAAATTATCTCGGCACCAGTTTTGAAAATTATCTAGATCGGATTGCAAGTCTAAATGGCAGGAAATGTCCATATACTGCAGGTACAACTTAACATCATCTGCGTACATAAGTACGCGAGAATGACTTATAATTGAAGGAAGATCATTAATAAATAATGTAAAAAGTAACGGACCCAGATGGCTCCCTTGTGGGACACCGGAGGTAACACGGAGAATTTCAGAAATTGAATTTTTAAAAAGGACCCTTTGTGACCTGCCATTCAGATAACTTGAAATCCATTTAAGCAGATCAACTGGAAAACCTAAAAGGTCAAGTTTTTGAATGAGAAGTAAGTGATTTACAGAGTCAAATGCTTTACTAAAGTCAGTGTAAATGACGTCTGTTTGAAAACTACTATTGAATCCTTTTATCACTAATGAAGTGAGCTCTAGAAGGTTTGTGATTGTGGATCTACGTTTAATAAATCCGTGTTGACACGGAGAAATGATTGATCTGCAAAGGTGCTGCAAATGAGGAGTAATAATTTTTTCAAAAAGCTTAGTAATAGCTGACAACTTAGAAATACCTCTGAAGTTACTGACTTCTAACTTGTTACCTTTTTTGAAAAGAGGAATAACAAATGATTCCCTCCAAATATTTGGGAATTGGGAGGTTTCTATAGATAAGGTAAACAACTTGTGAAGAGGTTTGCACAGGGCCTTAGCGCAATACCTAAGCACGCACCCAGGAATACCATCGGGCCCTGGCGAATAAACAGGTTTAATACGAAGAAGATCCAAAAGAAGAGAGCTTTCTGTTAAAGTGGGACAGAATATGAGGTTTGACTTGGATATGTTGTAAGAATAAGGCTGTGATGAATAATCTAAAGTAGAGTAAGTCGTTTGAAAAAATTGGGCAAATAAATCGGCTATTGCCTGATCTGTGGTTGCCGTCATGTTTTCGAACGATAGCGAGGAAGGAAAAGAATTAGATTTACGCTTGGTGTTAACAAAATTATAAAACTGTTTCGGGTCCTGAGAGAACTGAACCTTACAACGGTTTAAGTAACTGTTATAACACTGAGCATTAAGCACGGTAAATCTTGACCGAGCACTTAAATATCTAGTAAAAACAGATTGAGAACCGGTATTTTTATATTTCCTAAAAAGTCTGGACTTTACATTTCTTAAGTGTGTCAACTCTTTGCTAAACCAAGGTAATTTATTGGAAGTTGACGGATAGTACCACGGAACACAGGAATTTAAAAATGAGTTTATTGCAGTGTAAGAAACATTAACTGCATCGGACATATTAATGCATAGGTAAAGATCAGACCAATTAAAGCCAGAAATAAAATTATTTAGCCTCAGAAAGTCTGCCTTGCGAAAACAATGTATTCGTTTGGATTTTTCTGATATTTCTTCTATAACTCTACCCGTATCAAATGAAAGTTCGAATGTTGGGTGATATGGATCTTCATGTTGCGTGAGTGGTACTACTCTGGACAGAAACACACCTTCAGGATTTGATACAAAACACAAATCAAGTAGGCGACCTAATGAATTTCGAACATGGTTTACTTGAGATAGATTTATGTCAAGGAGGCCGTTAATAAAATAATGCTGTGCTATAGGTAGTAAGATATTCGATCCATCCTCAGTGGACCAAGTAACTCCAAGTATATTAAAATCACATAGAACTACAAATTGATCCCCATCGGAAAGCTTATTTGCAACAGACTTAATAGCGGAAAGGTGATTTAAATATTCAGGAAGTTCAGACAACGGGGGAATATATGAGCTAGTTATGTATATAGAGCTGCCAGGAAGCGATAACTTTACACAAATGAATTCAATGGTATTGAATTCATCAAAAAATAACTCCTCAGACGGGAGGTTTGAATCAACTCCAATTAAGACTCCACCTCCCCATCTAGAGGGACGGTCATACCTATATATTATGTACTTACCTGGAAAAACTTCGGAGCTAAAGATCTCCGGCTTTAACCAGGTTTCTGTGAACACAATAATATGAGATGCAATGGAAAGGCTATCGGAATACAATTTAGTGAGTTTGCTACGCAAACCTCTTGCATTCTGATAGGAAAGAAGGAGGTTAGAAGTTAGTTTTTTGAAATTGGTACACTGGTTTGGCCTCGACTAGGGAGTTTTATTTCTACGGGCCCCTTCTTCTTTATCTTAGCCTCGAACTCTTTTACAACCATATTATCCGGCCAAAAGTCGGCCGAGCATATGGCTTCAAAAAGCTCGTTAGGGACTGTTGTCTTGCAGATGAAATGTCTCTAGCATAAGAAAACTTAAACTTTTCCACCTTTACACTATTACAATCGGCTTTAGTTTTGTCTTGAACATAAGACAATACATCAGAAGATGTTTGATCAGGGAAAGCCGAGAAACGAAAATTTGTTTCTTGAGTGGAACCACTGAAAGGGATTTTGGTGGAGCAGACATTGCTTCTGCCAAACCAACTTGAGCCGGTTGTCCGGACTCAGTAGTCCCTTGTGGTGGAGATGCTACATTCTGAGAGATAGGTGGATCCACTAATTGTGAAACCACTACGGACAAATCGGAATTCTTAGAAGTCCCTGGTTGCATGCATTCTGTAACGGATTGTTCGGATACCGAATCTTTTTTAGATGCCGATATTAGCAACATTTGAGGGTTTGCTGAAATCGGCTGCTGATCCGCCGGAATGCTCTGTTGTTCTTTTGATTTCGGTTGCGGGGTGTTCCCCTTTTGCTCCTTACCACCAGCGGCCTTTTTGCGCTTAGCTTCTAATAGCTTACGACTATTAAACTGCGAGTCCAGCGCAGAGAGGAGATCATCAGCTCGGCGAAAACTATCTCTAGCAACACCGAAACAGCTAATCAGCCCCATCAGGCCGCCTTTAGTTTGGCGCATGAACGATTTCATCTCGTTCGCAACCTCGACACAAGCATCACAACAAAACTGCAAATTGGGCCCCTTTGAAAGGTCATCACTTGTCCGGCCAGTAAAACCGGCGCACTTGGTGTGCACCATATTTTCACACAGCCAGCAAGTCATATTCGACTGGTCAGCCCTGATTACGAGGCTGCATTTCTTGCAGAAGCAGACTAAATTTTTATTATTCATTTTATTTATTGGGACCACTGTACCAAGAAAGCGAATTGAAATTTATAAGCGAGCAGTTATAAGTACCGCAAGAGCGCAGAAAATGCACGCTTAGAACTTTCAAAGCAAAGAGAGGAAGAGAGCGGGAGCGTAAATAAACAAACAAAAGAGAAAACGGTGTGGATAAAAGAAAAGAAAACACAGATAAGAATTACGAAAACAATTAATTAGTATTAAATACAAAGAGTTTAAATTTATGTTTAAATAACACGGAAGAAAATTAAAATTGTTTTGATAACACCCACCGATGGGAATAAACGAAAACAAAATACAAAATTCGAAGCGCAGAAAAAAAAACACGACCGTTCACTTTGAAAGTCAGAAACGAATTTAGTTTCCGAAAATCGATTACCAAGCGCCACTTTTTTTCGCCTGTGATGTCACTTTTCTTAGGTACGACCCAGACGGGTGCACTCCAAGGGGAATGACTGGTTTTTATGATGTTTTTTGAAATTTGCTTTCGAACTTCGTCTTTATGTACAAATGGGTAACGGTAAGATTTGGTGTGAATCGGTATATTATCTGTTGTTGGTAGGGAGTGTTTGACGGCGTATCTATCTGTATATTCCTGAATTCTGAATGAACTGAGTACAGTGTGGATGTTAATATTGGAGGTTAGTTTATTGATGTGGTCTTTATTAATAAGTGCTGGATTTATGAATGAATAGGTAGATCCAGTGTCTATTAGGAATTTTATAGGGTTCGACGCCATGAAGTTTGGTGATAGGAAAACAAATGGCAAGGAAGGTCCGTGAGTCTTCTTGCTTATGTACCCGACTGGCTTCCCGAGGGTTCTAGGAAAAAATTTGAATCATCGTTGATGTTACATAGAGGAGTGCTTGGATTATGGTTTTTCCTGTCTTGAGGGTTTGGCGTGTGATCTGATTTGTCGTTGTTGTGGAAGGGGTTCCTGCCCAAGTATTATCGTTATTGGAATTATGTTGACGGGAAAAGCGTCTATTATTATTGTTGTTAAAGGTTTCTGGTCGCTGTGTAAAGCGACTATTATTGTCATTGTTGGGGTTATCATGTCGTGGTACATGACGATCGTTGTTGCCATTATAGTTCTGTTGACGTAGTATGTGGCGGCTATTGTAGTCACTATTGGTTGGTTGTCTTTTCGCGTATGGGTGATTCCTGTACATCGAGCTGTCGTTTCGTTGGTGTCCTTGGTGTTTATTCAGATTTCTAGAGAAATTTAGTTCGACCTGTCCGTACTCATATGCTTTCTCGATTGTCTCTTACCCTTGGTTCCTAATGGCTGACCTAAGTGGGTCCTTTAATCCAACTAGGAATGAATTTAAGCAGAATCTGTTATATTGGTTACGTTTGACCGTGAGGGAGTGTCCACTAAGGTCTGCTTCTCTGGTCAGTGACATTAATTCACTTCTTATTTTCGTGGCTGTGAAATATAGTTTTCCCATACTGAGTCCATCCGGAAGATTGTGTAGCTCTCTAACAAGCACTTCTTCTGTTTTCTTGCTAGAGTATAGTCGCTTGAGATTTGATTTGATGTCATCCCAACTAAGGAGTACATCGCAGACACTCAGGGCCTCGTCTGCCCTGCCTATGATTTTGTCTCGGACAGTTCCGAGTAAGTACTGTCCGCATGTTGCTTTGTCTACTGATCCGGCTAACAAACGTAGCTGTTCGACTCTACTTATAAATCTATCAAGATTGTCAGAGGGACCTTCGTATGTGGGTAGTTGATGTACAAGGGCTAGTTGGTGTAGGTTCAGGCTAGTGTTAGTAGAAATTGGTGTATTGTTAATGGTGGGACTTAGTGGCGCTGATGCGTTACCGGAATCCATATCGTTGTTGGAATTATTGTTTGTTTCCATCTCTTTCCTGTATTTAGGGCAGTGTTTAAGTGTTTCTTTCAACTTTGTTGTTTTAGTGGATATTATCGGCTTCAACTGTAATGTATTAATTTAGTAAATATTCAATAGAGTGTATTTTGAGGTTAGTGAACATGTGACAGCAATAGATTGTTCTTTTTCTTTTGCATATTTATATTTTATTTACATTTTTCTTAATTTTAATTTATTGCTTTATTGTTTTTTTTTTTCTAAAAAAAATAGGTTTAAAAGCATGAAAACGTGTTCATTTTCAATGAGGCTCGGAGCGCTGCAAAATATAGCAAAATATAGATATTGCTTCAGTTTACAAATTTTAATTATTTTCAATGGATTTTAAAGTGAAAGTTATTTATTACATCTTCTCAAATTAAATCAAAGTATATTAGCTCTCGGCGGTAGCTAATGCACAGTGACCCATCAAGATTTTCACAAGCGAAGGTAAAACAAACACATACATATGTACATGTTTACTTAACATTTGTATAATATTTGTGAAGCTTTAATTTATTCACTTTTTTCTTTTTTTTCATATTCTTGTTTTTGTGTATTTCATAATAGTAAATTTGCGTTAATGTAAATGGAGAAGTGAAAACGATCCCGGTGCCTTAACAACGATACGGTCGTTAATCACACAACTTACAATTATTTCTTGTAAACCACTGTGTACGGATGGTCCCGGTGCTTTGTCGGCGATTGATGTGCCCGTTGGTGTATAGGTGGTATTCGAGAGCACGTGGCTATTATTATTTGTTTCTTGCGCAGCGAGTTTTGGTCAAAAGGAAGTTTAATGTTCGACATCTAACTGCTTACTGTCATTCTCCTGTGAATATGTAACAAACTACATTTTGTGACAGCGACGCCAGGTTCTCAGGTTAGTTTCAGGTGCCGAATTTTTTTTTTTTTTATTTTTACTTGTACCATTTTTTGTTGGTTTCTTTTTTATGAGCTTATGTGTATGGATGATGCCGGTGCCTTATCAGCGATTGATGTACACATATACGGTCATCACACACAGTAACTCCTTAGTATAATTGTTGTAAACTGTCCCGCACAAGCGATTCCGGTGCCATATCAGCGGTCGATGTACACATATACGGTCGCTTGCGTGGTAATTAAAATTTGATTTTGTTTGTTTCGTTTGATTTATTTGCACATTTTTGTGTTACACCCCTTTTTTGCGAACCTCCTGCCACGCTACTTGTTGTGCCCTGCCTTTTGAACTCCCATTTGCACTTGCACGTCATTATGTTATTATTTTTTTATGTAGTACTTCACTATTTACTACTAAAATTTCCACAAACACCGCCGTCACCTGTTCACTCACCTCAGCCTACAAGGAAATTAGAACGGTAAGCGTAGTGGGCTTGGTCAATCCCTTGTTCGAAGTTCGGCTGCGCCAGTTTCAGTCCAGTGACCGAGGGAGTAGAGATTTCATATGCCAGTAAGATTGTAGAAGATGATAGAAGGAAGCTAACGAACAAAACGACTGTGTTGCGTGGAGAACAGAATAGGACTGAATATTTATTATAAAAGGTATGTACGTGTGTGTGTGTTTGTATGAGTGTACAAGGATGTATGTGTTCGTTTGAGTTCCTGTATGTTGGCGATTTTTGTTGTTGTTGCATTAGGCTTGCAGTTGCCGGGAATGTTAACTTGCTTGCAGTTGCCGGGTATGTTAACTGGCTTGCAGTTGCCGGGTATGTTAACTCGCGCAGTGGAGAAAAAGCAAAAGCCTTCACAGCCTTAAACGGATTCGGGACGCACAAGCGCATTCAACTCGTCGGGAGGACTCTGATAAGCGAAAACAAGAGCATTTGCGAAACACTGCAGAGCATGCGTCTCAGATGACTAACCCAGAAATCCGTGCTGCAAAACGTTCGAATCGTCGTCAGGACTCTGAGGGGCGAAGACAAGAGCAGTTACGAAACACTGATGAACACTCTACTCGGAGGGCTATTCCGGAGTTTCGAATTCCTGAATGGAATCGGGACATGGATGCACCCGCGATCCGTCGAGAGGACCCCGAGGAGCGACGACGAGAGCAGTTGCGAAACACTGCTGATACAATCCCGAATTTCGAATTTCAGTGCGGATTCGGGACGCCACAGCACGAGCTGCTCATCGCGAGGACCCAGAGGAGCGTGTAAGGGAACAGGAAAGGAACACTGGAGAGCACCGACAGCGACGAAGAGATACGGAAGACAGGCCGCGAGAATGGGAAAGGGACGTCGATAGCAGGAGAGCAACCAGGAGAAATCCCATCGCAAGATCACAGAAGCAACGGATAAACACATCAGCCGGGAAACACGACAACAGCGGAGGATTCGGGAAGAACAAAGGCACAACGGCTATTTGTATTTGCTGTGGAGGAACATGGTAAGTGGATTATACATCCTGGCTATCTCCTCTAAATTTTCACTCCTAAACGTTGGCAACGCCTTTTATTTGTCAAGAAAATTTCCCAGTCCGTCCGGCAATATAACTTTTGTTACACTTGTCGTCGTGCCATCTCTCTTGACAAACTCCCATCACTCTGACTTTCTAATGGGTTAGATTTCCCAGAAATCCCTGAGTGCTTAAATGGACTCACCTGCCTCGAAGATCGCCTTATTTCACCGAGAATCCATTTTATGCGGATTATTTTTCTTTTTTACTTCTACGCTTTTTCGACTAAAATGTTCCAATTTCAGTTCACGATATTGTGAATGCGCTTCCACGCTTTTTCCACTCTACCCATATCATCCAAGTCCATTTAAAAAGTACAAAAATACGCTCACAATTTCATTACTGAAAATGTTCTATTCGCTCGGCTCCTTGAAGCTGTACGGTACTTAGTAAATACCGAGCTCTACAGAAAGCACAATATTTCACTAAACGAATCAGAACTTCGAGGAATTAATTAAATTCTTTTTATTGCGGACGAATCTGATCGCGTAGCAGTAGAGCAACTTCTTCACCAGCAGCACCACTCCCAAAATCCTGCAGACTCAAAGAGGATTTAAATACCGGAGGTAATGAAACATTATTGGAAAATAATGATACTGCAATTCAGCGCATTGCATTGGCACCGGGTGAAGGCCAAGCTTAACGCTTGACGAAGGCGCAGAGGAACTTTCCTTTTCAACTATTTCTTGCGGAGAAATATTTAAAGGAAATACAACATATGCGAAAAAAGCCAGATCCCAAAACCGTGTTTAAGACCGTCGTTGCGCTGATATTCAGTGCATTAAAAATTTCTTTTCAATTGCTTTACGCAAAAAGTCAGGAGCGGTTACCGCTGGTAATCTGCGGGATGTATCATTTGTTTACAGTCTTGTGCAACATGATGATGGCTACCACATCCTGAAAGGCTTATGGTCTGCAGCAGTTAATTGGGAGTCTGAGAAAAAAAAGTTATAGCTATGATTCGACAATTTGGGCTGCCAACGTTTTTCATAACTCTTTCCGCTTTAGTTATCCTGTCTCTTCTATTGGATAATAGGGCTATAAGCAAGGAAAAAATGCTCGGTTTATTCGATCCGATCCAGTGACGTGCTTTCAATACTTCGATTGTTCAAACCCGATATTTTTGGGGAATTCAATCCATCTCATTTTTATTGAAGAATCGAGTTCGAGCACAGAGGATCTCCGCATTCCCGTGGCATGTACTCCTCGAAGACGCCGAAAATACCGAGCAAGTAATAAACTTTATTGTTTAAACTTTATTGTTTATTACTACAAATGGAGACTACAAGATGTAATTCAGTATCAACGCCAAAAGCTTAGTGCTTCTTGCCTAAGATAGTTAAGCGGACAGGAGTTCTGCCGATTCAATATGCCATATCGTCCTATGCCCGTAACGCTTATTTTGCATCCAATAGACAAAAAACAAGTCAATATTGAAGATTATAAAACTTTGTTGAAAAACAATTAAGGAAGCTTTAAGGACTATTTCAAATAAAGACAGTTAACAGTTTTGATCATTTTCTGTCCCACCTTAAAATTAATTTTGAAGCCTACAAACTAGGCTTACGTTCCAGCATAAAAAAGCCACAAATTTTCTTCGTAGATAATTCTCGGACCGACTCCTCAATGCTTATAGAGATATTCTAGGCTTGCACAGAGCTAATATGGATATTCAATTTTTCCTATAGGTCTGTTGTAGTTATATCATTAACTACATAAACAAATCAAACAGAGGCGTATCACAGTTGCTCCGTGAAGTCATGGCAGAAATAAGCCATGCGAATATTTCTATTAAAAGGAAATTACAGCACCTAGGGAATAAGTTAATTACCGCTTCAGAAATATCGGCCCAAGACGGAGCTTACAACATTTTGGGTCTGCATATGGGGGCAGCTTCGTCGGACGTTGCGGTTGTTGCACGTAGCCGGGCAAGCTGTGGAATAGAAGGTGAAAAAAACACTCGACGATCGCGGTGCGCAAGAAAAAGAACAAATGAAACTCGTGAGACTTTTCGTAGTATAGCGCGGACCGGCCGGGCGATGTATTTCACTAATGAGACAATGAAAGACTAACTTAAGCCTAATTGAGCGCTGCGTTTCAAAGCGCAGTGAAGAGATTCCGGGAGCGGGAATGCGGGAGAGCCTGGAATCGCAAGCGTCCAGTGCGGGAGAGCCTGGAGTCGCGGGCATCCAGTGCGGGCGAGTAGGCATTCGCTACGAGGGAAGCGCGGGCAGTTTAAAAGAGGGGAGAGCGGCGTAAACATTCCGCCTCCCTTGCAATCGCTAGCGTTGCAAAAGAAAAAGAACCCACTCCTGTCGTCTAGGATTGACTGCAAGCGCCGGACAGGATCCAACGGTCGTAGTCGGCAAGCGGAACCCGGACGCCAATGATGCGTCGATGCAGCTCGTCGGCGTACACGGGTCGATGAAGGCCGCCGTGTCGAAGGTCTTCAGCCCGGTCACCAAAGTGATCATGGCCGTCGGCAGGACATTGACGCTGTGCCGTTGAAGGATGGACGCAAGTGACGGAGCCGGTGCCGAGGAGGCTGAGCGCGGCGGAGAGGCAAGCGCTCTGCGAGTTGGCGGATCTTGCCGGCGCGAGCGCTATTGAGTAGCCGACGGCAGGGGACGCTCGTGCATATGGAGGAGCGTGTGGTGCTTCCCGTTGCACGTTTTACATTTGTCGCCACTGCGACAACTCCCATCGGAGTGCTCGTGGGCGGGACAATTTGAGCAGTACTTAGTAATAAGCACTGCCCGAAGCCGCTTCTCTGCGCTCAGCTTTAGGAACCTCAGGCACTTCCGAAGTGGATGGATTCCCCGGCAGACTCGGCATCGGTAGGATGTATACCTCGAGTACGTCTGCTTTCCAATGCCTGAGCGCTGCGTGGACGAGGAACCATGATGTGATCTGGTAGTGAGTAATGGATAAAAAAAAGATAATTTGAAACTGCTTAGATGGCGAGGATTGTTGGGGAATTATGTGGAGGATGTTGGTTGAGGAAGACGGTTGGAGTGTTCTCCTGGCAGAAGAACCACCTTGGTCACAGGACGCTTGATAATCCTGCGTGCCGTGAGAATGCTGACGACACGGACATTGCCGTCAGCCCCCGGAAAGACAGAGTCGATTCTGCCCAAGCGCCACTCATTCGAGGGCAGATTGTCCTCCTTGACGACTACCATGTCGCCAACGCGGAGATTTGCGGTCGGGGACTGCCACTTGTTACGCTTGTGGAGCTCTTTGAGATACTCCTCTTTCCATCGAGCTTGGAATTGTTGATGGAGCGCCTTTAAGTGTTGTCACCGATTCACAATGGACTTGGATTCCCCTTTTAATTCGTGTTCCACTATGAACAGAAGAGGTCCGCCGACTAGAAAATGCCCTGGTGTCAATGCTAAGAGATCAGTGGGATCTTCAGACATAGGAGATAGCGGTCTGGAATTTAGACAAGCTTCAATTTTCGCTAGGAGGGTTGAAAGTTCTTCAAAAGTGTACTTTCGAGTAGCGGTGGACTTGTAAAACAAGGTTTTGACGCCCGCTTCCCACAGGCCTCCCATATGGGGTGCCCCCGGAGGAATGAATGGCCAGTTGAGCTGCTGATGGCTATACGCATCAGTCACAGACTCTTTTACGGCTTGTAGAAAATCTCGGGAGAGCAGGGTGGCAGCGCCGACAAAGGTTTTCCCATTGTCGGACTGCACTTGACGGGGACAACCTCTTCTGGATACGAACCGAGCGAAAGCGGCGAGAAATTTCTCGGTCGTCAGATCGGATGTAGGCTCTAGATGGATGGCCTTTGTAGAGAAACACACGAAAACCAACACATACCCTTTTGTAATTAGGCAAGCTCTGCCTGTGTAATTTTTCATGACGAAAGGGCCAGCGTAGTCCATCCCTGTGTACGTGAATGGCTGAACTTGCCATCGCTTCTTATGGATAACGCAGACCTTGCAGGAGTTAATAACGGCCTTTACCAAGTTCTTTATTTTCGGAACCCAGTATCTTTACCGGGTGAGACGTACGACTAACTGGTTACCTCCGTGCAACGTTATGAGATGCGTAAAGTTTACCAGTAGTCGAGAGAGGGCACATTCGTACGGGAGGATTATAGGATGACGTTCATCATATCGCAAATTTTCGGAGGCCGTTATTCGGCCGCACGCCCTTATAAGCCCTTTCTCATCTAAAAAGGGGTTCAAGGAGAGGATGGAACTGGTCGCGGACATAGGACGCTTTTGACCCAAGCAGCGATATTCATTAGCAAAATATCTACGCTGAAAGCTAATGACCATGAGCCGTTCAGCGGCGACAAGTTCTTGGGCTTCTAGATGGACTTCCGGAATCGGCGACTGTTTCCTACATCGCTGGACAAAACGGTGAACATACGCAAGGACCCGTAAAGCTCTATTTAACTTGGAAAAGCGATCAAGGATGTCTTCTGTCGGAATGGACGCAACATGGGCCTTGACAGGACGCCTTTCCACTTCGGTCACCTGTAAGTCGGTGCTTTGGGCAGGCCACTTATCTCGTGGCTTTTGCAACCAAGAGGGCCCATGCCGCCAAAGGGAGTTGTCGACCAGTTCTTGTAATGGCACGCCCCGACTGGCCAAGTCAGCTGGATTGTGTTCGGATTGAACATGCGACCAATTGGCTGCCTCTGTGGACTGGGTGATCTTTGTTACCCGATTGGCAACGAACGTTGTCCACTGGCATGCTGGTTTGGCTAGCCATGCAAGCACAATCGTGGAATCGGTCCAACAATGGAGTTTCGAGGACAGCATCGGCATATGGGGGAGGATGGATTCGGCCATCTCGGATAGCAATAGAGCTCCACACAGCTCTAGTCTGGGAAGCGACACAGTTTTTACTGGCGCCACGCGCGTCTTGGCCGTGAGAAGATGCACTTGCGTCGTGTGCCCCATCTCGACGCGCACATAGATCGCAGCACCGTACGCCTTTTGAGAGGCACCCATCTGGGAATTCGGACTTGATCTAGGACTGAGTAGCTTTTAAGGAAATCACGCCACTTTTGGCACAGTTCAATTGGAAGTTCATCATCCCACCCTAGATCACGCAGCCAGATCTCCTGCATGAAAATCTTGGCACAGACCACGAAAGGAGCGAGCTAGCCTGCTGGATCAAACAGCTTCGCAATTTGGGAGAGAACATGCCGTTTTGTGAGTGTAGCTTCGGTGGATAGGTCGGGGAGGGCGAAGAAAAACTCATTGAATGTTGCTTTCCAACGGACTCCGAGAGTTTTCGCCGTGCTTTCCGTAACTATTTCGAGGAAATCGGCATTTAAAAGATGATCGGTTCCGATATGAGCCAGAACTTCTTAGTGGTTGGAGGTCCATTTCCTCATTGGAAAACCAGCCGAATCGAGGGCACTCTGCAACTCGCGAATGGTGAGGTGAGCCTCTTCTGCCGAGTCAGCTCCCGAAAGGACATCATCGACATACATGCAACCACGAATAACTTTACTCGCCCTCGGATGGGTTAGTTGCACGTCGGTCGCCAGCTGTTGCAGTACCCGAATTGCCAGAAACGGTGCACAATTGACCCCAAACGTAACAATTTTTAGCTCAAAATCTCGAATGTATCCTTCCCTATCGCGGAATAAAATACGTTGGAACGCTGTCTGCTTCGGATCTACCCAGATCTGCCGGTACATTTTCTCGATGTCAGCACTATACACAAATCGGAAATATCGCCACTTCAGGATCTGGATGGTTAGATCGGACTGTAGGACCGGGCCAGCATGAAGGATATCATTTAAGCTGACCCCATTGTCTGAAGGGCTGGAGGCGTTGAATACCACTCGAAGTTTGGTGGTCGTACTCTCCGGTTTTAACACTACGTGGTGTGGCAGGTAGTAACATGCTGAATCGTGGGTAGGAAGGACTTCTCTCATGTGATTGAGGTCGAGATATTCTTGAATAACTGAGTCGAACTTGGATTTTAACGTACTGTCTCGCAGGAAATGTTGCGGAAGCGGACATGAAGGAAGATTTCCGGCTATTTGTGGAAGCACGTAGGCAGTGGGGTTTAACAGCAAACTAGGCCGGGTCGGAGAACGGATCGTGAATTGACAGATCTTTTTGGTCTCAGCGGAGACCGTTTGATTAAGTCCTGAGACCTGTGCTCGGATAACCTGGAACGGCAGTTTAATCAGGTTTAAAAGGCGCTCAGTGATGAAGGTCGCCTCAGATCCGGAGTCTATTAAGGCTCGCGCTTGGAAATTGGAACCTCGATGGCATATATTAATTATAGCGGTGCCTAGGAGGACTGACCTAGTGCCTGCCGCAAAATAATTCTGAAGCGTTGACTGCGTGCCACTGGCAGGCGAGGGACCGAGAGTATTGGTCTGGATCTGGGCGTTGGCGTTGGATTTTCGCGCGCTGGGGATGGGCTGCCTCGGTGTAGGAGGGTGTGATGGCGGCCGCGGCACGTGAAGCAGTTATGTGCGCTTTCGCAGTCGAGCAACTGATTTGTCCGCGCAAAGCAGTTTAAACACAGCTGTTTTCTTTTTATATATGCGATGCGTTGGTCGACCGTCATCTGGAGAAATTTGGCGCATGTGCGTACAGGATGGTTCTCTCTATTACAGAGATCGCACCCTCTAGGTTGCCTAGGTGCTACCCTTGACTATTATGAATTTATTCTTCGAGACGCCGAGTTAGAAGTGGATGCCCTGGGCTGAGTCTGACTAGAACCTGATGGTCGAACATCATCTATGGCTTCTAGTGTCCTGTGACGCTCCGTTAGAAAGACGTTCAGCTCGTGCCACGTAGGGATTTCGGCTTTGTTATGAAGCGACTACTCCCATAGGGAAAGCTTTGGGAGTTTGGACGAGCACATATACACCAAGAGGCAATCCCAAGTTTCGACCTAGTGCAGTAAGGCAACCCTGGATGGTACTTTGAAGTTCTTTCAAAGCTGACCCAGACTCCTGTGTGACGGACGGTACATTGAAAAGTATCTTTAATTGACTGTTTACTAACAATCGCTTGTTTTCGAAACGCTCAGTGAGGTTATCCCACGCTGATCGAAAGCCATCGTTAGTAAGGGAAGAATTTGAAACTTTGTGAGCGTCGCCACTCGTTTTAGCATTAAGGTGAAATAATTTTTCGACAAGAGTGAGTCTGGGATTGTTGATATAAATTGCCGTGAATAGATCCCTAAAGGTTGGCCAACGAAGATAGTCGCCGGTAAAAACTTCGGTATCGCACGGCGGAAGCCGGCAGCCTGACGGAATGTATGTCTGAGAAGGATCAGCTGGCGTTGGGGAAGGTTGCGGAAGTTGCGCTTTCATATCTGCTATCTGGGCGCCGCACCTTTCGTACGCGCTGAAGCAATAACTGGCAAGCTGTCAGCTGCGGCGTCTTGACCTTTTTAGGTGTGGGCGTCCTTACCGTGATTTTTGGTATTTCCGGTGATGGAACAGGGGATAGTTTGTTGGAACTTTCCCTGGACATACCAAACTAGGCTGCTGTTAGGATGGAATGTGCGCGCTGATATTTCGGACAAAAAATCGGAGAAACAATTACGGACCCACTTATGGACCGGTGGAAATAGGGTATCGACTAGCTCAAAAAATAGTCGATATGCGTGGCTGAATTATTGTTAAAATATTCCCCAAGCTTCTGGTGGAACGACGGAGCAAGAATGGAAAAAAATACCAAAAATACCACAAAATAAAAATACTGAAAAAATGCTGTATTTGATGAGGTATTTGTCGTTTAGTATTTTATAGGGGGTGGTTGGCAGGCTTAGGATGGGATTGGATGTCCCCGGCAGTGCTTGGAGTTTATTGGTTTTGTTTTTGCTTTATTTTAAAAAAATATTCGGAGACAAAAAAATACCTTGCAGTGGTATGCGGGTGGTATTTTTCCCAATTTTCCTTTTTTTTATCCCCAAAAGAAAAAATTGAGTATCGCTATATATGTAGATTTACCAAGCTCAATAGATAAGAAAAAAATACTGGAATGGGCGTTTTTTTTTTTGAAAAAATGTGAAACCGAAGAAACAAATTAATAAATCAATAAATTAATAAATTGATTCCACTAGTTCCGCGATGGCGACAGTATTTTATATTTCCCCCTTTTTTTTCCTTTTTTGGAACTGGCAGTAATTCTCAGTATTTGTTTAATTTTATTGGAGTTGATCTTGGTGTTTATTAATTTTGTTGGAATTTATTTATGGGATGATTGAAAAACAACTGCCCGAACTTTTGCGGGCTGTGTATTGGTGACGCTGGAATGCGCGGGATTATCGAGCTTTTTGCGGTACTGCAATTCGCGAGTATGTGTAGATGTATGGATGGATAGTGCCCAAAATATGTAAATAAGAAAAACACACTGAGACACAAAAGTTATTTCACGTCGGCTTTAGGAATTTATTTAATATATATTTAGTGGATGGCCGACGGAAATACTTGAGCTTTCGGAATTGGGGTGTAGTTATGTAGAAAAATATGTATAATTGTATGTATGTATATATGTATGGAATATGTAATATATGTAATATGGATGTAATATATGTAATCAATATGGCGGAAAATTTTATTGTATATTTTGCCGGCGGGTATGTGTTGTAGATTTTCGATTTATTGTGGACTGTATTTGGATTTTTAATAATGTAAGCAAATATTGTCACAGCGGATGTACAATAAAAAAATTAATATCAAAAATATTTGTGGGCCGAAATTGGCGGAACACTTAATTTTTGTTTCACTTTTTTTGTGGAAAATTAATTTGAACTCAATTTTGAAATTAATTTATTTTTCACTGTACGCTTGACTTTTTATTTGCACACTTTAATTTGGATTTACATTTTTTATTTTCTTCGATTTGATGGATATTTAGAGGATGTACGGCCAAATGCGAATATGAAACGTGTACATCAATATGCACACGAAAAGGAATTAGAAAATAGGCAATATGGCCGCACGTTAAAAGAGAACGAAGAAATAAAAGACGGAATTGGAATTGTAATTTACTAACTGCCGTCGTCGGATTAAATCGGACTTGGATTTTAGACAAATCGTACAGAAAGTCAAACGAATTATGTTCTTCGAATGGCTGACTGTCGACCGGCAGTTAATAAAAAAAATTTATAAATTGGCACTTATCCGGCTCGAAGGACCAAAAAATGAAGAGTTGGGGCGTCGGGGGTGTTCGTCGTTTGGGGGCAGCTTCGTCGGACGTTGCGGCTGTTGCACGTAGCAGGGCAAGCTGTGGAATAGAAGGTGAAAACACTCGACGATCGCGATGCGCAAAAAAAAAGAACAAATGAAAACTCGTGGGACCTTTCGTGGTATAGCGCGGACCGGCCGGGCGTTGTATTTCACTAATGAGACAATGAAAGACTAACTTAAGCCTAATTGAGCGCTGCGTTTCAAAGCGCAGTGGAGAGATTCCGGGAGCGGGAAGGCGGGAGAGCCTGGAAACGCAAGCGTCCAGTGCGGGAGAGCGGGAGAGCCTGGAGTCGCGAGCATCCAGTGCGGGCGAGTAGGCATTCGCTACGAGGGAAGCGCGGGCAGTTTAAAAGAGGGGAGAGCGGCGTAAACAAATGCTTAATATTATCTTTGTGAATAATTCTGTTTTTACTGTTGATTATTATTTTATTATTTTTTTCATAAACAACTTGTCCTACATGATATTGTTTTTCTTTTCTGTTTTCCTTATGTTTTTCTAACATTTGCTTCTGTGTATTTTTTAAAATTGTGGAATATTATCGTGTTCGTTTTATTATAAAGAATGTCAACAAATTTTAGGTTTGTTGTGGAATGAATACTCTGATTATATTCCTGAGCGGCTCTTATTACGATTTCGGAATAATCAGTTAAATTAAATTGTTCTTTTATGCAGCGAGCTAATTGTGTTAGTGTCGAATGTGCCCTTTCCACTTGACCGTTTGAGGTACTGTGCCTTGGGTCTGCGTAATGTAGAGTTACACCACATCTTTGTGCAAAAGATTTAAATTGAGCCGAGGTAAAGCTCGGTTCGTTATCGGTCATAGTTACTTTGGCTTGGGGAAAATGTTGAAGTAGTTCCATTACTTTATTTTCCATATTTAATTTTTTCTGAATTTTTTCTAGGAATTTAGAGTACGCGTCAATACAAGTAATAAAAGTTAAGCTTTGCGCATAATACATAAGTTAATCACAGAAATATTTAAAGTAAAAGTTCTAAAATTTAAACTCCATTTAAATTTAAATTGAATCTAATATATAAAATAAAATTTAATTATTTTGAGTTATTAAAATTTTATTCATATAAAATTTTTTAATTAATAACCATTTTTAAATACAAATTGAATTAAAGTTATAAAAGTATTTTAAGTCGTTTAAATTTTATTAAAATTTTTTACTATATTACAATTAAAATTCGATTTAAATTTACAAAAGTAATTTCGGTGAAATTAAACATTTATCCCTTATCTTGAAAATAATAATAAATTAAAAAAAAAAAAATTTCGTATTTATAAGAACTATTCTTGACAAACATTTTTATTGTAAGACAGTACCATGAACAAAATCTCCTATGGCCAATAGGCATAACCTTATACGACCACCCCTCATTGAATTACAACCTCAAGAATTACAGCTAGAACAAATTCAAAATAATCAGTTAAATTAGGTAGAATACCAGCAAGCTAATCTAATTCAACAACAAAGACAAATTCATAGACAGGAATTACATCAGGAACACAGAGACAATATGGCAGCACAAGAGTTACAAGAAGCAGTCAGACAAAGAATTGCTGAGCAATTACCGATCCTATTGCAGCAAGCTCAAAACACAGGATTCGATTATGCACAGGTTCCAAATCATGAAATTTCCTATGAAAATCGAGCTAACCTCGAAGGTTTGGATAGGGTACCAGACATCGTAAAAAGCTTAAGGGAATTTTCTGGCAACCCAACTGAGTTCAGCTCTTGGAAAAAGGGTGTGGAAAGAGTTTTAAAAACATATGAACACACGGTAGGCACATCTAAGTATTTTGGGATTCTACATACCATCCGTAATAAAATCACGGAAACGCAGACAATGCATTGCAATCTTATAATACTCCACTTAATTGGAATGCCATTTCCAAATGTCTAACTTTGCACTACGCAGATAAGCGGTACTTAGGCACCTTTCGGTTATTCTTAATAAGGTGGGATGTATGGAATTAGGAATGGAAGCAGAACAACTCATGACGAAAATGTATAGGGACAAAGCCTTAGACACTTTTGTGCGCGGACTTCGCGGAGATTTATCTCGTCTTCTCGGTATGAAGGAACCAACCGATCTTCCTTCAGCTTTACATCTTTGTCTAAAGATACAGAACCAAGCCATGCAATTAATGGAGGGCAACAATCCGGAGTTAGAAGCGTGCCTTCCCAAACTATACCACATTCTCAACCAACCAGACCACAGCCAAGCAGGCCACAGTGGTCATTCCCCATTAATAACCAGTATCAAAATCCTCTAGTTCCACCCAGGCAAAATAATAATATGTTTATTCAATAGCAATAACAATAATCAATAACAATAACAATCAAATTCCACCAGTCCCACAATATACTGCAGTACGTCCCTCAGGAAACTTCCCTCCGGCTCGACCTTTGGCTCTAAAGCCACAACCACGACCAGAACCTATGGACATAGACAGGACCATGCAATCGAACCATATTAATTATATGAACAAACCCCTACGTTTTGAAGCTGGTAAAAGACCACCAATGCCTCTAAACGAAGCAGTACAAAAATCAAGAAATTTTAATATTCAAGCAGCACCTCACACTTTTTCAGAAGTGGAAGATGAAACACCATCCCTTGACGAATATAATGAAACCATAAAATCACAGGACGAATCACAATCTGAATATCCTGAATCCCTAACAGAATATTAGGAATCCATAAACCAGGCCGACCAAGAATACCAATAACATTATATCTACCTTTATTTTTTAGACTAACAAACTTCTCATTGCCATATTTTAAATGCAACCTGAGGAGTGGAGAAATTTTGAAAATATTAATTGACACCGGTTCAAACAATAATTACATCTTGCCAAAATTCGTTAAAAACCCTATAGAAAGCCAATCCCCGTTTGACGCCATCTCGGTTGGCGGAAATATTAAAATTACACTTCACAAAACAGCCAATTTATTTAACGATCCTAAATACCATAATTCAATTTTTATAACCGTTACTCGTAGAGTAAAAGGGTATATTGTATTCGTGCAAAAGTATGTAACAGGTAGAAGGAAGCGTTTCCGACCCTATAAAGTATATATTCTTGTTCAGGATCACTAGCCGAGTCGATCTAGTCATGTCCGTCTGTCTGTCCGTATGAACGCTGAGATCTCGAAAACTATAAAAGCTAGAAGATTGGCATTTCGCATGTAGATTTTAGGAGTTCCTACGCAGCGCAAGTTTGTTTCAAAATAGTGCCACGCCCCCTCTGACGCCCACAAGCCACAAGCTGTGGCCACAGTTTTGATGCTATTATGAAAATTTTAATTGCTATGTATTTGTTTCGTCAATACCTATCGATTGGCCTAATAAAAGTTGGCCACGCCCACTCTAACGCCCAAAAACCCATTAAACGCTTAAGTCTGGCTAGCGCCTACATTTCCGCCTTTCATGGCCCGTGGTACCAATGTCTTGGGATAGATGGCGCAATACAATAGCGCCATCTAACGCATGACTTTGGAACAGCTGGCCAAGGTGCTCAACAGAGTCAACGTTAATTCTCGATAAGGACTTCTATAAAAGGAAATTGCGATGGTTTTCATTTGTCAATACCGAACTATATCCCAAGAACTATGCAAACCAAATCAAGTTAGCCAAATTGGAGGTCTGAGTCAATTAATGGTGTATGTGTATATGTATGTAAGCATATACATTTGTATGTGTTTACATTGTACACACCCTGCAGTACCGTTCATCACCTTTTAATCGCTTTTTCATCAACAAAAATTCATCACTGCTGATTAATCGGCGATGAAACTTCATACAAATTAGTGATGAATTTAACATTGGCATGTCCTAGGAGTTAATCAGTGAAAAATTCATCACTCTTTAATCAGTAATTCATCACTCTTTTTTCAGTTTTTCATCACTCATTAATCAGTAATTCATCACTCTCTCAGCTCATTTTATGGGGAGATAGACGGAGTAAGAGAGGGAGATAGAAATTTTTCTGCGTTGCCTATGATCGGGGACTGAGAGTTTCGGCTCTGCCTGCGTCGCACTCGCCTCTGCCGACTTTGCATTTGGCTCTGCGAACAGTGATGAATTTTTGTAGTGATGAATTTTGGAACTGCAGGGCAGTGATGAATTTTTGTAGTGATGAATTTTGGAACTGCAGGGCAGTTGCAATAGCCCGGCAAAGTTAACTCCTTTCAAAGAAAGCTATTCGCTATATCGTTACTCGTGTTGTGCAAACATTTAGACTTTAATATACATAATACTATTTAAGAATGTAAGTGTTTGGCCAGTATAAGTATGTATGTTTAATATTTCTAGTCAATTTATTGTACTCAAAAACATAAACATAAACACAGCAGCTGCTGCAGGACAAAATCTGCCTGCGATAAAGCAGCGCTGGTGCTGATGCTCGTGCTGTAAAGCAGCCAGCTCTAAGAGATCGCCGAATTCAAATTGAAAATTTGAACTTTTCGAGCGGCGAAAAACATACAAGAAGGCATATTTATATTAAGTTGTTTAGTTGAGTAACGGGTATCTAATAGTCGAGGCACTCGACTATAGCGTTCTCTCTTGTTTTTATTACCAACTTTAAAAACATTTGATGCCATTTTGGAAAACGAAAGTTTAGAGTTTAAAAAATTTAGGAGCAATAATTAACACTAATAACAAATCTATGCATTTAAGCTTCTGGTGGAACGATGGAGCAAGAATGGAATAAATACCAAAAATACCACAAAATAAAAATACTGAAAAAATACTGTATTTGATGAGGTATTTGTCGTTTAGTATTTTATAGGGGGTGGTTGGCCGGCTTAGGATGGGATTGGATTTCCCCGGCAGTGCTTGGAGTTTATTGGTTTTGTTTTTGCTTTATTTTAAAAAAATATTCGGAGACAAAAAAATACCTTGCAGTGGTATGCGGGTGGTATTTTTCCCAATTTTCCTTTTTTTTATCCCCAAAAGAAAAAATTGAGTATCGCTATATATGTAGATTTACCAAGCTCAATAGATAAGAAAAAAAATACTGGAATGGGCGTTTTTTTTTTTTGAAAAAATGTGAAACCGAAGAAACAAATTAATAAATCAATAAATTAATAAATTGATTCCACTAGTTCCGCGATGGCGACAGTATTTTATATTTCCCCCCTTTTTTTTTCCTTTTTTGGAACTGGCAGTAATTCTCAGTATTTGTTTAATTTTATTGGAGTTGATCTTGGTGTTTATTAATTTTGTTGGAATTTATTTATGGGATGATTGAAAAACAACTGCCCGAACTTTTGCGGGCTGTGTATTGGTGACGCTGGAATGCGCGGGATTATCGAGCTTTTTGCGGTACTGCAATTCGCGAGTATGTGTAGATGTATGGATGGATAGTGCCCAAAATATGTAAATAAGAAAAACACACTGAGACACAAAAGTTATTTCACGTCGGCTTTAGGAATTTATTTAATATATATTTATTGGATGGCCGACGGAAATACTTGAGCTTTCGGAATTGGGGTGTAGTTATGTAGAAAAATATGTATAATTGTATGTATGTATATATGTATGGAATATGTAATATATGTAATATGGATGTAATATATGTAATCAATATGGCGGAAAATTTTATTGTATATTTTGCCGGCGGGTATGTGTTGTAGATTTTCGATTTATTGTGGACTGTATTTGGATTTTTAATAATGTAAGCAAATATTGTCACAGCGGATGTACAATAAAAAAATTAATATCAAAAATATTTGTGGGCCGAAATTGGCGGAACACTTAATTCTTGTTTCACTTTTTTTGTGGAAAATTAATTTGAACTCAATTTTGAAATTAATTTATTTTTCACTGTACGCTTGACTTTTTATTTGCACACTTTAATTTGGATTTACATTTTTTATTTTCTTCGATTTGATGTTGGATGGATATTTAGAGGATGTACGGCCAAATGCGAATATGAAACTTGTACATCAATATGCAAATTAATTTTCTTCCGGGAATTTTTAAGAAAAAAATATAATTTTTATTTTCAATTATTTTATGATGTTAAACCTTTATTGATATAATTATTAAACACAATACAGTTTAGTTACTTTCTAATATTTCTTAACCGATCGCGGTCTCGATCAAAATAGGACTGACTTTTCCAATCCCAAATCAAATCCAACGAACCTCGGCCAGGAGCTTTTCTTTAAGAACTTTTGAACTTTAATTTATGTTTAGATTAAAAGCTTAAGATGAAACTGGCGCATCTTATTGTGAAATTCAATTATGCTGGCCGATGCAATTTGTCGGACACTTGAAACGCAAAAGGCGTAATTGATTGAGCTTCGAACGGAAGCTGATGTTTACTTTAATTTTGATTTGTTTAACTTAGCTGTGGAACCAAGATCGGACCTCTAAGTCAAAGGCAAAGACAAAGGCAAATGCAGAGATTGAAATTATTGTTTATAAAAGCCATAAGTGGCCTGGTTTCACGGGTTGGATAACTCTCCCCCTTCTAAAATGGATCGTCCCGATTCAATATGAAATTCATTTAATTGATCTCTTAATTCTGTTAGAAAATTTTCTTGGTTAATAGATTTTTCTGGTTCTGGCCGTTGTTTTTTGGTTACAAATAATATAGCATTTTTGTATTTTATAAAAAGTAAAAATATTAAATATATAATGATTAAAATTAATAATATAAAGGTAAGTGATATTTTAGTATTATTAATTTTAATGAAAGGATTTAAGATATTTATATTATCTAAAGAGAGTTCCGAGTTATTTGATAAAATGTAATCGGATATTTCATAATTTTTGAAGTGGTTCGTACTTATGTAGTCAAGAATTTTGTTTTCCAAATTGGTATATGAGATATTATTAATTTTGGTTGTACCATTAAATGTTATTAAATATGACCCGTTTAAATGGGAGTTGTTAACAATGTTGTTACCATTTATAAGAATGGCACCATCTTGAATGATGTCTATTTTTTTATTTTTTTCTCTTATTTTCTTACAAGTTGATTTCTCGCCATTTAATAATCGGGTAAAACAAGTTTTTTCCTTAATTAAAGTGCAATAATTATTAAAAAGTTCGTTCTTAAAGTTAGACATTTCATAAAAAATATTATCGCATTTTGCGACTTGATTGCTTAATACTAGTTTCCCATCGATTTGAGAAATCGCTCTGGTGTGATATATTTCGCATCTGTTTTTTATTATTGGGTATTTTATATAAATTATTAAAAGTTCTTTATGAAGTGCGATTTTAAAAACAGAGATGTCCATTAAGTCAGCGATAATTACTGGTTTTTGTTCGTGTTTTAATATTTCCATGATATCATCATTGTTTAAAATTTTGGTATTAAAAACGTCAATTTTTGCAAGTGTGATTGTGTCAATTAAATTTTGCAAATCAAATGTTAATAATCGTAAGCGATGTTTTCGCAATGGTAAATCTTGATCAATAAAAACATTTTTAAAATCATCAGAAAGAGATTCTATTTCTTTGAACAATTTGGAATTGATAATAGATTGCTTATTATTATTTTCAATTAATTCATTGATTTTATTCTGTACTTTAATAAAATCATCATGATCCGGAGTTCCAGCTAACCATTTCCAGATAGTGCCTAACTCATTTATACCCCTTTTTGATCTGGTTGAAATTAATTGTGATAAAATTAATTCGATTACTTCTAAGTCATATTTAATTTCCCATTGTGATCTTTTATTAGTATCCCTTTTAATATTATCTGATTCCAATTTTATTATTTCTTTATAAAAACTTAAGTTAGTTACGTGAAATAAATCTGCGTATGAATCATACGTCAATACGTCTTTATTGTCCTTGAATAAAAGATACTCGTGACTTGTATAGTCAATTATTTCTGATTTTGTAAATAAAATAAGGTGTAGTATGAGCACCTGATAAAACATTTTCTGGAAAAGGTAAAAAAATAGGTAATATATAAATATTTAGAATTTTATATTATCCTTGTGAATAATTCTATTTCTACTGTTGATTATTATTTTGTTAGGTAAATTTTCCTTAACTACTTGTTTTTTATATCTAGTTTTAAGTTTATTTCTTTCCCCGTGTTTCTTTTCATAAACTACCTGTCCTACATGATATTGTTTTTCTTTTCTGTTATCATTATGTGTTTCTAACATTTTCTCTTGTGTATTTTTTAAAATTTGAGGAATATTTTCGTGCTCTATTTTATTGTATAGTACGTCAAATGGTTTTTGGTTCGTTGATGAATGAATGCTCTGATTATATTCTTGAGCTGCTCTAATTACTATTTCGGAATAGTCAGTTAAATTAAATTCTTCTTTAATGCATCGAGCTAATTCTGTTAATGTAGAATGTGCCCTTTCAACTTGTCCGTTTGAGGTACTGTGCCTCGGGTCTGCGTAATGTAAAGTTAAACCGCACCTTTGTGCAAAAGATTTAAATTGGGCCGAGGTAAAGCTTGGTTCATTATCTGTCATTATTACTTTGGCTTGTGGAAATTGTTGAAGTAATTCCATTATTTTGTTTTCGATATTTAATTTATTTTGGATTTCTTTTACTACTAGAAATTTTGAATAAGCATCAATACAAGTTATGAAAGTGAGACTTTGCGCGTAATATATGTCAATGTGTAAATTTTCTCCTTCTTTACTTGGGATTGGGGCTTCTCCAATTGGAATTTTAATTGGATGCCTGTTATATTTGTTTTCATTGCAAATTTTACAATTTTTTATATATTCTTTTAATTTTGTGATTAAGTTTGGCCAATAATACAATCTATTGATTTGTTTATAATTTTCGTCAAGTCCCCTGTGCGCTCGACAATGTGTTTCTTCGATTATAAGTGCTCTGTCTTCAGAATTTTCCACATCTTGGACAAATATTCTTGTATACAAAAATTTATTCATAAAATTTTCTTTAAGTGGTTTTTGAATTCTGTAAAAGTCCTCTAAAGTACAATGAATACCTACTGTTATATTAGGAGGAATGTATTCTCTTAAGATTGAAATCAAATTTTCGGGAATGTCGAATTCTACTATATGTCTGGTATTTTCAAATATATTAATCGACTCATGTACTGTATACCTCCCCGTTGCTATTAGCAATTGTTGCTTAAACTGGTTTAAGGGTTTTCGGGTTTCTTGTATAACATTCTCAAAGCTACTCTCTGCTGAATGCTGAGTGTTTTGATCTGAGACCGATTCGTTACTTTCAGTTAAGTTGTTAATCTGAATCCTTGATAAAGCGTCTGCAACTACATTAGTTGTACCTGGTTTATAAATGACTTTTGGAGTGAAACTTTCTATGAAGGAATACCAGCGTTTCATTTCTATATTAGGATTTTTATCAGAGATTGCGAAAGATAATGGTTGATGATCGGTCTGAATTTCAATTCCAATCACTCCGTATAAGTAATTTCTTAGATTTTTAAGAGCCCATACTATAGCTAAAAGTTCTTTCTTATTAGTTGCATAAACTTGTTCTGTTTTGGATAAGGTTTTTGAAATAAAAGTAATCGGTTTACCTTCTTGAGATAAAACTGCACCAATTGCGACGTCCGAAGCGTCGGTGGTCAGGGTAAATTTTTTATTATAGTCTGGTTGAACTAATTCTACTTGCGCAATGAGATTTTCTTTCAGCTCGTTAAAAGCTTTAATAGCTGCGTCGTCCAGCTGAATTAACATTTTTGTTGACATTCTTTTTGAAATTTTGCCATTATGACCGCCAAGGTATTTTGTTAGAGGTTTGGCTATAAAAGCGTAGTTTAAAACAAATTTTCTATAATAGCCCGTAAGGCCTAAGAAACTTCTTAGTTCCCGAATATTTTTTGGAAGCGGATATTTAGTAATGGTGTCAATTTTTTCTGGGTCTGTCTTAATGACGTTATAAGATACGATGTATCCTAGAAAACTGGTTTCGCGTTTAAAAAACTTTGATTTTTCTAAAGAGATTTTCATGTTTGCATTTAATAATATATTTATAATTTTGTTTAGGTCTTTATAATGTTGTTCAATAGAATTTGAGAATATTATAATGTCGTCCATGTAGACATGGCATGTTTTCCCTATTTGTTCTCTTAGGATGTCATCCATTGCTCTCTGAAAAATTCTTGGTGCATTTGTTAATCCGAATGGCATTCTTAAAAATTCGTATTTTCCATTATTTATTGAAAAGATGTTTTTTCGACATCAGATTCTTTCATTAATATCTGATGAAAACCTGATTCTAAATCTATTGTTGAAAAATATCTTGCTTTCCCCAAATTAGATAGAATTACTGATGGGTCTTGCATAGGGTACCTGTCAGGTATGGTACTTTCATTTAATTTTTTATAATCAATAACGAGTCTTAACTTACGGCTTCCGTCTTGATTCTCTCCTTTCTTTGGGACTACCAGAACTGGTGAATTGTAAGGGCTTCGGCTAGGCCTTATAATTTCTTCTGATAACATTCTACTGATTTCGCTATTCACAAAGTCGGTGACAGATAAAGCATACGGATATTGTTTCCCGTATATTGGCCTTTCGTGAATAAGATTTATTTCCCCCTTTATGTCTGTTCTAAAAGGAATTTGCATATTTATCTTTGAATGCTCTTTTTCAATATAGTGAACTAATTTTTCTTTTAGTTCTTCTAATTGATCTGTACCTATTTATATATATCTGTTGTTTGTCGGATACCTCAACGACGGCGGGCTTGAAATTTTTACATTTCAAACGATTTTTATTTATTCGATTTTTGACGGAATTTTCTTCGTCGGCACTCTCAGGATTTTTGATTCCCAAGATTTTTTTATTTTGATTGACGGATATTTCTACGTCGGCGTTCTCAGGATTTTTTAATCCCAAGATATTGGTATTTTTGTTGACGGATATTTCTACGTCGGCGTTCTCAGGATTTTTTAATCCCAAGATATTGGTATTTTTGTTGACGGATATTTCTACGTCGGCGTTCTCAGGATTTTTTAATCCCAAGATATTGGTATTTTTGTTGACGGATATTTCTACGTCGGCGTTCTCAGGATTTTTTAATCCCAAGATATTGGTATTTTTGTTGACGGATATTTCTACGTCGGCGTTCTCAGGATTTTCGAATCCCAAGCTTTTCTCACTATTTTCCACAAATAATGAATCTGTGTCTTCGCTACTTTTTCATCAAAATATTTTTGTATAATAAATTCTTTTAATGGAAGAATATTATTTTTTTCTTCAATTAAACTTGTTTTATTTTTTTCCTCATTATCGTAATATTTTAACTTTTCAGTTTTCCCTTTATATTCCAGTACTCCCTTTGCTATATTTATTATAGCTCCAATTTTTCTTAGTAAATTGAACCCAATTAGAAGATCAGATTCTAATCCTTCTATTTCATAAAATAAATGTCGTGTTTCAAATATAGTTATAATATGGTAATACTTAATAATTGAATACCCATGAACTGTAGTTACCTTTTTATATGTTGATAACTCATTTTTATTTTCAAAAATTCCCTTTTTTATGTAACAAGCAGTGGCTCCTGTATCTATTAAAATTTTTAACTGCTTCTTGCTTTTTCTGTCTGTCCTATTTAAATAAGGCATTCCCCTGTAGGGGTCTCGTCTAAAAAATGATCTTCATTAATATTATTTATTCTAATTACTTTATTTGCTGGCTGATTTACAGTTCCCTCGAGTTCCCTTTTTTGAGCTTGAGTTTGCTCTTTATTTTGATTTGGGCGATAGTAATTTGAACGATAATTATTTTGATAATAATTGTTATTATATCTTCCTCGATTATTATTTGCCTGCCAACTATTATTCGGCTGCCGATTGTTATTGGGTTTATTTTGGAGTTGAATCGATGGATCAACATCCATTGGCTCGACAGCTTGTTGCTTTTGAGTGTTGTATTGGTTATTGTTTTGCCAAAAATATCCCTTTTGTGGCCAATTATAATTTTGGTTATTACCCCAATGATTGCCCGTTTTAGTATTATTTGGTCGTACTTGATCAAATCGTAAGTTGTTTCCCTGATATTTATTTTCATTTTTAAACCCATTAAACCTGTTCGCAAATTGAGCACGGAAATTGTTTGATTCTAATTCCTGGACCTTTGCCAAAGCATTGGGTAAATCTGGTGGATTTAATGAGAATAGAGTTTCTGAAATAGATCCATTTAATCCGGATATAAATATTCGTAGAGCGTTGCCCCTTATTGTTTTGTTTGTTTCTTTGGTTATTACACTGTCCTTTCCGTGAGTCATTATGGTTTTGTTTATTAGTAAAGTCATTTTTTTATTAACTTCGTTATAGTATTCTGTAACTGTCATTCGTCCCTGCCTGAGAATACTTAATTCTGACTCTAGGATATGTATTGGTCGTTTATCGTTATATATAAAATCCAATCTAGATAAGATTGCTTGAAAATTTAAAACGGTGCCATGATTGGTAAGAGCATCATGGGCAGCTCCCATAATTTTATTTCGTAAAATTGTTAAAGCAATAAAGTATTGTTCGCTTTGAATTTTATAAAGACTCATAGCAGTTTCCGCAGCTTCCCTCCAACCTACATATTGTGTTGGTTCCCCGGTGAATTTTGGTAAAGATTTTACCACTTCAAGCGTTGTATCGCACTTTATAGTTGGGTCGATTGTTTGTATTTTATAATCCTCTACAGTGTTTGCATCTGTGGCTAATCTATTTTCTAAACCTTCTATTTTCCTGCTCACTTCATTCAACTGAACATTTATTAATCTATTAATTAATTCCACTGTTAGGCCGCCAGCTGTGGCTATACTACCTGCAGAGAAATTTGGTGCTGAACCTCCGGTTGCCATTTTTAATTTTAATTCACCAAAGCAGTCTATTAAATCTTCCAGATTGTTTCTCGATGATATTCTTTAATTCACGAATCTATCTTATTGTTTTTATCAACTATTTTATTTTTCTCAATTCCCTGAACTTAAATTAAAATTTTTAATTTTTTATTATTTTAAATTAATTCCTCACGAAACTGTCCCGAAGGGGTTTTCCTTCTGTGAGGTTGTGGGTTGATCTTCCTTCCTTAGTTTGCTTGATCGTTTTTGTGTTGATTTTGGCGAGGGAATGCCCTTCAGCCCTTCCTTCCTTCTTATATATTTTATTTATTTGTTATCGTGTTGAGTTTGGCGAGGGATTGCCCTACAGCCCTTCCTTTTTTTTATAATTTATTCGATGATTTTTTTAATTCACTTAGTTTTTCTTTGTTAGTTTTTTCTGTCTTTATTGTTTCTTTCTTTTTTTTTTTTTTTTTATCCACTGTATTTTTAGTTTAGTTTTGGTTTTTATTTGTGTTAATAATTAATCTTTCGGTCCACCTTTAATATATTTCCGGGTTTAAATGGATTATTACATTAATTGATTTCCATTTAATTTTTGAACAACGATCACTGTCACTATGTTAGGTGTCGTCGACTGGTGATGGATTTTTTAATTTTTCCACTAAAAATGTTGAGTTATTGGCCGCGCGAGCTCCGTTTATATTTAACTTGTTTTTCATTAAATAATTATTTGGAACTTTTTATGACGCGGCCCCACGTTGGGCGCCAATTAATTTTCTTCCGGGAATTTTTAAGAAAAAAATATAATTTTTATTTTCAATTATTTTATGATGTTAAACCTTTATTGATATAATTATTAAACACAATACAGTTTAGTTACTTTCTAATATTTCTTAACCGATCGCGGTCTCGATCAAAATAGGACTGACTTTTCCAATCCCAAATCAAATCCAACGAACCTCGGCCAGGAGCTTTTCTTTAAGAACTTTTGAACTTTAATTTATGTTTAGATTAAAAGCTTAAGATGAAACTGGCGCATCTTATTGTGAAATTCAATTATGCTGGCCGATGCAATTTGTCGGACACTTGAAACGCAAAAGGCGTAATTGATTGAGCTTCGAACGGAAGCTGATGTTTACTTTAATTTTGATTTGTTTAACTTAGCTGTGGAACCAAGATCGGACCTCTAAGTCAAAGGCAAAGACAAAGGCAAATGCAGAGATTGAAATTATTGTTTATAAAAGCCATAAGTGGCCTGGTTTCACGGGTTGGATAACTTGCACACGAAAAGGAATTAGAAAATAGGCAATATGGCCGCACGTTAAAAGAGAACGAAGAAATAAACAAGAGAGAACGCTATAGTCGGGTGCCCCGACTATCAGATACCCGTTACTCAGGTAAAAGGAGTGCGAGGGAGATGGAGATAGAAACTTTGATCACGCATAACTTTTTAACGAACGGTCCGATTTGAAAAATTTCTTCTACATTTCGATAGGTATTGATAAACACAATAAAACTGCATTTTTACTTTTCCGAAATATTTAAATTTTTAAAATCGTATTTAAGCGATTGTGGGCGTTAAAGGGGGCGTGGCACCTTTTTGAAACAAACTTGCGCTGCGTAGGAACTCCTAGAATCTGCATGCAAAATGCCAATCTTCTAGCTTTTATAGTTTCCGAGATCTCAGCGTTCATACGGACGGACAGACGGACAGACAGACAGACGGACAGACGGACAGACGGACATGGCTAGATCGACTCGGCTAGTGATCCTGAACAAGAATATATATACTTTATAGGGTCGGAAACGCTTCCTTCTAGCTGTTACATACTTTTGCACGAATACAATATACCCTTTTACTCTACGAGTAACGGGTATAAAGACGGAATTGGAATTGTAATTTACTAACTGCCGTCGTCGGATTAAATCGGACTTGGATTTTAGACAAATCGTACAGAAAGTCAAACGAATTATGTTCTTCGAATGGCTGACTGTCGACCGGCAGTTAATAAAAAAAATTTATAAATTGGCACTTATCCGGCTCGAAGGACCAAAAAATGAAGAGTTGGGGCGTCGGGGGTGTTCGTCGTTTGGGGGCAGCTTCGTCGGACGTTGCGGCTGTTGCACGTAGCAGGGCAAGCTGTGGAATAGAAAGTGAAAACACTCGACGATCGCGATGCGCAAGAAAAAGAACAAATGAAAACTCGTGGGACCTTTCGTGGTATAGCGCGGACCGGCCGGGCGATGTATTTCACTAATGAGACAATGAAAGACTAACTTAAGCCTAATTGAGCGCTGCGTTTCAAAGCGCAGTGGAGAGATTCCGGAAGCGGGAAGGCGGGAGAGCCTGGAAACGCAAGCGTCCAGTGCGGGAGAGCCTGGAGTCGCGAGCATCCAGTGCGGGCGAGTAGGCATTCGCTACGAGGGAAGCGCGGGCAGTTTAAATGAGGGGAGAGCGGCGTAAACAAATGCTTAATATTATCTTTGTGAATAATTCTGTTTTTACTGTTGATTATTATTTTATTATTTTTTCATAAACAACTTGTCCTACGTGATATTGTTTTTCTTTTCTGTTTTCCTTATGTTTTTCTAACATTTGCTTCTGTGTATTTTTTATAATTGTGGAATATTATCGTGTTCGTTTTATTATAAAGAATGTCAACAAATTTTAGGTTTGTTGTGGAATGAATACTCTGATTATTTTCCTGAGCGGCTCTTATTACGATTTCGGAATAATCAGTTAAATTAAATTGTTCTTTTATGCAGCGAGCTAATTGTGTTAATGTCGAATGTGCCCTTTCCACTTGACCGTTTGAGGTACTGTGCCTCGGGTCTGCGTAATGTAGAGTTACACCACATCTTTGTGCAAAAGATTTAAATTGAGCCGAGGTAAAGCTCGGTTCGTTATCGGTCATAGTTACTTTGGCTTGGGGAAAATGTTGAAGTAGTTCCATTACTTTATTTTCCATATTTAATTTTTTCTGAATTTCATAACTACTAGGAATTTAGAGTACGCGTCAATACAAGTAATAAAAGTTAAGCTATGCGCATAATACATAAGTTAATCACAGAAATATTTAAAGTTAAAGTTCTAAAATTTAAACTCCATTTAAATTTAAATTGAATCTAATATATAAAATAAAATTTAATTATTTTGAGTTATTAAAATTTTATTCATATAAAATTTTTTAATTAATAACCATTTTTAAATACAAATTGAATTAAAGTTATAAAAGTATTTTAAGTCGTTTATATTTTATTAAAATTTTTTCTATATTACAATTAAAATTCGATTTAAATTTACAAAAGTAATTTCGGTGAAATTAAACATTTATCCCTTATCTTGAAAATAATAATAAATTAAAAAAAAAAATTTCGTATTTATAAGAATTATTCTTGACAAACATTTTTATTGTAAGACAGTACCATGAACAAAATCTCCTATGGCCAATAGGCATAACCTTATACGACCACCCCTCATTGAATTACAACCTCAAGAATTACAGCTAGAACAAATTCAAAATAATCAGTTAAATTAGGTAGAATACCAGCAAGCTAATCTAATTCAACAACAAAGACAAATTCATAGACAGGAATTACATCAGGAACACAGAGACAATATGGCAGCACAAGAGTTACAAGAAGCAGTCAGACAAAGAATTGCTGAGCAATTACCGATCCTATTGCAGCAAGCTCAAAACACAGGATTCGATTATGCACAGGTTCCAAATCATGAAATTTCCTATGAAAATCGAGCTAACCTCGAAGGTTTGGATAGGGTACCAGACATCGTAAAAAGCTTAAGGGAATTTTCTGGCAACCCAACTGAGTTCAGCTCTTGGAAAAAGGGTGTGGAAAGAGTTTTAAAAACATATGAACACACGGTAGGCACATCTAAGTATTTTGGGATTCTACATACCATCCGTAATAAAATCACGGAAACGCAGACAATGCATTGCAATCTTATAATACTCCACTTAATTGGAATGCCATTTCCAAATGTCTAACTTTGCACTACGCAGATAAGCGGTACTTAGGCACCTTTCGGTTATTCTTAATAAGGTGGGATGTATGGAATTAGGAATGGAAGCAGAACAACTCATGACGAAAATGTATAGGGACAAAGCCTTAGACACTTTTGTGCGCGGACTTCGCGGAGATTTATCTCGTCTTCTCGGTATGAAGGAACCAACCGATCTTCCTTCAGCTTTACATCTTTGTCTAAAGATACAGAACCAAGCCATGCAATTAATGGAGGGCAACAATCCGGAGTTAGAAGCGTGCCTTCCCAAACTATACCACATTCTCAACCAACCAGACCACAGCCAAGCAGGCCACAGTGGTCATTCCCCATTAATAACCAGTATCAAAATCCTCTAGTTCCACCCAGGCAAAATAATAATATGTTTAATCAACCACGACCCCAGTTCTACAATAACAATCAAATTCCACCAGTCCCACAATATACTGCCGTACGTCCCTCAGGAAACTTCCCTCCGGCTCGACCTTTGGCTCTAAAGCCACAACCACGACCAGAACCTATGGACATAGACAGGACCATGCAATCGAACCATATTAATTATATGAACAAACCCCTACGTTTTGAAGCTGGTAAAAGACCACCAATGCCTCTAAACGAAGCAGTACAAAAATCAAGAAATTTTAATATTCAAGCAGCACCTCACACTTTTACAGAAGTGGAAGATGAAACACCATCCCTTGATATATATATAATGAAACCATAAAATCACAGGACGAATCACAATCTGAATATCCTGAATCCCTAACAGAATATTAGGAATCCATAAACCAGGCCGACCAAGAATACCAATAACATTATATCTACCTTTATTTTTTAGACTAACAAACTTCTCATTGCCATATTTTGAATGCAACCTGAGGAGTGGAGAAATTTTAAAAATATTAATTGATACCGGTTCAAACAATAATTACATCTTGCCAAAATTCGTTAAAAACCCTATAGAAAACCAATCCCCGTTTGACGCCACCTCGGTTGGCGGAAATATTAAAATTACACTTCACAAAACAGCCAATTTATTTAACGATCCTAAATACCATAATTCAATTTTTATAACCGTTACTCGTAGAGTAAAAGGGTATATTGTATTCGTGCAAAAGTATGTAACAGGTAGAAGGAAGCGTTTCCGACCCTATAAAGTATATATTCTTGTTCAGGATCACTAGCCGAGTCGATCTAGTCATGTCCGTCTGTCTGTCCGTATGAACGCTGAGATCTCGAAAACTATAAAAGCTAGAAGATTGGCATTTCGCATGTAGATTTTAGGAGTTCCTACGCAGCGCAAGTTTGTTTCAAAATAGTGCCACGCCCCCTCTGACGCCCACAAGCCACAAGCTGTGGCCACAGTTTTGATGCTATTATGAAAATTTTAATTGCTATGTATTTGTTTCGTCAATACCTATCGATTGGCCTAATAAAAGTTGGCCACGCCCACTCTAACGCCCAAAAACCCATTAAACGCTTAAGTCTGGCTAGCGCCTACATTTCCGCCTTTCATGGCCCGTGGTACCAATGTCTTGGGATAGATGGCGCAATACAATAGCGCCATCTAACGCATGACTTTGGAACAGCTGGCCAAGGTGCTCAACAGAGTCAACGTTAATTCTCGATAAGGACTTCTATAAAAGGAAATTGCGATGGTTTTCATTTGTCAATACCGAACTATATCCCAAGAACTATGCAAACCAAATCAAGTTAGCCAAATTGGTGGTCTGAGTCAAACAATGGTGTATGTGTGTATGTATGTAAGCATATACATATGTATGTGTTTACATTGTACACAGTTGCAATAGCCCGGCAAAGATAACTCCTTTCAAAGAAAGCTATTCGCTATATCGTTACTCGTGTTGTGCAAACATTTAGACTTTAATATACATAATACTATTTAAGAATGTAAGTGTTTGGCCAGTATAAGTATGTATGTTTAATATTTCTAGTCAATTTATTGTACTCAAAAACATAAACATAAACACAGCAGCTGCTGCAGGACAAAATCTGCCTGCGATAAAGCAGCGCTGGTGCTGATGCTCGTGCTGTAAAGCAGCCAGCTCTAAGAGATCGCCGAATTCAAATTGAAAATTTGAACTTTTCGAGCGGCGAAAAACATACAAGAAGGCATATTTATATTAAGTTGTTTAGTTGAGTAACGGGTATCTAATAGTCGAGGCACTCGACTATAGCGTTCTCTCTTGTTTTTATTACCGCTTTAAAAACATTTGATGCCATTTTGGAAACCAAAGTTTAGAGTTTAAAAAATTTATGAGCAATAATTAACACTAATAACAAATCTATGCTTTTAAAAAATGGGAAAACAATCAATATTAAAAAAAAAATTCAAACCTGTAAATTTAATTATTCCTCGGAAAGATCATATTACTGGGACACAAAAATCAGATCTTAACCAACTTATTCAGAAATATCAGAACCTATTTGCCGAACCAAACGAAAAATTGACTTACACAACAAACATGAAAGCTGAGATACGCACAAACACTGACACACTACTCGAAATTTTATCAATATCCAATGGCACTCAAAAACGAATTTGACCGCCAAATAAAAAAACTTGTAGAAACCAATATAATACGACCCTCTAGATCGCCTTACAATTCACCAGTGTGGATTGTACGAAAAAAATTACATGCCTCCAATGTAAAGAAATATAGAATGTTAATAGATTACAGAAGGTTAAATAGTATTACAATAGCAGACAGATACCCTATACCAGACATATGTATGTAAATGCAGTTCTTGCACAACTAGGAAATAATAAAATGTTTTCTGTGTTAGATCTGTGGGTCCCATCAAATTCTTTAAAGTGATATAGAAAAGACAGCCTTCTCCGTGAAGAACGGAAAATTTGAGTTCACAAGACTTCCATTTGGACTGAAAAACGCACCACCCATTTTTCAGCGTGCCCTAGACGACATTCTTAGGGAACACATAGGGAAAATCTGTTATATTTATATCAATGACATAATTGTCTTCAGTCCAGACGCACAATCTCATTCAAAAAATTTAGATACAATATTTGAAACCTTAAATAATGCAAACATAAAATGCCAATTGGATAAATGCGAAATTTTTAAAAGTAAAGTTAAATTTTTAGGATTTGTAATTTCAGACAAGGGATAAGAAACCAAAGGTAGAGGCCATCGCTAACTACCCCATTCCCAAAAACGTTAAGGAATTAAGATCTTTCCTTGGACTGTCAGGGTTTTACACGATTTATTATGGGCTACGCTGCACTAGCAAAACCACTCACCACATTGCTTAGGGGCGAGGATGGGAGAATTTCGATGAAAGCTTCATCGAAGAAATCTATTCATTTCAATAATGAAGCCATTCAGGCTTTTAATAAATTAAAAAGGACCATAATCAAACTTAAAATGCCAATTGGATAAATGCGAAATTTTTAAAAGTAAAGTTAAATTTTTAGGATTTGTAATTTCAGACAAGGGATAAGAAACCAAAGGTAGAGGCCATCGCTAACTACCCCATTCCCAAAAACGTTAAGGAATTAAGATCTTTCCTTGGACTGTCAGGGTTTTACACGATTTATTATGGGCTACGCTGCACTAGCAAAACCACTCACCACATTGCTTAGGGGCGAGGATGGGAGAATTTCGATGAAAGCTTCATCGAAGAAATCTATTCATTTCAATAATGAAGCCATTCAGGCTTTTAATAAATTAAAAAGGACCATAATCTCAAAAGACGTAATATTACAATATCCAAATTTTAACGAGGAATTTGTGTTGACAACAGACGCCTCCGATCACGCAATCGGAGCAGTACTTTCACAAAAGGACAGACCTATAGCTTTTATATCTAGAACACAATCTCAAAACGAAGAAAACTACGAAACGCCAAAGAAAGAAATGTTAGCCATTTTATGGGCAGTAAAAACACTTACAGGATATCTCTACGGTGGAACCAAGGTTAAAATCTATACTGACCACGAACCACTTACACACGATTGTAATTGGAAGGAAGGGATAGCGATCAAGAGATGCAAATCATATCTTGACGAATATAATAAAGAATTACTTTATAAGCCCGGAAAGGAAAACATAGTGGCTGATGCTTTATCTAGGATCCCTATAAGCAACCAAATGAACTCATTAACAGCAACACAACACAGCGCGCAGAGCTCTGGACATAACCTCATCCCCAGCGTCGAAGTACCAATAAATGCCTTTAAGAATCAGATTTTCACCTACAAAGAAACAAATTTACTATTCCGTTCCCCACCTTTCACAGACACGTTATAACTCGACCTGAATTTCAGAATATTGATCTTATTGAAATATTAAAAAAACATTTAAATCCGTCAATCCTAAATGGAATTTTCACATCAGAAGAGATAATGGGAGAGATACAGAGAATTTATCCGGAACATTTCGGATTCATTAAAATCAGATTTACACAAAATAAAGTAGAAGATTTGACAGAAGAAACTAAGCAGGAATTAATATTAGAATTAATATTAGAAACACATAACAGAGCACATAGAAATGCAGAAGAAAACAAAAACCAACTTGCAGAAAAATATTATTTCCCCAAAATCAAACAAAAAATAACAACATTAGTCAAACAATGCAGGGTATGTAAAGAAGGCAAATATAATAGTCATCCCCCCAATCCAGAAATTAAAGAAACCCCAATTCCTGAATACCCTGGACACATAATCCACATTGACATCTTCTCAACAGAAAAGAAATTATTATTGACCGCAGTAGATAAATTTTCCAAACTAGCACAGGCAAAAATTATAAAATCCAAATCTACCGAAGACATTAAAAAACAATTACACGAAATAATATTCTACTATGGAGTACCCAAATTTGTAGTAATGGATAATGAAAAGGCTTTTAATTCAGCATCTATTATCTTTATGATGAGAGATCAGTTAAATATAACCATTTTTAAAGCTCCTCCCCATAAAAGCTCAGTTAACGGACAGATTGAACGATTTCATTCGACCCTTTCGGAAATAATAAGATGCCTTAAAACCAAACAAATATACAACACCATTGAAGAATTATTAGACAGAGCCATTTACGAATACAATTATAAAATACATTCAGTAACAAAGAAAAGACCATTCGAATTTTTTGTTGGCAGAAATATTAATACCGAACCAGAACAATATAAAAAAGGAGGCAGGATAACATAGAAAAACTTAAACAAAAACAATTGATAGATTTAGAAAACCACAACAAAGAAAGGAAACCTATAAAATCATATCTACCAGGACAAGAAATATTTGTAAAACAAAACACCAAAATGGGATCAAAATTATTTATTATTAGGAATAAAACTATTTTAACAGAAGCAGGAAGAGTAGTTCATAAAAGTAATTATTCGAAACTCCTTAGGAAATTTTTGTCCACGTCAGTCCAAAACAAAATAAACTTAATATAACAAAAAAATAATAATAAATAATATTACACATAACATTTACAGTTGTTGTCCGCTTGGGGTTATCAGTCCGTTCGTGAGTGATCGGCCCATAACCCTACATTACCGTTGTTTAATAAGACATTTTTGTAATTACAGGATGTTGATTTTAATAACGCTGATACCAATGGCAATCGCGACCACCGACATAACAAATTATACCGATGCACATACCATATCAATTCATAAGGGTATAGGTAAATAACAGATATCAACAAGAAAATTCACGTCAAAAATTTAAAACAGATTGAAACGGAACTATTACAAATAAGAGAACACACAATAAACAGATTAAAAAATAGTTTACATTTTCACACTCTGACACATGAAATAATTCAATCACTTTCTGCTATAAGCACACTTACCTTAACAACAAAAAGCTGTCAAGCTAGGTCAATAAATATGATTGGCTCAGCTTGGAAATATATCGCAGGTAACCCAGATCACGAAGATTTAGTAATGATAGAAAGTAACCTCAATAATTTAATTAAAAATAACAACGACCAAATTATTATCAATAATCAGCTTCAAGACAGAATAAATAATTTAACAACCACTTCCAATATGCTAGCAAATTCAATTCAAAACGACAGATTTTTGTAAAAGAAGAAATAGGAAACATTAAATTTGCAATATGATGGACTAAAATTAACGTCTTTTATTACCTGAACTTAACGAGATAAATAAAATATCTCAGAAAAATAACATTACCTCGTTTTCAATTGAGGAAACACTGGAATTTGTTGATGTGTCTGTCTTACATAATAAAACAAACTAATAATACATTTAGAAACTAATGAACTTTTTGTATCAAACAATGTAATGCTAGGGCTACCCCATGATTGTAAAACTTCAAACTATGTCAAATTTGTAAAAAATGAAAAATTGCTAATTTAAGTAATTCAAAATGTATTTCAAAATTAGCTCAGGGAAAGGAATCGCTGTGTGATTATAGTAACTCGGACCACATTGAACCAATAGACGAAATAGACGATGGCATACTACTCTTAAATGACTTCAACGGTAGCCTAAATTCAAACAATATTTCACATCAACTCAGAGGAACTTTCATGATTACATTTTTAAATGAAACTATAAATATAAATTGAAAAAATTTTACAAGCAAAGAAAAAATAATAATAAAACCCGAAATCCCACGAATTCAAATTACCCCATTGCAAGCACAACGCATACAAATTCTGTCATTCGAAGCATATAAAGCACTTACAAACCTTACAAAATGATTCTATAATAAACCGAATAACCACTATCACATTAATTTGCGCCATTGTTCTTGCTTTAATCGTATTAAAAAACTGTATTCACAGAAAAGAAAAAGTAATCCTACATATCCAAGAACCGCCTCCACAAGTTTTAAACACCAAAACTAATACTATATCAAATCCTAAAAAAATAATATCAGAATTTAATAATATTCCCTATTTCTAACACCTCTTGAGGACAAGCAGGTTTTTAAGGAGGGAGAGTTAATCACAGAAATATTTCTACATTTTTTCTGAGAAATATTGCAACATTGTCGATGCAACATTTCAATACAACGGTCAAGAACCCGCAAGTTCAATATCATAAAAACACCAAGAACCCCCAAGTTCAATAACATAAACACATGCATCCGGTTAACAGCCACAACGCAATACCAAAAATGATGATTCTGCAAACCTTGCAGTTTCAGCCGCTCCATCAGAACTAGGCCACGGTCTCTTCCGCGACGTCGACGTTGCTGCCCCAACCCACAGCTTAGATCAGGGTATTTTTAAATGAATAAATTAAGTCTCAAATTGAACTCCGAATAAATCAAACGTTCAAAACTTATTTTTGGGTTTTTATTATCCTGGAAATGAACTTATATCAATGTGTAAATTTTCGCCGTCTTTAGTTGGGACTGGGGCTTCCCCAATTGGAATTTTAATGGGGTGTCTGTTATATTTGTTCTCATTGCAAATTTTACAATTTGTATATATTCTTTTAGTTTTACAAATGTATTGGGCCAATAATATAATCTACTAATTTGTTTATGATTTTCGTCTAGTCCCCTATGAGCTCGATTGTGTGTTTCCTCTATTATTATAGCTCTATCTTCGGCGTTTTCCACGTCTTGTAGAAATAATCGCGTAAAAAGAAATTTGTTAGTAAAATTATTTCTTAAAGAAACTTGAATATGATATAAATCTTCTAAACTACAATGAATTCAAACCGTTATGTTAGGTGGAAGATATTCTCTTAATATGCTTATTAAGTTCTCAACTGTATCATATTCGATTATGTGTCTTGTGACTCATGTATTATATACCTCCCCGTTGTTAATAACAATTGTTGTTTAAATTGATTTAACGGTTTACGGGTATCTTGTTTTACTTTTTCAAAACTACTTTCAGCTGAATGCTGTGTGTCTTGGTCTGAGTTTGACTGTTCAGAAACTTCTATGTCGCTGTTTGTAATATTATTTATTTGTATTCGTGATAATGCATCGGCTACAACATTTGTTGTTTCGGGTTTGTATATAATTTTTGGGGTAAAACTTTCAATAAAAGAATACCATCTTTTCATCTTTACGTTTGGATTTTTATCCGAAAGGACGATAAGGATTGATGATCCCTTTGTATTTATATGCCAATTACTCCATATAAATAATTCCGGAGATTTTTTAAAGCCCATACTAGCTAACAATTCTATTTTATTTGTGGCATAAAGTTTTTCCGTTTTATTTAATGTTTTTGAAATAAACGTAATTGGTTTATTATCTTGTGTTAGTACTGCCCCGATAGCTACGTCTGATGCGTCTGTAGTTAAAACAAATTTCTTACCATAATCTGGCTGAACTAATTCGACTTGTGCTATTAGATTCTCTTTTAGCTCGTTGAAAGCTTGTACAGGTGATTCGTCAAACTGTATTGAAACTTTAGTAGACATTCTTTTAGAAACCTTTCCATTTTCCCCTCTTAGATATTTTATTAATGGTTTAGCAATTTTTGCATAGTTACAGACAAATTTTCTGTAATACCCTGTTAAACCTAGGAAACTTCGGAGTTCTCTAATATTACGTGGAATCGGAACTTTTGTAAATTTTCCGTTATTAATAGAAAATGCTGTTTTTTTCAATATCTGAATCTTTCATTAAAATTTGGTGGAATCCAGATTCCAAATCAATTGTTGAGAAGTATTTAGCCATTCCTAAATTAGCTAATATTTCAGACGGGTCTTGCATCGGGTATCTGTCCGGAATAGTGTTTTCGTTTAGTTTTTTGTAATATATTACAAATCTATGTTTGAGACTGCCATCTTCATTTTGACTTTTTTTGGGTACCACTAACACTGAAGAATTATAAGGACTTCTACTAGGTCTAATAATATTTTCCTTAAGCATTCTATTGATTTCCGTATTAACGAAATCTGATACTGATAAGGCATAAGGATATTGTTCACTATAAATTGCCCTGTCATTTTCGGTGTTTATTTCACTCCGAATATCGGTACGAAATGGAATTTGTAAATTTATTATTGAGTGTTCCTTCTCGATTATGTCAATTATTTTCTTCTCCAGTACTTCTATTCGATTTGTAATGTTCATTTTATTTCGCTTGGGCTCATTATTTTCAATATTTTTTATTCTTTCGTTGGCGGAAAAATCGACGTCGGGGTGTTGAGGATTTTTAGATCCTAAGCCAATAATTTTTTTGTTGACGTAAACTTCATCGTCGGCGTGCTCAGGATTTGTTGATGCCAAACTATTTAATTTTTTGTTAATGGAAATTTCAACGTCGGCGCGTTCAGGATTTGTTGTTCCCAAAGTATTTAATTTTTAGTTGACGGAAATTTCATCGTCGGCGCGTTCAGGATTTATTGATCCCAAACTTTGCTCGCTTCTTTCCACAAATATAGATTCTGTGTTTTCCAAACTTATATTATCAAAATATTTTTAAAATAAATTCATTTAATGGTAGAGTATTATTGACTTCCATTAAACTTGTTTCATTTTTTTCCTCACTACCGAAAGATATATTAACTTTTCTGTATTCCCTTTATACTCCAAGACTCTCTTTTCAATATTTATAATAGCTCCGATTTTTCTTAATAAATTAAACACAATTAATAGGTCAGATTCCAATCCTTCTATTTCATAGAACAAATGTCTTGTTCCAAATATATTTATATAATGGTAATATTTAATAATTGAATACCCATGAACTGTAGATACTTTTTTATAAATTGCTAATTCATTTTTATTCTCAAAAATTCCCTTCTTTATATCGCAAGCCGTACCTCCCGTGTCTATTAAAATATTTAACTCTTTCTTAGTTTTTCCGTCCACTCTTTTTAGTTAAGGCATTCCCCTGTAGGGGTCTGATCTAAAAAATGATCTTCATTGATATTATTTAATCTTGTTACTTTATTAGCAGGCTGATTAACTGTTCCTTCTGGTTCCCTTTTTGGAGCTTGAGTTTGCTCTTTGGTTTGATTTGGACGATAATAGTTTGTGCGATTATTGTTTTGATAATAATTATTATTATATCTACCTCGATTATTATTTGACTGCCAATTATTTCTGGGCTTATTTTGAAATTGGAGCGATGAATCTACATCCATTGGCTCGAAAGGTTGTCCTTTTTCATTGGCATTCTGATTATTATTTTGCCAAAAAATTTTATTCTGTGGCCAATTATTATGATTATTATTCCAATTATTTCCGTTCCCTTTAGTATTACTTTTTGTTTAGAATTAAGTCTTAAATTATTTCCCTGATTTTTATTTTCATTTTTAAAGCCATAGTATCTGTTTGCAAATTGAGCTCGGAAATTGTTTGACTCTAATTCCTGGACCTTTGCCAACGCATTGGGCAAGTCGGTGGATTTAATGAGAAAAGGGCTTTTTCTGCTATCGGACCATTTAATCCAGAGATAAAAATACGTAGAGCATTGCTCCTTAATGTTTTGTTGGTTTCTTTGGTAATCACGTTATGCTTTCCGTATGTCATTATAGTTTTGTTTATAAGTCATTTTTGTAGCAGGGTCGCCTATTACATTACTGCTTATAGTTGCAAATGCACATGTATAATAAATATAACAACAAGTATATTTCTAAGTTAAGTATAATTCCAACGACCTCTGTTATAATTATGTATATGTATGCAGATGTTATAATTATGTATGTATATCGATATGTATTAAAAATGCAACTCTGAAAAAACGAGCGCGGAGGAAAAGAACGAAGGGAGAGTCAGTCGTCGTTTTGCAAGCATAGAGTGTGGACACAAGAAATAAAAACATATTGAAAATTAATATATATCCAACGTGTACTTTTAATAACAACATTACTCGGACCCCTACATTTTTTTATTGACTTCATTATAGTATTCAGTAGCTGTCATTTTACCTTGTCTAAGGATACTTAATTCGGACTCAAGAATTGATTGGTTGTTTATCACTATATATAAAATCCAATCTAGATAAAATTCCTTGAAAATTTAGAACAGTGCCATGATTGGTAAGAGCGTCGTGGGCTGTTCCCATGATTTTATTTTATTTATTGATTTCCATTACACGATCACTGTTTGGTGTTGGATGTTTTAATTTTTCCAATAAAAATTTGAGTTCTTGGCTGCGCGAGTTCCGTTGTAAATTTAACTTTGTTTTTCATTAAATTTTTTATTTTTGGAAATTTCAATGACACAGCCCCACGTTGTGCGCCAATTGAATTTGTTCGTATTGGTTGATTACAAAAAATATAATTTTTATTTTTTAATTTTACTTTATTGGTGCAGACCTTAATTCATAATACATCAAGACACTTTCACTTAAGATTTTTTCTTATGACCAATCCCAGTTTCAATCCGAATGAGACTTCTTCTTAATTCTAAAATCTTCTCCAACGAACCTCGGCCAGAAGCTTTTCTTTTTTAAGCTTCTAGAACTTTGATTTTTGTTTAAAATAAAAGCTTATGCTGGAACTGTTTCATCTCGTTGTGAAATTAAACTATGCTGACCGATGCAATATTGATTGAAAATTGGAACGCAATACTTTTGGCTTTGAACGTGAGTGTTTGGCTTCAAACGGTACTTTACGATAGGTTTATTTATCTTAGCAGAACGGTCAAGCGCAGCTCTCGAAGTGAATGAAAAAGGCGAAGGCAGAATCATAAACAAAGGCAAAGGCAATGTAGCTGAGATTGAATTTTGATTGAATTGTTAATTCCATAAGTGGAACCGATTCACGGGTTGGATAACTTACCTAGCGATTGTGCCATGTAACTTGATTTTGGGCTTTCGTGTGTTGGTCAATCCTCCAGAGAATTGGCCAAATTAATATGTTGCGCCTTTGGCGGCAACTTGTGGTGGCACTGATTGCGTTTTCTACCAAAAGTTTAAAAATACCTGTAGTGAATTTTGATGGTAGGTTAAACATGCACAAAATTTGAGACAAATGCAATTGCACTTACTTCGAATTTTCCCTGGCCGATATTTATGGCTGGACACTGGTTTCTGGATCGCACTTAGAGTACTGGATGCCATTCACAATATGATATTTCGGGCTTTTTAGCCTTCCAATACTTGGAAATTTTAAGCTGCTGATACGTCCGTCTCTCTTACAAGTAGAAGTAAGAAGAACGTAACCGGAATCAGACGGATCCTAGCGAGGCTTTTGGCGGAAATATATTTCATATGACAACCGAGAGTCTTAAATCTATAATTTTCTAAAACCACCCTGACTCAGCTATTCAAAATATCGAAAAGTCGGGTCAGGGGGCAGAACTCGGTCAAGCTTTAGCTTATGCGGGTCTTATGCAGTAGGCTTTCAGGCTGAATTTTGGTTCGCCAGTGGCTATAGTTGCCGTTACAGAACCACTAGAATAAGGCAGGGTATTTAACTCTAGATACCCTAGACAGATAGGGTCTGGAGTCGCATCACTGGCGAATGTGTTTTGCATGATAGTTGCCTAACAGTCGACCTTGTAAGTCCTCCAGTTCGTAATAAGATCTTCCCAATTTCTTTCTGACTCGGGTTTTTTATAAATGATGGCCCGAACTTTGCGTTATAGCCGGTCTGAAAAATCTTTTCTTTAAATTGCGACGAAAAACTTCTTGCCCTTCAGCGAAGGAAACGTCTCTCGAGCTCAAATTATAACGTTTTTCGTTCCGATCGTGAGCTTTCTGCATTTGCTTAGTCGCTTCCTCTCGGATTTTTTCAAACGAATCTTGCCTATTAAACAACAAAGAACGATCATCCAGCTTGTTTAGTCTCCTTAGCAAGGAATAAGTAGAACCGGAAGTTAGCTTGAGTCGAATGAACAGCCGTCAGCAAGTGTGAAACTTCATTCTTCTTCATCAGTTTCTTAAATGCTTTAGAACGGAACTGAGATCCGTTGTCTGATACGGCAGTTTCCGAGACACCGAAAGTCATGAGAAGCTCGGCTTCGAGGTAGTTAATAATAACACTGGCATTGATCTTCTTCACAGGTATAAGAAATACAAACTTAGAGAAATCATCAAGGACCATGAAGATACCCGATATTCCCGCTTCTCGAACATGGGTAAGGTCCGAGAAAATCAATGAAAATTCGTTGGAAAATCGCACGGTTTCTGGAGCTTTTCCTAGCAGTGGCCTGAGAACATGATTCGCTGGTTTAGACGCCTTACATGTCTCACACGCATTGACGTATGCTTTCACGTCAGGTACAAGGCGAGGCCAGAAATAATACCTCCTAACGCGCTCGACAGTCCTATGTATCCCGTCGTGAGAAGCCAATGGACTGTTATGAGCTTGGAAAAGGACTTCGGGGACCAGCTCTGATGGTATCCAAAGCTTCCAAACGAATTCATCGTGTACTTGTTCTCCAGTCAAGTGTTCTGCTTTTCTGTACCATCCTCTGTTTTAAGATCAGTGAAATTATCTTTCTTCTCTTCAACCTTGGCTACTAAATCTTTGTAAGCAGGAGAATTAAAGTGGTTCGAAGTTAAATCGACTAACAAACCTTCTTGCAAATCAACTCCCGCGACTTCGTCTTCGTTAACGTGGGTCAAGGAATCAGGAACCACGTTCATTGTACCCTAACGATGCTCAATTTTAAATCGATATCTTTGCCAGGCTAACGACCATGGAGCAAAACGAGAACTGAGATCATGGTTAGACATAAACCATTTAAGCGAGGCATTGTCGGTAATTATCGTGAAAGCATGACCTTCCACGTAAGCTCTAAAATTCTTCAAGGCTACTATCGCCGCCAAACACTCCTGCTCGGTCACGGTATAGCTTTTTTGAGCTCTATTATGTCTTTTCGAGATAAAGGCTATAGGACGTTCGTCTCCTTCCTGAGACACCTGTACCAGCACAGCGCCGACACCAGACTTACTAGCATCGCAATGGATAGCGAATGGCTTGGAAAAGTCTGGGCTACATAAAACCGGAGCTTCGCTGAGACGACTCTTCAAGATATTAAAGACTTTTAGTGCTTCTGAAGTTAGAATTAACCTACGTTTGGTTGTCATTAAATCGGTTAAAGGAGAAGAAAACCAAGCAGAATTCGGAACGAATTTGCGGTACTAGCCACATAGTCCCATAAAACTCCTCATACCTCGAAGGGTTTTCGGGACAGGAAACTCGTTGATTGATTTCACCTTTTCAGGATCTGTTCGAATTTCGTCATCGCCAATGATATTCCCTTAATATCGTACACGTCGTATGCAGAAATGACTTTTACCAATATTAATTGTCAATCCTGTACGCTTGATGTGAACGGCGATCTCCCTAAGTAAGTCAAGATTATTTTCAAAGTTTGAGACGTTACTACCAGAAGGTCATCCAAGTATATGAATTCTTCGTTCCTGAGAACGTAATCCCCAAAAGGGATTACTTTAAATTGGTAGAGCGGCCTACCGGGAAATATGAATGCAGTCTTGTCTCGGGATTGGACTTCCAACGGCTCTTGCCAATAGGCGCCTTTCAAGTCGAGGCTGGTAATATATTTCTAATATATGATGCCGTTAATTTGGGGAAGAGGATAGGCGTCTTTCTCTGTGAGACTATTGACCTTTCGGCAATCTAAACAAATCCTCACTTTGTCAGGTTTAGTAACCATGACTATAGGGAAGGACCAGGCGCTTTCTGACTCTTCAATAATCCCTAATTGCAACATTCTGTCTATTTCTGCGTACCTACTCTTCTCAACTGCAGGTGAGACAGGGAAATGACCCTGCTTAATTGGCTTGACACTACCCACTTCAATTGTATGTGTAATTAAACCTGTCTGGCCAAGACCTTCCTGGGTGAAAGAAGGAAACGAATTGATAACTGATTTTAACTTTTCTGCCTCAGACAAGTCGTGTTGATCTACCTCGACCTCGCTGCTGACTTTGCTAGATTCCTTAAATTCTAGCTCGGATATATTCCGATTTTTGGGAAGAAGATCATACAGCCTCCAAAAATCTATGCCCAAGTGTAGACCTTGTTTTAGTGATGGTACAATATAAATGTTTAAAGAATTTTGAATGTTTCCATATTATTCCTCAGTAAAATTAATATATGTAAAATTAATATATGTTCTAATAGCGACAGTTATATTTTGAGTTTACACAATTTTTCTCTTACATGTATTCATGTTTCCTCAGACATTGATTTCTTATCAGATCCAAATCTGAAGAACCCTTAGAATAAAAAAGAACGCAAGGTGATGCGCTTCATAGAAAATTTATAAATGTACAAAGTTGTTCATTTGCGTTTTGAGTGTGACACGGTAATAATTTCAAGGAACAAAGTGACTACATTTGTGTGATCACCTAAAAAACCGAATTAAAACTATATTGCATTACTTTGACAAGTTTCAAGTAAAAAAACGGTAGAAAACAATTAAAATGCCACGTGGAACCGAATTGAGTAAAGAAGAGCAGATTAAAATCAAAATTATGGCTGATTGTGGCGTTAAAGTGGATGTTATTGCTACATCATTAAACATCGAAATACTATATCGAAGTTTCTAAAGTCTCCGCAAAAATATGCTCAGAACAACCGAAAAGGCGCAGTTTGTAAGGTTGATGAGCGCACTAAACGCCACGTTCGAGCTTTGCTAACTGATAAAATGATGAGTTGTGCCCAAATTAAAGCAGAACTGAAGCTGGCAATAACTCGGCAAAGGGTGCAGCAAATTTGCCGAAAGGAGTTACATCTCCGATATGAAGCTAAGGTACCAAAACCTAAGCTATTACGACGCCATAAAATAGCCAGACTTGCCTTTTATGAAAAATATAAATTTTGGGATAGTGATTTCCATAATGTCGTCTTTAGTGATGAATTTAATTTAGACGGCCCAGATGGAAACCAAAAGTATTGGCGAGACCCCAGGCATCCCCGGCTGACTTGCCACAGGCGCAACCATGGTGGTGGCTCTCTTATGGTTTGGGCGGCTTTTAGCCTCTTTGGAAAATCGCCAATATGCTTTGTACCAGGTCGCACGAATGCAGAAATATATACGAATCTCTTAGAAAGTGAACTTATACCATTTTCTGAAAAGTTCCATTGCGAGGATTTTGTGTTTCAACAGAATAACGCTCCTATACATATTGCACGGTACACAAAGACGTTTTTGGAATCAAAAAAAATACCCTTGTTAGTGGCCTGCTATAAGTCAGGACTTAAATCCGATTGAGGATCTTTGGGGCATCCTATCAGCTAAAGTTTTCGGAGGTGGAAGGCAGTTTGAGACCTTAAAGGACTTAAAGGTGGCAATTGACTCAATGTGCCTAACCGATTGCAATTAGTGGAGCAACAAAAGGGAGACACTATATTATACTAAACAAAATTAAATCAGTTATATTATAAATGTATGTACAACTTTTTTCTTATCAACTCAATATTGCACATTTATCAATTTTCTATGAACAATAATTTTAAGTTATTTTCTAAATATGAAATATTATAAAATATATTTGAAGCTCATTCATTTTGTACACATACTACTTACAAAAATAAAAATTATATAAAAAAGGAAAACATGAAGAAGTTAAACAAAAAACAACAAAAACTCAATGCACATATATCAATTTTACTGAGGTTGTCAACCTTCAGTTTGTCTACTTTTCGTTATGGGCTTCCATAACCTGGTAGCACTAACGTTTAACGACTTATATGCATTATCCTTCTTCATCAGATCGCTAGCTAAATCACCTTCAAAACAACTTATGGATGTCCATACACGTTACACGGTGTGATCTAATAAACGAATTGGCAAAAAAGGTCGGGGATAACTTGTTTCTATAGTAACAGAACAAATATATTTCAATCCCAGCCGACAGGTTAAAATGATTTGCCAAAACTATTTGATTCTTTTAGAACTCCGAGATTTGAATCTTTCCAAGGGAGGTTTGTGACAAAATTGTGGATTTGAAATATCAGGTAAATTTTTAACCTTACAATGCAGCAATGAGCTGGCATTGCCTTTTGGAACGTCAGGGACAGTTTGTGGTGCAATGAATTGTGCATCCACATCTTATCGGTCATTGTTGACTGGTTGATACAGGCACTCGAAGTTCTCGGTTTGTACGGCAATTTCGAAGCGCCGGACTGCACACTTTACGCAATTCGTCTAGTAAGTGTTATCTGCTCCACAGCCGTAAAAACAGTCGTTTTTCGGCTAAACAATCCTGGTAAACGTGGTCATCGTTTTTCAGCTAAACAATCCTGGTAAACGAGGCCATCTTTGCGGCAGTTCCAGCATTTTGAGGTAAACGCATCTACTTCTAGATCGTTTTCCGATTCAAAACCTTTATGCGAATCAGATTCCGGAATCAGTTCTGATATTTCGCGTCTAAATGGGTTACCTTTACTATACCCGTGCTCGCGTTTGACGTCGTCGAGAAAAGCTTAGCGTCGACGACAGGTCAGTAACTCATGTCGTATCTCCGGCCTTAGGTTATTCTTGAGAACTCGGACAAGATTTCTCCACGGTAAGTTGATCGACTAAGACGCTTACGCTATCAAAAGTAAGTTCTGCTTTCTGTTTCGAATTAACTCCTCAATGTCAATGTCATCTCTTGTCTGACGAAATTGCATGCGCAAAGCCGAACATAACCTATCCCAGCGGACTTTGGTTACCGATTTATGGTAACGCAAAAATATCGTTGGCTTTGCCTTCAAAGAGAACGCTGGCGTTCTTGCAAAGGACCGAGAAATTTCTCTCTTAGCCGCCAACAGCGGAATTTATCAATCTCTAAACACTTTCTTCTACTGCATTTTCTCTTAATCATTTTTCTCTGCATCTCTGAAAGAAGCGAGAATAGTCTTCGCTCCATGTTGCTTGATCAGTAACACTATTGTTGCTGGACCTGGGGTATCGGTTACTTCTTGTTGACGACCTTTAGATTAAGACCGAGTTTGTAAACCCTTTTCGACAAATGGCCTGCAGGAAACTTTAAATACTGGGCACAAGTCGCTTTTCTTAAAATGCGCATCAATGCACTTCTTATGAAACTCGTGATTGCAAATAGTTTCGAAAAGTTGTAACGAACTGTTTTTCTTATGTTTCGCTCGATACGAAGTTCGTGCGGCTAGCTCAGTAGAATTTGTGCGTTCGTCCCACCAAATTTATATTAAACGTGACCACCCGGTTAACAGTAACAACACTTCAGAATTCAGTTAATGAGGCGTTTATTTACGGCTCTGGTTTACAATATTTGTGTATATCTTGTGCTGGTGATGCTCCTGCGACGTCGCTCGGTGATTCCTCGCTGCTGGTGGTCTTAGCCGCTCCGAGTACTTTCGCTGCCACTCGTAGACGAGGGCGTGGGGTTGGACCGTTGTGCTTAGGGAAGCGTCACCGTTCTCAGACTAGGGTGAACAGGCATCATGCTCGCACGACCTTCGTCCTGCCAGCCGCAGCCTCCTGTACCTTGCTCTGTCCCGGCCGGTCCCGCTAGACGCTCACTCAGTTTTCCTTCCTCCGGTGCTACCGCCAGATTACGTCAGCAGTCCCTGTAGCTAACTCCCAGAGAAAGACGAACTTTCCACCCTGGCCTTCCCTCCCGACTGTTGCGATCGTACCTGCGGCTCGGCTCTTGGCACGGTCTCTGGCTGTTTGTCCCCGTCGTCGTCCTGCGCGACTGGCTGCGGCTTTGTTCCACGTCGCTCCCTTGAGGCCCGTTGCTCGTGCTGCTCACTCTGCTGGTATTGACGTGCCGAGCTAAGTCTGTCTATAACCGACGCAGCTGATCGGTACTACGGCCGACGCAGCTGAACTAATCGGTATTACAGCCAAGGTAGCCGGACTGGTTGGTATTACAGCCGGCTCAGCTAGCCTGATTGGTATTACAGCCAATGCAGCTAAACTGACCGGTATTACAGCCAACTTGGTCGGACCAATCGGTATTACAGCCAATCTTGATCCTTTGCAGACTTGGTCGTGTGTTGCCTTTCGAGGACTCAGCCATCTGTGTCTCAATTCGGTGACTTGCTCGGTCCCGAACGTCTCGACGTGGCGATCTTGTTCCCGGCTGGTTCCTTGCTTGACTTTGACTTTTACTAGACGTTGTTCCCTCGCGGCTTGACGCTCGTTGACTGGTCCTGATTCCAGCGCTGGGCCCGCTTATATAGGCCTCCGGGTCCCGTTAATCCTCGGCCTCTCCTTTTCTTCTCTCCACTTCAAGGTCCAAAGTCCACGGTTTTACCGTTTGACCTTTCGCCCTCTGCACACGGCACTCCACTGAAGTCCAAAGTACAGCGCTGTACCGTTCCTTCCTTGATCACGGCACGCCTGCGCTCTCTGGACTCTCGCTCTGACTAGTGCCGTCTCGTTCTGGCTCCTCTCTCCGCTCCATCTCTCCCAATCTCTCCAAACTCCCTTTGGATTCGTACTCTGTACTTTCTTTCCTCTCTCTCTTCAACCGTTTCTCCAAACTCTCTTTTCCTGCGTTGCCGTTACTACTCGAAGTAGTTGCGTAAGTAGCAACTGGCGGGATCTCCATGCAGTTATTTTCCGGATATATTGTGTGGAGTTATTCAACTTCTCACATTCCCCCCTTTCTTCGGATAACGAAAGTGAGCTCGATCCTCCTCTCCGGCTGTTACCCTGTGTATCCTTGTAGCCTTCGAGTCCTCTCGCTCTTCTCCCCGCTCTGGTTCCATCCTTAGACGTACAAATTCTCGTTGTTCCTCGCCAGCTTTTATCCTGGGTATCCTTATTGCCTTTGAGTCTTATTGATCCTTCCATCGACGCCCGCAGCTCCTTGTTGAGTTATACTGCGCCGATCCGTATTCCTTGACTTTCTCCCGTGAAGCTTCCTTCGTCGATGTATGCTTCCTTAAATCCCGATGTTGCCGTTGAGATTTTTAAAATTCCCGCTCCCACCTGGTTCGCGGTCTCCTTTTGTTCGTATTGGTCACACTAACACTTTGCGATCGATAACATGACTTGCATATCGATATTACCTTGGGGTAGCGTTGCCACCTCATCATCGCGATGTTTATTAGTGTGCCTCCCAAATGCCGATAATTCCAATGTCTCTTGCCCATCGATCGGCTTTCATACGATAGTTCTCCGCCGGTAAGTTTTCTCCTTAATTTCCCACTTCCCCTTTCTCTCATTCTGCTTTCTCTTTAAACCTCCCCTTTCCCTTGACTTGCCCTTGGACTGTGGCCCTCGCCTATGAGCGGAGATGGAAAGAGAGAGGATAAAGGGGTAAAACGGTTTGACTGCCGCCACGATCGTCCTCCCCGCGTCTCAGCAGCTACCCCTCCCATCATTCCAAAGTACACGTGAGTTTGTGCTTTTATATTTTCCTTTTCTTATTGCTCAACTGATTTGCTTTTCTTTGCGTTTCCAGATGAACGGCTTCTCCAAGGAGATAAAGAAAAAGATGACCTGGGACATACATAGATTGACCGCCGCCACGGCCCCCCCCCCGCGTTTCAGCAGCTACCCCTCTCCACCATTCTTTAATGTACATGTGAGTTTGCGCCTTCGATTTGGTTTTTGTCATTCAACTGATTGGTTTTTGTTTTTCAGATGAACTGCTTTGCAAAACAAACTCCCAGCTTTTTATGGTGTTATAATTTTAAGTGTTTTTGCTAGTTCTGTCCGCGTTTTAAGTCCCAGTGTCAGTGTTTACGTGTCTTTTTTTTTGGAATTTTTTTATTATTTTTTTTCTTTTTTCAATCAAAACGGCGAACGCTAACTTGGCCTGAAGCCGCCAAACGGATGCGGTATTTCTTGTAGCCTACCTCTGCCATCACGCAGCGACGGCCTCCTCTTCGCATGGCATGCTTTATAACCGGCTGCTCCAATAGGCCAGCTGGCCACTCCTCCTCGGCGATGTCCTGCCAGGATCCGCCCTCCGTCCGGGACGCCATTCGCACCAGTGCGGGCCTGGACACTGGGCCGCGCGCCTCTGGGGCGGAGACCTGCCGCTGGAGTTTGGGCCTCGGGTTGCCCGTAGGTGTCGGCCATACCCATGGCCCTTTCTCCAGGACATCTCCCGTCTCCGGTGTCGGCGGCAACCACCCGGCGTCTTCGCGGCGCACCCTTGGGTCCCGCGGATTTGATTTTGGAGTGTACTGCACTGGGGTCGCCGACAGGCCAGGTCCACGTGACGGTGTATTGCAGCCACTGGATTCCGCCGGCTACAAACGCATTTAATGCATGCGCGACGTGGGCCTGTGGGATCTCCGTGCGGCAGTACTGCCACTGCTCCTCCCCTCCTCCTGGTCTGGGAGCCTCCTCCTCGGTGGGTGTGGGTTTTCTGCCTCTGGATGACGTGGAGGGGGCTGGGAGCGGTATCCCGGTTGCTGTCCTCTGGCTCCTCTCCTCGGACCTCCTGGTCATACCGGGGCGTGGGCGGTCGGGCCGGGGTCCACTTCGGTGGGCGTGGGGACTCCACCTCATGTTGACGTGGTGGACGGCTGGGAGCGGGATCCCGGTCGTCATCCTCCGGCCATTCTTGCGGGCGGGGGGTCGGAGGTGGCTCGTGCCAATCTTGGGGATGTGGGTTTGGGTATTGGTGGCTCGGGGCCTGGGGTCCACGACTGGCACCTTCGATGTCGCCGGATCGGGGAGTCGGGGGAATTCCCTGCATCCCTCCTGGCACCTCTTTTAACAGGACCTCACCCGACCACAACTGGCGCTCCTCCTCTTCCCACTTCTGCAGCCGTTGTTGCCATTCGGTGTCCTGGTACCGCTTCTCCTCCTCCGCCCTTCTCTTGGCCTCCTCGACTTCCGCCTCCTTCCGGGCCTTCTCCTCTCCTTGCTTGAGGCGATACACCTCCTGCACTATGGCTTCAGAGGCGGCTTGCTTCATCCACTCCCATTCTCGCTGCGCTGTCTCGAGGTCCTTCTCAACCGCTTTGCGGTCCTCGTATGGGGCCCTCATCATCTGCATCCTCTCGACCTCGTCCCTCAGGATCTTGGCTCTCGCCTCAGCCTTCCCCAACGAGGTGCTTCCGCGTCCCTTGGCCTCTTCGCCGCACCCTTAAACGTTCGGGTGTGTCCCGGCGGGATTGCGTCGACCTTCGGATCCCTGGCCCTCTTTAGGCGCCACTCCCGTCTCTCCTTGACCGGGTCCTCGGCCCACTCCATATCGCTCTCATCCGAGGTGCCTTGTAGAAGTTCTGGCATTGCTCGCGGTACCATGTCTAAGTCCAACCCGTAGGTACTCGCGGACCATTCCACTTGTTCCAAGAATTCAAGAGGTTTCTCTGTGCCCTCGAATCTAAAAGACCATTCTCTGACCTGCTTCGCGACTTTAGCGTAGTCGGGCTCGCTAGGTTCTACCCGTCAAGGAAATGCGTAGCCTTTGTGCCACATTGGTGAAATCCTCTTTCTTGAGGCGGTAGATCCAACTGTTACTGCCGGGACAATCAAGTTTTTGGGCGCCAGATATAACGAACTGTTTTTCTTATGTTTCGCTCGATACGAAGTTCGTGCGGCTAGCTCAGTAGAATTTGTGCATTCGTCCCACCAAATTTATATTAAACGTGACCACCCGGTTAACAGTAACAACACTTCAGAATTGAATGAATTGAATGAGGCGTTTATTTACGCCTCTGGTTTACAGTATTTGTGTATATCTTGTGCTGGTGATGCTCCTGCGACGTCGCTCGGTGATTCCTCTCTGCTGGTGGTCTTAGCCGCTCCGAGTACTTTCGCTGCCACTCGTAGACGAGGGCGTGGGGTTGGACCGTTGGGCTTAGGGAAGCGTCACCGTTCTCAGACTAGGGTGAACAGGCATCACGCTCGCACGACCTTCGTCCTGCCAGCCGCAGCCACCTGTCCCTTGCTCTGTCCCGGCCGGTCCCGCTAGACGCTCACTCAGTTTCCTTTGACGCTCCGGTGCTACCGCCAGATTACGTCAGCAGTCCCTGTAGCTAACTCCCAGAGAAAGACGAACTTTCCACCCTGGCCTTCCCTCCCGACTGTTGCGATCGTACCTGCGCTCGGCTCTTGGCACGGTCTCTGGCTGTTTGTCCCCGTCGTCGTCCTGCGCGACTGGCTGCGGCTTTGTTCCACGTCGCTCCCTTGAGGCTCGTTGCTCGTGCTGCTCACTCTGGTGGTATTGACGTGCCGAGCTAAGTCTGTCTATAACCGGCGCAGCTGATCGGTACCACGGCCGACGCAGCTGAACTAATCGGTATTACAGCCAAGGTAGCCGGACTGGTTGGTATTACAGCCGGCACAGCTAGCCTGATTGGTATTACAGCCAATGCAGCTAAACTGACCGGTATTACAGCCAACTTAGTCGCACACAGTTAGACAAATCGGTATTACAGCCAATGAAGCCGGACTGGTTGGTATTACAGCCAGCACAGCTAGCCTGATCGGTATTACAGCCAATCAGCTAAACTGACCGGTATTACAGCCAACTTGGTCGGACCAATCGGTATTACAGCCAATCTTGATCCTTTGCAGACTTGGCCGTGTGTTGCCTTTCGAGGACTCAGCCACCTGTGTCTCGATTCGGTGACTTGCTCGGTCCCGAACGTCTCGACGTGGCGATCTTGTTCCCGGCTGGTTCCTACGGTTGTATATTCTTGACTTTGACTTTTACTAGACGTTGTTCCCTCGCGGCTTGATGCTCGATGACTGGTCCTGATTCCAGCGCTGGGCCCGCTTATATTGGCCTCCGGGTGCCGTTAATCCTCGGCCTCTCCTTTTCTTCTCTCCACTCCAAGGTCCAAAGTCCACGGTTTTACCGTTTGACCTTTCGCCCTCTGCACACGTCACTCCACTGAAGTCCAAAGTGCAGCGCTGTACCGTTCCTTCCTTGCTCACGGCACGCCTGCGCTCTCTGGACTCTCGCTCTGACTAGTGCCGTCTCGTTCTGGCTCCTCTCTCCGCTCCGTCTCTCCCAATCTCTCCAAACTCTCTTTGGACTCGTACTCTATACTTTCTCTCCTCTCTCTCTTCAACTGCTTTCTCCAAACTCTCTTTTCCTGCGTTGCCGTTACTAGGCGAAGTAGTTGCGTAAGTAGCAACTGGCAGGTTCTCTATGCAGTTATTTTTTGGATATTTTGTGTGGAGTTTTTTAACTCCTCACAAAGTTCAGGGACGGATTTAATTTCCGCCTTGCATATAGGACAGAATGACTTGGTGGCTTCCTGTGAGCCTTTGCTGGTGATCGGTCTATCCCTATTTTTGGAATATCTTTTTTAAATAATACATTTTTAATGAAATATTAAACCAACTTTGTAGTAAATAAAAACAAAATCTTTTTTATATATAAGCCAAAAAATTAGTAAAACTGATAAATAAATATTATGACTGTTAAATTTTCTCGGAAAATTCGCCTGCTGACCACATATTATTATTGCTAAGATTGGAATTGAGCGTGCTAGCGACAAGAGAGGATAGATAACTTAAACCGAAAAAGAATAATAACTAAATTCTGGAATAAGTATTAAAGGGACAAAAAAAATTAAGAGAAAGTAAGCTAAGCGAATCCACGGATGGTATTATGGTCGCGTATGGCCCTCCCAACCTATGATCACCCCCTTAAAGCATGGCTTCGGTGACCCCTTGATACTCTACGACCGAGAAATCATCAGCTTAGTTCAGTTAAATGTTGTTTAGATATTCATAGTTTTATTTATGTTCACCATATTAATTAATTTTCTTTTAATAGCGATATAATAGCAAAGATTAATAAAAAAAAGTGTATATATATAGACGAAAAGGTAGAGCAAGGTAATATTCATAATATATTAAGGTGTATTTAATCGATACAAATTTTGTCTTAAATGATTATATCCCGTCAAACCCAAAAAACTTTCTAACTGCTTTAATATTGGTGGTGATTTGAATTTTGCCACAGCATCAATTTTCTCAGGGGTTGGATAAATATTCTGTTTTCTATAATATGGCCGAGGAACTGTACACGCGTTTTTAAAAAATGACACTTTTTAAGATTCAACTCGAGGCCATATTCTGAACAGGTGTCAATAACCTCCTCCAGATTCAGCAATGCGCTTTCTTCATCCATAGCCGGTATGATGACGTCATCGATGTAAGGCAGAGCGATGCCTTTGCGAGTCAGCTCACGAAAAATTGCTTTAACATGTCGCTGGAAAACGCCAGGAGAGTTTGAAAGTCCAAAAGTTACCTTTAAAAACTGATATTGTCCACTTTGAGTGACAAAGGATGTGTATTTTCGGCTGGGCTCTGAGACAGGAACATGAAAAAATCCATTTTTCAAATCGATCGTGTGGAAAATCTTGGTAACTTGCAAACCGTAGCGATTGAAAATAATTTCAGCATGCAAACAAATTTCTTCGCCGACAATCAATTGGAAATCCATGCAACCGATGGGAACAACGTAGAAATCCAACTCGAACTCGTTATTGTCGATGAGAATGGTCTCTCTGAAATGTCCAATTGGATTTATTTTGTTTGCGTCGCGCTCGCTACCGAAACCAGTTAGAGCCACACTACAGTTTTGCAGTCTCGGACGTCGTAAACCGTTATAGAGATCCTCGCGAACCAAGTTGAATTTGCTTCCGGTGTCGAACAGAGCTACGCACTTTTCGTTAGCGAGAACAATTTCTTTGCTTGTAAAATTACTTTTAGACCGCACTCGATGGGTGTTCACTTTGTTGCTCTCCGTTTTTTCGTTTTCTTTACAATTGCGCGAAATATGTCCATACTGGTTACACTTAAAAAATTTAGTGCCGCGCTCTTTGTTCTTGCAATTATTGAACAGGTGTCCTTTTTCGCCACAGTTATAACAAGAAACCTATTTTTTAAAATTCTTGTTAGGTGTTGCCACTTTCTTGCTATAAAGCACATCGTCGTTTCGCTTTGGCTTCTGACGGTCGTACCCTTTCTCTCGCTCATTTTTAGTGACATAACATTTCATCTTCTCTTTGAATTCAGTAATATTTTGGGCACTGTATAGGAGAGTTTTGTCAATTGAGTAATCGTCTATGCCATCAATTACGTACTGTATCAAAACCGAATCACAAATGTCTCCACAAATTGCCAGATCCTTCATTCTGTACAAGTATGCGAAACAACACTCGCTCCTTGCGCGTTTGCTTTTGCTCAACTGCTCGTGAATTTGTTTGCTGTTCACAATAGTTATACCCGTTACTCGTAGAGTAAAAGGGTATATTGTATTCGTGCAAAAGTATGTAACAGGTAGAAGGAAGCGTTTCCGACCCTATAAAGTATATATATTATTGTTCAGGATCACTAGCCGAGTCGATCTAGCCATGTCCGTCTGTCCGTCTGTCTGTCCGTCTGTCTGTCTGTCCGTATGAACGCTGAGATCTCGGAAACTATAAAAGCTAGAAGATTGGCATTTTGCATGTAGATTTTAGGAGTTCCTACGCAGCGCAAGTTTGTTTCAAAATGGTGCCACGCCCCCTCTGACGCCCACAAGCCACAAGCTGTGGCCACAGTTTTTATGCTATTATGAAAATTTTTTTTGATATGTATTTGTTTCGTCAATACCTATCGATTGGCCAAATAAAAGTTTGCCACGCCCACTCTAACGCCCAAAAACCCATTAAACGCTTAAGCCTGGCTAGCGCCTACATTTCCGCCTTTCATGGCGTATACAGTAGCGCCATCTAACGGATGACTTTGGAACAGCTGGCCAAGGTGCTCAACAGAGTCAACGTTAATTCTGGATAAGGATTTCTATTAAAGGAAATTGCGATGGCTTTTATTTGTCAATACCGAACTATATCCCAAGAACTATGCAAATCAAATCAAGTTAGCCAAATTGGAGGTGTTCCCTGGGTACCGATTTTAACATAAAAATCGGGAGCTAATTCGAGCGGAGAAAAACATACAAGAAGGCATATTTATATTAAGTTGTTTAGCTGAGTAACGGGTATCTAATAGTCAAGGTACTCAACTATAGCGTTCTCTCTTGTTTTAAAATCATTTAAGAGAGCAATTTTTAGCGCATTCCAGGTGCTCAGACCTCTTTCACTCATATTGAGCAATTTAGCAGTTTCTCTCAGCGATTTTTTCGCAAATATCAACTTCTGAACGTCATTCCAGCACATTAATACGGCTTGCTTTTCGAATTCAGTTAACCACGACTCGACGGAAATTGAGTTAGTACCGTCAAAGGTGCGAATCGAATCTTCCATGTCGTGAAAACTAAAAGAAAATCTTGGTGATGCCACTTCGTTGCCTAATTTTGACGACTTCTCTTTCTCTGCATTTTTGGCAAAATTAGGCGCATTTTGCATTTCGTTTTGTTCTGCAACAAACTCGTCGGTTCGTGTGGATCTTCGGCTTACAAATACATCGTCATTTTCATCTTCGTTGTCTGAGGAATCAATTTGATTGTGTGCGGGGAGTTTATTTTGCACCAAATTGCGAAATATGTGGAGTCCGACGTCGTCTACGTTGTAGGTTATGTTCAACACATTGCAAATTGAAGCCAGAAATTTAGAAGTCGTTGGCGGTTGCTTCTATCACCCTCGCTCTCAAACACGTACTTGTGAAGGGCTACAATGTTCTCCCTCTTGCTATTGCGCAAATTTTCACTTATGAAAGAATTTAAACAACTCATGGTGGTGAAAAATTAAATGTTATGGCGTCGAATTATTCTTTTAAATTATGTGTGTAATTTCGTCTTTTCACAATTTTTTTTTTTTGTTTTTAACTTCCTCGTTTTTTGCTGGTGTGATTTTTAAGTTTATTAGTTAAATATTAAAGTTTATTTGTAGTTTGGATTTAGTTAAGTATAATATAAGAAAATTAACATTGGTAAATTAGAATTTCACTCGTCTTTTCGTCTTTTGGCCAACGTCTTGGGACCGTTCTCTTCAAAGGCTCGAACTCAACTCCGCCATTTCTCGTCGTCTTCCCGTCGTCTTCTAGTCGTTCGTCTCTCTTACTCCTCGTCTTTCTTCTTTACTTCTTCATGTCATCCTTGCATTGCGTCGTTCGTCTCGGTCAGCTCAAAAAGGGTAAACTTATTGTGGAATGGTTGCTACCACATCTATTCTAAAGTCTTCTTTGAGAGTCATTCTTTCCAAATTTTAATTCAATCATTAAACAATAAATCAACAATCGGCGACTGTAGTTTAATTTAACTCTATTCAAAAAATTTTCTTTAACATTCTGTTTTATCTAATTTTTCGTGTTAATTAATTTATAAAAAAATTTAAATAACTTATACTTTTAATAATCGAAGTGGAGTTCACTTCACGGATCGGCAAGAAATGTGAATGATAACTTTTATATAGGTATAAAATTAGTTAATGTAATTATCGCCTAACATGTCTGCCACTTGGGGCCTTTTGAGAAGTTATTATTTCTTATGATTTACATGTCTTTGTGCGGATCCGCAGCGCATTGGGCATCAGGACATCGGGACTACTTAGTGGTCTCTAGGTCGCTCTACTTCGCACTTCGAATACCATATTTTTGCCTGGTAGATATCTTATTTCTGGTTACTGATCACTCCAAATCATCTGCCGCGGCACAACCTAGCGATTGTTCAATTCAGTTAATCACAGATATGACAAGAAAAGGGTCGTGCAAAACCATACCTAGCGATTGTGCCACGTAACTTGATTTTGGGCTTTCGTGTGGCGGTAAATCCTCCAGTAAATTGGCCGAATCAATATGTTGCGCCTTTGGCGGCAACTTGTGGCGAAACTGACTGCGATTTCCACCAGAAGTTTAAAAATACCTGTAGTGAATTTTGTTCAAAATATCGAATAGTTACGTCAGTGGCAGCATTCGGTCAAGCTTTGGTTTATGCGGGAATTTATGCTGAATTTTGGTTCGCCGGTAAAGCAAACTATTGGCAGGATTTGGTTGGAAGACATTTTTAAGGTGGTTGGCAAACGTGCTGGCTGTCTGTATCGCTGCGCGCCCAACCGCCTGTGGTATTTCCAATAAGCACCTCAGTTACTTTTGGTTAGAGTTGGGTGAGTTCTCCATAGTGAGTGTTTTGTACTACATTTTGACAATTGCTCTATGTAGCGTCGGTGGACATAAACTTTTGTGAGTTGACGAGAGGCGTGTTTTAAGCGTTGCCTAGCAGTTTGCGATCTGTGGAATTGGCACTCTCGACGTAAACGTCGCTTTTCGAGGACGAGCTGTTCGATTTGTATATTTGTCTTCTTTTGGTTGCATTATGTACTTGTAGTTTGAGGTGTTGAAACTTAAGCTGCAGAGGCGAGTACAGACTCCAGTGTATTAACAAAGCTGTCTACGTTGGCTTCATCGTTGAGATGAGGACTTAGCTCAATGTGTGAGCTAATATATTTCCTGTACTTTACCCAATTGATTTTTTGTGATGTCAATTTAAACGATTGTTTCAATGCTTCTGGATGTCGGAGTAGAATAAACAGGACAGGCGAGTGATCAGATGAAAGATCCGAAAGGCATTCGGCGCTTTTCAGATTTTTAGATGAAGAGCTCATCACAAAAGTGTTTCCCGACATTGCACAAAATTATAAAAATCTCGATTGGATTAGTGAACGGGCAATACTAGCAGCGAAGAATAAGGACGTATGTAGATAGTTTGAATTTCGTTATTCAAAGTCAAATCGCTGAAGAACTGCATTCATACAGATCCGTTGACAACGTGACGGACGAGGATGAAGCGACCAACTATCCGACAGAATTTTTGAACTCACTGGATGTGCCAGGAACTTCGCCGCATAATTTGCAACTGTAAGTGGGATCAATTATTATAATGCTGCGGAATCTAAATAATCCGAGATTATGCAACGGTACGCGGTTGTCCGTTAAAAAACTGATGAACAACGTGATCCGTGCGACGATTATTTAGGGCAAAATTAAAGGATAGGAAGTTCTTATCCCACGAATTCCGATTATTCCAACAGATCTTCCATTCCGTCATCATTATATATTTTTGCACCGGATAACAAAACAAAAAATATTGTTTATCACATCGCTTTCCACTGATTTCGAGTCAAATAAATTTTTATGAAATTCGAATAACCAGTGTTTTATTATTACTCTAGGGTTAATATGAAGTCGTGAAATTGGAGCGCGACAAAGTTCGCCGGGTGCTCTAGTATTAAATAAAAACAAAGTTCCACAGCTAATGTTCAAGGTGGAGTTGGAGCCGGAAAGCATGCACTTGAAAAACAAAAAAAAGATCACCCAATCTATAAGCTTCAATATCTATTGCACCGTAGGATCACCGTTGAGGAACCCTATAAGCGGAATGGGCCTGTGCAATGCATGAATTGTCAGGAATACGGCCACACCAAAGATTGCTGCACTCCACGCGCAGTCTGCGTTGCCCGCGGGGATGCACACATAAACAAGGGGAACCACTCTGCCAAAAAATGTAGTAATTGTGGAGGAAACCAAACTGCAAATTACAGAGGTTGTCCTATCTATAAAGAGTTGAAAAGTCGACTAGGGCAAAATACATTTGCAGCTCGAAATCCTGTAACCCGAAACAAGTATCCACATATACCATCGACCACGACCCCGGGAGTTTCTTTTGCACGGGCGTTAAGTTATAACAACGGGACCTACCCCTCAGCAGCTAAGCAGACAGATCAGCAAACCACTGCTGATACAGTGCGACCACCAATATTGAACCAGAATCCAGAAACTACTGGCCAACATATAACTGCAAACACACAATTGCCTAATGCCGTTGAAGCAATGCTGGTAATTATAACCAACACAATGGTAGCAATACTGCAAACGCTGAAGGAACTTATGCGCTCCCAAAATCTTCTTTTGGAGCTATTAATCAAACAGAAATCTGCTTAGATGGTTTCCTTAAAAATATGTTTCTGGAATGCGAACAGCATTTCACAGCACAAATACGAGCTCTTGCAGTTTCTAGATCAGATGACATTGACGCCTAACTAACAAAAACTATTTTCACCTTAATGGCTATACATTATGAAACAAACCATCCTGATGGCAAGGCTCATGGCGGTACTGGCATACTAACAAGAAACAAGCTTGGTCTTATCTCTCCTGGTAAGCCTACATATTGGCCAACACATCCTAATAAGAAGCCTGACTTGATTGATTTTGCTGTCACAAGAAGAGTGGCTAGAGATCATGTTCACGTGAAACACTTAACAGATCTGTCATCGGATCACTCGCCAATATTACTTCATCTCTACGATCATCCACAGCTTTCAAAACGCATATACACTAGTCGGCATATATATTTTGTCATGGCGATGCCTCAGTTTCTTTTTCACTTTGTATTTTTTTAGAGACAAAAATATTTATGGATTGTACATAATTAATTTAGTTGCAGCTCCTCTGCAATGGTTCTAATAGTCACATGACGATCTCGATCCACTATTTCCATGATTTTATCCGTATCAACGGTCACTGGTCGTCCGGAAGGCTTGGGTGTTTCGGTATCAAAATTGACACTTCGGAATCGCCTAAACCACTGTTCGGCGGCTTGAATCGAAAGTTTGTTATCTCCTAAGACAGCAATAATCTGTCTGCGAGATTCCGCAGCAGTTTTTCCCTGTGCGAAAATTGCCCGAATTTCTGCGTTTGTGAACTCCATTTCAATCGATTGTAATTTTTTAACGTGGAAGCTCATGTAAACAAACTATATAAAGATGATGCCAATACCTTTCAAACGATATACAGCATTGCTAGATACGATTATATTTGACTTCACAAGCGAAGCGCAAAATTTGAATAAAAACCGGTATGTCATTACCAAACAACCTAATATAGCAATATTTCATTTTCAACATTGATTTAGGGATTTTATTTTAACTGAACTAAAAACAACATAATTTCATGGGTGGCTTAAGTATTTTGACATTTTTTTTTCGTTTTATTTAACTATAATGTATTAGAAAATTAGTATAAACTGTAAATTAATAAAAAATATATCCTCCTTTGGTGTCTATCACCTTTTGGAGGCGATTTGGAGCAGAATCGACCAAGGTTTGAAGGTATTTTAAAGGAATATCTTTCCAGTTCATTGTAACCTCAGTAATGGTTTTTGCTTTTGTCCTGAGCAGATCAGTGCTTCTATTTCGATTCATTAGCGAACATACATTTTCAATAATTTTTAAGTCAGGAAGGTTTCTACCCCAACATTCCTTAAAAACCTAGTAATCATTTTGGCCTTATGGCAAGGAGTGTTGTCCTGTTGGAAAATAAATTCTTTTCCTATTAATCTGTCGCCGGAGGGAAACGCATAATTGTTTAGGTATCTAAATATCGGTTCTGGTTCATGGATCCGTCGATAGGAACCAAGTCTCCCACGCCGTTATAGCAAACTGAATGGGGTTCCTATCGACGGATCCATGAACCAGAACCGATATTTAAATACCTAAACCTAAGCCATTAGGCTTACTCTTTGACACACAGGAGCAATTTTTTTACGATTATTTTTTGTTAATTCGTACAAAAACTTTTCTTTGAGACGCATGGAATTCAAAACTACTCTCATCCGTCCACAGGACATTACGCCAAAATGAAGCAGACTTAGTAATGTACCTTTTTGCAAACTGCAAATGCTTTAGTTTGTTTTTTGGGGTGAAACAGGGTATTGGCCTTGCGATTTATGTTTTCATATTTGTTTCAATCAAACGCCTGCGAATTGTTCTTTCACTTAGGGAAGTAGATTCAGTCTCATTCCACTTCAAGGAGCCTTTGGTTTTTTTTTAGAGGGTCCTTCTTAAAAGCAAGGACGATAATCTGTCTGAGCTCTTGTCTTTCGGTTTCTGCCTTTACGGCGAACATTAATCACATCATTAGTTTTTTTTATTTATTGAATTGATAATAAATGGTCTGACGACACAAATTATACTCCTTAGCAATGTTTTGTAAGGAAACACCAAAGTTATATTTGGTCACTATTTCTTACCTTATATATATTTTTTTTTGGTGCTCAGCTCAGATGATTTTACCATTTTAAATAATAATAAATCGGCTTAATTCAATATTAATGAAAACTTGTGTTAATCTTCTTGAACAGCACTTCCAGCTTGCCTAGAAACAACTAAATCACGCAATGATAAAATATATATGCCGCTGCAAAACCGTTTCTTGCTTGCATTCTTATCAGGAGAACGAGAAAACAAAAGGCGATTCGCAAAATATTTAGCATATTTACAGTTATTAATTTGCACTTCTCTTTTATCATCCTCTTTGGTTCATAAAATGCGCCGGTACATAGTTCAAGAGTCTAATAGTCAAATGAATACTTTGACAAAATAAATACAGAAAGTACGTAAGAAAAGTAGAGATTGACAGCTCAGTTGAAGAACTAGTGTCTGTTATGTCACTAGCTGCACAACACTCCACCCCTATTATACCGGCTTTTAATTCTGATAACAACTGTCGGGCTTCTGGATCGAACTGCTACGAAATAAGCGAAGGCTTAGAGGGGAGTGCCAAGCCCATAGATCGCCTGCATCGAAGGAGCGGCTTAAAACAGCAAACTATCTTCTATGCACAGCCTTAGAGGATGAATCCAATCGATCTCAATTATCCTATTTGCAGAATCTCTCCCCAAACAGCAAACGATATCCACTGTGGAAAGCTAATCTGCGATTTAATCTCCTCTAAAATGATTATTGAATTGCCGAACTGTGCAGTAAATCTTCTCAGCATGATGAAATTGGGCTATTATTTACAACAATGGAAAAAGTCTGTCATCACTATGATCCACAAAGCCGGAAATGACAAGTCTCAGCCAATCAGTCTCCTGCCGTGCCTATCAAAGATATTTGAAAAGCTGCTCCTGAATCATATAAGGCAACACCTACAGTCCCATAATGCAATTCCACCACCGCGAGAAACACGGAACCATTAAACAAGAAAACCGAATAAAGATGTAAAGATTTCCTCTACGAATACCATCCAATTGAAGCTGGAGTACCTCAAGGTAGCGTGCTTGGACCAACACTGTATATAATTTACACAGCAGTCGGAAGGTCTGCTTACAACAACCTTAATATTTGCTGATGATACTGTCATTCTAAGTCGATCTAAGAGCTCCATAAGAGAAACGTAACAGTTATCAGCTCATATCAGGCTTCTAGAGAAATGGCTAGCAGATTAGGACATAAAGGTTAACGATCAAAAGAGTAAACTCGTCACTTTTACCCTAGACAGACAAACTTGCGCTCCACTATCTCTGAACAACATTTATATTCCACAAATAACTGAAGTGTTGTGTATGCACATATAAGTTCTTATTACTTAATCATACTTAACATACTTAACATAAATATTGAGCGGAAACACCTTGTTAGCCGAAGTCACAACGCTTTGTTGTTTCTACTTTCGGAGGGTGATGCACTAAGATCAGCGCAACCAAGTGGCCCTTACGACACCAAGCAGTGCTTGTTACGCGCGGAGCCTTATAGGCATAAAAACGAGATCGCGAGAAGTTAAAAAGCACAATGTAGAAGCGGACAGACTAAGATTAGAAATACGTACGAGACTAAATATCAATACTAATTTTGTGCTAAGTAAGATAAAATTAATGCTTTTAAGCTTAGCAAGGATTCGGTAGTAGAATTAATGTGGTATAGTCTATTATAGTCGTTATACAGTACTCTAAACGGTTCATGCATATCAAAGTTAGATCTACAAATATTTAATGTAAGAGGAACATAGTTCCTGGTAATTCTATTAGGCACGGAGAAGCTTATGCGACCCAGTAACTCGCGACTCTCCACATCCCCGTGAATAAGTTTATAGATAAAAGTTGTGCCAAGCATCGTTCTACGGTTTACTAAGGATGGTAGATTAATTAGGAGAAGTCTACAAGAGTAGGATGGTAAAATAAGGCTTGCATTCCAGTTAAGGCCCCGTAGAGCAAATAATAAAAAGTTCTTTTGCACAGACTCTATCCGGTCTATATGTACACCATAATGGGGACTCCAAACTGCTGAACAGTACTCTAGGATTGGACGGACTAGTGAAAGTTATTAGTTATACAAATAATATACATAGGGCATTTCCTTTGTCACTCAGCGACAGCGTGCCAAGTGCCCAAACACATTTCATGTGCAAACGTAATACGATATGAACTCATTGCATTCACCGCTTAGAGCCGAGTCAGCATAGTTCCCACGCTGACCGCTTATCTACATATGTGCATGCATAACTCTCTCTCTCTGCACATTTTACATATTGTTACTTTATATATATAAAATATATAAAACGGCTACTCTGCCGCTGCGCCGACAGCTAGCAAGCCTTAGTTTAAGAAAACTAAAAAACATTCAATAAAGATACATTCCACCAGAAGGTTGATTTCAAAATCACACTGCATTTGAGAACTTAATTGTAATACATTACACTGCACTGCAGAAATCAATTGGGACACACCACATGGCGACCGTGACAAGTGTCACAAGGAGCAGTGGATCAAAAAGACAACTGGATATAAAAATCAGGAGGATAAAAATCAAAAGTTTGAGTGAGTAGAGTCTGAGTGATGGTACGTGGAGGACAGAAAAATAAAATTAACAAAAGAATAGCGCACATAAAGTGGCTGCTACAGTCAACACCGCCCGCATGGACGACGGCTCAAAAACTTTCGAATGAGCTTGTGTTTTTAAGAGAAACCCTCCACAATAGAGTACCACAAATCACAACTCACTCTGCAAATCAAATAAAAGTTGTAAATCAAAAACTAATAACAAAACCAAATACTCCCAAGCCACTGCCGGAACGACCAGAAGTCCGCCGACTGCCGACTGCCCCGAACCTCTCTACTCTGCGACATCCAATTCCGCATGCCTGAAGCCGAAGACCAGTGCAAAGACCGGCACCGGCCCCTCCTGAGCCAATAGGCCCCGGACATCAGCAGCAGATCAACAGCGAGAGGGGCAAAGCCAAGTGAAGGGCAAGGGCAAAGCAGTGAAGCCAACCGGCGACGACCAGCTGACGCAGAGGATGCGTCATCAATCATCAATTCAGTCATCAATTCATCAATACATATATTAAATATAAAACAACATTTTTCTAAAATCGTGCCGAACCATTTCCGCTCGTTTAGAAGTATAGCCAGTAAAGCTATGCGAAACAATAGGTAGTATATGTAAAAAAAAAAAAACAAAAAACCTGATACAAAAAAAAGATACATAAGAAAGAATAGATGAGGAGTAATTCGATAAGTAAATTCAGTGAGGAAATAGATGATAATTATATTTATAATTATAATTTTAACAAAACAATAATGGCTATAGTAGACGTTAAGTCAGTGGATTCCACACCTAACGTAATAAATAAAGTTGAACCAAATAAAATGATTTGAAATTTGTAAATATAATGATAGCAACAATTGTTGTCAAAATGTGCGCCAATTGCTTTTATAAATTGTACAAGCTTCATAATAAATGTTTAAAAAAAGATATATGAGCCAAGCAAACGACTTGGACAAAATTTAAAAAAAAATAAAAAGGAATCGCACAAAAAACAAATATTAACGAGACAAAATATAATAAAATGTTATTAAATAGGTAACGAAAGAGAAATGAAATAAAATAAAGAAAATTTAAAACAATATATACATATATATATGCATATTCATGTATATTAACAATGCAAAATATAATAAAATGTTATTAAATAAGTAACGACAGAGAAGTGAAATAAAATAAAGAAAATTTAAAACAATATTTATATATGTATATTTAAGTATGGATACACAAAGAGCCATAAGCAAAACATATGAAAGGGGCCCATACTTCAGTAGAGAGTTCAGCAGTTAGTATCTACAACCCCTGTCAAAGTATACGAGTTAGAAAACCATTATATAGACACATTTAACTGTCATGCCTCACCATTGCTTAACTGCACTGCAACCCAAAAAGGAATAGTGAAAAAATTTAATACTCTTTTGTATTAACAAATACGTGAATTGGTGGATCTCGGACGATTTTAATAACGACGAGGAGAATGACGAAATGGAGTGCAGTTTGGATCGAGTTCGATATAACACTGGCTTTTAATTTCAATATAAAAATGCTTAAGCCTAACTTAACGACGGGGGCGAGAGACGGGGCGAACTCGGGAGATCGATTAGATCTTTATTGCGCTCCCGCTCCCGCCTTACACTATTCAAAAAATTTTAAAACACGCAAAGTGCGCGAACACCGCCCCCTCTGAAGGACCGCCGTCTTCAGCATGCCACAGGAAGCACCGCCAGCCTATGCACCGCTCGCCGATACGTCCCATCCTTCGTCTTCACGTCCGCCACTCGGACCTTGCCGTCAGCGCCGACGTGCACCGCCACGATCCGCCCGGTCATCCACTGCTGCGGCGGAAGGTTGTCCTCGGCGACGACGACGAGAGCTCCCACGTCGACGTTTTGGACCTCCTGGTGCCACTTTTTTTTTTTCCTGGAGGCTCGAGACGTACTCCCGGGATCAAAGCTGCCAAAACCTATGCCTGAGAGACGAGACACTGCGCCATCGTCGTAAGCAGGTTGGGCTGACTTGGTCTGGGAGCGCTGCTGAGGGTGGAGCTAGGAGGGGCCCGCCGATCAGGAGATGGCCTGGGCTAAGGGCTTCGCCGTCGTTGGGATCCGTGCTGATCGCTCCGAGGGGCCTGGAGTTGAGCACGGCCTCCACGCTGATGAGGAGAGTTCCGAGCTCCTCCGCGGTCAGAATGTCTTCGCCGACCGTCCGAAGGAACAGGTGCTTTGCAGACTTCACACCTGCCTCCCATAGTCCGCCGAAGTGAGGTGCTCTGGGCGGTATGAACGCAAACTCGCATCCTTTTCTTAACGCGAATGTTGCGATACCGCCCCCCTGCTCCTCCAGACGGGCCCGGAACTCTCTCATGTGGCGATCGGCTCCGACGAAGTTCGTCACGTTGTCGCACCACACCTTCTCCGGAATCCCGCGTCGACTCACGAACCTTTGGAATGCCAACAAAAACGCATCAGTGGTGAGGTCAGACACTAACTCTAAGTGGACCGCTTTGGACGCAAAACATACAAACAATGCCACGTATGATTTGTACGGTGGCTTGCCACGGATACGATACGTTGTGTTAAATGGGCCACAAAAATCAACACCACAGATATTAAAATGGCGGAGAGCTCGAAGTCTGTCTGATGGCAAGTTCCCCATGATTTGCGTCAAGAGTTGCGGCTTGCACCGAAAGCAACGAAGGCAAGAACGAACTGTTCTGCGGCAAACTTCCTGCGCATTAACCAACCATATCTTTTCTCGCAACAGACTTACAAGAGCTCGAGGGCCAGCATGACAATTTGTAACGTGCAGGTAGGACACGTACGTTTTAACAAACTGTGAGCCTTTCGACAACAACAACGGGAATTTGGCTTCGTACGGGATAGGAGCATTCAATAACCGACCCCCAACTCGCAGCAATGTCGAGGAACACCAATCTAATTTTTTCTCCTGAAGAAAAGGGCTTAGTTTATGTATATTCGTTGCTACCGGTTTATTTTTTCGAATTTTACCCATGTCGTCACTGAACTCGTGAGATTGGATCACTTCCACTATTTTCTCGAACGCAAAATTCAGTTCTCTTGGTGTTATACTTTTTCAAAGGGCTGCGACACTTTTTTACACCTTTGAATAAACCGTAAGACCCACACGAAAACCCTTAGAAGCCTTATGTGCGACGAAAAGGATTCTATTTTCTGAAGCACATAAGTGGGCTCTGGAATTACCACAAGCGCCAATGCTGATTTGCGTAATTCCATCGACACGACATCAGCAGGTACTTCGAAGTGTAGATTTACAGGCCAATCTTTTTCTGCATCGAGCAAAACCGACGGCCCAGCGAACCAAATGGAAGCTATAAGTTCCTCAACGTCACATCCCCGTGACACAATGTCCGCTGGGTTTACCTTCGTGGGGACATGTCTCCAGATTGCTTTTTCCGACCACTCTTGATTCTCCGCCACTCGGTTTGAGACAAAAACTGACAACGACGAAGGATGCGTTTTGATCCAATGCAAAGTGATCTCCGAATCCGTCCAGAGGAACACTTTTGTAATCGGAAAATTGAGCAATGGTCTTACACGATTATAAAGATCCGCAAGAAGGTGAGCTGCGCACAACTCAAGGCGAGGCAAAGTTTTCGTCTTGAGGGGAGCTACTTTGGATTTTGCTGTCAATAAAGATACTTTTAAACCTTCAGCGGTACTAGTGCGAACGTAGATGCACGCTCCATATGCTCGCATGGAAGCGTCAGCGAAACTATGTATTTCTGCCGGGACTTTGGCGTCTGTATGAACGAATCGCGATACCTTGATCTTGGGCAGCTGCAATAGCGTTCTCTTAAAGGCTTCCCAAGATGTCTGCAGTTGCATCGGCAGCGACTCGTCCCAGTCTAACTTTCGAAGCCACAGTTCCTGCAACAACATTTTTGCCCTAGTCACTAGAGGACACAATAGGCCAAGCGGATCGAAAAGTCGGGCAGTCACCGACAGTATGTTTCGTTTTGTCGCACGAAGATCCAGGAAAGAGTCATCCAACCGAAATTGAAAGTAATCTTTACCCGGCAACCAAACCACGCCAAGGGTTTTAGTTACGTCTGAGTCTGCTGTCTGGGCAGTTAGAAAACCACTTTGCCAATTCAAATCCTGCCTCTTGCAATACCTGAGAAACTTCGCCTCGAAGGCTTAGCAGGTCCTCAACGCATCTGGCGCCAGTCAACAAATCGTCAACATAAAAGTCATTCTGAATGACCTTAGCGGCTTTTGGACACGAATCCTGCGCGATCTCTCCAAGCCGCATTAAACACCGAATCGCCAGATAGGGTGCTGGCGAAGTTCCATAAGTCACGGTGTTCAGCTTGAAGATTTTTAGAGACTCAGATGGATCTCGTCTCCACACTATGAGCTGAAAGTTTCGGTCAGCTTCGTCAACCATTACTTGACGATACATCTTTTTTACGTCTGCTGCAAGCGCAAACTTGTTCAGTCTGAACCGAAGAAGGGTCGAATACAGCTCCTCTTGAATGGTGGGGCCAACCATCAAGATGTCATTCGTCGATGTACGGCTCGAGGCGTCGAATACCACTCTCAACTTTGTCGAGGTGCTTTGAGGTCGCAGCACGCATTGGTGCGGAATGAAAAATTGCGAACTGTCTGGAATTTTATTGTCAGTGGAAGACATGTGGCCCATGGCTTCATATTCTTCCATGAATTCCAGATACATCTTTTTTAAAGAAGGATCTTTGGATAATCTTCTTTCAAGCGACAAAAATCTACGTTTCGCAACTTCATATGATGAACCAAGAGTGTTCGGGTCAGATTTGAACGGCAAACGAACCGAAAATCTTCCGGACGACAATCTTTGAGTATTTTTCTCAAAGTGTTGCTCACAAAGTTGCTGCTCAGGAGTAAGGACCTTGGCCTTGGGCGGCAAGTCCTCCACAGACCAAAATTTCTGCAGGGTTGTGTCTATTGACTCCAACACTTCCTCCTGGCAGCTGAGATGTACCAACTTTTCAGCATTTCTTATTTTTTCTGAGGCACATCTCCCTGACGCTATCCAGCCGAGAACTGTTTTCTGCAAAATGGGAAACTCAGGCCCTTGCTTTATCTGGCCGACTGACAATAGTTCAAAGAACGAGTCTGCGCCTATAAGCATGTCTATTTTTTGGGGCTTGAAGAAGAATGGATCTGCCAATTGAATATTTGCAGGCACCCTCCAGCCGCTGGTGTTCACCGTTTGATCCGGATGATAACTAGAAATATTTTTTAGTATGTAAAATTCGGACGACAATTGACTGCTACCCACTCGCGACTTGACTATCGCGTGTATTTTCTTGGTTGCTTGAGCATTAGTTCCACCAATGCCCCGCAAGCTCAAACACACGTCCTCTCTCTTAATCTGAAGTCTCTGAGCGAGCTCGTCGGTCACAAAATTTACTTGTGAACCAGAATCGAGCAACGCTCGAGCCATGCAGTCGCATGCAAAACATGCGAAGTGGATGGATTATTCTGCAAGAGCGTGGGCTGAGGAGGAGGTGGCAACGCGAGATTTGATGGCGAATAAATGTGCAGCAATGTGTGGTGTGAGGACTTACACACCCTGCATCTCTTCGATTTGCATCTTTTTACCGTGTGGCCCTTACGAAGGCAGTTAATGCCTCATCAGTACATGACTTTCAAAGTGAACGGTCGTGTTTTTTTTCTGCGCTTCGAATTTTGTATTTTGTTTTCGTTTATTCCCATCGGTGGGTGTTATTAAAACAATTTTAATTTTCTTCGGTGTTATTTAAACATAAATTTAAACTCCGTTCGCTTCGCGAGTGCACTTTGTATTTAATACTTATTAATTGTTTTATTTTCGTAATTCTTATCTGTGTTTTCTTTTCTTTTATCCACACCGTTTTCTCTTTTGTGCATGCACTTTAACTTAGTTACGCTCCCGCTCTCTTGCTCTCTTTTTTCTTTGAAAGTTCTAAGCGTGCAGTTTCTGCGCTCTTGCGGTACTTATAACTGCTCGCTTATAAATTTCAATTCCCTTTCTTGGTACAGTGGTCCTAATAAATAAAATGAATAATAAAAATTTAGTCTGTTTCTGCAAGAAATGCAGCCTCGTAATCAGGGCTGACCAGTCGAATATGACTTGCTGGCTGTGTGAAAATATGGTGCACACCAAGTGCGCCGGTTTTACTGGCCGGACAAGTGATGACCTATCGAAGGGTCCCAATTTGCAGTTTTGTTGTGATGCTTGTGTCGAGGTTGCGAGATGAAATCGTTCATGCGCCAAACTAAAGGCGGCCTGATGGGGCTGATTAGCTGTTTCGGTGTTGCTAGAGATAGTTTTCGCCGAGCTGATGATCTCCTCTCTGCGCTGGACTCGCAGTTTAATAGTCGTAAGCTATTAGAAGAGTCCCCTAAGCGCAAAAAGGCCGCTGGTGGTAAGGAGCAAAAGGGGAACACCCCGCAACCGAAATCAAAAGAACAACAGAGCATTCCGGCGGATCAGCAGCCGATTTCAGCAAACCCTCAAATGTTGCTAAGATCGGCAGCTAAAAAAGATTCGGTATCCGAACTATCCGTTTCAGAATGCATGCAACCAGGGACTTCTAAGAATTCCGATTTGTCCGTAGTGGTTTCACAATTAGTGGATCCACCTATCTCTCAGAATGTAGCATCTCCACCACAAGGGATTACTGAGTCCGGACAACCGGCACAAGTTGGTTTGGCAGAAGCAATGTCTGCTCCACCAAAATCCCTTTCAGTGGTTCCACTCAAGAAACAAATTTTCGTTTCTCGGCTTTCCCCTGATCAAACATCTTCTGATGTATTGTCTTATATACAAGACAAAACTAAAGCCGATTGTAATAGTGTTAAGGTGGAAAAGTTTAAGTTTTCTTATGCTAGAGACATTTCATCTTTCAAGATAACTGTCCCTAACGAGCTTTTTGAAGCCATATGCTCGGGCGACTTTTGGCCGGATAATATGGTTGTAAAAGAGTTCGAGGCTAAGATAAAGAAGAAGGGGCCCGTGGGAGTAAAACTTCCTAGTCGAGGCCAAACCAGTGTACCAATTTCAAAAAACTAACTTCTAACCTCCTACTTTCCTATCAGAATGCAAGAGGTTTGCGCAGCAAACTTACTAAATTGTATTGTATTCCGATAGCCTTTCCTTTGCATTTCATATTATTGTGTTCACAGAAACCTGGTTAAAGCCGGAGATCTTTAGCTCTGAAGTTTTTCCAGGTAAGTACACAATATATAGGTATGACCGTCCCTCTAGACGGGGAGGTGGAGTCTTAATTGGAGTTGATTCAAACCTCCCGTCTGAGGAGTTATTTTTTGATGAATTCAATACCATTGAATTTATTTGTGTAAAGTTATCGCTTCCTGGTAACTTTATATAAATAACTTGCTCATATATTCCGCCTTTGTCTGAACTTCCTGATTATTTAAATCACCTATCCGTTATTAAGTCCGTTGCAAATAAGCTTTCCGATAGGGATCAGTTGATAGTTCTAGGTGATTTTAATATACCTGGAGTTACTTGGTCCACTGAGGATGGATCGAATGTCTTACTACCTATAGCACAGCATGATTTTATTGATGGCCTGCTTGACATATCTCTATCTCAAGTAAACCATGTTCGAAATTCATTAGGTCGCCTACTGGATTTGTGTTTTGTATCAAATCCTGAAGGTGTGTTTCTGTCCAGAGTAGCACCACTCACGCAACCTGAAGATCCATATCACCCAACATTCGAACTTTCATTTGATACGGGTAGAGTTATAGAAGAAAAATCAGAAAAATCCAAACGAATACGTTGTTTTCGCAAGGCAGACTTTCTGAGGCTAAATAATTTTATTTCTGGCTTTAATTGGTCTGATCTTTACCTATGCATTAATATGTCCGATGCAGTTAATGTTTTTTACACTGCAATAAACTCATTTTTTAATTCCTGTGTTCCGTGGTACTATCCGTCAACTTCCAATAAATCACCTTGGTTTAGCAAAGAGTTGACACACTTAAGAAATGTAAAGTCCAGACTTTTTAGGAAATATAAAAATACCGGTTCTCAATCTGTTTTTACTAAATATTTAAGTGCTCGGTCAAGATTTACCGTGCTTAATGCTCAGTGTTATAACAGTTACTTAAACCGTTGTAAGGTCCAATTCTCTCAGGACCCGAAACAGTTTTATAATTTTGTTAACACCAAGCGTAAATCTAATTCTTTTCCTTCCTCGCTATCGTTCGACAACATGACGGCAACCACTGATCAGGCAATAGCCGATTTATTTGCCCAATTTTTTCAAACGACTTACTCTACTTTAGATTATTCATCACAGCCTTATTCTTACAACATATCCAAGTCAAACCTCATATTCTGTCCCACTTTAACAGAAAGCTCTCTTCTTTTGGATCTTCTTCGCATTAAACCAGTTTATTCGCCAGGGCCCGATGGTATTCCTGGGTGCGTGCTTAGGTATTGCGCTAAGGCCCTGTGCAAACCTCTTCACAAGTTGTTTACCTTATCTATAGAAACCTCCCAATTCCCAAATATTTGGAAGGAATCATTTGTTATTCCTCTTTTCAAAAAAGGTAACAAGTTAGAAGCCAGTAACTACAGAGGTATTTCTAAGTTGTCAGCTATTCCTAAGCTTTTTGAAAAAATTATTACTCCTCATTTGCAGCACCTTTGCAGATCAATCATTTCTCCGTGTCAACACGGATTTATTAAACGTAGATCCACAATCACAAACCTTCTAGAGCTCACTTCATTAGTGATAAAAGGCTTCAATAGTAGTTTTCAAACAGACGTCATTTACATTGACTTTAGTAAACCATTTGACTCTGTAAATCACTTACTTCTCATTCAAAAACTTGACCTTTTAGGTTTTCCAGTTGATCTGCTTAAATGGATTTCAAGTTATCTGAATGGCAGGTCACAAAGGGTCCTTTTTAAAAATTCGATTTCTGAAATTCTCCGTGTTACCTCCGGTGTCCCACAAGGGAGCCATCTGGGTCCGTTACTTTTTACATTATTTATTAATGATCTTCCCTCAATTATAAATCATTCTCGCGTACTTATGTACGCAGATGATGTTAAGTTGTGCCTGCAGTATAAGGACATTTCCTGCCATTTAGGCTTGCAATCCGATCTAGATAATTTTAAAAACTGGTGCCGAGATAATTTACTAAATTTAAACGGTTCCAAGTGTAAGCTGATGACTTTTTATCGGGCCAATCCGATATACGCGACTTACACGTTAAGTGGCAGCCCTTTGGATAGAATAACTCTTGTAAACGATCTTGGTGTTCTCTTGGACCCCAAACTAAAATTTTCTAATCACATTTCGTCCATGGTTAATAAAGCCAGAGGAGTGCTTGGATTTATTAAAAGGTGGTCAAAAGAATTCGATGATCCTTATTTGACTAAAACTTTATATATTTCGCTAGTCCGTCCGATTCTGGAGTATGGGTCTCCCGTCTGGAGTCCACAATACGGAATACATATTGGTCGTATTGAATCTGTACAAAAAAAACTTCCTTCTTTTTGCTTTACGGCGCCTAAACTGGGATGCAAATCTTATCTTACCTTCTTATTCTAGTAGACTTCTTTTGATTAATTTACCATCCCTAACCAACCGTAGAACGATGCTTGGTACTATCTTTATTTATAACCTTATACATGGTGATATTGACTACCCCGACTTGTTAAGTCGGCTAAACTTTTCTGTGCCAAGTAGATTAACTAGAAATTATATTCCCCTAACTTCAAATCATTGTAGATCTAACTATGCCTTGCATGAGCCTTTCAGAGTATTATGTTCTGACTATAATAGACTTTTTCCTGTAATATCAAATCTTGTCTCTCTGCCGCTCCTAAAACGATTAATACTTGCTTCATTGGCACAAGATTGATCTAACTATTACTTTTTTCCCCGGACCTTTACCTTTATTTTCCTATCTCGCGTCTATCTTATCGCGAATCGTGCCGTACGATACACGGCTGCGCCCCTCGGTCGGTTGGGCGGGTAAGTGGGCCGTGGGACTCCGCGCGAAAAAAAAAAAAAAAAAAAAAAATGCGAAATCGAATCTTTGCTGAACTGTTAGGGCAGCAAAAGCAGTGCAATCCTACTTGATGTTCTGCTGAGTTGCAAAACACACATACTTCGCGGTCGTCCATGGCAGCAACAAACGAAAAACTCCAGTTTCCATTCTTCTTTGGATAAGCCTGGCTCTGCTGAACAATTTTTGGCTTACGCGCTTCTTCGGCAACCATATGCTGATAGCGCTTGTTCAGGGCCGACTCACACTCGCTCCAAAGAGGAAGCGAGGTATAATCCAATTGTTCTTCCCATTTTCTTTTAGTTCCTGCATCGACTTTGCCCATTACTAGATGGATGAGGATGGCATTCGTAATACGTTTGTCATCCCCAATGGACAAAAGAGAATCGTACAGCGCTGTGACTGTGTCGATCAGGTTTCTCAAGGCGGTAGCTGATGGCTGGGCAATCTTTGGCAGATTAAACAGTGTCGATATATTGTCAAAGAAAATTAAACAATCATTATCGTACACCGGCCTTAGGCTAGCCAGAGCTTTTGGATAATTATCCGCGGTAACTTGGAATGCCCTGACTGTTCCTAGCGCGTCTCCAGCCAAACACGATATTAGATGGTTGAATTTTTCGATATCGTGCAGAGTGTCATCTTTGTCAACAAAAGTTTCGAAAAGGCTTATAAAATTTTTAAATTCGGAATGCGTTGGAAGAGCGACGCTCTTCAAACGGCATTGGGGTGTGCGCGTTGCCGGCGGAGCGGAATTGTCAACGCTCTTACGTTTTGTTTCCGCAATTAGGGAAATTAGCAACGATTTTGCTATTATCGCAGTCTCTTCGAGCTCTTCGCGGTACTCATCATCTCCATCTTTCGCTTCAATTTTATTTTGTATAAGCGAAGCATTTTCGATGTGCGTATTTAGGATTTCCAATCGACATTCTAACTCAACCGTATTTAAAGAGAATCGACCCTCATTTAAATATCTTTGCGTTCGCTCTATACTCCTCATATATCCATCTCGTTGGTTTTTCAACTCTTCGATTTCCTGGTTGTTGGTTTCTGATTTTGGCATTTTTTTTTTTTTTTTGGTATCGAAGATTTTCAAATTTAATTTAATTTATTTATTTTTTTTTTTTAATTATATGTAAGTGTGTACAAAAAAAATTTTGTTTTTAAATGTATTAAATTTAAATAATAATAACCAACGAGAGGAATAAGCTGAACGCAAGCAGTGTAGGGGAGTTATTTAAAATTAATTAAGAAATTAATTTAAGGTATCCTAAATTATTTAATAATTCAATATAATATGCCGAGCGCACGTAGTGTAGGGGAGCACACGCCAAACTCAAACACCAAAAAACGAACAAACGTTTAGGCACCGGCAACGCTGCACCGTTCCAGCGATCGAAAACGAAAACGACGAAAGAGAACTCGAAAGAACGGGCTGCGTTGTCTGTGTGTGTGTGTATGTGTGTCCGGCTGGCGGTGCTCAACGCAATGCTAACGGAGGATGATGCACTGACCGATAACTAAGGGCAACGAATATATAAACCTGACGCTTAAAAGCGCGGGAAATGGCGAAAAGCGAGGGAAATTTGAAGAAAAAGCGCGGCAGAAAATTTGCCGGGGATTTAATTCTCGAATTATAACTTTTCACAAGTCTCTCACAATTTTGGTCCAAAGCGATTCACTTACTTATGTATGAATAATTCGAAATATGTAAATATGTATGGATGTATATATCAGAATTATAATTGTTAGTACATGCAAGTTTTATTTATTTCTTGGTTAGAATGCTCGCTATCTACCAAATTTTTCACACGAATGCAAAAAGTTGAAAGATGGGCCAAAACACAATTAAAACGCCACAGATTAGCTTTCAACTTTTCGCACTCTATACCTGCTTGGCCAATTTTGGGCTTGAGACTTCCTTTTTTTCCATTTTCACAGCAGCAAGAGGGAGGGTTCAGCAGACTTCCAACGCAGTTCCAAAGAAAACGAAAACTTTGTTGCCGTACCGACGCGAGTTTTTGTTTTTTATTTTTTGTTAAAATTAAAATCGCGAAAACTCCAAAAATTACGTCGGGGTCACCATGAAAAAACTTAATACTCTTTTGTATTAACAAATACGTGAATTGGTGGATCTCGGACGATTTAATAACGACGAAGAAAATGACGAAAAGGAGTGCGGTTTGGATCGAGTTCGATATAACACTGGCTTTTAATTTCAATATAAAAATGCTTAAGCCTAACTTAACGACGGGGGCGAGAGACGGGGCGAATTCGCGAGAGCGATTAGATCTTTATTGCGCTCCCGCTCCCGCCTTACACTATTCAACAAATTTTAAAACACGCAAAGTGCGCGAACAAATAGTATTGACAACCATTCCGGGTGAGCAAGTTAGATCTAGAATAGATGAACACCCAATCTTAGGTAGAGCAATTGTTATGATGGTATCTAAGAAATAAATCATATCTATAATATAATGGAATAGGATGAATTAACAAAGGAATTATCAAACATTAGAGCAGAATTTGACAAATCATATAAGTCACTAACCCAAAATAGACCGATACAGAAAACCACGGTTAGTAAACACGTAGAAATATTAGTTAAATGCTTTTATGCAGCACGAATATTAATATATGAACATACAACTTAACAACTATTAGAGAAAAGTTCGAGATCGATATATTATATCAATACCTAATATTCTTAATACTTCAGTAATAATTGAAACTGGTGAAGAACCAGAATCAAAAGAAGTTATTAATATTGACCAACAGGATTTGGAAGAGGAAGAAATAAATGATCTCACTATCCCAGCTATATTAATGTCTGAATTGGACAATTTTGCAGATTCAGACGCTAGCCCGAGCATAGATAAAGAAAAATTTGTTACAATGGCACAGTCAAATACTGATTTTATCAACACTGCATCTAAGCTTAAACCCTTATTTGATGGTAAACCAGTAAACTTAGCAAGTTTTCTCGATGCATTGGAAATTATAGAATCAATCAAAAGCGAACATGAGCAAATAGCTATTTCGATAATAAAAACAAAGCTAAAAGGTGTCGCCAAAAACCTAGTCGGAAATAAAACAACCATATCAGAAGTCATTTCCGGACTAAAAAGCAATGTCTAAGGCGAAACTGTAGAAGTATTATCAGCTAAGCTGATGAATCTACAGCGACTCAACAAAACTGCTAACCTATATACATCAGAGGTTGAGCAGATGACAAAAGCTCTAGAAAGTGCGTACACACATGAATGATGCCATATCAAAGTTCGTAAATAGTTGCACGGATGCAACTGGACAACCAAATACTGTCCTTTAATATAAAAATTATCCACAGCGTGGTGGAAACCGCGGACGTGAAAATTTCAGAGAACAATTTCGTGGTCGTTATAATAATTACAACAACAACAACAGTTCCAATTATAATAATAATGAGGGAGATCAACACAGAGGAAACACTCGAGGACGTGGTAACTCAAATCGAGGCCACAATAACAATAACAGCAATAACAATGTGAGAGTAGCCCAAAATACATCGAAAAACTCTCAAGACCCTTTAAGTACCCATTAGTAGAGAATGTAATGGTTCATGCAATTAATCTCAGTCAGAATATATTTGTTACTTTCACTAACGTATCCTCAGGAAAAGAACTGGTGTTTCTATTAGACACGGGAATCGACTTCATATAGAAATACAACTGTCAATTAGACTTCAAGCCATCTGAAGATTGGCTTATAATCAGACTCGATTACCTCAAATTTCCAATTTATGTGCCAATGACATATAGTTCTGGCAACAACTCAATACTTCTGCCAGCAAGATCCCAAGTTATTAGAAAAATTCAATTAATTCCAAAGAAGACAGTGTATTGATTCCAAACCAAGAAATTAAACATGGTATTTACATAGCTAGTACTATTGCAACAACAAAAAATGCATTCATAAGACTACTTAATACTACAAATAAAGATCAAGTAGTCAGTACAAGTAACTTGGCATGCTTTGGAACTACGAAGTATTCAAAACTATTACTGAAAATAGAGAAAAGTCTGTATTATCTCAACTATCAAAGAACTTTCCTTCACAATTTAAGTCACAGCTCTCAAGCTTATGCACCAAATACAGTGATATATTCGGATTGGAAACGGAACCAATAAGTACAAATAATTTCTACAAACAGAAACTGAGATTAAAGGATGATGAACCAGTATACGTCAAAAATTATAGAAGCCCACAGCAAGTCGGAAAATTGATCACCGACAGAAAAGTCGAACCTTCTGTATCTGAATATAATAGCCCATTATTACTTGTCCCCAAAAAATCATCTCCCGCTTCAGATTCAAAGAAATGGCGATTAGTGATTTACTACCGTCAAATAAACCAAAAATTATTATCCGATAAACTTCCACTCCCTAGAATTGATAATATTTTAGATCAACTAGGGCGAGCAAAATATTTTTCGTGTCTTGATTTCACCAAATTGAACTCAAAAAAAGTTCACGAGATATAACGTCATTTTTAACGAGCAATGTCTCGTATCGTTTCACGCGATTAACTTTCGGTTCAAGAATAGCGCCTAATTGATTTCAGAGGATGATGACTATTGCATTCTCTGGATTAGAACCTTCACAAGCCTTCCTTTAGATGGATGCTAGCATCGCAGAATCCATGCAACTGGATGGAAGACTGAGGTTGCATTACGAATCGTGACGATCTGGACGATCGATAACTGAGAGGTCAACTCCCCCCATGACGAAAGAATAGGCTCTGGTAATGTGTCATCCCAATCCACGTTAGCATTCCATAGGGATTGCAAAAAGATCTTGGCCTTTGTGACAATAGGTGTTATTAAACCGAGCGGATCATAGAATTTGGCTATTGTTGAAAGTGCAATACGCTTGGTGACTCGATGATTTACAGATAATTGAGAAAAGTTGAACAGAGGTTGGTCAGAAGAAGGATCCCAGGCTAATCCCAGCGCCTTGGTAACAGCTGATCCGTCGTGAAATTGAATTAGCTTCTCCTTATCGCAGTCAGACTCTCCTTCGAGGGCGCGTCCATCATTAGAACACCATTTGCGGATTGGAAAATGGCCTCGCGACAATAGATCCTTCACCTGATGACGAATTTCCCTAACCTCTTCAATTGACTCGCCACCAGAGATTAAATCATCCACGTAGAAGTCTTTACGAACAATTTTTGCTCCAATTGGAAAGAATCCTCCTCATCATAAGAGAGCTGATGCATGGCTCTTATAGCCAAAAAGGCAGCTGGCTTGGTACCATAAGTCACCGTGTTCAATTTGTAAACACTCAACTCATCCGTGGACTTCTCTCGCCAAACAATACACTGCAAAAAGTCATATGGGTAGGACACACGCACGCAGCGGTACATCTTGCAGATGTCTCCACAGAGGGCAACTTTAAAAAATTGTTGACCTTGCAAGAAGCAAGTCGTTCAAAGAGCTGCCAGAAGTAGTTCTAGCAGACCCATCAAAGACGACCCGGAGTTTTGTGCTCGTACTTTCCTGCTTATGTACACAATGGTGGGGCAAGAAGAATTGTGGTACTGTTGGATCCTTTGGTGCGAGAGACATGTGGCCTAAGTTGATGTATTCCTGGAGAAAGGCCGAATACTGAGCTTTGAGAACAGGGTTTCTATCTAGCTTAGCTTCCAAACTCCTAAAACGACGACGAGCTAGGCAATAGGAATCACCTAAACTTTCGAATCCCGAAGTGGATAAGAGACGAACAGAGTATTGACCATTCCCAAGTCTAGTGCAGTTTTCCTTGAACAGTTGTTCGCAATGCAAGTCCTCAGGCAACAGTGCTGGCTTTGATGGATTACAATCCTCAATTTCCCAAAATCGCTTTACTATGGCAGCAAGTGCGTCATCCTCAGAATGATCCATGGTATTCTTGACAATGGCGGCTAAGACAGACTTATCATTTGGAGTAGTCGACATCCCACCAGAAATGATCCAACCAAGTTTGGTGTTTTGGAGTGTTGGCAACATGCTATCCAAATGTATTTGGCCCATAGCAATTATTTCGAAAAACAGACCAGCGCCAATTAACAAGTCGATTCGTTGTGATTGGTTGAAATAAGGGTCAGCGAGCGAAATGTTTTGTGGAATCCTCCATCTTGACGTATTTTTGTTGAAATTCGGCTGATAATCAGTGATACTGTGAGTCACAACAGCTATGAATGACGCACGATAGCCTGCATCCCGTGATTGCGCAAAAATATCCACTGATTTATCAGAGTTCATAGAGGACTCACCGATCCCAGAAATTAGTGTATGCGAATGCCTATATTTCAAATTTAACTGGCTAGCTAGGCGCGTAGTTATAAAGTTCAATTGAGAAGCGGAATCTAAGATTGCTCGACAGGGCATAAATTAACCAACCCTATTTTTTACGAAGACAATAGCAGTAGGCAGCAACACGTAATTTTATTTGAAGCATTTGGTGGAGGGTGCGATACCTGACGATCAAGTTGTGAGCATGACACCAGTGCTGATGAAGTAGATGGTGATGGCTGAGAGCTCGAGAGTGGGTCTGATGATGGAGGTGGTGCGGATGAGTCAGGGGTCATATGCAATAGTGAGTGGTGCTTCATGCGACAATATCTGCAATGAGTTGATTTACATTGCTGCAAACTATGCAGCAACTATGCGAAAACAGTTTAGACAAAGGTGCATTTTCTTGGCTTCTCTAAATCGAAGATGCGGGCTCAAATTTAAAAATCGAGAGCACTTTGGCAAATAATGATCTCTCGCATCGCAAAATAGGCATATTGGATGATTTAAGTTAGTAGAAGACGCAATGAGTGCACTTGGGTTATATTTATGCACATTTTTTCCCACCTGATGGCCTGATGTTTGCGTTACCAAAGCTTGATCCAAATTTTCCATCATCCTGCATCTTTTCTCCAAAAACGACTCCATAGCAGTCCATGAAGATAACTCAGCGATTGGCAAATCCTCTTCCCATTTTTCCCGAGTCCGTTGATCCAGCTTGTGAACGACGATATGAATCAGTAATCCATCCAAAATTTGCTGAGTAGTGGCCAGCGTTTGGATTGCCCGAAGATGTGCGTTCATAGAATCGCTGAGCTCACGAAGACCCTTGACAGATCCCTTCTCGACACCCTTTAAACCAAATATTGCCTGAACGTGCGCCTGAAAATTTAAAACTTTATTATCAAATCGATTTATGAGCAGATTCAAAGCCTTTTTATAATTGTCATTTGAAGGTTCGAGCGAGCGTATGGTCTCCAGAGCCACGCCGCCTAGACTAGACCGTAAATATTGCAGCTTTTCAATGTCGCTTAGATCGTCATCATTTCCAATGACCGCGGTGAACGTTGCGAGAAAGTCCGGCCACTCAGCATAAGATCCATGAAATCGAGCAATCTCCAGGTTCGGTAATCGAGGCTTCCGTGTCCGAAAAGAAAGATCAGAATGGTGGTTGATGTCTATAGATGTGGAGTTGGCAGCTGTGCTACCCAACAATTGCAATTTGCGCTGGGCCGCTAAGCCTCTATTGAGCTTTGCCTTCACATCCATAAAAACCTCCGAAAATTCCCATCGCCTATCACTTGAAGTCTCCTTTAAATCCAGCCGTTCCAGCGATGTCTGTGCGGAGTCAAACGACGAATTTAAGGAATTGACCCAGTCCAATCGCGCGAGAAGATCAGCTTCATCCAACTGATCTATAGACTCAGTTGTTAAATACAATTTCATCGCGTTTGTTTGCCGCAGAATTGATTACACTTTGGCGCGGAAAAATTCTATTTCATTTGGCGCGTCATTTCGAGGCCGAACCGCGTTTTCTGGAGCAGCCATTTCTTAGTCGCACACAAAAAAAATAAAAGAAAAATTGTCCGAACCGGTTAAGAGGAGTGAATAACCTTTTAACCTTTGCCGCGAAAAATGCACGACACCAAGCGTCGTCGAAAACGCAACGGAACTTTGTTGTTCTTGTTCCGCCTTATAACAGCGGACTTGAAATTATGTATATGTATGCACTGCACTATGCACTTTTAGAATAGTTAAATGTTATTCTCCTTTTGTTTATAATTTGCAGCACAACACTGTTTTGATTTTTTCACAGCTCGAAATGTACAAAAAGATCAACAGCCTGCCGGCTTTTCACAGCGCGAAATGTAAAACTTAAACGGCCAGCTGTGTGCACTTGTATGTAAGTCCGTGTGTTTGTGACCGAATGCCCGCAAACGACAGCGAAACCAAAATATATTGTTTAAACGATATTAAACAATAACAAGTGAGAACGCTATAGTCGAGTGCCTCGACTATTAGATACCCGTTACTCAGTTAGAATTATGAATTTGAATTCGGCAATCTCTTAGAGCTGGCAGCTTTACAGCACGAGCATCAGCACCAGCGCTGTTTTAGCGCAGGCAGCTTTTGTCCTGCACCAACAGCTGTGTTTTTGTTTATGTTTTTGAGTGCAATGCTTACATACATACACACACACGCCATTGTTTGACTCAGACCTCCAATTTGGCTAACTTGATTTGATTTGCATAGTTCTTGGGATATTGTTCGGTATTGACAAATAAAAACCATCGCAATTTCCTTTAATAGAAATCCTTATCGAGAATTAACGTTGACTCTGTTGAGCACCTTGGCCACCTGTTCCAAAGTCATCCGTTTGATGACGCTATGAAAGGCGGAAATGTAGGCGCTAGCCAGGCTTAAGCGTTTAATAAGTTTTTGGGCGTTAGAGTGGGCGTGGCAAACTTTTATTAGGCCAATCGATAGGTATTGACGAAACAAATACATATCAATTAAAATTTTCATAATAGCATCAAAACTGTGGCCACAGCTTGTGGCTTGTGGGCGTCAGAGGGGGCGTGGCACCATTTTGAAACAAACTTACGCTGCGTAGGAACTCCTAAAATCTACATGCAAAATGACAATCTTCTAGCTTTTATAGTTTCCGAGATCTCAGCGTTCATACGGACGGACAGACAGACGGACAGACGGACATGGCTAGATCGACTCGGCTAGTGATCCTGAACAAGAATATATATACTTTATAGGGTCGGAAACGCTTCCTTCTACCTGTTACATACTTTTGCACGAATACAATATACCCTTTTACTATACGAGTAACAGGTATAATAAAACCGAGTTGAAGACGGCACCAAAATGTCGGGGTCACCAAAATGTTTGGGGGAAGACAACAAAAATGCCACCCTTAGGTTATGTAATAATAACGCTTTTAATATTATAAGTTTATGTACGTGTCGTGTTTATTTTGCCAGTCGAATCTTCATATTTTAATTTGGGTTTTACAATGTAGTCGCTGAATACGTAGCGCGACAGCTTAGCGAGATAAGGCAGATAAAGAGGAGAGCGCAAGAGCGCTACAGGTTCAGCCATACACCTATGCGCACTAGACTAGTCGCTGGCGGGCTGCTCCGAACAGTAATATATGATCAGAAAGTAAATAATATAGATATATCAGTAGGAGATAAAGTGTTATTAAGAAATGAATCAGGTCATAATTTAGATTATAAATATACTGGTCCGTATAATGTAACGGAAATAGGAGATAGAAATTATCAGATAGTTCATAAAGATAGACTAAAACTTTTTATTTTATAATCACACTTAGTATGGCCATACATAGATAATAACATACATATATAATAAATATATAATAATATAATATAATAATATAATATAATATTTTTGATCATTTCATTTTCTTTATCGTTATTAAGAAAAATAACAAATATAAACAAAAAAAAAACCCAACAACAAAAAAAATTTTTTTTTAATTTGTATACATAATAAGAAATAAAATAACTTCATGAAATTACGTTATTTTTCAAAAGGAGGGAGATGTAGTGTATGCACACATAAGTTCTTATTACTTAACATGCTTAACATACTTAACATAAATATTAAGCGGCAACACCTTGTTAGCCGAAGTCACAACGCTTTGATGTTATACAAATAATATACATAGGGCATTGTCACTCAGCGACAGCGTGTCAAGTGCCCAAACACATTTCATGTGCAAACGTAATACGATATGAACTCATTGCATTCACCGCTTAGAGCCGAGTCAGCATGGTTCCCACGCTGACCGCTTATCAACATATGTGCACTCTCTCTCTCTCTCTGCACATTTTACATATTATTACTTTACATATATAAAATATATAAAACGGCTACTCTGCCGCTGCGCCGACAGCTAGCAAGCCTTAGTTTAAGAAAACTAAAGAACATTCAATAAAGATACATTCAACCAGAAGGTTGACTTCAAAATAACACTGCATTTGAGAACTTAATTGGAATACATTACACTGCATTGGAGAAATCAATTGGGGCACACCACAGAAGTAACATATCTTGGAGTCCACCTTGATAGGCGGCTTACTTGGCGAATACAGTTATTAAGACAATTTGGAAATATGGCTCCGAGCTATGGGGAAACGCATGCGTTCGCAACCTAGAAGTAATACAGTGAGCTCAATCAAAGATACTGAGAACTATAACTGGTGCACCGTGGTACATACGGAATGAAAGCAGTCACAGAGATTTAAATGTAGGATTTGTTAAGGACGAAATCGACAATGTAATAGCAAAGTATACGATCAAGCTACAGGCTCATCTAAATAGGCTTGCGCGGTCTTTAACCTGGAACACTAGCCATTCAAAAAACTTTATTTTAACTAATTAAATGTATTAGGCTAAGATTTGAATACTTGTCGTTAGTCTCGAAGAGAATATCGTAATTAAAAAAACACCAAACAAAATTGTACACAAAAAAAAAGAAGTAAAATTGTTTTTATGATCTAATTATATTAATTATATTGTTGCTGAGTAAAATAAAGGAATTTTTAATATCATCGTTTGATGTTAAAACTTCGCACCCTGTCAAATTCGAGTTTGTTTTGCTTAGGTTCTATAGTATTTGAAATATATCTTTATTGATCTGGTCCTAATGTTGTATATAGTCGTATTATTCTTCGTTTGGTTTTAGTTCTTGTGCATCCTCATAATGTTCCTCATAAATTCCCTTGTTTTGTGCAACATTAATTAAACATCTTTAAATAATGATGCACAATAACTAAAACCAAATTAATGTTTTAATAAATGTTTTAATGTTTTTTAATGTTTTTGTTTTCGTTTTCGAACGTCGTTTGTTTGGTAGAGTCGACTCTTTGCCTTTTTTTTAGTTCCATTTTAATTAGTTTTCATATTCCACTTTTTGTATTCCTCTAGATTTTATAATATTTATATTTATTTTTACACCCTGCCTTTGGACTTATATGTTTCAGAACCGTGTTGGGTACTCGCCTGGGCACGCCAAGACTCACTTATTACTATATTCGATTACTGTTTAAATTCTTGTCGCTGGAACCGATTGACCGATGAAGGAGAAGCGCAATTTTTGGATATTTTTCTTTAAAGTGGCTGTGCCACAGTTCATAAGCTTTGAGTAAATACGTCACTATAAAATAACTATAATTTGAAACCTAATTAAAAAATTTATTTGTTTTATATATATTTAAAAAAAAATATTTTAAAACATAACTAAGCCACGTGCGCTGAGATTGCACCTTTCGGTCAGCGATCGTGGGAATGCAGAATAGCCAATTACCAATGCTGAGTTCGGCCAAGTGCATACAACAAAAACAATAACTTAAATGCATTGGCCAATGACAATTAAATTTGGCCAACAGCGACGGCGAAGTTGTTTAGCTTAATTGTTTAAAGTAAATTTGATTTTTTGTATATAAAAATAATAATCAATCTTTTAACTCATATGTTTGAAGGCTGCAGTAATGCTTAAGAGACCGAGATATTACAAAACTGGAACAAACTAAGCGTTAATAGGCAGCAAGTTATAATTATAATGTCCGTAATATCTTACCATAATGTTTTCTCATTTATTTCTGTATCCTTTTCAGTGATTATATTATGTTCTAAGCGATGGGCAAAGTGTGCCAAATGGCTTATAAAACATAGAACAATACCTTCTCTTGTATCTGAATGGTTATTATACCATCACTTGCCCAATCACCATACTTCCAGTATTGCCAAGACCCTGACTTATTTAACTCGTAACTAAATATTCTTCGTATTATAAGAGGAAAATGTGTTGGAGGAATAGATCTGTACCCAGGCAACGAGTGGGTACTCTCTTAAAACAGTTTTAAGTCCAGTGGTCTGTTGGAACAGTTTGTCAGTTGAGTATACTTTAATAACAATATTAGGATCACCTTTTTTTATTAAATGATGAAAGCAAATCAGATAGTGCTTTTGAGTAAATTAAAAGATCTGTTGGTAAATAAACACTTAGTTCTAAGTTAGGCTCTTTGACAAGGTCTTTTATATCATGATTTGATTGGAGAAAACGGTAATGTTTGATGAGTTTCTTCTGTTTTATTATTTCTAAACAATGCTATTCCAGACACATTAGCAATAGAAGAATTTATTGTGAAATATAAAATATTTTGTGAAATTGGTACGGATACTCCAATATCCTCATAGTCAATAAATTAATTTTCTGATTCAGAACCAAGCGCTTCACCAAAATCGTTTTTATTAAGCAATGACATTGTTGAGATAGTGTCAAAAGCATGTTCAAATGACTCTAATAATATGTTTGTTGTGTTTAATTGTGTTTAATGACATATTTATTACTTGTAAGTCAATACTTATTACTAATTATATCTAAAAATAAATATCTTCCTATATAAGTGGGCTTATACGTTTTTTGGAGTAAATCATTTGGTGAAATATTTTTAAGTGTGACTTGTATGATTTTAGAAACAAAAAACAAATTGACAAAACTAAAAGCGTAATTCTGATATAGTATATAATTACCTCAATTATTATATTTTTATTAATATTATATTAATATATTAATATATAATATATTATATATAAATATAATATATTAATATATTAATATATTTTTTCCATGGTGTGATAAAGATGTCCGATATAAATTTAATTAAAACCGTAATTCCGTAGTATTTAAATACAACCAAATCCGAAAACAACAAAAAAATTAAAAACAACAAAGTTATCCTTTTTTTAAAATTTAAAACAACAAAGTTATCTTATTTTTAATTTTTTGTCTGTTTATTTCCAATAGGAACTATATGATATAGTCGCCCGATCCTGCTCGTTCCGACATATAAGTTAACACGGTCATCCGGCAACAGAGAAGTTGCAACCTGATCACGCGTAGCCGGTATGAGAATAATGCAAGGCCTGCTACACCTGCGGATATTGCACAACGACGGTACCAGAAGCCCAGGCTTCGGTCAGCGCAATCAGCGGTCACTTCGACTCAAGCAAAGGCTACCCAACACCAAACACGGGGCGCCGGGTCAGCACTTTCAGGGCATAGGGCTTGCTTTCGTTATAAGTATTTATGTACTCAATATTTAGTTGAATTTCGGAAATAAATCGCGACGGTCATCGCCTCTCGAAACCCAAGTCTTCTCATTCGCGCAGTACTGCCCGTCTTAAATAAGTCCTGAATAATGAACTAAATAATTGACACCCAACGCGTTCGTAAGACCCTCGATCCGTCGTTTTTTACCAGAAGGAACTGGCAGCAGCAACCAAAGTAGGAAGATAACAGCAGCAATTTAATTTGTTTACAATTAAATAAAAACCAAGTAAGTGGAGTGTCATCGATATTTTTGCCCGACCATTTTAAATCTGAATATTTTTTAAATTAAAACTTAAAAGTAATTTTGACAATTATAAAATAAAAAATTATAAATATATGATTATAAAAATATTTAAAGAGTCTCAGAAATAAACCAGAAAGGGAAGCTAACTTTGGGGGGGCCGAAGTTGATATACCCTTACAGAATGTTTTTCAAAATTATTCATATGCTGCATTCTTAATACTCATTAAAAATCCCAACTTCCTAACTTTACAAACACCAAAGTTATGGCATTTCCGATCGTTCAGTTATATGGCAGCTATAAGATATAGTCGGCCGATCCTTGTAAAATTTGGTAGGTCGGATTAGTTGGCCAAATATAAAACGCATAAAAATTCCCAATTTCCTAACTTTACAAACACCAAAGTTATGGAATTTTCGATCAATCTGTTATATCCCGGCCGTTCCGACTCTTTCCGGGACATGTTGGGGAAATCGCGCAGGCGTATTCGCAGAGCCGAACGAGGCTTACAATACTAATATCATTGGTACTATCCGGACAGAGAACGAAGACCCAATTTATAAAAAATTGTACCTATACCCGATAGGTGTACCCGACTTTGAAAATAAAGAAACACAAGCCATGTTACGAGACGGCATAATTGGACCATCTCGGTCTCCATATAACAACCCTGTTTGGGTTGTAGATAAAAAAGGAACCGATGAGCAGGGAAACACAAAAAAAACACCTAGTAATAGACTTTCGAAAACTTAACATAAAGACAGTAGACGATAAATACCCTATAGCATGATAGCATGGGACTTGGACAAATTATATGAGGACAACATGAGGGTTTCGCGTAAATAATCTAATTTCTTTAAAGGAAGCGTAGAGTATTTAGGTTTGGTAGTTTCACGAGGAGGCATAACAACATGACCTAAGAATGTAGATGCAATTCGCAACTACGAACAATCAACCACACTATTTAATGTCAGATCATTCCTTGGATTAGCAAGTTACTATAGGTGTTTTATAAGGCACATTGCATCTATAGCAAAACCTATAAGAGACTTCCTTAAAGGAGAGAATGGCATAGTAAGCGCAGGGCAATAAAAAAATACCCGTTAACTTTAATGAGCACCAGCGCCAGGTATTTGAAAAGCTTAAGAATGTTCTCGCGTCTGAAAACTATAACAAAATTATAAAAAACAAGTGAGAACGCTAAAAGCCTCGACTATTAGATACCCGTTACTCAGTTAAAATTATCAATTTGAATTCGGCGATCTCTTAGAGCTGGCAGCTTTACAGCACGAGCATCAGCACCAGCGCTACTTTAGCGCAGGCAGCTTTTGTCCTGCACCAACAGCTGTGTTTATGTTTATGTTTTTGAGTGCAATGCTTACATACATACACACATACGCCATTGTTTGACTCAGACCTGCAATTTGGCTAACTTGATTTGATTTGCATAGTTCTTGGGATATTATTCGGTATTGACAAATGAAAACCATCGCAATTTCCTTTAATAGAAATCCTTATCGAGAATTAACGTTGACTCTGTTGAGCACCTTGGCCACCTGTTCCAAAGTCATCCGTTAGATGGCGCTATGAAAGGCGGAAATTTAGGCGCTAGTCAGGCTTAAGCGTTTAATGGGTTTTTGGGCGTTAGAGTAGGCGTGACAAACTTTTATTAGGCCAATCGATAGGTATTGACGAAACAAATACATATCAATTAAAATTTTCATAATAGCATAAAAACTGTGGCCACAGCTTGTGGCTTGTGGGCGTCAGAGGTGGCGTGGCACCATTTTTAAACAAACTTGCGCTGCGTAGGAACTCCTAAAATCTACATGCAAAATGCCAATCTTCTAGCTTTTATAGTTTCCGAGATCTCAGCATTCATACGGACGGACAGACAGACGGACAGACGCAGAGACGGACAGACGGACAGACGGACATGGCTAGATCGACTCGGCTAGTGATCCTGAACAAGAATATATATACTTTATAGGGTCGGAAATGTCTCCTTCAACGCGTTGCAAACTTTTGACTGAAATTATATTACCCTCTGCAAGGGTATAAAAAGCTAAGATATAAAATTAATATTAATTTTTTTTATTATCATAAATTTATTTTGTTCCGGACAGTAAAATTACAATTTTGTTGTTATATTTATTGTTAGCAATATATAGTAAAAGTTATATAATAATTATAATTTTAATCATAATTTAAACATTTAATTTAGTTTATATATTTCTAAAAACCAAATATTATTTTAAAACATATGTTTGAAAACTGTTCTACTGCTTAAGAGACCGGGATATAACAAAACTGGAACAAATTCCCATAAGCGTTAATAGGCAAGCTATAATTATAAAGTCCGTATTATCTTCACATAATATTTTTTCATTTATTTCTTTATCCTTTTCAGTGAATATATTATGTTCTAAGAGATAGGCAAATGGTGCCAAATGGCTTACAAAACATAGAACAATACCTTCTCTTGTATCTGAATGGTTTAGCGTTATTATACCATCACTTGCCCAATCGCCATACTTCCAGTATTGACAAGACCCTCACTTATTTAACTCGTAACTAAACATTATTCGTATTATAAGTGGAAAATGTATTGGGAGAATTGAACTGTACCCAGGCAACGATACTGATATTATACGACTTAAAAGAGTTTTCAGCCCAGTTGTCTGTTGGAACAGTTTGTCAGTTGAGTATACCTTAATAACAATAATAGGATTACCTTTTTTAGTAGATGATGAAAGCAAATCAGATAGTGCTTTTAAGTTAATTAAAAAATCTGTTGGTAAATCAACACTTAGTTCTAAGTTCGGCTCTTTGACAAGGTATTTTATATCATGATTTGATTGGAGAAAACGGTAAAGCTAACCCCGATCGCCCCCGCTTAGGCCCAGTCGAAATCCCCGTGAGTCAAATTTGCGGCGGCCCCGTTTTCGTGTTGCGTTTCCGAGGTTCGTTTTCTCTACGCAACACAAACGACGACGCTGTACGTGGGCTCGTCCGCGTCCGTAAAGTTAGGAAAATGGGATTATCTTTTTGATTTATTTTTGGCCAATCAATCCGACCTACCAAATTTCATATATCAACTTCGGCTCCGCCCAAAGTTAGCTTTCCTTTCTTGTTTTTTACTGCTATAATTCGTCGTGCGGATACTCTTTGAAAATTGAAAATTGTGTGGCCACTCCAATATTCGCTACGAACGCTTGAAACCAACTTGACTTGAATAACAGAATAGTTTTTTCTTTATTCTCCCAAATGAGATTAACGTTAGCATTTATTAAAAATCCGAGCTTTGAATAGGTAAAACATTTTACGCCAACATCGGTTTTTTTTATTTACCCACAAATAATTCCGATTATATACCAAAAGTATCAAGGTTTTAAAGTTTTCATTCGATTGCAATACCATTTCAACTGGTTGTGTTGACTTGGTAATAAGTTTGCTTAATGAAGGAATCCAAAAAATGTCCCTGCTAACAGCCTTTACCCTCTCATATGGGTTCATTAATATATAATACTTTTCTCGCTTGTTAAGTCTATCGGTATAATTATATTTGAGCCATAGCAAAATTGTTCATTGTAGGCTTGAAGAGTAGTGGAAATTTTAATGCAAAGTGGAGCGTTGCGTAGCCATCGAAGTTCAAAAAGTTCATCTGGGCAGTAGGTATTTTTATTTATTATCATATTGCACTCTACTGATTCTGGGATCCAACGACCTTAATTTGTGTCGCACATTCGTATTAAAATTTGTTTTTTGTTTTTTAGGCAAACTAATTCTTTAGATATTATACTATCCGTCAATTTCAAAAAAACCTCCGTGGTTTAATAAAGAGTTGTCACACCTAAAAAATATAAAGTCCAGACTTTTCCATAAATTGAAAATGTGCGGTTCACAATCTGCCTTCTCGGTACCTAAGGGCTCGGTCAAATTTTATCGTGCTTAACGCCCGGTGTTATAAAAGTTATTTGACTCGTTGTAGGGTCCAATTTTCACAAGATCCAAAACAGTTTTATATTTTTGTTAACACTAAGCGTAAATCATCGCTATCATTTGAAAACTCTACGGCAAACTCTGATCAGGCAATTGCCGATCTATTTGCCCAGTTTTTCCAGACAACATATTCTGTTTCATCCCGTCCCAAGCCAGTCTATTCACCGGGTCCGGACGGAGTTCCAGGCTGCGTGCTTAAATACTGTGCTAAAACTCTGTGTAGACCTCTGTGCAAATTGTTTACTTTGTCTTTAAAAACATCTCATTTCCCACTTATTTGGAAGGAGTCATTTGTCATTCCCCTTCATAAGAAAGGAAATAAATGCAATACAAGTAATTACAGAGGCATATCCAAATTATCCGCTATCCCAAAGCTTTTCGAAAATACTATTAAACCCCATTTGCAGCATCTTTGTAGAACGATTATATCTCCATGTCAACATGGATTTATAAGGCGAAGATCTACGACGAGCTAACGTCTTTTGTAATAAATGGCTTTAGAAAGAACATGCAGACTGACGTAGTTTACACTGATTTTAGTAAAGCGTTTGATTCAGTAAATCACTCGCTTCTTGTATTAAAGCTAGACTTATTAGGGTTTCCATGTGATCTTCTAACATGGATCTCAAGTTATCTGAGTGGTAGGACTCAACGAGTCCTCTTTAAAAACTCGATCTCGGATTTGATCGGAGTTACTTCAGGGGTCCCACAAGGAAGCCACCTTGGCCCACTTCTTTTTACTTTATTTATAAACGATCTCCCTCTAGTCTTGACAAAGTCGCGTGTCCTTATGTACGCAGATGACGTTAAGTTATGCCTGCAATATAACGAAATTTCTAGCAGTTCCGACTTACAATCTGACCTAAAGGCTTTTCAAACATGGTGTTGTGAAAATCTTTTGGATTTAAATAGCGCTAAGTGCAAAGTAATGACATTTTTTCGGGTGAACCCACAATACGCAACGTATACGCTGGGTGGTTGCGCGTTGTCTAGAATTACGCAAGTTGATGACCTTGGCGTCCTCCTTGACCCAAATTTAAGTTTTGTGACCATATTACTTCTATGGTGAATAAAGCCAGGGGAGTACTTGGATTTATAAAAAGGTGGTCAAAGGAATTCGATGATCTCTATGTTACAAAGACTCTGTTCATTTCACTAGTCCGTCCAATCCTTGAGTACTGTTCAGCAGTTTGGAGCCCTCAGTATGGTGTACATATAGACCATATAGAGTCTGTACAAAAGAACTTTTTATTATTTGCTCTACGGGGCCTTAACTGGAATGCAAGCCTTATTTTACACATATCTATACCCCTAATTACATCCTAGTAAACCTAGAACGATGCGGCCAACTTTTATCTATAAACTTATTCAGGGGATGTGGAGAGCCCCGAGTACTGGGTCGCATAATCTTCTCCGTCCTAATAGCATTACAGGAACTAGTCCTCTTACTTTAAATATTTGTAGATCTAACTTTGATAGCAAACCTTTAAAATTGTGACGACTATAATAGTATACAATTATTTCTACTACCGAGTCTTTGCCAACTTAAAAGCATTAATTTTATCTTACTTACACAAAATTAGTATTAGTATTTAGACGTCGTACGTATTTCTAATCTTAGTCTGTCCGCTTCTACATTGTGCTTTTTTACTTCTCGCGATCTCGTTTTTACGCCTATAAGGCTCCGCGCGTAACAAGCACTGCTTGGTGTCGTAAGGGCCACTTGTTTGCGCTGATCTTAGTGCATCAACGTCCGAATATTACATAACTAATGGTTTATACTCCCAGTTTACCAAGCCTGTAGTTGTATCAGTAAAATCATCATTACATTTTAAATAAAATATATTTTATTAAAGAATATACTTCAATTAAAATTATTTTATTGTTTACCATACTTACCGAATTGTTTTTAGAACATATAGGAAGTGCACATAAGCACATGTAAATTAATTTAAATTTATTTAACATATTTTTGACGTTGTACAAGACATAATAAAATTTTGACAATTTCATTAGAGTTTTAAGAAAAAATAATATTTTTTTATCTTTGTTATAAGACAGTTGTTAAACAAACTTTTCTTGTAAGTGTATTAGGGTGTTCCTAGCATACTGTTTCAATCTTTATATGTTTGCAATTTAGATAAGAAGATCAGGTGGGCTTATAACAGCGATGCGACTTCGGCAAGCCGAAGTTTATATACCCTTACTGTTATTACAAATCGACTACATTTCGATTTCTATGAGCTGCATTTTGTTCTCGTTTCTATGTCAGCTAATGATATTGTTGTCCGATTTTGACAAAACTAAAAGCGTTATTCTGATATTGTATTTAATTAACTCAATTATCTCATATAAATATTTTGATAAATAGAAAAACAGCAAAATATTTTTTTTCATGGGAGCTATATTATATAGATGTCCGCTTTTAATTTAATTAAAACCGTAATTCCGTAGTATTTAAATATTACCAAATCTGAAAACAACAAACAAATTATAAGCAACAAAGTTATCCTTTTTTTTTTTTTTTCCGATTTTTCATATAGGAACTATATGTTATAGTCGGCCGATCCGGCTCGTTCCGACATATAACACGGTCACCCCACAACAGAGAAGTTGCCAAGCTGATCACGCGTAGCCGGCATGAGAATAATGCAAGGCCAGCGACACCTGCGGATCTTGCACAACGACGGTACCCGAAGCACAGGCTTCGGTCAGCGCAATCAGCTGGCATGCACTGCGACGCGAGCAACAACTACCCAACACCAGACACGGGACGCCGGTGTTTTTTACAATTAAATAAAAACCATTTAAGTGGAGTGTTCATTAATATTTGTGCCCGACCATTTTAAATCAGAATATTTTTCAAATTAAAACTACAATGAAATTTTGACAATTATAAAATAAAACAAAAAGGAAAGCTATCTTCGGGCGGAGCTGATGTTGATATACCCTTGCAGAATATTCTGTAAATTATATTCTCCAACATTTTTAATATGATGCATTTTTAATACTCGTAAAAAATTCCAAAAACTTTAAAAACACTAAAGCTATGGCAATTCCAATCGTTCAGTTATATGTCAGCTATAGAATATAGTCGGCCGATCCTTATGAAATTTGGCATGTCGGATTGTTTGGCCAAAAATTAAACCGATAGAAAATCCCAATCAGTTATATGGCGGCTATAGGATATAGTCGGCCGATCCCGGCCGTTCCGACTTATATACTGCGTGCAAAGGAAAGAAGGGTGTGTGCAAAGTTTCAATTCGATATCTTTAAAACTGAGAGACTAGTTTGCGTAGAAACAGACAGACGGACAGACGGACATGCTTATATCAATTCAGGAGGTGATCCTGATGAAGAATATATATACAACTACGAACAATCAACCTCACTATTTAATGACAGATCATTCCTTGGATTAGCAAGTTACTATAGGTGTTTTATTAAGCACATTGCATCTATAGCAAAACCTATAAGAGACTTCCTTAAAGAAGAGAGAATGGCATAGTAAGCGCAGGACAATAAAAAAAATACCCGTTAACTTTGATGAACATCAGCGCCAGGTATTTGAGAAGCTTAAGAATGTGCTCGCGTCTAAAAACTATAACCAAATTATAAAAAAAAACCTTTGACTTAACGAAATATGCCTCCATACCCATAACCATGATATCACGAACTTTAAAGGACAGGGAACTACATTTTGCAACAAACGAAAGAGAGTTGTTAGCAATTATGTGGGCATAATTGCCTCAGGAATTACCAATACGGCGTAAAAAATTTAGACATTTTTACTGACCACCAACCACTAACCGTCTCAAATCGCAATCCAAACGCAAATATTAAGCGGTGGAAAGCTTTCATTGACGAGCACAACGCACACATTTTTTACAAACCAGGAAAAGACAACTACGTTGCTGACGCGCTGTCCCGTCATCACATCCACTTGCTAGAAGAGGATGCGCAGTCAGATATTGAAACTAACCTACGCCATCGAAAAATAATAATAGAAGAAAGCGGAACTGCTTCAGTTAGAACGGTTAGGACGGACGGACAGACGGACATGGCTAGATCGACTCTCCTGGTGATGCTGATCAAGAATATATATACTTTATAGGGTCGGAAATGTCTCCTTCAACGCGTTGCAAACTTTTGACTGAAATTATATTACCCTCTGCAAGGGTATAAAAAGCTAAGATATAAAATTAATATTAATTTTTTTTATTATCATAAATTTATTTTGTTCCGGACAGTAAAATTACAATTTTGTTGTTATATTTATTGTTAGCAATATATAGTAATAGTTATATAATAATTAAAATTTTTTAATTAAAATTTATTATATATAAAAAAAAAAAAACAATTGAAGTAAAACAAAACTGGAACCAATTCCCATAAGCGTTAATAGGCAAGCTATAATTATAAAGTCCGTATTATCTTCACATAATATTTTTTCATTTATTTCTGTATCCTTTTCAGTGAATATATTATGTTCTAAGAGATAGGCAAATGGTGCCAAATGGCTTACAAAACATAGAACAATACCTTCTCTTGTATCTGAATGGTTTAGCGTTATTATACCATCACTTGCCCAATCGCCATACTTCCAGTATTGACAAGACCCTGACTTATTTAACTCGTAACTAAACATTATTCGTATTATAAGTGGAAAATGTATTGGGAGAATTGAACTGTACCCAGGCAACGATACTGATATTATACGACTTAAAAGAGTTTTAAGCCCAGTGGTCTGTTGGAACAGTTTGTCAGTTGAGTATACCTTAATAACAATAATAGGATTACCTTTTTTAGTAGATGATGAAAGCAAATCTGATAGTGCTTTTAAGTTAATTAAAAAATCTGTTGGTAAATAAACACTTAGTTCTAAGTTCGGCTCTTTGACAAGGTCTTTTATATCATGATTTGATTGGAGAAAACGGTAATGTTCATTAATAAATAATCCTTTTAATTTTTGATGAGTTTCTTCTGTTTTATTATTTCTAAACAATGCTATCCCAGACACATTAGCAATAGAAGGGTTTATGGTAAAATATAAAATATTTTGTGAAATTTGTACGGATACTCCAATATCCTCATATTCAATATATTCATTTTCTGATTCAGAACCAAGCGCTTCACCAAAATCGTTTTTATTAAGCAATGACATTGTTGAGATAGTGTCAAAAGCATGTTCAAATGACTCTAATAACATGTTTGTTGTGTTTAATTTAGCTGACATCTTTATAACTTGTAAGTCGATACTTATTAGTAAATTGTAAATATCAATTATATCTAAAACTAAATTTCTACCTATATTAGTGAGCTTATACTTTTCTTGAAGTAAAACATTTGATGAAATGTTTTTAAGTGTATCTTGTATGATGTTAGAAACAAAAAATATATCGGCAGGAATTAGGTCGTTAATATTTTCTGTAATTATGTTTTTAACCTTACGAAGAACTTTTTCTGGCGAAGAGATAAAAATACTTGATTTCCTCAACTTATACAAAATGTTTGTAGTATTTGGTGTGCTTTCGCAAAAAACCGGGTTTATTAAATCTTTCCAATAAGCTCCATGCAAAAAGTCACCTTGGCATAATCGAGTATAGGGCATACCATTTTTTTGAATACATAATCTTTTTGTAGTTCCAAGATCTCCCCTGCGCGCTATGTTCCATTGGTTTTGTTTGTCGTTTATTAACAAAAAACGCTGTGGAAAGCAATAATCTGTACTACGAATGACAGAGGTCGTGTTTTTACTAATATCTAAAACTAGTTTTTTTAGTATATTTTTGATTCGTTTAAGAGCAACGGTATTAGTTTTTTCGGATTTGTCATTGTAAGTTGTTTCACCAGCACTATTATTAACTGATGATATTTTTAGTGATGTCGTTATATGGATCCAATTAACAATAAATACATTTGAATCCATTTCCTTTTTCATAATTCGAACATCGTGTACTATAAGATCATTAAAGATTCCGTTTTTGCTTTTACTGAATTTAAGGCTTCTAAGTTTTTTGATAATCGCTTTTGACCCATCGCTTAAGCTGTTACATACATGATGAATACATGAGACATTCCAACGAATAACAAATCCATACCCTATGTTGTTTTTTACTGCTATAATTCGTCGTGTGGATACTTTTTGAAAATTGAAAATTGTGTGGCCCTCACACCAATATTCGCTACGAAAGCTTGAAACCAACTTGACTTGAATAACCGAATAAGTTTTTTCTTTATTCTCCCAAATGAGATTAACGTTAGCATTTTTTAAAAATCCGAGCTTTGAATAGGTAAAACATTTTACGCCAACATCGGTTTTTTTATTTACCCACAAATAATTCCGATTATATACCAAAAGTATCAAGGTTTTAAAGTTTTCATTCGATTGCAATACCATTTCAACCGGTTTTGTTGACTTGGTAATAAGTTTGCTTAATGCCGGAATCCAAAAAATGTCCTTGCTAACAGCCTTTACCCTCTCATATGGGTTCATTAATATAAAATACTTTTCTCCAAAATGATCCAAAAAATAATCAATTTTAAAAAAAATTTGTTTTTTATATTTTTCTCTGAATGGCAACTATCATTCTAAGCCAATTTCGTTTTTCTAAGTACTCTTTGGCACTGACGTGATCATAATTGTCTTTTTTCCAATCAATACCATAACATTCGTTCGGCCGGTAGATTAAAGCCCCAAAACCGTTTGGACATCCAACAATGAATATTAATTGCAAATTAAAAATGCGGACTGTACTTAATAAAGTATTGCACTCTATAGGGACTATCACATTTGTAGAATTATTTGTCTGTTTATTTACAATATGCTTCAGACAGTGTTCATCGGAATTTTTTTTTATCTGAATTAGATTTTTATTTACAACTTTTCTCCATGATTTTCCTGGCAAACGCACTTCAAATGGCATAAACGCATTGTTTCTTTTTACTGGCAAACAATAATCTTTAATTTTCTTCTTGATCAAAAACGGAGTTACTTTTGGAATTTCTGAGCTTGTTAAGTCTATCGGTATAATTATATTTGAGCCATAGCAAAATTGTTCATTGTAGGCTTGAAGAGTAGTGGAAATTTTAATGCAAAGTGGAACGTTGCGTAGCCATCGAAGTTCAAAAAGTTCATCTGGGCAGTAGGTATTTTTAGTTATTATCATCTTGCACTCTACTGATTCTGGGATCCAACGACCTGAATTTGTGTCGCACATTCGTATTAAAATTTGTTTTTTGTTTTTTAGGCAAACTAAGTCTTTAGATATTGCATAACTAATGTCTTTATACTCCCAGTTTACCAAGCCTGTAGTTGTATCAGTATAATCATCATGACATTTTAATCGCTAAAATATATTTTATTAAAGAATATACTTCAATTGAAATTCTTTTATTGTTTACCATACTTACCGAATTGTTTTTAGAACCTATAGGAAGTGCACATAAGCACATGTAAATTAATTTGAAAATGAAGTTATTTAACATATTTTTGACGTTGTACAAGACGTAATAAAATTTTGACAATTTCATTAGAGTTTTAAGAAAAAATAATATTTTTTATCTTTGTTATGAGATACATAGTTGTTAAACAAACTTTTCTTGTATGTGTATTAGGGTGGTCCTAGCATACTGTTTCATTATTACCTGAAACTGAACTTGAGTAAAATTCTTTTAAATTGAGTTTACACAAAAAGAACATTTGTTCGAAAAATCATCAATAATATTAAATAAACTAGAAAGGTAGCAAACTTCGGCAAGCCGAAGTTTATATACCCTTACTGTTATTACAAACCGACTACATTTACCTAAACGATAAAGCTCTGTGGATTTTGGGCTACATTTTGTCTTCGTTTCTATGACAGCTAATGATATTGTTGTCCGATTTTGACAAAACTAAAAGCGTAATTCTGATATAGTATTTAATTAACTAAATTATCTCATATAAATAATTTGATATATAGAAAAACAGCAAAATATATTTTTTTCCATGGGAGCTATATGATATAGATGTCCGATTTTAATTAAATTAAAACCGTAATTCCGTAGTATTTAAATACTACCAAATCCGAAAACAACAAACAAATTATAAACAACAAAGTTATCCTTTTTTAATTTTTTTCCGATTTTTCATATAGGAACTATATGATATAGTCGCTCGACCCGGTTCGTTCCGACATATAAGTTAACACGGTCACTCGGCAACAGAGAAGTTGCCAAGCTGATCACGCGTAGCCGGCATGAGAATAATGCAAGGCCAGCGACACCTGCGGATCTTGCACAACGACGGTACCAGAAGCACAGGCTTCGGTCAGCGCAATCAGCTGGCAATGCACTGCGACGCAAGCAACGGCTACCCAACACCAGACACGGGACGCCGGTATTTTTTACAATTAAATAAAAACCATTTAAGTGGAGTGTTCATTAATATTTGTGCCCGACAATTTTAAATACAAAATTCAATACAAAATACAAAGTAATTTTGACAATTATAAAATAAAACAAAAAGGAAAGCTATCTTCGGGCGGAGCCGATTCTGTAAATTAAATTCTCCAACATTTTTTATATGATTCATTTTTAATACTCGTAAACTTTCCGACTTCCTAACTTTAAAAACACCAAAGTTGTGGCATTTTCAATCGTTCAGTTATATGGCAGCTATAGGACATAGTCGGAAGATCCTTATAAAAATTGGTAAGTCGTATTAATTGCCCAAAAATTAAACCCATAGAAAATCCCAACTTCCTAACTTTACAAACACCAAGGTTATGGCATTTCCGATCAATCTGTTATATGGCGGCTATAGAACATATTTCGGATGATCCTTGTGAAATTTGGTAGGTCGGATTGATGGGCCAAAAATAAAACCCATAAAAATTCCCAATTTCCTAACTTTACAAACACCAAAGTTATGGCATTTCCGATCGTTCAGCTATAGGATATAGCCGATCCCGGCCGTTCCGACTTGTTTACTGCGTGCAAAGGAAAGAGGGGTGTGTGCAAAATTTCAATTTGATATCTTTAAAACTAAGAGACTAGTTTGCGTAGAAACATACAGATGGTCAGACGGACATGCTTATATCAACTCAGGATGCGATCCTGATCAACAATATGTATACTTTATAGGGTCGGAGATGTCTCCTTCACTGCGTTGCACACTTTTGACCAAAATTATAATATCCTCTGCAAGGGTATGAAAATAATAAATATATGAATTTATAAATATTTAAAGAGTATCAAAAATAAAAATTTTATTTAATTTTAAATTTTAAATAATTTTGAAAAAAAAATTTTTCGACAGAGAAATTGAATACAGTAGGAACAAAATTCTTTGTTCTTTGTGGAATTCTTAAAAGAATTCCGAAAGCTAGACAGCGCGGACAATTTTCAAGTAAATCAAAACAATTTAAATAACATAACATAACATATAAAGTGTAGGAGAAATACCTTCTCAGTAGGAAATGGGAAACATAAATTTTGCATGTTTGGTGAAAAGACATGTCGACATGTCTTATATTTTTTGCGAACTGCCAGTACTGGCATTAATCGAGCATAAATTAATAGAAACATTTCTGACAACCACTGTTTGTTACACAAACAGCATGGTGACTGACATCTTAGACAAAAACGAACAAAAGGAAATTACTGTGTCAGAACATAACAGGGCTCATAGAGCTGGCCAGGAAATGCAAGACTATTTTTTCCCAAAATGACTCATATGGTGGTCGTTAAAAAATGTGAAATCTGCCTGAAGGCAAAGTATGATAGACATCCTCAGAAACAGATTTTCGGGGGAACACATATTCCCTTACGGGCGAAATATTATATATTGACATATTTTCGAGCGACAAAAATTACTTTCTTACTTGCGTAGACAAATTTTCAAAATTTTCAATTGCCAATCAATTGCTTCCTGAACCATTGCAGACGTACAAACCGCAATCTTACAACTTTTAAATTTCTATGAACGACCAAAAACCATATATTGCCATAATGAGCCTTCTATAAAATCCGAAACAATTAAGTCCCTTTTAAGTAACCGGTTTAACGTACAAATCGTTAATGCACCGCCACTTCATAGTACATCGAACGGACAAGTGGAAAGATTCCACAGTACACTGACAGAAATTGCACGGTGCTTAAAAATTGAAAGAAGTATTCAAGACACTGTTGAATTAATACTTCTCGCGGCTATAGAATAGTAGTAACAAATAAAAGACCCATTGACTTAATACACTCATTGAGCTTAAAATAGAAAGTCTTAAATAAAGTCGTAGATAAAGTCTTAAATGCGCAGAACATTCAACTACAAAGATTGAACAAAACAAGACAAGACAGACATTTTCAGGTAGGAGACAAGGTTCTCGTGAAATGAAATAAGAGGTTGGGAAACCAACTTTCAAATTTGTACGCCGAGGAAACCGTCGAAGCAGACTTGGGGACCACATTCTTAATAAAAGGGAGAGTGGTCCATAAAGACAATTTTAGCGCAATCAGCGGGGTGGCAATGCACTGCGGAACTAATTAACTTATAAACTACCTGCGAAAGAAGGACAACTTTTGGGAAAGTTTCAACGAGATAGCTTAAAAACTGAGCGACTAGTTTGCGTAGAAACGGACGGACGGACGGACAGACGGACATGGCTAGAATGACTTTCCTGGTGATGCTGATCAAGTATATATACACTTTGTAGGGTCGGAAATGTCTTCTTCACTGCGCTGGCAACTTTCGACTGAAATTATAATAACCTCTGTAAGGGTATAATAAGATCAACAGATTTGAGCACACGCCAAGAAGTTATTGAAGTTCGATACTCTAAAACTGTATTTTTTGTTTGAAGAAAATCGAATCAAAAAATTATTATTATTAGAATTCGAATCGAACCACCGAACCGCGTAGACGTGTCTTTTTGCTCGCCCTGCTGAAAGACTTCCAAAAATCTACAAAGTGACCACCAAAACTAAGAAAAATAGCGAAAAGACGCTGGCAGCAATGCCATATCCCAAGGTCAACATCTCCTTGTGATTAAAACTAAATTTAAAACCGATCTAGCTAATCAAATCAATTAAAAATGTCGAACGCAAATAAAATATTAACAAGTGCAACCGGTAAAGCCACGAAGCCAAGTCGCGATCGGCAACAAATACAACTAGACGAACGACGGCTGTCTTCTGCACGGAACAATGCTTACATTTCAATTGACTCATCGGAGGCAACAACAAAATTAACGTCACTGACCGCTACCGAAAGAGCCCGCTTACTGTCACCAGCGATTTTATGCTCAAGCAGCGCTGCCGTTACTCAGTCGTGGAGTTCACAATGCCCGTCACCTCTCTGCGATGCACCGACTACTTCGGCTTGTGCGCCCACCAGCACTGTACCCTCTCTTACTACAGCAACGTCAACGACAACAACAACTTTAACGTCTGCGGCTACCCAGTGGCCTATCTCAACACCACAAGTAAAACTTTGCTCTAATGACCCTCTTACGAATAATACTCTCGTACAGACGGGGATCGATCGGTATGTACAAATAAAAAGAAAGCTTAGTCCACAAAAAAACGTAAACTCAAATTGGCCAAAAGTACCAAAAACTTTAGGCAACACACGAACATCCGAAAACAGATTTGCCATACTTGGCGAGACCGAAGAAGACAAGGGTCAGGCGCCTCAAGTCATGAAAGCTGTAAAGCCACCGCCAATATATATTAGGAAACACAACAGTGTCGATCTGATTAATAAGCTTAAACAAGTAATCGGGCCTAACCACTTCTATATCAATACCCTAAAAAGAGGAAACATATTAGAAACAAAACTCCAGGTTAACAACGAAGACAACTTCCGTTCTGTAGCAAGATATCTCGACAATGAGCTTATAAATTACTACACTTACCAACTAAAAAGTAAGAAAGGCCTACAAGTTGTACTTAAAGGTATACAATCGACTGTTGCGGTAGCAGAAATAGCTGAAGGCCTCACGGAAAATGGCTTCGACGTTAAGCACATCGTAAACATAGTGAACAGGGATAAAATTCCCCAACCACTGTTTAAGATTGAGCTGGCCCCAGAGACGAAACCTCTAAAGAAAAATGCAGTGCATCCTATTTACAATCTACAATATCTCCTTCACCGAAGAATCACCGTAGAGGAACCGCATAAGCGGAACAGTGTACAAACTGCCAGGAGTTCGGGCATACAAGAACCTACTGCACCCTGCGTCCAGTTTGTGTCGCCTGTGGAGATTTGCATTGCATTGAAGCATGCCTGGGAAACAAAGAAGACCCTACTCTGAGGAAATGCAGTAATTGTGGGGGAAATCATACTGCCAACTACCGGAGCTGTCCCGTCTACAAAGAACTCAAGAGCCGCCTAAATCAGAGACGCAGTAATCCACTCGCGGCTCAACACTCTGCCCAACCAAACATCTTCACCCCATCAACAACCACTCCTGGTGTCTCCTTTGCCAACGCACTCCGCTACCCTGGAATCTCACAAACCTGCCCGCTCAACCTGCAGCATTGCGTCCACAGCCACCCATATCAAACCTAAATGATTTTCCGCTCTTAAGCCAAAATGGCCAAACAACAAGTCAACCTTCTACGCAGCAAAACCAAACTCTTCCCCCACAAACACTTAGCGGTCTAGAATCTACACTAGCTACTCTTGCAAACGTCATGATGACGATTCAAAGTTCCCTTCAAGAACTACTGCGAAACCAGAGCCTTCTAATGGAACTGCTGATCAAACAAAAGTCTGTATAAATGGACTCCTTAAGAATATGCTTCTGGAACGCAAACGGCGTTTCCCGGCACAAAAACGAACTCCTACAGTTCCTAAACAGCCACAATATCGATATCATGCTACTTTCTGAAACCCATCTAACTAATAAAAACTACTTCCATATCATCGGATATATATTCCACGCGACCAACCACCCGCACGGTAAAGCACACGGAGGTACCGGTATACTCATAAAACAACATCATCCCTTGGAGACATTCGCTACTAACTACCTGCAGGCCACATCCCTACGTATAAACCTAATTGGCGACCCACTTACCCTATCCGCCATATATTGAGTTGAGTTTATGAATTTCTACAACTCACTAGGACGCTGCTTTATAGCTGCCGGTGATTATAACGCAAAGCATCCCCACTGGGGATCTCGTCTTATCAACCCCAAAGGCCGCCAATTATGCAACGCTATTATCACTCCTGGTAATGCGCTTGACTTTGTCTCACCAGCTAGGCCTACATACTGGCCCACAGATCCAAATAAACAACCTGACATTATCGATTTCGCTGTTACTAGAAGAGTCTCGCACAGGCTGATAAACATAAAAACCTTAGAAGAGCTTACATCGGACCATTCGCCAGTTCTCCTCTGTCTATCTGAACAGCCGCAGCTTCTGGAACGCCCCCAACATCTAACATCAAACAAAACAAACTGGCTGAAGTACAAAAAATATGTAAGTGCACACATCGAACTTGATCCTGAAATTTCCTCTGAATCTGACATTGACAAGTCGCTTAAACACCTCACGGACGTAATGTCCTCTGCCGCCAAACATTCTACGCCAGAACCCTCATCCACAAACCCGCTAAGAACTGGACGCTCAAGTATCCAGATCGAGTCTCTCCTACTTGAAAAACGAAGACTTCGCAGAGACTGGCAGACTAAGAAAAGACTTAATGAAGCATCTCGAAAATTGTCGAAGGCCCTCTCTACCGAAAAGAACCAGGCCCAACGGGCCTACATTGCGAAACTATCCCCGACGGGTAATAAATTCCCACTATGGAGAGCGCACCCAAACATGCAGCCACCAATAGAACCCGATTGGCCAATTCGATCACAAACAGGTGCCTGGGCGCGCAGTGACGAAGAAAGAGCTAACACCTTTGCCCATCACTTGGAAAACGTCTTCAAGCCCCACCCGCCATCCAACCAATTCACTCTACCGAACGTCTCGCTAGCGTCGCCGTCCTCCCCCAGTTACCCTTGAAACCAGCACAATACTTAAGGCTATTAAAGAACACATAAACCCAAAAAAGGCTCCTGGTCACGATTTTATTTTTCCAAAAATGATAATTGAATTACCTGCATGCGCAGTCAGATGCATCGCATTTATATTTAACTCAATATTGAAATGGGGCTACTTTCCTGACCAATGGAAAAAGTCTGTCATTACAATGATCCCGAAGCCAGGAAAAGACAAATCCCAGCCTTCCTCGTACCGGCCCATCAGTCTGCTCCCATGTCTATCAAAGCTATTTGAAAAACTGCTTCTTGTTCATCTAGTAACACATCTTCAAAACAACAGAACGATCCCTCTGCACCAATTCGGATTTAGGGAAAAGCATGGAACTATCGAACAGGTAAACCGCTTAACATCTGAAATTCGCACGGCTTTCGAACACAAGCAATATTGCAGTGCCTTATTTCTGGACGTATCACAGGCATTTGATCGCGTCTGGATCGGCGGTCTGGTATACAAAATCAAAACCCTCCTACCGGAAAACACTCACAAGTTGCTTGAGTCATACCTCAGAAACAGAGTTTTCACCGTGAGATGTAAAACCTTTACTTCAACCATCCGTAACATCGAAGCTGGAGTACCCCTACGAAGTGTGCTTGGACCAATCCTGTACATCCTTTACACGGCAGACATTCCAACAAGCCGCCAGACCCTCATCTCAACCTTTGCTGACGACACTGCCATTGTCAGCCGCTCGAAATGCCCAAAAACAGCTACAGCCCATTTAAAAGAACACCTGGTAGCTGTAGAAAAATGGCTCGCAGACTGGCGTATCAAAGTCAATGAGCAAAAGTGTAAGCACATTACGTTTACACTAAACTTGTCGAAATGCCCACCACTGACGCTAAACAACAAGCCGGTTCCACAAGCAGACGAAGTCACCTATCTCGGCATACACCTAGACAGGAGGCTTACCTGGAGAAAAAAAAAAAAATTATTATTAATATTTGGGGGAATAGAAAAACACCAGACTGTCCGATGCGATGTTCAAAATTCAACTCGTTTATTGTGCCCAGCAGAGCAGTTTTGTGAGAGCCCTTGCAAGCCCGCTGAATCCGATATTAGCATTGACGCTGAACATAACGCTGTTGGGCTCTCTTAAGCTGTTACTTATGTCTATCTTAACATAAACTTCATGATTAGCGTTCTGCGCTTCAACATTCCGGCCACCTGGGGAGTGCAGCCAGCTGAATAGGACGCTTAAATACGCCTGTTGCGGTCTTGATTTTGGCCACTCGAATTTTGCCATCGTCCACTGCCACCACGCTGATGAACCTGCCGGGAGTGGAGTGTTGTCCAATTGGATTGGGCGATGTAGTTTGCCACTTGGTTTTGCGCTGAACGCTGTGGACATATTCCTTAGACCACGCCTGCCAGAACCGCTGTCTGAGCGTGGATAGCAGTTGCCACCTCTTAGAGTACCTCAAAAATCTGGTAGGTGCGTCTGGCTATAATCCTTGCGGCAGCGAACGAAGGGCCTGCCCGATTAGCAGGTGCCCTGGAGTGAGCGCCTCCCCCTCGTTGGGAACGGTGCTGGTTGGAGTTAGAGGCCGAGAATTGAGCACGGCCTTGGTGTCCGCCAGATAAGCCCTGACCTTCGGTTAAGGATGCGTCTGCGACTTGACTTCACGGCCGCCTCCCACAAACCGCTGAAGTGCGGTGCTCGTGGTGGGATGAACCTCCACTCGATGCCCTTCTCCACGACGAATAGTTAAAACTGCGACTGCTGATCCTCGAAGAAGCTGTGAAGACTTCTCAGCTCTTTCCTGGCTTCCACGAAGTTCGTCGCGTTGTCGGAATGTACTCCATGCGGTACGCCACGTCTTGCGATGAAGCTTTTAAAGGCCAAAAAAAAAGAGTCAGTCGACAAATTTGTATCGAGTTCCAGGTGAACAGCCTTGGAAGCAAAACAGACAAATACAGCAATATACATCTCAATGGGGGGCCGTCCTCGAATACGCAACGATACATTGATAGGACCAAACAAATCTACGCAACAAATATGAAATGACCTTACGGATTCGAACCTATCCGCAGGCAGATTTCCCATAATTTGGTTCATCAGAACAGGCTTATATCTAAAACAATGGATTCATTTCGAACCACCCGAGTGCATTCTCTGCAAGCATTTATTAACCAGATTTCTTGCCAAAGAAGACCGATCATCGTTTTTGCATTTGCGTGACAATTTTTCAAATGCAAATTTCGGAGATACAAATCAACAATTTGGTTTTTACCAGGGAGTAATATCGGAAATTTAGCATTTTCTGAAATAGGTGCATGCTAGAGTCTACCTCCCACCCGAATCAGCGAAAATCTTCTACCAGCTTCAGAAAACTTTTGTATGAAGGGCGTCATCATCTGCAAACTTGGTTGTAAAACATGTCTTTTTTTAATTTTCTTGTACTCTTCTACAAAGAAATTTTTTTGTATGATTTCCATCAGCTTAAAAAATGATATTTGTAACTCTCTAGCAGTAAGACTAACTAATCTTTCTCGTGATTTAGCTAGGTTTAGAAATCTGTAAACCAATCCAAGAATTCTAACGAGTTTGGAAAACGATGAGATATGAGTAATAAATTCAAACGGAGTTGATAGCTCGACGCCTAAACACACTTGGGCAGCTCTTTTTAACTCCGAGTTTTTTAATTCGGAAGGTATAGAAAACTGCGAGTTTTCTGGCCATGATGACTCATTTTCATACAGAAATTTCGGGCCTTCGAACGAGATGGACCCAGTCAATTCACCTACATCGCAGCCACGGGACGCAATGTCTGCTGGATTAAACTGCGAGGGGGCATGTCGCCAGGATATATTTTCTGATAAAACTTGAATTGTGGCTACCATGTTTGAAACAAAAACTGCAAGTGACGAAGGTTGAGACTTTATCCAATGTTATGTTATTTCTGAGTCTGTCCAGAAATAAACACTCTCGATTTCATATTTGTCAAGAACTTGTTTGACGTAGGACCAAAATTGTGCCAAAAGTGTGGCGGCGCATAATTCAAGCCTTGGTATGGTTTTCGTATTTAGTGGAGCCACTCTCGATTTCGCTGCTAGCAATCGTCAAACCGTTTTCGATTGCTGGAATGTAAACGCAACACCCGTAGGCTTGGCTTGATGCATCTGCGAAACCGTGAACTTGAACAGCTGATCACCCACTGGCAAACGTGTACCTAGGAATGGTGACTGCGTGTAGATTAAGTAGATTCTTATTTAACCTTTCCCAACTCTTAACGACATCGGAATGGATTGATCCCATTCCAGTTGAAGTTGCCAAAGGCTTTGCAGAAGAATTTTAGATATTAGGAAAATGGGGCAGAGCAATCCCAAGGGATCAAAAAGACGCGCGCTTACGGAAAGAATTGTGCGTTTTGTGGGAGTCAATTTTGTATAGCTCTCATTTAAATCAAATCGAAATGTGTCTGTGTGTGGTATCCACCGCATACCCAAGGTTTTGGTCGAATCGGTATCATTGAAATTTAGGGTTTTTTTAGTTGTTGCTCCCTTTTTCTAGTTGTGGATGGTTTGAAAACCATTTAGACAGCTGGAAAACGCCACTATTGAGAATTTCTGACACTTGATTACACATCACATTCAAGGTGTCAATATCATCGGCTCCAGTAAGCATGTCATCCACATAAAAGTCGTTGCAAATTATGTATGAACCAATTTTTATGCTTATCCCTATTACGAACTCCAAGTTCTTGTAAGCTACGGATGGCTAAAAATGGAGCTGAAGACGTTCCGTAGGTGACTGTACTAAGACGAAATATTTGTAGCTCATCAGATGGATTCTCGCGCCATACTATCAGTTGATAGTTACGATCCTCTTCTGCGAGACTTACTTGCCTGTACATTTTCGATATATCTGCTGTTAAAGCGAATCGATTTAAACGAAATCTAACAAGTGACCACCATTAAAATGTCATTTAATGACTGCGCTGAAGTTGTCTTTGCAGACGCATTAAACACGACTCGAAGTTTGGTTGAGGTACTATCAGGCCTCAGAACGCATTGATGTGGTATGAAGTAGTGCGGTCCTGGTGGAATCTTATTGCATGTTGGAGACATATGACCCAGCTCCAAATATTCTTTCATAAAAGCGATGTACATTTCTCAGTAAAAATCTACGTTTAAAAGGCAAACGGACTAAAAAGCGACCACAATTTAAATTGGCTACGTTTTTCACGAAGTGATCCTCGCAGGCAATTTGTTCTGGTGAAAATTTAACAAGTTCTTTATTTTCTGGGACGGTATCTAACTCCCAAAGCCTTTCAACAAGTCCTCCTAAAACCATGTCTTCCTTCAACAAGGCCATACAAGAAGTAGCTTCTTTTTGTTGTTGCTTACACCGTCCAAAAACAACCCATACCAGTAGTGTTTTTTGTAGCAATGGACCTCCATTGGTGAGTTTGATTTGACCAGTGCACAACAAATCAAAGAAGGAGTCTGCTCCAAGCAAAATATCAATTCTTTGCGGCTTGTGGAACTCTGGATCAGCATCTGGCTGATTGCTAGATATGGTTCTCAGTACCCAAAGTTCAGACGTAAAAACGTGTCCATTGAGCCGCGACTTCGCTTCTGGCAATGGAATTTGATTCTCCCACTGATGTGATAGTAAGACATTTATTTGTTCTTGACAATCTTAAAAGCTGAGCAAGGCTTTCTGTAATGAAGTTAACTTGCGACCCTAAATCTAATAGAGCCCTGGCTCGATGCACCTGACCAAATCGATCGCGAACATTAACAATTACTTGGTTAATTTCCGAAGTGTCTTGAAGAACCTGAGCCGAATCGGTAGAAGCCTGAGAATTAGAAGTACCTTGCCCTTGCTGGTCCTGCCAGCTTCTACCTTGATGTGGCGCACTCGAGTTTTGGTATCGATGTAGTAGAGTATGATGTGCGTGTGAGCATACCCGGCATTTGGATGCTGTGCATTTAAATACTCTATGTCCCTCATGTAGAAAATTAATACATAATTGCTTCATTTTGGCAAAGTTACCTGGCAAATACCTATACAATGATTAGAACCGCAATATAAACATTTTGGATCACTTGTGTTATTGATCCTGGAGCAAGTATATGAATCCTAGTATTTTCCTTGCTTCCAGAGGGCATTTCCGAAAAACTTTTTCCCTTTACCCTTGACTCTTTCTCGGATGACACATGTTGATATCGTCGATCTAAAACCATTACGCAATCAGACCATTTAGGCAGTTCATCAAAATTAAGCTGTTCCTCATACTTGTATTTGGTGTACGGATCAACCTTTGAAAGAACCATATGTATAATCACCGCATTAACAATATCTTTTTCGTCCCCTAGGGACATAAGCAAATCGAAAATTGCACTTACTGTATCAATTATTAACCACAAGGCAGACACAAAAGGTTTTGTTGTTGAAGGGATTTCAAACAGCTGCGCTAGAGTTTCAAAGAAAATTAAACACTTGTTGTCGTAGACTCTCTTTAAACTCGCTAATGCCTTTTCATAATTTGCATCTGAGACTTGGAGAGCTTTTATTGTTCCCAATGCCTCGTCAGAAAGGCAGGCTAACAAATGGTTAAATTTTTCGATGTTAGATAACGAATTATAAGAGTCAACCAGTTGGTCAAAAATTCCAATAAATTCTTTATACTCTGAATGTTTGCCGCTAAATTTTGGTAACTTCATTTTTGGCAGATTTGAATGCGAACTGCCCATGACTAAAGACGGCTGTTTATGATTTTCACCTGTACCAGCAGCTGACATATATAATGCCTTGGTAATTATGCAATTTTCTTCTAGTGCCGACCTATTCCGGTTATCTGGATCTATTATATCAATTTCCGACTGCAATGTAATGGCTTTTGCAATACATGAATTTAAAATTTCTAGTCGACATTGAATTTGAAGCGGATTAAACGAAATTGTATTCTCCTCGAAAGCTTTCCTCATTCTTGTAATATCTTCACCAACTCTATCAACCTGCGAAAATTTCGTTAATTGCACCGAGGAGCAGCTATCTTCCAACTCCCTTTCTGTCTCTGATGCGCTATCATTCTTTTTGGTTTTTGTAGGTGCCATTTTAATTAAAAATTATTTAATTTATTTACAATATAGCCAAGTTTTTTTTGTTTTTTTTGTGTATTTATGTAGTCATTTCTGGGTGGCTCGAATAAATTTGTTTAAGTGTAGAGCATTTTGCGTAACAAAAGATATGAGAGACGAGAACGTAATTAAGAGAGTGCACCAACACCCGGAAGAGAAAACATAAGCAGTTGCAGTTCGTTGCACTGGCGCTAAGCGGTCTGCAAAAAGTAGAAGTTAAAACAGCTAAAACAAAATCGAAACGAAAAGGCAGACACATCGAGAACTTTCCACCGGCACTGACGCTGGTTGTTCACTTGAATATATTTATTGATTTTTTTGTTTTATCAATTTTGTATTGGTTATCTCACAATTTTGTAGCGGTTTTTATTTGTGGTTATTGGGAATACATAGGCATGAAAATTTTGTTGCTTCCAATTTTTAGTCCCTGCGCCCGTTGAAGAAAATCGAAACGAAAAATTATTATTAATATTTTAGAACGCCAAAAAGTGAAAGACGTTGGCTTGGCTGCTGCAAAATTTTTTCCTTTTATTTTAATGCAGTAGGATTTTTCTCCATTCAATAAACGAGTAAAACATGATTGGTTTTTATTTATAGTACAATAATTATTGAATAATTCCTTCTTAAAATTATATATTTGGTTGCTTAAAACTAATTTGCCATCATTTTGAGAGTTAGCCCTGGCAAAACATGTATCGCATCGATTTCGAATGACTGGATACCGAATATAAATTATAAATTTTTCTTTGTGTAGTGCAATTTTAAATTCGGAAATATTCATTAGATCTGTGATCATGACAGTTTTACTTCATGTTTATAAATTTCTTGAATGTCGTTATGGTTTAATATTTATACCCGTTACTCGTAGAGTAAAAGGGTATATTGTATTCGTGCAAAAGTATGTAACAGCTAGAAGGAAGCGTTTCCGACCCTATAAAGTATATATATTCTTGTTCAGGATCACTAGCCGAGTCGATCTAGCCATGTCCGTCTGTCCGTCTGTCCGTCTGTCTGTCCGTCTGTCTGTCCGTATGAACGCTGAGATCTCGGAAACTATAAAAGCTAGAAGATTGGCATTTTGCATGCAGATTCTAGGAGTTCCTACGTAGCGCAAGTTTGTTTCAAAAAGGTGCCCCGCCCCCTTTAACGCCCACAATCGCTTATATACGATTTTAAAAATTTAAATATTTCGGAAAAGTAAAAATGCAGTTTAATTGTGTTTATCAATACCTATCGAAATGTAGATGAAATTTTTCAAATCGGACCATTCGTTAAAAAGTTATGCGTGATCAAAGTTTCTATCTCCATCTCCCTCGCACTCCTTTTACCTGAGTAACGGGTATCTGATAGTCGGGGCACCCGACTATAGCGTTCTCTCTTGTTTTGTGTTAAAAACTTCGATTTTTACTAAAGTAATGGTGTCAATTAAATTTTGTAAATCAAAAGTAATTAGGAGTAAGCGGTGTTTTCTTAAGGGTATTTCTTGATGGGTGAAAACTGAATTTAATGTGGTAGATAATTTCTTAACTTCGTCAAACAATTAATTTAATTTTGTATTGGATTGGTGTAAAGTCATCATGGTCCGGGGTTCCAGCTATCCATTTTAAAATGGTGCCTAATTCGTTAATGCATCTTTTATTTCTTCATGGAATTAATTATGATAAAGTTAAGTCGATGATTTTTAGGTTGTAAGTCAACTTTCAGTGGAACTTATCATTTCTGAATTCTTCTAAGCTTTCTGATTTATCCTTAATAATTTCTTTCTAAAAGCTTATATTATTGATATGAAAAATTTCTGCGAATGAATCATAAGTCAGGATGTCCTGGTTGTCTTTGTAGATGAAAAAGTCGTGGTTTGAATAGTCGATTATCACGGAATTAGTTGATGCGATTATCAAACCTTATATATTATAGTATATATTATCCGTAAGTTAAAGATATTTTAATACTTAATAGTATCTTTGTGGATAATTCTATTTATATTATTTGTTATTACTTTATTAGCTTTGTTTTTTTAACTACCTGTTTTTTGTATCTTGGTTTTAATTTGTTTCGTTCCCCATATTTCATATATTACTTGTCCTACATGCAGTAGGACAATGCAGTCCCTGTGGCAGGACGCTAGGTTCAAGACGAACGCTTCCGCCCTCGCCTCTTAGCCGTGGACTGGATACGTCGCAGTATGGCTTGGTTGCTGCTGGGCCTGCAATGATTGCTCGTCGTTCGTTGTGTCCTCGATGTCCTTGCTCTGCTCACGGCGCGAGTCCTGGCTCCGTTGTCCGCGTGCTCTTGTGAGACTAGGGGTCTTTCGGGATTCGGTCAGCTGCCTTTCTAGGACTCTTCAAACTTTTTTATTTGTATACTGTCTTGTCTTTTACGTGTGTTTCAGGCGGGTACTTTAATTGGTTTCATACAAAATAAAGCGTGCAGTGGCGCTATGGACGACGTCACATCACAGTTGAATGACATTGGGATTTACTTTAAAAATAATGGATTTGTTTATGTGTTTAGGTAATTAGAGGTCTTTGCGGTTATTTTAGTTTAAAACGTTGCTGCAGAGTTTGTGTGATTGCTTTTGTGGAGCATTAAAAAGTAATACAATGTAAATAAATTAAGTATAGCGCATGGAAATTATTCGATTATGTCTAGCAGAATATAAAACATTAAAATATTGTTTGCTATTTTAAGGTCAGCGGAAGCGAGCTTTGTTTATTGAAGAGTTTTTAAGGATTTTGCGTAACGATTTCAATACAATTAGAAAGCTAAAGGCTATAATAAGTTGTAAACGTTTCTGTTGTTGCATAATTGAGTTTATGGACTGGAACTTGTCTGGGCGCTACTATAACCTAACAACTAATACTAATTTTATAACTTAGCTGCAGATCAGATCACTTGTCATGCTTTCTTGTTTGTATAATTGATCGACTATGGGTCATTAGAGTTTGAATTCAATAACGTCAAGTTGGGATAAAACCGTAGAGTTTAAGAATTATCATTGGAAAATAGCATTACATGAATAGTCATTGGGGAGAAGCCGAAAGAAGCTCCAACATAACTGTAGCACTAGGATAAAGTCCATTTTTAAGTATATTCTAACTAAGAAAAATTATATATAATCTCACAAGAATGGTTTAACTAAACAGCCTCCAAGATGCACAGAAAACTTGGACATTAACTCGCAGATAAATAAAAAAACCGCGCAATTCAATGCCCTAATCCTTTTTCTTCAACGGCTCCTCACGCTGTTTCTCTGACGCTGGCTCCGTACTGCCAGTGACTCAATGTAGTCACCACCAGGAGCATGTACAGCAAGGGCCTCTCCAGCAGCGGCAGCCACAGGCTGACTAGGAAAGACATGACGAACATTGGCGTCTGCCAGTGCCACGCCTCGCATCTCGTCACGGACATTTGGGAGACAATCAGCCGGCAGCTGACATTGGAGAAGATGCTGCCGCTCAGCATGAATATGGCACGCGGATCCCTTTCCATGATGTCGTTTGGTGAAACATATGGCCAGACCAGCAGGATTGTGAAGTAGGTGAGGAAGGGCCACATGGGCCTAATGGCTTCCCAAAAGGACAGCATGCGGCCCGTGCGATGCGGATAGGAATTGTACACATTAATGATGACTAGGGGCAGATTGGCGATGGCACTGACATGCAGCACAGCCTCCATAACATTGCCGAAAGGCAAGGTGCCGTACGATCCCAGCGGCAGCTCAAACTTCCAGCGTTCGAAGCCCATCCACCAGGTGACTAGGTACATGGCCGTGCTGCCCCACATGCTGAGATCATAGCCCCAGGGCAGGTACAGTATACCCGTATTGTACTTTTCCCAGTGCGAAACGAAGAAGTTGAAGTAGACCGTCAGACAGACGTAGTACATCCTCATGGGTCGCACCGAGTACACCCGGCTTCTGCCGAAAATACTGTACAGACACGTTGGAATCAGCAAAGCCGTGTACGAATCCAATCCGTGGTCGAAGAGCTCCCCCAGTGGGACAGACAATCCGATCCTTCGCGCCTGCTTGCCATCAATTCCGTCCAGCGTGTATGACAGCAGCACCAGGTTCATGGCGCTGAACAGGAAGCCCAGGAAGGTCATCAGGTTGAGCGCAAACCAGCACGGGAAGAACAGGACTAGCCAATTCCAAAAGGATGCATACTGACTCAGGGGGGAAGTGTCGATGGCGCTGTACTTGTAATTGTCGAATCCATTAATGTGGTCCCGCGTCAGATATTGATGGTCCATCAACCGTCTGAATAGCTTCTGCATTTTCTTATAGCTTTAGTGCGGCTACGAGTCGAAATTGGGTTTTCAAGTATTTTAATCTAAACGGAAAAACACGCGATGGGAGGAGGCGGGGGTTTTTGATAAAAGCAACGCCGGAACGCTTCCGAACGTTTATTAACTGGATGGCCAAATCAAAACATGATGACTGAATGTTATCCGAACTCGGCGCGAAAATGCTGGGCACGACTTTCAGCTATTGCTGGCGTTCATTTTTATTGCGAAAACTATTTCTTTTCTGAAAGGACTTTACACGCATAAAAAAGGATTTTATATTTTTAACGAAATTTCATCAACCATCAAATCAAATAGTTTAATTAAAAATCTTACCAATCACGATTGTTAAAATATAAACAAAAAGTATTTGAACTCCACGACCTTCTACACAAAAGCTAGCTAGCTTTCGCTTTTCGCAGTGAACGCATAACAAAGCTCGGGGTCAAAAATTGGTTCGGTTTCCTAGGTGCTCGTCGGGATGTGGAGCTACCAGGAAAGTCAGATCTATCCAATTAAAATAAATTAGTGGCCCCAACACATCAAATGGACGGGGTAATAGTTCAAGGGAAATGGACCTGTCAGAACTTTATTTATGCAATAATATCCCTGAGGCCGTTAATATCTTGTATAATGCATTGAACTCCTTTTCTTATGTGTGCTCCGTTATACAATCCTTCAAATTCTTCATGGTTTAATAAACAGTTGTCATACGGAAATATGTTAAGTCCAGACTATAAAAAAATCCAAGCGTGTTGACTAAAATATGCCTCTTTCCGATACTTTGGGTTTCTTATTGGATTTAAATAGCTCTTACAGAATATTAATCACAGACTAAATAGAAAAAATGAAAATCCGATTTTTACACACGTGAAAATATGTAAACGGTAAGCGGATAAAAAAATATAAAAATGTTGCGGAACCTAATTTAAATTTTGTCCATTTCAACATCACAGCCAAAACAAAAAAAAAACAGTCAAACGTCTAACGATGTATGGAAAAGCTTCCTTTTGTAGAACAACGCCCGAAAGTACCGAGAAAAGGGATGCAACTGAATTTGTGTACGTAAACGTACATAGCTAATTCTTTCCCGAATCCCGCATGTGACGGAAAAATAATTTTGAAAATTTGGCTGTCGCAGAAATCTTAAAACTCAAACTAGCAATTCTCAGATCAAAAATTAGTTTCTCTGTTGCTTAGCTCAATAAATGATTTTACTGCAAGCCCTATGAACACAAAATTACAATTATGCTTACAAAAAATTTAAATTTAGAAAAAACCGCTATATTTCGGAAAACATCAAAATGTGTTATGCGACAGCGAAAATAAATTTATCATTCATTTAATTTTTCGAATTTCTTATTGGATTATATGATATTGTCGTCCGATCCCACTTATATACAATCTACACTGGTAGGAGGACTTAGATGAAAGTAAAAAAATGACAGCTAGATCTAGCTGTTGATCAACTTTCCTAGTGATGCTGATCAAGGAAATATACACCTTGAAGGGTCCAAAATTTATTCTTTACTGCGTTGCATATTTTCTTAACTTAAATTTGAATGAATACCCTCTGCAAAGGTATAAGAAGGCAAACTTCGTGAGGATTGTGCAATCGTGAAAGAAAGCCTCACAGTTGTAAAGTATACATTAAAGGAAAGCAGTTCCTCAAGCCATTACAAACAGCAAATTTAAAGGCAAAGGAAAACCGTAACACGAATATATTCGGCTTGCGATTTTTTCGAAATGCAAACTGACTCGAACAGAATTTACCCTTCTAAATAAAATAAATATGAAAATCCTGATGACATTGAAAACAGCCCACTAAAAATCCTGAGTGGGTTTTGGGTTTTGCACATTTCAACGCCGAATACGCTGTACATTCAAAAATATCTTTTTATTAATTTTGGTAAATAAAAGTAAATATATCCAACTAAAACACAAGAATCTTATTTTAAAAACATGCCACATGTCAGCTAAAGGTTTTAAATAAATCCTATGACTATGTTGTAGAATGCATATGTAGTAAAACTGTCGCGAGTACACACTGTACCAAAGCAACGTAAAGACCAAAGAGAGTTACTCATCCGCATGGGACTCGTGTCGTGGTCTTGACGGAGAAGGGACACATTATATTAATAAACAAAGATAATAATAAGAACCGTATAGATCCAAAATAAATGTGAAAAGACACTAGAGCAACAATGGCAACTGGATGGAAATAAAAGATAACTCTGTGTGAGTATGAATACAATATCAAATACTGCTAACTAACAACATAAAAAGTATAAATAATCTCCATCCTCAGAAAAAATTTTCGAAAAGACTAGACGCCTGCCAAACCGATTGCTCAGGGACACTATACATGTATTAACCCAAGACCTGTGCGATAACCGGCACCTACCCCGCTTGAACCCATAGTTTCAGCACAGCTAGGCGCGAGGGGCAACAAAGTCACTTGCGTCACGGAGGGAGGCTCAGCTGACTCCGACCCAGTAACGATCAAGAAGACAGCTATTTCAAAAAAAAAAATTACAAAACGAGGAAGCTAACTTAGGCAAGCCGATGTATTGATACCCTTGCAGACTATGCCAAAATTGCTAAAATTGCACAAGTAGCAAGAAGAATAACAAACTGGTAAAATATGCCTAAAGTCTACCTAATACAAAGGCCAAAACAAATATGCTAAAAACTGTTTCGGGGGTCACCACACTCCGCCATCAGCGACCATATTAATCCAATGATGAAGAAATAGTACGAGGGTTGCTATGTATATTTCTGGCCTAATAATGAAAATGCGAATATTTATGATTAAAAATGGTTTTATTGTTTTTCAAAGTATTCTTTGCATGCGCTCAAACCAATTGTCGAAACACTTTGTCCACTCCGATTGAGACACCTCCAAAACATGGTTTTCGAACGCTTCAACAGCATCTTCTGGCGTCGAAAATCGTTGACAACGCATTTTTCTCTTGATGATCGGGAATAAAAAGAAGTCATTGGGTGCCAAATCAGGGCTGTATGATCCATTCAACAGTTTTAAAATTTTGTTAACACTAAGCGTAAATCAGCCTGTTACCCTTCATCGCTATCATTTGAAAACTCTACGGCAAACTCTGATCAGGCAATTGCCGATCTATTTGCCCAGTTTTTTCAGACAACATATTCTATTTCATCCCGTCCAAATCCGTCCTTTTCAAATGCCATACCCAAGTCGAACTTGATTTTTTGTCCGAGATTAAGCGAAAGCTCCCTTCTTTTGGATCTCCATAAAGTTAAGCCAGTCTATTCACTGGGTCCGGACGGAGTTCCAGGCTGCGTGCTTAAATACTGTGCTGAAACTCTGTGTAGACCTCTGTACAAATTGTTTACCTTGTCTTTAAAAACATCTCATTTCCCACTTATTTGGAAGGAGTCATTTGTCATTCCCCTTCATAAGAAAGGAAATAAATGCAATACAAGTAATTACAGAGGCATATCCAAATTATCCTCCATCCCAAAGCTTTTCGAAAACACTATTAAACCCCATTTGCAACATCTTTGTAGATCGATTATATCTCCATGTCAACATGGATTTATAAGGCGAAGATCTACGACGACAAACCTCTTAGAGCTAACGTCTTTTGTAATAAATGGCTTTAGAAAGAACATGCAGACTGACGTAGTTTACACTGATTTTAGTAAAGCGTTTGATTCAGTAAAACACTCGCTTCTTGTATTAAAGCTAGACTTATTAGGGTTTCCATGTGATCTTCTAACATGGATTTCAAGTTATCTGAGTGGTAGGACTCAACGAGTCCTCTTTAAAAACTCGATCTATGATTTGATCCGCGTTACTTCAGGGGTCCCATAAGGAAGCCACTTTGGCCCACTTTTGAATTTAAATAGCCCTAAGTGCAAAGTAATGACATTTTTTCGGGTGAACCCACAATACGCAACGTATACGCTGGGTGGTTGCGCGTTGTCTAGAATTACGCAAGTTGATGACCTTGGCGTCCTCCTTGACCCAAATTTAAGTTTTGTGACCATATTACTTCTATGGTGAATAAAGCCAGGGGAGTACTTGGATTTATAAAAAGGTGGTCAAAGGAATGATGATGATCTCTATGTTACAAAGACTCTGTTCATTTCACTAGTCCGTCCAATCCTTGAGTACTGTTCAGCAGTTTGAAGTCCTCAGTATGGTGTACATATAGACCGGATAGAGTCTGTACAAAAGAACTTTTTATTATTTGCTCTACGGGGCCTTAACTGGAATGCAAGCAGTAATTTTATCTTACTTATCACAAAATTAGTATTAGTATTAGTCTCGTACGAATTTCTAATCTTAGTCTGTCCGCTTCTACATTGTGCTTTTTAACTTCTCGCGATCTCGTTTTCACGCCTATTAGGTTCCGCGCGTAACAAGCTTGTTTGCGCTGATCATAGTGCATCAACGTCCGAAAATTCGACATTTTGGCCGGTCAAAAAGGCACTGGTTTGAGCTGATGTGTGAGAGCTCGCATTGTCATGGTGCAGAATGATCCGTCTTCTCTTGTTCGTTTTTCGAATTACTCGGAAGATTTCAGGCAAACAAATTGTGGTGTACCACTCAGAATTTACCGACCTACGTTGCTCAAGCGGAACAGTCGCCACATGACCTGTTTTACCGAAGAAACAGGCCACCATTTGCTTCGAAGTGCTTCTTCCACGAACAACTTTCGTTGGATTTGGCTCGTCTTCGAAGACCCTCACGGTCGATTGCTGTTTTGTTTTGGGCGCGATTGTATTTTTTTTAATTTTTTTGCACCAATCCACACGAGTCTTTTTTTGAGCGATTGTCAAATTGTGCGGGATCCAAAAAATTTTTTTTTACGACTAAGTGTTTATGCAATATTGAATGTATGCTGGTGGAAGAAATGCCCAAGGATGCCCTATCTCACGGTATGTCACATGACGATCTTGCATTATCAGTTTATGCACGGCGTCAATCTCTTTGGACGACCTTCACGACCTTCGTCTTCGAGCGAGCGTCGGCCACGATTGAATTCATTATACCAGTTTTTCACAGTGCTATAAGATGGTGCTCCATCGCCATACAAAGATTTAAGTTCATCGATGCACTCTTGTCGTGTTAATTCACGTCGAAAGCCGTGAAAAATGACTGCGCAAAAATGTTCACAAGTTAATTCCATTTTCTGCAAAATTGATTTTTTCAAGTCACTGTAAACAATACAAATTATGGCCGTACATCAAAACGTTCTGAGCACGTTTCTGCCAAAACATATCAAACTTCCCAATAAAAACGTCAGATGGCGCCAGGCAACACTTAGTATGGCCTAGGCAAGAAATATACATATATAGCAGCCCATGTACATCGGACAGTTTTGTACCTTTCAAGAGTATTAATTCTCTTTTTTTTATATACCACTAAATGAACTTTCCGTAGATTTTTTTTATCGTATTAACGACAATCTCTTGTTATTTACAGCTTACTTACATAATAATGATATTAAAGGCAGTGTACGTTACCGAACTATATGATAGCTATAGGATATAGACATCTGATCGGTACACCCTTTTACCCTGATGTCGATAGCATATGTACTGCGCAAAATATCCTGAAAAGTATACAATTTTAAGCGAACCCTATTGCTTCTATGGGAGCTATAGGATATAGACATCCAATGGGCACGCACTTTTACCCTGATCAAGGTATGTATAAAATATACGATTTGGAAAGATGGATGTCAAAAATTTACACTTTGCGAAATATCATCAAATCTGGCAAGTTATATCTGATTGTTCCTATGGAAGCTATATAGACATATAGGAGATGTCCGATCACTTTTCGAACTTAATCTGCGTACACATGTGTTAGGCCGACTGTGAAAATTTCAGATCGCTAGCTTTTAAACTGAGCTCAAATTCGGTATTGAAACAGAGAGACAGACGGAAATGGCTGTACCGACTTCGCTATTGATCCTGATCAAAAATATATATACTTTATGGGGTCGGAAACGTCTCCTTCACTGCGTTAAAAACTTCTAAAATTATATTGCCCTCTGCAAGGGTGTACAAAATTGAGCGGAACCCTCTAAGATCGATTAGGAGTGAAGAACTGTAATGCTTCGCAAAGAAAAGGTATGAAAACGTAAAACATACATACAAGAAAATCAAAAATACATTTTTTTAGTAATATTGAAAATATAAAAATATGATTGAGGAATAATGATATAAGTAAGATAGTCTTGACAATTTTGAGTTTCCTCATATACGCACATGAGAAAATCTTTTGTATTTAAATAGCGCTAAGTCTAAAGTATTCATAGTGAACCCACGTATACGGTGGGTGGTTGTGCGTTGACTAGGATCACGCATGTTGGCGTCCTTCTTGACCCAAAACTTAAGCTTTGCGACCTTATTACTTCCATAGTTAATAAAGCCTGGGGAGTACTTCGATTTATTAAAAGGTGGTCAAAGAATTCCTATGATTCCTATTACAAAGACTCTGTTCATTTCACTTGTCCGTCCAATTCTCGAGTAATGTTCAGCAGTTTGGAGTCCTCTGTGTGGTGCACATATAGACCGGATAGAGTCTGTTCAAAATAACTGATTATTATTTGCGCTACGGGGTCTTAACTGGAATATAAGCATTATTTTACTATTCTACACTACTATACCTCTTCTAATTAATCTACCATTCTTATTAAACTACAACTATGCTTGGTACAACAATGCTTGGCACTACTTTTATTCAGAAACTTATTCACGGGGATCTGGAGCGTCCCGAGTTACTGAGTTACTGAGAATTACCAGGAACTATATTAACCTTACTTTAAATCGTTGTAGATCTAACTATGATATTCATCAACCGTTTAGAGAACTGTGCAGTGACCATAAAAGACTATTCCAAACTATTTCTACACAAAATTAGTATTTTTATTTTGTTTCGTATGTATTCTAATTTAGTCTGTCCGTTTCCTTTTCCACTTCTCACGATCTCGTCTTTTACGCCCATTTGAGAAAAGGGCACTTTTTTGTCCGATTTTAATTTAAATAAAACCGTAACTCCATAATATTTAAAAATTACCAAGTCCCAAAGAACAAAGAAAACAACAACAAAGTTATAATTTTTTAAATTATTTTTCCGATTGTTTCTATGTCAGCTATATCATATAGTCGCCTGATTATTACCACCTGCAATAGAAAGACAACTTTTGGGAAAGTTTCAACTTAAAACCCGAGCGACTAGTTTGCGTAGAAGCGGACAGAAGGACAAACAGACGGACGGAAATTCAGACAAGGCTCTGCAAAAGTATAAAAACAACCATTTAGTGTAGAGAAATATATATCTGAATACGCCAATCTGAGTAAGCCTGAGTAAGCTTGAGTAAGCCAAAAGGCTTACATTAGTTGACTAACATCACCGCATCTGAGAGCACAGTTAAATCCATACCCATCTCGGCCTCAAAGTCAACTAAAGCGTTGGGAATATCGTGGTTGCCTAACGAAGATGCCTTCAAGTTTCAAATTAGCACTGCTCTCATTGGTCTCCGGGCTACAAACGAAGCATACTTTCGCTGACATCGAAGCTTTTTGACCCCTCCTATTGTAATTAGAGGAAAGATACTGTTGCAGGAACTTTAGCTTAATAAGTTAGATTGGCATGAGTCCTATGCATTTGGAAACAGCATGGATTATGATAAAAATGACACTGTCTAAATTAGAAGAATTATCTGTTCCCCGGTTTAAGCAAACCGATCCAATTTCACCGGTCCAATTACATGCCTTTGCCAATCACACTTTGGCAGAGATGAGGGAGTCCTAATACAAAAATCAAGGAAGACTACGGTCGGGCTGACCGCTGCTGTACCAAATTTGGAGTTAGAAGATGTCATCGAGGGATTTTCGTCACAACTTAAACTGCTTTGGGTATTTGTTTATTTGTTTCGCTTCATAAGAAAATGCAATAACAAAAGTATGGTATTTAAAAAAACTTTGTCGCCGACTGAATATAATGAAGTTTTTCTAAAAATTGTCAAGATATTACAGAAGCACGAGTATCATGAAGAAGGGGAAAAAGTTCGTAAAGGCGCCAGAGTTGGCCTATGTTTCCAACGATTGAATCCATTCATCCATGAAGGCAAGGGGACTTGGTGTCACTTTTCGTTGACTCCTGGGCACCTGCTGACAGGCGGGCCTCTACCCGCAAAGGCGGGAGCACAATAAAGTTCTCTCTCGCTCTCTACGAAGTCGCCTCGTCTTCACAAATCTCCGTTAAGCTAGGATCTAATAAATTTGCCTAAATATAGAATAATCTTTGAAATTGAGTTGAGCCGCACTGAAGTTTTTAGTTTTCGCTTTCATTATTGCAAATGAATAATTTTAGCCACCAAGTTTTCGTTTTTTCGGTATTTAGAAAACTATCTAAATTTGTAGACCCAATTAAGTATATATATTCTTGATCAGAATCACCAGGAGTCGATCTAAACATGTCCGTCTGACCGACGGTCCGTCTGTCCCTTAGTTATCTGCTTGAAAGTTGGTGGAAGTTTAGGCGAATTTCTCCTTGACTTACGTCGTATTACAGATACTTTTTACTAGTCTTGAGAAAGGAACATTTTGTAACGTTAAAGGAAAACCCAGCGTTACTTCCTCTTCTGCTTCTTCTTTTGTTTCGGGTATATTTAAAACATCGTTTATATACACGATTGCGAATTTATGGGCTAATCACCTAAAGCGTTATTTATATTATCGATAGTTTCATGTGTGTTGAAATCCTGCAAAATGTCCTGAACATTTTGGAGAATATTTTCTCCAGTTTTCTTCTCGTCCAAGAGCTCCCTGATGCCTGTAAACTCAAATATATTACATAACAAGTGAGAACGCTATAGTCGAGTGCCTCGACTATACCCGTTAGAGATACCCGTTACTCAGTTCAAATTATCAATTTGAATTCGGCGATCTCTTAGAGCTGGCAGCTTTACAGCACGAGCGCTTCTTTAGCGCAGGCAGCTTTTGTCCTGCACCAACAGCTGTGTTTATGTTTATGTTTTTGAGTGCAATGCTTACATACATACACACATACGCCATTGTTTCACTCAGACCTCCAATTTGGATAACTTGATTTGATTTGCATAGTTCTTGGGATACAGTTCGGTATTGACAAATGAAAACCATCGCAATTTCCTTTAATAGAAATCCTTATCGAGAATTAACGTTGACTCTCTTGAGCACTTTGGCCAGCTGTTCCAAAGTCATCCGTTAGATGGCGCTATTGTGCCATGAAAGGCGGAAATGTAGGCGCTAGCCAGGCTTAAGCGTTTAACGGGTTTTTGGGCATTAGAGTGGGCTTGGCAAACTTTTATTAGTAGCATCAAAACTGAGGCCACAGCTTGTGGCTTGTGGGCGCAAGAGGGGGCGTGGCACCATTTTGAAACAAACTTGCGCTGCGTAGGAACTTCTAAAATCTACATGCAAAATCCCAATCTTCTAGCTTTTATAATTTCCGAGATCTCAGCGTTCATACGGACAGACTGACGGACAGACGGACAGACGGACATGGCTAGATCGACTCGGCTAGTGATCCTGAACAAGAATATATATACTTTATAGGGTCGGAAACGCTTCCTTCTACCTGTTACATACTTTTGCATGAATATAATATACCCTTTTACTCTACGAGTAACGGGTATAAATAGATTTTTTTTTTTGGAAGCTATCATCCACATAGTGAGCAGTCAGCGACATAAAATTTCGTAGTAGGCGTCACTCCACATGTCGGTCATGCCAGCTCAACGCAATTGAGCAAAACATGAGAGATGTCTTCAGTTACGTTGCAGGAGTCACAGATTGCTGTATTGTATACTTTGAATTTGTATAATGTGTATGTGTCGAAGGCGTTCCCACTTAATATTCGATATAACTGTTTTGTTTCGAGGCGGTTGAAGAAGTCTTCTTTGTTAAGGAACCAAGGATTGGACGTTACGTGAGGCTGGAGAAGAGAGTATCCCTTGTTGCGCTCGAAAGAGAACAAGCTGAATGCTCTTTCCCAATCCATTTTTATTTGTGAAAACAAATAATTAATGAAATCGTTAAGAGTCCATCTGACTGATATAAACAATCCGGTGCTTCTCGCATTTTTTGCAGCTATGTCTGCAAGATCAGTTTCCTTTATGTCGACGTGACTAGGTGAAATTCAACTGATAATAAATGATGAAAATTTTCAATTTTTTTCAGTATGCTTTGTGATATACAGTTGTTTGAGTACTTGTTGTTGATGTTTTGAATTGCTCCAAGGCTGTCGGTTAAGATAGCTATCTTAGGATAGTTTTTCATAATGGCAGTCAGCGATGACAGTTTTTTGTTTGTATAAAAACTTTTGGTTGTGTTCGAGCTTAAGTGGACGAAGGCACTACCTGCAAAATTGTCCGACACGGAGCCGTCCGTGTAGATTAATTCCAAATTTTAAGATTTAATTAGATAGATTTTTTCTTTAAATAGACAATTGATTTGAAATTTGAAAAACAATCTAACGTGTATAAAGCCTAGTATCCAGATCGACAAACGATTACGCTAGCGTAAAAACTTTAATCTTTGCAGTGTGACCAAAAGTTTGATAGTTCATCAGATTTAAGCGTGCTACGGTCGTACTGTCAATCAGCTGGGTTTGTTGACAAGCAGTTAAAATTCAAATATCGTATTTGCGGGAAAGAGCCTTTAAAAGATATTATCAAATACCTTGGCAAGACAAGTCTGCCGCTATACAAAGAAATTAAAAAACAATTCAATTTAAATTTAACAGTTGCTTATTTTAATTTACTGATATTTATTTGCTAATTTAAAGTTCATAGCTGCACTTTTATTGTGTTTTTCGTAAATTTTTGACATATGAAACATTTTGCTCTGACAAGAGGCACCCCAGAAGTATTAATGTTATTTTGTCCTCACATGTAAACTCCTGCAATTGACTTTTGCGGGTTTTTTGATTTTTTTTCCTCCATTTTTTAATATGTTCAGTGAGAAGCGCACGCCGAAACATTAAATTTTTTAATCTTTGCGCTAGGGTTCACCCAAAGTTCATTTCCGCAGACTGGCAACGCTATGGAATTTTCTGGTATTTTTTTCGTCGAACAGGAGACCAACGTGAAAAAAAGGCACGACGAAAACTGAACGCCAGCTGTTTGCCTCTCGCTCTCTCTCATGACTGGCGTACGGTTTTCGTCGATCAGGATACTAGGCTTAAGGATATAAGGGACTTATAAGAGCTATGCTATCAAATATGTTTTTAAATTACGAATATACTCTATATACACTAGCCGTAGCTAGTGTTTTTGGCTAGAAAAGAATTGGACAGTAGCCTCGCTGCCGGTAATCCGTAATCGAACGTTTTGGCCAACTGCTTTGCTGTTGTAAATTTGATTCTGTACTCTGGGGGAGTTCAGCTGTTAGGTTATAAATTATATTAGTTGACGAAGATCTGATAAGCCCTAGAGCTTTTCTAAGATGAAAGTTGGGGTGCGTATTAATACAATTTTGTACCGTTTTTGATATATTCGCAAATGATGAACTGGCGTATTCGTATCTGGACCTGATAAATGCCTTGTAAAAAAGCATAGCGGCAGCCACTTAACATCTGTAGGAATAGTTGTTTGATATAGTTTTTTTATGTGTTGTACAGAGGAATTATTGGCACTAATTATCCTACCTAAGTATTTTACACTATCTACATTTTTTAATATAATATTAATGCACAAGACCCTTAATGACTTTCTTCTAAGATTGAAGTGTATTGTCGAGGATTTGTCCGCATTGAACGTCAAGTTAATTTTATTGCACATTACCCTAAAACTATTAACTTTATTTTGTAGTACCTCTTAAGCCGAAGAAAAATCTTTGTCATAGTAAACTAAGAAGAAATCATCGGCGTATTGAAATAGGATGCTGTTAAGATTATTAGTTAATCTATGTAGTTCTGCCGTATAAATATTAAAGAGAATTGGGCTTAGACACAGGGCCGTAGCTAGAGCCTCGGGGGCCCTGGGGCAACAAGCAAATTTGGGGCCCCCTATACGGAAGTCTTTTGTCAAATTTTAAAGTACGCTTAGGGTTGTCTATGTGTGGAACGTTTGAATTTCCCGCGCGTATAGTGGTCGCGAACACTGTTCGATACCTCGATTGACGCGAATCAGCTGCTCAATTGAGGTGCTATTGACAAACAATAGTATCAGACAATTGTATAATTATTCTGCGTACAATTATATAATTGTTAACTTGCGATTGTGTGGATTGGCATTATTATCGATTGAAAATTAGCAAGCAAGAAAGATCGATTTCAGGCAAGCGATCGACGAATTTGCGGCTTGCAAAGCGAGAAAGCGGCGTTTTTAATGGTATTTACCAAATGAGATATGTTGAAATAAAGCGAAAACATGTTGTTTTGTACATTATCTAATAAAACTGTAAAAAATTTAGAATTTTTTTATTTTGTTAGACTATTGTGATCCATTTAAAGCACATTCAGAAAGTCCGAAAGCCATGGTAAGGCTTTTTCAGAACTAAACAAGAAAGGAAAGCTAACTTCGGGCGGAGCCGAAGTTGATATACCCTTGCAGACTATTCTGTAAATAATATTCTCCAAAATTATTCATATAATGCATTCTATATACTCATAAAAATCCCAACTTCCTAACTTTAAAAACACCAAAGTTATGGCATTTTCAATCGTTCAGTTATATGGCAGCTATAGGATATAGTCGGCCGATCCCTATAAAATTTGGTTGGTCGTATTGATAAATAAAAAAGCCATAGAAAATCCCAACTTCCTAACTTTACAAACACCAGAGTTATGGCATTTCCTATCGTTCAGTTATATGGCAGCTATAGGATATAGTCGGCCGATCCCGGCCGTTCTGACTTATATACTGCGTGCAAAGGAAAGAAGGGTGTGTGCAAAGTTTCAATTCGATATCTTTAAACTTGAGAGACTAGTTCGCGTAGAAACAGACAGACGGACAGACGGACAGACGGACATGCTTATATCAACTCAGGAGGTGGTCCTGATCAAGAATATATATACTTTATAGGGTCGGAGATGTCTCCTTCACTGCGCACTTTTGACCAAAATTATAATACCCTCTGCAAGGGTATAAAAAGTGGTCGATAAGAAGGGGCCTTCCCTTCGGGGGCCCTGAGGCACCGCCCCACCTGCCCCATGCTATCTACGGCCCTGCTTAGACAGCTTCCCTGACTGACCCCTTTATACACTGTGACTTCTGCTAGTTAGAATACGTTTATTAAGAAAATTTATAAGAAATCTATTAATATCTGACCCAGAATGGAAATATTAATTGCGTCAAAAGCTTTACTTAAATCTAAAACAGCGGCCGTTACATGGAACCCGCTTGCTTTTAGATTGGCTATGTTATTTATTACATCGTTTATACAGTGAGCTGTAGAGTGGTTTTTCCTAAATGCATATGATCTGGGTGGGATTATGTCGTTTTTATACCCGTTACTCGTAGAGTAAAAGGGTATATTTTATTCGTGCATGTAACAGGTAGAAGGAAGCGTTTCCGACCCTATAAAGTATATATATTCTTGTTCAGGATCACTAGCCGAGTCGATCTAGCCATGTCCGTCTGTCCGTCTTTCCGTCCGTATGAACGCTGAGATCTCGGAAACTATAAAAGCTAGAAGATTGGCATTTTGCATGTAGATTTTAGGAGTTCCTACGCAGCGTAAGTTTGTTTCAAAATGGTGCCACGTCCCCTCTGACGTCCACAAGCCACAAGCTGTGGCCACAGTTTTGATGCTATTATAAAATTTTTTTTTGATATGTATTTGTTTCGTCAATACCTATTGATTTGCCAAATAAAAGTTTGCCACGCCCACTCTAACGCCCAAAAACCCATTAAACACCGCCTTTCATGGCGTATACAATAGCGCCATCTAACGGATGACTTTGGAACAGCTGGCCAAGGTGCTCAACAGAGTCAACGTTAATTCTCGATAAGGATTTTAAATAAGGAAATTGCGATGGCTTTCATTTGTCAATACCGAACTATATCCCAAGAACTATGCAAATCAAATCAAGTTAGCCAAACTGGGTACCGATTTTAACATAAAAATCGGGTGCTAATTCAAGCGGCGAAAAACATACAAGAAGGCATATTTATATTAGGTTGTTTAGCTGAGTAACGGGTATCTAATATTCGAGGCACTCGATTATAGCGTTCTCTATTGTTATTAATATGTTCTTCCATTTTCAGTTTTATCAAACCTTCTAAGCACTTAAAAACAACACTTAGTAGGCAGATAGGTCTGTTATTTGTAATAATGGAAGAGTCAAGATTTTTTTTAGGAACGGGAATAACTTTAATTTTCCGGCTATCTGGAATATCATCTTTGTCTAACTTTTCATTAAGCAGGGATACCAGCGTTGCTATTTGGTCCAGTGGTAGTGCTCGGAGCATTCTATAAGATATGCTGTGCAGTCCTTTTGCTGAGTCAGAATTACGGGTGTTTAGGAAGTCAAAAGGTTCATGTGTCGTGAGTTGAATGACTCCAACTCATTATATGTATAGAGAAGATCAAATCGGAAGGGTTGTGGCTATTTGGTTTAAAAATTCAACGTGTTCAGAGTCATTTATTGCACATTTGTCTGTAAGGCTTAAATGATTTTATTTTACTCGACATCTTCTTAGGTGAGGAGGGGTTTGAAATTTCTTCTGCCAAATTATTAAAATTTACTTTTCTCATCTTATAAAAATAGTTATTCAGTTTTTTATTACTATTAATATAATCAATGGCATCTGAGTACAGTTTAGTTTTATAATATTTTTGCCTACTCGCGTTTCTTAATCTAAAGAGTTTCTTGCAGTTCTCGTCCCAGTATTTTTTAGGTATGTGTTTAGGTCAGTGGCCCACTGCATCGCCGCTGTTCACTAAGCTCTCCGAGCTTTCGCTCTCGCCCCTCTTCCGCTCCCTCGTTCGCTTCGCGCTACGACCGCACTCCAGAGTGCGAGCTTCGGGTTTCGCATCCGAACTCCTCGGACGGCTTCTGCCGATCTCCCGCTCTCGCTTCAGCGGATTAAAGCGGGCGGGAGCGCGGCTTTAGGTTTTTAAGTCAAAAATCTCATGTATGCAGCCGAATAAAAAACATTAAATTACACCACGACGCCCCGACTTCTTAATTTTCGTTTTCCTTTGCGTTTGCGCCGTGGGAATTTTTGTGCCTTCAGACGTTTTGTGGCAAGAACACCCAACTACAACATTTTGGTCCATTAGAGCCCGATAAGGATATCCTTCTGCCATTTGACCAGCAGCTCCAGTGTTTTTTCCCGCAAAAAATATAAGTACGAGCATTTTCCGAATCCCTGTCGCTGCCGGTCTTCAGCAGTGGTTCGAACATTGAATTTCGGTCACACTGCATATCAAGATCAATTTTTTCGTGTCAATTTCACGCCCGAGTTTTCCCGACACAACGGCAGTCGAGAAATTTAACATTCCTTCAATTCCAAAAAATGTTCTATCCGTCTCCGCTTTGTGTGCGTCGCCATACTCCTTCCCGTTTATTTTTCGTTCCCCGTTGTACATCAACTTGCCAACGGTCAAGGCATACATATGTGCATCCAGACATACACGTACACGCGGGTGACAACTTGTGTACATAGTGCAGTGCAATTCTGCCCCCGAGAAAAAAGAAATACGACAAAAAGTGAAATTGTGTGGTGGAAAATAAAAAGGCATAACTAATATCAGCCACTCGATGTGAACCAGTTTCCCTGTTCGCCGAACAGTCCGCCGCTGACGAGATATTTTTTTATCTTGTGTTTTTTTTCTCTCCACATAATTTCACCTGTTCCGTCACTTTAAATACAGTCTACTCCTCGACGCTCTACTGTACCGATATACAGTTACACATATCCATAAACGCATGCATGCCCATATCTACATAAATATGCTATTTTTGCCTCCACATACAGGAACATAAAATAAAATAAATTCAAATCCACACGGGTGCGACCGTGATTTTTTTTCCTTCACATTTGCCGCAATAAACCGCTCAACGGCTGTGTTAATATTGTTGCTGATTTTTATCCCTTCTCTCTCTTTCTCCCGGTTCCCTCACGCATGCACTGCGCCATGATACAATAACATAAGGTAGTCTCGTCGGCAAAATCTGGTACCTGTACTATGTTATTGTATCATGCACTGCGCTGCCGACGGCATAACCCAGTGAACATTTCTCCCGAACTAAAGCCAAGGTTTTAATTCCACCGTTCCGGCTCCGCTCAATAATAATTATTTATAATTATAATTATTATCAAAAATAATTATTTATAATTATAATTATTATCGATAATAATTATTTATAATTATAATTATTATTTAATTATAAACATTATTAATTCATAATTATAATTACTATTTAATTATAAATATTATTTAATTATTTCCGGCAAAGTAATTTATTTATTTAATGTATTATTTAATTAATTTTTAGTCGGTTGATTTTTTTTTTTTTGATCAAGATATTTTCCAAGCCCAAAAAAAATAAATAAATAACTAAATACAATTAAAATTATTTGGCAATGATAACTAAGGTAAAAATTAAAATAAACAAATAAACAGAAGTCAACAAGATATATAATCAATACATTAATATACGTTTATTAAGAAAATTTATAAGAAATCTATTAATTTCTGACCCAGAATGGGAATATTAATTGCGTCAAAAGCTTTACTTAAATCTAAAACAGCGGCCGTTACATGGAACCCGCTTGCTTTTAGATTGGCTATGTTATTTATTACATCGTTTATACAGTGAGCTGTAGAGTGGTTTTTCCTAAATGCATATGATCTGGGTGGGATAATGTCGTTTTTATTAATATGTTCTTCCATTCTCAGTTTTATCAAACCTTCTAAGCACTTAAAAACAACACTTAGTAGGCAGATAGGTCTGTTATTTGTAATAATGGAAGAGTCAAGATTTTTTTTTAGGAACGGGAATAACTTTAATTTTCCGCCAGCTATCTGGGATATCATCTTTGTCTAACTTTTCATTAAGCAGGGATACCAGCGTTGCTATTTGGTCCAGTGGTAGTGCTCGGAGCATTCTATAAGATATGTTGTCCAGTCCTTTTGCTGACTCAGGATTACGGGTGTTTAGGAAGTCAAGAGGTTCATGTGTCGTAAAGTTGGAGTCATTATATGTATGTTTAGAGAAGATCAAATCGGAAGGGCTGTGGCTATTTGGTTTAAAAATTCAACGTGTTCCGAGTCATTTATTGCACATTTGAAGGGCTTTATTTGTCTGTAAGGCTTAAATGATTTTATTTTACCCCACATATTCTTAGGTGAGGAGACGGCATAACCCAGTGAACATTTCTCCCGAACTAAAGGTTTTAATTCCACCGTTCCGGCTCCGCTCAATAATAATTATTTATAATTATAATTATTATCAATAATAATTATTTATAATTATGATTATTATTTAATTATAAACATTATTAATTAATAATTATAATTACTATTTAATTATAAATATTATTTAATTATTTCCGGCAAAGTAATTTATTTATTTAATGTATTATTTAATTTATTTTTATTGGGTTAATTTTCTTTTTTTTGCGATCAAGATATTCGCACAAATTAAAAGTTTATTGCTACATCAGACCGGGTTAGCCAATTTCAAGCTGATATTCATACTCCGAGCGCCGCTGAACCAGAACGACTTTCCCCTGGCATGTGCCAAGTCCATCGGGACCAAATCCAGGCCCTGTGGGAAAAGGTGGAGAAGAGCTATGAATGTTACTCCGATCTTTTTTCCGCGTCCACCGACAGTACGGCCACCCCGATAGTGCTTGAATCCAAGTACAGTTACTGCTACTCCGTATATTCGAGATGTTTGGTCCAGCTTCAGGACATAATAGACAAGGCCGCCTCCCAGCCCACTCAGGCTGCTGTCAGTGTTCCAACACCGCCGTCCACGGGCTGTCGTTTGCCACCAGTCGACACCGAAGTTTTCGCTGGTGATTACCTGCGTTGGCCCACCTTCAGAGATCTTTTTACCACGATATACACCCACAACTTGCGTCTTACACCGGTGGAGATAAGAAGCGAGTTGTGGATGTATATCGTGGTGTATCTCCACCGGTGTAAGACGCAAGTTGTGGATGTATATCGTGGTAAACGACAGCCTATTGTCCAAAACAAGTGGCGATGCGCACGCCATTGTTTCCAAAGCCCCGCTGACCAACGAAGGGTTTATCTCCGCGTGGCGAAGCCTCACCGACCGCTTCGAAAATCGGCGGTTGTTAGTCAATATCCAGTTGAAAATCCTCTTCAACATTCAGGCAGTACCCCAAGAGTCCGGAGCCGCTCTGAAAGAGCACGTAGGCCCCAAGAGGGTGCGATCTCTGCTCCAGAGAGAATCATCCTGTTCGCTTATGTCCGCGCTTCCTTGAGATGGATATAAATGGTCGCTCCGACTACATTAAGAAAAATCAGCTTTGCCTGAACTGTTTTGCACGAGGGAACCTGCAACGGGATTGCTCTAGGGCCCATAGCTGCTTCACGTGCCACATCCGTCATCACACCCTCCTGCACCGCGGTAATCCATTAGCGGCCGCTCCAAGTCCGTCTGCGCCATCCAGGTCTCGACCCGCGCCTACTACAAGAGGCACGAGCGCTACAGAGGATCACTCTGATGTGCAAGTGTGCTTCGCTTCCGGCTCAAGAGCCGTCCTACTTGGCACAGCCCTCATTAACATTTGCCATTTAGGGTGCAATTTCCAGGCGCTAGCCCTGATCGATTCTGGTTCCGAGGCAGTCATTTTACTATTCGATCGCCTTCCAGACCCGGGCTGCATTTAGAAACTTCAGCTTACGTTCTTCCGCAGCTGGCCGGGAATCTTCCTTCGTATCCAGTCCCTCGAGATCTGCTTAAGGGAATTCCTGACATCCCCCATGCGAATCCCAAGTTCTTTGAGAGCTCCCAAATCGATGTCTTGATAGGAGCCGACATTCTTCCGTCCATCCTCCTCGGCAACGCCAGGGCTAACCACTAAAATGCAGGTGGATTTCAACGCCTCTAGCCCTTTCGCAAACGGGACCAGTCTGAATGACATACTTTACGTAGGCCCGGTCTTACAATCCGACCTCACGACTCAAATCCTGAAGTGGCGATACTTTCGGTTCGTTTTCAACGCAGACAGAAGATGTATTGTCAAATTTGGGTAGACCTCAAGCATACTCCCTTGCAGCGTATTCTATTCCGCAATTCCGATGGGGAAATCCGCGACTACGAGTTGAAGACAGTCAGCTTCGGGGTCAATTGTGCCCCGTTCCTAGCGATCCGTGTTCTGCAACAAATCCCCGACGACGAAGAGTCGAGGTATCCGCAGACAAGTCGGATTATCCGACAGTACATGTACGACGACGACGTACTCGCAGGGGCAGACTCCTGCTGGATTCAGCCCGACTAAAACTCTCGGAGTGCGGTGGAAGGCGACGTCTGACGAGTTTTTCTTCATTCCGCTCGAATTGCAGGAGTCACAGATTGCCGTATTGTATACTTTCAATTTGTATAATGTGTATGTGTCGAAGGCGTTCCCACTTAATATTCGATATACCTGTTTTGTTTCGAGGCGGTTGAAGAAGTCTTCTTTGTTAAGGAACCAAGGATTGGACGTTACGTGAGGCTGGAGAAGAGAGTATCCCTTGTTGGGCTCGAAAGAGAACAAGCTGAATGCTCTTTCCCAATCCATTTTTATTTGTGAGAACAAATAATTAATGGAATCGTTAAGAGTCCAGCTGACTGATATAAACAATCCGGTGCTTCTCGCATTTTTTGCAGCTATGTCTGCAAGATCAGTTTCCTTTATGTCGACGTGACTAGGTATGTGGTGAAATTCAACTGATAATAAATGATGAAAATTTTCAATTTTTTTCAGTATGCTTTGTGATATGCAGTTGTTTGAGTACTTGTTGTTGATGTTTTGAATTGCTCCAAGGCTGTCGGTTAAGATAGCTATCTTAGGATAGTTTTTCATAATGGCAGTCAGCGATGACAGTTTTTTGTTTGTATAAAAACTTTTGGTTGTGTTCGAGCTTAAGTGGACGAAGGCACTACCTGCAAAATTGTCCGACACGGAGCCGTCCGTGCAGATTAATTCCAAATTTTAAGATTTAATTAGACAGATTTTTTCTTTAAATAGACAATTGATTTGAAATTTGTTGGCCATTTTTTGTTTGAACTGGTGCCTTTAAAAAAGTTGGTATAAAAAACAATCTAACGTGTATAAAGCCTTGTATCCAAATCGACAAACGATTACGCTAGCGTAAAAACTTTAATCTTTGCAGTGTGAGCAAAAGTTTGAGAGTTCATCAGATTTAAGCGTGCTACGGTCGTACTGTCAATCAGCTGGGTTTGTTGACAAGCAGTTAAAATTCAAATATCGTGTTTGCGGGAAAGAGCCTTTAAAAGATATTATCAAATACCTTGGCAAGACAAGTCTGCCGCTATACAAAGAAATTAAAAAATAATTCAATTTAAATTTAACAGTTGCTTAGTTTAATTTACTTATAATTATTTGCTAATTTAAAGTTCCTAGCTGCACTTTTATTTGTATCATTTTTTATTTTTATTATTTTTCTTATTAAAAAACATTTTGCTCTGACTAGAGGCACCCCAGATAGTTATTTTGTCCTCACATGTAAACACCTGCAATCGACTTTTGTGAGTTTTTTGAGTTTTTCCCTCCATTTCTTATAATGTTCAGTGAGAAGCGCACGCCGAAAGATTAAATTTTTTAATCTCTGCGCTAGGGTTCACCCAAAGTTCATTTCCGCAGACTGGCAACTGGTATTTTTTTCGTCGATCAGGAGACCGACGTGAAAAAAAAAGGCCCGCCGAAAAGTGAACGCCAGCTGTTTGCCTCTTGCTCTCTCTCATGACTGGCGTACGGTTTTCGTCGATCTGGATACTAGGCTTAAGGATATAAGGGACTTATAAGAGCTATGCTATCAAATATGTTTTTAAATTACGAATATACTCTATATACACTAGCCGTAGCTAGTGTTTTTGGCTAGAAAAGAATTGGACAGTAGCCTCGCTGCCGGTAATCCGTAATCGAACGTTTTGGCCAACTCCTTTGCTGTTGTAAATTTGATTCTGTACTCTGGGGGAGTTCAGCTGCTAGGTTGTAAATTATATTAGTTGGCGAAGACCTGATAAGCCCTAGAGCTTTTCTAAGATGAAAGTTAGGGTGCGTATTAATACGATTTTGTACCGTTTTTGATATATTCGCAAATGATGAGCTGGCGAATTCGTATCTGGACCTGATAAATGCCTTGTAAAAAAGCATAGCGGCAGCCACTTAACATCTGTAGGAATAGTTTTTTGATATATTTTGTATGTGTTGTACAGAGGAATTATTGGCACTAATTATCCTACCTAAGTATTTTACACTATCTACATTTTTTAATATAATATTAATGCACAAGACCCTTAATGACTTTCTTCTAAGATTGAAGTGTATTGTCGAGGATTTGTCCGCATTGAACGTCAAGTTAATTTTATTGCACATTACCCTAAAACTATTAACTTTATTTTGTAGTACCTCTTAAGCCGAAGAAAAATCTTTGTCATAGCAAACTAAGAAGGAATTATCGGCGTATTGAAATAGGATGCTGTTAAGATTATCAGTTAATCTATGTAGTTCTGCCGTATAATGCCCTCTTCCCACAGAGTCCATCCGTTTGAAACGGTTGGGATTTTTGACAAATGTGAAACTCCGATTCTCACAGAGCACATCCACCATCCACCATCCGATGTCAGCTGATCTGAACAGCTGTGGATCATCATTTTAGCCCGTTGCATTTTGCACAACATTTGAAATGACCACAACAGCGTTGTAAATGATACTTGGTGACAGACTGCAAGTGATCTACGCGAACAACCAAATCGAACTAATAGGTCTGCAGATTTTTGCCAGCGTGCCGAAAATATATGCACCACTTTTGCCCAATATTGTCTAAATGGTAGCAAATCAATTTCATTATATATAAATGTTTATTTTTTGTTTTCTCGTTCTCCAATGTGCTCCAGGTTGTGAGTACGGTGTGCGCCTAGGGAACAGTGGAGCAACTCTTAATGCTGCCAGAGGGATGAATCAGTAGTTAATTAATTATTACAAGTACAAACAGCATTTTTTTGAATTGGCACCTTTCTTTTTGAAAAGTTACCCGCCATTATTTTTTAAATATTCGTAGTGAATGTTCCAATTTTCACTGTCAAGAAGAAGAACTCAGAGTTGCACCGAAAAAACATCGCCTAACTATCGCATAAAAAAGTCCGTCAAATTCGGATGGGGAACTAACTGGGAATTTTCGGAACGGCAAAACCTTATGGACCATCCGTTGAACGGATGGTGGATGGTGGATGGATCTCTGTGGGAAGACAGCATTACGTGTATAAGGATATAAGGGACTTATAAGAGCTATGCTATCAAATATGTTTTTAAATTACGAATATACTCTATATACACTAGCCGTAGCTAGTGTTTTTGGCTAGAAAAGAATTGGACAGTAGCCTCGCTGCCGGTAATCCGTAATCGAACGTTTTGGCCAACTGCTTTGCTGTTGTAAATTTGATTCTGTACTCTGGGGGAGTTCAGCTGTTAGGTTGTAAATTATATTAGTTGACGAAGATCTGATAAGCCCTAGAGCTTTTCTAAGATGAAAGTTGGGGTGCGCATTAATACAATTTTGTACCGTTTTTGATATATTCGCAAATGATGAGCTGGCGTATTCGTATCTGGACCTGATAAATGCCTTGTAAAAAAGCATAGCGGCAGCCACTTAACATCTGTAGGAATAGTTTTTTGATATAGTTTTTTTATGTGTTGTACAGAGGAATTATTGGCACTAATTATCCTACCTAAGTATTTTACACTATCTACATTTTTTAATATAATATTATTGCACAAGACCCTTAATGACATTCTTCTAAAATTGAAGTGTATTGTCGAGGATTTGTCCGCATTGAACGTCAAGTTAATTTTATTGCACATTACCCTAAAGCTATTAACTTTATTTTGTAGTACCTCTTAAGCCGAAGAAAAATCTTTGTCATAGTAAACTAAGAAGAAATCATCGGCGTATTGAAATAGGATGCTGTTAAGATTATTAGTTAATCTATGTAGTTCTGCCGTATAAATATTAAAGAGAATTGGGCTTAGACACAGGGCCGTAGCTAGAGCCTCGGGGGCCCTGGGGCAACAAGCAAATTTGGGGCCCCCTACACGGAAGTCTTTTGTCAAATTTTAAAGTACGCTTAGGGTTGTCTATGTGTGGAACGTTTGAATTTCCCGCGCGTATAGTGGTCGCGAACACTGTTCGATACCTCGATTGACGCGAATCAGCTGCTCAATTGAGGTGCTATTGACAAACAATAGTATCAGACAATTGTATAATTATTCTGCGTACAATTATATAATTGTTAACTTGCGATTGTGTGGATTGGCATTATTATCGATTGAAAATTAGCAAGCAAGAAAGATCGATTTCAGGCAAGCGATCGACGAATTTGCGGCTTGCAAAGCGAGAAAGCGGCGTTTTTAATGGTATTTACCAAATGAGATATGTTGAAATAAAGCGAAAACATGTTGTTTTGTACATTATCTAATAAAACTGTAAAAAATTTAGAATTTTTTATTTTGTTAGACTATTGTGATCCATTTAAAGCACATTCAGAAAGTCCGAAAGCCATGGTAAGGCTTTTTCAGAACTAAACAAGAAAGGAAAGCTAACTTCGGGCGGAGCCGAAGTTGATATACCCTTGCAGACTATTCTGTAAATAATATTCTCCAAAATTATTCATATAATGCATTCTATATACTCATAAAAATCCCAACTTCCTAACTTTAAAAACACCAAAGTTATGGCATTTTCAATCGTTCAGTTATATGGCAGCTATAGGATATAGTCGGCCGATCCCTATAAAATTTGGTTGGTCGTATTGATAAATAAAAAAGCCATAGAAAATCCCAACTTCCTAACTTTACAAACACCAGAGTTATGGCATTTCCTATCGTTCAGTTATATGGCAGCTATAGGATATAGTCGGCCGATCCCGGCCGTTCTGACTTATATACTGCGTGCAAAGGAAAGAAGGGTGTGTGCAAAGTTTCAATTCGATATCTTTAAACTTGAGAGACTAGTTCGCGTAGAAACAGACAGACGGACAGACGGACATGCTTATATCAACTCAGGAGGTGGTCCTGATCAAGAATATATATACTTTATAGGGTCGGAGATGTCTCCTTCACTGCGCACTTTTGACCAAAATTATAATACCCTCTGCAAGGGTATAAAAAGTGGTCGATAAGAAGGGGCCTTCCCTTCGGGGGCCCTGAGGCACCGCCCCACCTGCCCCATGCTAGCTACGGCCCTGCTTAGACAGCTTCCCTGACTGACCCCTTTATACACTGTGACTTCTGCTAGTTAGAATACGTTTATTAAGAAAATTTATAAGAAATCTATTAATTTCTGACCCAGAATGGGAATATTAATTGCGTCAAAAGCTTTACTTAAATCTAAAACAACGGCCGTTACATGGAACACGATTGCTTTTAGATTGGCTATGTTATTTATTACATCGTTTATACAGTGAGCTGTAGAGTGGTTTTTCCTAAATTCATATGATCTGGGTGGGATAATGTCGTTTTTATTAATATGTTCTTCCATTCTCAGTTTTATCAAACCTTCTAAGCACTTAACAACACTTAGTAGGCAGATAGGTCTGTTATTTGTAATAATGGAAGAGTCAAGATTTTTTTTAGGAACGGGAATAACTTTAATTTTCCGGCTATCTGGAATATCATCTTTGTCTAACTTTTCATTAAGCAGGGATACCAGCATTGCTATTTGGTCCAGTTGTAGTGCTCGGAGCATTCTATAAGATATGTTGTCCAGTCCTTTTGCTGAGTCAGGATTACAGGAAGTCAAGAGGTTCATGTGTCGTGAAGTTGGAGTCATTATATGTTTAGAGAAGATCAAATCGGAAGGGCTGTGGCTATTTGGTTTAAAAATTCAACGTGTTCAGAGTCATTTATTGCACATTTGGAGAGTTTTATTTGTCTGTAAGGCTTAAATGATTTTATTTTACTCCATATATTCTTAGGTGAGGAGGGGTTTGAAATTTCTTCTGCCAAATTATTAAAATTTACTTTTCTCATCTTATAAAAATAGTTATTCAGTTTTTTATTACTATTAATATAATCAATGGCATCTGAGTACAGTTTAGTTTTATAATATTTTTGCCTACTCGCGTTTCTTAATCTAAAGAGTTTCTTGCAGTTCTCGTCCCAGTATTTTTTAGGTATGTGTTTAGGTCAGTGGCCCACTGCATCGCCGCTGTTCACTAAGCTCTCCGAGCTTTCGCTCTCGCCCCTCTTCCGCTCCCTCGTTCGCTTCGCGCTACGACCGCACTCCAGAGTGCGAGCTTCGGGTTTCGCATCCGAACTCCTCGGACGGCTTCTGCCGATCTCCCGCTCTCGCTTCAGCGGATTAAAGCGGGCGGGAGCGCGGCTTTAGGTTTTTAAGTCAAAAATCTCATGTATGCAGCCGAATAAAAAACATTAAATTACACCACGACGCCCCGACTTCTTAATTTTCGTTTTCCTTTGCGTTTGCGCCGTGGGAATTTTTGTGCCTTCAGACGTTTTGTGGCAAGAACACCCAACTACAACATTTTGGTCCATTAGAGCCCGATAAGGATATCCTTCTGCCATTTGACCAGCAGCTCCAGTGTTTTTTCCCGCAAAAAATATAAGTACGAGCATTTTCCGAATCCCTGTCGCTGCCGGTCTTCAGCAGTGGTTCGAACATTGAATTTCGGTCACACTGCATATCAAGATCAATTTTTTCGTGTCAATTTCACGCCCGAGTTTTCCCGACACAACGGCAGTCGAGAAATTTAACATTCCTTCAATTCCAAAAAATGTTCTATCCGTCTCCGCTTTGTGTGCGTCGCCATACTCCTTCCCGTTTATTTTTCGTTCCCCGTTGTACATCAACTTGCCAACGGTCAAGGCATACATATGTGCATCCAGACATACACGTACACGCGCTTGACAACTTGTGTACATAGTGCAGTGCAATTCTGCCTCCGAGAAAAAAGAAATACGACAAAAAGTGAAATTGTGTGGTGGAAAATAAAAAGGCATAACTAATATCAGCCACTCGATGTGAACTAGTTTCCCTGTTCGCCGAACAGTCCGCCGCTGTCGAGAAATTTTTTTGACTTGTGTTTTTTTTTCTCTCCACATAATTTAACCTGTTCCGTCACTTTAAATACAGTCCATTCCTCGACGCTCTACTGTACCGATATACACTTACACATATCCATAAACGCATGCATGCCCATATCTACATAAATATGCTATTTTTGCCTCCACATACAGGAACATAAAATAAAATAAATTCAAATCCACACGGGTGCGACCGTGATTTTTTTTCCTCCAAATTTGCCGCAATAAACCGCTCAACGGCTGTGTTAATATTGTTGCTGATTTTTTTCCCTTCTATTTCTCCCGGTTCCCTCACGCATGCACTGCGCCATGATACATTAACATAAGGTAGTCTCGTCGGCAAAATCTAGTACCTGTACTATGTTATTCTATCATGCACTGCGCTGCCGACGGCATAACCCAGTGAACATTTATCCCGAACTAAAGCCAAGGTTTTAATTCCACCGTTCCGGCTCCGCTCAATAATAATTATTTATAATTATAATTATTATCAATAATAATTATTTATAATTATAATTATTATCAATAATAATTATTTATAATTATAATTATTATCAATAATAATTATTTATAATTACAATTATTATTTAATTATAAACATTATTAATTCATAATTATAATTACTATTTAATTATAAATATTATTTAATTATTTCCGGCAAAGTAATTTATTTATTTAATGTATTATTTAATTTATTTTTATTGGGTTGATTTTCTTTTTTTGCGATCAAGATATTTTCCAAGCCCAAAAAAAATAAATAAATAACTATAACTATAAATAACTATACAATTAAAATTATAACTAAGGTAAAAATTAAAATAAACAAAAAAACAGAAGTCAACAAAGGGAGTAACAAGATATATAATCAATACATTTTCATCGATTTCCAAATATTTTCTTGCGATTCTTCTCGTTTTTTTATGGCACTGTGCTTTCCACTTCGCACAAATTAACAGAGTGACCATTCTCTGTTGTTTTTTTTGGCTATAACTGCGTAAGACAACGCCCTGAAAAAGTTTATTGCTACAACAGACCGGGTTAGCCAATTTCAAGCTGATATTCATACTCCGAGCGCCGCTGAACCAGAACGACTTTCCCCTGGCATGTGCCAAGTCCATCGGGACCAAATCCGGGCCCTGTGGGAAAAGGTGGAGAAGAGCTATGAATGTTACTCCGATCTTTTTTCCGCGTCCACCGACAGTACGGCCACATATTCGAGATGTTTGGTCCAGCTTCAGGAAATAATAGACAAGGCCGCCTTCCAGCCCTGCTGTCAGTGTTCTGTGTTATTTAGTTTAAAAATAATGCTGGTACAACTGGATTTTGGATGCTGCAAAGTGTTTTAGGTTAAAGACCAATGTGAAAAAATGGGTCTTTGCACGGTGTATGGTTTTTGTGTGTATATGTGTATGCGTAAGTGTGATTTTATACAAATACATATTTTACCACAAAATAGAAACCATAACGGTGGAGCGGGGTTGAAAAAAAATATATAAATATATATATCGCTAGTCGGCAAAAAAAAAACTTTGGAATTACTTAGCTTGCGGAGAACGACGAAAATAAATCCGGCTCGAAGGACCAAATGTTCTTGGGTCCGAGCCAAGAACAATTCCAGCAATTCCAACAATTCCCAAAGGAATATATATAGAAATGCGGGGTTGTGTGGAGCTTCGTATTCACTTGTGATTCGTTTCACCTTTTATTTCGTAATGACTTCAAATATCGTAAGCTTAGTCTAAGAGGCCACCTATTCGGTTGCCAGAGATGCCGAACCAGCGATCTTTTTTCTTGTTCTACATGAACAGCAATAAAATCAAAAAACTTGACCACAAAAAAAATGTTACTTTTCAAAAATTTAAATCTCGACTATAGAAAACTTATTAATTACTTCTCAGACAATCCACTCCAAAAATGTAATTGATATAGATGCCAACAATAAATACCTACTTTTGTAGAAGCTCGAAGCTCGCACTCTGGAGCGCAGACGTTGCGAGAAGCGAGCGAGGGAGCACAAGAGGGTCGAGAGCGAAAGCTCGGAGATGCAGTGGGGAAATCAGGAGACGCTCGGCCGACGCAATTTCAGGAGCTGTCAAGGGATCCTCAAATGAAGGCATGAGCCTTCGCGGGCGCTGGATGAACCGCTGAGCGTAAGCGAGGACTCGCAACGCCTTGTCGAATGTGAAAAAACGCTCAAGAATGTCTTCAGGGGGAGCCTTCGCAACATAGACTTTGACTGCTCGCTTCTCGAGTTCAGTCACAGGCGGGTCCTAGCCTTGAGTGGGCCACTCGCAGCGAGGCCACTGCAGCCAGGCAGGACCATGCCACTACAGCTGGCTGTACACAAGGTCCACCCCCCGGCTAGCGAGATCTGCCGGTTTATGCTCGGAGCGGACGTGTGCCCATTTCTCCACCTCGGTGAGCTGGGTGATCTTGGTCACACGATTTGCCACGAACGTTGTCCAGTGGCACGCTGGCTTATGCAACCAGGCGAGAACAATCGTAGAGTCCGTCCAACAGTGCAGGGCGGACGCTCAATTTTCAAATGTGATCGGAATGAGGATCTGATCGAGAGCGGAGTAATCATCCAGGAAGTCAACCCATCTTTGGCGAAAATCTCGAGGGAGGCCATCGTCCCATCCTAGATTTTGGAGCCTAATGTCCTGCATGAACCTCTTTGCCCGGACTATGAAGGGGGCGAGCCAGCCCGCTGGATCAAATAGTTTGGCGATTTGGGATAGGACTTGACGCTTTGTGAACGTTGAACCCAAGGTCAATTAGGGCGGAATGAAGAAAAACTCGTCAGACGTCGGCTTCCACCGCACTCCTAGAGTTTTAGTCGGGCTGAATCCAGCAGGAGTCTGCCCCCGCGAGTACGTCGTCGTCGTACATGTACTGTGGGATAATCCGACTCGCCTGCGGATACCTCGACTCTTCGTCGTCGGGGATCTGTTGCAGGACACGGATCGCTAGGAACGGGACACAAAACTTTGGAATTACTTAGCTGTGTGTATATGTGTGTATGTGTATGATTATGTGTGATTTTATTTAATTTGTTTTGTTTTAATTTTGTGGAGCTGCACGGAATGTGCAACTAGTGTTCTGGAGATCAAAGTAGATATATAAATATAAATATTTTCCCACAAAATGGAGACCTTAACGGTGGAGCGGGGTTGTGTGGAAAAAAAAAAATATATATATTGCTACTGGAAAAAACACCTTGGAATTACTTAGCTTGCGGAGAACGACGAACGGGACACAATTGACCCCGAAGCTGACTGCATTCAACTCGTAGTCGCGGATTTCCCCATCGGAATTGCGGAACAGAATACGCTGCAAAGGAGTATGCTTGAGGTCTACCAAAATTTGCCGATACATCTTCTCGATGTCTGCGTTGAAAACGAACCGAAAGTATCGCCACTTCAGGATTTGAGTCGTGAGGTCGGATTGTAAGACCGGGCCTACGTAAAGTATGTCATTCAGACTGGTCCCCTTTGCGGAAGGGCTAGAGGCGTTGAAATCCACCTGCATTTTAGTGGTAGTGCTCTCGGGCACATGCTTGCCTGGAGAAGGCGGACACATTGCGGGGGCCGCTGGAGATATGGGGCCTGTCAACACCCATCCAAAAATGGTTTCCCAGCCGAGAAGTGAACCGCAAATGTTAGCCCTGGCGTTGCCGAGGAGGATGGTCGGAAGAATGTCGGCTCCTATCAAACATCGATTTGGGAGCTCTCGAAGAACTTGGGATTCGCATGGGGAATGTCAGGAATTCCCTTTATCAGATCTCGAGGGACTGGATACGAAGGCAGATTCCCGGCCAGCTGCGGAAGAACGTAAGCTGAAGTTTCTAAATGCAGCCCGGGTCTGGAAGGCGATCGAATAGTAAAATGACAGAGTTTCGTGGGCTGAGCGGCAACGGTTTGATTCAGATCAGAGACTTGGGCCTGGATAGTCTTCAATGGAAGTTTGACGAGGTTGAAAAGTCTCTCCGTAATAAAGGTTGCCTCGGAACCAGAATCGATCAGGGCTAGCGCCTGGAAATTGCACCCTAAATGGCAAATGTTAATGAGGGCTGTGCCAAGTAGGACGGCTCTTGAGCCGGAAGCGAAGCACACTTGCACATCAGAGTGATCCTCTGTAGCGCTCGTGCCTCTTGTAGTAGGCGCGGGTCGAGGCCTGGATGGCGCAGACGGACTTGGAGCGGCCGCTAATGGATTACCGCGGTGCAGGAGGGTGTGATGACGGATGTGACACGTGAAGCAGCTATGGGCCCTAGTGCAATCCCGTTGCAGGTCCCCTCGTGCAAAACAGTTCAGGCAATTGACCAACGTTCACAAAGCGTCAAGTCCTATCCCAAATCGCCAAACTATTTGATCCAGCGGGCTGGCTCGCCCCCTTCATAGTCCGGGCAAAGAGGTTCATGCAGGACATTAGGCTCCAAAATCTAGGATGGGACGATGGCCTCCCTCGAGATTTTCGCCAAAGATGGGTTGACTTCCTGGATGATTACTCCGCTCTCGATCAGATCCTCATTCCGATCACATTTGAAAATTGAGCGTCCGCCCTGCACTGTTGGACGGACTCTACGATTGTTCTCGCCTGGTTGCATAAGCCAGCGTGCCACTGGACAACGTTCGTGGCAAATCGTGTGACCAAGATCACCCAGCTCACCGAGGTGGAGAAATGGGCACACGTCCGCTCCGAGCATAAACCGGCAGATCTCGCTAGCCGGGGGTGGACCTTGTGTACAGCCAGCTGTGGTGGCATGGTCCTGCCTGGCTGCAGTGGCCTCGCTGCGAGTGGCCCACTCAAGGCTAGGACCCGCCTGTGACTGAACTCGAGAAGCGAGCAGTCAAAGTCTATGTTGCGAAGGCTCTCCCTGAAGACATTCTTGAGCGTTTTTTCACATTCGACAAGGCGTTGCGAGTCCTCGCTTACGCTCAGCGGTTCATCCTCCATTTGAGGATCCCTTGACAGCTCCTGAAATTGCGTCGGCCGAGCGTCTCCTGATTTCCCCACTGCATCTCCGAGCTTTCGCTCTCGACCCTCTTGTGCTCCCTCGCTCGCTTCTCGCAACGTCTGCGCTCCAGAGTGCGAGCTTCGAGCTTCTACAAAAGTAGGTATTTATTGTTGGCATCTATATCAATTAAATTTTTGGAGTGGATTGTCTGAGAAGTAATTAATAAGTTTTCTATAGTCGAGATTTAAATTTTTGAAAAGTAACAATTTTTTTGTGGTCAAGTTTTTTGATTTTATTGCTGTTCATGTAGAACAAGAAAAAAGATCGCTGGTTCGGCATCTCTGGCAACCGAATAGGTGGCCTCTTATACTAAGCTTACGATATTTGAAGTCATTACGAAATAAAAGGTGAAACGAATCACAAGTGAATACGAAGCTCCACACAACCCCGCATTTCAATATATATTCCTTTGGGAAACCTCTGGAATTGTTCTTGGCTCGGACCCAAGAACATTTGGTCCTTCGAGCCGGATTTATTTTCGTCGTTCTCCGCAAGCTAAGTAATTCCAAAGTTTTTTTTTTGCCGACTAGCAATATATATATTTATATATTTTTTTTCAACCCCGCTCCACCGTTATGGTTTCTATTTTGTGGTAAAATATGTATATTTATGTGTCTCCTTTGCAACTCCAAACCAATTAAAACACAAAAAAACAATTTAATAAAATCACACATACGCATACACATATACACACAAAAACCATACACCGTGCAAAGACCCATTTTTTCACATTGGTCTTTAAACTAAAACACTTTGCAGCATGCAAAATCCAGTTGTACCACAAAAAATTAAATAAAATCACACATGCATACACATATACACACAGAATCCATACGCCGTGCAAAGACCCAATTTTTCACATTGGTCTTTAAACATCCAAAATCCAGTTGTACCAGCATTATTATACCCGTTACTCGTAGGGTAAAAGGGTATATTATATTCGTGCAAAAGTATATAACAGGTAGAAGGAAGCGTTTCCGACCCTATAAAGTATATATATTCTTGTTCAGGATCACTAGCCGAGTCGATCTAGCCATGTCCGTCTGTCCGTCCGTCTGTCCGTCTGTCTGTCCGTCTGTCTGTCTGTCTGTCCGTATGAACGCTGAGATCTCGGAAACTAAAAAAGCTAGAAGATTGGCATTTTGCATGTAGATTTTAGGAGTTCCTACGCAGCGCAAGTTTGTTTCAAAATGGTGCCACGCCCCCTCTAACGCCCACAAGCCACAAGCTGTGGCCACAGTTTTGATGCTATTACGAAAATTTTAATTGATATGTATTTGTTTCGTCAATACCTATCGATTGGCCTAATAAAAGTTTGCCACGCCCACTCTAACGCCCAAAAACCCATTAAACGCTTAAACCTGGCTAGCGCCTACATTTCCGCCTTTCATGGCACAATAGCGCCATCTAACGGATGACTTTGGAACAGCTGGCCAAGGTGCTCAACAGAGTCAACGTTAATTCTCGATAAGGATTTCTATTAAAGGAAATTGCCAATACCGAACTGTATCCCAAGAACTATGCAAATCAAATCAAGTTAGCCAAATTGGAGGTCTGAGTCAAACAATGGCGTATGTGTGTATGAATGTAAGCATTGCACTCAAAAACATAAACATAAACACAGCTGTTGGTGCAGGACAAAAGCTGCCTGCGCTAAAGAAGCGCTCGTGCTGATGCTCGTGCTGTAAAGCTGCCAGCTCTAAGAGATCGCCGAATTCAAATTGATAATTTGAACTGAGTAACGGGTATCTAAAAGTCGAGGCACTCGACTATAGCGTTCTCACTTGTTTTTAAACTAAAACACACAAAACAATAACAAGCCCGGCTTAAGGCGGCAACTGTTTTTTTTTTTGGTTCCTGTTCTCCGCGGCATCCCGAATATCTGATAATTAACTGAATAATCAGCTGATATTTCAGTAGGTTTTTAATTTTTGGGAGGTTTTTTTTCTCTTATTTACATTGCATATTGGTGTGTATGCCTTCACACAGGCCGTTCACACTGCATTGCATTTGGGACGTAGCTATAAATTCGATTAACTTTCCAAAATTAGAAATAAAAAATAAATAAATAAAAATAATAAATTTCATAAAAAAAAATAAAGTATTTCATCTAACAGCGATCCGATTCCACGCGTTCCGCATCCATTCCTTCTGTTGCAGTCATATATTCTCCAAGACATACATCCATTTCACATTCCATCCAAGCTATATATCGTACCTACTTTCATATTTGTGTTATATTGGTCCGTGGCCAGCATCCAAGGTGAGGAACCTAAAGTTCAGTTAACCGTCCCATCAGTCAGAACACCCAGCCGGGCCAGAGCCAAAAGCGAGTCGTCACTACCCACCAAAAAGGCAGGACCCAGTAAAAGCTTAACTCCATCCATAAGGATCAGCCGTACTTCCAGGACAACAAGCGAAAAGTCCTGAATCCCTTTAAAACCCGTGAGAACAACTGAGTCACAGTCAGTTTGGTCCCTACAAGTCACGAGATCAACTATGAAAATGGCTGACGCTGAAGCTAAAGCTGCCTTGACAAAGTTTGTGGCTGTGACCGATAGGGTCAATCAGTTCGAAGCCAGGGACAATACCCCAACAGACCCACCTCCGTCTGTTCACACTAACAAGGTCAGACTGCAGCAGATACAAGCTCTTTTGGAGAAGGTAGAGAAAGATTACGAGACGTGCTCTGAGGTTCTTTCCTTAGTAAATAGTACAGACACGATGGAAGTCATGTAAGTCACTTATGACTACTGTTACTCTGTCTCTGAAAGATGCGCTGCAACATAAAACCACTAACCATACAACATATAGACTGGTCATTTCATACAAGCAATATGGACACTCAAAAATCTTTGCGGGAGGCCTCACAGCTGTTAGCGACAGACCCCGGACCATGATACAATAACATAAGGTAGTCCCATCGGCTGTCTAAATGTTCGGGTTTTGGTCAGTGCGTGTTCGTTTTTTGAAGGGAAAGGTTGTCTGCGGACGAATTTTTTACAGAATTAACCCTTGAGCAATATGACTTTTTGTTTTTTTGTGGCGCAAACACGTCGATGGCGTAAAATTTATAAATGCACCGAAATGTTTGGAAAAAAGAGCGCTGAGGGGGAAATCGTTGAGATGCAAACTTGACGATTATTCCAAAATTTGCGAAACGCATTTTAGGTCTGCTTAGTGGAAGTTGTCAACACAAAGTGGTCAGACTTTTAAGAAAAGGCGACTAAACGAAGATGCTGTTCCAGACAGAGAGCCTGAACTCAATATTCCGAAATTAGGCTATGCCGATTCAACCAGTTCGTAGAAAAAATAAAACAATTAGAACTTATATTTGTACACTACATTGACGATACTTTTAAAATAACAAAAAATGTAAAAGAAACTTTATTATCGCAGTCGAAAATGTTAGTATATGTCTGGACATAAAAAGTTTTATTTTAAGATTAGAATATATTTTAGAATTAAGAATCTTAACAAAAGACTTAGCATTCAGAGACAAAAACAATGCCTAATTTAAAATACCAAATTATTAAAAATTAAATTATAAAATAAATTAAACTCCTTTTATTATGAAAGGCAAAAAAACCCCTGAACCATCTAAGGGTTAATTCACACATTCTATAGTCGCTCTGCTCGCACTTACTAAACAGTTCCCATTTCACTCGCACTCATTGTTATAATAGTAGAGGTACCAGATTTTGCCGACGAGACTACCTTATGTTATTGTATTATGCCCCGGACACTTCGTGTGCCTTCGGGTTTTGTCGCTCTCATTCTTATTCTCATTTTGACGCTCGCGCGCTCATTGCGCGAGTGCGGTCGTTCAGTCGCAGAGACGCGCATTTTGAAGAAGGTTGTTCTGCGCTTAAATTGGGATTTGTATGTATGCGTGTTCATGCATTGTCATACAGGGGTGCATGTGTGCGATCATTTCATTTCGATGCAGCAAGGCATATTGTGTCTTTTGCTACTTTTCAGACTTGGTACCCTAACAATATGGGCGTATTCACTATTGGGTTAATGATAAGAAATAAGAAAATAAGAATATTATATGTTATAGTATATTTTTTAATATTTCAGCATAAATTTCATTTTGGTTTACAAATTCATATCAGTGGTAGCCGTAAAATGTTTTTCTTATATGCATGTATTCCAATAAATAGAAATCAATATACTGAGATACGAACAGGGCACATCGCAGTCGGTGTCACAAAAAACACCCACTGCTTTTAAGTGGTTCAGAAAACTTCAAACCAAATCAGCTTTGGTTGTTGTTCTGCGAGCGGATGGTGCCTGCATACCCTACCGACGATTTAATTTTAGGGGTGGGGACATAAAGAAGAACGGCTGTTTGGCTTTTGTTTTGTTTACATTTTGTAGAACACTTGTTTTGAATGTTATGTTTAACAAGAAAGGAAAGCTAACTTGGGACGGTGCCGAAGTTGATATACCCTTGCAGAATACTCTTTAAATTATATTCTCCCAAATTATTCATATGTTGCATTCTTAATACTCATAAAAAATCTTAACTTCCTAACTTTAAAAACACCAAAGTTATGGCATTTTCAATCGTTCAGTTATATGGCAGCTATAGGATATAGTCGGCCGATCCTTATGAAATTTGGTAGGTCGGATTGGTTGGCCAAAAATAAAACCCATAGTAAATCCCAATTTCCTAACTTTACAAACACCAAAGATATGGCATTTCCGATCAATCAGTTATATGGCAGCTATAGGATATAGTCGGCCTATCTCGCCCGTTCCGACTTATATACTGCGTGCAAAGGAAAGAAGGGAGTGTGCAATTTAATATCTTTAAAACTGAGAGACTAGTTCGCGTAGAAACAGACTGACGGACAGACAGACGGACAGACGGACATGCTTATATCAACTCAGGAGGTGATCCTGATCAAGAATATATATACTTTATAGGGTCGGAGATGTCTCCTTCACTGCGTTGCACACTTTTGACCAAAATTATAATACCCTCTGCAAGGGTATAATGACCTTTGCTTGATTTATTTTTTTAAGGTTCGCAGTGTAATTTTGTTTAATGTTGTTATTTAATGATTTATTTTTTATTTTTACATATGTTTGTTCTTAAAAGTCGCCGCTCGAATTAGTTACCGATAAAAAAGAATTTAGGTTAAACTTCTAAAATACTTTTTTTTTATTTATCCAATTTTTCCCACTAATATTGATGTAAGCACAGGTGTATGTAAGTAATATATGTATTTAAATCGGTATCCAGGGAACACCACGAGGAGGCCATTGCAATTGCGATGGAGTCTTCAATGAAGACTTACGAGCCGACTTGCGATATCAAAATGCTTTCAACATTTCCTTGTTCCCCACCTACCAATACCTCCTATACCTACAAAAAAAATTAAACATTTTATAAGAAACTAATTACTGTTTGAGTATTTTTAGTTTTCTTGCACCAGCTGTTGATACAGCTTTTCCTTTCGTATACATTTTTTCTATATTTGTTTATAATAGATCAGAACACACTCCGCACTCTTTTTTTTTGCAGAAATTTGAACAATATATAGCCTGCAAAATATCGCAAGGCATTGCTATTAAATTCGTTTCCAGTTGCAATATCAAAAATTTGCTCAATTTCCGTCTCTTCATCTAAAAACATATCAAAATCGGTAGTTGCTTCGGTTTTTATGTCATTGCAAGTTTTGCTTAAGCTGCAGTCCTGGATAACATTTATTAACATTGTATCTTCATCTGGACCGCAATTACCAGATACTGATGTGGATGTTAATATTTTCATCGATAGATATTATGATTGACATTATGATGTTAAATTCATACATCGTTGGATTATTATTTGTTGCTCCACGAGCCCTTATTAAATAAAATAGGTTTTCTAAGGGGTCTCGATTTCGGAGCTCCACACACTTTCAGCTAGTCCAAGTACAGATGAAATGCTCAAAATCATTCCGTCAATGCAATGCACCAATTGTGGATATTTAAGTTCTCCAAAATACTTCCTCATTTCAACGAGGTATTTTTGTACGTTATTATCTTTTTGCATTCCACATCTGAATGGGTTTATTTCATATAAAACATGGCTATTGAGGCAATCAAAGGCCTATTTATTATACCCGTTACTCGTAGAGTAACGTAAGAGTAACGTTGTATTCGTGCAAAAGTATGTAACAAGTAGAAGGAAGCGTTTCCGACCCTATAAAGTATATATATTCTTGTTCAGGATCACTAGCCGAGTCGATCTAGCCATGTCCGTCTTTCCGTCTGTCTGTCTGTCCGTATGAACGCTGAGATCTCGGAAACTATAAAAGCTAGAAGATTGGCATTTTGCATGTAGACTTTAGGAGTTCCTACGCAGCGCAAGTTTGTTTCAAAATGGTGCCACGCCCCCTCTGACGCCCACAAGCCACAAGCTGTGGCCACAGTTTTGATGCTATTATGAAAATTTTAATTGATATGTATTTGTTTCGTCAATACCTATCGATTGGCCTAATAAAAGTTTGCCACGCCCACTCTAACGCCCAAAAAACCATTAAACGCTTAAGCCTAGCTAGCGCCTACATTTCCGCCTTTTATGGCGCCATCTAACGGATGATTTTGGAACAGCTGGCCAAGGTGCTCAACAGAGTCAACGTTAATTCCCGATAAGGATTTCTATTAAAGGAAATTGCGATGGTTATACCCGTTACTCGTAGAGTAAATGGGTATATTATATTCGTGCAAAAGTATGTAACAGGTAGAAGGAAGCGTTTCCGACCCTATAAAATATATATATTCTTGTTCAGGATCACTAGCTGAGTCGATCTAGCCATGTCCGTCTGTCCGTCTGTCTGTCTGTCTGTCCGTATGAACGCTGAGATCTCGGAAACTAAAAAAGCTAGAAGATTGGCATTTTGCATGTAGATTTTAGGAGTTCGTACGCAGCGCAAGTTTGTTTCAAAATGGTGCCACGCCCCCTCTAACGCCCACAAGCCACAAGCTATGGCCACAGTTTTGATGCTATTATGAAAATTTTAATTGATATGTATTTGTTTCGTCAATACCTATCGATTGGCCTAATAAAAGTTTGCCACGCCCACTCTAACGCCCAAAAACCCATTAAACGCTTAAACCTGGCTAGCGCCTACATTTCCGCCTTTCATGGCACAATAGCGCCATCTAACGGATGGCTTTGGAACAGCTGGCCAAGGTGCTCAACATAGTCAACGTTAATTCTCGATAAGGATTTCTATTAAAGGAAATTGCCAATACCGAACTGTATCCCAAGAACTATGCAAATCAAATCAAGTTAGCCAAATTGGAGGTCTGAGTCAAACAATGGCGTATGTGTGTATGTATGTAAGCATTGCACTCAAAAACATAAACATAAACACAGCTGTTGGTGCAGGACAAAAGCTGCCTGCGCTAAAGAAGCGCTCGTGCTGATGCTCGTGCTGTAAAGCTGCCAGCTCTAAGAGATCGCCGAATTCAAATTGATAATTTGAACTGAGTAACGGGTATCTAATAGTCGAGGCACTCGACTATAGCGTTCTCACTTGTTTTCATTTGTCAATACCGAACTACATATATCCCAAGAACTATGCAAATCAAATCAAGTTAGCCAAATTGGAGGTCTGAGTCAAACAATGGCGTATGTGTGTATGCTGGTGCAGGACAATAGCTGTCTGCGCTAAAGCAGCGCTGGTGCTGATGCTCGTGCTGTAAAGCTGCCAGCACTAAGAGATCGCCGAATTCAAATTGATAATTTGAACTTTTTGTCCTTTTTTCCTGTGGTCACTCTAATTCACATTATGTTTATGCAAAATCTAAATCATTTGAAATGGGGCGCGCATTTTGTCTCTTTGTGCTCCTATTCGTTTCTCACAAGTGCATTAACCTGCGCTAGAGAGAGACGGAAGATGTGCTAGGCAGAATGCAAAGTTCTAAAAGGCACGGTTCGCTCTTAGCGAAAAGGGCGGGAATCCGTGCAAGTAAATTGGCGGTAATTAACTTTGCAGAGCTGCAAACTATTCTGCTCTCGCTTTAGTCTACGACTAACCATCGTATGTGATCTTTTTGCTCGTCTGCGATTGCGATTTTTGTCAGTTTTGCCCATCTTAAAACAAATCTTCCTTAACGTAAACTATGCATTTTTACTTGCATTTTTGTAAACTCATTAAACTCATTTTTCTGTGCTTAAAACTAACGTAAATTTTGTAAACAAATTGTTACGCGGTCGCGAGTTGTTGCTGCCTCTGCCGATTTGCTGCCGACGTCGCTGCCGTTGTTTGCTGCTGGGCTGGTTGCTGCGCTCGCTGCTAAGTACCCCTTTTAACGTAGATTTTGTTAATAATAATATAAGATTAAGTCTTTTTCAAGACTTACTCTTAAATTATTATTATTCATATTTTTCACATTTGCAAATTTTTAATGTAATTCATTTTTTGCCGCTCTGCCCCTTTTAACGTAGATTTGTTAATAATAATATAAGATTAAGTCTTTTTCAAGACTTACTCTTAAATTATTATTATTCATATTTTTCACATTTGCAAATTTTAACGTAATTTATTTTTTGCCGTTCTGACCCCTTTAACGTAGATTTGTTAATAATAGTATAAGATTAAGTCTTTTTCAAGACTTGCTCTTACATTATTATTATTCATATATTTAAGTTTTGCAAATTATTAACGTAATTAATTTTCAATCGCTCTGCCCCTTTACCCGTATATAAATAAAAGAATTCAGCCTTTCTTAAGGCTTATTCTTATATTTCTATACATTTACGTATTTATCTTAGTAATAGTACTATAAGTCTAAGTCTTTTTTAAGACTTACACTTAAACTTCTATTATTTATATAATTTATATTAACTATATTCTATTATGAAATTTATATTATATAAATATAAGAATTTAGCTTTTTTAAAACTTTATTCTTATATTTCTATTAATATACCTAATCAGCGTATATAATCGTAGTACTCATATAAATGCGGGTGATCAGGGAGCAGATACTGCAAGACGTAGGGAAATTCGCTCGAACCCCGTTCTTCGGGCGGGTGAGCAAGAAGCAGATACTGCAAGACGTAGGGAAATTCGATTGGATCCAGTTCTTCGTGCCGGAGAGCAAGCAGCCGACACTTGGCGTCGCTTTATTAGGCGAAGAAACACCGGCAAAAGAGCTACAGAGCAGGTTGTTAATACCGCTGACCATCGGTTAAGGCGCTCGGATCCCGGTTTTCGTGCGGGAGAACAAGAAGCAGATGCTGAAAGACGTAGGGAAACTCGCTCGAACCCCGTTCTTCGTGCGGATGAACGAGCAGCCGATACTCGGCGTCGCGCTATAAGGCGACAATTAAGAGAAGTCCGAGCTATCGAGCAAGTTGGTAATACCGCTGACCATCGGTTAAGGCGCTTGGATCCCGCTTTCCGTGCGAGTCAGCAGGCAGCCGATACTCGGCGTCGCGCTATAAGGCGACAAGTTAGAGAAGTCCGAGCTATCGAGCAAGTTAGTAATACGGCATACCATCGGTTAAGGCGCTTGGATCCCGTTCTGCGTGCGAGTCAGCATGCAGCCGATACTCGGCGTCGCGCTATAAGGCGACAATTAAGAGAAGTCCGAGCTATCGAGCAAGTTGGTAATACCGCTGACCATCGGTTAAAACGCTTGGATCCCGCTTTCTGTGCGAGTCAGCAGGCAGCCGATACTCGGCGTCGCGCTATAAGGCGAGAAGTTAGAGAAGTCCGAGCTGCCGAACAAGTTAGTAATACGGCATACCATCGGTTAAGGCGCTTGGATCCCGTTCTGCGTGCGAGTCAGCATGCAGCCGATACTCGGCGTCGCGCTATAAGGCGACAATTAAGAGAAGTCCGAGCTATCGAGCAAGTTGGTAATACCGCTGACCATCGGTTAAAACGCTTGGATCCCGCTTTCTGTGCGAGTCAGCAGGCAGCCGATACTCGGCGTCGCGCTATAAGGCGAGAAGTTAGAGAAGTCCGAGCTGCCGAACAAGTTAGTAATACGGCATACCATCGGTTAGGGCGCTTGGATCCCGTTCGGCGTGCGAGTCAGCAAGCAGCCGATACTCGGCGTCGCGCTTTAAGGCGACAAATTAGGCAAGTACGAGCTACAGAGCTACATATCCGTGCGGGTGAACAAGCAGTTGATGCTCGGCGGCGTTCTCTGAGGCGGTTGGATGCTACGTATCGTGCGGGTGAGCAAGAAGCAAATACCCTGCAACGAGCGCAGGCAAGATCAACTGAGGATCGCTTATTGCAAAGAGCGCAGGATAGGTTTAGGAGAGCTACGGCTAGGAGGTTTAGGGAACGTAGGGCCGTCGAGCAGGTGAGAAGTACACTGGCTGGACGAAGTGCTCGTATAGCTGCTCGACAAGCAACTATGCTATTCGAAATATTAGTCAGAGAGCTAGTCAGTATAGAAGCCTCAGTGGCAATAGGGATGCAGAAAACCTTCGGAGCGCAAACCGAAGTCAGGAGATTCGACTTGATTTATCCCAGGGAAATAGGACTCCTAGAAATATACCTATTGGATTGGATGCTCACATAGCCAAATTCAATAGGTTAGTAAAACTTGGCCCCGATCAGATTTGCTTCTGCTGCAAGGGACTGTGCTTCCCCAAGCAAATACGCAAGCTTTCTAGAGCCTATTTGGAAGAAAATTGCGAGTTTATGGAAGAGATTTACCAGAATGCAAGCCAGCTTGCTTTCACTGGGGAATTCTTTAAGTTCTGTGGCTCATACCACGGCAATATAAAAGCCGGAAGAAAGCCCAAAGGTGCCATTTCCAACGGCCTAGACTTCCCAGAAATTCCTCATTCCTTGAGAGGGCTTAGTCCCTTGGAGGAGCAACTGATTGCACCTCGCCTTCCATTTATGATAATTAAGTCGATAGGTCATGAGCGTCAGAGTGCAATAAAAGGAGCTTTTATGCTGGCGTCAAGAGACCATCTTCGGAAAGTTATACAACCATAGTTAGATCAGAGCTTAGGAACGTAGATAGAAGAGGTTGTAGAACTGACAAGTTGTTCTTCAATTATAAGAAGTTGGAATTGTTGAAAATTCGAAACAATATTTCAACTTGCCTACGTAAGCGGAGCGCTTCTAGCGCGATAACTGCCGCCAACGTACTCATGGGAAACTTAATTTCCATGATGACGGATATCGAATTGTTAAGGACATTTGCACGTCTCCTGCTCACTGGGAAGATGAGAAGAAGAAAGTCATGGCTATGATTCGCCAATTTGGTTTGCCAACTTTCTTCATAACTCTGTCGGCCGCAGAAAATAGGTGGCCAGAGCTGCTAGTATTGCTCAAGCGCAATGTAGATAGGATTAACATTAGTGAGGAGGAAGCTTTAAACTTACAGCTTAGAGAAAAGGCGCGGCTAATCAGAACTGACCCAGTGACGTGTGCTAGGTATTTCGATTATAGGTATAGGGAAGTTCTAAAGCTTATGAAGAAGCCGGGGGAGTCTTTGGAAGTAACTTTGTTACTACCTATTATTGGCGAGTTGAGTTTCAACAGAGAGGTTCCCCTCACATTCACGGCATGTTTTGGCTGAAAGACGCCCCGGAAGTGGATTTCGTATGCTTAGAGCTACAAGCGTCCTGCAAAATATGCCTCAGGATTCCACTGACATCTTTCAGAAAGGTTTGCTGGACAGATACGAACAAAGACCAGATTCCCATGATGGCCTGTGTTTAGCCGATTTTGCTGCAAATTACGAGTATTCTAAAGCCCGTAGTAGAGCTCGCCAAGGGGAAAATAGTAACAATGAGGCTGAAGAAGAAAATGAGATCTTAGGAACAGTTTTTTTCGCACTTCGCGATGGTAGTGGATTTATTAGGGAAAGAAACCAGCCGAGAACCATTAGGTATAGCCCCTTTAATATTAATTCTGATAGGCTCAACTATTTTAGAGCATTACTTATGCTATATTCTCCATGGAGAGATGAACAGGTAGAATTGTTTCAGAGAAGACGCGCTCAGAAGGGCCATGGAGGCTGAGGAAAGTAGCGAGGAAAATGTAGATGAGGAGGCCGCAGTTAATGAGGAGTTTAGGGCCTTAGCTTTTCCAGAAATATCTTCTCAAATAAATGTTTTAAACTTAGACGACCGTGTCCAGGAAGTAGATCCGGATAGCAATATCCGCATAATAAAGCTCCCGCCAATTATTTCCCCTGAAAATTTAGCCACCTTAGTTAGGTCTCTTAATTTAAAGCAAAAAACTTTCCTTACGCATGTCTTGCACAATGCAAGGAGAAATGCTAGTTTTCATGAGTTCGTAGGAGGCGGAGCAGGTGTCGGCAAGAGTAGACTTATATCCACCTTTTTCCAGTCCCTTTCCAAGGAGTATAATGGTAGAGTAGGATGCGACCCAACTTCTGTTAAAATACTGCTGTGTGCTCCCACAGGCAAAGCTGCTTTTGGAATCGGAGGCTCCACTCTCCATTCCATGTTCTCTCTCCCTGTAAATCAGGCTGGGTCTACATTTAGGAGTTTAAGCCCTGATCTGTTACATACCCTGCGTTCAAGATTTATTGATCTTAAAGTTCTTATAATAGACGAAATTACTATGGTCGGCGCAACCATGTTTTCCCATCTGGACTCTCGCCTTAAGCAAATTTTCTCCAACGTTGATACTCCCTTCGGAGGCATTTCGGTCATCGTGTTCTGTGATCTTAGGCAATTGCAGCCAGTTTGTGATCGTTGGATTTTCCAGCCGCCGTCGCATGATCCATACAGCTCTATATTTGGATCCCACCTCTGGAGTCCTTTTAGGTTTTTCGAGCTCACAGAGATAATGCGACAGCGAGATGACCAGCCGTTTGCAATAGCACTCAACAACATGGCGTCCGGCCAAATGTCGTCTGAAGATATTGTCCTACTTAGAGGCCGCACTTCCGTAGAAAGTCAGATTCCAAATGATGCCATTCACCTTTTTTCAAGCAATGAGGACACAGACCGATACAATAGGGAGAAGCTCAACTCGATTCCCACTGATCACGATCAAAGTGCAGTCATGGCCAGGAGGCTTTATGGACCCCAGTAGCTAAGATCATAAAAAGCTTTCAGATTAATTCCAACCAGGCCACAACCATTGACCGAAAGCAGTTTCCAGTGGTACCTGCAGATGCAATAACTATTCACAAAAGTCAAGGCGCTACGTACAGCAAAGTGGTGGTTCACACTAGTCCTAGCATGCAGAGAGCTGCGCTGTACGTAGCCTGTAGCAGAGCCACAAGTGCAGCAGGTCTCTATATTATTGGACCTTTCGTCCCCCCAAGATCCGCCCAGAAATCGCCTTCCGAGGAAGAGCTCCGAGAACTATGTTCCGCTAAGTTACTGAGTACCCATTTCGATTGTTTACTCAATAGTCCGAACCTTCATGTCTTTTTCCATAATACGGAAAGCTTGCACTGCCACTTTAGAGATGTGTGTTCCGATCAGCTAATGCTTATGTCTTCCATTCTGTGCTTCGTTGAGGCTTCCACATACTCAAATGAAATATACGACATTCCTGGCTTCGCCACAGCAGTTCGACTAGATTGCCAGTCAGTAGCTAACGGAGCTCGACCAAAAAGAGGCATTCTCGTATTCGTTCGAAACGAACTCTTTGAGAATGTCAGTCTTTGTTCAAGTGGTCGCTTTCTGTCTAATTCCTCAAATTTAGCCTATCCAGTTTTCGAGTTTGCTATCTTTAGGTACCGGTCTTTAGGGATTGTATGTATATACTTAAATAAAACTAATTTTTTTTTTATTAAAAAAAAAAGCAAAAAACCCCCAAAAAAAAACGAATTAGTAAGGTCAAATAAGTATTAGTTATATTAGTAGTAAGTACATAAGTATGCCTTTCGTATGTTACGGATAAACAAATTTTTTGGGGAACATGGAGATTTCAAACTTGAATAAAGTTTGGCAACTCAAGTCGACTCGTAGGTCCCCAAATTTTATTTTGGTTTGAAAGACCCCGTTGCAAATCAACGGCCTCCACGTGGTGTTCCCTGGGTACCGATTTTAACATAAAAATCGGGAGCTAATTCGAGCGGCGAAAAACATACAAGAAGGCATATTTATATTAAGTTGAGTAACGGGTATCTAATAGTCGAGGCTCTCGACTATAGCGTTCTCTCTTGTTTTTTCTATAAAATTTGCCGTAGCTCCTGCGCTATTTTGGCATTCCACAAATCCGGCAGAATCAATCACTGTTCGGATTGCGGCCGCAACAGTGTGGCTAAATATTTGTGTTGCATATTTAACTTTCATTTTTTCAAATGAATTCGGATTAATATGCTTGGCAGTTAATTTGGGACAAAGCCTCGTTGAGTTTCTGGACTCAAGTTGGTATAATTTTTTTAATATATCCCAAGATACTTCGCCATCAGCCGTAATTAAATTATTCTTCGTTATTATATTTCTCAATGACTTAATAAGATGTGTGGCATCAAATAATGTAAATATTTCTTTTCCGTTAACAGTAAAACTCGGCTTGATTATGTTAACTCCCCCGTTTTTGAATGCAGCTCTATTATTTAAGCCTTGATCGCATATTATGGCTCGTACGTTAAGCCCCAAAGTTTGGGAAACTCCAAGGTTCGCTTCAACTTTGCTCATGAGGACATCATGTTTAATACCGTTAACCGAAACAGTATATCTTATAACGTACTTCCAATTTTCAAATAAGCCTCTAGTTATAAAAACGCATACTTGCTGCCCCCAAAATTCTTTTCTTTTCTTGCCATCGTTTTCAAATCCTTGAATTTCATCGAGTGCGGCATTATATTGCAGTCCTTTTTATACCCGTTACTCGTAGAGTAAAAGGGTATATTGTATTCGTGCAAAAGTATGTAACAGGTAGAAGGAAGCGTTTCCGACCCTATAAAGTATATATATTCTTGTTCAGGATCACTAGTCGAGTCGATCTAGCCATGTCCGTCTGTCCGTCTGTCCTGTCTGTCCGTCTGTCCGTCTGTCCGTCTGTCTGTCCGTCTGTCTGTCTGTCCGTATGAACGCTGAGATCTCGGAAACTATAAATGCTAGAAGATTGGCATTTTGCATGTAGATTTTAGGAGTTCCTACGCAGCGCAAGTTTGTTTCAAAATGGTGCCACGCCCCCTCTGACGCCCACAAGCCACAAGCTGTGACCACAGTTTTGATGCTATTATGAAAATTTTTTTTGATATGTATTTGTTTCGTCAATACCTTTCGATTGGCCAAAAAAAAAATTTTGCCACGCCCACTCTAACGCCCAAAAACCCATTAAACGCTTAAGCCTGGCTAGCGCCTACATTTCCGCCTTTCATGGCCCGTGGTACCAATAGCGCCATCTAACGGATGTCTTTGGAACAGATGGCCAAGGCGCTCAACATAGTCAACGTTAATTCTCGATAAGGATTTATATTAAAGGAAATTGCGATGGCTTTCATTTGTCAATACCGAACTATATCCCAAGAACTATGCAAATTAAATCAAGTTAGCCAAATTGGAGGTGTTCCCTGGGTACCGATTTTAACATAAAAATCGGGAGCTAATTCGAGCGGCGAAAAACATACAAGAAGGCATATTTATATTAAGTTGTTTAGCTAAGTAACGGGTATCTAATAGTCGAGGCACTCGACTATAGCGTTCTCTCTTGTTTAAATTTTATTTCATCACAAAGGATAACTGCTTCTTTACCTTTCTCACTCATTTAACCAACAATTTTCTGACGGTTTTCTTATAAATCAGGTTGAAATCGTGGCTTACTATTTTTAAAAAGAGCCCAACGAGATAACGTCCGATTTGACGGAAGTTTTAAATTTAAACAAGAGAGATCGCTATAGTCGGGTGCCCCGACTATCAGATACCCGTTACTCAGGTAAAAGGAGTGCGAGGGAGATGGAGATAGAAACTTTGATCACGCATAACTTTTAAACGAATGGTCCGATTTGAAAAATTTCTTCTACATTTCGATAGGTATTGATAAACACAATAAAACTGCATTTTTACTTTTCCGAAATATTTAAATTTATATTTAAATAAAATCGTATATAAGCGATTGTGGGCGTTAAAGGGGGCGTGACACCTTTTTGAAACAAACTTGCGCTGCGTAGGAACTCCTAAAATCTGCATGCAAAATGCCAATCTTCTAGCTTTTATAGTTTCCGAGATCTCAGCGTTCATACGGACGGACAGACGGACAGACGGACAGACGGACATGGCTAGATCGACTCGGCTAGTGATCCTGAACAAGAATATATATACTTTATAGGGTCGGAAACGCTTCCTTCTACCTGTTACATACTTTTGCACGAATACAATATACCCTTTTACTCTACGAGTAACGGGTATAAACATCCCGCATATATTCATATGTTCGGGATGAATAAAAGTTTATGTTTTGAGCTATTACTTTTTCTGCGCTGTTGTAAGCATTTGATTTTTTTATTAGAATTTTGCATATAGTTTTTGCCCCTTCAGAAACATGAGGCATTTTATAAATAAAATGTTAATGTTAATGTTAAATATATTTATGCTTTTTTTCTTGCTAATTCTCTTACTTTTGCGCTTCATAGCATTTTTCATTAAAACATTAGCTCTTCTCAATTTCTCTATTTTTTGTTTATAGGTTTTAATCGCAAGAAACATCTCGTAATTTTTATTTCTATAAAACATCTCATTTTCTGCCCTTTTCTGGCAACAACAACTTCGGTACACTAGGAGTTGCTAAATCAGAAGGACTAACATATAACTACACTGTACTAGGAGCTACTAAATTAGCATCTGATTTCGATGCCTCAAAGTTTAAAGGGCTGACATCTAAACTATCAGACAAATTTTGTGACCTAATTGGGTTTACATAAATGCCAATTGGTTCTTCTGCCCCATCATCATTAAATTCAAATTGTTCACAAGGAACAAAACTGTCATGACGCAAAAGGAAGTTGTCAGTTAAATTCAAAGTGGGAACGGCATTGCTTCTAAGCCTATTTATCCCAATATATTTTTTTTCGAAATGTCTATTATAAATACGCGAAGTTCGTCTATTAAAAATGTCATCCAAATGGCATAACTCAACCCATTTTTTATGTATCCTATTATCTGATGGAAAAGAAAACAACTTAACTGGGAAGGAGTCTGATGAATCCCTATAACTCCCCCTGCAGCACTCTATAATACACTTCCGACCATTTTTCATTTGTTGATTCATTGCAAAAATAATTCAAAAATAATATATAGATAAATTAAAATATTTTTATACTTGCGAATCGAAGATTGTACAACCACGGATACTCGGAACAGCAAGACAGGCGTTTTGAAAAAACACGCTGCATAGTAAATAAAAACTTTAACTTTTTGCACCGTAACCACACTCAAACAGCAACACAGGCGGTTTAAAAAAACACACTGTATTGTAAATTGAATTTTTTAACTTTTTTAATTTTAATCTGTTTTGCACTGTAAAAATCATCGCACAGAAGCACAATCAAAAGCCAATTGAAAGATGCTTGACTTTTTCTATCAAATGGCAACATTTTACGCGCGCAAATGAAGCTTTTTACTAATGCACCCATATGTAAACCAAGTGACAAACAAAAATCAAGAAACAACAAAAATACGCGTGCCAAGTTCATCATCAAAACAAACCAAACAAAAACAATAGAATTGGCGCGCAAGTTATATTACATGCATTGCCAAAAATAACATCTCTCATAGAAATACCAAAGGAAAAAGACAATTCAAATTATACTGCGAACCTTAAAAAAATAAATCAACCAAAGGTCATTAAACATAACATTCAAAACAAGTGTCCTAAAAACTGTAAACAAAAGTGGTTTTTAAAATGAGCCAAAAAGCCGTTCTTGTTTAAATTCAATCTTCGGTAGGGTATGCAGGCACCATCCGCTCGCAGAACAACAACCAAAGCTGATTTGGTTTGAAGTTTTCTGAACCACTTAAAAGCAGTCGGTGTTTTTGTGACTCCGACTGCGAAATGCCCTGTTCGTATCTCAGTAGATTGATTTCTATTTATTGGAATACATGCATATAAGAAAAACATTTTACTGCTACCACTGATATGAATTTGTTAACCAAAATGAAATGTATGCTGAAATATTAAAAAATATACTATAACATATAATATTCTTATTTTGATCATTAACACAATAGTGAATACGCCCATATTGTTAGGGTTACAAGTCTGAAAAGTAGCAAAAGACAAAATATTCTTGCCGCATCGAATTGAAATAAACTCACACATGCACCCCTGTATGAGAATGCATGAACACGCATACATATAAAGACTAATTCAAGCGCAGGCGCAACCTTCTTCAAAATGCGCGTCTCTGCGACTGAACGACCGAACTCGCGCAATGAGCGCGCGAGCGTCAAAATGAGAATAAGAATGAGAGGGAAAAAAACCCGAAGGCACACGAAGTGTCTGGGGCCTGCCACTAACAGCTGTGGGGCCTCCCGGAGAGATTTTTGAGTGTCCATATTGCTTGTATGAAATGACCAGTCTGAAGTGTTCTGAATTACATTATAATCGGAAATTGGTTCACATTTTAAATAACTTATGATAATCAATTGATCAGTGCTGGTTGTGTTGAGTAATCGGACAAATGAATTCTCTTTTGATGTTATGGTATTGGCAATGTAAATACCAGGTTGAATCTCCTGATTTGGTATTAATATAGTATCGGTATCTGACATTATTTCGATTTTTCGCACTACTTGAGATCTGGCTGGTAAGAGAATTGTATTATTACCAGAAGTATATGTTATTGGAATATAAATGTGAATGTCTATATTATTTGGTCTTATTATAAACCAATCCTCTGTAGGGTTAAGATCTATTTGGCAGTTTAATTCTTTTATAAAATCGATTCCTATTATCCCATCACATGGAATCGCAAAATCTTGATTTACTATATGAAAATTATATGGAATTATATATTTGTCTGTTTGGAGTTCTATTGGACAAAGTCCTTTGGATTTTATTATTCCCTCGCCTATTCCTTGGATATTTATTGTATTTATACCCGTTACTCGTAGAGTAAAAGGGTATATTGTATTCGTGCAAAAGTATGTAACAGGTAGAAGGAAGCGTTTCCGACCCTATAAAGTATATATATTCTTGTTCAGGATCACTAGCCGAGTCGATCTAGCCTGTCCGTCTGTCCGTCTGTCCGTCTGTCCGTCCGTATGAACGCTGAGATCTCGGAAACTATAAAAGCTAGAGGATTGGTATTTTGCATGTAGATTTTAGGAGCTCCTACGCAGCGCAAGTTTGTTTCAAAATGGTGCCACGCCCCCTCTGACGCCCACAAGCCACAAACTGTGGCCACATTTTGATGCTATTATGAAAATTTTATTTGATATGTATTTGTTTCGTCAATACCTTTCGATTGGCCAAATAAAAGTTTGCCACGCCCACTCTAACGCCCTAAAACCCATTAAACGCTTAAACCTGGCTAGCGCCTACATTTCCGCCTTTCATGGCGTATACAATAGCGCCATCTAACGGATGACTTTGGAACAGCTGGCCAAGGCGCTCAACAGAGTCAACGTTAATTCTCGATAAGGATTATTAAAGGAAATTGCGATGGCTTTCATTTGTCAATACCGAACTATATCCCAAGAACTATGCAAATCAAGTCAAGTTAGTATTTACATTGTACACAGTTGGAATTGCCCTGCAAAGAAGGCATATTTATATTAAGTTGTTTAGCTGAGTAACGGGTATCTAATAGTCGAGGCACTCGACTATAGCGTTCTCTCTTGTTTTAATTTGTATATTGTTAAAGATATCAGCATTTTCTGTGATATATTGGCTCCCGTATCCACAAGGAACGTAATCTGCTTACCTGTTTCTGAATTAATAAATGGTACGAAGATATTGAGATTGAGGTTGATTGTATAAACCGTTGGTATTTTTAATTTCTCGTATCTGAAGGGGTCTGTGAGTTTCCCGAAACTGGCTGGGTAACGCGGACATTATTGTTTTGTTGTATGTTGCTGAAGTATCTGCTATTTTGGTTATTGTTGTTTCCTCTATAATTTCCACGACCTCTATTATAGTTATTGGTCTGGTTATTATAGTTTCGAATATAACCATTATTTTGGTTTTAACCGTTATTATATCGGTTGTAGCCGTTATATTGGTAATACCCATTATTGTGGTAGTTACCACGACCATTTCCTCTACCTCTACCACGGTAGTTACCTCTGAAGTGGTTACCTCTATAGGCCTGTCATTTGTTTGCAAATAGAATTGCGTTGGCATTACCCGTCATTTCAGTACTACATTGTATGTACTTTGTGACAGCCTCATTCATTGATGAGAAGTTGCCGGCCTCAAGGATTGTTTTGAGTCGGCCATGCTCACAATTTTTGATCATTGTGTTTATAGCCTCCTTGGTGCTGAATTTGTCTGCATGTTCAGCGGGTAATCCTTCATCAATATACGAAGCTTCAAGATGCTTTCGTAAGTTTTCAATTTCCGTTGTGAATTTTTCTGCTGTTCTTCCTTTTTGAGTAGTTTTCGACATTTTTGCTCTAACTACATCGGATGTTTCTCCGATAATTGTGTCTTGTAATTATACCCGTTACTCGTAGAGTAAAAGGGTATATTGTATTCGTGCAAAAGTATGTAACAGGTAGAAGGAAGCGTTTCCGACCCTATAAAGTATATATATTCTTGATCAGGGTCACTAGCCGAGTCGATATAGCCATGTCCGTCTGTCCGTCTGTCCGTCTTTCCGTCTGTCCGTCTGTCCGTCTGTCTGTCTGTCCGTATGAACGCTGAGATCTCGGAAACTATAAAAGCTAGAAGATTGGCATTTTGCATGCAGATTCTAGGAGTTCCTACGCAGCGCAAGTTTGTTTCAAAAAGGTGACACGCCCCCTTTAACGCCCACAATCGTTTAAATACGATTTTAAAAATTTAAATATTTCGGAAAAGTAAAAATGCAGTTTTATTGTGTTTATCAATACCTATCGAAATGTAGAAGAAATTTTTCAAATCGGAGCATTCGTTAAAAAGTTATGCGTGATCAAAGTTTCTATCTCCATCTCCCTCGCACTCCCTTTATCTGAGTAACGGGTATCTGATAGTCGGGGCACCCGACTATAGCGTTCTCTCTTGTTTTTTTATAATTCCGTTTATAGTAGATTCATTTTGCACTTTATACAAAGTTGAACCCACAATTTTTGATTTTATGACTTCAACAGCTAACTCTTCAAATGTGCCTTTAGTTAGGTTTACTAATTTCAAAGCAGTGACAAATCTTTGAAGGTTAATTTTTTGTCCGTTGAATTTAGGTATTGCATTTGCTATATCTTTAATATATGCCCGTTGGGCAACAGTATCGTCCGTCATTATTATTATTTGATGTTATTGGAATCAACAGGTTTCTGATCTGATAATTCAAATTGAAAAAGTACAGCTGGAATTGTAAGATTATTCAAATCTTTCTCCTCCATTTCTGGGCTATCAAATTCAAATTCTTCTATCTGTACCGGGTCGACTTCTGGTGGATCTGATGATTCCAATTCGTCACCAGTTTCTACTTTCAGAGGGGTGTTTAGTATTGTTGGTATTGAAATATTTAAATTATACCTTTCTTTTATAGTTATTAAGTTCGTTCGAAGTCTGGTCAGAAATTTCGATACCTCAGACCAACGATTTTTATCTAGGCGATCTCTTTGTTCATGTATTAGTATACGCGCTATGTTAAAGCGAGTTACTAATATTTCCACATGTTTATTTATAGTTGTTTGTTGTGTTGATCTATTTTGCGTTAAGGATTTATAGGTTTTATCGAAATCGCTTTTTAAGTTATTTAGAACCTTATATAATTCACTCCATTCCATTATAATATGGATATGAATTATTTTTGTAAACTACTGAAATGCTAGTTCTGCCTAATATGTCATGATCGCTTCGAATTGTTCTCACATGGATACCCGGGATAGTGCTCAATACCATTGCTTTTTGTTTATTAGAGAGAATTCTAAATTATATGTTGTCATATATAAATTTTCTAACTCATAGATAGTAATCGGAGTCGTTGAAATCAGTGTTATTATTTTTTCGCTAAAATTTGGATCCCTCATATAGGTATTAATAACTGCCTCTACGTTTGTCATTGTTTTACTGATCTACCTAAATTTGTGACCACAAAAGAATATAATATTGTTTATTTTTCGATTTAAATTTTGTTATATTTCATTTTATATATTTTTTTTTTGCTGTCAATAATACTTGAAATTATAAAAAGGCAAGTTTTTTTTTTTCGTATATAAATTTTTAAATTTTATCCAGGTCGTTTGCTTGACTCTGGAATCTCTTCTTTAAACATCTATTGTGTAATTTATAGAATTTTAGGAAAACACTTGCTGACATTATAACTACAATTATTATTAATAAAATTGTTATCGTTTCCAGATCAATTTTTTGAGATTCTACTTTATTAACGACGTTCGCCGTTGAATCGACAACTTTGGTGTCTACTAAACCCATCTTGGGAAAATTTTCCAAAAATCTATATTTTATGCCAAATATGCATGGCGAAATATTATTTTCAAATTCTTTTACTTTAATTATACTGTTATTATTCATGAATAAAAATTAGGGAAATGAAGAAAAATGGTTTAGTGATTTTTCACATGGCAGATTTACAATTTGTCGCTCTATATAATTAAAATATCTGTCATACGATTTAAGTATAAAGCCTAAACAGAGGTTAGTAATTTTCAAGCAGCGCTTTTGCGCATCGGCTTGAGTTAGAAATATTAAATTAATGGCAACTTGGGCATTGGCATAATTGCAGCCTTTGTTGCTTTACTTTGCTCTTCTGCAAAGTTCTCGTTCGATGACGGCTAGATTTTCTTTGTGCGTGTTAATTTCCTCAGGGGTTGTAGCAATTTTTATTAAGTCCTTTATTAATTTCCTTTTTTGAAGAAGTTTGATCCTGTGTCCGCTCCTTTTTGTCTTCTTTGGTGTTTTTTTCTTCTCGTTGCGTGCCCTGTACAGCTATTGTGAGGGGGCGTGGTCC